>VCKU01000012.1:3955556-5274074 GCA_005876895.1 Drosophila azteca | reverse complement strand
GTTTGGGTGAGTCAATGATTGAATGCATCTCTCTCGAGTGTTCGATTTAATTTGATTTTTGCATCGTGGATTGCGGATGGCCACGCCCATTCTCTATTTTTCATGTGTGCGATAGATCATTGCGCTGTACATTCAAGTGATGGCTTCTTAATCAATAATTATCGTTATTGGCTGGCCAGGCTATCGATTTTAGCTGGCCAGCCCCCTATCCACCCCCCACGCTTCTTCTTATTTACTAACGGGACATTTAGACGAACAAATTGTAAAAACTTATAGACTAGAAACCCCCGATAAAACGATCCATATACTCCTCATCGTACTCCTCCTCTTCCTGCTCGTCCTCCTGCTCCTCCGGGTACTCCTCCTGTAGTTCCTGCTCTTCCTCTGTTCCGTCCACTGCTTCTACGGTGGCATCCTCCAGGAGATCATCTCATGAGCTGCTGGTCTTGCGCAGCTGCTCCTCCTCCTTCTGCAGGATACGGATCTTCATCTTGATCTCCTCGACGCGCAACCGGTGCACCTCCCTCATATATTTCAGCTCATCCTGGGCCTTGTTCAGCTCGATGCGCTTCTTTTCGGTGGTCAACTGCTGCTCCTTGCACCGCAGCTCGGCCTCCCGCACCTTGAAGTAGTTCATCCGCTCCTCGTAGCCATCTCCAGCCGACGATCCAACCGCCCCGCCGCCACCACTCGATCCATTGCGGCCGGGACTGGCTACATTGGGTATCGTTGCCGTTGCCACGGGCACTGCTGTAGCCGCCGTCACCGTGGGCATGGCGCTGAATGTAAAGGTGGGCGTACCGCCAGTCAGCTGCATCTTCACGGCCGCCTGCTGCTGTTGCTGTTGTTGCGCCTGTTGTTGCTGCTGCTGCTGAACGACAACGGCTGCCGCCTGCTGCTGCTGGTGATGCACTGCAACCGCCAGCTGCTGCTGCTGGGCCGCCGCCATCTGCTGCGCCTGTGCCAACTGCTGGGCCTGGGCCTGCTGCTGCTGCTGAGCCTGGTACTGGGCAAGAGTGATCTGCTGGGGCTTAATCTCGCTGATGATTTGCTGGTTATAGCCCCCAGCGGTGATGGTGGCCATAGTATGCTGTTGCGCCTGCGAGGGTATCGTATGGATTTGTGTTGCTACAGAAAATAGTGGAATTTATATATAGTATCTATAAGGAGGATTCTTATGGGAGTCTGTTCTACCTGTCGCTTCCGAGGGATGCTTGATCTGCAGTATGATCTCCTCGCGCGGTCGCGCCGATTTAAAGTGCAGCAAATCGTTGAGGGTGAGCTTCTCGGCACTGATCTGATCCACATTGATCTGGTGGGTGTTGAGCATATTGGCATTGGCAGCAACCACAGCCGCCGCTGCGGCACTCTGCATCTTTTGTATCTCGACGGCTGCCGTCTGTTGTTGCTGTTGTGCCTGGGCTTGGGCCTGTGCTTCGGCCTCAGCCTGCGCGTGCGCCTGCTGCTGCTGCTGCTGTACCTCTATGGGATCCTCCTCAATGTCGTCGCTTACATCGTTGGCATCCATCTCAATCTCATCGAACGTGTCGCCTTGGGGATTGGGTTCCGATTCATCGGGGCTGATGACGAAATCGGGTTCTACCTTGACGGATACGGTGCGCTGCTGTTTGGCCCTGCCACCGCCCCCGCCTGCGCCACCACCACCGCCGCCACCGGTATATGCGGCGGTGCTCTCGCGATATGGATACTGTTTGCGGAGCCTAAAAGAGAGAGCAGGAGAGGGGACTCTTTAGATGGTGACCTAAAGAAGACTCTAGAGGGTTTACCCACCTTGAGTTTAGCCAGAATTTCTGGATCTGCTTGATGTTGCGCATGGCACTGACATGCGGATGAGAGTTAAAGTCACGCACGATCTTGTCCCAGGTCTCGCGGACGGAGTACTTGTTGCGTTGCTTCTTCCGGTGCTTAATATCGATGACATCCTCATGTAGATGGAAAAGCGTGTACAGGACCTCCTTCTCCTCAGGTGTGAAACGCGGCGTGAGCGGCAGATGTGTTTTATTCGAACCACCGTTACCACCCGATGCAGTATTGCTTCCATTTCCGCCATTGTCACCGCCAGAGCTACCGCCGTTCGCTGAACCCCCTCCTGCGGTCCCATCCACCGTTGAAGACATTCTCCTTCTTCTTCCCGCCGTTTGTTTTGAGTGGGTTGGCGGCGGTCTCGGTCTTGGACTCCGATTCCGAGTTCGACTCTTGCACGAAAATCAATTGCACTCGTTTTCCTTATACACAAGAAAAATTCTCTCACGAATACGCATACGAACACACACACAGACACAGGTGGCAGCGTCTGTGTGGTTGAGTGTCTATTTGTGAGTCGTTTTTTCTGTCGTCTTTCGTCTGCTTTTACACTGTTTCCATGTTGCTATTGCACTTCATATATTTACAATTGTACGTACGTACGCTAATTAGCTAAAAACAAAACACATTACTCATTGAGGCGGAGCGCATCGCTTTAATTTATGGTAAATGATTTTTCCCCCGAATTTCCGCGCAATTGTTGTCGATTGTCGAAACGGACCACAGCGAAAATTTAGCTCAATCTGAGTATAGAGGTGCAAAACTATCGATAGCACTATCGATAGTGCAGAAGTTAGGTATGGGTTTAAACTACCGATACCACTATCGATTTCTGGCAGCCCTGAATGGGCGCATAATGTGTGACCATTATCAGCTCCACAAATTCTTTGAATTTCGTTGCATTTCATTTAAAATAAAATAAAACTAAATAAGATGATTATCAATTGCAGACATGGTGCCACCGTCACGGCCCAATGTTACCCGTTTGGCCGACGACGCCGTCATGCTGCGCTGGAACGTGCCGCGCAACGACGGCCTTGCCATCAACTTCTTCAAGGTGCAGTATCGCATGCTCGGCGACAGCTTCCGCAAGATTCCCCGCGAGAACTGGCAGACCACCAACGAGAACATACCCTACGGATACTGGAAGGCAACGCGCGGACGAGATCGCCATGACCGGGATCGCGATAGGGAACAACAGCAGCAGCAGCAGCATGAAGCAACCGTCGGCCCCAAGAACTTCACGTCGTCGGTGACGGGACTGCGACCGGATCGGTATTACCGCTTCCGGATCGTGGCTGTCTACTCGAACAACGATAACAAGGAGGGCAACACTTCACTCAAGTTCTTCTTAGAGCGAGGCGTGGCCAAATCGAATCTCCCGGTGCCCGATCTGCGCGACGTGGAGCCCTATTCCGAGTCTGCCGTTCTTCTACACTGGACCCTGGGCGCTGCGGTTGCCACGGCCACAGCCACTGGCTCCTTATCCGACAGCAGCATCGATGGCTACTATGCCTACTACAGGCCGACTGACTCGGCGGCCGAGTACCTCAAGGCGACTGTGGATGGCGGCCATACACGCCGTTTCAAGATCGATATGCTCCGACCGGGCACCGCCTACGAGTTCAAGCTGCAGACCTTCAATGCTCATGCGGCCTCGGAGTTCAGTGCCATTCGTCAGGCGCGGACCAAGAGTGAGTATTCCTCTCGTGATTTTTTTTTTTTGGGGCATCCCCTCTGATTTTCTTGCCATTTGCAGAACTAAACGAGCCGACAGCATCGCCCACAACGCCCCTGATGGTCCCCGCCAACCAGGGTAAGCCGTCGCAAAGCTCCATTTACCCGGTGATTGCCGGTGCCGCCGGCGGGGGCCTGCTACTGCTGATTGCAACCGTGGCGGCATGCCTGTGCCTGCGTCGTCGCAAGAATTCCCAGCCGGAGGGTAAGTCCTGCCATTTAACACGGAGATTTATTCAGTATTTAATGAGATGCTTCCCCGAAGATGAGAACAAACCGCAATTGGATCATATACAAGCGGACTTTGTTACCTCCGCCGTGCTGGGGGTGGCCGGGCATCACAAAAGCGGCGCCGGTGGCGGCGATGTACGACGCCTGAATGGCGTGATACCGCGCATGAATATCACACCCAACCCGCTGGCCCAGGATGCTGCCTCCGACAAGGTGAGTATCTCCAAAGGTGATCTCCTTTTTATCCTTTCATTTGGCTTCACATCCTCTGTTTGAAATACACACGCAAAACTTTTCGCTGGTTGGTTGGTCAAAAATTAAAAAGAAAAACCAAAACAAACAAAAAACATTTGGATTTGGAAGCGTGCCCCCTGTCTATCCCTGTCTCTGTCTGTCCCGCTTGTGCCTCTGTGCTCTGTCTCTGTCTATTTCCTGGTCTCTTTTGGATGCTTTTGGGTTCTGCTTTGTCGTCCTCTTCTGTCTTCTGTCTGTCATCTGTGTTCTGTGTGTTCCCCCATCGCCAAACTCTGCGTCCAATGTTCTAGAACCGCAACGTCATGGAGCTGCGCTTCATGCCGCCGTTGGCCAATGGCCATGGAAATGGCAATGGGATCCACTGCATACCGGGAGGAGGCCCTGAAGAGGCGACAGAAGATGAGGATGCCCTCCAAGCAATGGCCTCCTCCTCCTGCGAGACATTGGAGGCATGTGATGGCATCAGCCAGCAGCAGCAGGAGCCATCACCATCAATGGACGCCCCCAGCAAACCACTACCGCCGCTGCCCAAGAAATCCACAGCCGCCACCAACACCACTACAGCTGCAGGTGCTGTTGCAGGTTCAAGCTCTGGCAAGCCAGTAAACGTAAATACCAACCCAACCATGATGAAATTGTTTTTTGTCTATGATGTCATCCATTCGCCACAGCATTCGATCAGCAAAACACCACCCGGATCACCAGTCGAACCCTTACTCATCTATCGATTCTCTCTCTTATTCTCCCATTTAGGGCAACGCTGGCGTTGTGGCAGCCATGCACCAGAGTGGGTTGCACCATGCCCAGCCGTATCATCCGCCGGGAACGCCCACTATGCTACACAAGCGCCTCGATTACCACCAGCAACAACTGCAGCAGCAGCCGCCGCCAGTGCCGCCACACGCCTCCTACTACCAGCAGCAGCAGGCGCCTATCCACCATCCTGGAGCATGCGGCCCCTCTCCAATGCTGGAGCGCAGTGTGCGGGGTCTGCTGCAACATCAGCAGCCGTCGTACGGGGCCGGCTTTCCCGAGGATGGGACGCCTACACCATCGCGGATACCCTCGCTGCGGCGACAGAGACGCACGTCGGGCAGCCAGCACAACAGCCACAGCAATCTCAACCTGAACCACCATCAGCATCACAACAATAACAACAACAACCTGCCGCCACACCACCAACATCTGCACCACCATCAGGGGCACCAGGGTCTGGTAGGCATACCGATTGTGCCTGGCAGTCCGCGGGTCCAGCGCTCACCGATGCCCAGCCGTGCGATGATCAAGCGAACGCGACTCGGCAGCCACACGGACAACATCTCGTCGGGCAGTCTGAACAGTATTGAGGTATAGGTCGAAGAAGGAGCAGCCAGGAAGCCAAGTAAAAACAGCAGAAGCCTAAGGACACGAGAATATATATCATATGTATTATTACGTTTACTATTACGACACCCAGGCCTACAAATTCAGTCGGAAACAGAAGATCTATACCCTCTTTATTTTTTTTCTTGTTAATCCCCTGACCCTTGATAGTCAGTAGAAATATTACAATTAGTTTTAATTTAACATATTTTTTTTTCGATGGATCGGTTCATTGATGTTTCAGCCCCATGGGGGCTTTTAATGCATAATTCTCTCTCTAGCGTTCCAACCCCGTAGGATAGTTTAGCATCAGTGTTATTTATTTATTGCATCGTATGTGTAAAACGACTCGAATTAGTTTTATAGGGCAAGCGACCATCCTAATGCTGAATCGCAACAGTCGCACACGTAAATTTTAACTAAATTTATGTACTCGTATGTATACATCATAGTCCATTATCGTACATCCATCCACACATCCACATCTATCCACACATCAACAACCATCCACACATCCACATCCATCCGCCAGCACGCATCCTATTCTAGCTATAAGATCATCCAATAAAAGATAAACGGACCAGATAGCTAGCTTATAAGAGAAATACTACAAATATCAAAAATATAAACAGATTAGAATTTTTTATTTAAGTTACTCTTAAGTTAATGTTTAATTCGAATCATGTGGGGATAATTATAGTCTCTCTTGTGATCGAGTACACAAGAAACAGACAGGCAAATTGCACAAAATCGGTTACATCGGTTATCGAGATCTGAAGTAACAGTTGCTTATAGGTGTTTAATGAAAGGAATAAGAGCTGAACATATTAACAATAAACACACACAAACAATGTTGTACACGATAAATTTCTTCTATTCTGGAATCAACTCCCAGTGAGTCGTTTTGTGATTCATACCTCCTGGGAATCGAGACTATATGAATAAGGATTACACAGGGCACAAACTTGGCCTTTGAGTGCTTGCGTTGCGCCTTCGGATTGACCATGAAGAGAGTGTGGGGAAGTTTGTGCCGAAAATGACGCCGTCCAGGTTGGCGTGGCGACCGGATTTTGGGATATAGACACTTGGGTCAGTAGAGACGCGTAGGCAAATCCCAACGAAGGCGTTCTAGAAATTCTTGAGCATCAGTTTGTTACTGCGAACGGGGATGACAAAGCGGGCGTGGTTCAGCCTCCACATCGTGATGGGACCAACATCGGAGCCAGACACGGAGTTCAGGTCGAGGTTCATCTCGAGGGTGCTGCCGTAATTTTCCACTTCCCTGTCCAGGAAGATTAGCTTGAACTTGTCGTTGATGTGTCAGTCCCGACCGTGTCAGTCATTGTCGGACGAATATTTCAATAGTACGAAAGAGGTACTTAAGCTGGTGGAGTTTTTCCAGCAGTGCCACCTGAGTAATTGTGATTTTTTTTATCCTTTTCACGGACTCTATATACTTTTATGTTGATACAAAATTTAATTTAGATATAACCTGTTTAAAATAAATGCCGGCATCAGGATCGGAGCTTTGTGAAGAGTTGAAAATGTTAAGACGAATAAATCCTGAAACCATTAAAACGGCTCATTAAAGTTCTGCAATATATCGCCAAGAAAAGTGTTATAAATGTTTCCCAATGCCTGGGTTTTTTTTTAGGATATTGTTGGATTTTCCAGTAACTGTAGCCAGCGGGGAGCACATAGCGATTAAATTCCTTGGCTGCTTTCTCTATCGAGGAGGAGATTGCTAAACATACCGTCTAAAATTATTAAGCTGTTCAATTTAAATTGGTAATTTTTTGCGGTATATTTCCTTGAAATTTTGAATTTGAAAAAACAGGAAAAGTCGAAAATGGTTCTGCGGCTGTATTTTTGTTTAGCCGATGGATAAACGGCTGAGGTGCAGCCGCTTGACCAAACCTTGAATTTGCCCTTAAATTCCTTTTCGGGTACCTTCCCAAATGCCATTTTACCGCAAAAAAACTTTTACAAATACAATTTTTATACCCGGTACTCGAAGAGTATAGGGGTATATTAGATAAGTGGGGATAACGGATGTGTGAACCGCACAGAAGGAAGCGTTTCCGACCCCATAAAGAATATATATTCTTGATCAGCATCAATAGCCGAGTCGATATAGCCATGTCTGTGTGTCCGTCCGTCTGTCCGTCCTTCCGTCTTCATTAGCGCCTATATCTCAGAGACTATTAAAGCTGAGCAACCAAATTTTGTATCCCGTCTTCTGTGTTATCACACTAGTCCAAGTGTATTTCAAAATTTCGCCCCGCCCCTTTCCGCCCACACGGCTGGCGAAAATCCTCTAACTGAACCCTCCACGAGGGTGCCGGCTGGGCAATGGGCACTGCATTATCCCGGACAAGGGTAATGCATTGTCGCTTGCTCCGTCCGAGGCAAAGCAGTGTCTAGCTAAGGCAATGGCCCAGCGTCTTCTCGACTTCGAGTCGGGGGAGCGGGGTCAGGGCCATGGCTAGAGGTGCCTGGCGGGTAGGCCTAAAACGCTAGGGGGTGGTCCCTCCGAAAAACATTAACCACGTATGGACCTTCGGGCCAGTTATGGAGGCTAAAAAGGACGAAGCACGGGTTGGGATGTCAACCCAAACGTCGGTGGGAAGCGTGGCTGCTACCACCGGCACGGGGAGGAGCAATCCTCTCTGCGTGTCGCCAGTGGCCACACCTCGGACGTGACGGGAGCAGGTCATGTCAGTTGTAATACTACTGCCACAACCCCCCGCTGTAAGATGAGCCGCGCAGGTGCCGTTATCGAGGCAGACTCGGACCTGGAGAGCGTGCTATCCATCAGCAAAACGGAAGAGGATAGCCTTCTTCGCTCGCCTGAACCAGGCACCAGCTCCCTGCGCAGGGAAGAGCTGAAGCGTTCGAGGGAGGGAATGAAGGCCAAATCCCAATACAAGGCGGCCCTCAAAATAGTAGGCAGGCTCCAAGGCAAGGCGGATATCTCCCAGGAGGAGAAATCTAAGCTAGCTTGGGCCGAGCTGAAGGTAGAGTAGGGCCGAAAATACTACGCGCAGGTGCCACAGATGAAGGCATCGACGAGTCAACACGCCAACAAGGTGGAGGAGTTGCTGGTTACCAAAAGGCAGCGCTCGACCGACAGTGCCGTCCCTCCGGCGAGCAAGCGGCAACGTGGTCCTAAGAGAGCGGAACCCACACCTTAACAGGCAAAACAGGGGTCAAGCGAAAAGATCAGCGATGTGTCCAAGAGACACCTGATCATAGCGCTCATCGACAGACGTGATGAGAATGGGAGGATGACAGCGGCGCAGTGGAAAATGGTCCACGCGTGGCTGGTAGACTCCCTGTTTACACGGATGGAAGAGAACCCAACAGCTCCCATGCCCACCTTCGCTGATGCTGGGTGGCTGAATGGGGTCAAAATCCTGAAATGTAAGGATGACCCGACGCTGAAGTGGCTGACGCAAACGGTCTGCCAACTGGAAGCGATGTGGGAGGGGGCCAAGCTGGAGGTGGTGGACAGGGAGCTAATTCCGTCCATACCAAAGGCGAAGGTGCTCTTCCCCATCGCAATCCAAGGGGACCGCGCGCTGAAGCTCCTTCAGCGACAAAACCCCGAGATACCGACCGCTGACTGGAAGGTATTGCATGCTGGTAGCCCACTACCCAACGAGGGGGGCCAGCATGTGATCCTCCAGATAAACAAAGCAGCGGAGGATCTACTATACCCAAAATACGGGAAAATGGCGTGGGGCATGGGTAGTGTCTACCTGCGCCTCAAAAAGCGTCAGCCCGGCGATAAAGACGCCTACACCTTGCAGGCAGGCCCTGCAGAAGGACCTCGGTCTGGATACCATGGTAGAGGCCGCCCAGGGTCTGGCGCTAAACGACACGCTGGAAGAAGAGGACGGTGACCTGACGATCGAAGTCAACCCGTCGTATGCAGGGGAGCCAGCTGCTCATGAAACTGAGTGTGCTGCAGCTCAACTTGCATAAGAGCAAGACAGCATCAGCGGAGCTCCACATTGCCATGGAGCAAGGGCCCGCTGACATAGCTTTGGTCCAGGAGCCCTGGATTGCATCAGACAATTCGGTGGCCGGACTAAAGCTCTCAAATTACAACTCTTTCTACAAAACACCGGTAAGCAGGAACAGAACCATCGTACTTGTACGAAAGGGAATCTACGCTTACCTTATGTCTAATTACAGCTCAGATGACCTTACAGTGGTGATGCTTGAAAGCGAGGAGAAGCGCCTCTTGGTAGCTTCCTGCTACATGGCACACGACAGGTCCGCACCGCCAGAAGAACTAAGGAGACTGGTGGAAGAAGCCGACTCCAAAGACTACCAACTGATCGTTGGCACGGACGCTAATGCCCATTATAGTGTGTGGGGAAGCCCTGACATCAACGACCGAGGTGAGTCACTCCTAGACTTTATATTAACAAACAACATAAATGTAGCAAACGTGGGAGAGGAATTCATTTACGTGGGTCCCACATAGTCAAACGTACTAGATCTAACTCTCGTAACGGGAAAGAGTACCTACATTTCTGGATGAAGGGTCCTCGAGCGACCTTCCTTCTCAGACTACAGGTACATTCAATTCAAGTGCGAATTTGAATACACTCCGAAGATGAAAGTCTATAGAAACCCCCGGAACACAAACTGGGAGAAGTTTAGAAAGACAATCACTTCGAAACTCGCGAATGTACTCGCTCAGTGAAATCCGCGGAGGATATAGAGAAGTCCCTAGAGACCCTATATACGGAACTGCTAGAGGCATACCACACAGCATGCCCACCCTCTAGAACGAGAATGAAGTCCAAACCTCTCTGCTGGAATCGAGACCTCTCTCTACAAAGAAACTACCTCATGGAATTCTTTAAGCTCGCTAAATTAGCGAACAACGAGAACATCAACGAGGAATACAAGACGTTATTAAGGGAGTACAAGAAGGAAATACGTAGGGCACAGCGCAGCTCATGGAGAAACTTTTGCTCCAGTATTGAGAAAGTGCCTGAAACGGCTAGACTGAGGAAGCTGCTGTCAAAGCAACCCACAGTACAAAGTCAACTCAAATTGGACAACGGACAGTGGTCGGAGGGCAGCAAAGAAGCCCTAACGGCACTGATGGAGGCTCACTTCCCAGGATGCACCGAGGTCACCGATGCTGAAACGCATCAGGACCTGGCAACTGAGGAACAAATGCCCCCAACAGACCTTATAACCCCAAAGAAAATCCAATGGGCCATAGATTCCTTCACGGGCATAAAGGCACCTGGACTGGACGGTATATTCCCAGCCATGCTGCAAGTGACCAAAGAGGTGATCACCCCATGGCTTCTCGCAATGTACGCAGCATGCCTAAGGACAGGCTATATCCCGATCCAATGGAGAACCTCTAGAGTTGTCTTCCTCCCAAAAGCAGGAAAGTGCAGCCATGTGAGTTCCAAGGACTACAGACCGATAAGCCTAACCTCTTTCTTACTGAAAACATTAGAAAAGCTGATGGATCTACACATCAGAACCGAAGTAAGGGGACTGATGTCAACCAACCAGCATTCCTGCACCAAGGGGAAATCGGTGGAAACAGCACTACACTCGCTAGTAGCTACCGTCGAGAAAGCCCTCAACACTAAGAAATATGCACTTGGAGTATTCGTAGATATATCCGGAGTATTTAATAATGTCGCTACAGAAGCCATAATGGATTGCCTAGAAGCAACCAACACCCACCCGTCAATCAACCTCTGGATAAAAAACCTTCTAAGTTGTAGACGGGTGCAATCAGAGTGGGGCACCGCCTGCATGGTCAGAAATGCACACAGGGACACACCCCAGGGTGGAGTCCTGTCACCTCTCCTGTGGAACCTGGTGGTCGACAACCTCATCAAGAGATTCGAAAGGAAGGCCCCAAAAATAACAGCCTATGCGGATGACATAAGCATACTTATCACGGGTGTATGTCCATCGACTCTCAGCTCCATAATGGAACGAAAACTCAGGGAGATATGTGAGTGGGCAGATGGAGTAGGACTCAGTATCAACGCGGATAAGACGGACCTCATCCTCTTCACTAAGAGATACAAGGTTCCAGCATGGATCCCCCCGAAAGTCAACCAAACAAGGTTAACCCCCAAAGCACAGGTCATACCTCGGCATAGTACTGGACAGCAAGCTGGCATGGAGACCCAATGTAGTAGAGCGGGTGAAAAAGGCCACCACTGCACTTTATGCATCCAAGAAGATGCTTAGTAGCACATGGGGCTGTCACCCGCTCTGATGCATTGGATCTACATCTCGGTGGTGCGACCAACTCTGCTGTATGGAGTCCTAGTGTGGTGGCAAGCCACAGAAAAGAAAACGTATCACAAGCTGATGGAACGAACCCAGCGGCAGGCTCTGCTCTGTGTAACAGGCGCGCTGAGGTCAACGCCAACCAAAGCACTCGAAACTATACTCGGAATCGACCCTTTCGACATCTACGCTAGGCTGACTGCAGGAAAGGCAGCACAGCGCTTGATTGCGTCGGGGAACATGTCTCCCCAAAGATTCGGGCATAGTTCAATTGGAATGGACATGATCAGTTCAACCGACTACAGGCCAAAACGAAGACAGACAGCAGGTGGAAGAACACCACCACCTGCAGAACCTCGAAAATCATGTGCAAGGAACGCAATGATAAACTCAGCCACTACCTGCTGCACCTTCCACGGAAGGATTGCAGACTGCTAATGGGCATAATAACAGGCCACTGCCTGGCTGCGTCACATGCAACCAGGCTGAACATCACCAACAGCGACATCTGCAGGAAATGCAATGAACCCGGGGCTGTCGAAACCCTGGAACATCTACTCTGCCGGTGTCCGGCTCTCTCAAGGGCAAGGAGAATATACCTGGGCGCACCGATGCTGGTATCACTGGAGGATGCCTCCAAGCAGTCGCCAGGGAAACTGCTTGCCTTTGCCAGAAACACCTCGATTCTGGGGGACTTCAGAACCCCAGAAACACCCTCGTAAGGTTCATACAAAGATCCGGATGACTAAGGGCCATTCTGGCCTATGATAGGCCCCGTAGAGGGCCGTCCGATGCAACCTAACCTAACCTAACCTAACCTAACCTAACCTAACCTAACCTTTCCGCCCACACAAAGGACGAAAGTCTGTGGCGTACACAATTTTGAAAATACGAGAAAACTAAAAACGCAGAATCATAGAGAATCAGATATCTATCATATCAGAATCATCATATCTATCAGAGTGTTGAATCTGGATCAGATCTGATTATACATATAGCCACTATGAAGAAAACCATTTCGAAAGTCATCGTTCCTTCTCGCTCTCTCTCACACGCGACCCTGTCGGCTTTGCCCATTCGTCTAAATGAACGCCTAGATCTCAGAGACTATAAGAGCTAGAGCAACCAAACTTTCTATCCAAGCTCCTGTGATATCACTTGAATACAAATGTATTTCAAAATTTTGACACGCCCTCTTCCGCCCCCACAAAGGACGAAAATCTGCGGAATCCACAATTTTTAAGATAAAAGAAAAGCAAAAACGCATAATCATGGGAAATGACCGGTAGATTGCCGAATCTGGATAAGGTCATTATTATAGCCAGAAGGAACAAATTAAATTTCAGTCGGTACGCAACGCCTTTCTCGCACACAGCCTCGTCTCTTGTATGTAGTTAAAAGCCGTAGCAGCCGATATAAAAAGTATATGTAAATAAAAATGGAAACAGATAACTTCTAAAATATTAAAAGTACAGCTTATGGTTCGACATAATTTTTAAAAATTTTCATTTTGGCCGAAATTTAATTCGTCCTCTTTGTGAACATATAATAAATTACATAAATCGTAAGCACATACATCATCTGTATACATATGTACATACATATATAATGACTGAGTACCGGGTATAAGACAGACTACCTCACAGAACTCGCCATATCTCCGTCAGTTTCGTATTCGTTGTACATAGTAAAGTGAAAAACATGTATTTTTAAAGTATATTTATCATCTCGATCATTCCGTGAGTCTCGCTCGTCTCCTCCGCGGTGCGGTTTTTTTTCTTCATTCTTTTTTGATCCCCGATACGCAAAGAGTGAGAGAAATCGCGGAGAGATTCGGATTTCCCACGGTTGACGTTGATCGATTTGCACATTTCCAGGTTGGACTATCTTTCGATCTAACCGAATGACCGAATGATCCTTCTTCAAAAATGTGGTCCAGAGAGAGGCGCGATCCTCTGGATAAAGGCAAATAACATAAATATCAAGAGGGAAATAATGTCCGAGACTGTGTCTGTGTTTGTTTCTGTTTTTTTCTTTGTAATTTAATTTAATTTACATTAAAAAATATAATTTGTAAGTAATGAAATATAATCCATAATTCATCCATCAATGTGTTCAGATTTTTGGTTGTTGTTTGAATCCATTGATCGATCTGAATTATTTGATGTTTTGTTTTGTGCCGGTGCAAGCAATTGAGTTTTGAGCTTGATTCTGATGTTTTTATATTGAAATTGACTTTTACATTCAATTTGACTGTGAGTTTAGTTGTTGCTGTTTTGGTTTATTGACTTCATTCTGTTCATATTCATATGACACATATATATGGCGAGATATATACATGTATATATTTATATATATTTGTAGATATATATTTAATAGAATTATATAAATTGTATTGCTTCAGAAAATTGTTGTATAATAATCTCAATTATTTTTTAGGGCGGGAGTCACGGGTCAGTGGACACTAGTGGACGTGTGGACACTTAAGCTTCGGCCTCAACCTCCTCCTTCACCTTGGCATCGCCGGGTTTGCCCTTGGACCAGTCGGGTTTCTTCTGCTCGTCCGCCATGGATGTTGATTTCGATGTTGGATAAGATATGGTGAAATAAACGAGAAAAAACATAGGAATTAGTAACCGAATCACATATGAAGTGCCAACAGGAAACAGGGGATGCTCGGGGGGACCAACAATTGTGCCGACACTAAACTACGTCGTGGTGTACAGTACATTCAAAAAGTGTTGTGTGATCGTGTTACTAAGCTACTGACAACAGACTGGCTACTATCGGAGGAATTCACAGATATATATATAGAAGACAGATATCGGAGATCGGTGTGTGCGACAATATATTGAGATTGAGATAGATAGATAGATAGATAGATAGATAGAGAGAGATACAATAAAGACAGAGTGGGTTACAGTGCGGTACACTCAGGTGCTCAATAAATACGAACAAAATATCAGAACAGGTGGGTATATATGTATGTAGGATCGCACACACACACACACACACACACTCAGAGTTCTTACACTTTTTGGCTTTTGTAAGCACAGCGGCATCTTTTATCTTTTTCTAAACGCAGATGGCAATGTGTGACATTTTTCGTAGTTGGTGGTGGTCGTGAAGAGAGATCGTGGCATATAGAAAGATTATAGATATCAGATTTGCCCCAAGCCCAAAGAGAGAGAAAGAGCGAGAGAGAGAGAGAGACTCACTCGAGCTTTCCCACAGAACTTACCTCCTTCTCTTCCTCCTCCAGTGTGAACTCCTTCTTCTTTACGACCTTAAGTTGGTTGCGGAAGTTGAACTCAGCGGCCTTCTTCTGCAGCTTGGCGAATTTGTTTTCGTATTTGGAGACCTTCTTCAGGGCTGGCTTGACGCTAAAAGAATTAAGTAGAATCGAATCGTTAGATCGATTAGTAATCGCTCGATCTAGATCTCGATCTCGAGGTAGATTATCCGAAAGAATATACTTACAACTTGCCGCGAAGATCGTTAACTTGGGCATTGAGATCGTTGATCTGTATTCACGTGATTGAGAGGGGAAAAGAAAAGGACTTTGATTAGTACACTTGATCCACTTGATAGGCACTGCTGTTTATCGACACGTAATGCTATTGCTACTGGCGGGCAACTATCAAAATCAAAATGCTGGAAAAGAATTAGGTCGAGAGCAGGCATGCACAGGAAACGGGTAATGCTGGAAGAACACTGGATGCACATATAGACATAGGATGCGTACATAGATCAGAATACTCTGCCAAATAATATATGTATATCTAATGCTTAGACAAGTGCGTGCTTTTTTTTGGGTGAGTGAGTGCGAGCAAGCGAGCGACAAAGCGAGCGAGCCAGCGATTTGAGCCAAGTTCATTACTATCTAAGTCGCCTACTACTTGGGGAAGTTATTTTTTTTTCTTGGCATGGAAGAGCGGTTCTGGTACTCGTACTATGTGGTACTGGTAGTGGCTTCTGGTGGCGGTGGTTCTTAGGCATTGGCTTTTGGTGGTGGGTGGACAAACATTTTCTTTTCTTATGATCGAATTTTCAGTTGTAGATTGAACAGCATAACATCCAAATGTCGATTTCTTTTGCTTTAATGCTTTATTTGTAGTTTTATAGAGAGTATTGTTCGTTTATACATACATATATACACATATAGTACCACAATCGGTTAACAGTGATAGAGAGACAGAGAGAGAGAGAGAGAGAGAGAGAGTGAGAGACAGATAGACACAGTGAGAGAGTTGAAGAGATTGAGAGATAGCTACATGGCTATATTGAGTGTAGAAGTTCGTTCATCCTAAATAACTGCAAAATTACGAGTAGATACACTGAAAACGGAAACGGAAACCGAACTGCAATCTGGGTGTGGTTGTGGATGGGTGGTCTATAACTGGGGGGCTGGGCTGAGGTACTGCTGATCATAATGCTATTTCCTAGGGCAGCAAATGCATTACTTCCTTTTATAGTACTTTCTCTTTTTTCATTGTCGCTTGTTTTGTGTTGCTTTGCTTTCTTTTCTCTTTTTTTCGATTTGTTTGTTTCAGCTGCGCACGCAAGTTCTTGGACTGGATTTCGCTTTGGCTTTTTGACTTTTCGCGTGTTTTGTGTAACCGTAAACGGTAATCGGTTATCGGTCACATTTAGTGGGTAATCGGCTCTAGCATTAAGTGGATCATTTCAAGAAGTAATCGACGCTTGGCTTTTATGCTCTTCAATTTTGATTTGATTTTCGTTCTTTTTTGTGTTCTTTCGCTTAGTTATTTCTTGGTTTACACAGAAAGAGAGTGATAAAGAGATAGATAGAAAGATAGAGAGAGAGATAGACGTAGAGATAGAGTGATAGAGACAAAGTGTGAGTGGTAATGGGAGTAATTTACACAGAAACAGTATTTACAATGAAATGCGACTGGTTGGATGGATCGAAAGTAAATACAGAGCTGGGGGGCTGGAGGGCTGGAGGCCTAAGGCCCAAGGATGGGGGATATTTTCTTGTGGTTCTTGGTATTCTGTTTGGTATTCTTGTGTTGCTGCTGCATGCAAAATGTGCGCGTTCGCGTGCGTACGCGTGCGTGTTTCCATTGTATGCGTGCGTTTTACGTGTCAAGAGAGTGCGTGCGTGTGTGGTGCAGTGACTGTAACTGTGACTGTGTGTTGTGTGTTGTGTGTGTGTGGGTGTGGCCTGCCCCAAGGAGCGGCCCAACGGACACACAACGGACTAAGGTGCAAGTAATGACAGTAATAACGAGCGCGTCGACAGCGACACAAACAAATTGTTATTAAAAAAAAAGAAAGAGAAAAAAACACACACACAAAACAAATTTCACAAATTGTGCAACAAATTGATTATCTTTCTATTGTTGTTGTTGCAGTGCAATTTACTAATACTACATTGCTGTTGGTTGATTGACTGATTAATAGAGGTGTGGTGTGTCTGATGAGCGTACTAGGATTGCCAAAAATACAACGAGAGAGAGAGAGAGAGAGAGAGTACTGCAGGTGACTGTAACTTATATGCATGGGTGAGTGTGTGTGGGAGTGTGCTAGGGATATGGCGGTTGAAACTTAACCTCACTCTATGATAGGATATGGCCACACAGGACTGGACTCAAAAAGTGAAAATGGTCACACTGCAAACAAAAGGATAGATCGTGTGTAAAGATTTGGATGCACTGATGACATCGATACACGATACACATAATTTAAATGGCAATCTCTTCGTTCTCAGCACTCATCTTTCGGCTGATACTGTTACCGAATCGAACAAATGAGTAGTACGAATAAATAGACAAGATAGCATGCACATATGCGAATTTACATATATGTATGTATGTTGATCTGTGTGTCGACAGATACTATGCCTCACATGGGCACGCACAGAGACAAAGACACACAGAGAGAGAGATAGAGAGAGAGAAATTGTGTTTGTGGTACAGTCAAGTATAACAGATACAAACTAAGAGATATTTTTTGATGCGCATTCAACAAGTAAGAAAGAAACAACGGAACTGAACTGAACGGAAACGGAAACGAACATGATACTAGATAGAACTCAAGATTAGATTAGGTAATTGATATTGATTTGATTTAATTGATTTTTGTTTGCATGTTGCATTCTGTCTGAAGTGATTGAATTGTTTGTTTGTTGGTTGGTTCTTTTGTATTCAGAGTTTTGACATTGATTGATTGATTGAGAACAAATTGAAAATTGAAATTGAAATTGATGCAGTACCTCCCAGTCTTTTTTCCTGACTTCGTATTCCAGATCCCATTTCTGGCCTTCACAAATATACATACGCTCGTAATACTCTTCGCAAATCTCTTGCAATTCGCCTGCAAAAACATTGTATTTTTTCGGAATTGGGTTTTGGTTTGGTTTGGTTTCGATTGGTTTTTTTTTTTGGTTTGGTTTGTACTCAAATTCAAATTATTATTCTTATCGGTTTCGTATCGACGCTTTCAAAGTTTAGAGTTTGGTAAAGTTCTAAATCTAAGTACATAGTTCTAAAAGTAATTATGATTGCATTTATTGTTTATAGTGTTTTCTTTTAGTTTATCGCAAGTTTTCGTTGCTTATCGATATTTAATCGTTTGTTGTTTTGCGGCTTCATTAGATGTTATGTGTTCGATGAGTTTTCTTTCTTCGATTGAGCTTGGTTTTGATTGGTTTTTCTGATTCTGAATTGGTCTGATTCGAGATTGAGGATTGAAGAGTGTGGCAACTCTGGTGTACAGTCGCAACGGAACGAGCGGAATGGAACGGAGCGGAGCGTAGCGGAAGAGAGCGTTACGGTTTACTTGATTGGCTTGATTGGGTTCGCGTCTTTTTTTTGATATTTTGTTGGTTTTCGTTTGGGTTTAGTTCAAAATTGACAATTAATTGAATTTTTTCCTCAGAATCGTTCCCTAATTCGCTTCCCTTCGGCGGTGCCGAAGACCTGGCTTTTGGGGGTGGGGCTGGGCGGTAAGAGGAGACAGTTTCCAGAACGCTGGCCGTTTCCCGATTTACTCCGGAATTTGGGCATTGTACATGTACTATTTACTTGGCGCAAGCGCCAGGACAGTGTCTGGAAAGTGTCTCCCAATCCGAACTGTATGAAGCACGCGCCGATTCGAGAAGATGTCTCTCTTAAAAGTGGTTCTGTAGTTTAGCGCAGTTAAAACAATATCAAAATTAGGTAAAAGAAAAGAAGTATCGCAGTAGAAAGAACTAAAAATATGATTAGGAAATATTTAGAAATGAATTTAAGTAATTAAATATCAAGGGCATAATCGTAAAGTAAAAAATTATGATTAATAATCGATTTATATATAAATATATCTTATATGTTGGTTTTTGCTTGATAAGAAAAGTAAGAAAAAAACATTCGATTTTGGTTTTCTTTTTTTGTTTTTGTTTGGTATATATTTTTTTTTTCTTTTTGGTGTTTTTATAGTTTTGGGTGCATGGCAAAATTTTTTAAATCTTTGGGAATTTACCTCTTGGGCCTTGACTTTCTGCACGTGTTCTAAATCAAACTTATCGCCCTCCAATGCGTAAAGGCGTTGCCAATATTGTTTGCATATTGTTTGCAGTTCGGCTGCGGTAAACGGTAACGGTTACGGTAACGGTAGTACGGTAACGGTAGCGGTTACGGGTAAGCGGTAACGTTTGCGGTAAACGATCGAATCGACGTTTACATCAAGCGTCGAGCGTAACGCATTGAAAATTTTCGTTACGACAAATGTTCGTGTATGTGTAAGTGCGCGTGTGTTTGTGCGAGTCGTTGTGGGTATGTGCGTGGGTGATGTGTGCGAGTGTGAGGTACGAATCAAAGAAAGAGAGATAAAGATAGATATAGATATAGAGATAGAGTGCAAGATTTAAAGAGAAAGATTGAGATAGGTAGTTTTTTGGATGTATTTTTGTGTCGGAGAGAGAGAAAGAGAGAGATGTTGAGCGAAAGAGAAGAGGAGTGAAGTTTGGATAGAAGTAAAGACAGAGACAGATATAGACAGAAATAGATAGATAGATAAATAGAGATAGAGATAGAGTTAGAGATAGTGACAAGAATGGAAAGATATAGAGACGACGACGACGCATTAGATTGTTTGATTTGGTTTGTTCGTTCGTTTGTTCGTTTGATCGATTGATTGGCGCGTTTCGAGAAAAAGAAGGATTAGATTAAGATTCGATTAATATAAAATTAAAGATTGAACTGGATCTTTATCACCTATGTAAATATTTAGTATATGTGAGGGACGGGTTTTATACGATCGTAATCGTATTTTTGGTATTTTAGGTATTTTTCGTTCCTTGCTGAAGTGTCTGGTATCTGTATCTGTATCAGTGTCTGTGTATATATCTGTGTTTTTTTCTGTTTCTGTGTCGTTGTAGGTGCTTGCGAGGGCTGTGGTTCTTGGTGCATGGTGCGTGACTGTACTCATTGGATGACTGTACTTTGACCCAAAGCTTGTGCTCTGGTCACACTAAAAATTACCCCTGAATTCTTCGTTTCGTTTCTCTTTATCCATTCTTCGTTAAATTTGTATGGGTTTCTTTTTCTTTTTTTTTGTTTTTTCTTTCAGTTTTAGTAGAAGCTTTTGTATATTAAAAATCACAAAAATTGCATAAAAAATATCGAATGTATTGCTACGATAAAAAGCAAAAAACTTGTAGCCACAAAAAAGCTATAGCTATAGGCTAGGAAAAAATAAGCCGCAAAAAGCAAAAAATCGAAACAAATACAGTGACATCAAAAAATAGGTATCGTCAGCATTTGTTGCATTTCGGCATTACTCGGGGGTTAGTACTGTACTCTCGATGGGCGGTGGAGTTACTTTCGACCCACATGGTGCGGATCTGGTTAGGGGTTAAAGGTTAGCCGCATCGACTTGGGGCTCTACTTTCTATATACTGTGCTTTTTAGGAGTGTGAGGGCTTCCACTGTGGCAGACACTGGTGGGAGTGCGCAAACATGTCGAATGTGGGGGTCCTGTTTGCACAGCTCTTTCCATTAAAAAATAGTCACAAAAATGAGAGTACTTTGGGGTTAACTACGGTTTCTGGCCAACTACTACATGTGCACGGTGCTGCAGAGTATTGTTTAGATTTGTTGTCCGCCGGACAACAGTCACACACAGAAAAACACACATATGGTGATTAGGCGCCGCCACGGCCATCTGGCCAGAAATATTTGTATATATCTTTTGGGCTGAATCGTTTTCGGTGCGGCTTTGGCCAAGAAACTATCAAAACAGTAATGAGTTATCGACAAGTTCTACGATTTTCGAGAGAGTGCAACGCAACGCTCGAAGCTGTTGGTCGGATAAATGATATTGGAAACTGGAACTGCTTGCCTCAAAGTCCTTTCTGGCTACCTCGTACTCGAGATCGAATTTCTCAGATTCCAGTTTCAGTATCTTAGTGTGATAGTCGTGACAGACTTTCTGAATGGTATCTGCGGAACGAAGTTGGGTTAGATGTATGTAAATCTTATAGTTGGCAGCTGCTGCTTCTGTGTGTTTTGTGTGTACGATATTCTCGTATATATGTATATATAGTTTGGTGTGAGTGTATTTATGGGAGAAAGTGTATTCGTGTGTGCATTGTGTGTGATCCACTTTGTGTGGCAAGAACCTTAAGATGGTGCTCGGACTAACACCTAGACTCGATAGAGAATCTCTTCGATTGAGACCCCTTCGATAAATGATCATTTCGATAGAGAATCGATAAATAGTTTCGATAGATATTAAACAGTGACAGACAGCGACATCTGGCCCTAGATCTTCATTAATCGGGTGAGTAGTATTGGTATTTCTGTACAGTTTTTAGTGCGTTAGGAGATAGATCTTAGGGCGGGCACTCTCCGCAAACATCAAGTGTATATACAATACAAAGTGAGAGAGCGAGAGATAGAGAGAGAGAGAGAGAAAGTGAGATATAAACAGAGGATAGATAGATATTGTTTAGATGTAGAGAAAGAGAGAGATAACTAACGGAAGGTGTTTATTGTTGTTGCTGTTAAAAGTTTCAAAGTTTTAGACTTTTGATTTTGATGCTTGTTTTTGTTGGCTTCGTGTTGGATAGGATACGATTTTAGAGTTTAGGCATTTTGCAGTTTGCATATATAGAGCATATATAGAAGAGATATATAGAGAATATATATATATATAGCATATACATATGTATAGCTGGTGGTGTGTGTGTACCTCAACATCCTTGCGCTTAACAACATACTCAAGATCATATTTCTGGTCCTCCAATTTATTAATCCTGTCATAGTGTTGCTTGATCAGAGTTTTCAGTGTGTCTGCGATCACAGAAGATCACAGAATGGGAGTTGGTTGGTTGGTGTTGGTGTTGGTTTTTGTGGGGTGTATGTGTTGGTGTGGGTGTTGGTGTTGGTGTGTGGGTGTATGGATACAGATAGATATTTCGGTAGGGGGTACGGCAAAAGAGAGATAAAGAGAGACATATTTAGATAGATAGATATTTATAGATAGATTCGATTCGATTCATTCGATGCTTCTTCCACTGGGGGTCAACGTTTATTTCCTGCAGTATATGCACAATCGTGTGTGTATGTAGGCAGTGTACATATGTGTGTCTCTGTATGGCTTTGGGTGTGTGGGTGTTCATGTACGTGTGTGAGTGTGCGTACGTGACAGATGACACTTTTTGTTCAACTTTCAGTTATCGATTTATGTTTATGCCTTTGGGCACACAGATTTGCGGGAACAGATTCCGGGTAACGTTACTGTAATTCCCCCGCAAGTCTGTGGGCCCTGGTTATTAATATTTTTTTTTTATATTCGTCATTCATTAATACTTTTAGGGGATATCGTTGAGAGGGAGTTGAAGGGACACCCTTTGCCGTAGGGTTTCCGTGCACCTCCCCCAGAACACAAGGGGGCTTGGGACGTGATCTACGGTGGACCACTGCTGTGGACCGGGGAGCTCACCTTCACTGGCATCACTGAGATTCCTGGGACTGCCGCAACGTTCTTCAATGATGCGTCTACGTTCAGCCGCTTTGCGTTCCTGTTCTTTCTTCAATTCCTCAGCGGCTTTCTTACGCAGCAGCAACTGCAGTAAAAAAATTGACAAAACAGGGCTTAGAAATCACTGGTGTGATCATTGGGGATTGTGTCTGGTCAGCACTTACCCTGAGTTTCTTCTTCCTTTCTGGGGTCATGAAACCCTTCTTGGCTTTCTTGGCCTTGGAGGCTTCCTCCATGCGCTTGCGCACCTCAGCACGCTTGCGCTCGATCTCAGCCTGTTTAGCCTTCTTAGCCTGCAATCAAACACCAAAAAGAATCGACCATCGTCAATAAGCCTGCCAAACACACACAGGGGAAAGCGAGTTCAGCTTCAGTTCCAGCTCCAGCTTCTGCGCCAGCTTCAACTCCGAATGCAACGAATGGGAGCCGGAACGTGGCTGAACCCCGTATCCGCATCAAACACTACACAACACGGCACACAGCACTCATCATCACGGGGACCCATCATGGACGTGGACGTAAACGTGGACATGGACATGGACGCGGGACGTTGAGGTAACGTGGACACACGTACACAAGTGTACCTCCTCGGCCTTCACTTTCGGATCGTTGGGATCCTTGGGCGGGCCGGCTGGCGCAGCCGCAGCTGCCGGCGCTTTTCCATTGGCGGCCGGCGCCTTCCCATTGGCGGCTGGCGCTGCCGGCTTGGCAGCAGCAGCCGCTGCTGGCGCCGCCGGTTTGGCCGCAGCCGCAGCTGGTGCAGCGGCGGGAGCAGCTGCCTTTTTCTGCAATGAAAACGATGAAACGTTAGTTTGGATCTCGAACGGAAGTTTTGGCTTATGCGTGGGAAGATTGCAATATATTTCACAATATGATTCTCATATACTCGTATGATGGGTATTTTCTAGGGTATGGGTATAGTCGTGTATGCACATACATACTTCTCATACAAATCTCACTATATTATGTTCACATTCTCGAAGGGCATATTGCAGTTATTTCTCACGCATAAACGTTTTTGGCCAAAGTACAAGCACGGACAAAGACAGAGACATTAACTGAGACTGAGACTGAGACTGAGACAGGCACAGAGACACACACACTAACGATAACATAAATTGTTTCAATCGATCTTGATTCGATAGTTATCGTTGTCAGTGCTGGCTTCAGCTCCTCGATCAGAGAGGGACTTGACGGGGCTTAAGGCTGGACAAGGCTCAGCGATCCTGTGGGGAAGCAAGAAAAAGCATTTTGTGGTCTGCTGTTAGGGCGAGATACTTGGCTACTATTAGATGGGTATAGCGGGGACGGGGGAGGTGATCCCAAGACGGTCGATAGGGTGCAAGTATATGCTTACCTCAGTTATCCTCAGATCCTGGCCGGTTCAGTCCCGTCCAAGCCAGTGTCAATCCGCAGTCCGAGTCCCCACCCAGGGGACAGCTTTACCGTGAAGCCATGATGTCATGAGGCCCGTTGTGTTGTTCACACCAAGAGTTTACTGCAGAAGAAGGCCAAGGGTTAGTCACGAGTCACTGGGTCAAAGCACGGTGTTCACCACACCACCACGATACTCACCTCACCTCATCATCAGCCATTTTGATTTGTGTTTTTAGTTACTGCAATATACAGAAAGAGAACGAGACGTGAGCTTAAAGAACTGGAACTGGAAATGAGAATGGATATGGAAATGGAAATGGTCTCTGACATCATTCGATTATCCTATATATACAACGATATAGATATAAAACGAGATACATAGATATTTTTATAGATATAGATATGTGTGTATGTATGTGTGTATATGTATGTCTGGCATCTGTTCCATAAATCCGCTCAGTCGCCCACTTATACGCACACACTCGCACGATTCTATCGGGGCCACATACGCGTATGCGCAATGCATATAGCGAGCGCCGTATTACGTATACGCAGCATTGGCCCATGCCGTATATGGGGGGCACTGCCACAACACTCGCTGTCGCTCTCTCCCTGTCTATGGTATTTACTTCGGCGTGGGCGCCTGCCAGAAAGAGATGAGCAGTCCTGCCTCTCTTCGATATCCGATTTCATTTCAGAACAGCAGAGACGCAGAAGCGGATAGGCGTCAAGAGAAAGAGAGAGAGATAGAGAGAGAGAGAGATCCAAGGTTCACCCACTGAGGAGGCTCTTTATGTAGTTAACCCACACAGCTGATCTTGTTATGTGCTACATCTGCAGTCCATATACATGCATATGTATAAATATTTATGAAGAACAATTAAGAAAACTGTCGAATATCGTATGATGAGTCAGTAGGAAGATCAAAAAGTTTAAGGTAAGGAATATGTATGATTCTTAAATTATTTCGTAATCCGCTTTTTACATGATTATTTGGATCAATAGGATCTTAAAAGAAGCTATCAAGATTCAATAGTTCTATCAGGAATTCAGCTCCAGATCAATCACATGATTACATAGAGGAACACTGTAGATCCCAACGTAGATAGAAATGTATCCCTAAGTAGATCTTAAAATGGTCTCTTTGATCTAGATTTCTTTTAGGATCTCTCGAAAGATAGAGATGAGAAAATCTGCACACCATAACATATATATGTATCATATATTCAAAAGCCTTGCTCTGAAGATCGCCATACAGATCAGTTTATTAAAAAATCAGCATTCATAAAAGTAGCATGACATACTGTCAGAGCCTTAAACTTGAAAAAGTTCATATGGGGGAAAATTATTGTTCGTCTGTTTGGGAGTTATGAAACCCTAAAAATGTCATGGGCAACACGAAAAATATATGGCGTTTATTTCCCCATTTCGCCATTCTTGTAGCCAGAGCTATTGCCAACCATATTGCCATATAGCGCAGGGGCAAAAGCCAAGTGCTGGGCATAAATTTAGCATGCAAACATTTCGATTTTTCTTTTGCGAATATACCTTTTCGGCGAAGGTAAAGCGTGTGAACAATCTTTTACAATGTCGACCTTCGGGCACACACACACACACATATACGGTGCGACGCGGTGCGGTGGGTTGGGGTGTGGCGTGGAATTTGGTGAAAAGAATAGGAAAATCTAAGCAGAGTTGAGATCTCCATTTGGCACAGATCGAGCGAGGGAGAGGGATGGATGGATTCTATTGTATGTTGTATCTCTGGGGTTTAAAAATAAACCTGTTGATAGGTACACGAATGGGGAACCGAGAAATATGGCAGCTATTTATGACCGCAATGCTATTTTGTTTATAAGTAAGGAACATGTCGGTGGAAATCGTTCCGTCGTTGGGCGATGGGCGACGGGAAATGGGAAAAATGGAACGAAAAAATTCAATTAAATATCCAATAATCGTGCGGAGAGTGTACGTATTTATCCAGAGCTTTTTATGGTTATGCCTACACATACATACATAAATATATATTTTGGTGATCTGTGAATTTGTTGTTATATGTGTGAGTGTGCGTGTGTGTGTCTGTCTTTTTTTTGTGTGTCTCTCGTTTATCTCCCTCTGGCATTCAGACACTCTTGCTTGAATCTATTCTATTTTGAGGCACTTTTGAGGCAGCATTTAGCTCTTTCGAAACGAAACGAAATGACACGAAATGTATCTTGTATCTGTGGAATACATTTTTAGCACACACACATACACACTCACGCACAAATACGCATACACATTTCACCTTCTTACATAATAAGAGAGCGAGAAAAATAAAAGGTGGAGAAAAACAAACAGAAAGAGAAAGAGTGCTTAAATGTCAAAAATAGAATGTTAAGTTGTTTTCAATCGGTTCAATCCATATAACCGGTAGCACACTTTCGAAACGACACTTGAAAAAATATCAAAAAAATAATATGCCAGGAAGAGGGATGTGGGGTTGGGGATGGATTATAGTCACACGCACGAATTGACTATTTTATCGAATCGGTTCTCGGGGGAGGTTCCTTTGGCGCAGGAGTCGCACACAATGCTTTCGGTTCTTGCGGTTCATTGCTTTTTTTTGTTTGTTCATTTTTAAAAATTTAAGATAGTTCTTGGATTGTATCTTTTGTATTTCGTTGGTACTTTTGTTGGTTTTATTGTTTGCATGTTGCATGTTGCATGCTGTGCTGCTTCTGATTTTTTTTTTTGTTTTTTGTTTTTACTGTTGCTGCTGCGGCTGCTGCTGTTGCTGTTGCTGTTGCTGCGGCACTCACCTTCAAGGAATTAGAAAAAAAAGAAAAAAAATTTGAGCTGTGCTGTCGATCACACGAATCGGATGATACTGAACGACACAAAAGACTGAACGGTCCGACGATCCACGGCAGACTATATTCTAGCGGCCAGCCGTTCAACGGATACAGATACTTCTCGGACCCGTTCCGAAAGCTTACTTTTGCACTCATACTCGTATCGAGAGAGAGAGAGAGAGAGAGAGCGAGCGATGTGTGCCGCCCACCTGCCCGTCCATAGAACAGTCGCACACACACGGTGGGGTGGGTAGAGGAATGGAGCGGAAGAGAGGGGTGTGGATTGTGGATGGACGAAGCAATGTGGCCATGTATCTGGGCATGAGGCCTAAAAATAGATTCCTGTGGCAGCCCAAAATTCGAAATGGATACCGAAAACTGTTCACTGTTCATTCGGCTCTTATCCGATCTGTTCCGATCTCCGTTCCGATCTGTTCCGAGCCGAACAGAGCCGAACCGATCCGAACCCGCACCCCTCCACCCCAGCACCCCGACTGCAATCCCCATTCGCTCTTGGAGAACATCTGTATCTGTGTATGCTGCTGCTGCTGCTTCTGGTGTAAACGGAGCCGCTTGGAATTCAATGCAATGGATAAAAATAAGTTGTGCTCCAGTTGTGAGCACCAGCACCCGAGAGTGGGCCATGCCATGCCATTTATCCCATGACAGTGCAGTCATACCGGACTCGGATCCTAATAGACGCCATATACAATGCCATTCCACTCACGAAAATGGAGTCTGCATTTAGTCCAGCTCCTGGTTCTTACAAAGAACCTTAAGCCTGGAGGTCATCTTACAGTTGCAGATGCATCTTAGATTTCAAAGACGGGGTAGTTTTCGGTGAAAACACCAAAATAAAGTACCCGAAAAATATTGATTATTTGTAAGACTTCAAACATAGGAAGGTTTTTTTGCTAATAAAAGTTGATAGAGAAATAAAGAGATCTCTCGGGATAGCTCCAAGAGAGCAGCCAAAGGCTGGATTGATTGAGAAGACTCATGGAGGATATATGTATTTGTGTCTAGTACTGAAAACTTGGGAAATGAAGCCCCAAGAAAGTTATTTTGGAAAGAAATCAAAGTAAAATAGAATTGTAAAAGAAACTGGTTACGTCTGGTTAGATTGCAAACCACACGATGAAGAGTGTGTGGAAGAGAGAGATCGATTCTACTCCTTGAGCATTGGGTGTAAAAACTCAAGAGCTCTTTGAAAACGAAAGTCCAGTCTCCTTAAACAGGTGCTCCTTGAATGCCGTATTAAAATGTTTGCTTTAAATAAAGTCCTGCAATTGAAATTGTGAAAAGTATCTTAACAAAGAACATCTGGCATTTCCACCAACTTGTATTTTAAGCCCACTCTAAGTTGGATTTCTCCCTGCCACTGGCACTGCCATTGCCAGAGGAGATTCACTTTCCCTCTGCCACGATGGGATGCCATGGATACCTGATTAATTGGAATGGCCTTGATTGATACAATTTGTGGCTAAACTTGCTTCAAGGGCAGCCGTTGCAACGCGCTGCACTGATTTTTGAGTGGCAGAATCGACCAACATTGCGGACCGCTGGCGCGCTGGCTCGCCCTCTTACAGGCATACAGGCATACAATTTCTCTAAAAGTTTTACCACATATTTAATGGAATTTCATTTAGCTGCCAACTGTCAAGTGCTGACTGCGGTAGAATCACGACTTACCTTGATTAAAACGGACAGAGTCCCTACGGAGCCAGAGCATTAGCTGATGGGAAAAGGATAATGGAATTCCTTTTGACGCACGTCAAAGAAACCAAAATTAGGAAATACTTTTAATTGCTCTCGCTTCGCTTAGCCTTGATCAATGAGTGCAGTGCAGTGCGATGCCGTATTTTTGATGCCGGCAATTCAGCCTGGCCTGGCCTGGCCTGGCCTGGTCGGGCCTGTGTGTGTTTGGGGGCAGTAAACTTGATCTTGGAAATTAATATCAATACCCATTTGGCATTGAGATAGATGCCTTTGAGCTCTGACCCAAAGAATCTAAAGTATCTTACGAATGAGTGACATTAATCATATTAATTACAGAAAAAAGTCCTGGATGATGTTGGATGTATGAAATATATGAGTATCAACATGGGTATGGTACATATCTTTTGGTATGTCTGTATGTCTCTTTAGGAAAAGCTTAAAAACGTCTTTTAAGATAAGATATAAGTCCTACAGAGAAGTCTCTCAGACTCGTTCTCTCATTTCATAGACAAAGTTTCCAATTTTTCTTAAACAGGCATAGTTTCAAGTTCGAATACACAGCTGTACTTACATTTAATACACTCAGAGAAAAATGGCACAGTAAGAAGAAGAAAACTATTTAAAAATATTTAAATTTAACATTCGGGTTTTCAAGGGAATTTAAATAGAATTCACTTTGATATTAACATAAATGGATAGGTATAAAAAAAGGTTAAAAATAATATACCTAATATATTAAATTAGTAAGCAATATGTTTAATCTAAATATACAAATATTTATTTGTTTAAATATGAAATATATTTACTTCAAATATTAGATATATTTTGAAATCAAATTGTTTATTTTTGCAACTTCCGCTCTCGGAGCAAATCTATTGGAGTACAATTTCGTAGTTTTTTTCTCTGGGTGCAGCAGAAAATTGGCATTAATTGTGTCCGTCCGTGTTCGGTGATGCATTGGCTTTGCATTGGTTTCTAGCTCAGCGGATTACACGACAATAGTATTCTCATACCATGCGTTTCACAGATACTTCAATTTGGTTTCATTAAATAATGATATGCTTCCGCAAGAAAGTACGAGTATGCACATACATATATACATATGTACATACATATGTATGTACGAGTATGTGTGACGTTTTACATTTTCAATCAGTTGAAGCAATAAATGCGCCATCCTTAAAGACTATATACTTGATTAACAGCCGAATTGGTTCGTCGGAGTCGTCGGGACAACATTTTAAAACACACAAGAATCTGGATACGAAATTGGCTTTCTCTAGCTTTTATAATCTCTAACATACTTAGATACATAGCACATATGTACTTACATACATACATATGTACATCGACTTGGCTATTAATGGTGATCCAGAATTTACAATATACTTTATAAATCGAAAAAACTTCCTTTGCGAATAAAAAGGTTATGATAGATAGGGAAACAATCTCTGCAATGGTTCAAGGTTGTCTTTCAACAACAACAACAACTACTGCCAGCAGTAGAGTTAAATACATACATATGTCCATATGTACCACATATGCTTGTCTTTTTAATATTAATGTTTGGGCAGAACTACTTTTGGATCTACTCGCACATTCTAAATATATTGCGTATCTATACATATATGGAATATACACACATACTATATACATACATACGTATTATTCTCTTTACATAAATATATGTACATTAATGCCAAACTAAATACACATTTTCCGATGACGCTGCAGCATGCCAACTTGCAACGCTTGTTGAAAGTCAATTTTGAAATCTTTGAACGAAGACAAATCTCTTCTCGAGCAAACAACGAATAAAACGTTTCGATATTTTTCGAAACTTCTACATACATACATACATACATACATACATATATTTTTGTGTTTATATATGTGTGAGTGTGTGTGTATGTGTGTGTGTGGATGTGCATAGACGTACAAAACAAATATCGAGATATTCTCGTACACAGAAAATACATAGAAATAGATGTACCTACATACATATATTGATACAACCTTATGAATGTACATAAATACATACGTATGTATGTACAAGTATATTCTGTTTCTATAAACTTTCTATGTCGAAAACAGCAAAACAATCTATTGGTGAAGAAAGTGTATTGTGTAGAGTTTTTGTTGTGTAGTGGTTCCCGTTGGTGTATTCATTTTTCGTGAAGCTATTGTTGGTGTAACAATAATTTTTGAAGCAGTTCTCAATATAGTTTTGAGTTGTTGAGTAGTTTTGAGTCAATATAGATTGTTGAGTTGTTGAACCAGATTAAGTTGAGTTGGTGTTGTTTTTTGCAGTATTTGTTGGTGAATTTGTAGTTGATGTAGCTTCCGTGTTGATTTTGTTGGTATAGTTCCCATTGGTATAGTTATTAAAGGTGTAATTGTCATTGAATCTATTGTTTGCTTATTTTTTTATAATTCATTGGTGTAGCTGATACTGAAGTAATTTTTAGTTTTCTAAATTTCTTTGGTGTTGTTTTTATTAGTGTGTTGCTTTTGGTAAAATCTGTTTTTACGTACTTTTTGTTTGTTATCTTTCTGTTGTTGCAGTTATGGCTGTACGTTTTCCTTTTGTTGGTGTATTTTTCACTTTTCTGTTGTTGTACTCTAGACATGAATTTCGAAATGTTTTCTCGATGATTTCTCTTTGGCTTGATTCTGTTTTTCTTCATTTAAATATAGAGCAGGCGATAGGGAGACAGGGCGACAAGGAGGACTACAAAGGAGGGGAAAGGGGTTCATCATTGGGAGGAACGGATGAACGGTATGGGGTATGGGGGTCCCGAACAAATGCGAGAAGTAAATGCTTTTGTTTTGTAGGGAACTTGATCAGTTCGTCTATGTCTGGATGAAATCTATTTTCGTATTTATTCTCGTTCAAAATCATTTAAAACAGTTTTGCAGTGCCACCCCTCACACCCACCAGCACCTCCCACGCTCCCACTCTGTTTCTCTCTCTCTCTCTCTCTCTCTCTCTCTCTCTCTACATCCAATTTTGTTGAAATTTATGAATTTAGAAAATGTTTTCTTTAAAGCGAGAGATTTTTGTGTGTGTTTAAAAACATAATTTGCTCTATTTTTGGCTTTTGCCAAATGGGAAACATTATCAGGGGAGGTAAGAAGGTTTTGATATGAGAAGCGAACCCACGGGGGAGGCCCAGAGGACTGTGAGCCATGTGAGATGGGGGCTTACAGGCAACCATCGATGGATAGATGGATGGTCAGACACACACGATGTGAGTGCGTCAAAGCCAAACAAACGTCATAAGCTCCCGGACAACGCCCGCATTCGCCCCAGCCCCCATTCGCCCCCATCCCCCGGACACTTCCAGCTGAATCTGCTCCGTCCCCCCTTCCTGCAACACATTTTGGCGCTGCTTTTGGCCTTGTAATACTCGCATTCGCTCTACCTGACAACTATTTGTCGCTGCTGTCGTCGTCGCCGTCCGCCGTCGCCCGTCGCCCATCGCCCGTCATCGTCGTTGGTTTCGTTGGTGTGTTGGTTGACCCATTTAGGGTTTATATATACTTATATGTCCATACACATAGTATGGTATGGGTACATGCATTATATATGCACCCGTATTCGTGTACGTACAGTGGAAGTTGGTTGAATTTCAAACGCGTTTCAGCGCCTGCAAATTATTTAGAGATAGTTGAAGGGCTTCCGACGTGGGTGAATCAAATTTAGTGATGGGCTTGTGATTCCCCCTTATGTTTTGTGAAACCAATCAGCAGTACTTCAAGGATCTGTCTGGCTTTACCAAAACTCATTGCTCACACATTTTTTGGATGCTCATGATCATGAATTCAACTTTAAAAGAGTCCCCCTGCCTTTGATCTCTTTTACGCATTTGAAGGCATATGTTTTTCTCTCCCACATCTTTGGCAATTCCTAAAAATCGAATTTGGCCAAAGCACTTTTTTCTACACTAAATACGTATACACATAGTCCACATAGACCCAAAGGAATGCCTTTGTTGTTGTTCAAGTGGTTTTATCTCTTTCTTTACATCCTCATCCATATGTACATATCTAAGTGATCTTTTCCTTGATCATGGCATTCTTGACTGGTATTAGTGCAGCCGATAATGGCGACCTTTTCTTAAGGACACTACGAGAATACCACTATGTGGGACATAAGCGGAGAATAGAGGCAAGAAAACCCTAAGACGATACCGGCGGTTCCATCCTAATCCCAAGAAAATGTACATTTATTTTTGGATATTATTAAGTTTGTACATTTTCATATACATGTGTACATATGTACATGTGTACATATGTATATACGCGTGCCTGTATATTTGTAACTATACCCAGAGAAAAAAGAACTGAAATTGTCATATATTCACATAGATTTAAATACTTAAATTTGCATTAAAATTAAATATTTATTATAATAAAATAGAATGTACCTATATTTCCTATTCTACCTATTCTATTTATTTTAAAGTATTTTGCATAAAAATGCTCTTAAATACATTTAAATTTAAATCAAGGTGAATTCTATTTAATTTCCCTATATTTATATTTAAAATCCGAATATTGATTTAGTTTAAATATGGGTGTATTTCTTTGTACTATGCCATTTTTCTTTCAGTGTTTTTTATAGCTTTGTGTCTGTATGGGTTTACCAATATATGTTTTTCTATAATTAGGGGATTCCTTATCCAAACATTTCTGCATCTTTTATAGACCGTTTATTAACCCGTTATCATATTTGTCCATTGTATAAAATATCTTTGAGAGTGTTTCGACATTTGTATGTATATATTTTTCCCAATTCATCTTCTTTATTAGGAGTACTTCTTGACCACTTGTGCCATTTCTCAAAACGTTTTCTACGAAAAAAATATTTTGTAACCCTTCCATCCTAGTAGTATCCTTCCCATTTCGATGACGGCTTGCTACACACCCATCCACCGACACAACCACATGCATCTGCACGCACAGACACAGACAGAGGCACAGACACAGATACAGTGCATTTGCACTAGTTTCACCAATGACGTCATCCTTCCCACAGTTTCGTTTCCCACGTCATCAGCAGATGCTGCACAAGAGGTACAAGCAGCTTCGGCGGCGAGGTCAGGACATGCAACATGCAACATGCAACATGATGATGGAATCTATGTACATACACATGTACTATGTACGCCCGTATAGGAATGGATTTGAAAATGTCGACTTATTGATAGATGGTCCAATAAACTGAGGTCAATCAGGGCACAATCTTAGTCCCGCCTCCTCAGCCCACATCCTTCCTCTATTTCGGTCCTGTACGTCATTGGTCTCCATTAGCCAGAACACTTCTGCCTCCGGCATCCATCTGCATCCATATCTACCAGCCGCCGAAGGACGTTCACGAGAACGTTGCTGATGCTGATGATGGCGATTCTGACAGGGGCACAGCGTTCGGGTGGTAGAGGGTGGTGCAATGGGTCCATTCAGTGGTGCTGACGTTTTCCACGGTCTCCCAGAGGTCTCCCAGACCCCATTGCAGCCGCCCTAGAGCTGCCTTGAAATGCTGCAGTTTTGTGAATGAAATTCTTCAGCGTCATCAATGAGTCTGCCGCCGGGGATGAGTTGGACGGGACGGTATTTGATTGCAATCAAATGGGAAAGAGGTAGGGCAGGCGGGAGCGACAGTTGGAGGACGACAGGTGCAGGAGCTTGTGGAATGAGTGCTGTAAAAAAACCAAATAAATGTCAACTGCGGTGGCCATGTGCATTTGGATTATGGAAATTTCTCATTTCACTTTTGCCCTTTTAGCTCGTACAGAAATTAGTCGCAAAAGTCAAAGAGGACCCCAACATCCGGATTCTGATTTGATTTGCGGGATTTATCACCATGGATTCCATGGACGCAGGACAAAAGTCGCAGAAAATGCGATAATTGCCACGCGTGCAGGTGGCGTGTACATTTATCGTACATTTATCGTTGCAGAAAAAACATCCAAGTAGTTTGTGATAATTTACGAAAAGTTGTGTATAAAAAAGAAATATCCCAACTGCACTCAAAGAAAAATAGCATAGCAAAAAGAATTCATATTGATTTAAACATTGATATTAGAAAGTATTTTTTGTATTGTTCCTAATCGAAGTATGAAAAGCACTTTAAAATACATTTTTAGGAAATATATCTAATGTAAATACATATGAGCATAATTCATTTATATATCAAACACTAGAATGCACGCACTGCACCCTGCACTCGATTCGCTCGCTTGCGACTACTATAGGGATAAAATATTGGACGCCGACCCAAAACTTGTTTATATAAGAAAAGGATATTTATTTTAAATATGAAATAAATCGAAATTAAAAATATGGCATATTTCCACTCTCGGTGCAAATACTTACATACATACATACATACATATATGTATGTACATTTGCAAATCAAAGTGTAACTATTCGATTCTCAGGTCTCTTTTCTCTGGGTGTGAAGTGCAAGCATAACTACCTGTAATCTGCTGTAATCTGTAGAGTTTATTTACCGAAAGAACTTTCGTTTATTGAATGCTGAATGCCTTGTGTAGTAGGAAAGTGTTACTTACATACATACATATGTATGTATATACACATACATATGTATTTACTACAAATTCTGTAGTGTTTAGTAAAGGTGTCCAAATCGCAAAAAGTAATTATATCGCCTTTGCAACTTCTGGCTAATAAAACTTTAAAAAGTATACTTGCACACTACCCGTACTCGTACCCGTACTCGTACCCGTAGCGTAGCCGTTCCTTTCCAGGGAATTATTCATTTTATTCTTTTGCGCCGGCAACAACTTGGAGCTCAATTAGTCAGAAGAGCACTCGTGGCCTAATTTGATTGCGGGACTTATCACCATGGATACGAGTGCGAGTGCGAGTGCGAGTGCGAGTACGAGTACTGGCTGCTGGCTGCTGGCTGGGTAATTGGCTGCAGGTTGCGTCTGGACGTGGGCCTTGCCACAAGAAGGTGTGGGGTGGGGTTGGTTTCAGCGGTTATGGAAAACAATTTAATATAAAGAAAAGAAGACAGCCGCAAAAGTTGACATCTCCAGTTGCATCTCCTTGGGTAATAATAAACAGCAGTGAAAATTCAAGTAATGTTTAGCAGAAAAAATCCAAACAGCAATTTTATCATTCCCTCCCAGCGCGTCTCCGTGAGAGGAAGCTCCTGAGCAGCTCCTGCCTCTCTTGGGCCCTGCTTTCAATGCAGGACTTATCACCATGGATATTGCGGGACGCTGGCGAAGTAATAATTGGCTGCAGGTGGTGTCCCTGCAACTCGCTAAGCTTCTAGTTTTTGCAGGAAAAAAACGAGAGCTTATAGAAAATAATTTGATACGCAGGCAAACAGTGAATAAAGCGAAGGACAAACTGTGTAATTTGCTTTGAATTTAATACAAGTTACGCAGCAAATGAAGAGGGGCTCTGAGTTGAAAAATCCTTCTCATATGTATGTATTTACATATGTACATATTTCAATCTATGGACTGATTTATTGCTCTTAAAGATACTACATATACCTGTGGATACGGCTATTGGGAGCCGAGCCCCATTAGTGTTACGTTTTGAAGTGTGGGTTGCATTTAAATAATACTTTCTACGCGGAAAAGGCCTTTGATTTCGTAAATTTATTTAGGGTCTTTTTTGAAATCTGGATATGCTGGATATGGATTACTGTCAGTCTAAGGACAGCGGAACCTAATCCGACTTTGACTGATCTTCGATACATATCATACATCCCTATACCATCCCTATGACAAAGATCTTCAGACAAGCTTCTCCAAATATTGTCTGCTAATATCTGAATACTGCCGGGCCTAATTGTTGACACAGCTATAACTGTGTTTACTGCTGATTTAAGTGCTAGTCCATAGCGATTTTCTCACAACAAAAAACAATTTTATCCGAAAAATGTATCAATTTTCTATAGGATTGGATACGTTTTATAAGCGTAATTTTGAGAGCAGTTTATGTTGGACAGCTACATATGTATTTGGAATGATGAAGTCATTATATGTACAGTTAATACTATAGCTTTGCTATAGCTGTCTTCTCTGTGTCGGTGGCAGACGGCGGCCACCTGCATTCATTAACAATCGACGCATTCCAACAGAAATATGCATATGCATATGTACATATGTATGTATGTACATACATTTATATGTATGTAAATGTGTATACACCGATCTGCACAATGAAGTTCCCATCCATACAGTCTTCACATCGCACAACATTTTTAGATACTTATACGTGAAAATCTAGAATGAAATCCATGCATCGCTCAACAGCACATAGGATCGCGGCACATAGACTCGCATATGTATGTGCGGGACATGTGTTCAGTTATATGGCAGATATACTATATATATATAGTAGTCTCTTAAGTCTATATAGACGCCCATACAATGTATATTTGGCATAATCAAAAATACGCTTCTTTCTCACTTGCTTTGCCTCTGTGCTCTCACAGTTGAGGTTCCTCTTGGCTTTTGGCAACGACAGCAGGCTACTGGCTGCCTGTCTAAAGATATATGTATATATGTGTGTAGTCAACACATATGTAGTCTCCGCATCCACATCCACATCTACAGCCACATCACAAAACCTCCTTCCGCCCCTTCCTCGTGGCAGACAGAGACCACAGGCTGCCCCCGCCGTCTATCTGCCTGACTGCCGGTCTTGGCCATGTTGGGTTTGGATTTTTGGATTGCCCTCCGGGTGGCAATCATCATCATTCCTGCGGTTCCCTGGATTCATTCCGCATCTTGCAACTGCATTCCGCTTGTTTGGCTTAGGAACTCAACTTCAAATTTTGGTTTTTGGCTTTTTGGTTTCTGACTGACCCGGATTTATCTTGTGGGTATTCTCAACACCGAGCAGTGTACTAAAAATAAATACGAAGGCCGGCCCCTAATTGGCCCAGAGAGGGGTGTAGTGTGAGTTCTTATATTGGTGTTTCGGAGTAAGGGAGGAGCTACGGAACCAAAGGTCAAAGTGTCAACTGCAATAGCAGTGGCAGCGCCAGCGACAGCGACAGTAGCAGCGACAGTAGCAGCGACAGTAGCAGCGACAGTAGCAGCGTTAGCGGCATAGATACCGCCGACAGGTACTCAAAACGGAACGGATCGGGTTCCTTTGGCCTGTTCTCCGGCTGCGGCTCCGCCTCCGCCTCCGATTCCATTCATCTGTCCATCAAAGTTGCAACAGCGCCGCACGAGAGGCAGAAAGTGCCCAGGCATGTAGCAGAGGGAGTGTCAAACAGGTGTGTAGCGGGTATCGACGTCATTGCATCTGCATGGATTCCGGACCCAGACCTAGACCCGGACACAGACACGGACTTGGATCAAAACCAAACAACAGCAGCACATACATACATTTACACATATACAGCGCTGCTGTGGCATGCAGCCATGTGGCACACACATTCCACATTAATGGGAAATGGAAACTCCAATGGCTTTTCCTGGCGAAAGGATATATTACGCGACTGCCACCATTTCATATGACGAATCATTTCGATTTCCAAATTCTAAATTCTCGTGGATTCGATACCCGATACTCGAAGAGTGTGAGAGGTGTTCCCAGAAGGAAGCGTTTTTCGATCCCATAAAGTACACATAAAGTACAAATTTGTATTCTTGAGCAGCATCAATAGCCTACCATACTCGTTCTCTCCAACACACTTTTCCTCGTGCAATGTACAGACGAAAGTCGAAAAAAAGTAAAATGCCCTAACACATTAGGTGGAGAGGGGATAAACGAAGTGCAAAAAATAGCACTAACACATAGCAAGTGGTCGTTGTTCCCCTCTTTTTCTGAAGCGAATGAACCCACAAATCAATTCGTCCCTTTTGCGAACAGCGAAACCAAAATACAGAGAGAGAGAGAGAGAGACAGAGATTGAAATTGAGCATGCGGCAGCCCAATTCCGGCACCCACGTATACCACTACATAAATCATAAGCTCACATATGTACATACTGACTGAGTATCGGGTATACAAGTAGAGCCGTGGCGCTTGCCGCGACTTACAACGTTCCCGGTCGTTGTACAAACTTTTAGCATTTAGCATTGAATAGGAGTTGCATTTGAATACCGTTTATTTCTGGAACATTTTGGTTGCTTTTTTTGCCCACTGTGCAGCGATGGTGGTGTGTCTGGTCCTTTGGCCACACCTCTTTGGGGTGCCACCGCCCATCTTTTTGGGGCTGCTGCGCGTGGAGCTTCTGCTAACACAGTGACCTAGTGCCGAGGCCAGCAGCCGAATGGCAACGGGTACGGTGACGGAGACGGAGGTAGCGGCGTCAGAAAGCGAAAGCGGTAGTGACGTCATAGCTGGCATTCATTCACAGGATATGAGGCAGCACAAATTTGGGGGAAGGCAAGCGTTGAAGCTTGCTAGGGGTACGGCGCCTTATGCTGAAAGATGCGGGAGAACAGAGCAAGTTGGAGCGGGGCAAGACACGGCCCAGCAGCCGAGGACAAGGAAAATGGAAAATTTCATTGAGAAAATGGCTGTGTCCCCCAGTCACTGCCCCCACACAGCCCCGACCCGCAGCCATTATCTGCAAAGGACACTATGTGCGACATCAGCTTACGATGCTGCCTTTGCCTTTGCCTCTACTACCGCTACTGCTGTTGCTGCCGCTGCCACTGCTACAGGCACTGGCACTGGCCATGCCTCTACTCTGCTCTGCCACTCGTCTGCTGCTCTGCCACGACTGCTGCCTGCTGCCTGATGCCTGCGTCAGGCGCTTCAAGTTGAGCCTGGTTATGGTTTACATTCGAGGCAACAGCATTTGGCAAAATCAGTCGCAAACTCGTCTCCAAGCCAAACAGTCGTGAGCGGCTTTGGCCCCAGCAGCAGCATCAGATGGAAGCCACAGACGGACCCAACCAAGAGGACCAAACATTCCCAAGTCCCAAAGTCCACGACAGTAAGAATTCTCAAACTTTCAATTGTGATCTGTGGCAGAATTGGCTTGGCGCCAAAAGTAGTTTTTCCTTTTTTTTTTGTTGTGTGTTAAAAGGGCTCATACATACAGAGTAAGTCCTTACTGAATTTAAAGTGAAAGTGAAATGGAAATAGAAAGGGAAATTAAAGTGGAAACTTAAATATAAATCCTGGAAGCCCTCTAGGAACCTGTTCTACGTGCGAGTTCCACCATGCAAGTTTTGAGCGCATTTGAATACAAAAACTTGACACGTTGAGCTCGTGCGTGGTGCAGGCAAATCATCGCCGCAAATCCACCAGACCCACTCTTAGAACCGGTAGTGAAGATCATGATATGATCACATATACACATATGATCGCTTTTTTTATTTACCAAAAGCATTGCTTCTCTGAAGAGTCTCAGAAGAAGAGAGATGTCCTTGGCAGTACGCTTTATTTTCCAGCACATTAATTCACATTTTGAAAAACGCTGAAGATGAAAATCGCTCTGACTGTCCGCCCAAGAGACATCTTTATGAGAGTAAAGGCCACTCCAAATGACCCGAAAGACAGTTTTCCCTAATTATTAAAACAAATTAAAATTCTCCAACAAAAACAAGTTCTCTAATTTTTAAAGCTCTATTTGTATATCCGTAAACAATTAACATTCAAGCACATACATATGTACATGTACATATATTATCAAATCTAACTTTACATACATATGTAGGTGCATCTTTTTATATTTCAAGTGCCTAATTATACAATATTACTTTATAATATACCTACTAGTTTGGGAATTCGTCGAAATTAAACAATGATAATTTTGATGTAATGACATATGTTATCGTAAAATGTTTCGTTCTACAGAATCACACAAAATGAAATCAGGTAGGCATTCAAACACACATTTTTGGCCCAAATTTGGGATTTTGTTGAATAATTTTTAATTTTTGAGGAACCCATTAATAGAAATGTTAAAAATTATTTTTATAAAAACCAGGCCACATATTCTGGCTATCATTTAAACGCGTTGCGGCGATACACACTCATTTTTTCTAAAGTTTTATAGTATAAATTCACTTTTTGTTTTTTTAAGTGTAGAGCATCTGGGAGCATCTCCTGCTCATAATTGAGTTTACAACGGAACTTGACGAGAGTTTTCCCCAACGTTCTTTAGAGGCTTACTTCTCCTTATTTTCTGTTTTTTTTTTTTTGAAAATTTCCTGCTTTTAACTGTTTAACCCTTCAACTCTTAAAAACGCAATGTGCGAATAATATTTGCCATCCAATTTATCCTTTAAATAGGAAATCTTCTTTGCTGCAGCATTGAATGGGTTTTGTAATGGTATTTTTAATGGTTTCAAAAATGAAAATGTCAACGCTCTGTTCCGGTTCCATTTTCTACATCCCCTATCCACCGCTTTCTGGTTTGCCAGTGCCTTACTTTCTTGATCTATGTATTATTTAAACTTTAACAAAAAGCAGCTTACATACCATTAACCATATATTTATATATATTTTTTTTAAATGAAAGGACTTCCACCGTCTTACAGGTACTCCACACCCACACCGCTGTGCTGCCTACTTTCAGGGGCAGCCTCAATATTGTTGATATTGCTGTTCCTTTATTGTTTATTGCTGAATTTCTAGACGATGTCATGGGAATATATGAATTAGAATCGGAACACCATGGCATGCCTGTGGTTGTGGATACGAGTGTGGATATGTTTCTAGGGGTTCTGACCTTCACTGTGTAGCGGAAGCCAGCAACATGTGACGCCTCTGCAGAGGACGTTTACCCGCCACTTTTGCTGACGTCATAGTCCGCATGGGGCCGGATGCTGGCGCTGCTGCTGCCGCCGCTGCTCCGGATGCTGCCTCTGGCCGCCAACTGATTTGCAGACCCAGTAACCCAGTGCCGAGTGGACCCGAACTCAGACCGAAGCCAAAGGCACGAGGCGGAAGAGAGGATAGAGAGAGGATAGAGAACCAGCGAAAAGAAGTGGGGCAAAACAAAGGAAAAGGCAAAAGGAAGAAACAAAACGTCTGCAACGTCTGCACCGTCATTGCCATTTCGGACACCCCTGGCAGGGTGGCAGGGGCTGTGTCTGTTTCATAGATTTTTGGGGCATCTATTTTTAAAGCAGCCCCGCCACGGCCACCCCGCCGGTAGGACTCTCTCTTGCTCCCCCTTTCTTGTCCTTTCCTTTTTTTCGGATTGCTTGCAAGGATTTTTCGCATTTCTTTTTTTTATTTGTGTACCCTTTTCGAAAGGAAAGTACAGCGACGTTGACCACATGCTTGTAACGCACAAAAGAAAGCGTGTCTGACAATATAAAACACAAAGTTTTTTACAGAAAACATACATATATGTACATAGCTGATAAATCGATCGAAGAACCACATGTAAGACCTCGCTCGATAGTCTACTTGAAGGTAAGAAAATGCATTTAAATAAATTCCAATCGGATTAAGCACTATATCTGAAAAAAGTGCCATAACAACTGAAAAATTCGTAGGAAATTGGGGAAAACCCTGTATTATTTTCAAAGACTTTTATTCATTGTTATATCTTATAACATAAGAATATATTCCCCTGATACATGGTAAAACCCGCAGTACTTCCATATGTGTCTTTTTATTTAACAATCAATTTATATCAAAATACCACCCTTTGCATATCACATTGGAACGTTGCAGGGTATTCAATTGAGTGTCTTCAAGTGCTGTGACGTAGCAAAGAAGGTCGCTGCTCCCTGGACTCTCTCTATGGTCTCGGTGCAACGTATGTATCTGGCTCTCCGGCTCGGGCTCTCTGCAAAGGGCACGTGTGACGCGTTCGCAGGTATGTACAGGATACAAGTGTACCATGTGTTATGGGTAAGTGTGTATTTGACTGGGAATAATTGAGAGGGCGGAGTGTACACATTTAATTACAACGTTATTTCATGAATATTGATTGAAATCAACTTGTACAAGTGCTCCCAATACTCACAGTACTCCCAGGCTGACAGCAGGGCCCTGTATGTAACTGGGTGTGTGTGTGGGTGGCCTTATTTGGAGCAGCGGGGGCTAAGATATGAATTCTATGGCAGACAACAACCATCACAGCGTATTGTAAACTTTATATTTTGTTCAACTTTCTTTCGGCATAACTAATCCATTATTCAATTCGATTCAATTCAATTACTTAATCAAAACACATTGAAGAGCGTAACATTTTCAATGACAGATACAGTCTATTCTTTGTTATTTGTTGCTCAGTTGTTCAGTTTTTCCTTAGTCATTCCAGTACAACCCATATGCAATCATACATTTTACAGCCCTTAATTTTTCAAATTCAAACTCTAGTCTTATAAATTTCCATTTCCTGTATACTCAATCTAAAGTTCTCTGTCTGCTACATCCAGTTCATTATAAATATATACGTTCTACAAGCCGACACGGTAACCTTTTCTTGTAATTTTTTTCAAATATAATTTATAATGTTCTATACAAAAATTTGGCAAGAAATATTATCTCCTTTAATGGTTATCTTATTTTGTAGAATTTAAACTTGCTCTATAGGTAGAACCATCAGCGATCTTCCAACGTTACTTCCATCTCTTTTCAAATACAATCTGCCGCCTTCCAAAACTGATTCAACTCAATATACATATACTGAGTTTATTTATTTATTTGCTTATTAACCAAAGTTTCTGTCATTCATAAACCTTTTTATTTCCCAAAAACATGTTCATCATTCATTAAAACACATACATACATACATATCTTGTGGTCCGCTTGGAAATTTATGCTGCAGTTTTAGCTTTGGAAGCATACTTACAGGGGCCGGCCCCATTGCAATGCATTGCAAATGATGGAAAGCAATAACATAACTACTATATGTATGTGGAAAATGATTTAAAAATTATGGTTTCCTCAAGACGGCAATCGACTGATCGCCTCCGATGGCCTCCTTGGCGCAGACAATCTGTCACTTGATACGCGCTGCTTAAGCTCTAGGTTTGGGGTTACCTTTACCGCTACCTTTGTTGAGATTCCCTATACCCACACCAACACTCACACACACGCACGCATTCACACGCACAGAATACACACACAAACACGCACACCCCACTCTCAACCCGTGGTAGAGCTCCCTTATACGGGCGCTGACCAGCGAAGCATTCCAAGCCCCGGGACCGAACCGAACCGAACCGGACCAGACCTCTTGCTCCCCTGGGGATGCCATACAAGTGCGCGGGGCAGAGCAGGTGGAAAAATGTTATTTAATTTTTGTAACGCCCTCGTGTAATGGGGAATAGGAGATGGGGGATGAACAGCATGGGGTTTCCTCAGTGATTGTGTGTGCTCCCCATGCTCGCTGCTAGCCATTCCAGTTGCAGTTGCATATCTCCATACGGATCATATTTCCAATTGGGCTTCGGCTTCAGCTTTGCCTCTGGATCTGACTGTGGCTCTGGCTCTGGCTGGCTTTGCCTTTGGTCAAAGTGTCATGCACCCCGTGGGGCGGCAATGTCGGGGCACAAAACCTGCCTCAATGTCTGGCCGTCTGTGGCAGTTTTGGAAATGTGCCGCGTTCTTTTTTTTTATTTCGATTGACTTCTGCTGCTCAGCTGCTTCTGCCGGTGCTGGTGCTGCTGCTGCTACCTCTGCTTCTCCTTTGTAGGTTTTCAAAGCGGACAGCCCCTGAAAGTAGGCAGCAGTTTTTCCGTCCCGATTGGGACACACACAGACACCAAGAGGCCCTAGCAATATTACACGCACACATGTAAGTCTTCGTCCGTCCGTGTTTTCTGTTGCAATTGAAATAACTTAAACAAGTCCGAGGGATGCGACGCCGCAGTCGGCAACGGCAGCAGCAGAAGCAGCAGCGTCGGCAGCAGCAGCGTTACGGTGCTTCCACCTGCAACTATAAAAGCCGTGCGACAGCCAGAACAATGTCTCAGTGAAAAAACATTAATTAAGCGAAAACCATCCGGAGGAGCAGCACCAACAGCAGCAGCAGCCATAGTCACCTCCACAGCCAGAGACATCGCGAGAGATATAGTCAGAGCCAGAAGACAGGATGACAGACAGATCCGTCAATCCCTGGCAGGACAGCTCCCATCAGAGCCCCTCACTTCTTTTGTTCAATTTTTTTTTTGAGTGTTTGAAGTGCTATATGTTCCGGATGTCCCGGATTATCAATTGGCGGACCCGCAATCACATTTGATTTGCAAAAAGGAAGAAAGAAGCACATATGTATATATTAAAAAGCGTATTAAAATTGAAAATCAATACAAGAGAATCGAGGAGCAGCTGGCGGAGACCCCATCTCATACCATACCACAGCCGGCATTCTGAAAATCAAATATTCAAAACGTGCTCAGCCCTGCCCACAAGGACCAATTACCGATGGGAAAGCGAGTTGGGGAAACCCCATAACTACCCTGGAACTTTGAACATATGTTGAGGGAATTATCATCATTTATTCATTCAACTTTCGGCAAAAAAAAAAACGCGTTTCCCGGTAGACAGTCCCGAAGCCTGCGCGAAAGCCAACTCCCACTCGCACTCCCAAAACTTATTTCCATTTAAATTCTCAGTGATTCAGTACATATGTGATTCAGTTCGATCGGTACTTATTGCAGCTGCTGGCCACTGCACAAGATTAGATTTAAGACTCTTGTGCGTGTGACAGCGGCTATTGTAAGGGGCCATATAAGCATCCAAATGAAAAAAAAAAAAAAATAATGGAAGAGGAACACCTAATGCCATCGATGAGTGTTTGGTTGGCTCTAATTTATTCTAGCCCAGGTGCATAAAGTGTCTAATAGGAAGCCATACAAAAGCATTTTCCAATTTTCCCTACTTTTCCTCCCAAACAGCTGCAACAGATGATTTTCCCAACAATTTGAACAAAATTTCTGACCTGGCATTTAATGAAATTGTAACGAACTAATCGAATTAACGCGCCGTCGATAATTTTTCTATCGAACGCTTTTCTCGATAGTTGTGCTTTGGCTTTCTTCTGCTTAAAAGCTGTCGAAAACTTGAAAATATTAGTACTATTAATTGCCAAATCCGGGAAAGACAAACTAGTTCACCTGTGGATGCACTGATTTATCCCTTTCGATTTTTATATGAAACGCTTTAATTGACTTACTCCCCACTCAGAACTGCGTTATGTCCAAACGGGGTATTATTGTTCTTATTTCAAAACGGTCACACCATCTCTTATATTACAAATTACGCAGAAATAAAAAGAGCACACATTAAAATAAAAAAAGTCTAAAAACTAAACAAGGCAGGCATAAAGATGCTTATGTGCATCAAGATGCAGACTATTAAGTAAGGGAAAGGATGGAAAAATTGTTCTGGTTGTGCCAGTAAGTATTTGCATGCAGACTATCAGACCCAACAAATTGATATCGATAGACAACACAACATTACAGACAAACATCTATCAAAAAGTCCAGGAAAAAACATATTCAACAATAATGAATAACTCGAACGGGTCAGAACCACGACGACAGGGACCTCCGGCAGCGGCTGTGTCGCCCCGAGTAACCCAGTCGTTGGCGCAGTTTGATGCGGAGATTGAGGAACAATTACGACGACAAGTTCGCGTCCAACAGCCACCGCCGCCAGTTGGACCTAGAGTGGTGCCCAATGGTGCCTTTCCTGGTAAGAAACCGAACAACGATCGATTTTACTTGCAGCAGACCCTAATCCTCCTCCCCGACAGGCTCCCTCACACCTGGGTGGAACGACCCACCACCACTAAACCCCGACTCGGTTCTGGGCAATGCCAACAGTCGGCGGCCACGTATAGATCCACGTCGTCGCGCGCCCTACCCCACCGAGGGCAATTCAGGACTCTTTTTTCCAAGCCTGGAGGCAGGTGGGGCTGAGCCATCATCTCGCCCAACAGCCATGGTAATGCCGCGTCAGCTACCACTGCCACCTGACGCACACAATGGCACTGCCCACCACGAGCCCGATGAGGGTACAGTGTCAACCCGTGGACGGCCCGCATCAGGCAATGCCGCGTCCAGAGTGCCCACAGCCGTGGTGCCACCTCGCATGAAGAAACCCAATCATGCAAATTTGCCCCACTTTTAGATCGTAATCAATTGATGTATCATAGAAATTCCGAAATCTTATGTGCAAGCATTCGCAAAGTGCATAAGAATGCATTTAGGGATTGCACATGCGTCGTTAAACTCCCGTTTTTCTCTCCGACACCTCCCCAGGACCTACGTCAGGATGACACATCAATACTCCCTTCTGTAATCCAGTAGAATGCACGTAAAAATATACTACTCTAATCATACACTAACTGTTTTCCCTTTACTATATTTAACAGAGAGTAACAACAACAATAAGAGTTAACACAGGATATAACATGCATAGGCACCATCACCGATCATCACCAGGGCAGCTGGGAGCCATCGTAGTTGATGAAGCTCCCGTTGTGCTGCTCGTTCAGCTTGCAGAGGGTCTGGATTATTTGGTTGGTGCTCGTGGGCACGTCCAAGGGGGCGCTGCTGCCGCCCATGTCGGTGCGCACCCAGCCGGGGTGCAGGCTGATGCACAGGATCTTCTGCGGATACAAGTCGATGCTCAACGACTTGGTCGCCGCGTTCAGGGCTGACTTCGATGTGCGGTAGCCATACATGCCACCATCCGTGTTGGACCCAATCGAGCCCAGCACGGAGCTCATGTTGATGATGGCGGCTCGGCTCACGCCCATGGGCTTGCTGCCGTTTGCCTCGGACGCCTTCTTAAGTAGCGGCAGACAGGCCCTGGCCAGCATGATGGGCACCACGGTGTTGGTGTGCAGAGTATCCAGGATGTCCTGTGGCCTGGTGGCACCAATGCGCACCGACTTGGGGGCCACCCCAGCGTTGTTGAAGAGAACATTCAGGCCTACACCCTTGGTGACGCCCTCGATCTCGGCGATCAGTTTTTCGTAGGCATCGAAGTTTTTCAAATCTGCAAGAATTGTTTTGTAGTGGATGTGGGATATTTTTGGCAATGGCGAGTGTCCCACTCACCGATCTCCAAGATGTGTATGTTGGAGTGCTTCTTGGCCAGATCCTCCAGTTCCTTTTAAACGAAAACATTAGAAAAAGTTTATTATCTTGCTCAGGGTTGCCACCCTTTGGTGGTACCACCAGCTAATGCTAATGCAGTTATGCAATGCTATCGAGATATATGTGCGTGTGCATATTCAGGAGTATAAGTAAATGCATGAAGAGGTGAAAAACATTTCAGTCCGATAAGAAATAGTCGTTATTTAAAGAAGCATGGAAAATATACGTTTCTCATTAATTGAATGAAATGGGGTATACAAATGTCTATACCCTCCTGAAACCGGTTGACAAGCCAAAAGGATATAGTGTTTTGTCAAAATAGACCAATAGTCTTGATATGATATGCCAATTCAATGCAACTAAGAAATCTAAATAAAACGATACTGGAAATGTATGTAATGTATGTAATCAGTTGAATCTTAAAAGCGTATCAGTCAAATTATATTCTTAGACTATATTTACCTATAACATTTAAATTCAATATAATTTTCTAGTCTATCAATGTTAGCCCGCACATAACTTTTACCTCGTAAACATTATTTTTTTTGTTTTTGGGATTTTTTGGTTTAATTAATTTTTCACATCACTTCTATTTTATGTGCGTTAATTCATCTTATTTTCTAAACTTCGCAATCCTACTTTTTCTCTATAACGATCTATCGATGGTCGAAAAACCGTCGATCTATCGCACAGTCTAAAACAATCGATAGTGCCACCGATGACTTTGCAGCCCCAAACACTAGTACAAAAGCTATTGCAAAAAGGCTTGTGCCGCTTATTTCCCATTTGCGTTTCACTGTCAAGAGTGCTACATAAATCATAGCCCGCTGCTACTATTACTGCGATTTCCTCCCCAATCTTAAGCTATTATTTTGTGTTAACGTCTTTTACTGATCCTGTCTTGGCCTGAATTATTTGGACAACCTAACGACGATACAAAAAATGGCGCCCGTGCAAGGTGAGTGCGAAAGTATGAAATAGACTGGAGAGAAAGACTACCAATTAGTGGCCATCATTTTTGTAGTTGTTGTTGTCTGTCTGCTCAGTTATATGGTCATTCGCGTAGTTTTTTGGGCTATGAGTCATGGAGGGGGCAACTATGACTTGACGAAAAGAAAAACAAATCAAGCGAGCACTCACCACTGCCTGTGCCCGGCTGCGACATGTGGTAAAGAGATGCTGTGGCGGCTGAGGCAGGCTGTTGAGGGCCTTGACCAGCCCCAGGCCCAAGCCCCGGTTGCAGCCGGTTATTAAAATGGAGTTCATCTTGTCCTTCTTCTCCCCGTTGTCGTCGGTCTCCGGCTTTAATGATCAGCGTAAATCTAATCGGTCCACACTCAAGATTAGGGCTATGGAACACAATAAAATGTGCGACACTGACGGCAAGCACAGGCTGACTAATGGGGTTGGGCTCTAAGCTGCTTGGAGGTCTGACTCGTAGATTTTGCTAGAACAACGTTTCTGGTCGCTTATCTGCTCTCCGCACTTTAGTTTATTGTCGTAACAAAAAATCATTTGACGGCCGCCGGCGGCAGGCATGCAGCTGACAGTGTTGCCAACCATCCTGCCGAAGTTATCGATACCACGAAGTCCATTTTTCCCTAGTTTTGAAATGGATTCCGTTCTTCAGAAAAGGAGACAAATGATAGCAACCCTAGAGGGGACAACTGTTGCACTTCCAATTAGAATTTATGAAAATTTATACAAAAAATATTGCGCTGACCCCCCTGTTGGATCTGCTGCCGTCATCTTGAGCGCTCTCTCGACGTTCCCCTTTGGTCGGCGCTTTCGCATCAGTGGTGCGCACTCTCGCCGCTCTCTCCTCGGTCTCGCTGTTACGTAGCCCGCTATCGGCGCCTCCGCCTACCCACCAGATTCGTGGCATTCCAACAGCGACGTGTTTTCTGTGTTGTTCCATCGCCGCTCGACCAGAAGAAGGCGTTCTACAGCATTTGCAAAGTTCGCTTATTATTTCTGGAAAGGGATAGATCCATCCGGAAGACATGTCGCTCACCCTGTGGAACTCGAGATTCTCGGTGACGTTTGTACGGCAGTATGCGACGATATTCACGTCTGGCTCTATTGCCACTAGCAGTCTACAAAATAAGTTCACAAATTCAAGTATCCTGAGTTTTCATAACAACGACAAGCCAAAACAGCGAACTATAAACACGATGCAGAGGAAATCACAAACGACCACCACCACAGAAGCAGCTGCCTTCCAGCATCCACATTGCGATACGCAGGCGATGCACGATCAACAGAAAAATCGAAAGCAGTCAACAAGAGGTAAGCAGAGAGGTACACAAAGATTGATTGTACACAGACCTCTCCTTGTCAATGCAGTTGGCAACGCGATACACCGACCCTTTCAATGTATGTATATCGCTTATGCAATAATAGTTAGTCCCCCCTCCCCGTTATCCCTCCCATACAAATAAGCTTATCGCATTTCGCACTCCCGCACGTAGAGCAGAAAAGGGTTTATGCCGGCAGTAGTTTCGTCAAACTGCAAAGTCATTGTGGGGGGCACTAACAGCTTTCCACAAATCCATTGAACTTATAGAAATATGTATATAGGTAACGGGTACATGTACACACTCATACATTAATTTCACAAGACTCTTTAGTGTGACCCTTTTGCTAAGCCAACGGAACTTTCTAGAATCTCTTTGCCTCTCTCTGGGTCTCATTTCACCATCATTTATACATTCTATTGCTTATCGCCATAACAAATGGATAATTGCATCATCATTGGACTTCGTCATCGTCACAAACATCAACAATTGATTGCAACGTGACGAAAAATGTGGTTTAGAGATCGTGAAAGAGATAAACCGGGAACACGGGGGAAAACTGATATCTGCTTGGGGCCAAGAGCTGGGGATAGGGCTGCCAACTGTTTCTTGTGGTCTGGCCTGGGGCTTCGAATGCGACTGCGATTACGATTACTGGGTTGTAACCATGGCAGTACCCAAAGGGCCACAGCAAACCGCAGGGCGGTGGCGTTAGTACATGGTGCAGGCGTGTCACAGATGATTGCTCCAATTTGATTTGCCTGGCATGTGGGGCAGGACGAGGACAGAGCCAAGGCGTGGCTATCGCTGATTTGCATCTAAGCAAACACTGGGTAAAGACGTTCGTTCAGTAAGGACTGGGCCGAGCATCCTGTCTGGACATGCATCTTTTCGATTTTGTGCCCGCCTCCGTGGCCGACGGAGAGCCACCGCATGAGCGGAGCGTCTACCGCTCGGCCTACATCGACATACGCCTGCGTCGGGATCTTCCAATGGCCCAAGGAGGTGCTATCTTTAAATATCCTAACGACCTTATTGATAACACGATTCTCGTGACATTTCTCCCATTGCAGGTTTTTATGACTACGACCTTGTTGTAATTGGCGGCGGCTCAGCGGGTCTAGCCTGCGCCAAGGAGGCCGTCCAGAATGGAGCCCGTGTGGCCTGCCTGGACTATGTGAAGCCCACACCCATTGGAACAAAGTGGGGCGTTGGCGGCACCTGCGTCAATGTCGGCTGCATTCCCAAGAAGCTGATGCACCAGGCCTCGTTGCTAGGCGAGGCTGTCCACGAAGCGGCCGCCTATGGCTGGAATGTGAATGACAAGATCAAGCCCGACTGGAGCAAGCTGGTCTCCTCTGTGCAAAACCACATTAAGTCCGTCAATTGGGTGACTCGCGTGGATCTGCGCGACAAGTAGGTGCAACCCTGCCTGTCTGTAGCCCACAATCCATCTAATAGCCAATTACCGAACTGTGTTTCCCCAGAAAAGTGGAGTATATCAATGGTCTGGGCTCCTTTGTGGACACGCATACCATGGTGGCCAAGTTGAAGAACGGCGACCGCACACTCACCGCCCAGACATTCGTCATTGCTGTGGGAGGACGTCCCCGCTATCCGGACATTCCCGGAGCCGTCGAATACGGCATCACCAGCGATGATCTGTTCAGTCTGGACCACGAGCCCGGCAAGACTTTAGTTGTGGGTGCTGGCTGTAAGTGAAAGATATTTCATGATTTCATCCATCCGCTCTAATCCATTCCTGTTTCCCTACAGATATTGGCCTTGAGTGCGCTGGCTTCTTGAAGGGGCTCGGCTACGAGCCCACTGTTATGGTGCGCTCGATTGTGCTGCGCGGCTTTGACCAGCAGATGGCTGAGCTGGTGGCCGCCTCGATGGATGAGCGCGGCATTCCCTTCCTGCGCAAGACGGTTCCACTTTCGGTGGAGAAGAAAGCCAACGGAAAACTGCTTGTCAAGTACAAGAACACAGAGACCGACGAGGAGGGTGAAGATACCTTTGATACCGTCCTCTGGGCCGTTGGCCGCAAGGGACTGGTCGATGATCTGAATCTGTCTAACGCTGGCGTTGCAACATTCAAAGACAAGATCCAGGTGGACTCGAAGGAGGCAACCAATGTAACCAACATCTTCGCCGTTGGCGACATCATCTACGGCAAGCCTGAATTGACACCCGTGGCCGTTCTGGCCGGACGCCTGTTGGCCCGTCGCCTTTACGGCGGCTCCAACCAGCGCATGGACTACACGGACGTGGCTACCACCGTGTTCACGCCCCTCGAATACGCCTGCGTAGGCCTCAGCGAGGAGGATGCCGTCAAGCAGTATGGCGCCGATGGCGTGGAGGTTTTCCACGGCTACTACAAGCCAACGGAGTTCTTCATTCCCCAGAAAAGCGTGCGCTACTGCTATTTGAAGGCCGTGGCCGAGCGCACCGGCGACCAGCGCGTCTATGGTCTCCACTATTTGGGACCCGTTGCCGGTGAGGTCATCCAAGGCTTTGCCGCCGCCCTCAAGTCCGGCCTGACCATCAACACCCTGATCAACACGGTGGGCATCCATCCGACCACCGCCGAGGAGTTCACACGGCTCAGCATCACCAAGCGTTCCGGCCTGGACCCCACGCCGGCCAGCTGCTGCAGCTAGATCTGCTCTCGCCCCCTGTATAGACCCCTGCAGTCGGAGGGAGACATCGCCTTAGCCGTCGCTGCCCGCAACCCGCAAATTGAATTGAATGGAATTGTTGTTGCCGCGGCCCAGCGATACAAAGTTTACGTTTCGTTTAAGTTTCCACACAATTAATACCCCAAACACACACACAATAGCCTCAACCTACACCTTTGCCGATCCCCTTCTCTGAGGCAGATGCACAAGCAAAGATGCACAGGACACACTTAGAGGAGAGATAGCGGGGAACGGGAACCGGGTACCGGGAGATGGTGACCAGCTGAAGACTAAAGGCCGCCGTCAGGGATCCAACCACATTCTCCCTACTGTTACCCGTCGGCCTGTCCACCCACATGCTCACATCTGCACTCAAAATTTTGAATTTATGTTAACAAATTATAGTATCCCATGAAAAATCATTTATCTGTATGGTAGGAAAATGTAATTCTCCACCCGCAATCAAATGATGTCTTGATTTGTTGGTATTGTATTGGGTCTGTGGAAGCATCTGCATTTCATATATGCTCTGTAAAAGGATCCATATTAGATCTAGCATTTGGGCTTAATGGATTCTTCAACATGAAACTGCGACTATGTTTCAAGAATATGGAAAAAGCTTCCCTTGCATAATTTTTAATATATGAAGCTCCAACTTAAGAATGAGAACCATTCATCCCACTGAGATCAGGATGGGATCTATCCCCACGAAGATCAGACTATTTTCCGATGTTATAGAAAATGCTGCCATTTGCAAAATCCTTAAGATATGGGGTTCTTCTTGAGTGGAGTTAAATAAACTCTATACTTTTGTTTCCCCTTAGCCTTAGCCCCTTGGGACTCTCAATTCGACTTGAACATCGATTGATTGCTAATAGAGTAATTCACGAAAAACACCCAAGGGGTTGCTGACTCTGCGTCTGTAATGCAAGCAGAACCACAATATCTAAATACATTTTTATGGCTGTGACACTGAGGGTATATTTGGTATCCATGGGATAATTATTGCATGCCCCTATCCAATTTAACGGACATTGGTCGGCAATGGTTCTAGAGCACACCTAAAAACCAATCAATGACTCCCCAGATAATAATTTATAGGAGAAGGTCATGCATGCACTCAAATATGGGCAAACCTTTCCGACCTTCTGGAATAAATGAAGCCAGGACAAAAATGGTAATCTATTATAGGGGGCCATAATTTAGTGGAGGATTAAATAGTTTTCCTAGACAAAACATTTGATATCCAAGTTAGTTTAGGTGCCAAACAAACATCGATAGGATTTCAAAAGCTAAAGAAAGTATTGCTTATCCTGCTTCAAAAGACGAATGGCTTATGTTATAAGACACTTTTTCTTTGGCCTATAATTTCTTCCATAATCCTTGCTTATTGCTGGTTGGTTTTTATAGTTTAAATATTCTCAAATGATACTCTTTCTCCACATGACTAAGAGCGGGATGGCCATAGCATCATCGGAATGAGGAGTAATCTTCTTGGGTTCTTTGGGAAGGGAATGGGTATCCGGAATCCCATATGCAGTGAAGACTCTGTCCGAAGGCTATTTTGTATTTGTCTATTTGATGTTTATTTAGATTTTTTCCTATTTTCACGTTTTGTATAATTCTTTTTTCCTTTTTGAACAACTTGAAAGACATTTTACAACGGCTCAGCGCTCCTCTAAAGCTGTTTCATGCCGGCGCATACTCCTGCTGCTACTCCTCCTGCTGACTGTTTTGTTTTTTAGGACACGGGGGCCGAAGCAAAGTTTAAAACATATATAGAGCATTAATTCTTAAGTAGGTATATCAGGGGTAGGTCTAGATGGCCACGCTCTGCTTGGCCTGCTCGTCCTGCCGCTTTTGCTTGTTGACAGCCGATATGCACTTGGCCATGGTGAGGGAGGAGCGTGAAATAGCATCGGTCATGAAATAATCGCGCAACTCCTTCTGCTTCACATCGATGGCTCCGCCGCTGATGGATTTGCTCTGCAAAAGGAAAGAAACAAAAATAGATGAGGAACAGAGAAAGACGCAGGGACTACTCACGATGGCAGCCTGGGCACCGGTCTCATTAAAGCTAGCCGGCTCCAGCTCTCCGAGGCGTGTCAGATGTGGCGAAATGTCTTCGAGGCGAGCGCGCAGCTCGTCGAGTGTGTCGTAGGGCAGCGGTGTACCCACCACCTCGGAGATGGCACGCAGTATCTTCCAGTCCTCGCGGGCCATGCCCGGCGGGGACACGCCCGGCAATGTCTGCTGGGGTCTGCCCTCCGTGTTCACATAGATGGCCTGCTTCTCCGTGTAGGCGGCACCAGGCAGCACAGCGTCGGCAATGGAGGCTCCATTGTCGCCATGCGATCCAATGTAAACAACGAAACAGTCCTTGGGTAGCTGCTCGCGGGTCACTTTGCCGGCATCAGCATTCAGCAGGAACAGCACCTTGGGCTGGGCCTTGACGGCGCGATCTGCGCCCGGTTGGTAGCCCACATCGTATGCGCCCACCTGGGCGGCATTGTTCTGCAAGACGTTGAAGGGGTTCCACTCCTGCAATTACGGGAAAGCAATAATCGATAATTACAAGAGAGATGCATTAAGGGCGACTTACTGGCTTCTTGAGCTTCTGGCAATACTCCACGATGGTGGCATGGATGGCGGCACCATCTTCGCGCTCCAAGAGATCGGCACCAATGATGATGGCTGGCTTCTTGGCGCCCTCAAGAACCTTGGAGAAGGCGTGGGAACCTGAGCAGACGTCCTTGATGAGGCCAGGGTCGGAGCCAAGGTTGTCGTGTTCGTAGGACAGATCGATCTTGGGGCCAATGGAGGCAATCTGCAGCTCGTTATGGACATAGGCCTTGCGCAGCCGCGTGTTGACCAGGGGAGCCTCGTAGCGGGGATTGGTGCCGACCAAGAGGACGGCATCGGCCTCTTCCAGACCAGCAATGGTGCTGTTGAGCAGATAATTGGCTCGCACATCGATGCCGGATCCCTTGATGAATCCCTGCTCGGTAACGAGCGTCTCGCCTTCCAGGCGATTGACCAGATCCTTGAGCGCCACCATGGCCTCAACATCGGCCAGCTGTCCGGCGATGCCAGCCACCTGTCCGTTGGCATTCTTCAGAGCCTTGGCCACCGCAATGAGTGCGCCCTCCCACTCCACGGCCTGGAGCTCGCCGTTGGGCATGCGCACCATGGGGGCGACAAGGCGCTGCCGCTTGAGGCCATCGCAGGCGAAGCGAGACTTGTCCGCTAACCACTCCTCATTGACATCCTCGTTCTCGCGGGGCAAGATACGCAGCACCTCGTTAGTGCGGGTGCTAACGACGATATTGCTGCCAACGGCGTCCAGGACATCGATGCTGCTCACCTTGCGGATCTCCCAGGGACGGGCCACAAAGCTATAGGGCTTGTTAGTGAGGGCGCCCACAGGGCACAGGTCGATCACGTTCCCGGAGAGCTCCGAGAGGAAGAGCTTCTCTACGTAGGTACCGATCTGCATGTCGTTACCGCGTCCGGTGGTGCCCAAATCGTCCACGCCGGCGATCTCTGAGGCGAAGCGCACGCATCTGGTGCAGTGAATGCAGCGGGTCATGATTGTCTTTACCAGTGGCCCAATGTCCTTGTCCTCCACGGCGCTAAGGTCAAGTTGACAGAAAGTAATGATGCAATCAGGAGGGAGACTCGAAAGAACTCTTACCGCTTGCCGGTGTAATGTATGTCCGTGAAGCGGGACCGATCGGAGCCAAAGGCCATGGCTTGATCCTGCAGATCGCACTCGCCGCCCTGGTCGCAAATGGGACAGTCTAGCGGATGATTCATCAGCAGGAACTCCATGACGCCCTCGCGAGCCTTGCGCGTCAGATCCGAGTTGGTCTTGATGCGCCAGCCCTTCATCACGGGCATGGCACAGGCGGCCACCGGCTTAGGGCTTTTCTCCACCTCCACCAGACACATGCGGCAGTTTCCGGCCACGGCCAGGCGCTCATGATAGCAGAAGCGCGGAATCTCAACGCCGACCTGGGCTGCAGCCTGCAAAGATGGGGAATGGATGAAAATGGTGGATGGTCAGTCAGGGATTGCCAACACACTCACCTGCAGCACTGTGGTCCCAGGCAGCACCTGAACGGGAATGTCATCCACAAAGACCTCAATTTTCTCGGGTGCCTTGGCCGGTGTCTGGGCCACGATAGCGGTGGTGCGCACCGCTCGGCTGGCGATCTGATGTGTGGGTGAGCCCAGTGCTCCCAGCGCCTTGACAAGCGGTGCACGTATCATATTTTCTGCAACGAGAAGCAACCACAAAAACTGCAATCCTCTTTCCTAACAATTACATAAGTAAGCTGCCTGGCAACATTGGTCAACTATCGATTTGTGCCCGCTGTGACGATTTTTCCTCATAATTGTCCGTACCGGCTGATGGAGAACTTTACGGGAGTCCGGGGAGTTCTGTGGCTACGGGACAGATCAAGCAAAACCTACCGAAATGCTGGAATATATTTATTTGAATTCTCGATGCGGAGACAACTTTTTATCGCTCTTGACAGTCGCACTGTGACTGCCGCGTTGCCAACTGCACGTTTGACAGCTGACTGCTGCGGATGGCAAATACTCTGCAAATCTGCACTTAAAATATATAGTTCGAATAAATTATGTTTGAGTTGGCCAGATATTTTCAAATTTAGCCGAAACCGCATTATTTAATTTTATTTGATCTGTTTTCTTGCGACTTTTATTTTTTCAAGTAGTTGGCAACGCGGCTTTTCACAGCTGTCCGAGTTTTGTTTACTTCGAGTGACCATTCCCATGTAAACGTATTTTTGTTGAAATTCAAATAAGAATCCACTATGGCGCCACCTGTTTCCAACACAAAAATATGGAAAGGAAAAACACGAATTTCGTACTAAAAAAAAGGTGATAAAAAGCCCTAATTAGTGTTAATAGTTTTCTCCGAACTCGCGACATAACACAATAGACAGATTCAACGCGAAGATGGCTAATTTGGCAAAACTACCGCCGCCGGGGACGCATCATTGATGCGACTGCAACAGTGGCCGCCAACGCCGACGCCACAAGTAAGATCAAATCTTGACATGAGAGTCACGCGAAAAATTACAACAGCAATAACCACGATTGTCTGAATGTCGCTTGGAGCCACCATCTACCTTGTCTGGACAGAAGAACGCACGATTCTGTGGGGGAGCCGTCCCTGGCGAACGGCGCCACTGTCTCGGCTTGGGCCACTCCGCTAGAGCTGAGTCCGTGACACGAGCAGTTATTGTCAAAGGATCATTGTGGATCTTTCTATATGAATCCAGAAATCTGGATGGTGGTAATCCATCTGGTGTGCCAACCCACGCGCCCACCTCTGTCACTAGGGTATCGCTGCCAGGTAATCAGATACAAATATATTATGACGTACCAGACCGACTTTTCATTGTTAATTGAGCAACACAGCCCCAGACCTCAGACCTTTCTGTCCCAAGCCGATCCTATCCCAGCCGAACTTAGCCGACCCGGCCCTGCCCTGAATGATTGAGACGTGCTAGATATCTCTTGGCATCGGGGCATCGGTGATGCGATGCTGCGTCTTCATCGTTGGCGGCGTCGTCGTCGCCGCGTCGGCCGTCTGGGCGCCTGTTGGTTGTCTCTTATCTTGTATCTCGGCTTTGTCTCTCCCTCTTCTCTGGCGCTGCTCCCGTCGCTCAGGTGTATGTGTGATAGAGTTTTTTCTTCTTAGCATTATCGTTTTGTATGTGTGTGTGCGTATATGTGCTGCTTCTGCTGCTGCCACGCTCCAGACGTGTCGCCACAATTTGCAGCCAAATGCCGGCAACAGCGGCTTGGCGCCTAAAATCAAAAGGGGGCCGAACGAAAATTTTAAAAATAACGTGCAACAACACAACGCACGTTGGAAAACATGTTGGCGACGGCTAATAATGTGATTTGTCTCCTCCGTGATACGGCACCCGGCGCAGACCTGCTCCCCCTGCGGCAGCTTTAGTATGTGATAATTTTAAGCAATTTACTCCTCTTTTTGTGGCAGTAGGCAGGGGCCAGCATTTAACGGTGTCCTTGGTGGGAGCACTCGCCCTCTGCGTCGGCAACGTAGGAAGATGGGGAGGGAAGCGGCTGGCAGCTGGCAGCCATTTCTGCCGATCCCCGTCATAAGGCAGATACTCATGATATGATTATAATTATATGGCGCACATCCACTGAGTCCCCAACACCAACACCACAACGGGAGTGCGCATGGCAGTACAGTGAACGATCCCAATTGGCGGATTTGAAAAAAAAAAACAGTGGGAGAGACAAATGAGAGAGAGCTTGGCGGAGACAGTTCCGAAAGGAGATGATTAACCAAAGTGTATTTGTATAGTGTGACACATTTTTAGAGAGCTGTCTCATTGTCGTCACACATATGTACATATGTACGTACAGTACATAGTTTGTTTGTGTATCACACCAGAGAGTCGCTGTCAAAAAATTGGTTCTTCGAAGAGCAGAAATGCTTCACCTTACACAAAATTACCTTTGTTTATCCATAGCATGGAAGGAGGAGGTGGCCGCAGTCATTGCAGTTCTTGTTGCAAGGAGCCGAATGCAGACGATAGAATGCAAAACATGTGGTTTTTTGCTCATTATTCTGATGCTCTCTCTGTTCCACAGTTCGACGACGTAAATTTACTCTGTCTCCTTGGCATCCCCACGGCAGTGGTATCAATTATTCATTCAGCTGCAGTCTGCTCTCTGCCTATAGTACCTACTGTCCTGAGCACCTTATTTTTCTTTTCCATCCATTCGTCAGAGCTTGCTGTACTGGTCAACTACACCACAGGGTCACTGCCGGCAGCGACGCTGCAGCAGCAGCAGACACATCGCAGCATTTCCTTTGGTCCGCGTTGGGGGTTACACAGACAGCAGTTCGGTCGATCTTTGCGCTGACTGCGCTGCCGGCAGACCCGCGCTCGAGACAAAACTGGTGTTCGGCTCTCTTTTGCGGTTGCTCAACTTTGGCTGGGGGCTACTCTCCGGCGATACCGGGCTCCCCACAGTGGTGCGGTAGTATGCATAGTATAATTATCCTACAGGTAGGGACAACTCCGCAAGCGTCCTCTTTTTACAGTGCGAATAATTACCTATTTCTAAATTTTGTGTGAGCTTGCGTTTGATTATGTCCACTACCATTAAGCCCGGTACTCACATAAGTACAGGAATATCTTTACAGTGATAGAAATATAAACTGAAAATATACATAGATACATACATACATAAATTAGCGATAGAGAGAGAGAGAGAGAGAAAAATTGTACGGAAGGTATGGGTATGCGGTATGGGAACAATTAGAATATTAGTCATTAGGTGGAAAAAGAATATGCAGAGTGCAGAATTATATTTTGAAGTTACATAAATAAACAAAAAAAGAACCACGTGCGCCGCGACTCCAAACGTCTGGACTGGGTTTTATTATATTTGTGATGGAAGTAATTGTACAACCAAAAAGAAGCGTTTTTCAATAAAGTATATCTATTCTTGATCAGCTTGATTTCTGTCTGTCCGTCCTGATGAGCACCTCCTTCTCAGAGACTATAAGAGCTAGCGCAACCAAATGTTGCTTTTTATACCCGGTACTCGAAGAGTATAGGGGTATATTAGATTTGTGGGGATAACGGATGTGTGTAACGCACAGAAGGAAGCGTTTCCGACCCCATAAAGTATATATATTCTTGATCAGCATCGATAGCCGAGTCGATATAGCCATGTCGGTCTGTCCGTCCGTCTGTCCGTCCGTCCGTCTTCATTTGTGCCTATATCTCAGAGACTATTAAAGCTAGAGCAACCAAATTTTGTATCTGGGCTTCTGTGTTATCACACTACTCCGAATGTATTTCAAAATTTCTGGATCAGATCGGAATATTAATATAGCCACTATGAAGAAATCCATTTCGAAAGTCATCATGCCTTCTCGCTCTCTCTCACACGCGACCCCATCTGCTTTGCCCATTCGTATTTTTTGACGCCTAGTTCTCAGAGACTATAAGAGCTAGAGCAACCAAACTCTCTATCCTAACTCCTGTGATATCAAACCAGCACGAGTTTATTTCAAAATTTTGCCACGCCCCCTTCCGCCCCCACAAAGGACGAAAATCTGTGGAATTCACAATTTTTAAGATAAGAGAAAACAAAAAATGCAGAATTATGGAAAATATCCGTATCTATCAGATTGCCGAATCTGGATCATATCGGATCATTATTATAGCCAGAAGGAACAAATTAAATTTCAGTGGCTACCAAACGGCAGCCAAGCGATTCCCTCTCTCTCTCGCACACACTTCCATGTCTCTTGTATGTAGTTTTACATGTGTATGTAAAAATGTAGCAGCCGACGTAAAAATCATATGTAAATAAAAATGGAATCAATAACTTCTAAAATATAAAAATACAGGGTTCGACTTAATTTTTTGAAATTTTCCATTTTGGCCAAAATTTAATTTGTCTCTTTTGTGAACATATAATTAATTAAATAAACCGTAAGCTCATATGTATACATAAATACGTATATACTGACTGAGTACCGGGTATAAAGTAGAGCCGCGGCCATTGCCGCGGCTCACAACGTTCCCTCTCGTTTAATATCACACTGTTTCAAGTGTATTTTAAAATTTGAACGACTCATTTTCGCCCCCACAAAGCACGAAAATCTGTATCATCCGCAATTTAGAAGATTAACACAAAAACTTAGAATCAGAGATAATTACAATATCTACCAGATTACGAAATCAGGCTTAGATCGTATCATTATATTAGCCCGAATGAGTAAATCAATTTGATGTGGCTACGCTGCCTCTCAATCGTAATTGTTATCTCCATCGTAATTGTTCTCCCAAACACACTTTTTCACGTGCATTGTATGCCGTCTAGCCGGTGAGAGTGCCACTGTAAACCAGTAACGAGTAAATTTGTCCCTTTTGCGAACAGCGAAACCAAAAGACAGGGAGCGATTAATTCCGGCCCTTACGTATAATATGTAAATTGTATATGTTGATTAAATCATAAGCTCACAAATGTATGTATGTATATACTGACTAAACTATCGAGTATTAATGTAGAGCAACAACGTTCCCGCTCGTTATACCCGGTACTCGAAGAGTATAGGGGTATATTAGATTTGTGCGGATAACGGTTGTGTGTAACGCACAGAAGGAAGCGTTTCCGACGCCATAAAGTATATATATTCTTGATCAGCATCAATAGCCGAGTCGATATAGCCATGTCTGTCTGTCCGTCCGTCTGTCCGTCTGGCCGTCTGTCCGTCTTCATTTGTGCCTATATCTCAGAGACTATAAAAGCTAGAGCAACGAAATTTTGTATTCAGGCTTCTGTGTTATCACACTACTCAAAGTATGTTTCAAAATTTTGCCCCGCCTCTTTTCGCCCCCACAAAAGACGAAAGTCTGTGGCATACACAATTTTGAAGATACGAGAAAACTAAAAACGCAGATTCATAGAGAATGACCATTTCTGTTAGAGTGTTGAATCTGGATCAGATGGGATTATTAATATAGCCACAATGAAGGAAACCATTTCAAAAGTCATCGTTCCCTCTCGCTCTCTCTCACACGCGACCCCATCTGCTTTGCCCATTCGTATTTTTTGACGCCTAGTTCTCAGAGACTATAAGAGCTAGAGCAACCAAACTTTCTATCCAAGTTCCTGTGATATCGAACCAGCACGAGTTTGTTTCAAAATTTTGACACGCCCCCTTCCGCCCCCACAAAGGACGAAAATCTGTGGAATCCACAATTTTTAAGATAAGAGAAAACAAAAAATGCAGAATTATGGAAAATATCCGTATCTATCAGATTGCCGAATCTGGATCATATCGGATCATTATTATAGCCAGAAGGAACAAATTAAATTTCGGTGGCTACCAAACGGCAGCCAAGCGATTCCCTCTCTCTCTCGCACACACTTCCATGTCTCTTGTATGTAGTTTTACATGTGTATGTAAAAATGTAGCAGCCGACGAAAAAATCATATGTAAATAAAAATGGAAACAGATACATAACTTCTAAAATATAAAAATACAGGGTTCGACTTAATTTTTTGAAATTTTCCATTTTGGCCAAAATTTAATTCGTCTCTTTTGTGAACATATAATTAATTAAATAAATCGTAAGCTCATATGTATACATAAATACGTATGTACATGCTGACTGAGTACCGGGTATAAAGTAGAGCCGCGGCCATTGCCGCGGCTCACAACGTTCCCTCTCGTTTTTGTTTTGTAATGTGCCTCTCTCAAGGAAAAGAAGATGGCAAAGAACTTAGGCCACTTAAGCGCTGGCCGTACCTTATTTAGTTGTACCTTGGTAGTATGCTTTCCTTCAAATAAAACCAGCGCCGCTTTGCAATTTTCACTTAGTCTGAGTTCAATCGGCGGCTGAGGCTCTCAAAAAAAAAAAAACGAGCGTTGTCCATTCGTTGCGCTGACTCCATATTCGGTACGTGAGCGAGATCCGATCCAATATCTATTGTCATCTGCCCAATCCGTAATCTGTGATTTGTGTGATCCGTAAGTCGCGTTGATTGTGATTTTTGAAAACACGTAGAATGTTTCCTTTTTTTATAAAGTTTTGGTATTTATTTTGTGCGTGTTTACCCAAGAAGAGTGGCGCCGAAATCTAATTTCTGTTTTTGAATAGTGAAATAGCCTACGTAACGCCCCCTCTCTTTGATTTGTTGTTGGTTTGTTGTGAAAAAGTAACAGAAGCTCGAGACCGAAACTGAAACCCCAAAAGCCGTCAACAGAGAGCATTCTATACTCCTACCTGACATCATTATCACCGTCGTCGTCTCCATCGACGTTGCTGTCTCTCTCTGCTTTGTCGCCGATTCGTCGTTGTCCGTTGTCGGCTTTGTTTGCGGTTAAAATATTTGCGGGCTTCATCTACAGCAGCGCCGCATTCGGAATTGGATTCGGAATCTAGGGGCTCGAATTCGGATTTGTGGACTCGGTGAGTGGCAGCACCAGCAATAATTTACCTTGTGGCAGGCAGGCGGAGCGGCGATCGATAAAATCATTGATTTGGCAAATCTCCCACAATATCTGATTTAAAAAATGAAGAAGTTTCATCTACTTGTAAAAAACATGTAATGGCATCAAGATTATTCCTTGATCCTAAAAGCTTCTAGGTACTATAATGTCAAATAGATCCCCATCGGAATCACAGTAGAACCTCCTCTAAGAACCAGTAAAGAATCTCTAAAGGACCCAACTTTTTCATAAGTGGGTAAAATTCATTAGGTGTTTAAATGAAATTTATTTTCTGTCAATCCTTGCAGATAAGATATTATGATGCATTCCCTTGGATGCATCATTTGCAAAGTCTCATTTTTTAGCAAAGGCACGCGTAGACGTGTGCCCATATCATATTATGCCACAGTTTCACGCAGTTCCCAACAGATCTCCTATATCTTATCACAGCGGTGGACGTCCTCTTTTACGCTCCTCTTTCAAGTGGGTTTCTGCTTTGCTTTTGCTGCTTCTTTCACAAATACGCAAATAAACATATATACATACATATACATACATGTGTATGTATGTATGTATATATGTACACAAGTACATATACATAGATATAAATGTATGTATGTATATACTTTATAAAATACATATATTAATGTATGTATTTTCATATGTATATAGCTAATTTCCTGTGTGATCTCAGCTCAGAGCAAAAAGCTACTAAAAACCAAATTTATCTCTGCGAAAAAAAAAAACCAAAAACACGCCAAAAGCAACTCCCAAAAATGGTAAAAAAAAAGCAACAGGAAAAAACCGCAAGTCATGAGTGTATGGTCACATCAACAACAACAACAATGTTGCATGCATGTGTCATAAGAAATAAAGTCACATTAAATGATGATCCGATCCAATACGATTCAATTCTATCGGATCCATCCACGAAAATTCCCGAGAAATCCCGAGCGATCGTCTATGGGAAACGTAGAAGCACTCCCTCCATCCGTGGGAGCCAGAGGTCCGTCCCTCTTTCTGTATATAAATATGGCTGTATGTTTTTATATATCTCTGACCGTATGTATGTATATAAGTATATCACGGTAATAACACAAATAAAATAATAAATCGAACGACGATGCTGCCTGCCATAAAAATACATTTTCGGCCCACATGTCTCTCGAGACGACGCTACGACCGAAGCTGAGGAAATTAAAATACATGTGTGCCCCGCGAGACAGCAGCAGAAGCGGGCAGCCCCCAAACACCATATACACAGATACAGACGCAGAGATACTACGTCTGGTACGTTGAATGGGTTGCGGGGGCCGGAGTTGGACATGGCAATGGAGATGGAGCCAGAGACAGACACAAACACAGGGACCCAACCCAACTCTTAATCTTGGCCAAAGACAGAGCAGAGCGAAGCGTCGTCGTTTTACGTGAAAAATTGTATTTCATTCATGAAAAAGCAAGAAAATGCACAGCTTCCGAATTCCAAACATTTGGATACACTTAAAGGTTGAAAAAAAATGATTCAGAGACCTGTTAGAGTAAAATTTTAAACTTTGTGCAAGCTTTTGAAACGATCTTTATAAGGAGGCTGAAATACATATGTACATACATACATATATGTAAAAAAGTGAATCTGCTTGAACTTGAACTCCTTGAACTCATAATTCATTCTTATTCCTTGAATCACAGATCAAATATCACCCGAAAAACGACATTACCTTACAGCTAATGTTATAGCGACCTATATGCTCATTCCCTCTACGGCATCCACTGTAATGCTGGAATAATGGAACATTAGGGAAAAATCGTACCAAATTCCCCTAAACGAACGGATTCGTTTGATTCGTTTTGATTCGTTCAGGAAAATATGTTGAAAATTACGTAAATAATCTAAAATATTCTAGAATGCAATACAGAAATAAGTACAACCTGTAGATGCAATATAAGTTCTGCCATGAGTATTCTACGACAGAAAGATCAGACTGATCAGCTGTTTTTCTTTTGGTGGACTTTTGATAGCGGAATAGGTTGTCAGAAGTGGTTAAAAGAGTAGCATCTTTGGAAGAAAGGGTATGGTATACAATACTCAAACGAACACTCGTGGTTTCAACTCCATGTGCCTATGTGCCATGTGCCTGTACATACATATATTCATTCGTATGGGTGAGTGAGAGTGCCAGTCCAACTGCGACTGCCGGTGTGTGTTTTTGAATGAAACTACAGGCAACGCGTCTCATGAATGGGGCAACATACTCAGACTCGTATGTATGAAGTATGAATGGAGCAAGCTAGGGCTTCCAGCTAAGAGGCCTGACTCTGCTCTGCTTTGCTTTACTTTGACATGGTCTGATCGAGTCGGGTATGTGCCTTGTCTCGGCATGGGACACGGAGCATAGGGGCATACTGTCTGGTGGGCGTACAAATTGCTTTTGCCTTTAGGCTAAAAACAAAGTGAAATCAGAAATTTGCAAGTTTGCAGCCAAAGAGTGTTTTTTGGTTTTGGTTGGGGAAGGAAAGGGTAGGAGGAGGAGTCGTCTATCTAGTAGATTGGATCTTAATTTGGCCTTTGATTGGCATAAAATATTCATCACTGAAAAGCAATCCCATGATCGATTAATCCCATGAATGACCATAAATTCAAAGGTAACAAATCGTATGTATAGTATGTGATGTATAGGTAGAGTGTGTGTGAGGGAAAGAGAGAGGGAGAATAAGTAAGCACGTGGCTGGAGGCTGCATAGCCACTGCAATTTAAATTGTTCCTTTTGGCTATAATTATGATCCGATCTCACTCTCACTCTCTCTCTCTGATTCTCCAAATCGGCATTTTTGAATTCCGAAATACACTTGTAACAGTGTGATATCACAGAATTCTGGATACACAATTTTTTTGCTCTATCTTTTATAGTCTCTTAAGATCGAGGCACATCGGGACGGACTACATCGATCCGTCTATTGATGCTGAAGAAGAACATAAATATACATATGTATTCTATATAAGGTCGAAAACGCTTCCTTCTGGGTGTTTCGCAGTTTTTTCATTGATCATCGATCATGTGATGCAGGCGAAGACGAAGGCACTGCAAGTGGAAGGAGGAGAGGAGCCACTAGAAAGCGTATAGGCGCGGAACGCAGCGGAGAGATGCAGATGGAGGGGTAAATGGTAGAGGGAGACAGTTTGCAGGCGGCGCTGCAATCAGTTGCTGACATTCATTTAATGGAGGGAGCCGTCAGGCGACGGCAGCGGCGGCTGTGATTGATTGATTGATTGATAATTAAAAGTGGCGCCTGGCTCCGCCAGGCCAGGCACGTCATGAGGCACTGCAGCATAATGAGGCAGACAGACAGACTTAGAGCGGTCTGACGATCATGTGGCGCTTGCTAATTTCTGCCTCTGCCGGTAACTCTTTTAAGTTTCGCCGCGAATTGAAATTTAATTCTGTTCGCAGAATAAATACAATACTAAAACAGAAACAGGAATTAGAATGAGAATGGAAATGGGGAATGGGAATAGAGGAACGGTCACCGAATTGAATCGGGTTTCGCGTGCGAATGGGAATTTTTGAATGTCCACGATATTTTACGATCATCATTAATATGACCATTAGGGGGGTTTGGGGAATGGCACCTGTGCCGCAGGCGCCATCGCCAAGGTCATTGGCGTTGTCGGGGTATGCTCTTTCCTCCCGTATGTGGAGAGATCTTTTCACTTTTGAATTGTGTTTGTCACTCACTGTGGGAAGAAACTACAGCTTGAACATTTGAACAGCTTCTCTCTTTCTCTTTTTTACGTTATGCGGCAGCGCCCTTCGGTCGGTCGGTCTTGCGTGAAAAATCCTTGGTTTCTTCCGCTGATTTTGCTGCTCTTCTTCTATCGATCTATGGATCCTTGTTACCAGTAAGAGAACGAAGCTCTTCCAATGCAAGAAAAGCATCTTTTCAATTTTTTGCAGGGTATGACGAAACCTTCTTTTCCTTCTCTCTTGTGCTCTCTGAAAGGGAGATTTCTATTTCTCTTTTGGTGCTTCTATTGTTCCCTGTTTGCTAAAGTCAGCGCTTGCAGCTAATGAGCTTTTGTTTAATTTTATTAATGGAATTGCCAACATTTATCATAAATTACAAACCGTGATCGTGATAACAGTCGATCTGCCGTCGACTGCGTCAATCTTTTGAATAATCAAGTTGTCGTTTTGTTGCTGCTTCGATTACCGAACAGACAGACTGGGCGACGAAGAGGGCTGCTGCTGTTTCTGTGTCTGTGTTTCTGTATTACGGTTCTGGTATACACGAGTAAACCTTGTCTAGGGCTAATATTATAGAACATAAAATCGTAAAGGATAAATGTATTACGGAAATGCCAATAAAATGTTAAAAAGGGTAGAGTAGAAAGGATATTTCGACTCAAGCTCCCAAATTTTAATGATACTTATACTTACTTGTTCACATACTTGAACAGCAGTATGGTTCTCAAACAGGGTTCAACCTATAGCCAAAACGAATAAACATATCGAGCACGAACAAAACCGGTACGGTTATTTTTGTTGTGATCCCTAATATAAGAAGACAAGTAGACCCGTGCAAATCGAGACTGTGATGTCATTGTGGATGCTGCTTGGTCTCTAACATCGCGTGCGGAACTTCTTTTGGTTGATTCCTCTGATAAAGGCACCAAACCTGACGGGTATTAATCAGAAATAATGAGCCTGTGCTCGCAGGAGCTGCCCCATATATCTAGCGCTCTAAGGCAAACTGATATCCAGCGATACCATTCAAAAATGAAATGTATTTTAACTATCCAATTTTTGTGGGTATAAAAAAAAGTTGCAACAACCACTCCTACTGCCACCTCAGTCAGAGTCCTCATTACCAAACACTTCCCTAAATTTTATACTTATCTGGATCCCTAATCACATTGGTAACGAAATTGCTTTAACCTCTGGCAAACTGACTTCCAAATATCCTCCTATTCACACCAAAACTCTATCGACATATTCAACTCCTCAAACAAAACCTCCAATTCAAACGAACTGACCTCCACATAAAAACGGCTACCAGGTATCAACAACAATCCCACCAAAAAAAATTCTCCTTGAATACTCTAATGCTCCAATATCAGATAAAAATTGTGAATATTTATATTAAATTATTGGGTTCACTATGGACACGAACGTAAAAACAACCGCAATAAAAGCCCTAGGAGCTTAGGGTCTCAGTATCTATAGCTTCATTTAACACGTTAAACTTTAGTTTTATCTTTTTATTATCGTAGTAAATAATAAATAAAACGTGGACTAAATAAATTCTAGCTGAACGCCTCAGCTTTAAGTGTAGCTGATATTGAATAACTTGGACTAATTTGAGGTTATATTTGTTCTTACAAAAACTATGGAAAGCTATAACCATCGACGGATCTGCAAAATGTAATCCATCGGTATCTATGATCATGGTATAAGAATCTATAGCTAATTTAAGCATATTTTTTTGAAATGATAGGCACATTTCCCGCAATAAAATGTGTGTTCCATGTGTGCCCGTAGTCGAAAGTCTTGGATCAAGAATATGCTTATGTACTCTGCAGGTATTCTGCATATAAATATCGTTATTCACTATACCATATGTGTTTCGAAGTCAGAATCAGACCCCTATATCGTTTATTAGCTTTCAATGGACAGCTTTTCCTCGCTTTAAATCTGAGGTAAATCCAATCAAAAATTAATTGGATTGGATTAGACGGAAGGGTACCCAAAACTTTGGCTTTCGAACTGTAGTGTTCGTTCCTTTTCACCCGGCACTCGAAGATTATAGTAGTATATTATATTTATAGTGAAAGTTGATGTGTAACACCCAGAAGATAGCGTTACCGACTAGCGCCTAGATCTCATCCAGACTCCTGTGGTATGTATCTAAAAATTTCGTGATGCGAGATCTGTCTGGTGGGAGCGGAATAAAACAGATGGTGTTGGTGCGAATTATATAAATCATAAGCTCAGATACTTGTATACTGAGTACCGCGTATAAAGTAGAGCCGCGACCCTTGCCGCGGCATACAACGTTCCCACCTGGTTTAATTTTCGCTGATGCTGAAGCGGCCTTTGAAGGTGCCGCCCTCTCAAATATTTGTTTTATTTTATTTCCCGTGTCTTGTCGTTCGGACCATTGTCTCCTCCCACTCCCTTTTCCACTATTTCACTTCTAAAAAGTGTTTGCTAAACGCCAAAGAGCAAAGCCGGCGCTCTATCTTCTGCAGAAAGAGGGATTTAAGGCAACACGAACGTAGGGCAACTTGAGAAAGGGGCAGTGCCGAACCTTTTCAGAGGTACACAATGGCCTCCCACTCACATATATGTACATATAGATGAGGGATCTCTCGATTGGCTTAAAATCTCTCCTTCTCCTCTCCCTCTCCAAGATCTAGAATGACAGGCGGTATATACGGTATCCCCCCCCCCCCTTTTTTTTTCTAATAAATGATTCAAATTTGACAGGAATTTCTATTACAGATAAGTCTCGAATATTGCCAGGACCGTGGCACGCCTGGACTCTGTGGACCCTGTAGACCCCAGACAACAGATTCGCCTGAGGCTACGCGGGCGTATAATGCGATCGCTGCCATGCTGCTGAGACACCGCCTGGACAACGGCTAAGGGCTAAGAGGAGGAGACTTCAAAGAGCGAAAGGAGCCAACGACAAGCGACACAAGACGCACAAGGATGCCGAGCCTTGGTCTGACAACGCTGCTCTTTCTGTGGGTGGTCTTGGAGGCAGAGGCAGATATTCAGAGATCATCCCTTGTTGAAGAAGCAACCACAAGGATAAGTCCCAGAAATAGTCTCTTTGGGATCCACACGGACGAGCTGATGGCTGGGAAAGGAGAGCTGGTGGTGCCACAGCGCGTACACCCTGATGGCGCCTTTATGACGCACTCTCTGGAGTATGCTCACGATCGGGATCACCGCCGTCATCGACAGCGACGTAGCCTGGAGGATAAGGAGCAGGAGGAGGCGGATCTGCATCTGCAGCTGCCCCTGCGCAATGGGACGCTTCACTTGGAACTCACGTAAATATCAGCGATCTAAATGATTCGTAAACCCATTAAATATTCCAATATTCCCTTCGATTGCAGTCCCAACAACTACTTCCTGGCCCCCCATCTGGTGGTAGAGCGACACCGTCGGGACCTGCGCACCCGCTCGCCCCTTTCCGAGAATCATCTGAACTGCCACTTCCACGGGAAGGTGCGGGGCCAGAAGTCGACCAATGTGGCCATCTCCACCTGCTCGGGGCTGGTGAGTAAATCAGAAATCTCTTGTGGCTGGCTTGTGGCTCTTCCCTATCGAAGGCGTTTGTTCTTCCCTTCAGGTGGGACACATACGGACGGCCAGTAATGAGTACTTCATCGAGCCCTCCAAGCAGCATGAGCCGCATCCAGAGCATGGCCATCCACATGTAATGTTTCAGCGATCTTCCGTGAAGCCAAAGCAACAGCGTGGAAGAAAAGGAAACAATCGCCAAAGAGGAGGAGGAGCTATGGCAGGCTTAGGGATCAGCAATTGCGGGACTCGAGAGCCCAGACGGCGCATGGAGACCCGTTTGGAGTGGCAGGCCAGGGGCAAGGTGAAGATCCAGGGGGGGCGGCAAATACGTCGCCATCACCACGCGCACGGTCATCGGGGCTACCAGCAGCAGCAGTTGCATCGCCGGCAGCATCGTCGCCATCGCCACCACCAGCCGCCGCACACGAAATTCAAGTACGAGACGCACTCACAGGGTCAAGGACAGGGGCACAAGCAGAAGCGTTCCATAAGCAGCCCTAGGCACGTGGAGACGCTGATTGTGGCCGATGCCACAATGACTGCCTTCCACAAGGACCTCAACGGCTATCTGCTGACGATCATGAACATGGTATCGGCACTGTACAAGGATCCCAGCATCGGCAACTCCATTGAGATTGTTGTGGTGCGCATCATACAGTTGGACGAGGAGGAATCCCAACAGCAGCTAAATCTCAGTCAGAATGCCCAGAAGAATCTCGATCGTTTTTGCAGGTAAACTGTTCTTGCAGACTCCTTTTGGGAAATTCTTTAATTCCGTGTCCCTTTGCCCTCTACAGCTGGCAGCACAAGCTGAACAAAGGCAGCGAAAAAGATCCGCACCATCACGATGTGGCCATTCTGATAACGCGGAAGAACATTTGCGCCAACAACTGCATGTAAGCTTTGCACACAGATACACAGATCCACATCCAAGGAGTGATCCATGTGTTCCATTTCCCTTGCAGGACCCTAGGCCTGGCGAACGTTGGCGGGATGTGCAAGCCAAAGCAGTCGTGCAGCGTCAACGAGGACAATGGCATCATGCTGGCCCACACGATCACCCACGAACTAGGGCACAAGTAAGTCCCCCGCGACGACCCCTTACTAGACCAGACCGGTAGTCGTCGGCATAGCCGTACCACCTGCGGCGCCAGACATTAGTCAATGGCGCACCGGATCCAGCGGCCAACGCATCGATCCCCAGACCCCCAGATTTATGGGCACCCCGATTCGTTTAATGAATGAAACGAAGCCAGGCAGCAACAGGCGTGCAGCCAAACCGGAAATAAAACCAGAAAGAACGGCCAATGCGAGGAAGTCGAAGCTGCGGATATCCTTTCAATATCTCAATATATGCCATTGGGGTTTTATGGATTAAGCAAGAGATTTATCTAAATACGATCTTTTTAGTTTCCACTCAAATATGTCCAGGAAAAGCATACTCTCTGACAGATATACATAGGCCTCGTCCTCTCGCCCTCCGTCTATTCTGATGAAGCCGTCAGCCATCATACCTTTTGAAAAAGGTAGCAGCTGGATGCTTTGACACCTGCGTGTGTGTTGTGACAATGATCGCCTGCGTTGCGCACGCCCACAGATTAACAATGCCAGTCACAGTTGAAGTCACTGCTGCACCAGCACTGTCCCCTCTGTTACCTTCCCAAGTCTTGAGGCGCAACGCCAGCGACAGAGACACAAATCAGGGGGTAATCATCGGAGCAGTTTAGAGAGCTAAGGATGAGTGGCACCAATCACTGTTTTCTCCTCAGTCACTGCTTAGAGAGGCTTTTAATTTGGGTATTAGTACCATTTTCCTTTAAAGCAGGGCTTAGGTGCAGCACCGCACTGTGCTGGAAAAAAAAATCTGAAATACTAATGATATATCAAAGAACATAGACTTTGAAACGATTCGTTTCCTTCTCTAGTGTCGTTTAGTCCGTGATAAAGTCTTAGGCGTTCAGCGGGACATTATCTGTAACCTATCCATTAATACAGATTTTCCGTAATTAGTTGAACTCTGAACATGGGATTGTTCTATGAAAAGTGATTCACAGTGATTCTCAACTGACTATAGTCTCATGGGGCACCGCTGGCGCGACGCGTCGCGTCGCTTAGCTTCTCGTCTCGTGTTGGTGGAGCAGTGCCTCTGTCCGGTTTGGTTTGCGGCTTATCTGGTTTAAGCACACATATTCGCATTCACGTTCATTCAGATTAAGATTCGGTGTGTGCACGGTGTTCGTTCCAAGTGGATTTTTTGTAAAACGACTTTTAAGCGCAGCCAAGTGCCCGTCAGTCAGTCTAGCGTGATCACCGTACGCGATTGACTCAACCCGAACACATGTCGGAACAGTCGCATAGCCCCCGCCCGCGGTTCAATCGTCATCCAGTTCCAGAGGCGATACCCTCTGGTTTCTGATTTAATGTTATCTACTCCCCTATTACAGATCGGTGGTAACGATAATAAAAGGTGTACAGATCCACCTATGCAGATATATGTCCTAGATCAGTATGAATCTATCTGTAAGAATCTGGAGTCACAGGAGTCTGGATACAACATTCGATGGGTTTTGCTATTAATGTCTCTGAGATCTAGGCGCTCATCGGAAGGACAGACCTGCAAATGTAGCTATATCGACTCGTTTATTGATGCTGATCAAGAATACATGTTTGTATACACGTTATGGGGTCGGAAACTCTTCCTTCTGGGTGTCATATACATAAACTTGCACCACAAATCGAATATACTATTTCAGTATTTAGAAAATATAGATAGATTGATATGTAGATAGTCCCAACTAGATTTTCTAAGTATGTATATCTGTATCTTTTTTTCACGGAAAAGGGTATTTGGTTATCTGTTTGCTTTATCTCTCGAATGGATAGATGAATCGATTGGATCGATGGTTGCATAAGTGCTGGTCTGCCTGGAATCCCCCGTCAACGAGGTGGAACAACAGGCGGTACGTCGCCACAAGCCGGTATCACGGTTTGTTTTGGTTTCCATTGTTGATGCCACTTCCCTCGGATACACGTATATCTTTAGTATCTGTATGTCTCCCTTGATTGGATAAATTTATGCAAACGCTTTGCTCTGATTTCACTATTATTCTAATAATCAGGTTTTTTACTGCTGACTGGGGCTGGTTGTAGTAGAAGCCGGAGGAGGTGCTTACAACATTGTATTGGCCATTAGCTTCATGCGATCAAGCCGAATTTGATTTTTTTTCTCTTTAGATTATAGATATTTTAGATTTTATACCTGCTTTCCTTCAGTTTCGTTCTTTAGATTCTGGTATCATGCTGCTGTCATTAGATGATGTTGATTCACTTTTAACTTCATCTTCCTTTATCCTCTTTCCATTTTCAGCTTTGGCATGTTCCATGACACGGCCAAGATCGGCTGCCATCCCCGGGTGGGGCCGATTGTGCACATCATGACGCCTACCTTTGGAGCGGACACGTTGCAGGTTTGCTGGTCGAACTGCAGCCGCAAGTATATAACGCATTTCCTCGAGTAAGTAGAAGGCAGCAGACACTTATACTGATCCTGATCCTGAATATGCTTATTTTCTGACTACTTTTATAGTCAGGGCCTGGGCGAATGCCTCGACGATCCGCCAACGCCGCTGGACGAGTACAACTATACGGGTGAACTGCCCGGGGCGAGGTACAACGCACGCGGCCAGTGCCGGATGCAGTTCAATCTGACCACAGACAGCGAGGTGGGTGCCTGTTCCGCCCCTCATGAGTTTTGCTCGACGCTGTGGTGCCGCGTGAACGGCGAGTGCGTGACCAATATGCGGCCCACGGCGCCTGGAACCGCCTGCGGACGGAACAAGTGGTGTCAGAACGGCAAATGTGTGCGCCGCGAGGAGTTGGCGGCTGTCAACGGAGGCTGGGGCAACTGGAGCGAGTGGAGTGAGTGCTCGCGCAGCTGCGGCGGTGGCGTTTCCACACAGCAACGCGAATGTGACTCCCCGGTGCCAGCCAACGGCGGCGTATTCTGCATTGGGGAGCGTAAGCGGTACAAGATCTGCCGCAAGCGGCTTTGTCCAGAGCAGGAGCCGAGCTTCCGGGCCCAGCAGTGCGCGCGATACGACAACGTGAGCTACCAGGGGGCGACCTACAAATGGCTGCCCTTCTTCGACAAGAGTAAGATAGGAATGGGAATAGGAATCCCCACCAAGATCGTTCGATAATCGCTTGATCTAAACTCTTTGCAGACAACCCCTGTCGACTGTTCTGCAGCGATGTGGACGACACGATCATCGCCAACTGGGGTGAGACGGTGCTGGACGGAACACCTTGCACGCTGGGGACCAACAACATGTGCATCGACGGCATCTGCAAGGTAAGGTAGGCGACGATCGATCCCCGAGCGGGATCGAATGGTCTCCATTCGTTCATCGCGCTACTTCGCAAACCCTGCTTCAAACCCTGATAAATTAAACGAGCATTTCATCCAGAAAGTTGGTTGCGATTGGATCGTTGACTCGGACATGCAGGACGATCGTTGCGGTGTCTGCGGTGGTGGTGGCGATCAGTGCAAACCAGTAAGGTACACCTACGAAGAGCCGTTCAGCGCCAAAGATGGTGCCTACGTAGAGATTGTCAGCATACCGTCACGTGCCCGCCACATCCTCATCAGGGAGCAGACCAACTCGCCACACTTCCTCGCCATAGGCCGGTCCCAGAGTCCAGACAAGTTCTACCTGAACGGCGACAGCCTGATCTCCATGCCCGGCGAATTCGAGATCGCCGGTGCCGAGAGCCTCTACGATCGCATTGACGAGCAGGAGACCATCAAAATACCTCAGCCCATACAGCATTCCATATCGGTTTACGTAAGTAAGATCATTCCTAAGAGAGAGCACAGCGTCTTGATCTTCTCTAATCCGCAGGCGATTGTTCGTGGCAATGAAAGCAATGCTGGCATCTACTACGAGTTCACGCTTCCCCCGTTTAATGCGAGCGTTGGACGACAGTATTTGTGGCGCCTGAGCAACTGGACCGTGTGTTCGGCCAGCTGCGGGGGTGGTGTCCAGCATCGGGAGCCAATATGTCAGGAGAATGAGAAGGGTAAGCCCCACTTCCTCCTCCTCTTTTTTAAATGCGTTGCCTGATTCCATTCTCCATTATTTCAGTGCTTATCGACAAATTACCGTGCTGGACGCATGCGAAGAACAAGCGGCCGCTCCGCCAGACTCGCTCCTGTTCAGAGCAGCAGTGTCCGGCTCACTGGTGGCCGGGTCCCTGGCAGTTCTGTCCGCTCACCTGCCGTCAGCCGGGTTCCCCAATGCCGCAGCGTCGACGCTCGATTGTGTGCCTGGACCAGCATGATGTGGTCGTGGCTGATAACCAGTGCGGCCTCCTGATACGTCCCCCGGAAACGGAGCCATGCGAAGCATCGCTGCCCGAGTGCCGCCTCAATACCAAGGAGTGATCGAAGGATTGAAGGCTATTTATTGCTATCTAATAGACCGAAACGGGAACATTACGAGTTCGATTACGAGTAAAAATACAACATATTTATTTAGCGAGTAAGCATTTCGATGGTCGGTACGAATCGACTATTATATGCCCCGTCTCTCCGTGCAAGCGCTTATCGATGGAGTGTCTCGATCAACCATACAAATATCGATAGAGTGGCGATCGATTGCGGCCTTGGGTATTGCGGGAGTGCGACATATAAAGATGTACTTAACTTATGATACACACACACACACACACACACAAAAATATATATAATTTAGGAGTAATTCCTAATGATCTATAAACTTATAATAAGATATCGGAATAGTCAATAGACATATGCGAGAATTGCCAGAGCTCTCTCGGTTTATATCACATGGAAAGGGGACTACGATAATGGCTTGCTAGAAGCGCGTGTTGTCCGGCATCTTACGGAAATAGGCGATCTTGTCCTTGGGCACGCGATAGCCATGCATCCAGCGGCTGCCCTTGCGCAGGGATCCATCGATGCCATCCTTCCACACGCCCTGCGGCAGGTACACTATAGAAACAAGTCAGAGATTGAGATAGCGTTAATCAGGCGGGATCTGAGATCTGGCTGACTTACCCTCGCGCTCCTCACGTCCCGCATCTAGGATGGGGGCCACAATCAGCTCCTCGCCGACGGAGAATTCATCGCTGACAATTAGGCAGGCGGGATCATGAGGATCCATCATCCATAGGGGCCGCACCAGGGGCAGACCCTCGTTCATCGACGGACTGAGGTACTTCTTCAGCAGCGCAATGATTACCGTTTGGCGCACTTCCTTCATCTCCTGGGCGACGCGAGTGACCAGATCGCTGCGGTACTCGCTGGGCAAATGGCTGAACTGCATGGCTGGCAGGAAGGTGGCCAGCTGCAGCCAGCGGATGAAGAGTTCCGGGTCGGGCAGCGGCGGCTGGCCCAGCGAATAGAACGTGACCATTTTGGTCAGCGATCGCTCTAGCAGGTAGTCCCCGCCAATGGCCCCCGGCAGGACGAACGGATAGCCGATGACGCCGTAGTTGAGGACGGCGGCCAAGGTCTCTCTGAGTCCCTCCCAGGTGGCGTTCGCCGGCGGAGTACTTAGGAAGATGGGCGGCTTGGGCACCACGCTGGCCGTGGAGACGGCCATCAGACCCTCACCCTCCAAGCTTGCGGTCAACATCCGGCCGTACATGTCAGGGTTGTCGAGTGGCTGGCGACACTGGTAGTAGTGGGGCAGGTTGTAGCCAGTGCCCAGGTCCAGGTAGAAGCTCTTCACGCCATACTCATCCTTGAGGCGCTGCAGCTTCTCGCGCAGCCAAGGCACGGAGGCGTTGTTGGTGATGTCCAGGACGCCGGCGCTGGAGCAGCTCTTGTAGCGGGTGAGGGCCGGTATGCTGCGCTCCGAGTGGCGCTCGTAGATGAGCAGCTTGCGGCGCACCGCATCCTTGAAGTTCACGCTGTCCGTGCTGATAAATGGCTGAATGGTAAAGACCACCTTGAAGCCGCGCCGATGGAGCACATCGATGGTGTCCTTGAGCGTGGGGAAGCGCGCTCGGTCCACGGTAAAGTCCCCGATATTCTCCTGCCAGAACTCGTTGATCACGATGTGCCCCAAGCCCATGGCAATGGCACTCTCCGAGTAGTCGCAGATAACCGTCTCATTGAGGGAGTCGGGCAGGTCTTGGTTGGGTATGCGCCAGATGGGCTCTTCCAACAGCGAGTGCAGCACCTGGATATCCTGCTCCTTTAGCCCGTCCCACAGGCTCTGTTGCGTCATAAGCATGTGCAGACTACGCATGTCCTCCGTGGTGCAGATCTTGTAGTCCAGCTGCGGCAGCGCCGTCAGCCGATTGACGAACGTGAAGTCATCGTTGGTTGCCCGCAGGCAGAACTGGTTCTCCGTCCGGTTGATGCCCAACTGCAGCGGCGTCCGCTCGCTCACCTGCATAGCTACCCCGATAGAGTTAATGAAGTAGCGCTTCACACCGTTCCCAAACTGGTGCACCTTGTTGTCTCCGCTAGCGTAGGGCATGAAGTCAAAGTTGGCGTAGCTCAGGGACCACTCCTGGCCCTTGGTGATGCCTCCGCCAAACCACAGACCGTTGTCCCGCTTCAGTTCGTAGCAGTCGGTGGGTAGGAGGCCGGGCGTCAGCGCCTGCCACTGCAATGTGTAGCACCGAAAGACGCCTTTGTCCTCGAAGTTCATGTGAAGGCGCGCCACACCATTCCACTCGATGCAGACGCTACCGTCCGAGCGTCGCTGATCCTCCAGGCAGTGGAACGGCGCCGAATCGCTGCCGAGGGTCACACCTAGCTGTCCCGATATCACCTCCTTATCGTCGTGATTCAATATGCGGAAGATGCGGTCCACTGAATTGAATTTGATTTTCTGAAAGTAGCTCTTCGTCAGCACCTGCTGGTGGTACGCAATATAGGCATAGCCAATCTGTAAGAGAGAGAGAGGGATATCAGAGGGTTATAAATAGAATTTAGTTATAAATAGAATGGGATGCTTAGAAAATTATCCAATCTGTAGTATTTCTGTGGATTTTGGATCCCAGATTCATTGAAATCTACTCCTAAGATGGCCCTTGAGTTCATAAGGAACGATTACAAGCAATAACAATTTATGGGTAATACATGTACTACACACATGATAAGTATATGTAATGAACAAATTATTATTATAAATTATTATACACATTGTCTTGAGATCCGATTGAAAAATCGGTTAAAGGGATCATCAAATATCGTAAGGATCGGGATCGTAAGGATTTTGAGCTTAGTAATCGTAGTGATCTTAATGCTCCTAAATAAAGTTTCATATTATCTGGCAATTTACATATGTATTACATAGAAAATATTGATGATGAACAAATATGTATGCAAAAAATATATGTATGTACATACATATGTATGTATATAAATAAATAAATAAATTCATAAGTTACGACTAGGTGCTTTCCAGCATCTCTTTTGGAACATACTATTTTCGTGAATAGAATTTTTTCTATAAGCATTCAGCAACATCAGTGGAATCATGGAATGTGACTTAAGACTCCAGAGTCTAGACATCATTGATAAGCATAGCAGACTGGTATTGAGTAGTCATCTTTAGTCAGCGATCATCAGTCAAGCGCCTTGTTTATGCTCTGAAGCATTTTAAGAATGATGATTGTTTTGTTTTGAGTGAATAAATGTATGTGAATATAGATTAATGATATCAGTACGATTATATTTAATTGGCTCATTTGTTATTTTATTTTGTAGACTGTTCATTGGACTGTTTAGACTGTTTATTGGTAAAATGGGGCGCGACGCAGCCCTGCAAAAATGGTCCAGGGCACTGGCATTCGTCTCCCAGGCGAATGAATCCCAGGTCCCAGGAATAAATGCAGCAATTCTTGAAGACTTCCTAATACTTAGATGGCACCATCTGCCGCCAGCAGCTGGCAGAGGTTCTCAAACTACTTGCCCAAAGCGGTGGGTACGATTGTACAGTAGGGTGACAATGATTTCATCCACTACAGCTCCATTGCTGATGGTACGGTTACATGTTGTTCCACATTCTACTGATAAAATTGTTTTCCATAATTGTTTAAGGCTATTTTCATTTGATAAAACAGCTATTTTTGGTTGCGCAATTGAACTCAATTTTGGATAATTATTAATTAAGGGGCAGACAAAATCTGCAAAATATTATTAACATCTGCCGAGAAGACGCACGTAATAGTAATAAAGTTAATAGCATTAATATCCGTACATTTTTACATTAATATGTATACGATTTTTCTCAATGATTTAACTCAAATGATATTATGGTTTAATTAAATTGAAATAAATAACAGGGAGCTTAAAATGGTTTATTTAGGAGCAGAGCAATCAAATCAAAATAATGAGGTGTGATTATAAATAAATAAATGTATTCAATATACAAATATACATATGCGAAATTGCTCCATTGATATCTAAGTATGTACCAATTTAAGAAATGATCAAATATTTATTTATGTGGCATGGAAAATTTATTGTCAAGTCGTTGGCTCATTGGGAGCATGTCTGAGATAGTACTGTAAGGCTTACCAGGAATATAATAATGAAGAACATAATGATGACGAATATTTTGATCTTGTAGTCCTTAGTCTCCCGTTTCTTCTTGCGTATTAGCTGGGGAAAGGCCTAAGCAAAAACGAACGGACAGAAGATGAAAAATTGGAATGCTCCCATGGGATGGGATGGGATGATATGGAATCTCACTCGTACTCACCTGCATCTTCTCGCGCAACAAGCTGGCCAGAGAGTTGACGCTTGTTATCGAGGCCTGGTTGCTGGCTAGGCTGTGGGTATCGAAATCGCTGGCCAACATCTCTTTGCTGTTGAGTCGCAGGGCCGGCAGCGGGGCAATCGAGGCACGTCTCCGGTTGCGAAAGCGATCGCTGAAAGGGGAACGGAAAACAGTCAGTCAGAGAGAGGTCGTTGTCTGTGTGATATATGACGGGGAGTAGATAATGCCCAAAATCATTTACGATCCCGATAAGGAAAGCCCCATATAGCCCCCATATATACATCCGATGTCACCTGATGCGTGCACTGATGGCCCCGTGACTACCCCCCGGATCAGATATGGCACACACCCAACGCTCGATGATGATTCGTAGGCATTCGATCCAAAGATGCCTGAAAACCAAAGCCCTCTATTTGAGGGCCCGCCCACTCGATAGCGCTCATCAACAGCTTATCACGCCTGTCAACATCTTGAGCCGGACGACAGCGGAAAAACATTCTTGACAATGGGGAGCACTCGCACTTCCACTCTCCATGGACCCCCTGTTTTCGTATACACATATACATATACATATGTATGTGTGTATAACACAATTTTTGTGAATCGGTTCGGATCTGTGGATGTGTATTTTTAGTATGCAAATCTCTGTGGAAAACAAATATGGAAACCCCCAACAGAAACTGGCGCATGAACTGGGATACGAAAGCTAGGCTGCTGATACCCCGAACGAGTCTACATACATATGTATAATTATATATACTTGAAGTGCGGCTGTATATTATTTATTTGATTTATTTACAATTCAAAATACTGTCGACGATAAGCGGTACGGGACCCTGGCTGGGCTCATAAACACTGCTATTAAAACGCGGCTCGAACAGATTCTTCTACAGTTGAGATGTACTACAGATATATAGATCGGTTAGGATCTCTCTTTAAGGGGAGATGGATATTCTCGCGTTGTTATCACGGCTAATCACAATCATCAACTGAGCGGAGAGAAGTCCGTTCCTATCTATCACTGCGCGCTATTAACATACAGATACAGTTATAGTACTAAACAGCGGTGCCTGTGCCACTTGTCTCAAGTTGAGCGGCTACAGTGCCGCTCAATGAAATAGATACTTCCAGGATATCATTACTATAGAGTTTACTACGCTTCCAGGAGGTGTCCTATCAAAATCAATCAATGATTGAGGGATGGCTAAAGCGAGATGAAATGTCCTTAAGCTATTTATTAAGCATTTAATTTGTATTAAGGGGATGGTTGTAGCGATAGATCTGCCATAAGAATGCCTCAGAAATTAAATATCTGAAAGCTAAAGCTTTGACACCTGGAGCTTGTCTTCCTTTTTTGTTAAACAATGATTTTGCTAAGAAATACTTGTTCCCTAATTTAAATTTTAATCTCAGAAACTGGCTCTTTAGGAGTGAATCTTTATACATAAGTATCGTAAATATAGATAGATACTATTTGTTGACCTCTGCTGTGCCCGTGCTACATAATACATATGTAAGTACATATGTACATACATATGTATATAGTAATATTGAGATGCCGTTGCTCTGCTGTCTGTCTGTTTTAAGCTTCCTCTAAATTAACTTATCATCGGATCGGAGACTGTCGTCAGATTGGAGATTCGCTGTCCTTGTCACACCTGGTATCTGGCCGTGTAATGCGCTTAAACTGTTAAATTGCTCCGCTGTCATTTGTATGCGTGTGTTTGCTTACAGCTTTTCTGACCAAAAGAAACTTTTTTGCGTTGCATGCATGGGGAAGCTAAAGCTTGGCTTACAGTTGCTTTCAATAGCTTTTAACAGCAGTGCTTTCGGCTCTGTTAAGAGAATGTTACGCCCCTACCCCTATGTAGAAGACGGCTGTCGTTTAAACCGGCAATCATAAGCTGATGGAAATTTTCAGCGCAACTAAATGCATTCGTTGCATCCGTCGGTGGGGTGGATTGTGGAGTGAAATCGAGAATCGAATACAAATTGCATTCAAATTAGCGGGGAAATGGCCTGCAACTGTATGCAACACTTCAGCCTGTTATCTCCATTTGCCGGAATGTTGGGAAAGGCACGTTCCAGTCATTCAAGCAATTATTCGAATTGCTGTGTGGTTCAGAGAGACAAAAACAGCGACTTCTAATTAATTAATCTAATTGCCCGATGAATCACAATGGTAAATTTGCCACAAAAAGAGAACTGAGCGTGCCACAAAGTGGAATATGAATGAATTGGGTTAAGATCAAACCATACTCTGGAACTGGATTTGTACTACTGCCAGCCCGCATGGTGGGTGAATGGAAAGCATTTCATTTCAAGGTTCAAGTTCTGGATCTTCTCTCTTCAAAGTGCATATCACACATACATACATACATATGTATATGACAAGATTCAGAGTTCCAACCCTTACCTTACTATTAACTCACCGATAAACCCGTTTCTTGGCATTCCCGAACTCGTCGTCACTATCATCGTCGTTGTGGGTCGAAGCGAAATTAATGGTGGTAGCGCCCATGCCCTTATCCGGCGTATTCAACGTGGTGGTGCCCGGCGTAGTGGCTGGCGTTCCCAGGCTGGATGTCGCATCATCAGCTATCTGAAAGCACATTAATGGAGTTTTTTATTACTATTCAAACGCTTAAGAATTGATAGTGCAAACAGTCAACAATTGTAACGGCGAACTGAACGGAGACGGCGAGAATCGAGAATGGGGTGTGAGACTGGGGGACTGGGGTACCTTTTGGCACCTACTGTTCCAAGTTCCGAGAGGTTTGGCGAGGTGAGTGTAATTAGCATGATTGCGCGGCTGACCGCAGAACTGAGCCCCCAGCCAAGGTCTCCAGATACCAGATACTCGTATCAATATGCACCAGGCAGGAAGACCGCAGATTCCCAAGTAGAAATATGGGGCAACGGAGAATTTAAGGCAATCCACGCTGATCGATTGTCCTAGTCTCATCCGATAGACGGTTTGGCCTAATATTACAGACAAACGCCCTTTGCAAGATAACAGACGGAGGGCTACGGATTCTTATCCCGTATACAGTACCACTTCCCATTACGAACGGCATATACAGATGGGGAAATTTGTGTCGAAACAATAACCTTTCCCATGCACAAAAAAATTAAGTTCCTATAGTCCGACGCTTCAATAACTAGACAAACAGACTTCAATCATTGGAATTCGGGCCACACTTAGTACCTGCCTTATCCGTAGCCAAGGCCATAGCCACATCCATATCCCTTATTGTGTCCTTATTGATATGTGTATCCAGTTCAGGCGGTCGATCCTCCGACAGCACACTAGACAGCGTGAAGCGATTGCTGTTGGATGAGCTCATTCTGGCTTTGATCATCAGCCTGCATTCTCCACTGATTTTAGACTACCAATTACCGTCTCAATCTCAATTACACTTTCAATCACTATCAGTAGCACTATCGCTAGAACTGCTGCCGCTGGACGTGCACCTTCCACTGATGTTGCGCTGTTAATGCTCTGGAGTTGTCCGTCCGTTTGATATTTGCCGGATTGCTTTTCCCTGAATATTGTATTTGCGGCGCCGGGTTCGCCTTAATTTATGCGTTTTAATCGCTAGCCAGTGCTGCCAGCGTTTCTAAGAGAGCGGCCGCCGCTTTGTTTGAGTGCGACACCCACACTCCGGCTCAGCCCCCTTCGCCATTCTACCATTCCACCGCTCTACGGCGTTGAGTGAATTGAGAGTGCAAAAGATCGGGTTGAGCGGGTTGGCTGGCGTGCAAAGTGTATTTCTATCAGTAAATTTTTTCATTCACACATACATAAATCCAATATGTTTTTCTTTCTTCTTTCTTTGACTGATAGATAGAAAAATCGAATAAATTGGATATGTAAGATTTACATATATGTATGTATGCGTTTTTCAAAGATCGTAGGTAGCAAAGGTATTAGGTAACATCAGTTATACTAACTATACCAAAATCTGCAACTTTTTTATGCCACACCTTGCATGTAATACACCTTGAGTGGATCGGATGCGGTCTCTCTGGAACACGAGACCCGTGTGGGAATTTGGCTTTTATAGAATTAACCCGCAGTCGTAAATTAATTGCGTCCAGCACTCTCTGATTGGTTACGTACAGGCGTTGTTTCCAGCGGCCAGCGCAGTGTCGGCCGGATTTAGCCTTTAATCGTGACTGCTGGCCATAAATAACTGTCCAGCGGTGTGGCGGCGGCAGCTCAGAGATTCGCCGCAAACGGGAGTTCCTACGCCTGGACGGGCTTTTCTCTCGCACGCTCTCATTTTTGTTTGGCAACCTGTTAGCAGACCAGAGGCCCGCTCTGAACCGCTTCGTAGCCAGATCACACCCGTTTCACATGGAAAATCGATCGAGTGCTGCATTTTGAGATAAATATACATATGTACATATGTAAAATGTAATCAGTCTTTACGAAGATCAGACTTTCATCTCAACTTCACGTCCAGCGGAATTGAACGCATATATACATTTCAACTTATCTTTATTTTAAATTTAATTAAATTTCTGGGAAATAGAACCGAGAACAATCCAGTTAATTTGTATGGGGAGGAGAGTACAGAGCATTTTTGACCGAATTCCATCGCAAAAACTCTCTCTCTTTGTCTGGAAACCATGGCATACCTCTGGGCGGCGTCGTTTAAAGCAGCCCACAGCTGCAGCTGTGTGTGTGTGTGATGTCAGCGCGAGTGTGTGTGGCTTGATTTGCTGATGATGTTTGGTAAATCACTCATACGCCAGATAGCCAGTTAGACAGACGGCCCGTCCGCTCTGCCGTCTGTCCCTGCCCCCTGCCCGGAGGCCCACTGATTCACACCTCCGTAATTAGCGTAACTTATATGTATATCGCTTCAATCTGCTCATCTGCCGCCGACGATAACAATCAGTTGTAGTGCAAATAAATCGAAAATAAACCTAATCTCTCACGGAAAAACTGAACTTGTCGCTGAATGCAAACAACAAGTAGAGAGCTGCAATGGAGACTGTGGAATACCTGCTACTCACTGTAGTAAATGGAAAACCATCAATGTGTATTTGGAAAGGCAGGGGCTAACTAGAGAACCAATGCGAAAATACTCTTATGAATCTTCTGCCACAAGAAGAATTGTTTTGACTGTTCGCAATTAATTTTCGTACATTCGATAGCCATCCACATACGTTTTGGTAGTCCACGAGTTCTCGGAGATCCACTGTCGGAAACAGTTGATGCTTATCAAGTATATTTTGCAGCATACTCGTGCTTAACACCATTCCGTATTGTAGGGTACATACTCTTTTACTCAACGAGTATCAGGTATGATCACTCAATTTTGCGCGGATTGAAATGCGTTTGGCAGCGTTTCAGCTACACTGTATGTACATATGTACATGCAGTATACACAATCAACTGTATAAAGACTCACTGTGGGACTCATGTTCGGGGGGTGTTCTTCATCTGAACTCTCTGTACAAATACCGCATCTATCAGTCTATCAGTCTCTTTAAATATTTGAAAGGGAATGTAATTTCTCAACAATCATTTTGATCTACTCGTAAAGTACAAGCATGGGGCAATGCCTAGCTGCGGTACTGTAGACCATCTGGCATCATGTGATGGCTGAGGGCACTGGAACGTGTTTGCCATTAACTGAATTTCAAGTTTTGTCACATGTGGATGGTTTGCCAAGTTACTATAATTAAAAGTCAATTAACGTTTTGGGTATTATTTTCGGGGGAATTTTCTGTATAACTCACGCCCGTAGCGGAGGCGCCCAACGATTTCGCTTTTAATTCGAACTACGCTAACGATGATTGCTCATCTCCCAATAGATGAAACCAATATTAGATACTAAAATGAAAATTAAAAATAACTCACGGTTTCCTCGTGCAGGGCATCTTGGGCCTGCATCTGGTGCCGCAGGCGCAGGGCCTCCAGGTCCAGGGCATTGATGCCCGACGGCATGGATATGGAGTTGCGTCGCAGGCCGGGAGCAAATGTCGAGGACTGGTCGGGCGACGAATCTGCTGTCGCTTCCGTTTCCGGTACGCGTTCACGTTCCCGTTCCCTCTCGTGGACGACCCGCAGATATGGTAGATCCACATTGCGCCGCTCGCTCAACGAGGGCTTCCTTCCCGCCGTATACAGCAGCAGCTGCCTCTGCTCCCGCTTGGGCTCAATTTCTGGCTCATCCTCATCCGCATAGGCCAGGGCCAGGTCCAAGTACTCGCCGTTCAGCGCTTGCGCGACCCCTGAAGCCGTATTCGTCGTCGTTGTTGTCGATTGCGACATTACGCGAACGCGGTCAAAAGGAGAATGAAAGCGGCTCGGAAAACAGCGAAACACCGAAACGAACCAGACAGAGAGTGTGGGGGATGCAGAGAGCGGCGCTTTTGAGCTGGGCTCCGGAAAGAATGAACGGTACCGGGAGCAGGGTCGTCTTCGATTACGATCGCTGTTTGCTTTTAATCGTCGCTTATCATCGGCCCGGCGATAATCCACTTTCAACTCCCCGCCGATCGACCAACCAACAACCAACGATGACGCGGTGGCTGTGTGTTGTATGGATTCAGTTAATTAAATTCGTTTTTTAGCCATAAACAAATTTACTGATCGCATTTGTGTGCTGTATGCTTAACTAATTAGCCACAGTTTCTCACTCTCTCTCTCTCTCCCTCTCTCTCCGCCGTTCTCCTCCGCCACTCTCTTGGGAATTTTCGACCTCGTTTTAGCTGTGATAATAGCCGCATGGAAAACATTTAATCAACTGACAAAAGTCAAGAGCTATACCCGTTCGTCTGCCGATCCGATCCGATCGATTCATTTAGTTGCTTTTTCAATAATTACATGTGTCGGCTGATAAGGTACGAGTATAAGGCAAACACCGGCACGGCCCACCCTCCACGGCCTGCGGTGACCGACGAAACGCGTCGGGACAGAACAATAAAACTAATTCGCAATATTGTTTAACAAATGGCACCCATAAATACTCTTAAAGTGGGTAAATATTTGACGATTGAGTTTTATTTATAACACAATCACCACACAATACAAACGGAAGAGGACAAGGGGGAGGGGGAACATTTTAGGATGGGGTGATTCAGGAGAACAAATGCACAGGAAAATCTGGCAGGGGCTTTACAGTGATCTCCCAATAACAGACCGACCATAACAAGAACTTACCTTTAGGGATCTCCTCACCTTAATTAATGATACCACACAATTTTCAGTCTTCCAATACATACATATATATGTACATATATTTCAGAATGTTTTAAACTGTTAAATGATGCAATTTTAGGATTGGTTGCATGTCTCTTCAACTTAATGGAAGATGTGTACATACATTTCGCAGTATGTACTTACTATGTGTATGTAGCTTAATCGTATGGCAAGCGATCTCCTTGAATAAGGATTACCAAAGTAAACGTAATGGAATCTATTCATCTACTCAAAGCCAAATCTATGATAATACCATACCCGGTTATATGTTTGTATTTTCTCACCTGTTGGAAACAACAGTTCTATCTTCTTACCCCTAAACGATATCCCACCATAACCAGAGACAGCTGTACGAAGGAAAAAAGACGGAAAAAATAACAAAAATGGAGCTTTCTGCAGCAATTAGACGGAATCACGATTTCCCAGTGGCAATAAAACGATAAAGCCCATAAGCAATACAGAACGAGATATGTACATACATATGTATGTATATATGTACGCCTTACTATAAGCTGATAAGTTTTTATCTACTCTAGTAGTAGAGTGTACACAGACAATGCATTTGAAGAAAAGCGTACACTAAATCGTACGTAAATTATTACATATATATCGAACTCTATGCGGAAAAGAGAACTATCTAAAATAATGTACAAAACAAATATGTACAAAACAATTGCAACGCCAATTGTCAACAATGGTACAAGTTCCCCAAACACTATTAAGTACCTCCGCTCCTGAGGAAAATATGAGAATCCAAGCGGAACCTTCAATTATTATATTATTTATGAAATCGTATCGGATTGAGTGTACTTAACAAGAAACAACAAATTCAAGTGCATGCTAAATTTTACCACAGCCCATTGACTGTGTACTTACAAAGGTAACCAGATTGGTAACCAGACGAACGACATATCCGTCAGGTGTAAAAAACTCAAAGCTTCGGGTTGGCCGAACGTGAAGAGCTGGCTGCCAGGCTCGCTAGTGTGCTGCGCTACACTTGAGTCGTTTTCGGCCCTTTATGGTACCGCTTGGGATTTTCCTCCTTTCAGCACTGTGAGACCTAGTTTCACCAGTTCCACCGTCTCCTCCTCTTCCTCATCAAAAATCAGTCAAAAAGCTAAATTCATTGTATGGAGCGCCCAGCCTTGCGTGGATACCTATTAGCCAATGTCCCGTGAATGAACGTATGACTGCGATACACCTTCCTCTGCCGAGGTATTTAAGCGGCCTATCTACATATGTATGTACATATGTTCTTCCATGCTCGCCGAGTTTTTCGACCTCGTGACACTGAATCCCACGTATTGTCTTTTAGTCTCTTATATATCTCTCTTATGATTAACCTAAATATGGCCATAGGCATACGAATATCCTCCTTGTCTTGAAGAAGGTGGATTGTTGGACCAGATCTGGTCAACTCGTCTGCCATACAGCTGTCCTCAATGTCCCAGTGGCCCGAACCCTTATAAAGCTAATATTAAATTGATGTGTCATCTAGTGAAGGGATTGTCGAGTTCGGAGAAAGAAAATCAAACAAATCATCAAGATGGGAGAGAGAGTATTGGTAAATTTGCTGCAAACTCAGAGATAAAATGAGATGGCATGTCGCTCACCATATCACCATAAAAGACCGCTGCGTCGCACTGGCACTGGCGACAAACAGTACAGTATGTACATATGTACATTATACACTGTTACGAGTTTGTTTTAAAATTTCACCACGCACCCTTTCGGCCCCTACAAAAAAAAAGTAACCTGTGGAGTCGTAACAATCTACTGAATCAGATTAAATTATAGAATTATTATAGAATTAAGAAATCAATTTTCTCTAGATTCGCTTGCCCGTTCCATGTGCTTATTCTCCCTCTCTCTCTTGTCCAGTGAGCGCAAGAGAGTGAGAGCGGGATATAAAGGCTGATTTTGTTGCGAGAAGAGGAGGAGAAAGATGTAGTCTAAACAGTTAAAAACGGTTATGAAAAAATGGAAACACGTAAAATATTAAAAAATTTGAATTAAATAGCTTCCTGGACAGAGCATAAGCGAAGTGCAAGAATTAACATTGGAACAAATTTTTTACGTATAAAATATACTGATATATGTACATACATATGTACTGACTGAGTATTGGAAATATAAATCGAGTCGCGGGCAATTTCACTTTACGATTATAATTCTGCCGAAAATTTGTAACCATTTCTATTGGACACATTATACCAGTTGATAAGACAACAGTTAGAACGAAACAACTACATATACTTATAAGTTTTAGCGAAATGGGTCGGAGATACATGGGAATGTTGCGAAACATACCAATATGCGGCAATATTGACAAAGCCGTTAAGATTTTAACTTAAAACTTTAACTTTAAAGAACAACCGTTCCCTAACATCGATGACTGCCGACTCCGTCCTTATCAAGTAACCGACATTAGCTCTTGTTCTTCCTTGAAATGCAAAAAAAGGCTGCCTCGCCTTGCAGCAGCTTGCGCCTTTGCTCTGCCTTGTGCTGAAAGAAACCTTTGCCGATACCGTCTTCGAGGCAGCTTGCCTCATGGAGTAATTTTGGTGTAATACCGCCCACAGAATGGATCGTTAAAAACGTTTTGAAAAGGGAAAAATGCAATTTTTTTATTATTCGTTCGATAAATTTGTTAATGTTTGTTCTAGCCTTACACTTAAACGTTTGATGGTTTCTCCCAGCTTCTGTTATTGTTGTTTGTTTTTTGTATTTTTTTTCTTCTCTTGTATTAAATGTGTAAGAAAACAGTAATAATTATTTTCATGTTTGGTTTGAGGAATGGAATGTACTTTATAGCATATTTTATAATGTATTTCTTGTTTTGCTCCCCTTCCCCGCGAGATACCCCGATGATCGCCGCTCTATTGAACAAAAACCAGGACAACTCCAAATCAATGATATTAACTATATTATATGGAATACACACAAATCTAAGCCGAACGTTTGCTACAGTACTTGTAAATGGCCAAAAAGACGAAAAAAAAAAAATAGAATAATAATATGAATAAAAATATTATGATAGAACTATAAACTAAACATAATAAATACATTGTACAAGATACGAGAATTATACGTGGACTGCACATTGAGAGATTAACGATTAACAGAGCAAAAAAAAGTTGAGTGGAATTATACTCAATAAAATAAGGTTGAAAATTAACCATAATAATCGTGTAAATTGTAAATATCACAAGCAGACGTCACTTGCATCGTTGATAAATGTGTGTATATGTATGTATGTATATGCATTCCTATAACTATTTGCGTGTGTGTGTGTGTGTGTAGTATCCCCCAGTACGAGATAGCATCAACGATTACGCCGGGTATGCTCGTATCATGCGAATGCGACTGTCACTACGACTATCTACGGGTAAATGGTGTTGTAGGAGATTTCCTTACGGTGTTTGTGTGTGTGTTCTGAAAGATCATTCCCTTTCGCTTTCCCTTTCTTTTTTCTCTTTGTGTTCGCACACATTTACCTTTTGTGTGTCCGATTTTTAAGTTTTGTTTTGTGTTGTTTTGCCTTTGATCAATAACTATTTACTTTTACCTTACAGTTAACTAACAATTTCTATAGAAAGTTCTCGCTTGAGTAAAATAATTTCAACATTACTCTTCTTTGCATATTCTTTTGTTTTCGCTTTCGTCTCGATTCGCTTTACTTATTTCATTAATTATTTTAAATTGAATTTGAGTTTGAGTTTTCATTTGCTTTAACTCCACAATTTCGACAATTTCCAAATTTCATTCGCTCCCTTTGTTGAGTTGGTTTTACCGTAAAAATAAGTAAACTATCAATCAATGATTTTCAAATTTTTTTGCTAATCGTTAATATAAATATGTTTAGATTTATGTAAATGTGTATGCATTGTATATATATATATATATATATAGCTGTATATACTTTATGTTATATACGATGTATATTCTGTGTACAATTAAAATTGACTTTTTACAATTTCTATATCTTTGCCTTGGGAGCGAGGGGCTCCTTCTATACTTTGGCCAAAGATGCAACAAAAAACGTAACCAAATGTATGCAAACAAAAAATATGCATTAAATTTACGCTGAGGTCGACTTACTCTATATATATATATATATATATATATATATATATATATATGTATATATCATAAGTATGTATGTATTTATGTATGTATGTGTATGCGTGTAAATATTGTATATGAGAATCGTCGGTTCTTTTAGCTTGATCTAAATTGGTGCCTTTTGCTCTATGTGCTAAGTGCCGAAAACATTTGAAACATTTTTGTTACTGTTAACTGTTATTGTTAACATTTTCCAACCTCTATCTATCATTCCATCCGTCCTCTCATACAAACATATATGCATCTATCATCTCTCTATCCATCCCTATTTTTGCCGCTATCCATCATCATCATTATTAGGCCAAGACGATTGCAATCGCTTTGACATGCACTCGTTCAGATCATATTAGAAAAAATCTATATCTTTAATTGGGACCCATGTGGATTTTGGTGAGGTGGGACAAATGGCAAATCGTGTGTCTGAATCTGAATCGGAACACCGCTTGAACTCCGCATATATACATACATATGTGGAAAAGAAGAGTGAGAGTGAGAAAAATGACGGGTCCCTTAACTAACGAACAATATGCAATGCCTCGGCTCGACTGTTGATGATACTGTGAAAAGGATTGGGTTGCTTAATCTGTGATTCCTGCCGCTGATCTAGCCGCTCCAGCTGCCGCTGCTCCAGCCGGTCCAATGGCCAATTCTAGTCTCCGCTGTCGTCCCATTTGCGCTCCTCCATGATCCGATCAAAGCAGTCCGCAAGGAATGCATGCTGCAATGGATAAAATAGACTCTCATGAGACACACAACTTGGTGGGGCAGTATCCCATTCAATGCGCTTCACAACTCGGACACTCCAGACACTACAAATTGTTGAATACAATAGATTGATCAGTGATTGCTGTCACTCTTTTGTGATTAGACTGGTTGCTGGAGGTGCTCAAGGGAGCTTTGAAACGCACTGCTTGGGGCGGAGCAGATTACACATACATATGGCGTGTAGACTTTGACCCAACGAGCTGGCTTATCTGGACGATTGTACTGAAAGCAAAATGTCATGGACTCTTCGTCGCTCTCGGAGCGCGTGATGCTGTCCCAGGTCAGCTCGACCATTTGCGCCTCCAGCGAGCCATCCTCACGGCAGGCGTGCAGTCGGAAACTCTTCATTCCTGTCAAAGAAACATTACATTGAGGCAGTCAAGAGATGGTTGGAGAGATGGATGGATGATACACTCACCTACGGCGGGTACCACATGCCCCTCCTTGCGACTATCACATGAGCAGTGGGGAAACACAACGTCTCCGTATCCGGGCAGGCTGCGGGCCAGTGCCAGATAGTCGCCAGCCTTCTTGGCATCCTGCAGGGCCTTCAGCTCGTAGAGGCGTCCGTCGGCCCGGATGTTGCCACGATTCACCTCATCTACAGCCTGATAGAAAATAAAGCGCCCGGCCTGCTCGCCGTCGGGTAGCGTTAGTTCCTTGCCGATGGTGAAGAGCCAGCGACGTACGCAGAGGCACGTGGAGGAAGCCGTACTGTAGTTCTGCACGTACAGCTGATGGGGGATCTCGTGTGGCTGCAGCTTCCGCTCGAAGTTGTACTCAACGATCTCGAACAGGTAAAAATACTGCTGCGTGTAGGCGGTGAGACTGGCGCGCTGCACCAGGATCTCCCAGACGACCTGGGCACTTGAGGATTTCTTCACCGACACGGTGGTCACCTCGTGGTCGGGCAGCATCACCTTGATGTCCACCGGCGAGGCCGAGATATCGTCCTCGGTGTCAGTGAGAAAGTCCTGCACAGCATCGCTTTCGGCTATTACCCGCACCGCACACACCTTCTCCAGGTACTGCTCCAGGCCACGTCGCCGCGTGTCCAGCTGCTGCTCGCTCAGCTGGAAGGGCCACTTGCCGGGCAGCTTTGGGAAGCTAAAACCGGAGAACTCCTTGCGCAACAGCGAGTGCAGGTTGGCGAACTCCCGGTACCGCCGCGAGCACAACTGTCGCCCGGCCATGTGTATGTTAAAAACAATGTAGCGCTCTCCGTTCCGGTTGACAATCCCATAGTCGGGTATGCTAAAAGGAGGAGGATCAGTCAGTTTTGAGTGGTCTAGTGGAAGGAGCGCCAATAGCCAATTCCTTACCTGATCGGCAGCGAGCGTTTGTCCGAGTAATCAATGTAGGAGTAGCCGCTCTGATCCTCCTGCGGCTCCAGTCGATCGGCCTCCTGCGGATATTCAAGATGTATTTAGTGCTCTCTGTACATGAGCAGCAGAGTGAGCTCACCTGCTGGGTCACCGATATCACCGTAAGGGTCAGGCAGTCGCCGCCGGACTTAATCAGGTCCACGACCTGTTTGTGTGTGGCTCCTTCCACGCTAACGCCGTTGCTGCAAAAAAAAACCATAAAGGTGAACATTAGTGTCAATCGGAAGTCTAATAGTATATCTTTAAGTCCAGCCACACCCACCGCTTGCAGCGCCTCTCCAGGGCACTCAACTGTGAAAACTGAACGCAGTGGAAGGGCAGCATTTGAATGCTATTAGTGATGGAGCGATGGTTGGAAGTGTGAGTGCTGATCAATTGCCAGAAGCCAAGTGCCTGTGTAGCCATCGCCAGCAGATCAATTTAAAGGAAACCCAGAGAAACCAGAGATAGAGATGGATGTGTGGGGAGGTGGAGAGAGACGTAATGGATGCATTGACATCCGTGAAGCACTGATAAGGCGATTGGAGATAGTCGATTCAGGTCAAGTTATTTTGACGTCGAGTGGGATCCATATCTACTATCGAGAGTTGCAATTGAACTTGAAAATTGGTAGTTGGTATTGCGACCCAAGAGCACCCCAGAGATGGTGGGTGCAGGCAGGTGCATCCCTCACCCGTCAGGGAGTTCTTTTAATCCAAACGCAACTCAAAATCGGCACAGTACGAGAGATGTGGATTGAGACCAGATTAAACTCAATCAGGACAGTACAGTCCATTCACTGGAATGGTATCAAATGGAATGAATGGAAAATGTTGGGTAATGCGCGGGACAATGGGAATGCAACAGAATCAATCAACGAGAGAAAACCCCCAACCCCACTTGATTCCGTCAAATGAAACGCTTGCATTGATTGAAGCCGAGTGGCGTGCAGGCTGGAGATGGCTCTTAGTCAGAGAGAAAATGTCAACAGTCGTCGCAGCACCCAGCACCCGGCACCGGCTAAGGCACGGCACTCACTCTCTCTACCTCCCTCTGTCTCACTCAATTCCTGCACGAGAGAATCTCTTCTCATCCTGAGCGAAGTCATCTGCCACCGCGTCTTTCCGGTTTGAAATTTGCCGTCGAGCAACACAGATAAATAAATAAGTAAACAAAAGAGAGGAAAGCTCGCCATTGGTGTGGCCAGGTGATTAAAACATATATTCGTGATCTTATAATTAGACAAGAAATTGCAATTTCTGCATTCTGTCTTTCATGTTGTTCCTTATTAAATTTTAAAGTTGTATATTTCCATAAAATTTTAATTATATAGAATTTGATCTTGTTGAAGCTTCCTTCTCTGTTTGTTGACAACAAAAATGCATTAAGCCCTCTTTCTCTCTTCAAGGGTATAACAAATCGAAGCACTGTTATCGCTGTCGACGACGACGTTGTCTGACGCACTCAGCATGACTCACATTGCGACAAAAGGAGACAGAAAGATACAAGACATCCCATAGCATAATAATGCAGGAAATAAAAGAGCAGAGGGAAGCACAGAGAGAGGGCCAAGAGACAGTCACAAACAGAGACTGCTGAAATTGAGACGAAGTCGGAGGCCTTCACGCACACACACACGGACAGTGGTAGGCAAGGGAAACCTGTTTGCCTCCCGCTCCCACCACCAACACAACAGTGCCCCCACAAAAAGCTAGACAAAGGCAAAGTATGCTAATACAAATGAGGTAAGGAAAGAATATGTCGTTGCCAGTACTGACAGCCAGGATATAAAAACACAATCGAAACTGAAACCATTTATGATACAAAAAGGAGTCCGAACTTTTGGATTTCCTTACTTTGCTTGTCGCGTACCTTGCATGCGTTAAAGCGTTTTTGTGTTTGTGGCAGCACTGCACACCATGTACACTAGAATTTTTATATTTAATGGATATATGTATATAGATGTAATGCAATTGTGTTGTAACAAAATGCCGCTACGAAGAAATGTTTTCCATTTATTTAATTTCAATTAAATTAAAATTTAAAAATTTTACTTTTTTTGAATTTGTTAATGGACTTTGTTATGAGTCCGCTTGCAACAATGTATGTACATATGTATGTGTGGGACTGATAGGATTGAAAAGCACGCTGAAGAAGGACCAAAGCTCTCTCACGGTAATCGCGTAAAAGGAACGCATTCCTTGTCGCCTCTTGACACTTGTAGTTGTTATGCTTTTAAACTAAAGAAAACTTCACACGAGTTTTATTGCACACCATGATTTTAGCACACGTCATAGAAAGGCTCACGAGTAATTTCTGCACGCTGAAGACCCTTGAATGTCATGCGAAGAAACATCTGGTCAGCCAAACTAATTAGTGGTATTCGATTAAGTTGGAGAGAAAAAACACACTGGCGAGGGAATCATCGGAAAATATCGAAGAATACATATATCGAATAAACGTTCGAGCCATATCCACCTATCCTGGGCATATTCAGACCTAAAATCAATTTCAACCTAACCCTGAAGACCTCTCTTTGGATCCACATACTCGTATCACATCTAAGGGTACAAATGCTTGCCCGTGGTCGGAAAGTCCGTAAGTAGCTCTAGGGAAATGCAAATTGGATTTTCCACAATATGTTCAATTTGCACACGAGTTTACCCTCGCGATATAGTGTGCCTCCAGTTCTTGTTATGGACATGTGCGGGCGCTGTGACGGGGGTAATCTAATTGTTTAAGTTGAGAAAATCGAATAATTATTTGCAAGCCCCGACCCACCCACCACTCCGAATAAATAAGAAATAGTACTCCCCGTTTCAATGTTTACACAATTATTTCTTTCTAATGGCTCAGAAAATTTAAACAATGTATCTGTATGTACATCATTGGGAGGAATCACTAAAGAGAGAGGAAAATAGGAACAGAAGTATCCATAACATGGCAGGATGGACGCTCATATCGCATGCTAACCTATTTGCGGCGTGAGGGGCAGATGAAAACGCCACCTTCTCTTGAAGTAGATCTTAACACTTTAATCCTCTGGCGCTGCGCTTAGTTTCGAATTTCTGTTTGATGTAGGCTCCCTATACCATATACCATATACCCTATGCCTTAAAGCCTTCCCATTGCTTTTACCATTTAACATTCCCATCCTCGAATTTTGTTTTATTCTGGCTTAGCCGGAACGGAACGAAACAAAACCCAAAAGCGACACCAAAACTTGAAACCGCCACCGAGCCACCGCCGCAGAGAGGGAGGTATGTGTGTAGGTGTGTGAAATGTGGAAACGTGGAAATGTGGGCCAGGAAAACAGAAAAAAAGGTTCCCCTACCATCCAGCTATCCAGTGACGCAAACCTATTGATTATTGTTGGGGCATATGCCACAAAACCACCAGCAACATTGACACAGAACTCAACCGCAGCACACAAATTCGTGGGCAGTATTCAAGGGAAAACAAAGCAAAGCAGGAATGGAACCCACAAATGAATTGCTACGAACCAAATCGAATCCAGTACATTCACGTCTTGGGAGTGGTTGTTAGTTCTTCGTTGCTGGTGCCACAAGCTCCAACAAATGTATGAATGTATGCAAGGATTGCAATTTGCAATATTTAAAGATTACAAGTCATAACGTCAATTATTTATTTTACTAGAGAATAAGGAAAGAGCACGCCAAAAGAATGTACTCGAACAAAGAAAAGGAGCAAGGAATTCCTGTCTTTCTCAATAAAAAATCGTACAGAATGCCATTTCAAAGGACGACGACACACGTTATCAAGGAGTTTATTCATGCTGTGATGCTTGTGATTGAAATACATACAGATACATACATATATGTACATACATGGGAGTGTACGAAGGTATGCAGATCTCTGTTGGATGTTCTGTGTCGTTCGGAACTCATAGCAACGCATCAGAACACACGGTGAAGAAAGTGGAAACCAAACGAAACGAAACGCAAAATGAATATAGTTCATAATCCCCATTGATTGGCACCACTCACCACAGCCCACCCCGAACCGCCTCCCAAGTACAATGTGAAATGGCCCGAGAGGCGGTGCAGGCAGCCAGCACCCAAGGCGAGATAGGCGTCTTCTGGTCGAGAAAAAGGTGGGAAATTTGTGCACGACGGTACAAAAGATGCAGATGGAAAAATAGAAATCATTCTTGGGTTCTCTGTAGGTCCTCCATTATGCTAAAGCTGCCATTCAGAACCATGAATGGGAAGCCTACGTCTTGAAAGGACGTCTTTGGGTTCTCCAGGGTTTTAAGCTGTGCAATTTTGCTCGTTAAATGAACTCTCCTCGAACTAAAGAAACGACATGTTTTATCATGAGATATAACATTGGCTACTCGTATGCCCACTAAGCTATTACTATAGTCTTGGATGCAATCAGTTGTCATGTGGTGTACGTGGCATTTGGCGTAGATCTACTCTGATCTAGTAGATCAGAGATCGCGCAACGGTAGTAATGGAAGATATATTGATCTGAAAGATCTTAGCTTTAGACCCATTCATCAGGTTCCGACGGTAGGGGGGGGTAACTGTGAAGGCCAGACCAGAAGGCCATGACCAGATACGACTGACAGAGGGAGACGCGTTTTTTCCAGGACATCGCTGTGGCGATGATTTTCATTTTGTATGCCACTGGGAATTCCATCTCAAGCACCAAAAAATGCAAAAATCAACATGCAACTCGCTGCAGATTTTCACGCATTACAAAGTAGCAGACGATGGGAATTTTCCATATGGAGTCATATCTCCCATTCGGTGTAAATCTTTCGAGGTTTAGCCATAAACCTGGCAAGAGATGCGCATTTATGTACGTGCCGTTGGCCATTTCTTTGTCTACCCGCCGAAGCACTTCCAAGAGTGCAACTTTCTGCAGTCCCCTTATCAAAACCAAATACGTATCCCTACAAAGCCTTATCCGTAAAAATCGCGTTCCGATGCCTGTTCCACTTTTAGCAATGGGACCTGGAACCACTTCAGTGCCTTAATCTTATCGTGTTGCATGCCAAATCACAGCGGTTCTTTTTCTGCCAATCTAGTCACGGAGCCGCAGTCGCAGAACGAACGGCCTTAGACGATGGCGAACAAGTGGATTGAGAAGAAGCAGCTGCTCCTCCGGCTGCTGCTGGTCACTTTCGCAACGCTGACGCTGCTGCTGGGCGCTTCCCAGGCCCTGGAGTGCTATACCTGCGACTCGGCCGAGGACTCGGAGTGTGCCACACGGCCGGGTCAGCAGCTGGAGGTGGAAGAGTGCGCGCCGGCCATCGACGAGTGCGTCACCTCGATCACGGCGGGTCTGACGCGTCGCGGCTGCCTGGCCCGGCTCCATCCGAACGGCTATTGCGCGGAGCCCTGCGACCGGTGCAACACGAGCCTCTGCAACCGACACGTGTATCCCACGGAACGGCTGCGCTGCTACCAGTGCACCGGATCGGACTGCATCGACGTGACGGCTAAGCCGCATCTGCTGCTGCCCTGTCCCGTCTACTGGGAGGGGGATAGGTGCTACACCAACGTCATCCACCTGTCTAACACGCAACGCGGCTGCGAGCACACAAACCTGCCCGCTACCTGTCCGCACGTCTGCCTCAAGTGCAACTACAACGGCTGCAACGCAGAGCGCACCGTTACCGAGAGCCGCTGCCTCCAGTGCACCCACCAACGCCTGTCCCCCAATCCCGACTGCCTGCGCCAGCAGCAGGAGCAGGCGGAGGGCCAGCAGCCGCAGCAGTGCTTCATCGGCAATGCTACGGTGACACAGTGCACCAACAAGGTGATGTACGGCCACCGAGAGGGCTGCTACACGCACATCAACACCCAGACGGAGGTGTTGCAGCGCGGCTGCTCCACCACCATGGGCTTCTTCCCCACCGGAGAGCTGAGCCAGTGCTCCGGCGACTTCTGCAACGGCCATTGCCAGGACATTGTTTGCGCCGTCTGCAATTCCACCAGTGATCCGGGCTGCCGCTCCGGCCGTAATCTCCCTACAGAGAAGTGCGCCGACGGTACAGTTTCCTGCTACTCCTGCGAGCAAGGTTAGGGTGAGTGGGGAAATAAGGGATCGAGAATAGGGAATTGGGCTGGATGAATGTGTTCCGAAATATACGATAAATATTGTTTTGTATCACAACTGTACATCTCTTTCTCTCTCTGTCTCTCTCTCTCTCCCTGATGCCCCTCCCTTCTTCTGTATGGCAGATACTATCCTGCGGCGTGGATGCGCTGATGCCAACTTCTCCCCATCGGAAAGCGGCGGCGAGAAGTGCCAGTTGTGCCGGAACAGCGATGGGTGCAACAGGTGGTCCGTCCGCAGCTGCTACCGATGCAATTCGCAGGAGAAGGACGAGGATTGTGCGGCCATGACCAACCCGGAGGCGATGACCATCAGCAATTGCACGGACCCGGTGGAGCTGTGCGTGAGCACGGTCATCAATCGCTTGGATCTGGTATACACGGTGCGAGGATGTGCGGGTGAGGTGCCCGAGTGCAGTGCCAACGATCCGTACTGTGTCCGCTGCAACGGTAGCCTGTGCAACACTGCTCCCACCCTGTGGACTGCAGAGCGGACGGCGCTAATGGAGGATCATCGGAATTGGTGGTCTTTGGTCAAGTATTTGTGGTCCAGGAAGCTCTGACATACGGAATTCTCTTGAATTACAATTTTTTATACAGTATACGAATGTAAATGAAAATGAAAAAAAAAGTACAATCGGAAATAATATCCACATATGTACATACATATGTGTGGGGAGAGAAGGCGGTTGTTTGTGCTGATTACTAACTCACGGGCCACAAACCACTGGAGCCGCACAGAACGGGGCGGATGTTTGTGGAGAGAGTGAAGGAACGCCCCAAACACAGATTACCAAGGGGGCCAAATGCCATGCATGAACCGAAACCACTTGTATTCAAATATTTCAAGTAAAAGTATTCTAATATAAGGCTAAAGATTCCCCAATGGATTTGAAATCCTCAATCAAACAAACTTTACAATGAAAACAACTCGTAGTTTCTCCTTAGCGTTCGTTGAGAGTGAAATTGCGGATAAACTTAAAGACAGAGAGGGGAACAGCAGGAGTAACGTACCCTAGGCGGGAATAAAAATTCCAAGCATTCCAAGCATCACCATGCCAGGCATCCAACGCTAGCAACAGCAAATTTGTTAGAATTTGCTTTTGTGCCCATCGATAGAGAGAGAGAGAGAGAGAGAGAGAGAGAGAGAGAGTGAGTGAGTGAGAGGATATTATGATTTTGCACGCAGAAAAGGAGGAAAGGGTATACATATGCATTGCTACACTATGCAAAAGCATTTCACTTAACGAACCAAATTGACTTTTCTGATCGATGTTGGGCCTTTAAACTTGTTTGATGAACTATGGTTTTTTGTTTGTATTATACCCTTTTTACATTAGGGCGCATCATTGGATTTTTCCGTTAAATGGAACATGCGACAATGATGCCCATAAGAGCCCTGTGGATAGAAGAAGACAATGATGCGGCCGCATGATACAACATTCGGCGCATCATTCGCAAGTGTTACCGTATTCTAACAAGTATTTTAACAAAGTACTGCAATTATTCGGGGTTTCGACGCGGTATCGGCGTATTTCTGTCGAATCAAAAAATAAATTAAATTTAAAGTTGAGCGACAAACCATTCCTGAACATGTAAATTAAAATAAGTCTGATTGCAAGCAACAAAATGGTAACATAAAGACTTGCAAGTTCTTTTGGGAATTCCAATTCAGCAGCACGAAATTTTTTTTCGGTGGAGCCAACCATAGCTGACAAAATATTGCGGAAATGATGAGGGGTTTAGTGTTTTTCCAAACCTCCGACGATGATGCGGTAGTGTAAAAAGGCTATTAGCAAGATTTTTAAAACGTTTTTTTAGAGTTGGTGCTTCTTTTTTTCACATAACTGATACTATATCTTGAATCTGTTTGTAATGAACTTGGTAATTCTGAACATCTGATAAATGTAACATCTGTTAGCATATATTATTAATTATATTATTAATCTTCTAAATCGAAAATTGATTATTTTTTCCGAATATTTTTAAAAATTTGCACTAAAAGTTTAGAAAGAGTCAAGGTAAATTATTTAAGCATAGCTTAAAAAAATCTATAGATAAACAAATAAGGCGATCAAACGTCCCAAAATCACAGTTAAGCGTTAAATGTCGTTAGAAGAAAAGACTTTGTAATTTTATGTTTTTTGTAACAAAAATAAACTCTTGGAGGAAAGGAAAAACAACATTGACATGACACCGAAATAACGGTACATATGTATGTAACTGTAAAATGTGAAAGTATAAAAAAAAGGCTCAAATTTGATCATATGTATTTATTAAAATATACCCAAAGCCGGCTCTACTTTATACCCGGTACTCAGTCAGAATATATGTGATCTTATGATTTATGTCATTTACTATATGTTCGCAAAAGGGACAAATTAAACTTTGGCCCAAATGGAAAATTGTAAAAAATTAGGTCGAACCCTATGCTAGATATTTATTAAATATTATCTTCTTCCATTTTTGTTTACAAAAAGCGCCCTCTACCGTTCGCTTTGTTAGCTCACGCGCAGCCAAATTATAGCGGCAGCTATTTCTCCTCCTCTTGCTCATTCTCACGCTGGTGTTGTTGTTGCTGATAATGAAATGATGAACCACTGCAAATAGTAACAACAAGCCACCACCCCACATCACACAATAGATGACGAGGAGGACCCTGCCTCTCTCGTACTCAGCTGTTCCCGTCTCCTCTGCCCTCTGCCCCTTTGCAAACACCATGCCGTCTCTATCTCTGTCTTCTCTCTATGTGTCGTCGTCTCCCCCCGCTACAACACACATTCTCTTTGTTTTTTGCAATGGGGGATATGTGCGAAAAATGTGGAAAATTTGCAAGTTTTCAACGCGTGTCGATTGAGAGGGCGTGTGTGGAGGTGGGAGTGGAAAGAGTAGGGGCATGGAAAGGCGGTGGACACTGTGGCGTAGGTGCAGATGATAATTAGGTTGTTGGCTGCGCGAACGTGTAACGAGACTTCTGTAAATTTATTAATTAAATTTCGTGTCGAAAAAGAAGCTGGAAGGAGAAGAAGTAGAGTAAGTAGTACACAACGACTACCCACCCGCACCATGAGACGAAAAAGTACAAACTTGAGGGGGGGAACACACAGAATAGGATTAAGTGATTGATATGTAGAATGGAATAGAATGGGATGTCATCTGCTGATAACAAAGTATCAGAGCACAAAACCAAAATGTCAGAGATGCAAGAAAAAGAGAGGGGGAGAGTGAGTGAAAGAGAGAACATTCCAAATGCTATGAGCGAACATTTTAATTAGCTTGTGTATATGTGTCTGTGGATTTTTGTGTGGCATAATGTTATGCCATTGAACAAAATACACTCCCACACATGTGGAAATGGGGGGAAATGGGACGAGACATGAAGATGTAACGTAATTTAAAAGCCAGGGTTGCCCAATCGGCTTAAATTCCGGCAGCGCCTAGGCAGGGACTGAGCACAAACTCCCTAATATATGTATGTATGTATGTGTAGATTAATCAAATATGAATCTACCGTTGAGTAAGATCTTCTACACTGTATCCTCTAAGGCCTGCAGAAAGTTCACTAACAGCCCTCTTTTATTATATGGGTGGACGGACAACCCACCCAAAAACACACATACACACACAAACTTTTATTGATATTCCCAGGCAGCGTTTGCCCACTCTCTCTCTCTCTCTCTCTCTCGCTCGCTCTCACCTACTTTAGCAACCCCCCATCAAGTAATGCTCCAAGCTAGCGTGGAGTGGCATGCCCAGACCAGACCGAGCCAACCAGACATTCCAGACGCCTAGTGGGAACAGGAACCCTCTCACACGAAGACACAGACACGAGACACATACCACACACATATACACATTTGTAATACTTACACCTCCAGTATGCGATCGCCCTTCTTGATGCCAGCCTTCTCGGCCGCTCCATTCTCGAGGACAGCGCTGACATGCTGCAGGGGAGCGTACAATTCGCCATTGATGGAGCGCAATTGTCCGCCCTCGGACACCTGACCGCGTACATTGAAACCAAAGCCAGTTTCCGTCTTGTAAATGGTAACGACGCGCGGCCCATTGGCCGTGGCTATGACGTTGGCGGTAGCGGTGTTAGGGGGGATGCTGCTGCTGCCGTTATTCTCGCCAATAATGCTCATTGCGCCGGGTCGCCTCTTCCGCTTCGCCTCTCCTCTCCACACCTCTCGCCTTGCTGTCGGTCACTCTTCTTCCGCACAACACACTGCTTGTCACTCACTGTAATAGGACTGGGGCTACACTGCACTCTCACTCAATCAATCGCGCTCTCTTGGCAATGTATTTGCAATTTAATTATTTTACACAATATCTTTTGCGGCAGTGTTGTTGTAGTTATTTTTGCGTAACTTTGATATTTCTGTAACTTTTTTTGGCACAGCACACAAATATTCGCGCGCGCACACACACAGTCAGACAGCACAGGCACAGTCACCGCCACCGCAGCCACTTTTACTTTTCACTCCGCTCCACTCCAAAACTCTTCGTCTCTCGACTCACCGCAACCACTATCCACTATACAATCCGCTCCACACACGGCACGGCGCACACGACAAGCGCAACTTGGAAATGTGCTGGAAAAAAATTCACACCGATTTCGGTTCTTCTGTGCTGTTGTCGCTGCTAGAATTTCTGCCGCATTTTATGAATCGCATCTTTACTGTTAGCATCCGCACCTAATAAATATACAAAAAAAGTTTATAAAATCAGTGTTGTCAAATGTCTGATTGGAGGAGCCTAATTTTAGTATTTTAGTACCAAAAATGTTAAATGTAAAATACTCAAATGTTGCAGGGAATGTATTTGACAACCATCGCCTAAGTATCGCATAGAAACGTGCGGCTTAGGAACATCCAAAATGGATGGTGGAACAAACTGAGAAATTTCGAAACGGCAAAACCTTACGGCCCATCCTCGAAATGAATGGTGGATGGTCGTCTGTGGGAACAGGCTATAAAGGGCTGTGCCCAGATCCGAAAAAAAGTGCTAGCGAACAGAATCAGGGTTGACATTCGTATGAAACCGATAAAAAATGTTTGATAGGGTCAGTTCGAAAGTAATACTCAGATCACCAAACAAACACGCCGATATATGCTGGAAAAGTATTTCATAGTATTTTTGGTATTTTTTACAGTCCCTAGAGTTTTGGGAAGACGCAAAGAAGACGCAGCCTCATAGCCTATTTACACTACGGTTGAGTTATTGAGCTATTGAGTTTCGGGCATAACTCGAGTTTCGTTTACATGGGGAAGCATAGGGGACCTAGAGGTGGCAAAAAAGTTGAGTTTTGGTTGCGTTTAGTTGAATTTGTCTGATTTTCCGAATATTTCAACCCTGATCTGCCTGTCGTGGAATTATCACCACTAATAACAACAAAAATGTACAGCTCAAAATGTAATTTTAGCGCGTAAAAAAAAATTTATTATTAAAAACCATATAAACAATGTAGTCGATTTCTAAAATTCGGTCGGAAAAACTTAGCCAAACGCTAAAATCAATTATTAAATATTATATTATTATAAACAATTGCAAATTTAAAAAATTTTAATTTTTGTACATATGTAATGTACATATACATATAGCCCAAATTCAACATATTTGCTATTGCAGCCGTGCAATTTCCCTGCCCTGCGGAAATTTTCCTTTAAAAAAGGATTTCAAGTTTATTCGCAACGTCCTTCTCCCAAAAAGAGCCATATAGCGGCTATTATAATTTGGGATACATATTTAATATAAAATAGAAGCACTAGAAATTGAAATGTCAATGCGTTTCTTGGAAATTTTATCCAAATACTCCACAGTTGCTGCAGACATCGTCGCCAACTCCATACATTGCAGCGTCGTTATTGTCTCTTGCTCTGCCACATAGAGCATCATTAGTTCTTGGGTATTCATATTAATAAAAGAAAATAAAACAAATTTTCGTAGACAACCACGTGCTAGCAGCCGAAACTCAATAACTCAATTTTGGCATAGTGTAAATCCAAATTCTGAGTTATTGAGTTACCTATCGATAAATGAGGTAACTCACTGTAGTGTAAATAGGCTATCAGTGAAAACGGCACATTACTTTGCGCCTAAATTTAAAAACGTAAACAAACCACAGCTGACTAGATCTGAATACTAGGCTTTCGACGGTAGACGGAGTTTCACCGTCTGTCAAAAATCCCAACGTTTCTCCGTGATTGACTCAGTATGCAGATGGTATTAGAAACCCATGACGAATAGTCGCAGAACTGGAACATACTGGAACCGAACGATAGCCGATAAGTAGCTCAGTCACAAAAAACAACAAAACAACGATACATTTTGCTTAATGGGAACTATGTACACACATAGCTATGCACAGCTCGACGCGACTTTGCCTTATTTTACGTTATGAGTATATAACTGAAAGTATAAGGCAAAATAGGACCTGACCTGACGTACCAAAAAAAGAATCGGTGTTTGAGGTTGGGGTACAAAATTGCTAAACTCTGCAAATTAGATAGGACTATATGTATAACATTTATTTTCCATATGAAAGAAATATGCTGTGTTCATTTTCCACGTTATTTTTCCCATTTCCTTTCTTTCCTGTTTCTTTGTGCTTAAATTAGTAATCTTTCAATAAATTAAGAAAATAATATCGGAATATGACTGTTACTGTTTTTGGGCATTGTGGTCATGTTAGAAGAAATGCCCATAAATATACAATGTACATATGCACATAATATGTGTGCATAATTTTTTGTGTGTTTAATTTAAACATTTAAAGGAAGCTAGAATATAGCATTTGGAATTACTCTAGAACACTCTTCCCTATGTAGCACACATGTATGAACACCTTAAAAACTTTAATAATGAATCCTTTGATTTTAAACATCAATTTAAAAGTATATTTCCGAATAATACACCGACACTTTGAATCATTTTCCAAATTCATTTGCTACTGTGCTAATAGCATCAGATAAAGAGGGATAGCAGTACTGGCAAAACATTTTCCATTTGAAGAATTTGATCAGTGATTTTTGATAATTTGGGTTGGTATAATTTGAAAATTTCGTTAGTCGACTGATAGGAAAAGAAAAAGAAAGATTATAATTATAATAATTATTAAAGATATCAAACATTGCAGACACCTGCAATCTATATCGGATGGAAATGATTTTTAATAAACGAGATTAGGATCCCTAATCTAAAATTTTTCTTTGCATGAAAACAATATAACATAAAATATAGGGGCACAGGGGACATTCATTCATACATACATGGCATGGCATGGGAGCATGTGCTGTGGAAGAGGTGTAAAAAAAAGTAAAGAAATTGTATCTGTTCAAGGACCCTGAAATACCGATAGTTTTCTTTCGAAATATGATTTTTTTCTTCTTTTTTTTTTTGTATTCAATGCTTTTCCTCTTTTTATTTTCCTTTGATTCATTTTGTTTTTTGTTTTCGTGTTCTTGGTTGCTGTTGTGTTATATAGTTTTGTTCCTGCTGATTTTTTGTGTTTTGTTGGGTTTTGCGTGTTTGTTGCTCTTGGGGCTAATTTTGAAAATTCTAAACAATTAATGATGTATGTATGTCCTGGAGCAATACCCAAAGTGGAGCAGCCGCCTCCCGCATAGCTGAACAGTTTATTCTGGTTTCAATTTAATTTTCTGCTCCACATTAAACGATCTTCTGCATTCAATTCAATCCATCGATTATCATAAAAAAATAGTGCAAAAAGTATATTTTCTTTAACAAAAATTACTTTTTTGCTATCTTTGCTTTTCTTTTGTTTAGTTGTTCAAATCATTTTTTGTTGGTGTTTGTTTTTGTGTGTATATGTGTGTGTGTATGAATGTTGTAGACTACTCCCATTCGAAAACTGGTATAATATTTAATCAAATATTAAATTACAGATTGTTTTTTAAAATGAATCGAATCGGATCAAAATTAAGGCCAAAAAGTACATTTTAATAAAACTAACTAGTTTACATTGTTAATGAAACACTCTGAACCGATCTGATATTCATCTAATCTGGGCAATAAATATATATATATATAATCAATATACTCTATATATACATATATATATATATAAAAAGATCTTTATATAAATGGATATACACATGCATATGCATATATTCTTTGTGTTTGTGTGTGTGGCTTATCTTCGGCTTAATAATCTTTACGTTGTGGGCTTAAACAAAAAGCGAATCATTTACGCATTTACGAAACGGGGGCTGTAGTGGGTGGTCCAACAAAAAATTGGCTAAACATTGTGTCTCAAGAAGCGAAAGCTTTTCCCTACAACACTCACACTTATGCACCCTATCTTATACACATCTTAAACGTTCTTTTCCTTCTCTCTCTCTCTTTCTCTTATACGCACTATATCGAGATATAAGTCTATTTATAGTAATTGCTTTGGGGCCTTATGTTTACGAATGGGCTCAGGGTATTACAATATTATATATGTATGTGTGTATAAATGTAAATCTTTAAATAAAAAAAAAAACACTAAAACATTTTAAGAGTTGTACAGTATTTAAGCTACGGCTAAGGCTACATCGTTACGATATAATTACATTTTTGTTTTCTTATAGAATATACCTCGTCGTCGATTTTGCCTTTCGCCTTCCCCTTCCTTCTGACTTACACAGAAAGATCTCGAGAGAATGTCCCTACGATCTAGAGATATTGCCGCACATACATGTACACGTTTTGCGTTTCAGATTTCCGGTATGTCCGCGCTCGAAATATCCAACGGTGGGGGAGCAGGGGAAGGGATTCTAGCAATTATTTACAGAAATGGAAATTGACGAGAATTCAATGCCGATCGTTTACCTCTCTTCTTTGACACTCCCTCTTATACTGTTTACTGTTACTGTTATTTATTATTGCTAATTTTAAGTTAATGTTTACGTCTATGGTTTTTACTCTTTTTTTTCCTATTGTTATTATACGGTTCTCCTTGCTGTTGTTTTTCTTGTTTTCGTTTTTGTTTTTCTTGTTGTTGCTTTTGATGACATCACAGACTGATGGCGTCCCACGGCCTCGCCCTTGGCCATGGCCACGCCCTCGACCACGCCCAAGCCCAGGCGAATACCGCTCGGGCTCAGTAATTCCAAAAGAGCCAACGTTAACTCTTGGTAGCGGCGGCGGTTGCCTCCTGCTGTTGCTGCTGCTGGACCGGCTGGGACTCGTCCTGCTGCAGCTGCTGATCGATGACCGGCTGCGATTGCTGCCGCTGTTCCCACCACTCCTGAATGCTGCCGACCATGCGGTGCCGCCGGAACCGGCGCGACTCTCCAATGCACATCTCCACGAAATCAGACTTCATGTCGTGGTCGCCCTTCACCAGCCCCAAGTTGTCCAGCAGCTGGCTGTAGTCGCGTCCCGGTCGTCGTATATCCCGAAAGATCTTTAGCCGCAGGTCAATGTTGTGCTTACGCGCTGCTTCCCGCTGCTCCTCCGACAGTATGAGCAGCGCTGCTGCGCTTACCTCGCCGTTGCTATTGCTGTTGTGCGTCGGCGAGGAGCTGCAGCTTGGACTCGACTTTATCTCCATCTTCGTAGGGCTGTTGTTGTTGTGATTCCGGTGATTGTTAGTGCTACTGTTCCCAGTGGCAGCTGATGCTCCGCTGCTGCTATTGTTATTGTTGTTTATGAAATGATTGAGTCCGCTTCCCCAGTAAAAATGGGGACTGCTCGCAGCGCTGCCACCTGCTAGTCGCTTCAGCGCATCAAAGCTGTTGCCAATCCCCAGGGACAACGGGGATTCGCTATCGTCCCCAACATCTGGCTCGGGACTGCCGTTGCCATTGAGGGTGCCGCTGCTACCACTCCCACTACCACTGCCTCCTCCTGCTCCTCCCGAACCGGAACTGGAGCCGGAAGAGCCACTGGTCCCATTGTGACATGTTTGCAGTATTCTGGAGATCTCAGAGGCATCATTGATGTCATTGTGGGTAAAGTAGCCGGAGCCAGAGGAACCAGATACTGATCCGGTGCTGCTGCTGAGGGCGGCTGTCGGAGTTGGAGTCGCCAGAGGCGCTGGTGAGACCGCAGCTATGGGCGAGGGTGGCGAGATGGTGGCTCCATGATGCGTGTAGCCATTGAGCATCGGCAGTACCCCGGACAGCGACAACAGCGAGATGCCCGTCTTGTGGCTGTGACTCCCTGCCGGTCCCAGGCCACCCAGGTGGGTCCCCATGGGACAGGTGGGGCCGCCGCCTCGGTTGCTGCTGTACGCCGCATGGGTAGTCGTCAGTCCGTTCAGGGGCACGTATAGAACTCCGCTCGAGTTGTTTGACGAGGCTGAGGAGCAGGGTGGGTCGCTGCTGGCGCCGCCAGTACCGCCAGATCCCAGTCCCAGTCCCCCATTGCTGGTGCTGTTTACTGCCGGTAGTGGCGGTGGCGTCACCAGTGAGGCTGCCACCGTGGATGCCACTATTACTCCGGATGTCGTTGCGCTTGCCGTTGTCTGGGGCGCAGCAGCTGCTGCCCCCGCGACCGGGATAGATGTGGCCGTCACAATGGACTCGGGTGCGGCTACGACTGGCATGATGTTGCTTGGTGGCGGGGCGCCGGGTCTTGGACCGGGCCCGGGCGGGGCCTCTATGTCCGTGACACTGGGCTCGTCACTAATCCCGTTAATAAAGTTGTGCACGTGGCCGTTGAGGGCAGTGTCTTGGTCGTTAGTCTCCTCCTCGCTAAAGTCAAAGCCAATACTTCCCAGGCGCTCCGAGTGTGACAGTGACAGGCCCGAGTCGCTCGACGGGTCCGTGCTGCTGGAACTGCTGGCGAAGCTGCTGTTGCTATCCTCATCAAAGCAGTTGGGACTGGAACGGCCGCCGGACCCCAGGCCAGAGCTGGGACCCGATCCAGTCACTCCGGACCCGGAGCCAGAGCCCGTACTGTTTACTGACGTGGACGCGGGTGAATCGCAGGCTGCCGCCGCCGCTGAATTGGGCGAGCTGGGGGCACTATCGGACGGGGACGAGGGGCGGGGTGAAGAGCAGGAGGACCGCGAGTCCGTGGATACGCGCCGGAACTCAAAGGCACGAGGCAGGGGACCAGCTTTCCGCTTGCGTCCTCGCGACGTTCCATCCAGCTTCTTGCCGAGCCCGCTGCCCGAGTGTGGGCCTAGCATAAGCCCGGACATGCCACCAGGACCGCCGCCCATTCCGGGACCTCCAGGTCCACCACTCGAGGAAGATCCCGACGACGAGGAGCCGGACGAACCAGAGCCCGAAGAGCCGGGTGGAGAGCCGCCGGAACCGTTGCCATTCGGCGACTTCATGGGCGCCACATCGCTGAGATCCGCCTCGTCCACCATGACCATGTGCTTGTCCTTCTTGTAGGGATTGCCGAACATGTGCTGACGCACATTGGTCGGTTCGATCTCCCTCAACGGATTGTCCTTGTTCTTGAGGTACTCCTGGTAGTTTCCCATCTCCGATATGGGAAGGCAGTGGCCCGAATCCTTGGCCACCAGCAGAGTGGGCCGCAGGAAGGTTTCTCGCATGCGGGCAATCTCCTCCACAAGATCCCGTCGCGGTATATCAAACGGATTGCGGTACGTCTTGGCTGATGCCTGATGTGTCAGCTGCGGCACCACAATCGTATAGTTCTCCACCGGCTCAATCTCGGCGTGCAGCTTGGCGAATGTGTCCCGCAGCAACGGATGCCGCACAAGGTCCCGGCGCAGGGCCGTGCCCGTGCAGAGTTTGGCCGTCTCTACCTGGCGGTAGGGGGGCTTAGCCTGCTTCAGCTGCTTATAGACCTTCATGCAAAGGTTCTCCTGGTCCTGCTTGGCGGTGTTCTTGATGTGCTTCAGCTGGTTGGCAATAGTAGGCGACAGATAATTGTCGACGTTTTCCGGCAGCAGGAACTGCAGCAGCTGGTACGGCACATTGATGTTGACCAGCGCCTTGCGCAGAAAGGGGCAGTAGTACGGCGGTATGGAGCGCACATAGGCATTGAATTTGTACATGAGATCGTTGGGCGGACTCATGTTGTACTTATGGATGAGGTCGTGCAGCAGAGGCAACAGTGCCGGATAATTGTACGCGAGCACGTACAGATGCACCTGCGAGTAGGTGGGCGACGCCTTTAGGTACCCAAACGGCAGCTCGAAGCCGTGCATCCCATTGGTGACGATCACCTGCCAACACTTGTTCATCTCCCGCTTGTTGAGGATCTGCAGCGTCAGGGGGCAACCCTCGATCTCGTACTTGTCCACTGGAAAGCTGCGCACCAACTGTGGCTCATCCACCGCCGGCGTCATGATCTTTAGCTTGGGATGGGCGTCACGGGGCGGCAGTGTGATAGCCTTCGAGTCCGGCCAATAGGGTTCCGGCAGCGGCCAGTACCCAATGGGGAAGGTTTTCTGAGTGATGTGCTTTTGCACGTAGATCATCTTCTTGATTGGCTGGAAGACAATGTCCGGTGTGGGCTCCAACAATGCAGAGGACGATGAACCCGACGACGACTGCTGCGTCGCGGACCCGCCTCCTCCTCCTGCGGCGTTTGTCCCACTGCTGCTGCTGCTAGCATTCTCCTTGGATAGTAGCGGCTCAAACTGCAGCACCACGCCCGGCTGCACCTTCTGGACGAGGCTCTCGATGCACTGATTAAGCACATAATGGCTGCGCACGCGATAAGAGCGGCCGCCGGTAACCTCGCACATCCGCTCGATGGGGGAGTCGTCGTGCGGCACCTTGCCTTCGACACGCTCGTCGATCTTGTTGCCGGGCATGCGCAGCACAAGTGAGAAGAGTCGCTGGTCCCATCGGAAGGGCTCCTTGGTGAACTTTGTGCCGGGTATCTGGTTGCTCAACGGCAGTATGATCTCCTGATGCACCCCGTTGCGGTAGGAGTAGCGGCCCCCGTCCGTAATCACAATGATCACTGAAGGCTCGAGGTAGAAGGGGCACCTGCCCTGCCCATACGTATCGATGCCCGACTGCATGCGGTTCAGGTTGAGCAGATCGAAGGCGTTCCGCAGCGATTCACCCATCGAGGTGAGGCCGTGGCTCTGTAGGTTCTTTAGTTCGTTCATGAAGGTGGCATGGTTCTCCTTCCAGCCGGCCTTCACATTGGCCGGCGGCTCCTCGAAGGTCAGCAACATGTATCGATCGCCAAGGCAGTCCTGGGTGCGCTGCCGATACTTGAGGAACGTCTCCACCGCCCCCTTGGCAATGTCCAGATACGTTTTTTGCACACCATTCACATACGCCTTCTGGCACATGGACGACGAGGTGTCCACCAGGAAGAGTATGATTGTCATGGTGTATTTTGATTTTGTTTTGGGATCTTCTTTTGGTCCTTTCTTGAACTTAATTCTCTTTGATCTTCGCGAATCTCTCTATAAGAAAATGGATAAGGAAGGATTAACAAAGTTATAGAGCTTTTCAAATGAGAGAGAGAGAGATGGAGTTTTTCTTACCGTAATTTCACTCTATATTTTCTGTCCTCTTGCGTCTGCTTCTTTTCTCCTCAGCGTGGTTACGCTTCTTCTTCTTCTTCTACCCTCTGCTGCTTCTGCTGCAGTGGCTGTGGCTGTTGATGTTGCTTCTTCTGTCCTGGGCTTGATCGATTGGCTCTTTTTCTGCGTTTGGCTGTGCTGCTTTTATGGTACATGTTGCGCGAAACAGCTGACATTTGGACTGGCTAAACAACGATGATCTGCATGAATGAAAAGGCAAAAAGAGGAACAGCATTAACAAAAACGCTGAATGCACTACATTTCATCATGTTGCGCATACGCACTGTGCCGCCAGCTACGGCCACACTGTAGCCGAAGAGATAATATTACGTGTCTTTGGGGGGAGCGCATTGGAATCAGGAGAAATATGCAAACTGGAACACACTGTTTGTGTCTGTGTGTTTTGCTGTGGGACATTCAGCCTCATGCACTCTAGTATCGCGTATCGCACATCGCACTCTCGTAATCATTATAATCACTAAACAATGCCAAAACACGGACACACGCACAATTTGTACAAACAAAAAAGTGCTATGTGCTAATTAGCTTCAAAATCAACTTGCTTATTGGCAAACAAACCCTCTGCTCGTGTTTTGTAAATGGCGGAGGGAGGTGCTGTTGCTGTTTCGCGGGGGAAAACATGGTTTGACACAAATTCGAATGCTACCGTCGCATGCACAGCCTCAGTCATAGTTACTGGGAGCGCGAGTCGGAGGGCTCTCAGCTCTCCACTTCACTTCACTCACATCCATTGCGACCGCTTGGCACAGCTCTGCTTTGCATGATGCCCCACTACCAAGTCATTCCACTCGACGGCGGACGCTACTACGCTCTGCTGGCGTTCCCTGACTAGAGATGATCGCGTGACTCAGGTGGAAAAATCTCGATATGGGCAAAGCTAATATAGTTGAATTGATTTTTGATTGCGGATGTGAGCGGATCCGATTAAACTGTTTTTGGAAACCTATTGCTGTCCTCAATCGAGGGCATTACGATTTTTTCTCTCTCCAACACAACGGCGAGCTGAGGTAATCTTCAATCGATTACACAATTTCGTGCTCTCACGATCGAGCCAGAGCGCTCACGACTGCGCACGCATCTCTGACAGAATGCGTGCGTGTGTGTTCGAGAGGGGGAAACGTTGGGATGGAGTTAGTTGCATAGGATGAGAAGTGATAAAGATATCCAACACAATAAATAAATTACAGCCGGGAGCCCAAAACGTAACGATCGTAAGAAGCGCTGGCATACGTTTAACCTATTTTTACGTTTATTTTCGAGCTGTAGAAGCGACTTCCATCTCTTATCAATGCCCACGGATGGCATGCGCGTCGCTCCTTTTTGTCGTTGTTTAGTTTGTTCGGTGTATTTTGGAATTGGATATTGTATTGGATATTGGATATTGTATATTGTATTGAAATATTTATATATTTTCAGAAACTCTTTCAAATGGTGAACATGATTTGCAATCTAGCAACGAAGATGAAAAATAACCATGAGCTAAAAATTAAATTTTATCTTTCATTTAATCCAAGAATCGGAATAAAAATTACGATATTTGGAGGAGAAGTCTCTAAAGCTGATTGCGATCGTGGTACCTACGCTGCCGCTTTTCGTTTTCTCGCTTGCTCACGCGAAATCGAGCCTTGCGCTCTCTTTTGCTCTTTTGGCTTGGTTGTTTGCTATTTGAATTTGGTACAAAATACCAAAGCACTGACATAGTCGAGCGACAAATTCACAAAATCCGAGTGCAAAATATTCCATTTATATTTGAATAAGAACGCAACACGGCACACATGAAAATAAATACTCCGCACTCGAACCTCACTATGGCGTTGCCACTCTTCCGGGAGTGACCGCCGTGGGAAAGTGCAAACAGACAGACAAACAGTGGCGACCACGCAAAACGCAAATATCTTAAGGATTTCCAGCCATCAGCCATGCAAAACTATTTTTTAATTCACTAAATCACACTAAGTCAAATATTAGCACGCTTCAGCGTGTTTGGTAGCACGGCGCCAGTGTCATTGCCACCCGCACCGTACACTCCGATGGTTTCGTTGGTTGGGGGCAGAGACGGGACTGGTATAGGTTCAGTTCAGAAATATGGGCGGCTATTTTTTTGCGGCAGCAAGAGAAAGAACCGTCAACAACAACACAAAAGATTCCACTTAAAATACTCGAGTATTTTTCGTTAATTAATCTAGCCTCACTGGATATATCGGAGATGGCGTTATATGTGTGGCACTTGGTTGGAATTCACTTAAGCAGCAGAGTTGCCACTGCAGCAGCAAAAGCTGGCCTAGCGATAAACACACTTTCCGAGTCGAGCTATTCCTCTAGGGTTGAAAGCACTTGGCGGTGTAGCACCGGCAGCAGCGTGGTGACTGTGTGTCGGTCACTTTTCATTTGAGAAACGCACACAGTTGGATGACCTTAATTTGCATGTGATAATGCTGATTAGTGTGCAGCATAGGCAGGCGCTCATATCGTCATCGGTCATCGGCAATTCGCAGCGTTGCTATTCCCACATTTTCGATTACATTAGCGCCGAATTTCAATTGTCACTTCACACACACTTCCCACTGCAACGGTAACGGGTAAATGTTGGCCTTCACGGCAGCACCGCAAATTAAATCAGTTGTGGAATTTGGGTTCATGCAGGATTCTCATCTATTATGGTAGTCAATGCGAGTCCTAACCGCGGAATATGCAAGCTTACGTTGGGGCACACACACACACACACACAAACAAGAGTACAGCATCAAATGGAACAAGTACTTCTCAATTGAAAGTTTTAAACAGCACAGAGCCCCTTACGAAGCGATGCTGATGGCAATTAAGCCAAACAAAACGATGCTCCAAAACAGACGACGGTATTAAATAAAAACAAAATACAACAAAAAAAAAAAATATATACATATATATAAATTATAATACAATGCAAAGCGGCTCATCCAATACTTGCAATTATTTCGATTAGCTTCTATCCCGCGCCACGATTTTTTATTCTGTTATATTTTTACTTTGTGCCAACAAAAATTTATCACCACCGCGAACACACACTGAGACTCCAAGGCACAGGCATTGGGACGCAAACACACACAAATAGAGTGAGAGAGAGACTACTCTTAGCGAGAGCGGCGAGAGCACAGCACAAATACGTGTATGTGGCTCTGTTTAAGGTGCATGGCGAGAATGACAAACAGTCAGACAGTCGCGTCGACCCGACAAACCGCCCGACCGACGGCCGACCCGACACCTCACAACTAACAACAACAATGGGCTCAGTGTAGATATGTTTTCATATATGGATGTCTATATGTATGTTTACTTGTGGTATCTCGCTCGCTCACGCACACAGCCGCCACACACACGGATGCGCAAGCACACATACACTAGTGCCTCGTCTGCGTACGCCCGTCGTCACTGTTGTTGCGTCGTCTCCGTTGCCGTTTGCTGTCCACTCTTTACTGCTCTGCTTCCTCTTATGCTGCGCCAACAACCTCTCCGTTTAGACGGTAAAAACTGAATGACGATTGTTGACGATTGTTGATGTTTATCGATACTCGAACAGCTGACAGTGCTGCCAGAGCACCAGTATCTATCAGAGCTACCTCTCTCAAAAATGTCCAAACCAAATGCAAAAAAATCTAATTAATATACAAAGAAAAGTAATACAACTATCGTTTATACCATGTTTCGACTCTTTCAACGTTTTTTTCCGCGGGAGACTTTCATGCCATCCATATGCCGAGTCTGGCAACAGCTGTTGGGTTGTCTATCGAAAAGTGCGCAGGCCGACACATGTTCTTGTTGCTTTGGCGCGCTAAGTAATCACACGGAGCACCAAACAGACCGCAGACAAAATGCCAGAGAGTGTGATTGCCGGCATACCGGTGCATTTTCCGTTCGAGCCGTACGATGTGCAGCGCGCCTACATGGAGAAGGTAATCACCTGCCTGCGTGACGGCACAAACGGCGTCCTCGAGTCGCCCACCGGTACCGGCAAGACGCTGAGTCTTCTTTGTGCTTCCCTGGCCTGGATACGCACGCGACAGTCGGAGCACCAGCAGCAGATGATTAAGCTGAAGGCGACCAGCAAGGATGGTGGACCCGGACCTGGAGGAGACCTAAGCGAGCTGGCCATGACCGTGGGCCAAGCAAACAACTGGGGCGTTCCTAAGGTGATCTACGCCTCGCGCACCCACTCTCAGCTAAACCAGGCCATGCGCGAGCTGAAGCGGACCGCCTACGCGAACATGCGGTCGGTGGTGTTGGGCTCACGGGACCAGTTGTGTATCCACCCGGAGGTGATGAAGGAGCAGGGAAACTCCAACAAAGTGAACCTCTGCAAGCTGCGCGTCCACTCCAAGACGTGCACCTTCCAAATGCGCGTCGAGTCAAAGAAGGACCACCCGGAATTCCGCGGGCCCAGCATTATGGACATCGAGGACCTAGTGAGGGTGGGCCAGAAGCTAAAGATGTGCCCCTACTATGCCTCAAAGGAGCTGGTTGCCCAGGCGGACATCACGTTTATGCCGTACAACTACTTGCTAGACCCGAAAGCGCGCAAGGCCAACAAGATCGAGCTGGGCAACACAATCATAATCCTGGACGAGGCGCACAACATCGAGAAGATCTGCGAGGAGTCCGCCTCGGTGCAGATACGCTCCTCCGATGTTGCCATGGCCATCGAGGATGTCACACACATCATGAAGGTCTTTACCAGCGGAGAATCGCAGGAGGCTGGCGGCGATGAGCCCAAGGACTTTACCCTGGACGACCTCACGCTTCTCAAGGAGATGCTTCTCGAGCTAGAGAAGGCAATAGATGTTGTGGTGGTTGATAATCCCACGGATGGCACCACATATCCCGCCTCCCTAATGTACGAGCTGCTCGGCAAGGCGAACGTAAGTCCATGATAACAAAACTCATGACTGTTTCCATTTTATTCATCTTTTTCATCACTTCCAGTTTACGTACGGCAATTGCGCCACCATTGTGGCCCTGCTCGACAAGCTGGTGCAGTACCTGATGGTTGCCTCGCAGCACATGACGATCCGCAAGGGTGGGACCTTCATGATGCTCAGCGATCTGCTGACCATCGTGTTTGCAAACAAGGAGAGTATCATGAGTAAAGTGCATCTCAGTTTCAAGGTGCACGTGCAGGTGGAGGAGTCCAACAAACAGCAGGGCAAGGGTGGAGCGACCCAGGGCAAACAGCAGGGCTGGCTGGGCAAGGGTAATATCACGTCGACGGGAACCAGCAGCAAGACGGCAAAGATCGTTAATTTCTGGTGCTTCAATCCCGGCTTCGGTATGGAGCAGCTGCTCAACACGCAGGTGCGCAGCGTCATCCTCACCAGTGGTACGCTGGCACCCCTAAAGCCACTGATCGCCGAGCTGGCCATACCGGTGGCCCAGCATCTGGAGAATCCGCACATAGTCGACAAGTCGCAGGTCTATGTGAAAATCATCGGCACAGGCCCGGACCGACAGCAGTTGATATCCAATTTTAAGAATCGGTAAGCGTACAATTCGAGAATCATGAACATAATTTGATCGTTTTGATCTGCAAGGGACAATCCCAAGTACATCAGCTCACTAGGCCAGACCATCCTGAATGTGGCGCGCATCGTGCCAGACGGACTCCTGGTGTTCTTCCCTTCGTACCCGATGCTGAACAAATGCGTGGACGCATGGCAGGCCAGCGGCCTGTGGGCGGACATCTCATGCAAGAAACCCATCTTCCTAGAGCCGCGCGGAAAGGATCAGTTCACCAGCACCATGGAGGAGTTCTACGAGGCAATACGCCAGTCCAAGGGTGCTGTGTTCATGGCCGTCTGTCGGGGCAAGGTGTCCGAGGGCCTGGACTTTGCCGATCGCAATGGAAGGGCCGTCATCATCACCGGTTTGCCCTTCCCCCCGCTCAAGGACCCAAAGGTGATACTAAAACGGCGCTACCTGGAAACGAATCGCACCAAGGAGAACCAACTACTCAGCGGCCAGGAATGGTACAACTTGGATGCCACGCGAGCAGTCAATCAGGCCATTGGTCGCGTCATCCGGCACCGTAACGACTACGGTGCCATTCTGCTGTGCGACTCGCGCTTCCAGGACGCCTCCCAGGTCCAGCAGCTGTCGAAATGGATACGCGGCCATCTGGGTGCGCGGCCGCAGAGCTCTCCATTCGGTCCCATTGTGCGCGAGCTGCGGCAGTTCTTTAAGCATGCCGAGGAGACGGTGAGTGTTGAGGTTTCCCACTGGACATGCCTAAACCCTAATTGGTGCATCTTCAGATGAAACAGCCGGATGTGCGGGAGGAGGAGCAGCCTCTGATGAAAGTTTGTAAGGTGGAGGAGGAAGAGACCCTGCCCGTCATTCCAACAATCAAACGAGAGCCAGTAAACAATGCAGCATTCCGCAAGGCCAATGAATCGGCTATGTAAGTGATGTAGACCGTGCTGGAAACCACACATAAATCTCGTTTTGCTTACCCTGCAGAAAGGTGGAGATGGTCAACTCCATCAATTCGTGGACTCCGGCAGATTATGCCTCCGCCACGGGACATACCCTCGGCAAAGCAGCACCCAATGCCATGGATTTTATGAGTCGCCTGGACTCGAATGTCTCGGTAAACCCTGCTCTTGCTCCCTCCAAGCGGGATAAAGCATATTTTTGTGTGTTTTTCAGAGCATAGACTTTAACTGCAGTGAAAGTGCTGGGAATGGGAGCGGCGGTTGTAGCAGCAGTGTTCTAGTGAAGATCCATAAACGTGAGCGCAGTTCCCCCAGCGCCAGCGATACGGTGGCCACACAAGCTACCAAAAAGCGCTACAAATTGGTGGAGAATATCAATACGGAGCCCAACATCAACAGCAGTGAGCAGGTGAAAGTGGCGCCCGAGTCACGTGCAGACTTTCTCCGCGAGGTAATCAAGCAGATGCACACAAAAATATGCCGACAGCTAACCCTCACTTTGACCCACTCCTTTAAGCTACGGAGTCTCGTCAATCAGGATCAGTTTCGAGATTTCGGGAAAGTGCTGATTGAATACAGGACCGGCGCCGACGAGAACTTCGACTCTTTAATGGCTGTGCTCCTGGAGGTTCTGGCTGCACCCAAAATGCGGTACCTTCTCATTGGCATGCGTCGCTTTCTCAGGAACGAACACAAGGCCGAGTTCGATGTGCGACTGGCCAGCCTCAATTTGGCACAAAAATAAAGTCAAAATGAAGGGATTCTTTAAATTCCGAATTCAAAATGAAATACTTTAAGGCCCCAAGGCCCCATTTTCGTCTTGTAATTAGTTTGTGCATTTATTATTTATTTTTGTTTAGAATAAACCAATTTGGAACTGGCGCTGCCATTAAGAAGGTTGGACTCGGTTCCCATTTAGTATATTGGCAAGCTAGAGAAGAACTAAGTGACGCATATTGGTGTTCATCATTTGGTTCTTTTGAAGTTTGTCAATATCCTAAAAGTAGGAGGCTCTTTTCTTTACAATGGAAGCCACAGTTTCAGATAAACATTAACTCGGTTAAGGCTAGAATACAAATAAAATGGAAATCTTTATATACAATTTACAATATCTCTATAAAAGGGATCTCTTTTTTAAGGGAATCTTTGATTTTTGCTGGCCAACATTCTGTAATCATTTTAGATCTTAGGAAATCACTTTTAAATAATACAAATGTCAGACGCTTAAGCTTGAGTATTTTAAAATATATTTTTGTATATAGGAGACAATCGTATTAAATTTTAAGATACAATTTAAACAAAAAATAATTTTTCTTTAGGTTGAAATGTGAATGGGCATTATTATAACTGTATAACAGTGTAGTTCTATTTGTGATTCATGTTATCCTTAAGGTATAAACAAATATTTCAACTGCTTTAGAATTTATTTAGATCTGTTTTAGGCAGGGGTTTTTAGGTTCAAGTTCAAATTATAATATTGAATTTATTATTTTGTTAATTTTTAATTGAGCAAGATTTGGCCTTAAAGCTCAAATTTATATGTATAGTAATTGATCAATTTACTCATATATTTCTAGTTGCAATATATTTTCTATACACAAAACAAGTTTCACAACTTAAATGTGTTCATTCAGAGTCATCCAAAAACGAAGCATTATTAAAAAACATCAGAAAATTATTAAATTCGCATATCCAACAGTTTTTTAAGCAAAAGACAAGTTGGCAGGTCTAACAGTAAAACGTCAATGCAGTGTGCAAGAAGAGCTGATGATTCTATAGAGAATCATAAATGAAGTGATTTACACTTAAAAACTAAAAGCTTATAAATAAACAGATACAAAAAGGTTTGAATATTTTTGTAATTGTAAGCCATCTTCATACAAGTTGGCAGGCCCCCCGCCCACCAACTAACTACCTAACAGTAAAATGTTGTCAGGTCCACTGTCCCCGAAGAGAATGAGACCGCGCATCGGTCAGACCAAGGCAAAGCAGTGAGCGAACGAGTAAGGAAGGCCGAGACAGAGACCGAATCTCAGTTGGTTCCGAGTCGAGTCCATGGCTGTGCAGCAGAGACGCAATTGCGTCGGAACAATCGTCAGGGACAGACAGAGGAACTAGTGCACAATTGCTGGTGGATTAGAATATATTTTGGGGTGGTAACAGAGGCCGAAAGTTGCAGAACACTCAATACCGTTCGTTAGCTATCCAATAAACCATCCTTCTTGCACGCCTCCAGGCTCTTAAACATTTTGATTAAAAGTTTCCGTGTGCAGCATTAATTGAAAGTGGCAGGCAGTAGTGGGTGGCTTTGATTGCAACAAGTAAATAACGCGACGCACGGGTGGTTCGTGGCACTCCTCTCTCTCCCCATTGCACCCACTAGCTCTGACCTTGGCCTGGTTCGAAAGAGGGCCAACGAGAGAGCACAGCAACAGCAGTGGACCCACATTAGCTTTGGCAACAGCAGCAGTACTTGGCTTAATTGCATTTGTCGTCATCGCACATGGTCGAGGAGGTCGGCTGCCTGAGACAGACTGGCAGCAGCATCGGCATTGTCGTCGCTATGCCCAGCTCAAGCGCATCGAATACAGGAAACGCTGGTGTAGTAGCACCCACCACAGTGGTCACTTCCTCCACTGGTGGCATTCATCATCAGCAACATCAACAGCAGCATCAGCAGCAGCAGCATCAGCAACAACATCATCATCAGCAACAGCAGCAGCACCACCACCAGCAGCAGCAGCAGCAGCTCCATCATCAACAACAGCAACAGCAACCTCATCAACTTTCCGGAAATTTGAGCCTGCTGAGTATCAAGGGCGGACGATACTTGTGGACGGACCGGGAGCTGCTGATGCATCTACAGAACTACACACCGCTGATCCTATTGATTGACTTTGTAGAAAAAACCCGCACCAAGCGATTCTATGAGAACTCTGAGCGCTACGAGATACTAATGCTGGTGTTCATCATGCGTAAGGGCGCGCCATTCTGTGAGAATAAACGCTTTCCGGGCGAGTACTGGGTGAATCTGTCAGTAGGGCCCATTGCCGAGGCTTTTGACCGTTTGCAGGCGGCCATCGATATACCCGATCCGCAGCTCCCCATACACATGAGTGTGACGGATCTGACCAGCTGGAAGCAGATGTTCGATGTGGCCATGATGGATATCAGGCGGTTTGCCTACTACACGGATCCCATCCAGCTGGCCGACGCCGGTGTCTATAATCGCATCACATTCGAGCAGCGTTTTGGCATGCAGTGGCAAGAGTAGGTAGCGGTTAGGGGCGCCCAGACGTAGTATTTGTAGCCAATGGTAGAAAGGATCAAAGGATTATTCACACACACCACATGGTGGTTGGATTGTTGCGTTAATATATGTATATTTAGTCTATGTGTGTATATTGTTTATTATTGTATTTAGTATGTGTGTATCACAGGATATGCATAGTGGAATTTAACAGAACTGTGCCTTCTCCCACTCTCTATCAAAGCCACACACACTTCTTTTCGATTCTAGAGGATTAGGAATGCATACACACACACTCTGGTAGTTGTCTATGTAATCAATGCTTTAATAAACATAAAAGTTACTGTTGCAATCAATAATTATTCTTATAAATGGCTTTCTTTTGATGGTCGGCACGTGCATGTTGCAATCATTATCATCAAAGCTTAACAATAGAAATAGTCGTGCAATATACTAAGATTTAAACACGCGTAGGTAAGTATTAACAAAAAATATATACTAAAGGCTAAGGATTCTTTGGATGGGCACCAGGAAATGGTCTGAGGGTTGTCCCATCCCATACGCCTCTGAAATGGCGTAATTTGGGTCAGGTGTGACGCCTGGGATTGCGGTCGCGATCGAAGATTTCCAACAGCTTGCCGCGGGACATCTCCTTGGCCTCTAATAGGCCCAGTTGGTAGATTTCATCATGCATGCTTTTGATCTTCGCGATCAATTCATCGGGCGTCATCTTTGATAGACCTATACGTAACGGTTTTTCCATTCTTTTTAATCTCTCAATTATCATTTTGTGGGTTACTCACGGTTTATATTTGCCATGTCTTCGGTGGTCAGGGTGGATAGTGGTTCTGCGGGGGAATACATAGGTGTATCGCACATAGTGAGATATTCATCTATTCCAGGGACTATACACGCACGAGGCATGTAATGGGCAAGGTGCGAACACACGTTAAAAAATGACGCCAACGAAATACATGGTAAATACTCACATTTCTCGGGCCATTGTACAGGCGATTCACGGAGCGTTTCCAGCGAAATGAGCTCGTCCGGCTTAGAGGAACCGGCTGGATCCTCCGCCACTTTCCTCTGCTGTTTCTGTGTCAATATGGGCTCCGATGGTACATCTTCGTCAGTTTTTAGTATTGTTTCTAGAAGCAGAAGGGCGAATCTTAGACATGTTAAGTATTTGCAGCCAAGGCAGCATTTACCAACCTGGAGCCAGCAGTTCTATGCTAAGATCCGAATGGCCTAATTCCGTTTTGATGCTCATTTTGGAGAAGCAGCTACTTTTAGAACTGCTGAACGGCCAGAAAAATTGCTTCGGGCGCCTCGGATATGTTGGCTGGCGTCCTAGGGATGATATAGTGGAGAAGTTTAACTATCGTAAAAGATATATCGATATGAATATCTCGGACAGTGCTGTAAGTCTTTAAAATATTAAAGATCTGTATTTTTAGCCAACAAAGAACTTTTGTTTTGCTTCCTGAAATAAAACACAAAACAATTTTGTTAAGTATTGCGCAACATTTATAAATTAATCGGACCAGTTGGGAAAACCCATCCCCTCTCCATGTATTGTGCGCTCGCTCTGACTCATGGCTGGCGTCAGCGCACACACTGCCTCTAATATATTGTCGCACCGTTCAAGCACACTGGCCAAGAGCAAGTCGCTTGAACGCACAGTGCCGTACAGAAATCCACGCCCAAAATGGGCCCGACCACTACATGCTGGCTATGTAAAGGTTCTGTTAGTTAGAGATATGATATCAGTTTCATCAGCTTAAGCATGCAATAAAGAAGGTACATATGTGCGTAGGCGACACACGCCAGTCTCCTCCTGTTCTAGCTAATTGAAGTTTATGGATTTGTGTTAACACATTAATTGACATGCGCTCACTATGCGCAGACTTTCACCGCCAACTGTCAGGCCGTGCGCCGCGAGACTCATGGCCCGAGAGCACTTTCTTTCAGTCATAGCTTCGCTCTCGCTACACTCACCTGTTCCCCCTTTTTAACTTTAGTCCAAAGTTTTTTGTTAAATTTAGTTGCCGCGTCCAACTTTTGAGCAAACCGAATTGCAACAACAATAACCAGGGTCTCTTTTGCGCGCGATTTTCGAACACTTCGAATAATTCCCCAATCCCCATTTGACCCGTCTTGATTTTTTTCCCACTGACCCCGTACAAATAACTTCCGAGTTTGTGTGAGGCCCCCATGGCAGCTAGTAAACTCTCCTCCAAGCAGACCACACTTTTTGAGTCGAAATGTGCGAAGATCTCTGCCTTCTATTTTGACCTGGACAACACTCTGATCCCTACCAGAGCCGGCGACTCCAAAGCCATACGCAAGGTGAATATTGTTAGAATCCGACCTGGGGAAGGGCCACCCGCCCGAATTTGGTGCGCGCGCTGTGAGGCAGCGTCTAGAAAATTTTCCACTGCTGAGTGGCGCTGGCTGTTACGTCGTCAAAGCACCCCACCCGACCCGGACGGATGCGGCCAAGCATGTCGCACGCGCGCACCCAAAAAAAATTCGTTTGTATGCGTTTGTGTACGAGTACATGTTCATGTGCATGTTCATAAGTGTGTGTGGGGTAATGATTGCAGTTAGATCAATGCATTGATACGGCGGATTACGATTACGACAATGATTCGTTTCTGGTAATTAATAAGTCATGTGTACATATGTGTGTGTGTTTCTTTCTTTCGTTTACAGCTCTCAGATCTACTTGAGTCGCAGTACCATTTCACCAAAGACGATGCCTCGCTGGCCACGCAGACCTTTTTGAAATCCTTTCGCCGCTGTCCGGACAACACGCAGACCTCGCTGGACTCCTGGCGCACCCACCTGTGGCGGGAGTCTTTGGCGCCCAAGTACAAGCACCTCGCCGATGAGATCTATCCGCAGTGGCTACGGTTGCGATACCGATACCTGGCCGTGCCGGCGGACTATGTGCAGCTGCTGACGCGAATGCGTCGGGCCGGCTATGCCCTGGCCCTCATCACGAACGGGCCCTCGAATGCCCAGTGGGAGAAGGTGGCCCGTCTGAATGTGCGAGGCTACTTTGACTGCGTGCTGGTTTCCTCGGACCTGCCCTGGGAGAAGCCCCATCCGGAGATCTTCTATGCGGCCTGCAATTTCCTCAACGTCAAGCCGTACGAGTGTGCCATGATCGGCGACAAGCTGGAGACGGACATCAAGGTGGGTGTTTCTGGTATTTCCGTATTAATGACGCAGAATGTTAACGATCACACTATCGTCATTTCCAGGGAGGTCATTTGGCCCAGCTCGGCCTCACCTTCTGGACACCGTTGAGCAGCAGCAGCTCGGCGGCCCAGTGTTTGGACGATGTTGAGTACAAGCCGCACCACAAGCTCAACCAACTGCTGGAGCTATACAAATACTTTCCCCGGCTGAACGCCGTTGCGCATCCCGACACCCCATCCACATCGAACCGTCGCGGAAGTTACCTTAGCGGAGTTCTGGCTGGTGCCAGCGGGAGTGGGAGCGGGTGCACGTCCAGTACAAGTAGCCAGAGAAGCGAACCGGAGAAGCGGCAGTTAGCTTATCGCCGTGGCGGATCCTTGCCGGCCATGGACTGCTCGAATAGCGAGGCGGAGAACAGTTGTGACAGCTTCCTTTAAGGGAGATGAGATCCCGAGATTGAGTCTCGACGGAGGGCGAAAGCGGTGCGCCACGGCGCGCCTCTCCATTGGTGGAAAATGTACCTTCAGTTTACAAAACTATAGCTAAAAGGAAATAGGAAATAGAGACGAAAACCAATAATCATGCATGCAACGGAGGAGGATAATTAATGAAATGATGTTGATAAGGACAACCAGGCACACGGGAACCGAATGCAGGAATTTAAAGTTCAACTATTAGGTGGGAGGACCCGTAAACTATGGCGAATCTCGTTTATCTGCCATTAAAACTAAAATTAAGGCTAGAACAGAATCAGAAATGCACACTCATTAAAAAGAAAACGAGGGGGAACGTTGTGAACGTTGTGTACATATGTACATACATATATGAGCTTACGATTTATGCAATTTATCATATGTTCGCAAAAGGGACGAATTAAATTTTGGGCAAAATGAAGTCAAACCATTTTGGGAATTTTTATACATGCTTCCATTTTTGCTTTTTACATCTGCTTCTATATTTCTACATGCACATGTATAGCTACATATTCGAGACGTACAAGTGTTTTCGAAAGAGAGAGAGGGAATGAGCAAGCGCTTGGCAGGCGTTGCGTAGGCATCTGTTAGATACGGTAATTTCCAATGATTATGCGTTTTTGCTTTTCTTTTATCTTAAAAATTGTGGATTACACAGATTTTCGTACTTTGTGGAGGCGGAAAAGGGCGTGTGAAAATTTTGAAATACACTTGTATTGAAGTGATTTCACAGGAGCTTGTATAGAAAGTTTGGTTGCTCTAGCTCTTTTAGTCTCTGAGATCTAGGCGCTCATTTCGACGAATAGGCAAAGCCGACAGGGTCGCGTGTGAGAGAGAGCGAGAAGGAACGATGATTTTCGAAATGGTTTTCTTCATTATGGCTATATTAATGATCCGATCTGATCCAGATTCAACCATCTGATAGAAATAGTCATAATATATGATTCTGCGTTTTAAGTTTTATCGTATCTTTAAAATTGTGTATGCCACAGACTTTCGTCCAATGTGTGGGCGGAAAGGGGCGGGGCGAATTTTTGAAATATACTTGGAGTAGTGTGATAGCACAGGTTGATCTAGCTTTAATAGTCTTTGAGATATAGGCGCTAATGAAGAGGGACGGACGGACGGACAGACAGACATGGCTATATCGACTCGGCTATTGATGCTGATCAAGAATATGTATACTTTATGGGGTCGGAAATGCTTCCTTCTGGGCGTTACACACATCCTTTATCACCACAAATCTATTATACCCCTATACTCTTTGAGTACCGGGTATAAAAATATATAAACAGGAAAGTGCTAAAGAAATCACAAAATACAAGAGAGGAACCAAAAAGGGGTATAATCAAATGTATTTTTCTAAGCGGATGTTGTTCTTCCACAAATTTTTTTGTAAATCGATAAGTGCACTAAAAAAAAAAAGCCAAAAGAAAATGAAAAACGAAAAACAAACAAATGGAAAAAGGTCAATAAGGAATGTTGGTTCAATTCGAAGAGAAACTGTTAGATTAGCTATCCTATGTGTATCCATGTCGATTGTTAACTATTGTAGTAGTCGTGGCCATGTAGCCATGTAGCCCAGATACCGTTAGAGTTTAGCCGTTGGTTGTACATTCCAACTAGACTTAATGCACTTCTACACACACACACACACACACATATATATATATATATACATATATATATATACAATCGCACCTATAAAGCAGACACGACTCACAGCACCTGCAATGCTGTTGCTTAGCCATCAGCTCTGTTAATGAATTTTTGAATAAATGAAGAAACCCAATCAAAGAGAATATTTGTTGTAGAAAAAACCATCGAAAAAAACCCGGTCGGTTGAAAACCAGAATGCTTCAAAATTGCGGTAGTTTAACTATAAAAAGGCATCAGACGCAAAAAAATTAAATTTTATTCCTATTGAAATCACAATACCAAATACACTATGAAGCGAAAACCAGCAAATGTGTTCCAAATCTTCCAAATAATCTAAACGAAATGGAATCCGAGTGGCAGGTCCCACAGCGCCATTTGTATAAAACAGCTGCGAAAAGCTGATTGATTCACGAAATCTTTTCAGGAATAAAGAATCCATAGTATAGTTATTTTCATATTCGTCTTAGTCGCCTGTCCCCCACCCCAAAACTCACCACCCTTACCCTTTTCTGTCGCTTTATGTAAATAACGAATAAATTAAGGTTAGGTAGTGGCAAAAGCACTATGCGACTTGAAGAGCGGGCATACCCCATCTTATAAATATTTATACACCATGGATTACTTTACTCACTCCCCATACACCCACGCAAAGTTAAAGGCATGTACGAATATGTCCGCACATGCAATGTAAAAATGTATGTATTATCTAGGTTGCAATGTTAAAGCATTAATAAAGGAAACCCCACAAATACCTAGCACGGAAACTATTTTTCAGTTGACCCCAGGCTGCCCTGGGTCATAAGATTTCGAAAAGCAAACTTTATAAACATTATATTCTATTATACGATCTATTGATTGACCTACTAACATTTTCTTGTGGGTTGTCGGAGATCTCGCTAATTTTATTTCTCCTACGGAAAGCAAAATTTTTCTACCCGTCGTATTGAAGGAAATTAAAGTGATACGTTTTGGTGCATGTTTTAAGCAGTTTTCCGCCATGCACGAGAACTATTAATTATACCCGGTTCTCGAAGAGTATAGGGGTATATTAGATTTGTGGGGATAACGGATGTGTGTAACACACAGAAGGAAGCGTTTCCGACCCCATAAAGTATATACATATATTCTTGATCAGCATCAATTGCCGAGTCGATATAGCCATGTCGGTCTGTCCGTCCGTCTGTCCGTCCGTCCGTCTTCATTTGCGCCTATATCTCAGAGACTATTAAAGCTAGAGCAACCAAATTTTGTATCCAGGCTTCTGTGTTATCACACTACTCCGAATGTATTTCAAAATTTCGCCCCGCCCACTTCCGCCTACACAAAGGACGAAAATCTGTGGCATGCACAATTTTAAAGATACGAGAAAACTAAAAACGCAGGATCATAGAGAATAATCATATCTATCAGAGCGTTGAATCTGGATCAGATCGGAATATTAATATAGCCACTATGAAGAAAACCATTTAGAAAGTTATCGTTCCCTCTCGCTCTCTCTCACACGCGACCCCATCTGCTTTGCCCATTCGTATTTTTTGACGCCTAGTTCTCAGAGACTATAAGAGCTAGAGCAACCAAACTCTCTATCCTAACTCCTGTGATATCAAACCAGCACGAGTTTATTTCAAAATTTTTCCACGCCCCCTTCCGCCCCCACAAAGGACGAAAATCTGTGGAATCCACAATTTTTAAGATAAGAGAAAACAAAAAATGCAGAATTATGGAAAATATCCGTATCTATCAGATTGCCGAATCTGGATCATATCGGATCATTATTATAGCCAGAAGGAACAAATTAAATATCAGTGGCTACCAAACGGCAGCCAAGCGATTCCCTCTCTCTCTCTCGCACACACTTCCATGTCTCTTGTATGTAGTTTTACATGTGTATGTAAAAATGTAGCAGCCGACGTAAAAATCATATGTAAATAAAAATGGAAACAGATAACTTCTAAAATATAAAAATACAGCATAGGGTTCGACTTAATTTTTTGAAATTTTCCATTTTGGCCAAAATTTAATTCGTCTCTTTTGTGAACATATAATTAATTAAATAAATCGTAAGCTCATATGTATACATAAATATGTACGTATGTATATACTGACTGAGTACCGGACTAAGGAAATCTTCAACAAACTCGTAAACGCGGAACAGATCGTACGTGGCTACGTAATACGAAATATTCATTGACGCCATGGATCTTATCTCGATAAAGATGTGTGAGACTGGATAACAAATTCTATCAAAACTTGGAAGGGGAGTTTGCATTTTAACACTGCTGGCGATCTACCAAAAAAATACTTCGAGAAGAAGTTGAAGGACATAGCCACAAGCCCCTTGCGTCGAACTTTTATTTCAAGTCCGTGGAGGAGTGTTGCTTCCATGTGGACGACGTCTTCAAGCTGTACGGTGAGACGATTAAAAAGTTAAATGTATTTTAACCATCCTGTTCGGGGCCACGAGATTCCTAAGAATACTTACGAACTAATAAAGGCGACGGAGGGCGAAGCCTCAACTTGGTAAATAGAAACTTCACATTTGGAAGGTGGAGCGTAAATATTTTGACACGCCTGCACTTAATACTTGTCGTCAGCAGAGGCGAGGCACCCGAAGTACACTCTAAAATATGTATCTTAAATTTGTACACTTAATATTTGGCGGTTTTACTTAGGACCTCTTGGGACTTATCTTAGGCCTTACCTTCTGCTTGGTCCATTGGTGGATCATCTTTCATCTCCTTCTGAGCGATGGATCCCGTTGGACCCACGAAGTACATATATGCTGCTTACTCTTTAAACGTTAATGCTGACTACTTTCTGGAAGAGCAATCAATGAGCACCCCTTCTTCTTTGGTTTAAAAAAAATTAAATTATCTTCGTGTATATAGTTTTTGATTTTAATCATAATAAAATAAGTTTGTTTTTCTTGTTTTTTTTTTAACTACAAATACGCTATACGGTAAAATGGTATATCGCTTGCAGAGTCAGCAAATGAAATGACCAACACTGAAAATTGCAGCTGCAGCATGGGCTAACGTTAACGTCGACTGGCTTGATAATCGTTATTGCGAATTGAATTTGTATACGTACACAGACAATACATATATATATTATCTTTGCGCATATTTTTTACATATTTATACAATCAAAAGTCAAAAGTACACACAAATAATAAAGTACATTACAAATTACACGTTTAAAAATGGAAATGAGAACATTTCACGCGACTGAAGCATACGAAAATTCTGCATTTTCCCAGCTAAAACTGGTTCTAGCTGCTGGGAGAGATAGACTGGCTCTTGGCTTTCTACACGTTTCCTTTTTTCTCTCTTTTTTCTTAGTTAAGAGTAGTTTTTAAAGTATGTTTTTCTTCTCAAAAAAGATCACTTTTCAGACTAAAATTATACCTTAAGAACCCTTTTTTCTGGAAATGGATTATAGATACATTAGATAATGGACAAGGAAAGAAAACATAACGTAACATAACATCATGGAGTAGTTTTAGTTATAGTAGTATTTGCTGTTGCTGTCGATAGTTATAGCAGTAGTTATAGCATACTGCAACGTTGTCCTCTTAAGTGGTAAAAACAACCATCGTCTGATTTGATGGCCTCTGTGCCCTACTCCCCCTTCTAATTCTACATATTCTTCGCACTTTTCACTCGCACTCTCACTCGAGGATTGGCCGTAGTTGCGTAGTAGTGTTGTTCCATTTGCTTTGTCTAGTTCCGTGCCGTGGCATTTGTTCCATAGATCTCCTCAATCTTTTTCCTTCGCTTTGTAAGCAGCGGATTGTTCGACTTGTCCAGCGCCTTAATTTGCATCTGCCAACGAGAGGGGAGCATTAGTTTGTTACTCTAAACCAAATTTGATCGTCTTACCTGATCGTAGTCCACTCGCATGGTGGCCAGGGAGCGGGTCATTTCCTCTTGTACTTCCGGCCAGGTCTCCTCTCCCTCCTTGAGCATGCGGCCAGTGCAAAGAGGTGTTTGTGGCACGGCATTGTACTGGGCAATCCACTTGTTGCGTATCACGTCCTGGATACGTAAACGCTTGCTGGGATCTACGTTTAGCATGCCCCTGATCAAATCCTTGGCAGACTGGCTAACGTTCGTCCATTCCGGATCGGGAAAATCGTACTGCCCTGTGCGGATGCGCTTCTTCATACCCGGCGAAATGGCCAAACCATTGTTGCTGTAAAACGGCGGAAAGCCGCACATTATAATGTACATGACCACTCCCAGCGACCAGATGTCGCAGCTTTTGTCGTATTTCTCAGGACCCAGTACTTCAGGGGCTGCATAAAATATAAATTTTAAGTTTAAGCAGGCAGAACTGGATCCAATGGATCGATTAGGGTTTCACTCACCAACATAGTACGGCGTATAGCAGGGCGTTTGGAGGGTGTCGTTGGTGAAGGTCTCCTTAGCAAAACCAAAGTCTGTCAGCTTCAGGATCGCATTTGGCTGGGATGTGGTGTAGAGCAAGTTCTCGGGCTTAAGATCGCGATGCGCGATATCGCGACTGTGCAGATAGTCTATTGCCGCACATATCTCGTGCATTATCTGTGCCGCCTCGCGTTCCGTAAATGCCCCATCTGCCTTGTCCTGAATGCGCTGAAAAAGCTCACCGCCCTCCATGCATTCCATCACAACCAACAGGCACTTTCGGCCGCTGTACGTGTTCTCATAGACATCGATGATGTTGACGATGTGCTTGCAGCCACTCACACGCCAATGAAGATCAACCTCGCGCCGCGCTTTCTCATTGTCTAGTAACACCTTGAGGGCATAGTTTTGTTTGGTGCGTCGATTGGTGCACTGCACCACCTTGCCGTTGATGCCCAAGCCCAGTACCGTATCCGAGATCTCATAGTCGTCTACCAGGGCGCTTGTTTTCGGTTGCCGTTGATTCTGCAGCGATAGCATTCTGATTGGGCTGATCTCTGACTGTGGTTTGACAGAAAGATATGAAAGATTATGAATAATATCTTTGTTTCATCGCTTCAGCCCGCCCACGCTCCATTTGAAAACGGTTTTGACACATGCCCCACAGCCGGAAAGGTATTCCGCCCGCCATAAGATAACGCCGCAGCGGCAGCGACACAACGTAGGTAGCGATAAATCAATCAAAAGCGAATGGGGATGGGTGGATGGTGGTTAAAAAACACGCGAGCTCAGAACAAAAAGTTGCATTTTAATGGGAATTGGGCAATATGCAGATGAGATTACAGCCGCTGAACAATCGATCTCGGCTCGAATCAAATTGCATGCGTTCAGCTTACACAGCGTTCCCCGCCATTCGGTTTTCACCAGTTTTCAACCAGTGGATGAGAGAGAGCGTTGGCAGGCCTCGGGCCCAATTAAGCGCACTCGGTGAATACTTTAAGGTTGGGAAAATTTACATGGAACAGGCGAACAGTGGAGCGGACAAGCAAGAAAACAGTAACTGCATATATTCCACACTATCGAAAAGGGAGAGTATCGAATTGGTTGGTACTATCGATAGGTGTGTGTGTGTTGTATCTGTGTCGGAGGAGCGGAAAAGAAAACCGTACCACGGTTAGGTAGTCACAAAAACCTATGTCCATATATCTTTAACGTACCAGTTGGAAAGAGAGAGCGGCAGACGAGCCTATTATGCTACAAGGTGAGGTCGATATGCCTTATTACCTAATTATTACAATATCTTTACCGTAACTGCATATGATCCACTCTATTAAGATGGGAAGTATAGCTATCGAAACAAGGCGTGCTTATATGTGTGTTGGTGTGTTCATGCAGCTGTGTGGGTGGTTATTTGGACCTGACGAAATTGATTGCCCTAATTTTGTTATTGCTTATTTGAGGTACACTACGCACAGAACACACGCAGCTTATTAGCTGTGAAAACCTAATTTGGTTTGCTGCTGAATTGAAGGCAACCAACGCATAATCAATCCACTGTTCTTTCCACTTTCTCACACACGCACACAAACACGGCTCACACGCGCACACAAATGCAAACAATGCGTCATGTTTTCTCACTAGTAACTATTACTTTTATATTTGTTTAGCGGCGATTTTCAGTTTTCTCTCTCTGAATCTCTGTCCCATTGCACACATAATAAGCAATGAAAAGGGAGTAGTTCTGTGTGAGAGATACAGGCATTTGGACTTTTCTGTACGGGAGGGTAACGAATTTCAGTAATTTCTGCTTTCTTGCCGAGAACTTCTTATTATCACTTTTATTCAGCTGATTTTTATTTACCTCAATGTATTTGTTTTCAGCGTGCTATATAACGAACAAAAAAAAAAGAACAACAAACAACAAGAAAGTTATAGTTATTTTGGGAAAACTATCGTCGCCACTGACGGTGTGACCATCGCTGCGGGAGCAGAAAAATGCTGATTTGTAACTAGTCCCACAATTAACAAATCATTTATAAATTTACCCAATCAATAGTCAAATTAATGCATGTAATTACATATGTAAATACATATGTATTGCAGCTAATTTAATAGATCATTAAACAGTATTTTTTCTAAATACGTAACATTTAATACCAAATCAAAGCTTTTGTGGTAGGGTGACGACACTGCTGGTATATGCTATCATCAGCATATCCATATGCATATTATTCTCTACAACTTGATGATAAGCATTGCTCTTAAATATTATTTATAGGTATGCTAATATGATATTCGTTTATCTTGAAAATACCATAGTACAACGTTATTGAGTCACCTTCTCATTTAAAGTAGCATTGTTGAATGACCAATGGCCAGTGCGACCATAGTCCCAAAAGTACCTTTTCCCGCAACTGTTTGTCCAGCTAGGAATCTAGTATTTTTCCGCTCCCCACCTTCTGTTACCATGTACATTTTTATGTCATCAAGCGGCACAAAATAAAGAAACCCGAAACTCCTCTATTCACAGTGCAAATCGACAATAACACGTTATTATTAATTAAAACGCTCATTAAATTACACCTAGCACGCGCTACTTGCCCTATCGCTGTCCCCCTGCTCCACCTGCACAGCTTACTAAGATGTCAACACGTCGCCAGGCCATCACGCTGTACCGGAATTTAATGCGGGAATCGGAAAAGCTGCCTGCTTACAACTTAAGGTTCGTCTGTGATGAAATTGACTTACGATAATTGTGATAATTACACCTCATTCTCTCCCACTACCATCCATAGAATGTACGCTGCTCGAAAGATACGCGACACATTCCGCGCCAACAAGGCCATCCGAGACTTTGCTGAAATCGATCGTCAAATGGAGGCGGGCAAACTGAATCTGGAGCTGATACGGCGGCAGGTGAGTTGGTGCATCAGCTGTCAGACCGCGTGCGCGCATTGCCACTGACTGCTGCCTTATCAAGTTGGGAACTACATACGTCAGTGTGATAAGTGTTTCGGTTTGTTAACCTATTCCATGACGCTTTTAGGTCATCATCGGCCACCTCTACACGACGGACAAGCTGGTGATCGAGAACAAGAAAACACTAAGCCCTTTGGATGACTGAGAGGACGCCGCTAAGCAGGGCTAGCCCCTGCTGTACAAAACCGTGTTCTCAGATTAATAATATGTATATTTACAACTCGAAAGACTCGTTACCACACAATTCTAGTTGGATAAAGCTTTTTGCCCATTGTTGATGATCTTATGGAAGACAAATTATATATGTAGGACATATTTTTGATCCACACCACCAGTGAAGGAATCGCTATCGTTTGCTAGCAAAAAACACCAATTTAATATTATGTTTCAATTCAATTTGAAATTATATATATATACATATATATTAAAGTTATAAATAGGTACTGCTACCCTAAAAAAAAACCAACATTTTTAAATTTCCAACTAGTATCTGGGAGAGCCCCGAACCAGCTTATGACGTGGAATGTGTGTTGTGTGCGTGTGTGCGGGAGGGACGGTAACCGCACCTATGCCTGATAGGTACTGGCGGAGACATTGCCGCCGGTGCCCGTCCAGTTGGTGTGATGGAACTTGCCCTCGTCGCCGAGCATCTCATAGGTGTGGGCCCCAAAATAGTCGCGCTGGGCCTGGAGAAGATTGGCGGGCAGCTTGGCGGTGCGGTAGCCATCGTAGAAGCTGAGGGCAGTGGAGAGCGCTGGCACTGGAATGCCCCAAAGGAAGGCATTGGCCACCACCTCACGCCACGACTCCTGGCCTCTCTCAATGGCCTTCTTGAAGAAGTCGTCTAGGAGCAGGTTGGACAGCTGCGGCTGCGATGTGTAGGCGTCCTTGATGTTGCCCAAAAAGACGCTGCGTATGATGCAGCCGCCGCGCCACATCAATGCAATACCACCGTAATTCAGCCTCCAGTTGTTCTCTTTGGCCGCCTCCCGCATCAGCATAAATCCTTGCGCGTAGCTAACAATCTTGGCGCAGTACAGGGCGTGCTTAATGTCGTCGAGAAACTTGGTAGAATTTGCAACGCTTGGTTTTGCTGAGGGACCCTTGAGCACACCGCTGGCATGGACTCGCTCCTGTTTGAGGGCGGACAGGCAGCGGGAGAAGACAGCCTCGCCAATGAGCGTCACGGGAACGCCGTACTGCAGAGCGGCAATGGCCGTCCATTTGCCAGTACCCTTCTGGCCGGCCGTATCACGAATCCTCTCCAGAAGGTGTCCTTTGTTGTCTTTATACTTCAGAATGTCTCGCGTGATCTCGATGAGGAAAGAGTCTAGCTCGGCGGAGTTCCACTTGCCGAACTCATCGGCCATCTGGGTGGCGGACAGACCCAGGCTCTGCATAATGTGGTAGGCCTCGCAGATTAACTGCATGTCTCCGTACTCGATGCCATTGTGAACCATCTTGACAAAGTGGCCCGCGCCCCCATCGCCGACCCACTCACAGCAGGGCTCGCCGTCGGCCTTGGCGCAGATGGCCTGAAAAATGGGCTTGATCAGGGGCCAGGCAGCCTCGTGACCGCCGGGCATCAGGGAGGGTCCGTGACGGGCACCCTCCTCGCCACCGCTGACACCTGAGCCCACAAAGAGCAGGCCCAGCTTCTCCAGCTCGGCGCAGCGACGCGACGTGTCCTGGTACTCAGAGTTGCCGCCATCAATAATCACATCGCCACGGGAGAGCAGCGGAACCAGTTGCTCGATGAAGGCGTCGACGGCGCTACCGGCTGAAACGAGAATTAAAAAAGCATAGAGCACGATTAGTCAAGGTTAATTGGCTGTTCTGCCGATTGAGAAAGTCACGCAGCAAGTCCAAAGCATGGCTAACCTTGATTTAAGGTCACCCCCAAGTCGTCCCTAGCCGGACTTTGCAAGCCAAGCACTTCTCCAACCCCAGATAAGGCCAACAAGTATTTGTGATAGCATTTCATTTATGTATGTATCTATCTAGCCGTCGTTTTTAGGACTGAATCACTGACATTGTGTAAAAGCTTGGCGGGACACCCGAGAGAAAGGAATGGCTGAATGGAAATCCCACTCTGGAATAGCAGTCGCCTCATTATGTGCGATGCGACCTATAATGAATGTTAGAGAATTTAGGTATGTAGGGAGATAAGCCGCGCACGCCGAATATCATACGAGATCAGTAATATATGTGTAACATATGTATATGCCTACAAGCACGCGTATGCGTGTGTGTGTGTGTGTGTGTATCAGTGCCTGTAATAGATGTTGCAATTAGAGATATTTAAAGTACTACATATGTGAGCGGGAGGAGTAGCGGTGAAACTGATTGCATCTGTTGTGCAAGTCATAGCCGAAAGCTACAGCGTTTAAATGACCGCGTTGCAAAGAATATTTAAAGGTATTGTTGTTCTCTTTTAGAAAATAGTGTGTTTTTGTATTCATTCTCTGTAGCATAAAAAAAAACTCCCAACTTCTCAAAATGGAATGCGACTATTGAGATTAGAGCAACAATAACAACTGTTTATATCGTTTAGTCGATAGCTTTGCGAATATCGCTCATTGAGCAGATCATAATTTTTCTATCCTCTCCATTTCTCTCATCTCATGCATTGAAGTTGCAAAAAAAAAATAATACAAAAAAAACAGCAGCAACAAACCGATTGATGACATTGCTTTGACTTCCACACAGCACACACAGACCTAAAAACACGCACACACGCAGAGGAGCAGGGTACAAGCGCGATCGCTTCACGCCACTCCACTCCAACAATAACCACAACACAAGCCAAGCGATTACAATAGCAGGTTTTAAACCCAAAAATATCACCTAATATAAATTAAAATCGTGTAGAGGGGAATGCGCCAACTTACCCTTGACCAACAGCATAATTTTTCGCGGCGTTTTCAGCTTCTCGACCATGTCCTTCATTGACTCAGCGCCAATCACATTTGTGCCTTTCGCCTCGTTGGCGAGAAACTCTTTGACCTTAGCAACCGTGCGGTTGTAGGCGCACACCACAAACCCCTTCTCGTCCATATTCAATATGATGTTCTGGCCCATCACGGCCAGCCCAATGAGTGCAATGTCAGCTTTTCTGTGCAGAAACAGGGGAAATGAAACAGGTGCAACAAAAGGGTTTTTACTGCCATCACTTTTCCGTTTCGTCAGTTACTCTTACCCGCTCATCTCGCTGCTTCCTTTTTGTCGAACAATAAATATGTATTTAAGAAACTAATTGGAATTTGTTTCTGATGTTTTATGCGGTGCTTCTGTCGTATGTTATGTTTTTTTTCACGACCGATCTGCTACTGGTGTTGCCAACTCTACATGTGGACTGTAGCTTTTGCCGATGCAAAGTGCCACTCGGTCGGGCGGCGCACAACGATAAATGCCACAGAGGCGAAACGACGCACAGTGGGGCCTCAGCCGAAAAGATGTGACAAAATTCAAAGAATTTCCAATGAGTGCTTTGGATAATATGAATATCCGCATCTAATAGAGAATATTCCAGCGCTTCTTAATCGCCCTTTTAGTAAAGGAGATATGAGCAGTAGTCAAAGTAAAAAATTGTTTCAGTGTGCAAAATATATTTAAACTTTTATTTACATACTGCGTCCTTCAGGTGGGAAAAAAATAAAATATGTAACGTGGGATTCTGTGTTTGGTACTCAATAAAAAAAAAATTATCTGCTTCAAACTCGACAGTTCTAATGAAATACCTCCTTTACCGAGTATCTACTTTTTTGATTATTTTTCAACATTGAATTTACAATACAATACTAAATATCCATGACATTTTTTATGTATGTTCTTTGAATATTCCATTACACGAAAAATGGTCTCAGGTATGAAATTTCTTATAAAGAAAAATATTGGGCACAGTTGTATAACAAAATTTGGTTTTTATTAAAAAAAAAAAAATGGTTGTTAGCAAAATCGACCGTTAAACGTTTTTTATCAATCAATCAATCAATAAAAAAAATTTGAATTTTAATAGGAAAATATGCACCGGAGTCAAAGTTCAACTTTGATAATGTATTGTAAAGCTTCTAGACATCGTAACACCGTGTTAACTCGATTTTGGAAGAAGATATCTTTTCGTTCAGAAGTTATTAATATAATATGTAAAGCTGAAATGGCTGAAGACCCCACTGTGCGACGTACAGAGCTTTTAGCACAGCCGAACCGAGTGTTTGTTACGAGAGCTTTGGAAGCAGCGCCACTCACCTCACTCCACCTTGAGCCGCCCTCTGTCGTCGGCTACGTCTCGATCACGCATGCTAGAGCTTTCTCCGTTCTCTCTCTGTTCGGATCATGAACTTCACCCTTGACCGACCGTTTAAGTTTCGCCACAGAAATCTGGGTGTCGGCGTTTAGACACTGAGTTACTGTGTACTTTTTTTTTTGAGAAAATTTATTTATTAAATAAAAATCATTTAAATGGGTAAAAATTTCGTATATACAGTCTCAAAATCCTTCAAAACTAAAACTGAAAATCTGCCGGAAATAGTCGACCGAGAACTGTACACATTTAAAGCTTACACATTTTACATATTTTATGCAGTGTACTTTACACAGACTACAATTTACAATTAACAAAAAAATTTGGCCCAAAGATAGGGGATTTTTTATAGTGTACCTTTTTTATGTAAATGTATCTTTTATTTATCACTGAGAATTGGGTCCCTGTCCATGGTTCAGTTAAGAACCTTGTACGGGTTTAGAATGCCGTTAGGGTCAAGAAGCTTCTTCATGTCACGCATCCAGCCGATGGCCACGATATTCTTTGAGTAATGTAAATAGTCCTTTTTGAGGAAGCCTATGCCATGCTCGGCACTAATGCTGCCCTTTAGCTTGGAGGTGTACTCGTAGACGAAGGGCTCGACACGCTTGTAGATCTCGTCGTTGAACTCTTCGCAGGAGACGTTTAGATGCAGGTTGGAATCGCCCAGGTGGCCGTAGCCGCATACAACGGTGGCCAGGGAGCCGCAACGCTCCCGCATCACGTCCACGATGTTGTAGAAATCGCGCAGTGGTAGGGAGATGTCATATTTAAAGCAAAAGCTCTTCTCTATAAGCCCCAAGGGTACCATTTCACGTATCTTCCAGATCTCTTGCACCTTGCCGGGATCCCCGGTGACAGTGCCGTCCTGGATTTCGCCCCTCTCCATACCATCGCCGATGAACTGATTAATCTTCTCCTCGTCGTGGTCGCCATTGCTGCCCGAGGTCTCGATTAGCATGTAGAAGGGAAAGCCCGAGATGGGGGCGCTGTCGGAACAAACAGATTACGAATTGTATTCTGATATTTGCTTCTGGAATATACTTGCTGGATCAAAACCACTTACTTGAGGAACTTGAACTGCTGGAGTGCCGTGTTCAGCGCCCGCTCGTCTATAAGCTCGCAGGAGCTGAGGATCTCCCCAAGATTACGCTTGGCGTTGACGAACGTCTTGAGGACATCGTCGAACGAGTTAAGCCCGATGAAGGCCACGTTGACGGCCTTCGAGGAGTGTGGACACAGCATCGAGAGCTTCGTGATCACGCCCAGCGTTCCCTCGGACCCGATGAACAGGTGCTTCATATGGTATCCCGTATTGTCCTTCTTAAAGTTCGACATCAAGTCGAGCACCTGACCGTTTGCCAGCACCGCCTCCACGCCCAGCACTGAGCCGTGCAGGTTCCCGTATCGCACCACACGCACTCCGCCCGCATTCGTGGAAACATTGCCACCAATGTGGCAGCTGGCCTTGGCACCCAGGTCCAGCGGTACCGTCAGACCCGCGTCCCGGGCGCTTTGGTCAAAGTTCTCCAGAATGCAGCCAGACTCGACGACTGCAATGCCCGTGACCTCGTCCACGGACAGCACCTTGTTCAGCCGCTGCAGGGACAACACAATCTCATCACAGATGGGCACCGACCCACCTACCAGACCCGTATTGCCGCCCTGCGGCACTACGGCCAGCTTCCGTTCGTTGCAGTGCCGTAGAATGGCGGCTACTTCCTCAGTGTTGCCGGGCTTCAGGACCAGCTTGCTGTTGCCTGAAACGACAAATCAAATAATCATAAAAGAGACAGGGGAATAATATGATATGAAAGCTATAGACAACGTTTGCAAACTGCATATTGATATTGAAAGATATGTAAGTATGTAAATATCAGCAGCAGATAGTAACAGTATTTGTTTATAGTTGAATGCCATAACGAAAGTTAAATTCTAAAGTAAAAAATCCTAAAACAGAAAACTTTTGGGGAATAAAGTAAGTTTCCAGAACCCATCATAAGATAACACTTGTCAACACGACATTTCCGCTGTCGCCCAAAATTACTTTTCCTGATAGATTTGATAATTAATTATGGTATGGTATTTGTTTTTTAGGTTTAGGTATTTTTTAAAGAATATTTTAAAATTTGTTATTTTTCTTTAGAGGAAGTGCTTATATTTTTCATATTTGTCAGCTTTTCAGAACCGCAAAATTCAATACAAGCAGTTATAAGAAACTTAAGTTATGTGAAAAATAGAGGCACTAACTGAAGAAAATACCACTATTTAAATAATTCTTTAAAAAAAACTTCGATAAGTAAGAATAATCGATAAATGATCAACCAGCAAATCACTTTCTATCATCTAAAGAATTGAAGACTTTATGTTAAACTTTTGCGAATAGAAATCATATTGAATGAATAAAATCATTCGAAAATAATCATGGTTAATGCATAATTCGAAAAAGAATAAAGGAAAATAAAAGAGAAGAGTTATCCTTATATCTTTGGATCCCCATTACCATACCACGTATGCGCTTGAGAAAGCAAATGTTGTATCCCTCCAGATCTTCGGTGAGGACATGATTCTTGCCCAGCAGCTTCTCAAAGTGGGTTACATCCTTGTCGGTCAGAGTGGCATAGTTGCCACGTTGCACATTGTCCGTGATCTACAATAAAAGAGTGGCAGGGCAATACGTTTATAAAGATTCATTTTGAGTACAACTGTATGGGGGAGGAGTGGACTGCGGATTGTTAAAGATGGTGGTGGTAGTACTGATGATGTCACAGAGTGTGTCCGGTGGGAATCAACCACCATTTGCCAAAACGGGATTGGAATTGTGCGATGCCACGCCCACGTTGCAACCACCACCAAAGCGCAACCCAAACTAACCGTGCAATGAATACTCGCTGCCTACCTGCGTGAGCTCCGGCATCGGTGCCCCGCTGCCCGCCATCGTCCTTACGGTCGTGGTCGTGTGTGTGGGCCGTCGCATCAGGGTGGTGGCGGTGGTCGCCAATCTGCGCATTTGCAGGAGCCGCTGGAAGCGCATGGTGGATGTGTAGGGGGGCTTCAGGGGGAACCAAACTACCTTTATTTCTTTCTTCCTTGCTCAAAGAGGCTGCAATGAGAGAGGAACGTTAGTCGGCCGTACGATCCCCAATCGATCTTCATGCTAGTATATGTACATATGTATTTATTTAGATCTTAGGAACCTCTACTTGACGTGCTTTATGAATACACCAATCCACTCCGCAGCGCAGCTCGTATCGCACTGATAGCGCCACTCGGAGAACTCATAGAACTTTTCCACTGCCCAGACACCAGACCAGACCAGACGCTCTATCGCCGTGATAGTGTCCCACTACCACCACTGGCTGCTATCAGTCCAGCAGGCAGTCCGTCCCCCACTTGTTGTGGGATTAACGCGTGCATAAAAATTAGCATATTTATTTTAGGACACACACTCAGAGTCAGACACACAGACAGTCAAACGCAAAGCAAACAATGGACTGGCTTCGGATCGAAAAGTGCAGCCAAGAGTCAAAATCTTCATGATTACGCCTGGTTAATCTCTTCCAGGTAAAGGTAAAACCAGAATAGTGATTATGAACCCATTTAGGGAATGCACATTTCTACCTGATCGAAAGGATCTCGGATCTGTCTCCATTGGCCAGGCCATGGGGATTAAGAAAACGGATTTACGGATTTGTGATGCATTACATGCATACTATGCAAAAAAATTGCCATTCGTTTGTTCGAATGTTACATATAAACGGTTCGCATATGTAACCGAATATAAACTGATTATACATATGTTTATATATATATATATATATGTATATATATATATATATATATGTAAGAAAACTTCCAGAAATGGAAATTCGAAATTATAAATTTTATTTTATTATAAAATATTAAAATCAAGCTTTTAAAAAAAAATGCAATTATCGTAAAAAGCTATTAAAATAGACAATTTCGAATTTCCATTTCTTTCTTAAACCACAACCCAGCCCTGGTTGACAAGTTTTAACAATTTATTTGTTTATTTCTCCAACGAGTGAGTATTTCCCGCTCTTTTCACTCATGTGTGTGTGTTTATTGCATCGAAAGAATGACCGCCTTGGTATGTGTGCACGCGTGTTCGATGATAAGCAAGAGATGGCGTATCAGCAGGGCAGCACAGCACCTACATACATACATGCATGTATGTATCTGAAACCGGTTGTAAAACAAACAAAACGAGACAAGCGCCCGTTCATCAATTCAATTCAATGTCATTGCTTATCGCGTAGAGTTAATAGAAATATACAGATGTACACACAAATAAATCCTCACAAGGGGGAGTGAACCATAAACGTATGGTAGCCTTATTGTACTATGAAACTAAATGAATTTGGAATACATGAATACAATTGAGATACATGTACATACATATACATACATACATACATATGTATCATAAATGGTCTCCCCCTTAAGGAGAGCTACACGCGCCTACTATAATCACCGCACAAGAATCTCACTCTCTCTCTCTCTGTTTGACTCTGGAATGAAAAATCACCGAAAAACACACACTCCAACGCAAACACACTTCTTGTTGTAACTGACACATACGATTTTTATTGCCTGACGATTATGACAGATTAGAGAAATCCTCTCCCAATATCCAAATATTTCTGTGACTGTCTTGGATTACGAGTGCATTAGAGCAAAACGTTATCGTTATCAGAACAACCACAACTAAATAAACATCGACTAAAAATCCCACAACGAAGCTAAATAAATCCCATATGATCGCGGCCAAAGCTCTCTCTCTCTCTCTCTCCTGCGCTTATTGAGCTTTTGTCGCTTGAATCATCGAAGAGAGACATTCAAGAGAGGAGGAAATTTATGTATGTATATGTATTTAAGGTGAGGTACATACATATGTATATACACATGTCAAACACGTGTAGAAATAGACAGCTTTTGTACCAAAATCTTTTCTGTAATAGAAACATCTCGTTTACCTTTAGGTCTTGGTCGACAAGAACTACAGTGCACAAGACGTTTGGGAGTTGGGAGTTGGGAGTGGGAGGAACGAAAGTCCTTGGTCTCAGCTCATTTATAAGCGGGACGATTGACATGCAGATTGCAGTTTTAAGTTTTTATACCCGGTACTCGAAGAGTATAGGGGTATATTAGATTTGTGGGGATAACGGATGTGTGTAACGCACAGAAGGAAGCGTTTCCGACCCCATAAAGTATATATATTCTTGATCAGCATCAATAGCCGAGTCGATATAGCCATGTCTGTCTGTCCGTCCGTCTGTCCGTCTGTCCGTCCGTCCGTCTTCATTTGCGCCTATATCTCAGAGACTATTAAAGCTAGAGCAACCAAATTTTGTATCCAGGCTTCTGTGTTATCACACTACTCCGAATGTATTTCAAAATTTCGCCCCGCCCACTTTCGCCCACACAAAGGACGAAAATCTGTGGCATGCACAATTTTAAAGATACGAGAAAACTAAAAACGCAGAATCATAGAGAATGGCCATTTCCATTAGAGTATTGAATCTGGTTCAGATCTGATTATTAATATAGCCACAAAGACGAAAACCATTTCGAAAGTTATCGTTCCCTCTCGCTCTCTCTCACACGCGACCCCATCTGCTTTGCCCATTCGTATTTTTTGACGCCTAGTTCTCAGAGACTATAAGAGCTAGAGCAACCAAACTCTCTATCCTAACTCCTGTGATATCAAACCAGCACGAGTTTATTTCAAAATTTTTCCACGCCCCCTTCCGCCCCCACAAAGGACGAAAATCTGTGGAATCCACAATTTTTAAGATAAGAGAAAACAAAAAACGTAGAATTATGGAAAATATCCGTATCTATCAGATTGCCGAATCTGGATCATATCGGATCATTATTATAGCCAGAAGGAACAAATTAAATATCAGTGGCTACCAAACGGCAGCCAAGCGATTCCCTCTCTCTCTCGCACACACTTCCATGTCTCTTGTATGTAGTTTTACATGTGTATGTAAAAATGTAGCAGCCGACGTAAAAATCATATGTTAATAAAAATGGAATCAGATAACTTCTAAAATGTAAAAATACAGCATAGGGTTCGACTTAATTTTTTGAAATTTTCCATTTTGGCCAAAATTTAATTCGTCTCTTTTGTGAACATATAATTAATTAAATAAATCGTAAGCTCATATGTATACATATCTTTAAAATTGTGCATGCCACAATATGAGCCATTGGCGCGGCTCACAACGTTCCCTCTCGTTTAACTTTTTCACGAGTACTTATTTTTTCTGATGGATGCGTCGCTCAATTTAAAAACAAATATATGTACATACATATATTGTCAAGTTTAGATTGTATTTTACATGAACTTGGACTTTTGTGAATTGAATTAAATTTTTTTGCAATTCCACGTGGCAAGGGAGCTGTCGATGGTGTCGGAGCAGTAATAAAAAGGGAGATGGCTAAAGCGCAAAACGTTGTGATAGCGGATGATCTTTCATTTTATGAATTGGCCCAGAACAATCAATATACATACATACATACATATGTATGTAAATGGGGTTCAGATTTTATTTATGTCATTCAAGGAAATTGAATGTACATAGTTCCTTGTATGATTTACATGAAAAATGGTAAAATGAGTAAGAAGTACATAAGAGTAAGAATTAATCATGGCATATGTACAGTTGCGAAAAAAATAATAGCACCACTGGAACACATTTTATTCAAGACACAAAAAAATGTAAAAAATGATGCGATTTTTGTACATTTTGATTTTTTTTATATTGTTTAGTATTCCCCATAAACAAAAACTATGTTTCCGTTTTTCAAATTTGGACCGTTATATTTTTTTTTGGGATTTTAAGAAAAAAGCACCAAAAAATGACGAAAAAAAAAATAGCACCATTAGCCATTTTCTTAGTGAAGCTTCTATATTTCTCAAAATTGTCTTTGTAAAAGGCACGTATTCATTAGTTTTGACTAAGATTTCATTGTTTCTGTCATAAAAGTTAATAATAATCATTACAATGGGACGTGGATAGTACTGCACTGGGAATATGCGAGATCTGATCAAAAAACTGATATTAGACGGCAAAACTTACAGAGAAGTTGGTTGATTGGTATGAAGCATTAAGAAAATGATCAAAAACACCTTAAACTATGAAGAAAAGGCTGAAACACCCGGACGAAAACGATCTATGACCCCTTTTGATGGCAAAAGAGAGATTCGTCAGAGTAAGAAGGGTCCCTTCAAGTCAGCTACCGAGCTTAAAGAAGACCTTAAAATAAATCCGACGGATCAAACAGTTAGTACATATCTTAGCCAACATAATGTAAAAGCCTGCAGCCCAAGAAAAATTGTACCTTTTAAACGCGACACATATTACCAAGCGCATGAAGTTTGCCAGTGTTCAAGCAAATCGGACATCCCAACAATGGACGAATATTCTATGGTCAGATGAGTCCAAAGTGGATATGTTTGGTGGAAAATGATCTCGATAATTCATTAGACGTCCAAGGAAAGTAGAATACAAACTTTAGTACACCACAAAAACCATTAAGCATGGAGGGTGTAGTGTACTGGTATGGGCCTGCTTTTTTGACTTTGGAGTAGGTCCAATAGGTTGAATAAAACCCATCATGGAATAGCACGTGTAGGTGAATATCGTGGAGACAGTAATGCTATCCTTTTTAGAATATGAAAGTCCGCTAGTATGGGTCTTTTAACAGGACTATGACCCCAAACACACCAACAAGGAAGCAAAGGAGTGGTTCAGGGCAAACTGTGTGAACTTTTTGGAGTGGCTTTCTCAGTCACCTGACCTGATCCTATAAAAAATCTGTGGTCCTACGTTAAGAAGGCGGTTGCTACTTCCAAGCCAGCCACTATCAGATCACTTTGGGTATAAATTGAAGAGTCCTGGTCCTAAAACGATGCTAGGACTTGCTTGATTCCATGCCAAGGCGCTGCGCAGCTCTTATTGCCAAAAAAGGACAGTGTACCAAATATTAAATGATAAATATAGATTTAGTGATAATAGTTCAAAATAGTTAACTGAGGAATTCGTTACTTTTTGGTCGTTATTTTGTTTTTAATTTAATTTTTTAAAAGCGGTGCTATTTTTTTTTTCGCCTAATTTGACCACTTTCAAGAAATTTTCTTAAATAACTTAAAAACGTTAACAAGAAAGAGATTTTTTCTTGCATTCCTAGATTTGTAAGAGTCATCCATTTCTAAAAATGTGCTTGACGTTTTCTTAAAGTTAAAAATGTGAGTTGGGCAACTATTTAAAAATTTCTTGTGGTGGTGGTGCTATTATTTTTTTCGCAGCTGTACATATGTACATATAACAATTACACTTCTTTTCTTGCAAAGGACGTCAGTTAACAGTAACAGTAGGACTGCATATTCTGAAAAAAATTACCGCGTTTAACACAACATTAATTTTTATATATACATATGTATGTACATGGTACATTTTTTATATTGTTTTTTTTTAAAGAAAAAATACATTAGAAAAGGGCGAAAAAGATAACACCGTTAACCATTTTTTAAGTGAAATCCCTATATTTCTCAGAATTGTCTTTGTAGAAAGCACGTGTTTATTAGTTTTGACTAAGATTTAATTTTTTCCGCCTTAAAAGTTAATAATAATCATTACAATGGGATTGGAATTGATATTATACCATTTTTACATTAGGGTGCATTATTGGATTTTTCCATTAAATGGAACATGCAACAATGATGCCCATAAGAGCCCTGTAGATAGAAGGCGCATTCGCAAGTGTTACCGTATTGTAACAAGTATTTTAACAAAGTACTGCAATTATTCGGGGTTTCGACGCGGTATCGGCGTATTTCTGTCGAATCAAAAAATAAATTAAATTTAAAGTTGAGCGGCCAAACCATTCCTGAACATTTCAATTAAAATAAGTCTGATTGCAAGCAACAAAATGGTAACACAAAGACTTGCAAGTTCTTTTGGGACGCGCTAATTCCAACTAATTCCAATTCAGCAGCACGAAATTTTTGTTCGGTGTAGCCAACAATAGCTGACAAAATTATGCGGCCTAAGTGTAATCGCCACGCATCATTTTGCAGCACCTTCGACAATGATGCGGTAGTGTAAAAAGGCTATTAGACGGAAAAACGTACAGAGAAGTTGGTCGATCGGTATGATGCTCCAATAAAATGAATAAAATGACATAAACTATGAAGAAAAGGCTGAAAAACCCGGATAAAAACGATCTACGACCCCTCTTCAAAGCAAATTACTGATATGTCAGAGCAAGAAGGATCTCTTTATGTCTAAAACCGAGCTTAAAGAGCTTCAAATAAATGCGACAGATTAAACAAATCGCACATATCCTAGGCAAAATTGCATAAATTCCAAAGAAAGGCACCACTTTTAAACGCAACAAATATTACTTAGCACATGAAGTTTGCCAGTGTTCAAGCAAATCGGACATCTCAACAATGGAGGAATATTAATGGTCAGATGAGTTTAAAGTGGCTATATGAGGTGGAAAGGTGAAAATCGGTGGTCCGACGTCAAGAAGGCAGCTGTTGCTTCAAAGCCAACCACTATCGGATCACTTTGGGTATAAATTAAAGAGTCCTGGTCCTAAAACGATGCCAGGACTTGATTGATTCCATGCCAAGACGCTGCGCAGCTGTTATTGCCAAAAAAGGACATGTACCAAATATTAAATGATAAATATAGTCTTATTAATAATAGTTCAAAATAGTTAACTAAGGAATTCGTTACTTTTTGGTCATTATTTTGTTTTTAATTGAATTTTTGAAAAGTGGTGCTATTATTTTTTTCGCCTAATTTTATCACTTTCAAGGAATTTTCTTAAATAACTTAAAAACTTTAAAAAGGAAGATTTTTTATACCCGGTACTCGAAGAGAATAGGGGTATATTAGATTTGTGGGAATAACGGATGTGTGTAACGCACAGCAGGAAGCGTTTCCGACCCCATAAAGTATATATATTCTTGATCAGCATCAATAGCCGAGTCGATATAGCCATGTCTGTCTGTCCGTCCGTCTGTCCGTCCGTCCGTCCGTCTTCATTAGCGCCTATATCTCAGAGACTATTAAAGCTAGAGCAACCAAATTTTGTATCCAGTCTTCTGTGTTATCACACTACTCCAAGTGTATTTCAAAATTTCGCCCCGTCCTTTTCGCCCACACAAAGGACGAAAATCTGTGGCATGCACAATTTTAAGGATACGAGAAAACTAATCAGAATCATAGAGAATGACCATTTCTATCAAAGTGTTGAATCTGGATCAGATCGGATTATTAATATAGCCACAATGAAGAAAACCATTTCGAAAGTCATCGTTCCCTCTCGCTCTCTCTCACACGCGACCCTGTCGGCTTTGCCTATTCGTCCAAATGAACGCCTAGATCTCAGAGACTATAAAAGCTTGAGCAACCAAACTTTCTATCCAAACTCCTGTGATATCACTTCAATACAAGTGTATTTCAAAATTTTGCCACGCCCCCTTCCGCCCCCACAAATTAAATTTCAGTGGCTCCCCAACGAGAGTCAAGCGATTCCCTCTCTCTCTCGCACACACTTCCATGTCTCTTGTATGTAGTTTTACATGTGTATGTAAAAATGTAGCAGACGACGTAAAAATTATATGTAAATAAAAATGGAAACAGATAACTTCTAACATAGAAAACTATAGCATGAGGTTCGACCTAATTTTTTTAAATTTACCTTTTTTGGCTAAAATTTAATTCGTGTCTTTTTCGAACATATAATAATTTACTTAAATCACAAGCTCATATGTATATATATGTATATACATATGTACATACATATATACTGACTGAGTACCGGGTATAAAGTAGAGCCGCGGCAAAGGCCGCTGCTCACAACGTTCCCTCTCGTTTTATATTCAGATGTTTATAAGAATCTTCCGTTTCTAAAAATGTGCTTAAAGTTTCCTAAAAGTAAAAAATGTGAGTTTGGCAACTAATTAAAAAATTGCTTGTGGTGGTGGTGCTATTATTTTTTTCAAAGCTATATATATTTTTGAAAAACAGCGCCAAAAAAAAACATAAAAATCATATGGAAAAAATGTCTCGTGCGAAAATGGTTCAAATTTAATTAAAAAAAAACTACGAATCTATTTAATGAGTCATCAATACAGAACTTTATTCAGAATTCGAATTAATAAATCGCCTCATCTGTCGCTGAAATCTGAGTTTGAATTGATCGCCGTGAAAACCACTTCTATATTTGTCCGTGCGAATACCCCCGGTTTTTTTTAAAATATTTTGAAAACGAACAGTGGTCCAAAATCGCCCCTAGCTCTAGTTATAGGGCTAGTCAAGTGGTATATCATAACGGTTAAACCATTTTGAAAATCAGTTTTATTTTGCCATTTTTACAAAGTGAAATGCATACAACTGTAGAGAAACGCCCATATGCAATATCTACCAATTTTCCCAGGCCATTGACTACTCCGTACACCGTACTCCTGCGCTCATAAAATTTCGGAAGATTGGGGGATGTGATAAAATATATTGAAACTTTTTCATCAAAGAGATTTATTTGGTTACATTTATTTTGGTGTTTTTCTCATCAACTATGAACATTCGTGATCAATTGGGGCAGAACCAAAGACAATAGAAAGAAACGCTGTGTAACGTTCATACAATTTTGTTTTGTAGGGAGCGACGATTTTTACAAAAAGACAAAACACGCGCTGTCTCGCTGGCACGAACCCCAGTACGCTCCACTATGGTCCAGATGACCACTTTTGTTGGCCAAAATTAATAACTCGCGAACGGAAAGAGATTTTTTCATTTCGTTTTTGTATTGGATAGAGATAATCAAAAGGAAGTGGATTTGCAAAAAAAAAAATGGGTGTGGCACCGCCTTTTTTTTATTAAGGCATATTTAATGTGCACTTATCAACAAAAGTAAACTTTTTATTTCCGCTGTGAACCAAATAGAGTTATTTTTATAGATTTGGAGCTTTAAAATTCATTAAAGAATTATACTTTTTTTTTTTAAATTTTTAAAATCGGAAATTTTTTTTAAGGTTATTTTTACATTTTTTTCAGAGGTAGTGCTTCTTTTTTTAGCATAACTCAAGTATCTCACATCTGGTTGTATTCAACTTTGCAAGTCTGAAAAGCACAAACACTTTGTAGCTTCAGCTTACCGTCTGGAAATTATTAGGCTTTCAAATTCAAATTCGATACATTTGAGGTTATAATCTATTAAGTCAAATTTTAAGAAATGTGGTAAAATGTGGCATTTTTTACTATATAAATTTCAACAAGGATTTACTAATCTACGACCCACAATAGGTTTCAAGGTGGGACTAGGTGGGACTCACTTTGTATACCTTTTCAAAAATTAGTTTTCATTAAAACTTGGGTCATTTTTAACGGCTCACTTTAAGGTACAATTACGAAGTCAGCAAAATTATTATATACGGTTCACATTACAAAACACGTAATACAACCCCTTCTGATTAAAATTCATAGCAAAAATTTGATCAGTTAATGGTTTTTTTCCAATTTATCAAAGATTTAAAATTGTAATAAATGTGCAATTTTTTACTGCACATGCTTTTCGATAATAACAGCTTGGTTTCAGAGCAGATTTATCGAAAGGGGCGCCATCTATCGAAATTTCTGGTACGCAACCTAAAAGGTCACTCTTTTTCCAATGAAGAGTGATCAAAATTAGTGTGTTTTGTTAACTTTTAGAAATTAGGTTTTGGCCAACAAAAGTGGTCATCTGGACCATCTGGACCATCTGGTCATCTAGTGCGCTCGCAGATTTAAAAATAGAATGAGCTTGCATGTGTGCGTACGCACAGAACTGCAAGTACACATGTGTGTGTACGCGTGCAGAGCTGCCGAAATTGCCAACAAAATACTTTTGAGAAGATTTCTTGAGCCACAAATTTATTTGCTGAGTATTGCTTATTGACGCGACGCACTAATACCCTATAGACAATTTATATAATTTGGAGTCATATCATTTTGCACTTGTACATACATATGTATTTACATTCGTTCATTATATTCGTTTATAGCACATTAAACAAAAGTAGCATATAATTCATAAAAAAAAACCAAATTTTTTATATTTTGGCCAAGCGTCATCATTAAACATAATCTCCAATCAATTCTAAAGTAATAAGTGGCTTCTTCCACAGCGGCGTCGTAAACAACCAATACAAACAAGAAGACCTACAATATGTGCACACATACAGTTAAAGCTCAGCCTCATTTACAGAGCGTTTGCCACTAGAGCAGAGGCCGGCAGCGTCCTATCCCATGTGCATAGCAAAAAGGCCACGGGGCAGCGCAGTCGGCACACACATAGTGTAAAAACTTCGTGTAGCGTCGGCCTTACTGCTCGGGTCCCGCGGCGGCAGAGAAAATGAGTCGTATGTCTTCGGGCCTATGCACATGCTGCTTCGGTATTTTGTTCGTCAGCGTTGCGAGAACAGAGATGAATTTTTTTCAGCGCAAATTAATTTGTACACTGACAAAAATGTTTAATGTAATGTGGAAACATAATTTTTTCTTTTTAGAAAATATGGATGGCGGGGCGCAATGTTTGACTTGCAAATATGTTGCAAGTTGATGCGCACTATTTTTTATTGAGAGGCACTATGATATTAAGCATTCTCGGCTCAAGGGACTTGTAGGGGCTGAGCGTGCCACGAAATTATTAGAACTGAAAGCGAAATATTTTCTAATATATGTTGCACCCAAAATTGAAACATCACATAGCGCAAAACATTTTTCCTTATCTGGAATCATTTCTTTCAGTGCAAAGCAAGAAACGTTTATCCAGCAACGTAAACGGAATCCACGAATTCTTATCGATAGTATCGATATCCACACGAATGTGGACTGTGAGAACAGCTGATGAGGGTGCCAGGAAAATATATCTGCACATTATTACTGAAGTACAAGTGAGAGGTGGAGGCAAAATATGTGCGCAAAACCAAAAAGAAATATTCAAATTTTTAAAATGAGGAAAAGATTGCTTCAATAAAAGCAGTTGAGGCAAGACCACGTTTTTGGCGGATCACGGAAAATAATCATTTTTATAATTTTGACATTTTGGCGCCTCCGACTGTGCTGTACTTCTTCTTACAACAATATGTGCCGCTACCAACACAATCACTTCATTGTCAGAATTACTTTTCTTCCTTTTTTTAATTTTAGTTTCATTTTAAAAAGTGGCGCTCTTTACAAAACACAGCTGATTCATGAGAGTGACCAACCTTTTTTTTGGTTCTTGGTCACTCTATTTCACTTAGGATCCACACAACCGAAATAAAGAGCAGATTCCTGTCACAATTTTTCAGATACCTTAACTAACACCTTAAAGTTTATACATATGTACATACATATGTACATATGTATGTATGTATATTAGTTTTGTTTATGTTTATGTTATGTTTATGTTATATGTTTATTAGTTTTGAAATCGATTATTAGAACCATTGTTTAATCAAAAATCTTCAAGACAGACACATTAGCCTCATGGTGCTATTTTTCAGCGCAGCTACATACATATGTACATATATACATATACTATGTACATACATACATATGTATATAGGTATGTGCATCTATATATAGTTTAGTTACGACTTGGTGATGTTTCTGCACGAATATATTTCATTTTTTTCAATGTCGATATAATTGATGTTTTAAGATGATTTGTATTGATTTTCTTCGACTGTTCTTTGCCGTTTTTGCTAGTCTTGAAATCACACGTCCTGCCAGGGTTGGGTTGTCTATGCACTGCACAATTTACTCAGATGAGCAAAAAATTGCTGCAAACGAAAAGCGAAAGATAATCCCGATTGATGGTCACACTAAACGGTATTTGATATTATTTTTATACCCGGTACTCGAAGAGTATAGGGGTATATTAGATTTGTGCGGATAACGGTTGTGTGTAACGCACAGAAGGAAGCGTTTCCGACCCCATAAAGTATATATATTCTTGATCAGCATCAATAGCCGAGTCGATATAGCCATGTCTGTCTGTCCGTCCGTCTGTCCGTCTGTCCGTCTTCATTTGTGCCTATATCTCAGAGACTATAAAAGCTAGAGCAACGAAATTTTGTATTCAGGCTTCTGTGTTATCACACTACTCAAAGTATGTTTCAAAATTTTGTTCCGCCTCCTTCCGCCCCCACAAAGGACGAAAGTCTGTGGCATACACAATTTTGAAGATACGAGAAAACTAAAAACGCAGAATCATAGAGAATGACCATATCTATCAGAGTGTTGAATCTGGATCAGATGGGATTATTAATATAGCCACAATGAAGGAAACCATTTCAAAAGTCATCGTTCCCTCTCGCTCTCTCTCACACGCGACCCTATCTGCTTTCCCCATTCGAATTTTTTGACGCCTAGTTCTCAGAGACTATAAGAGCTAGAGCAACCAAACTTTCTATCCAAGTTCCTGTGATATCGAACCAGAACGAGTTTGTTTCAAAATTTTGACACGCCCCCTTCCGCCCCCACAAAGGACGAAAATCTGTGGAATCCACAATTTTTAAGATAAGAGAAAACAAAAAACGCAGAATTATGGAAAATATCCGTATTTATCAGATTGCCGAATCTGGATCATATCGGATTATTATTATAGCCAGAAGGAACAAATTAAATTTCAGTGGCTACCAAACGGCAGCCAAGCGATTCCCTCTCTCTCTCGCACACACTTCCATGTCTCTTGTATGTAGTTTTACATGAGTATGTAAAAATGTAGCAGCCGACGGAAAAATTATATGTAAATAAAAATGGAAACTGATAACTTCTAAAATATAAAAATACAGCATAGGGTTCGACTTAATTTTTTGAAATTTTCCATTTTGGCCAAAATTTAATTCGTCTCTTTTGTGAACATATAATTAATTAAATAAATCGTAAGCTCATATGTATACATAAATACGTATGTACATGCTGACTGAGTACCGGGTATAAAGTAGAGCCGCGGCCATTGCCGCGGCTCACAACGTTCCCTCTCGTTTTTATTCAATATGGCGGACAGAATACCTTTGATGTGTTTAGTGTTCATTTAACATATTTACATACGTATAATTATGTCCATAAGAACATGCATACAATATGAGTACATATGTACTTATGTTCAATAAAACAAAAACCACTCTATTCTTTAATCGTATATGCTTTTTCTTTTCCAAAATATCCATCAACCATTTTCTCGGGTTTTCTTTTATTAGGTCACAATTTATTTGTGTTAAAAAACGTACAATAAACTCACCACACGGCTAGGCCACGCCCATTACGACCACCTAGCAATGGGTACAAGGCCCCAGACATGCGACAGAAAGAGAGAGACTGTATGCACGCGACTAGGGTGTCGGTGTCCCCATGGCTATCCCTGTCTGGCGCGCAGCATTAGACGACACTCCCACCCCAGGCCGCCCCAGCCGGCAAACAGCCAGCGCTCCCATCAACGTCCCGTCGGCATTTTGTAAGAGAAGCTAAAAAGGGGCACGGCACCGCAACTTCTGTGAATTGTTTAAACCGAAACAAAATGGAGAACGTTAATCAGTTATCGCATACGAGCATGCCGGAAAGTTCTACTTTTATGACTTTATGAGAACGGCTTGGCGTGATTGCAAAAAAAATCATATACAAAAATAACCGAATAATCGTGCCATTCGGCTCAACCGATATGTACACGGTTCATACATATGTACACGAACTCAGTGTTGAGTTAAATTCACTCTAATGCGCTAATATTTTTTTCTCACTCAGTTTATTCATGCTCATGAGCAAACCGATCATTTGGGCGTATGTACATACATATGTATGTTCATTAGGCGCAACATTGATTTTTTTTCTTGATTTACTCATACGCCCAAATTCTTACTCAATTCTACTCACTGAACGAAAATCAGCGTTGAATGAAAATCAGCTCATGCTGCCGAAACCACTTAATCACTCAACTCGTTTAGATGCATTACCGTTATGTTTTTGTTTTTACTGTTTCTTTTTGTTTTTGAGAATGCTTGCGATAGTTGGTTGAAATGAGCACAATTAGTTTAATTTTGTCATCTCGTCAAAATGTGTTCTTCACATTTTTAATTTTAAGAAAACTTTAAGCGCATTTTTAGAAATGGAAGACTTTTATAAACATATGAATATAAAAAATACCTTCGTTAAGAAGTTTTTAAGTTATTTAAGAAAACTCCTTGAAAGTGATAAAATTAGGCAATGGCACCACTTTTCAAAAATTGAATTAAAAACAAAATAATGACCAAAAAGTAACGAATTCCTTAGTTAACTATTTTGAACTATTATTAATAAATCTATATTTATCATTTAATATTTGGTACATGTCCTTTTTTGGCAATAACAGCTGCGCAGCGTCTTGGCATGGAATCAATCAAGTCCTGACATCGTTTTAGGACCAGAACTCTTTAATTTATACCCAAAGTGGTCCGATAGTGGCTGGCTTGGCCGCCTTCTTAACGGACCACAGATTTTTGATAGGATCAGATCAGATGACTGAGCAGGCCTCTCCAAAACGTTTACACAGTTTGCCCTGGACCACTCCTTTGCCTTCTTGTTTGTGTGTTTGGGGTCATAGTCCTGTTAAAAGACCCATACGAGCGGACTTTCATATTCTGCAAAGGATAGCATTACTGTCTCCACGATATTCACCTACACGTGCTATTCCATGATGAGTTTTATCCAACCTATTGGACCTACTCCATAGTGGATAAAGCAGGCCCATACCAGTACACTACACCCTCCATGCCTAAAGTTTGTATTCTACTTTCCTTGGACCTCTAACGTATGATGGAGATCCTTTTCCACCAAACATAGCCACCTTGGACTCATCTGACCATAGAATATTCGTCCATTGTTCGGATGTCCGATTTGCTTGAACCCTGGCAAACTTCATGCGCTTAGTAATATGTGTCGCGTTTAAAAGTTTCTTTCTTGGGCTGCAGGCTTTTAAGTTATATTGGCTAAGATATGTGCTAACTGTTTGACCAATCGCATTTATTATAAGCTCCTCTTCAAGCTCGGTAGCTGACTTGAAGGGACCCTTCTTGCTCTGACGAATCAGTAATTTGCTATGAAGAGGGGTCGTAGATCGTTTTTATCCGGGTGTTTCAGCCTTTTCTTCATAGTTTAAGACGTTTTTAACGTCTAATATCAATTTTTGCTATTTTTTTTTCCTCCATTTTTTTGTATTTTTTCTTAAAATCTCAAAAAAAAAATATATAAAGACAGAAATTTGAAGAACGGTAACGCAGTTTTTGTTTATGGGGAATACTAAGCAATATAAAAGAAATCAAAATTTAAAAAAAAAACGCAACATAATTCGCATTTTTTTCTATCACGAACAAAATGTGTAGAAGTGGTGCTATTATTTTTTTCGCAACTGTATATACATATGTACATACATATGTAAGTGGGAAATTATTTTTTTATTTTATTTTATTAATTTGTTAATTACCATTGCCATTCAATATGAAAATATATAATCTGTTGTAAAATTAAGTATTTTGATTTCTTTGACTTCGCCCAAGAACAAACTCATACGCGTTGATTCATTGCGTTTTAATTTTATTCTTTACTCAACTCAATCAATGTTGAGCCGAATGAACATACGCCCAAATGATCGGTTTGCTCATTGAACATGAATAAACTCAGTGAGAAAAAAAATATGAGCCCATTAGAGTGAATTTAACTCAACACTGAGTTCGTGTACATATGAATGTTTGATCGGTTGAGCCGAATGGCACGTGCCAAATACACAGGTACATATTTACATATGTACATACATATGTACATACGTGTTTATGTGTGTTTTTACATATCGTCAGCAGTACTATAATCTGTCCGAGCTCATGCACAAACATGCGAGTGACGGCACGCTTCATGAAAGCGTCATCACACTCGAATACGACTATGCATCTGATGAAGGAGTAAAAAATAGAATCTGAGGACCATCGTGTAAAGCACCACAAGTAAAGCACGACATCAGAATCTAAGAATAGGAAATGGAAAGCACGAGCCGAGGAAGTCCGAAGATAAAAACAACAATCAATTGGATGAGGGTATTTAGGTGAGTTTTGGCAGCTTATTTTTTAATGAAGTTCTTGTGCTGTGTTCAATGGCTGTTGTTTATTTACATACACATCTATTAGCTCAAGAAAAGAAATATTTCAAATATAGATATGTACGTACAGCGGAGGTATAGTTGATAGTGTTTAGGGGGATATTTATGAAAAGACTCCTTTATCATATTGTATGTAAATCTAGCTATCAAATTTACTTTGATTTGCTAGAGTTTGTGTTCGAGTTGGTTTTGGAGAAGATCCGTATCTCCTCATCAACGACATCCAGCTCCTTTTCGATCTCAGCCTTGCGGCTGCGCACCCGCATAGTCTGTGAGGTGATGGGCATGTGATTTAGTTCGTTGATGAGGACATCATAGCGCTTCTGTGCGCTGTTCAAACGCCCAACACGATCCTGCTCCGTTTCTAGACTTTGACCGGCAAGCTCTATGGCAAGCTCCTTGGCCGCGACCTTTTCGCGCTTCTCCTTCTCTAGATACCGTGGCAGACGCAATTCGTCGCGTGCTCCCAGCTTATGCTCACGACGTTTGGATGCAATGGACGTGGTGGCAGCATTCGATGCCACTGAAAAGCGGCTGCGGGCACTGAGCACAGCCTCCTCATCCGAACCGACTTCAGTGTCTAGATCTGCAAGGGCAGATCCTCGTCGTCGTAGCTGTTGACGTACTTATTGGGTGGCCCATCCAGCATAGAGTCACTATCAAAACTGCATCTAAACAAAAAATATTAAAAAAATTACAATAAGATAATAAGATGGTTTTGCTTTTTTTCTTACTTTTTAAGGGCTTTTGTAAGATAATGTTCATCTGTAATATCCTCCGTCTGAATGCCAATGTTAGTGGAGCTGCGTCGGATACCGCAAGATTTGCAGCGTTCCGAATATTCGTCCAGCGACTGTACCAAATCCTTGCGTGGATCAGAAAAGACAGGGTTGCGCTTTTCAAGGCTCTTTTCAAAACGTTGGCCAGACTCTGAAACGCCCACTCCCAATTGGAGATGCGAACGCGATTTGTTGCGGTTGCGTGTCATACTGCTCTCCCGTGTATTTTCTCTGGATACCGATACCGGGGGGGGTCTGACTGCCTTCGATTCCAGTACTTCGGAGTCCGAGCGGCGCATAGGTGTCGGCATCCATTTGGGACGCACAGGCTGCTTCGCGGCTAGTTTCTCAGTGGTCGACTTCTCCAGCGAGCGCAAGCTAACTTTGTTCTCATTGAGGAAATTGCGACCCTGAGTAGCTCGCGGCGCGGAAAACATACCTCTCATCGTGGGGCGATTGGATGTGTTCGACATATTGCGACAACTGTATAAGTAATACTAAGTGCACTACCAAAAAATATATATGTTATTAGGAAAAATTTTGTTTTGTTTGCTGTTAGTCGTCGTTGACTGTGTCGTTGACTGACTGACTGTTTTCAGTTTTTGATTTACGATGACAACTATCGAAGTGTTATCTGTTTTAGTAACGTAACGTCAGGTTACTATTTGACTTTATTTTTTGTTATTTGACTGAATATAGGCTACTTAACCCATACTATGTACAAATATAATACAATTTGACTTTTTCATTCGTTTTTGTATACCCTGTACTCGAAGAGTATATTAGATTTGTGATGCAAGTGGATGTGTGTAACACCCAGAAGAACGCGTTTCCGACCCCGTAAAGTATATATGTACATATGTTCTTGATCAGCATTTATAGTCGAGTCGATTAATCCATGTCTGTCTGTCCGTTCGTCTGTCCTTCCGTTTTATTTGACGCCCAGTTCTCACATACTAAAGGAGCTAGAGAAAACAAATGTTGTATCCAGACTCCTGTAATATTACATTTTTTCAAGTTTTCAATTTAAAATTACGCCCCGCTCCATTCCTCCACCACACACGACAAAAATCTGTGGCATCCACAATTTTTAAGATACGAGAAAACCGAAAACGCAAAATCACGGAAAATTATTGTATCTACCATACTGCCGAATGCATAAATGGAAACAGATAATATCTAATATATACAAATCTGCCAAAAAGTTTGGATTAATTTTTTGAAATTTTCTTGATTGGCCAAAATTTGGTTCGTCCCTTTTGCGAACACAACGTTTATATTTTTTATTTTGTTTAGGTATTAGAAAACATTCCGGGCATGTTCGAGTTTTTGCTATACACACCAGCGCTCTGCAGCACTGTTTTAAACCCAAAAAACTCTTAGAAATCGCTTTTGTTAAGAAATATACAGCTGCGAAAAAAATAATAGCACCACCACCACAAGAAATTTTTAAATAGTTGCCCAACTCACATTTTTAACTTTAAGAAAACGTCAAGCACATTTTTAGAAATGGATGACTCTTACAAATCTAGGAATGCAAGAAAAAATCTCTTTCTTGTTAACGTTTTTAAGTTATTTAAGAAAATTTCTTGAAAGTGGTCAAATTAGGCGAAAAAAAAAATAGCACCACTTTTCAAAAACTAAATTAAAAACAAAATAATGACCAAAAAGTAACGAATTCCTCAGTTAACTATTTTGAACTATTATCACTAAATCTATATTTATCATTTAATATTTGGTACACTGTCCTTTTTTGGCCATAAGAGCTGCGCAGCGCCTTGGCATGGAATCAAGCAAGTCCTGGCATCGTTTTAGGACCAGGACTCTTTAATGTATACCCAAAGTGGTCCGATAGTGGCTGGCTTGGAAGTAGCAACCGCCTTCTTAACGTAGGACCACAGATTTTTTATAGGATCAGGTCAGGTGACTGAGAAAGCCACTCCAAAAAGTTCACACAGTTTGCCCTGAACCACTCCTTTGCTTCCTTGTTGGTGTGTTTGGGGTCATAGTCCTGTTAAAAGACCCATACTAGCGGACTTTCATATTCTAAAAAGGATAGCATTACTGTCTCCACGATATTCACCTACACGTGCTATTCCATGATGGGTTTTATTCAACCTATTGGACCTACTCCAAAGTCAAAAAAGCAGGCCCATACCAGTACACTACACCCTCCATGCTTAATGGTTTTTGTGGTGTACTAAAGTTTGTATTCTACTTTCCTTGGACGTCTAATGAATTATCGAGATCACTTTCACCAAACATATCCACTTTGGACTCATCTGACCATAGAATATTCGTCCATTGTTGGGATGTCCGATTTGCTTGAACACTGGCAAACTTCATGCGCTTGGTAATATGTGTCGCGTTTAAAAGGTACAATTTTTCTTGGGCTGCAGGCTTTTACATTATGTTGGCTAAGATATGTACTAACTGTTTGATCCGTCGGATTTATTTTAAGCTCTTCTTTAAGCTCGGTAGCTGACTTGAAGGGACCCTTCTTACTCTGACGAATCTCTCTTTTGCCATCAAAAGGGGTCATAGATCGTTTTCGTCCGGGTGTTTCAGCCTTTTCTTCATAGTTTAAGGTGTTTTTGATCATTTTCTTAATGCTTCATACCAATCAACCAACTTCTCTGTAAGTTTTGCCGTCTAATATCAGTTTTTTGATCAGATCTCGCATATTCCCAGTGCAGTACTATCCACGTCCCATTGTAATGATTATTATTAACTTTTATGACAGAAAAAAAGAAATCTTAGTCAAATCTAATGAATACGTGCCTTTTAGACAAAGACAATTTTGAGAAATATAGAAGCTTCACTAAGAAAATGGTTAGTGGTGCTATTTTTTTTTTCGTCATTTTTTGGTGCTTTTTTCTTAAAATCCCAAAAAAAAATATAACGGTCCAAATTTGAAAAACGGAAACATAGTTTTTGTTTATGGGGAATACTAAACAATATAAAAAAAAATTAAAATGTACAAAAATCGCATAATTTTTTACATTTTTTTGTGTCTTGAATAAAATGTGTTCCAGTGGTGCTATTATTTTTTTCGCAACTGTACATACATATGTACAATGTTTAAAGTGTGTGTGCCTATCGTTTTGCCATATCAAAAAAAAAGTTGTATTAATTCACCACTACTCAAAGGTTTTTTACTTTTACATTAAAGAGTGCAAATATGGAAAAATCCGAAAAACAAATATGAACACTGCAAAACAATTGAAAATAGTTATTTTATAGAACTTTTTCTACAACAAAACCAAGTATCCTCATTATTTTTCACACCACTGTATGTACTGGCTGAATACACGGTATAAAGCAGAGCCTCGACCTTTGCCGCGACTCCTCGTTTTTTATTTTATTTTGCCGTACGAACGAAAAACAATAGAAATGTCCATACACTGCTCATCACTTGAATAGGACACCCTTTACTTTCTGTTTTCAATTGCTTATAGCTCAAAAGCTAAATGATAAACAAAGGGTATTTTTGCACGTTATTTTTGTGCAACTATTTGCAACTCTCAGCAACAAACTGAAAGCTCTGAGAAAGATACGTTTTATTTTTTTTCTTCCTTTATGTTGAAGTTCGCTTGAAATTGAATCAATATTTTTGTGTCACTTGAATAGAACATGCGTTTTGTTTAATCATCTAATTTATATTGTGCTTACGCAGTTTTCGCTGATCGAACTTTTTTGTGATTTTTGACGAGTACCTTTCAAATAAAATTCAAAAAAGTCGAGGAAAATCATTAATTGAGGAAGAAAAAGGAAAAAATAGCCTATCAATTGCAGAAGTAGCAAAAAAAAATCAACAGGAGCCGGTATGCCCCATCGGAATTTTTAAGTTGTGAGTCTGAATATGGAAAAAATATGAAAAGGCGCACGCAAAATGTGCTCACCGATTCGGAAAAACGCCTCATATTAAGAAAAGCCAATTTTCACGACTCTGTGGCGAAAATTCGTAAGAAATGGGATGTTGAGGCTAGTCTATTCACTGTCCATCGAGTTATTCAGAAGGCGCAACACGTAAAGAGTTTAAAAATAAAGAAGAAGTCTCCCCTTAACCCGGCCAGAATGGCGCAACGCCTCAATTTTTGTCGCGAGCATGTGACATGTATCCAAGGGGATTGGGTACAGTTCGTTCCACTTACATGGATCAACCGGCTCTATGCTGAAGAAATAGTATTTTTTTGTTGTGATATTAAATTAAATATGTAATTACCTAATTCTATGTTTAAGATCACACCTTAATTGTTGTCATTCTTAATTTCGTAACACATTTAAATGTACAGGTTTATGATATGTGTGTGTAATTATTTTGCAACTGCACAAATATTTATAAAAAATTTATATTTATATGTAATAAAATAAAGCTGCATAAATCCGCTTAAAGAAATTTTTCTCCCAAAAGTCTAATGAAAATCTGGGAAAGGAACTCTTATCGATTCCTTTGGGTGTGTGCCCAGGAAAGGGATTGTAGAGCGGTGGCAGGGTTCCAGGGGTGGGTAACACATAAGAACTGCGGGCGAAGGAGAATAATAACAAATTTAGGGAGAATTACAGAAGAGTCTCTTAAGGTTTTATGGAGTGAGATCTGATCAGCAATCCATTGCCGTTGCCTGGCCACGCCTCATAGCTATAAACTTGAAACGCCGCTGCCGCAGTCGTCGTCGTCTTAGTCGTCACGCGTCGACTGCAGGATTTGGATGCAATAATTTCAAGGTTCATTTGGAAAATGGTGTAGGAACATGACAGGCACGCCAACTATTAACATTCGACGACAGAAAGACTGTAAGGTAGAGAGAGTAAGAGCGAGAAGGAAGCGCACGCGCAAAGCCATTTACGCTCATTATACATTTGTCATTTTACGAAATGCAAAGAGCGGTCGAACGCACACACACATGTTTAAGACGCAGCGCACAATCGTTCGCTCGCTCACACTTCCGACCCCCCCATAACAAAACCCAACAACAATTGTGTCCCAACGAGTACATATGTATGTATGGCAATTAATTTAAACGAAAATAATAGGAATGGGAAACAGCGTAGAGCGCATGCTCTGGGGGTCTGCTTTTTATGCAGTTGAATGCTAGGGTGGAAGAAGAAGCAAAGAAAAGACACAATGAAACACGACAAAACTTCAAGTGGAGCCAAAAAGAAAAATCCACAAGCACACACACACACACGACTGTCTCTTGGCAAAGCTGAGAGCGAGAGAGCATTAATGCAAATACAAGCAGAAGGGGGTAGGGGGAGAAGGAGGAGAGAGATAGAGTGAGAGAGAGTCAGTGGGGAGACGGCAGCAGAACCTAGCAAGCGTAAAAATAATATGGCGGCGGCTGAGAATCGGGGGAAAAAAAATCAACGTCTGGACTGATGTTGATCAGCCAACGCGTCACAGCCAGCGGTGGCCGAACGACAGCAACAAAAGAAAAGCAAAAGCAAAAACAACGACATCGGCAATCATCAACGGAAAACGATGAACGCAGAGGGGGAAGGCAAGAACACAGAAAAGCACACATACAAATGCACATGGCACACAAAGAGGTTACAAAATGAAAAATGGAATGCCAAAGACAGTCACAGTGGGACACGAGGGATTGACATGGAGTAAAATATATATGTACATATATGCATATGGTGGTGGGTGATTATCTGGTTCCGATATCTTGCCCCCTAGTTATAAATAATATGATTATTTGCTTACATTGTATTTGATATACTAAACAACTAACGATTGTTGCACATATACATATGTGTAAGTGCTACACTGTGCGCACGCTAACGACAACCGCAACGTGTTTTGTTCGCAGAACAAAAAAATGCAATCCAATGATAGACGAACACACGCCACTGTGCGAAAGAGGGAGCAAGCAAAAAACATTTCACTCTGGTCTGTGCTGCGCATACGCTACCCTCGCCCCGTCTCTCCGGCTGTGATCGACAAGCAGAGCTAATAATAAAATAAAGCTAAAGCCGAACGGAACGACGGAAGGTGTGGAATGGGATGACGAGTGGAGGGTCGCGGCATACCAGGGGAAGTCAGGTAGGCCGTTGAGCCACAGTCACGATGGTGGTGGTGGTGGTGACAAATGCGAAATGAAAAAAGAAGATGAAGTATAGCAGGCAAGCCAGCGGAGCCAGCAACAATCGGAGGCAGACGACAGGGTAGACATTCGAGTGTACAGACACAGAAAACTGGATTCGGTTGTGGATGATGATGAGAATTCGTCGGGTGGTTGAGAGCGCGCACACAGATATAACCAGCACACATGTACGCCAGCTGTAGCCTCGTTTTCCTGCGTCAGTGTGTATCTGTGTGGTGTCGGTCGTCGTTTGTTTCTTTCCAACCCCAAACCAGGCGATAGCGATAGCGAGCACAGGCCATCGCAGTCACACTTGGTGTTCGATTGCGTTGCTTGTACTACCATTCCACTCGCACCCGCGATTTTCAGTATAGAGAAAAGTTATCTCTGTGTTGCATGGGTGTGAGAGAAAACTGGTTTCGCATGCCCCAGCTGCCTGCGTCGCGCCGCCGGCACCCAACTCATTTACACCAACACCAACACATGCGCACTTCATTTTGTTTGGCAGCGCTGCCTCTGCTGCTGCTGCTGCTGCTGCTGCTGCTGTTCCCGCTATCGTCTGCGCGCGTCTCAGTCTTAAAATTCACTTGGCAGCGTTCGGTATTCGGTATTTGGTCTGTGCCTCGACCCCGCGCGCAATCACGGGAATACGAATACGAATACGCTGTTTGCTATTCCATTTATTGTACATAAAATATACTTTTTTTAATTGTTTATAATGCAACGCAGAACTAGTGTCTGGCTAAGAAGAAGTGAATGCTAAGGCAACAAAACAAGAAAACCAATGATGTCGCGAATCAAATGTGTGTGCAGGCGACGCGTCGCTGTCGACGTATACAGACAGCGGGAAAGCGTATTGTGAGAGTGTAGCCGCGGAGTCGGAGTCATCAAAAACCCTGAGCTGCTGTCACGTTTTATTTAAGATCGCGTGCACAGGTGCCACTAACAAACAACACAACAAATTTAATACACTGAAAAAAAAGCGAAGCATTCAACGAGACGTCAACGTCTCCGCCGACATTGCAGTGAGAGTGAGTGGGAGAGGGAGCTACGTCGTTTATACTGACCAGCACACCATACAAATGCAGCACTCAACGCTGCTGGACTTTTCTATGTGTACACTTCTTTGTTGCTTGTGTTCTACGTTCGTTTGTTTGTTGTTTTGACTGTGCATATGTTTTATGTTTATTGGTTACCACTGTGTATGTGTATGTGTGTTTAGTGTTAAAAATTAAACTAAAATTTGAATAAAATTAACCAAAAGGCCACGGCAATATGCTATTATTAACAAAAAAAAGGCACAACTGTAGCCGCCGCTGCCGCAAACAACAGAACGCTGCTGCCTCTGCCGTCGTCGCCGCCGTCGCATGCCTAACTTTAATTTTTTAAATATATTGTTTTTATTTTGAATAATGGATCGTCGTGCATTGAAGTTTATGCAGAAAAGGTATTATTTTTTATTTTCGTTTTATTTCCTATTTTTTTTGCTTTGCTTTCTTTTCATTAGTAAATGAATTGCATTTTGTTTTCGTTTTCCACAGCTGCAGCGCCGTGGCGGCGCAGTAGCAGCGGTGTATGTACATATCTTTATTTGTAACGTTGTTGTGTACAATTTTTACCTTGTATTTGCTTTATGCACTCGCGCGCTTTTTTTGAGATTACAAATACCACTAAAATTAAAAAAAAAAATGATTATGATACATATGTATGTAGATGAGTGCACACAATACATATATAATTTTTTGGTCGAACCAGACGATGCAGGGATGTGTGTGACTAGTGTGACCCTCCCTTACTTTTTCCCGCTGTGTAGACACTTTTTATTGTACAATTATTGATTGTATGGTGCTTGGGGATTCATCCCATCACTATCACTGAAATCGCTTTTGAACACTGCTTCGGGACCGCGGGCAACAAATTCGCATGTTCCCAAACGAGTTTTAGTCCTCCCCCTCTATTGTTGTCAACGAATTTCGCAATGCGTGCTTCTGCTTCTGTGTATGCGTGCGGCTGCTTGTGGTGGTTGATTCTCCTTTTTTGCTCTTTGCCACAGTCAATATTGAAAAGCAAAAGTTCTAAGTCAAAGGTAGTTTTTGTTTTATTTTTTGTATAGCTGAAGCCGAAACTGCAGGGGGCAACTCTACTCTGCCTACTCTCTCCCGCTCCGACTCTATCTCACAAAATACGCTCACATGGTTCTCGCAATTCTACCGCCATACGATTAAGTGTGTTTTGTGTTTGTGTGTGTGTAGAAGTGGAGACGCCATCGGTTCCCGCTCACTATCCCACTCGCTCGCACCCATTCTCTTATTTGGATGGCAAAACCCGTTTTGTATCAATCAATATGTTGTCATGTTGTATTCCCGACTCTGTCTTTCGTTCTCCCCCGCCAAGTCTGCACTGCGCTCCTCTTACCATCATTCCACGCATGATTTACCCCTTCGCCCTGCACTGACTCTCTGGCGCTGAACCTAACTTTTAAATTTTTTACTTTATTTTGTGATCTCTCTCTCTTCCTCCTTGTGCCTCCTCCCGGCGCATGCTCTAATGTTTTTGTATTGTTGTTTTCCCCGCATTTCTATCATACCTTCTTGAAAGTCATTATCCGGCGGTTGGGCTGGTGATGGGAGAACAAAATAGAATTGATGATGTCCCTGGACTTGTAGAGTTTCCTTCAGACACACACATACGATCGAACATTGTACCCACACAAACCAGTCTTTACCCTCTATTACCGGCTAAGATGCTGCAACTTCGTCCCCTGTCTTGTACGGCGTCTGGTTAGATTGATATTTTCTGTACAGGGTGGGGGTTTGGTTGGGTTTTGGTACACACATACACATACAAACACCCTGAAAAGTAAAGAATGAATCCACCCTGATAGACCACTGCCACCCGCCCACAGATTTTCAATGGTAATGTAATCCGTGAACCAAACTAAAATGCAGGGTCGGCTTTTTTTTTTTTTTAAATTCTTGCCCTTCCTTCCCTTATGTGTTTCTCGCAATAAAAAGGAAGAGGGTTAGCGCGGGGTAGCGAGTTTGGATCAGCGTCTTTTATAGAAAATCTGGTTTCCCCCAATCATGAGCCCGTGGTCTCAACTGTTTGCGTTTTTGGTTGATTGATAGAACGTCCTTGATCTCGCGCCTCCATACGAGGTAACATCAGTTTCGGTCTAAGTCTTGGTTCTACGCTGGGCATATCCAGATGTCGTTCGTCATCAGCTGTCTTTACCGTTTGCTATTTTGTCAGACACGAACCGAGCGGCTGTGCACTATCTCACATTCTCCCGTAGAAACACTTCAAAAAGCGGGAAACCCTAGATAAGGATTGATTGCATTTGCCTTAGCTACCACTTGGCTCTATGCAAAGGACATACATGGGAAAATCCCTTTTGCATGTTGGCAATTTTCATTGTATATATACAAACAAGGGTGGGGCGTGGGCAGCCAGTAATAGCGATAAACTGTGTAGGTCCCGAAAGAAGAACATTATTATGTATGGATTTAAAAAAAATTTCATTCCATATAAAGATCTATTACACGTGCCTCAAAAGAGCTAGTTAGATCGATCTGCGGTATCAAAAAATCCACGATTCGCGAAAAGCATGCATTTCTTTCTTGTGTCATTTCACAACATTTTCTGCCGTTAAGGCTTGAGCCACTCTCTCTCTTTGTCACTCACAGCATTCGTGTTTACCTGTCCAAATGGAATGAGTGGACATGAAACCTGGCGTGAAGAAAGGAGAGGAGGGTAGGCCTGTGCTGAGTAAACAGGTGGAAGTAATCTCATGGAAAAAAAAGAGCTTGAATGTTGTGAGCCACGGCAAGGGCCGTGGCTCTACACTTGTATCCGATACTCAGTTGGTATACATACATATGTATACATACATATGTATACATACATATGTATACATACATATGTATACATACATATGTATACATAAATATGTATGTGAGGACTTTTATACCCGGTACTCGAAGAGTATAGGGGTATATTAGATTTGTGGTGATAACGGATGTGTGTAACGCCCAGAAGGAAGCGTTTCCGACCCCATAAAGTGTATATATTCTTGATCAGCTTCAATAGCCGAGTCGATATAGCCATGGTTGTCTGTCTGTCCGTCCGTCCGTCCGTCTTCATTAGCGCCTATATCTCAGAGACTATTAAAGCTAGAGCCACCAAACTTTCTATCCAAGCTCCTGTGAAATTACTTCAATACAAGTGTATTTCAAAATTTTGACACGCCCTTTTCCGCCCTCACAAAGGACGAAAATCTGTGGAATCCACAATTTTTAAGATAAAAGAAAAGCAAAAACGCATAATCATTGGAAATTTACCGTATCTAACAGATTGCCGAATCTACATCAGGTTGGATCATTATTATGGACAGAAGGAACAAATTAAATTTCAGTGGCTACGCAACGCCTGCCAAGCGCTTACTCATTCCCTCTTTCTCTCGCAAACACTTGTACGTCTCGTATATTTAGTTATACATGTACATGTAGAAATATAGAAGCAGATGTAAAAAGCATATGCAAACAAAAATGGAAACAGATAACTTTTAATATATAAAAATCTAGCATCCATGTGGGCCAAAATTTAATTCGTCCGTTTTGCGAACATTTAATAAATTACATAAATCGTAAGATGACTGAGTACCGGGTATAAAGTAGAGCCGCGGGCTTTGCCGCGGCTCACAACGTTCCCTCTCGTTTATCATCTGTCTCTTTTTCTTTATTTTCGCAACCCACAAGCCATTTCATTTCGCTCTCCTCCTGCAGAGCGCGCTCTCTCTACGAGGAAGAGTGTGTTTGATAGAGAGGAGAGTGTTTTCATTGTAATTTCATTTATTCCTTCTGGTTATAATATTGATGTAATGATACAGTGTGGATACAAAATTTGATTGGCTATGGTTATATCGACTCGGCTATTGATGCTGATCAAGATTATATTACATATACTTTACGGGTTCGAAAACGCTTACTTCTGGGTGTTACACACATTCACTTTCACCACAAATGTAATACTCTTCAATACTCTTCAAGTATCCGGGTATAAAAAGAAGATTGTTTTGTGGCATGGGAAAACCTGTTTTGAAACACCCTCACTCTGTTTTTCATTCTTCTTTAATGGAATCTTGGTGATGGAGTTGTGCCGACGCAGCAGTCTTTTTTTCCTCTAGTTTTTGCTCTCCGTTCGAGTGCATTGCTGTACTGATCCTCTCTCTTTCGCGCTCTCTCATAAGAATAGTGTGGTTTTGTTCGCGCACTCTCTGGTGGCGGTGGGTGCTGCCAACCTGTTTGCATTGGATTATTGTCTGGCGGAGAAGGGACCTAACTTGTTTGTGGACAAGACAAGACCATTAGGAACATGTGATTCAAATACGTTTCAGAATAAGAGTGTGTGTTTATTTAGGCTAAATGTTTACTAATTTCTCTCTTTTTTGGCTTCTTCTCTCTTCTCTCTTTTGCCTATCTCTCAACCCCCCGCAGAGCGGACACAGAAAGCGATACAACAACAACAACAGCAACAGCACCAGGATCCTCTTTAGCACCAGCTCCAGCAGGAGGCGGCACATTACCTCTGAAGGATAACTCGAATATTCGCGAAAAGCCGCTACACAACAGTAACAATAATAACAACATTAACAATAACAACAACAGCACCCAGCACCAGGCCAGCAAGCAGCACGAGCGTCCTCTGAAGTGCCTAGAGACGCTCGCACAGAAGGCGGGAATCACCTTCGACGAGAAATACGATGTGGCCAGTCCCCCGCATCCGGGTATTGCCCAGCAGCCGTCATCGACACCAACCGCAGCCACAGCCACAGCCCAAGCCAATTGCAACGGAGGAGTCAACACAAGCGCCGGAACACCTCCCACTCCACGTCGCCACGCTCACACACCGAACACCCCGAACACTCCGAACCTTCCCAGCAGCACGCCACAGAACTCCCGACACAGCAGCGGCGGCAACACGATGGAGAAGTCACAGAGCCCTGCCCAGCAGGTGGCGTCCGCCACGACGGTGCCCCTGCAGATATCCCCGGAGCAGCTGCAGCAGTTCTACGCGAGCAACCCGTACGCAATTCAGGTGAAGCAGGAGTTCCCCACACACACGCACACAGCCGGCACGAATACCACGGAACTGAAGCATGCGACGGGTCTGCTTGATGCCAGCCAGACAAACCAGCTTCAGCTCCAACAGCTCCAGCAGCTGACGGCGGCAGCCGATGCAGCCGGAGGAAACGGTTCAGCGGGTGGTGGGGGAGGAGGCCAGGTCGGGGGCGCACCCAGTCCGGCGAACCAACAGGGACAACAACAACAGCAGCAGCAACAGCAGCAGCAGCATACGACAGCAATTAGTACGATGTCGCCGATGCAACTGGCGGCAGCCACCGGCGGAGTGACTGGCGACTGGTCACAGGGCCGGACGGTGCAGCTAATGCAGCCTTCGACGGGTTTCATCTACCCACCTATGATGATTTCCGGCAACCTACTGCACTCCGCTGGCCTCGGTCAGCAGCCCATACAAGTGATCACCGCCGGAAAGCCTTTTCAGGGCAACACTCCACAGATGATTACCACCACCACACAGAACGCCAAGCAGATGATTGGGGGGCAGGGGGCGTTCGCCGGCGGCACCTACGCCATCCCCTCCAGCCATTCCCCACAGACGTTGCTCATCTCACCTGTCAACGTCATCTCCCATTCGCCGCAGCAACAGCAAAGCCTTCTTCAGTCAATGGTCGCCCAGCAACAGCAGCAGCAACAACAACTCAACGCACAGCAGCAGCAGCTGACGGCGGCGGCGGCGGCTCAGCAGGCGGTGGCCATGGCCAAGGCGGGTGTGGGAGTGGGAGCCGACACCCAAGGCAAGATGCAGGCTCAGAAGGTGGTCCAGAAGGTGACGACCACCACCAACACGGTGCAGGCAGCCTCGGCCGGCGCTGGCGGGGCACAGGCGCAGCAGCAACAGCAGCAGACCACCACCCAGCAGTGCGTCCAGGTGTCGCAATCGACAATGCCCGGCGTGGGAGTTGGAGTGGGCGTGGGCGGGCAGCTGCTAAATCCGCTGGGCGGGGCCAGCGCGGGACAGGCGCAACAGATGCAGCTCGGTCCCTGGTTCTGGCAGAACGGTCTGCAGCCCTTCGGCTCGAACTCCATCATCCTGCGGGGCCAACCGGACGGAACTCAGGGCATGTTCATCCAGCAGCAGCCCACCACGCAGACCCTCCAGACGCAGCAGAACCGTAAGTGGCGCCATCTCCTAATGCAATCCGTTATCCGTGATCCAGAGCTAATTCCGATTCCTTTCCTCCGCTTTCCACAGAGATCATCCAGTGCAATGTGACCCAGACACCGACCAAGCCCCGCACCCAGCTGGAAGCCCTGGCATCCAAGCAACAGCAGCAGCAGCAGCAACAACAGCAGCAGCAGGCGGCGGCCAATAGCCAGGCGCAGCAGCAGCAGCAACAGCAGCAGCAGCAACAACAGCAGCAGCAACAACAGCAGCAGCAACAACAGCAGCAGCTGGCGGTAGCCACGGCCCAACTGCAGCAGCAACAGCTGACGGCCCTGCAGCGTCCTGGAGCACCAGTTATGTCCCATAACGGGATCCAGGTGCGCCCGGCCAGCTCCGTGTCCACGCAGACGGCGATAAACCAGAATCTGCTCAAGGCCAAAATGCGGAACAAGCAGCAGCCTGTCCGTCCTGCGTTGCCGGCCCTGAAGACGGAGAATGGTCAGGTGGTGGCGGTTGGTGCGGTGCAGAGCAAGGCAGTGGGCCAGCACATGGCTGCCGTCCAGCAGCAGCAACAGCAGGCGAACCTCCACCAGGTGGTCACCACAGCGGGAAACAAGTGAGTGGCTGCAAATGGCAGTCAGCCGGAGAGTCTACCATTTAATTCCTATCGTAATTTTGTTCCTTTTCAGGATGGTCGTGATGAGCACGGGCACGCCCATAACTTTGCAGAATGGCCAGACCCTTCATGCAGCAACAGCGGCGGGAGTGGAAAAGCAGCAGCAACAGCAACAGCAGTTGCAGCTTATGCAGAAGCAGCAGTTCCTGCAGCAGCAAATGTTCCAACAGCAGATTGCCGCAATCCAGATCCAGCAGGCAGCAGCCCAACAACAGCAGCAACAAGTCGCCCAGCAGCAGCAACAACAACAACAACAACAACAACAGCAACAACAGCAACAACAACAGCAACAACAACAGCAACAACAACAACAACAACAACAGCAACAACAACAACAACAGCAGCAGCAGGCGGTGGCCCAGGCGCAGCAGGATCAGCGGCAACAGGTGGCACAGGCTCAGGCCCAAGCGCAGGTTCAGGCTCAGCAACAGCAGCAGCAGCAGGCATTGGCGCAGCAGATACTGCAGGTGGCGCCAAACACCTTCATCACTTCCCACCAACAGCAGCAGCAGCAGCTCCACAACCAACTGCTGCAGCAGCAGCTCCAGCAGCAGGCGCAGGCCCAAGTGCAAGCACAGGTTCAGGCCCAGGCACACGCCCAGCAGCAACAGCAACAACAACAACAACAGCGGGAGCAGCAGCAGCAGAACATCATCCAACAAATAGTGGTACAGCAGGCGGCTGGGGCAGGTCAACAGCAACAACCACAACAACAACCGCAACAACAACCACAACAACAACAACAACCACAACAACAACCACAACAACAACCACAACAACCTCAACAACAACCTCAACAACAAACACAACAACAACAACAGCAGCAGACGCAGGCGGGACAAGTGCAGCTGAGCAGTGTTCCCTTCTCGGTGTCGTCCACCACGACGCCCGCAGGAATAGCGACCTCGAGTGCTCTCCAGGCCGCCCTCTCCGCCTCCGCATCCGGCGCCATCTTCCAGACGGCCAAGTCGACAAGCAGCGGCTCCTCTCTGCCCACCAGCAGCGTAGTGACTATATCCAACCACACAACGGGTCCCCTCGTCACCAGCAGCACAATGCCAGCCAGCCTCCACCAAGCCCAGCTCCAGCAGCAGCAGCAACATCAACAGCAACAGCAACATCAGTTAATCTCCGCCAGCTTTGCAGCGGCCACACAACAGCAGCAACAGAAGCAACAGTCGGGACCACCCGCTTTGGCGGCTGCATCGCCCTCAACCGCCACGAACCCCATCATGGCCATGACGTCCATGATGAACGCCACGGTTGGACCTGTTACCAGCAGCGCAGTGATGCCCTCTCCTGCAACGCTGGTCGCATTCAGCGCTGTCAGTGGGGGCAGTCACCCGGCGACACCCACTAAGGAGTCGACGCTTAAGATGCCCAACCCCTCCGCAACCCTGGTGCCTTTTGGGTCCCCTCTCAACAGTAGCTCTGCTGGCCACGATCATCACCCATCGTCCGTCAACACCACTCCCAGGCCTGCTGGGAGCGTCAGTGCCACCGCGGAGCCCAGTAGCTCAACTAGCGACTCAAGGGTAAATGGAGAGGCCCCGGAGGCTTCTCACAGCAGCAGCACGACCCCCACCACTCCCACCACTCCCACGAAACCCACCACCAGCACACCCACTAAAAGACAAAGTAATGTGGTGCTGCCCACGAGTAGCTGCAGCGCCACCAGCAGCCCCACTAGCTCCTTCACCCCTACGCACAGTGGCAAGGCTGAGGGCAGGGGCGGACCGGGTACAGCCACCAGCACCACCGGCTCCACCACTTCAACGTCATCTACGACGACAGTCAGCAACGGTATTGGGATAGCCACTCTGGCCAGAGCAGTGAACACTACTGTGACCACTACCACTACGACGACCACTAGCAGCAGCACGACTACACCAACAACCATAACGAGTATCAGCAATGGGAACAGCAACGTGGGGGGGAAAGATCTGCCGAAAGCTATGATCAAGCCCAATGTGTTGACCCATGTCATCGACGGATTCATCATCCAGGAGGCCAACGAACCCTTCCCTGTGACGAGGCAGCGTTACGCAGACAAGGACACCAGCGACGAGCCGCCGAGTGAGTCTCTTCCCTCCCTTCTTCCTGTTTTTCTGATACTAATCCCTTTTCTGCTCTTCTTCCACAGAGAAAAAGAGTGCCATGCAGGAGGACGCGAAGCCATGCGGAATAGCCACTGCAACGCCAACCACAACCACAGCCCAAACAACAGCTGCCAATGTGGCGGGTCTACCCACAGACATGGTGGCCTGCGAGCAGTGCGGCAAGCTCGAGCATAAGGCGAAGCTTAAACGGAAGCGCTTCTGCTCCCCAGGATGCGCCAGGCAGGCGAAGACTGGCGTTGCAGCTGCAGATGCAGCTGGAACCGGAGCGGGAGAGGGCAATGGAATGGGAATGGATATGGAAATGGGAGGCATTGTGGGAGTGGATGCCATGGCTCTGGTGGACAAACTGGACGAGGCCATGGCCGAGGAGAATATGCAGATGCAGACGGACGCCTTGCAGGCGAAGCAGCCCGATCCAATGTCTCTTGTGCCATTGTCGACGGAGGTGCCACTGGTGTCCCTTCCTGGCAGTCATGTCCCAGTCATGGCAGCCACCCCAGTTCCAGTTCCACCCCTAGTTGCAGTCGCACTCACAGTCCCCGCTCCTGTGGCCCTGCCTGCAGCTCCGTCTCCGGCTCCCACCCCACCAGCAGCAGCGGTGGCACCACAGCCACCAGTACCAACACCAACATCCTCCTCGACCACAGGCGAGCGACCGCCCATTTGCATCTGGAGCGTGGAGGAGGTTGCTGACTTCATACGGAACCTTCCCGGCTGCCAAGACTACGTGGATGACTTTGTCCAGCAGGAGATCGACGGCCAGGCGCTGCTGCTGCTAAAGGAGAATCACCTGGTGAATGCCATGGGGATGAAGCTGGGCCCCGCCCTCAAGATTGTGGCTAAGGTTGAGTCCATGAAAGAGGTGGTCCCGGCGCCGGGCTCTGGCGAAGCCAAGGAGGCGACGGCAGCGGGAGGAGCTCAATAATATCAGTATTGGCTTGATGCTCCAGCCGATGCTGATGTTGATGCCGAGGGGATTCCCATGCCCTCCTACTCAACATCCCCACCACCATTTTTGCTCCTCCATCTCCGGCTTAGGTGCGGGTCGAAGCAACAGAGGGCATTGTTAGAGGGAACTTGGCTACGATCTGAAGACGTGTCTCTGCCGGTGGACGTGGAGGTGGAGCAGGAGCGCACTGCGCTTGCTGATTCGTCCGAGACGATTGAATCGCATCGGATAATAACATAATAATACTAAATTGAAAGGCTGCAATATGTATGATTGCTGGTTTTGGTTAGACTATAGTTCCGGAGGAACTTTATGGCCCGTGGCTCCTTCACAGTCAGCGAATACTTGATAAAATTGTACATACAGATCTATTCGATCTAAGACTAATCATACGCATAGGCATAATTTATTTAGCAATTGTTCATCGTTTCTCAGAAAAGGGTATTATTACACTGTACCTAGGATAATATAATACAGATAATATTTAATATTAGCGACTAAGCTCGAAACCGAATTGAGTATTGCAATTGAAAAATTGTAATGGTTTGTATTACAACTGCATAAATTATGCTTGTCTACATATAGATAGCAAGGACCGATTAAACAGATGAAACAGAGAGCAAAGACCGTAGCGATTGTCAGTCAAGACATACACGATAATGGTAATCATGATGCTATGTCTTATGTATTTTTATTGCAGGAAAGACATATATTATGATATAGTATAACCTTATAGACCACAAACTCAATCGTTTAATATTTACCTTTTAGCATATACATATAAGTCGTATCATATCTTGGTCAAATTTGATTCAGTTATAAAAAACGTTTTTAGGATACGATTATTTTTATATCCTTGAGATGCCTAGAATTTTGATCAATTTTATAATAAGCCCCTGCATAAAAAAATGTACTTTATATAAATGTATATAGCTACGGCTTATACATATATATAATTTTGAAAAATGTATTTATATGGTCGAAAATGGTATTATAACTTAATTAAATGTTAAAGATTATTTCCTGTAATGTATTTGTTTTCCCAAGAAATAATCCCACACATAGAGTAATAATTTTAATCGTCGGATTATGACTTTGGAATAGGCATCTATGGGAAGACTGATTTTTGATATTAGAACCTCTGAAACCCATTTTCAACTAAACCCAAAATTGCATAAAGCATTGTAAATATATAATTGATAATATTATCTAAGAGCGAGAATAGTGCCCTGTAACTGGTGTAAACGGATCTGATAGGTAACTTCGCTTTAAAAAAATGGGTCTTGCAAGTTTTATAAAGTATTATGTAGGCTTTATAATACTTATGTATATTTAATTATATCAATCTTCGCATAGATCCCTGTGGAATTTTAATTTTTAAGAACTAGTCGCTTGCATTCGATAAACAAATCATTGTTAAGTAAAATTGTAAAAAACCCAAGCCATATGCATTGTTAATTCGAAAATGTGCACATTTCTTTATATTTTGTATTGGAAAAACTAAAAATGATTATATACGGTCCCTGCTTCAGAGTCCTCTCTGGAGGACTCCACTAATTGTAAATTCTAGTATTTGGGTAGCTATTTTTTTAATGCCTATTGATAAGTATTTTTTTTGTACAAAAACCTTTTTTTTGCTCTTGCTGAATAAAATAAAAAATTGCACTGCAGTAGTGTAATAAATGTGAATACGGAATCAAATCCAGTTATCTTTTGGCGGATATCTCTCTAAAGCTGTTTGCCATGAAACTAATAAATCTGTTCGCCATGGCATCAGAGATCTTTCGTTGGTTTTACGAATTTGTTACATTCACATCATCGCAAATAAATCTACACAAGTCAACAGCGGTCGGTCGGGTTCGATTTGTGCAAGCAGCACACACTCGCAAGCACAGGTACAAATAAAAAAAAAAATCTGAATTAGAAAAAACAAGAACACTAACTAGGTTAAAACAAAAAATTAAAGCAACACATCTCATCTGTATATATATATTCATTTATTTCTCTGACTAACACTGCCTGCTAGTTAGTTAGTTAGCCTGTTAGCTACACCAGAGTCTACGATTACACAGACATAAAAAACAAATTCTATTTCAAATTTGTTAAATGCTTGGGAAGTATCTTACCAATAATAGACAGTCTTTGGCGAGGCGTAGTCGGCCCCAGTCCCGGAGAAAATATGACTCGAAATGCCCAAGAAAGCAATGCCCTGAGCAATGCAACTAATAAAGCTGATTGCTATGAAACATTGAATGCTGCCTGCTAAGAAATTATTAACGGTGGCTTTATTGTAAGCAGTACTTTTAACGCCTCGACAAAAAAAAAGTATGGTTGAGCTGAAAAGAACAGACAAAACGAGAGGGAACGTTGTGAGCCACAGCAAAAGCCGCGGCTCTACTTTATACCCGGTACTCAGTCAGAATGTATTTGATCTTATGATTTGTGTAATTTATTAAATGTTCGCAAAACGGACGAATTAAATTTTGGCCCAAATGGAAATTTTCAAAAAATTAGGTCGAACCCCATGCTAGATTTTTATATATTAAAAGTTATCTGTTTCCATTTTTGTTTACATATACTTTTTACATCAGCTTCTACATTTCTACATGTACATGTACATGTAGAACTACTCATACGAGACGTGAAAGTGTGTGCGAGAGAGAGAGTGAATGAGTAAGCGCTGGGCAGGCGTTGCGTAGCGACTGAAACTTAATTTGTTCCTTCTGTTCATAATAATGATCCGACCTGATGTAGATTCGGCAATCTGTTAGATACGGTAAATTTCCAATTATGCGTTTTTGCTTTTCTTTTATCTTAAAAATTGTGGATTTCACAGATTTTCGTCCTTTGTGAGGGCCGAAAAGGGCGTGTCAACATTTTGAAATACACTTGTATTGAAGTGATTTCACAGGAGCTAGGATGACTTTCGAAATGGTTTTCTTCATTGTGGCTATATTAATAATCCGATCTGATCCAGATTCAACACTCTGATAGAAATGGTCATCATCTATGATTCTGCGTTTTATCTATCTATTCTAAGTTTTATCGTATCTTTAAAATTGTGTATGCCAAAGACTTTCGTCCTTTGTGTGACCGGTAAGTGGCGGGGCGAAGTTTTGTAATACACTTGTAGTAGTGTGAAAGCACAAAAGACTAGAAAACTTGGTTGCTCTAGCTTTTATAGTCTCTGAGATATAGGCGCTCATGAAGACGGACAGACAGGCATGGCTATATCGACTCGGCTATAAAAATGCCATTTATTTTGGATTTTTCCTGGAAACAGAGGTTTTAAAAAGGATAGATCTGTCTGGAAAAAGGACAAATTGGCAACACTGATTGTAACTATCAAAGCTGGATGTTGTGAAACTACCACCTGGGACTGCTACAAAAGAATAGACGATTGCTGTTTTGAACCTTCAAAAAATAGCTGCTATGAAACTGCCAGCAGTATCTTCTGTGCAATCTACCAACCCTGACTGCTATGAAATCATAAATTCTTGCTGCTTTGAAATAATAATTTCTCTCCTTGTAACATTGAGCTGTGTGCTAGGAAACTTTGCTAAATTGTTGTCATCTTGTAGTTGCATAGCAATAATGTGGTTTATAGTTGGGTATCTTCACTAATCGACATATTTTTACGAAAAAAAAGCGCATTTATAACTGAAACTTAAACTTTTAAACGGCTTTGTGAACAATTATTTTTTATTTTTTTCAACTCATACAAACTTAAAAATTATCTAACAAATATATTTCCATAGAAACATAAAATGATATAAAAAGTAATTAGTAATATCATGTGTTGTCATAAATATTTTTCCAAAAATTTAATATATTTTTACTAAGAAAACATGCTTCAACATAACAAAGGTAAAGAAATGAAGAAGAAGTTTGTAAAATATATATCCTCCTTTGGGATCAATCATTTTTCTAAGCATTCTTGGTATTGAATCCACTACATTTTTAAGAATCTTTGGGGGTATATGTACATATGTATCTTCCCAACATGAAGTGACCTTAGAAATTGACTCCTCTCTGGTTATACCCGGTACTCGAAGAGTATAGGGGTATATTAGATTTGTGGGGATAACGGTTGTGTGTAACGCACAGAAGGAAGCGTTTCCGACCCCATAAAGTATATATATTCTTGATCAGCATCAATAGCCGAGTCGATATAGCCATGTCTGTCTGTCCGTCCGTCTGTCCGTCCGTCCGTCTTCAGAGACTGTTAAAGCTAGAGTAACCAAATTTAGTATCCAATCTTCTGTGTTATCACACTACTCCGAATGTATTTCAAAATTTCGCCCCGCCCACTTCCGCCCACACAAAGGACGAAAATCTGTGGCATGCACAATTTTAAGAATACGAGAAAACTAAAAACGCAGAATCATAGAGAATGATCATATCTATCAGAATGTTGAATCTGGATCAAATCGGATTATTAATATAGCCACAATGAGGAAAACCATTTCGAAAGTCATCGTTCCCTCTCGCTCTCTCTCACACGCGACCCTGTCGGCTTAGCCTATTCGTCGAAATGAGCGCCTAGATCTCAGAGACTATAAGAGCTAGAGCAACCAAACTTTCTATTTAAACTCCTGTGATATCACTTCAATACAAGTGTATTTCAAAATTTTGCCACGCCCCCTTCCGCCCCCACAAAGGACGAAAATCTGTGGAATCCATCATTTTTAAGATACGAGAAAACCAAAAACGCAGAATCATGAAAAATTACCGTATCTGGCAGATTGCCGATTCTGGATCAGGTCTGAGCATTATTATAGCCAGAAGGAACAAATTAAATTTCAGTGGCTACCAAACGGCAGCCAAGCGATTCCCTCTCTCTCTCGCACACACTTCCATGTCTCTTGTATGTAGTTTTACATGTGTAAGTAAAAATGTAGCAGACGACGTAAAAATTATATGTAAATAAAAATGGAAACAGATAACTTCTAACATATAAAACTACAGCATGAGGTTCGACCTAATTTTTTTAAATTTACCTTTTTTGGCTAAAATTTAATTCGTGTCTTTTTCGAACATATAATAATTTACTTAAATCACAAGCTCATATGTATATGTATGTATATACATTTGTACATATATACTGACTGAGTACCGGGTATAAAGTAGAGCCGCGGCCTTTGCCGCGGCTCACAACGTTCCCTCTCGTTTTTGTTTTGCGTTTCAAAGGAGACCATATGTTATCTATAATATTTTCGTCGAGCCAGTGACTGGAACCAAGTCACCCGGACCATAATGCGCAACACATCCCCAAAACATGACAAACCCTCCCCAATGTCTCAATTTTAGACAAACGTGTCGTTTTGGGGAAACGGAAGCACCTCAAAACGAAATCGGAACGTTTTCGCTGAAAACGCAAAAGAAACTGAAAACTGGAGACTGCCTATATGTACATATGTACATATGTATATCTGATTGAAGCATATTTTCATTCTTCCCTCGACATTATACCAAATCTAATTAGTAAAAAATTATTTCACTTGTATTATGCTTTTTAGGGCTTTTTAAGCAAATTATTTGGTAAATGTTAACGACGTGGACAACCTCTCCAAAATAAAGGGAATTTTTTTCCTGGATAGACCCCGATTTATCATGAATTTAGGTAAAAAAATTTCGTGGCGGTCGCTTCTAGTTTTTTTTTTTAATGTTTAAAGTTTAACCTTTTTCGAGCCAAAAATGGCTTGTTGTTGTTGTTTTTTTCTGTTTATTTGTGTTGCGAAGTAAGCTATAAAATAGTTTTTTTGAAATTAAGCTATATTTCATTTTTACACATATTAAAATAGCTATAAAGTAGTTGTAAACTAGCTATAAAATAGGATAACTGGCCACAATGAATGCGACACTATGGCGCGGCATTGTAACGGTCAATGGGATTTACCATATTTGTCGCACCGGTTGCTGGCATTTCTATTTGATTTTCTTGGGCAAAGGAGGCAAAGGAGACAGACATATGTATATGCATAGGCTGAAAATGTAAATAATGAATAAGTAGCGCCGTAGGCGGAATATAAAAAAAAAAGCTACTTTATAGTTATTTTAGACACTTGTGAAATGAAATATAGCTTTAATTGCAAACTAGCTATAAAATAGCTAACTTCGAAGCACAAATATATATGTACATACCAAACACATATTTTTTTTTTTTTTTTTTGACTTTAATCATCCGTTAGATGATTTGTGTTTTGATCGCAACTAAAAGGTTGCATTGATCAGATACTTGTAGTGCATGAGCAGGTTTCCAACTTGCTCAAGGAGTTCATTCTAAGATTTTACAAGCTTTTTCTCCTTTCTTTTCGTTTTGTTGTTTATTTTTTATTTTTAATTATTATTCTTATTATTATTATTTTTTTTTTTTTTTTTTAAATGTTCTTATGTTCTGTCTTCCTGTTAATTTAGAAGCTCTTTTTTTATTTATTTTTTTTTTTTTTTTAATATTATTTATTTTGTTTTTGTTTTTTTTTTTTTTTTTTTTTAAATAATTTTTATATATTCTTTTTTTTTTTTATAAAATTTTTTTTTTTTTTTTTTTTTTTTTTTTTTAAGTTTAATTATTGTTATTTTAATCTTTTTTTCTTTGGTGTTTACCTTTTTTTTTTTTTTTTAAAATTTTTTAATTAAAAGAGTAAAGATTTTCGTTGGTAGAGTTTATACGTGGATTTGTGGCAGTCAAAAGTAGTACAAAGACCAGTGGATCTTAAAAGGAAAAGTCAGCTGCACTTATAAATTTGGCAAGCTCCCTCAAATGTAGAGGTTCTTTTTTTAGGAGAATTTGATCTAAATTTTGGTAGTATTTAAAGATTTTAAAATTTTTCCTGATACTAGTAAGTTTTTGGCAATTAAATATGAGATGTTCAGCTGATTCTATTACATTACAGGTTTCACATATATTTGTATCGCATGCTTTGATGCGGTGCAGGAAGACCTTGTCATACGTGTGGTCTGTCATTAGTCTGTTTATAACTTTTATGCTTTTTGCTTTCCATTTTAAATTGTGATGCCATGGTTTATTTGGTAAATTCGGAAAATATTTCAAAAGTGTCGAGCCTTTAGCTTGGCATTTGTTTATATAATCATCGTTCCAGCCTTCCATTATTTTATTATTTATTTCTCTTAAAGCCTCCTTTACGCTAAAAAGTACACGTACATAATCTCCTCTATTTACCGCTATTTTCGCTAAACTGTCAGCTTTTTCATTCATATCGATTCCTTTGTGTCCTGGAAACCATAAAATGTCCACAATATCTGCTTCTGAGTGTTCAATTATGTCATGGATTTCTTTTACTATAAATGAGTCTGTATTTTTCTTACTTACTAATTTTATTGCACCTAACCCATCACACATAATTACAGTTTTTTTGTATTTTTCTTTTTTAACTATATCACATGCTAGCTTGATTCCAACTAGCTCTGCCCCCACCGATGACAATGGTATTTCCATTTTGTACATGTGTGACTTCCTACTCGGTATTTCAAAAATTCCTATACCACTGCCATTTGAGGTGACAGATGCATCTGTGGAGATTATATTCCATCCTTCTGTTTTATATTTACTTAGAATTTCATAAAACCTGGCTCTAATTTCTTCGTCAGCATATTCATTTTTATTTTGTTTTAAAAATTTGTCTTTTATATTTATTTTTCTACTAGCTCTGTAATTGTAAGCCATGCTCGTGTTACTAAAAAAATATCTGAATTCTCTTAAAACTAAGGTATAGCTTGTTTTAGCTTCAGTCTCTAACAATCTTTGGAAGAAAACCGGGTTGAAAGTTTTTATTTTGAACAGTTCTTTGGCTGTAAGCCATTTCGACCTAAAAGACGGTGGCATTACTCCTGCTAATGCAAAGATTTCGTGTTTGCTCGTGTCAGGAGGTACCCCTACACATCTTCTTAACACCCCCGCCTGTGCAATGTCCATGTCTTTTGTTGCACCTATTCCCATGTCTGCAAAAGTGGTCATAGCATATTCTTGTTTTGTTCGTACAAAGGATTTAAAAATGTTTGTGCTTACTCTGGGTTTTAATCCAGATTTTATTGTTGTTGCTAGCTGTATGATTCTTCCACTTTGTCTTGAGAATTTTTTAACTTCTTTTATATGGGTTACGTTTGACATATTGGCATTAATAACTCTGCCGAGAAACGTGGTACTTTTCCTGCAGGGTATGTCTATGTTGTCAACCTTAATACATATAGATAACTTCTTTCCCTTACCCATGTTCAAAACCGCAGACTTACTTGGATTAAAACTAAAACCTAAATCCTTGCATAGTAAATTGAAGTCATTTATTTTACTTTGGAGATTTTCGGTGGCATTTTTTAAATCAATACCCAAGGAAATAATTGTAAAGTCGTCTGCAAATTGCAGAACATGAGTTTTGTTGTCATTTATTTGATGAAGTCTTTTTGTGTACATATTAAAAAGTAGAGGTGACAGACAGGATCCCTGAGGAATACCACCATGTACAGTTTGAGTCGCATCTCCCAACTTTAGCACCCTTTTAGACATAAAATTTAAGACCCAGTCCGTAAAAACCTTTGGAAAGTTTTCGGTTTCCAGAATGGCTTTTAAAAAATTTAAATTAACGCAGTTATATGCATTATTCAAATCTAGTGCCATCACAACCACTGATTTTTTTTTCCTCGTCTCCATTGCCACCGTGTTTATCAAGTCGTTTAAACACATAGCCGCAGACTTGTTTTTCTGGTAGGCATATGACCTATAGGGGAGTATTTTGTTGTCATTAATATATTGTTCTAGCCTAACCTTAATCATACTGTTAATTGTTTTTGCTATCACAGATATAAGAGAAATTGGTCTAAAATTTTTAATGTTGGTCAAGTCTTTATTTTTCTTTGGTATCGGGATCACTTTGATTATTCGCCATTCGGCAGGAATATCACAGTTTTTTACTTTGGCATTATAGAAGCTTACTAACTCCTTCTTAACGCCTGGGTTTAGAGCATATAGCATGTCATACGTGATTTGGTCTATCCCACCAGCAGTTTTTTTACCCTTACCTAATACTAACTCGAGGTCATTTGGACTGAAATTTGGATTTAAATTGTCTTTTTTTTCCCACAGTTGACTCTCGACTTCCTTAGCTTCACTCGGTATCTGCTCTTCAAGATGTTCTAAATATTTATTTGCTTGCCTAATGTCAAAAGATTCCTGACTCTCTTGTTCGCAATTCTTAATGTTTTTCAGAAAACGCCATGCTTCTTTACTATTCGACTTCACATTTAATTCAGTTATCCTTCTCGCATAACTTGTCTTTTTTGCAATTTTAACCGCTTTTTTCCAACTCATCTTCGAGTTTACCGCTAAACAATAATTTTCAAAACATGGTTCATTAGAGGCTTTCTGTTGAGCTTCTGTGAACTTCTGGAAAAGGGTTTTTAAATTATTGCCCCACCAAAGTTTTGGAGTGCGATTTTCTTTTATTTTGTACGTGGCAGATTTAATTCCTTTGTTTATGTCCTTTGTTAAGGTTTCAATGTCCTTACATGTATCAATTTTTTTTAAGTTGGTCATAAGCCTGCTTTTTGAAAGAAAAAAACTTGGTTTGCCTGGAGTGTTTAAAATTTCAAAACTAATTGGGTGGTGATGACTTCCCCCTAAGAAGAAGCTATCACACTTCCAATTCGTTATTACACATCCTTTTGCAAAAGTTAGATCTAGCACTGATCCGGTAGTCGAATCGATGTTTCTTTTGAAGGTTTTACTGCCATCGTTCGCTAGTCTAAAACCAGCACTCTCCATTTTTTCTTTCAAATACCTTCCTTTGCTATTTGTCGTTGTATCTCCAAAAGCCTTACTTTTGGCATTGAAATCACCAGCAAGAATTACCTTTTCCGAGTTGTCTACATGTTCAATCAAAGAGTCTATTTCCCTTTTAAAATCCATTGTTCTCATCTGAGGCTCAAAATAGATCGATACAAAGGTCATATTTTGATCCTTTTTCGTGGATTTTGCCAGAACAATATCGGACTGCGAGTTATATTGCATTTTTTTAAGTCTCATACTTTTTCTACAAGCTATAGCTACTCCACCATAGCCATCATCCCTATGTTTTTCTAATAAATCAAAATTTGCTAATTTCCTAAAGCTAAGGTCATGAGAAAAAACTTCTGAAAGCATTCCTACATCAAAATTGTTTGAATTTAGGAAAAATTCTAGGTCATTTTTATTTGCTTTCAATGATTGTATATTTAGCTGAAGTATTTTCATTCCCATTATAAAATATTTATATCTTTGGTTTTATCTTGACTTGAAGAATTCTTATTTCCTAGATTTTCTTTTTGTTTTTGTGTTGCTCTTTTTTTAAATTGTTCAATTTCATTGTTCCCTGGTGATCCGTTCATCTCCCTGAGTAATTTAATTATTCGTTCTATTGTTTCATTTTCCGCACCCATTTTCGGTGGAAAGATAGGAGTATGGTCACTTGAGTCATTGGTATAGGGCTCAAGCTGAAAATGTGGTATTTGTTTAGGTATCTTTGGTTTTTCAATTAGTCTACTAGCATAACTGTGTTTTTTTAACACTTCGTTTACTTTGTTGTCCTTGTTTTGCCTTTCCTGAAGGCTTTTGTTAAGTTCTGGAAAATTTTTTTCGTAATTTGTCAAAAGGTTGTAGTTTTGTTGCACTGAATATGTACTTAGGACTTCCCTACGAGCAATTTTTTTAATTGTCATTATTTTTGTTATGTCTGTTTCTTTTTCCCATACAGGACATCTTTCCCTATTTCTGGCTGTATGATCTCTCCCATTACACAGGATACATTTTATAATGTTACAGACGCCATCGCATTCCTGAACACCGCACTTATTGCATCTACCAGGCGAGCGACAACGTGCAGATGTGTGTCCCAGTCTTCCACAGTTGAAGCATTGTCTGACCTTGGGGAAGTAGTGGGTAACCCTCATCGAGCATACTCCGAAAATTGAAACCTTTTCAGGAATATCCGACCCCTCAAAACCAATTTTAACTGTCTCGGTTGGCACATATGTATTTTATTTCCATTTTGTTTTCACCATCTAAAAATCTTTCTCGTCTACATAATCTTTCAACTGTTCTTACCTTTAAGTCAGTCATAATATTTTCTTTGATTTCGTCCTCCGAAAAACTGAGAGGGACACCCCTAATTACACCGAAAGTTTCCACAAAGTTTCTGGGTATGAAGGCTATTAATTTCATTTTTTTTAATTCGTCATTTCTTACTAGTTTATTGGCATCACTAGCCTTTGTAAAATATATTTTATATAAGGTGGCCGCTAGAGCCACAATTTCTTTAAATCCTGAGATTTTCAGGTGCCTTATTTTTTCAAAAAGAAAAAGTCCATTTTTTGCCCTTTTGTTTTGAAAGGCCTCACACTCTTTGGTGGAGACTAATACTGCAGCTTCGCCGACATGGTTTTCGTTGTATAGAATAATCTCCCTTTCATTTCTTTCCTTTAAAAAACCTGCTGCAGACGACACAATTTTTGAAATACCTGAGATTACATTTTGTTTATTATTGGCATCCCTAATTTCTTCATTTATATTCTCACTTTGCACTATAATATTTGCCGCCACTGTGTCCGCGTTTACTCCCATGTATAATAAATCATCTGTTTTGTACATATGTATTTTTGCCTTCTCTCCTTCTTTTATTCCGCATGTGTCAGTGTGTGTAGCATTTTCATTTTCCTCATGTACGTCCATATCGTCATAGTCATTGTGTGTGAGTGTATTGTCATTTTGTATGCATATGTGTTTGTACCCTTTATTTTTCTGTGTTAAATCTTCAAGTAATAATTTTTTTGTGTTTGTACTTAGTCTTGTCAGTTTTTTGTCCATTCCGTGTGGTCGTTTATTCTGCCCTTTGTCCGCATCTATAATTCTCGTCTTGGCTGACGCCGAGTGATCGGCGTCCGCCATGCTTGTCGCTGGTTTGACCAGCTTGCCAAAAACTTACTTCTATCTTATATAAAAAGGAAAAAAAAAAAAAAAAAAGAATGAAAGAATAAAATTAAGAGATGTAATTGTTTCTCAAAAGGAAAATATAGTCTTCCACTTTTCAATCGCTTCGCACAGCACAACAAGTTTGTTAGCTTATCCGCACACAAAAAAAAAAAAAAACACCACCGTACTCACTCACCGCAAAAATCGTACCAAACACATATCTATCGCTTTCTTATTTATTGGTTAAAATAACTCATTATAAAAAAAAACGAGAGGGAACGTTGTGAGCCGCGGCAAAGGCCGCGGCTCTACTTTATACCCGGTACTCAGTCAGTATATATGTACAAATGTATATACATATGAGCTTGTGATTTAAGTAAATTATTATATGTTCGCAAAAGAGACGAATTAAATTTTGGCCAAAAAAGGAAAATTTCAAACAATTAGGTCGAACCCCATGCTGTAGTTTTATATTTTAGAAGTTATCTGTTTCCATTTTTATTTACATATAATTTTTACGTCGGCTGCTACATTTTTACATACTCATGTAAAACTACATACAAGAGACACGGAAGTGTGTGCGAGAGAGAGAGGGAATCGCTTGGCTGCCGTTTGGTATCCACTGAAATTTAATTTGTTCATTCTGGCTATAATAATGATCCGATATGATCCAGATTCGGCAATCTGATAAATACGAAAATTTTCCATAATTCTGCGTTTTTTGTTTTCTCTTATCTTAAAAATTGTGGATTCCACAGATTTCGTCCTTTGTGGGGGCGGAAGGGGGCGTGGCATAATTTTGAAATACACTTGTATTGAAGTGATATCACAGGAGTTTGGAGAGAAAGTTTGGTTGCTCTAGCTCTCATAGTCTCTGAGATCTAGGCGCTCATTTCGACGAATAGGCAACGCCGACAGGGTCGCGTGTGAGAGAGAGCGAGAGGGAACGATGACTTTCGAAATGGTTTTCTTCATTGTGGCTATATTAATAATCCGATTTGATCCAGATTCGACACTCTGATAGATATGATCATTCTCTATGATTCTGCGTTTTTAGTTTTCTCGTATTCTTAAAATTTTGCATGCCACAGATTTTCGTCCTTTGTGTGGGTGGAAGTGGGCGGGGCGAAATTTTGAAATACATTCGGAGTAGTGTGATAACACAGAAGATTGGATACAAAATGTGGTTACTCTGGCTCTAACAGTCTCTGAGATATAAGCGCAAATGAAGACGGACGGACAGACGGACAGACGGACAGACGGACGGACGGACGGACGGACGGACAGACAGACATGGCTATATCGACTCGGCTATTGATGCTGATCAAGAATATATATACTTTATGGGGTCGGAAACGCTTCCTTCTGTGTGTTACACACATCCGTTATCCCCACAAATCTAATATACCCCTATACTCTTCGAGTACCGGGTATAAAAACACAAAACAATAACTATTATCCAAAACAACAACAACTAAAAAGACAACAAAAAATATGAAAAACCACACAAAAAAGCAACAACACACAACCCGCACAACCCATTTTTGGCCTGAAAAACTCTAAACTTTAAACGTTAAAAAAAAAAAAAACTAGAAGCGACCGCCACGAAATTTTTTTTACCTAAATTCATGATAAATCGGTGACTATCCAGGAAAAAAATTTCGTTAATTTTGGAGAGGTTGTCCACGTAGTTAACATTTACCTTCGCTTTTTTTGGATTTATTTATCAACAAGCTTTTATGTGGTTTCGGCAATGCGACTTCGGCTCTTGCGATCTCACTTTTTCCACTGTAAAGCAATAAATCGATTTTTCCTGCAGGCATGTCCGGGTTTTTACTACAAACACCAGCGCGCTTGAGTGAATGCGTGCCGAGCACTGTCTTAGACTATTGATTCGGGCTTGATTTTACAATCGGTAGTTTAACTATAACTGGATCCAACACACTCGGGGCTACCTCCAGGCGTGACAGCATACTGTTGATCAGGGGGGCAATTGATGTCGGCGTTTAACTTGATCCGCCGCACCAAATCCGCACTCAACGGTTCCCCCTTCCCTTTGCTCACCGGACAGATTAGGGCTTGATCTTTTTTTCCTCGTCGGTTCACGTTCCCGTTCCGAAATCCCGCGAGATCTGCCTAGTTCTTAAAGTCGCATATGATCTGCAGCTTGTTGGTGCCATAGCCGACGGGCACCAATTTGGATACGCCCCACAGCAGGCCGTCCATTTCGATGGTGCGGACATTGTTCTCCATACCCTTCATGTCGGTCTGATCAGCAGCACCGACAAACTTGGCAATAGGGTCGGGTTTCTTCAATTTCTTGGTGGCGTAGGCGACTACTTCCTTGCATGGCGAGGGCATCGAACAAACAAACAAATAGAACTTGCTAGGTAGCCGATGAATGTACATACATACATACATACATATGTAGCTGCTGTTGATTTTTTTTCCTGAATTCGGATACAACAATAATTAAATAAATGCTCGCGCGCAGATAATAAAAAAAAAGAAAGGTTAATATAAATAGCGTATACAGGAATGATAGTGAGATCTGTTATACTTACCTACTGCTTGAGAAAACTCACCACACGACTAGGCCACGCCCACCACCACCAAGCATTGTTCACAAGACTAGACATGCGACAGAAAGAGAGAGAGAAATACATGTCATGTATAGGACCGGGCTGTCTTTACCTAAGGCTGTCCCTGTCTGACGCACAAAAACAAAACGTCAATCCCACCCCCGAGGCCCAGGGACAGCGCGCCCATTTTTTGGTGTCAACGTTCCGTCGGCGTTTTGTGCGACGATTTGAGGGAGGAATTTGAAGCCACGGGAGAAGGGAAATGGAAAATGCGTGATCAAACGACGGCAACGTGACCTTGCTGGTGACACGAGGCAAGGGCTGCGTCTCTACTTTCATACTCGGTACCCAGTCAGTATATGTATGTATATGTTTAGTATTGCTTATTCTTGTAAGGGGAAAATGACATGACAATTAATAATTAATTAATGTATGTACATACATATGACCAATGTATGCGAACTTATGATTTAATTAACTTACACAATTTATTTTATGATTGCCGCATGCTCTCTTTCTCTGTGTGTGGGTAATTCTATTATGTTATAAATACATACATATGTATATGTACATAGGTGAAAAGTTTTGGAACAATATAATAATTTTGTTTATTGTTGCTTAAAGTTTAACAATGTACAGTTAAACTGTAAGGGTAAAATTACATGTCAACTAATTAATCGAAGGGACTAAGGCAAATACTCTGACCCGTTGAGGCTGATTACACTAGTCGACACGACTTTTCCGCTGCCAAAAATGTTTTAAAGAATGTTTTTTTTTTTCATGGTGTAGTTTTTTTTAAAGAATTTTTTTTAAAGAAAATACCGAAAAAAATTATGAAATTTCAATTTGGAAGCTTAATATCTTCCAGACGTTAAGTTGCAGCTACAAAGTGTCTGAGTTGGATTTATAGGTGCATTTGTCAGCTTTTTTTAACTACAAAGTTAAATACAACCAGTTGTAGGACACTTAAGTTATATGAAAAATAGAAGCACTACCTAATACAAAAAATAACAAATTTTTTTTAAATTCTTTGAAAAAAACTACACCATGAAAAAAAACCATAATTCTTTAAACAAATTTAAAACTCCAAATCTATCAGAAAAAGTTATTTTTGGCGACAGCAGAAAAAAAGTTGAATTTTGTCGAGTAGTGTTATCAACTCAGTAGCCGATATGGTCCCACCAACAGCCAAATTTAGGTTAGAGAAAAGCCGGTTGCCGAACAATTCCCAATTAGAGCTATTTAAATTAATTTATTGATTAAGATCATTTTGAACTAATTTTGATAATTTTAGAACTAGTATCAAAGGAAAACAGATAGAACAATTGGTTATAGTTTCGGCAAAGGCTACGGAACGATTCATAATCAGAGTAGTTAGAAAGACAGAGTTGGAGATGAAGAGGAAAGTAATGCCTAGTCGGGCGGGAAGGGACAGCAATACTAACAAGGCTGGTGATGGCAGTCGATTCGACCTCACCAGAGAGAAGCTTATGGAGGAAGAGAACTCCTTGGCAGATTCTACGGGATTTAAGAGAGTGGAGGTTAATAATTAGGCGCAACCTACTTTCATAAGAAGGGAGATGAATCGAAGGGTCCCAATTGAGTCCGTGGAGAGCAAAGATGAGGAACTGTTTTTGTACTGATTCGAGCATATCCTGAAATTTTTGGTACTGAGGAGACCAGAACCATATTCCAAGATAGGCCGGACCAGATAAACGTACAGAAGTTTTGTAATATACGGGTTGGTGTATTGGTGTTAAACAATAAAATGAAGTAAGTCGAAAAGTTTTGTGCTGCAGTATGTATGTAAACAACTACATGAGTTAGTTTTACAATCTTTTCCATGTCTTACTTATCATAAAAGTATCAATAGGCGTGTTCACCAGCACAACTTTATTAGTGATTATTGCGCTTGTGGCCACGTTATTGAATGCTCCGGGATATATCAACAAATAGTGCATATTTTTTGGTGTTGAGGACTTTCTCGACGGTAGCTTCTAGTGAGTGTAGTGCTGTTTCCACAGATTTTCCTTTAGTGTAACCACTAACCAACCTTTAGTGGTTGGTTGACATCAATCCCCCTATTTCCTTCCTGATGTGTAGCTCCAGCAGCTTTTCCATTGTTGAGTTTATGTGAGGCTTATCGGTCTATAATCCTTGGAATTAATATGGCTGCACTTTCCTACCTTCGGGATGAAGAAAACTCTGGATGTTCTCCATTAGATAGGGATATAGCCTGTCCTTAAGCATGCCTAATCTATAGCGAAAAGCCATAGGGTGATCAACTCTTTGGTCACCTGCAACTGTAATGTGCAGAAATACAGTGGAGCTTAAAATCGTACGTACGGATGTGGTTTGTGAGTACATTGGTGAAGGCTTATACACCAAAGGTATGGCCGGATTTTGGACTGTGTACCTCTAGCTATGCTCTAACTAGCTCGCCGGAATGTCGTGGGATCTTTCCTACTCTCCTATATGCCATACGAACACATTCGCAAAGATGTTTTAAGTACACGGGACTTAACGTTCAAATGGAACACTCAAACTGAAATAATGGAATGGGGATACTCGACTACCGACAAATAGTCTGGTTATATTCCGTAGTTCTTGGGGAAATCAGATGACCTTGACCTCATCTCTACCCTCCCTACCTTTGGTATGCCATCTTACGGACAGCATACCCTAAATACCTTTAATATCTACAAATTAGGGGCGTTTGACTTCATGAATCTATCTGACATATTTATGTTTTTTTTTTTTGTTTAAGAAAAAAAATGTATCTAGATAATTGATAAAACAAAATAAGTAAATCTGGTTATATGTATAGGTATATACTCGTATATATGTATGTAGGTATGGTATTAACATATGTATATAATGTCGCCGAAAATGCATTACAAAGAATATAGCAAGAAAAGAAATAGGCTTATGATAAATTATAAAACGAAAATGAAATATGGAAAAGAATTACAAATCGACTCGCTGTATGTAGAATTTCATAGCATTCGAAAACTGTATATTCAAAGAACACAATAGACGACTCCACTTAAGGAAGCTTGTTACTCACTCCTACTCATAAAAATTATCCAGTACATCCGATGAGCTCAAGGGCGACGTGGTAGTATGTTCTGAGGAAAGGAAAGGAAATATGAATATACAGGTCGTTCTCCTACATCGAATCGAAATCAGTTTTTCTTCTTTTCATACCAGTTCGACTACGATTTTTAACTTAAAAATCGATTTTCTTCGGCGTGTCTAACGTCTAATTAATATTTATTACTAATTATATATGTGTACATGGTTTCATCGTGAATTTAGATAATAAAAAACTGATATAATCATAAAGCGAAATCGAAGAAATATGGTAGCTCAGAATCGAGAAAACAAATACAGTTTACTTTGTCCGATGGTTCTTAAACTACAATTTGGGCCTGCACGGGAACATTCGTGTGCCTCACAGTTTGAGAGGCGCGGGGGCTGTGTCGAAGAAGACTACATACATATGTATGTATGTATTTATATATATAGTCGAAAGCTTTCGCTGCTTGTTTAGCTCGAACTGGAGAAGGGTGACGAGTGCGGGCTACTTTAACTGTACTTACTCTCCGACAATTACTCTTTTCTAGGGCTTCTAATCAGAAGAGTCACTTTAAGAGTCACTACTGCCCACTACACAACATGGCTGGGAATATTCCATTCAGTCCAGGTGCTTTAATGCCCGTAAAGGAATCTATGGCCCATTGGATTTTCTTGTGGGTTATTAGGCCTGTGGGGAGCGTTTGTTCCTATGTTGCTAGGTCCTGTTGCTTTGCGGCATCAGTGACCTGGGTGCATCCTGGGAAGTGAGCCTCCATTAGTGCTGTCAGGGCTTCTTCGCTGCTCTCTGACCATTGTCCGTTATTGAGCTTGAGATGACTCTGTATGGTAGGTTGCTTTGAAAGCAGCTTCCTGAGTCTTGCCGTTTCAGGCACCTTCTCGATGTTGGAGCAGAAGTTCCTCCACGAGCTGATTAGATTGATAGATTCTTGTATTCCTCATTTATGAACTCTTCGTTCGCTTGTTTGGCGAGCTTAAACAGTTTCCTAAGGTTGTTTGTTAGGAGGGAGAGGTCCCGGTTCCACCAGAGTGGCTTAGTCGTCTTTTTCGTTCTTGAGGGTGGGCATGATGCGCGGTAGGCATTTAGTAGATCCTTGGATAGAGACTCAAGGGACTTCTCTATGTCCTCCGCAGATTTCACTGACCACGGATTCACGAGCTTCTAGGTAACCGTCTTTCTGAACTTTTCCCTGTGTTCCGGGGGTTTCTTTAGACTATTACCTTCGAAGTGTGATGATGATCTGAGAAGGATAGTCTTCCGAGGACTCTCCATTCAGATACTGCGGTACTCTTTCCCGTCACGAGAGCAAGATGTAGCACGTTTGATGAGGTGGGACCTACGTAGGTGTATTCCTTCCCCACTTTTGCTATTTCTATAGTAGTTGATAGTATAAAGTCTAGGAGTGACTCACCTCGGTCATTGATATGATTTTGGGCATTTGCGTCCGTACCAATGAGTAGTTGGTAGTCCTTGGAGTCGGCTTCTTCAACTAGACTCCTTTTCCTGTGGGTATCTCCGGGTTTTGACGCTGTAGGAGCCTCAGCGCCCTGTCTCCTTGGATCACGATGGGGGATTAGACGGGATTAGCTTCCTGTCCACCACCTTCAGCTTGGACCCCTCCCGCATCGCGTCCAGTTGGCCGACAGCTTGAGTCAGCCACCTAAGCGTTGGATCGTCGTTGCACTTGAAGATTTTTATCCCATTCAGCCACCCAGCACCATCAAAGGTGGGCATGGGGGCTGTGGGCTCCTTCTCTATCCGCGCAAACAGTGCGTTTACTAGCCGCGCATGTACCAGCTTCCACTGCGCTGCCATCATCTTCCCGTTCTCGTCGCTGTGGTCTAGAGCGCCACGATCAGATGTCGTTTGGCCACGTCACTCACCGTCTTCGACTTCGGGAGTTTTTTGCCACTTCCGTCGGGGGGGCTGCGCCCTTGGGCCCGCGTGGCCGCTTGCTCGCCGGAGTGTCCTTGATGGCACTCTCGACCGAGCGTTGCCTCTTGTTGGCCAGCATCATCTTCCCCTTATTGGCATATTTCCCGATTGACGCCCGTATTTGGGGCATCTGTGAAAAGTGGCGTCTGCCAGAAGGCTTGGCTCTGGAGCTGGCTCAGGATCTTGAGGGCTGCCTTGTACTGCGATAGAGCCTTCATCGCCATTGGAACGCTTCGGCCCTTCCCTACGAGGGGAGCTGGTACCTGGTACTTGGGTTCGGCGAGCGGAGAAGGCTTTCTTCCTCCGTGTTGCTTATTGAGAGCACGCTCTCCAGATCCGTGTCAGCTTTGACAGCAGAATCCGTGCGGCTCAGCTTGGAGTGAGGGAGTGTTTTGGCAGTCGTACTACAACTGGCGTGGCCTGCTTGCTCCTGCCTGCTGGATTGCTCCTCCCCGTGCTCGCCGGTGGTAGCAGTCACGCATTCCACCGATGTTTGGACTGACATCCCAACCCGTGGTTTCTCCTTCTTACCCTCCACATTTGCCCCGAAGGTCCATAGTGGTTGTTATTTTTCGGAGGGACCACCTCCTAGCGTTTTATGCCCAGCCGCTAGGCACCTCTAGCCATGGCCCTGACCCAGCTCTCCCGACTCAAGATCGCGAAGACGCCGGGTCATTGCTTTAGCTGGACACTGCACTGAGCTCGATTTTTGGCAGCCTGAGAGCTTATAATTTTTACCTTTTTTTTTAGCTACAACCTAAAGATTATACAGACCATCATTGCAGTCTGATTGGTTAGTGAATTTTGATTGCAGATCCGAACATCTAACGCCATTTCCAAAAGAATAATGCTATTCTTACAACGCTGCGGGCACCAGGACACCTGAAATTGGTGGCCCCTGAGCTTGGGGGCCCCCGGTGCGTCCAACCGTCTTTCCCCTACGCAGCTACACCACCGATCTCTTTCGCACTTCTTAAAACAAAACGAGGGGGAACGTTGAAAGCCGCGGCAAAGGCCGAGGCTCTACTTTACACCCGGTACTCACTCAGTATATATGTACATATGTACATATATACATACATATGTGTACTTATGAGCTTGTGATTTATGTAATTTATTATATTAATATTAAATTTTGGCCAAAATGGAAAATTTCAAAAAATTAAGTCGAACCCCATGCTGTATTTTTATATTTTTTAGAAGTTATCTGTTTCCATTTTTATTTACATATAATTTTTACATCAGCTGCTACATTTTTACATAGACATGCATAACTACATACAAAAGACGTGGAATTGTCCGAGAGAGAGAGGGAATCGCTTGGCAGGCGACTGAAATTTAATTTGTTCCTTCCGGCTATAATATTGATCAGACCTGATCCAGAATCGGCAATCTGCCAGATACGGTAATATTTCATGATTCTGCGTTTTTGGTTTTCTCGTATCTTAAAAATGATGGATTCCACAGATTTTCGTCCTTTGTGGGGGCGGAAAGGGGCGTGTCACAATTTTAAAATACACTTGTATTGAAGTGATATCACAGGAGCTTGGTTAGAAAGTTTGGTTGCTCTAGCTTTTATAGTCTCTGAGATCTAGGCGCTCATTTGGACGAATAAGCAAAACAGACAGGGTCGCGTGTGAGAGAGAGAACGATGACTTTCGAAGTGGTTTTCTTCATAGTGGCTATATTAATAATCAGATCTTATCCAGACTTAACACTCTGAAAGATATAATCATTCTCTATGACCCTGCGCTTTTAGTTTTCTCGTATCTCCTTTGTGTGGGCGAAAAGAACGGGGCGAAATTTTGAAATACACTTGGAGTAGTGTGATAACACAGAAGACTGGATACAAAATTTGGTTGCTCTAGCTTTAATAGTCTCTGAGATATAGGCGCTAATGAAGACGGACGGACGGACGGACGGACGGACGGACGGACGGACGGACGGACGGACGGACGGACAGACGGACAGACGGACGGACGGACAGACAGACATGGCTATATCGACTCGGCTATTGATGCTGATCAAGAATATATATACTTTATGGGGTCGGAAACGCTTCCTTCTGTGCGTTACACACATCCGTTAACTCCACAAATCGAATATACCCCTATACTCTTCGAGTACCGGGTATAAAAATCTAGCATAGGGTTCGGCCTAATTTTTTGAAATTTTCTATTTGAAGCAACATTTAATTCGTCCGTTTTGCGAACATATGTAACACACAGATAGTATAGTATCCCTTTTTATCCAGTTTGGTGTAAGTTTTGTTACAATATTAATACATGCAGAATTTACGTAGTTTGAGATTTTGAGAATTTTAAAAGTTGATTACTGAATTTTTAATAGCCTCAGCTTCAATGATTGAAGCAAAAATATACTAGTATCTACATGTACGAATTTATGTGCATGTGTATATGTTGCATGTACAGTGTTGTTTCATCGGAAATATTGACCCATTCCTCCAATAATGCCTTTTTAAGGTAATTTTGGGACGAAACTTGATGTTTTTCATCCGTCTCTTCAATTCATCTTATAGGTGCTCGATCGGATTAAGGTCAGGGGACTGTGGTGGATGTGGTAGCAAATGTGCGGTATTCCACGCGATCCACATTTTCACATCTTTGGCAGAATGCTTGGGATCATTGTCCTGCATAAAAGTAAAAGATCTCGGCATCTTCAGCTTTAAGGCACTTTTTTTTAAATTTTCCTTCAAAATTTCGAGGTAATACTCTTTATTCATTATTCCCTCGATGAATACGAGTTCTCCAACACCCGCCGATTACATCCATCCCCACACCATGACTCCCCCGCCGCCGTGTTTCACTGCGGGCGCCAAGTTCTTTTTCTCCAATTCAGTGTTTGGCTTTCTCCATACGTGTTGACGGCCATCGGATCGAAAAATATTGAACTTACTTTCATCAGAAAAGAGCACCGTATCCCAGAATGTAGTTTCTGTGCCCAAGTACTCTCTAGCATAGGCTAAACGCTTCTTTTGATTGACTTACGAGATCAAAGGCTTTCGTCTAGCAGCACGACAATGATAGTTGGCTTCATGCAGGGCCCTTCTGACAGTCATTGGGTGAATTTCCTTCCCAAAGTCGGTCCTGACCTCAGCGGCTATCTGGGAAGAAGATATTTTGGGGTCCACCTTTACTTTTCGGATCACCTGGTTGCGTTCACGGTTAGTTAAAGCCCTTGAACGTCCAGATCTGGGTGCATTTTCCAAACTTTTTTCTCCTTCAAAGCTCGTAACAATGCTTCTGATGGAAAAACGGCTCAACTCCATAATTTTGGCTATTTCCCCATGCGACTTGCCTTCATTGTGCAGGTGAAGGACAATTTTTCGCTGAGCTACGTTCGATTCTTTGCGCTTATTCTCCATTTTGGCAAAATTCCGGCAAAATGCAAAATAGCTTCAGAAAACAAAAATTTTTTGCTACGATTTTGAGCGCATGAGGTTAAGGATAAGTCCCGTTATGAATTTCATAAGACAGTATGACCAGATTGGGCTTAAGATAAAAATAAAACTAATAAGTAAGAACACTGTGCCAAGACTTTTGTTCCACAAAATAGGTTCCTTTTTTTTTAAATGTTAATAGTTTTAAGTTCGCTATAGAAAATAAAAAAAAAAAAGTGCCTTTCCATTAAAAAATGCTTACTCTAAATATATAAAAAAAAATGTAATCATTAAAATGCAGCATTAGCCTGGAAATAGCATTTAAAGTTGAAATATTCAGCTGTGCCATCACTTAAGTGCGTCACTGTACATATGTATAAGTATTTTGTAGGTGATTTAATCAATACCGTAATTTGAATCTGTGAGCACAGTCATCGTGTAGGCTATGATTATGTTATTTGAATATTAATTGGTAATACAGATTTCGTGGACTCTAATTTAAAAATTCAAGAAGATACATTTAGATACTTAATTTAGATATATGTACTTTGTGGGACTTGGCGACGAAATGAATGATGGCTTTACATTTTAATATGCAAATTATAAAACGAGTCAGTCTTAATCCGAAACAATTATCACAGAAAATAAACGGACATGTCTTAGTCGAGGGCCATCGTGCCCTCATCAGCACTCAACAAAGAATGGACCAGTTCTGGGCCAATATTTGATGAGCCCACTTGACGCTTCATCACCATTTTGCCAACCTCGTGATTGATTAGCTTACGCAGATTGATCAGTTGCTCTCGAAACATCGAGAGCATGCAGATCCGTACCCAGTGCACTATGTTCAAAAAGTCTGATATTTTGGCATAAAGTCATTTTTTTTATGTATTCATAACTGAAAATGTAACTTTTTTTTTGATTATAGACACATTAGATAAGAAAAAAACGTTTTTTAAAAATTTTTCAAATTAGTCATTTAAATTTGGCGCGCAACTAAAGTCAGCTGTTTCAATTCAAGCTTAAATTATCGGTATGCAACCTTAAAATTTATTAAGCTTTGTCATTGTTTTGAGCGTGATTGTTTAAAGAAAAAGAATATTGTAATCATGGAAAGTAAAAGCACAGGTATTTAAAATTAATGTTCAGTGTTAGTTTGTCAAGATTGTGAATGTTTAGCTGTGTAGCGTCGTTCGATTCTTTGTAGTAATCAGACGTGTTTTTTTTGCGCTCCGCTTATCTGCCTTTAATCCTAAAGAAACAGCCGGTGTTTTTGGAATTTAATATCTGAATAGACTTCCTACATTGCCTTCTTGCTTGGATATTTTCCGTAGGCGCGTGTGCATGCCCACTTATTGTGTTTTTAAATATTATTTAATTATTTTCCTGTGTCAGTGGTCAATGTGTTTTGTTGTTTCTTTTCGTAAGTAGACGCAAAATCAAAATCTGCCGCTCTCACCTAGTTGATTTATCTCTTTATCACTCTCTCCCTATTACCCAAACCATTATAACTGTTCTTCCTCTCTCGCTCTCGATACGTTCAGCGTAGTAGCACTCTCTCTCTCTCTCTCTCTCTCTCAACTAAGTAACCGCTCTCCTCTCTTTCTTATTGCTCTATCGTTTTATCTGGCACACTGGTCTGATACCAATTGTTTTGGAAAATTATTTATTGATTTCTTAAAGTTACATTAATTATTTTCTCATAATGGAATACTCTGTTGTCTGTGCTAAAAAAACCTGCAAGAAGCAGATCACCCACGACCAACCGAGTATCCCCTGCTGGCTTTGCGATAGCGTAATGCACGCAAAATGCGCTGGGATTTCCGGTCTCGTGGGTGATGCCATATCCAAAAGGAACGGCCTGCACTACAGCTGTGAGGCATGCCGTCCGGTTGAGGGGGAGATGGCAGCGTTTATGAGGCAGACCCGGAAGGGCTTTAAGGAGCTGACCGTGGGCTTTAAAGAGCAATACGATCGGCTCCTAGCCATGGAGTCTCAGTTCAGTGGCTTCAAACTACTGACTGAGTCTCCTAGGCGCAAAAAGGTCACTCCGCGGGATCTGCATGTGCCAACTGACCCTCGTCCGGCCGATGCTGCCAAGCTGACTCCGACCACTCCAATTGTGCAGCAGCTGATTTCGTTCGCCTCTCCGAAGGCAACGACGGCTGCCGGCGATGAAAATTCGGTAGCCGAATTTATCGTGTCGGAGGGCATGCAGCCAAAATCGTCCGTAGCGTCCGTATCCGTACTGTCCGCAAACACATTAGCTGTCCCCTCAATTCCGACCCCGCCAGTGAACATTCGTCCCGGACCACCGGGTATTAGCATCACAGGCGATAGGCCTGTGGTGCCAAGATTGGTGGGGATCCCACCAAAGAGACAAGTTTTTGTCTCACGGCTTGCCCCTGACTCCACAATTAAAGATGTGACGGCTTACATTCAAGGCCAAATAAAAGCCGCTGATGATAAGGTGGAAAAGTTTAACTTGTCGTATGCCAGGGAGATAGCTTCCTTTAAAATAAGTGTCTCCCAAGCTCACTTCGACACCGTATGTTCTGCCAAATTTTGGCCGGAGCATTTGGTGGTGAAGGAGTTTAAGGCAAAAAAGAAGAATAGGCCCCCAATAACCTTGCCAACTAATCAGACCAGAGCCCCTTCGTCATCTTCCCGCTCCATTTCCACCCGTCCAAAAAACTAACAGACTCTCTTTTAGTGACCTATCAGAATGTTCGGGGCTTGCGTAGTAAGCTCAGCATTCCTTTCCGGGATAGTGTCGCATTTGCATCCCATGTTATTGTGTTTACCGAGACCTGGTTAAAGCCGGACATTCTTAGTTCCGAAGTTTTGGCAGATCGGTACACAACTTATAGAAAGGATCGTTCGTCTCGACGTGCAGGAGGGGTTCTGATTGCTGTGGACTCAAACTTCACGTCGGAACTTTTCACAGTCCAGATCGAGCAGGAACTGGAATTTCTGTGTGTAAGACTGATTCTTCCCGCTTTCTCAGTTTTCATAACTTGCTCGTATATTCCACCTTCTTCGGAAATCGCAATTTACGAGCAGCATTTGTCCGCCTTAACCGCTATTTCTTCCTCGCTATCTGACAAAGATCACATGATAGTTCTTGGTGACTTCAACCTGCCAGGAATTGATTGGTCTTCGGCAAATGAGTCTAATTGCCTGGTACCCATGGCACGACATGACTTTGTTGACGGCTTGATTGACCTGTCTCTGTCTCAAGTTAACCATGTTAAAAATTCCTTGGGTCGATTTCTTGATCTGTGCTTTGCAACGGATCCGACCTTAGCGTTGTTAATTCGAGTCCCCCCGCTCAGTATACCTGAAGATGCCTACCATCCTACATTCGAAGTGACGCTCGACCTAGGACGAACTGTATTGAATCGGTCGGGTAGACTACCCCAATGTGTCCGCTGCTTTCGTAAGGCCGAGTTTACGAAGCTTAATAACCTCATTAGGGATTTTGATTGGTCCGCTTTATATTTGTGCAGTGACATTACGACAGGCACAAACATTTTTTATGATGCACTGGACTCACTTTTTGTCTCTTGTGTCCCACTTTCCTGTCCGATTAGATCAGGGAAACCCCCTTGGTTTACCAAGGAGTTATCCCATCTAAAAAACGTAAAATCCAGACTGTATAAAAAATTTCAAGAAGTTGGCTCTCCTTCTTCTCTTTCTCACTATGTAATAGCTCGGTCAAATTTTTCAGTTCTTAACGCTCAATGCTATCAGAACTACCTATCTCGATGCAGGATAAGTTTCTCTAAGGACCCCAAACAGTTCTACGGCTTCGTAAACACTAAGCGTAGAAAGTCCGCACACCCATCCTCGCTATCATTCCTTAATACGTCGGCAGATAATGATCAGGCAATTGCCGATCTTTTTGCCCGTTTCTTCCAAACTACCTATTCGCAGGACGTCTACTCTGGTCAGCCGTATCCATACGGCTTACCGAGGTCGAACGGCATTTTCAGTCCTTTGCTAAATGAAAGCTCGTTGCTTCATGATCTACGAACAGTAAAGCCGGTGTTCTCACCGGGTCCGGACGGAGTTCCCGGCTGTGTACTCAGGTACTGTGCCGAGTCACTGTGTGGGCCGTTGCTCAAACTGTTCAACCTCTCTATAAACTCTTCATGCTTTCCCCCGATATGGAAGGAGTCCTTTATAATTCCTCTCCATAAGAAAGGTAGCAAATCTGACGCGAACAACTATAGAGGTATATCTAAGTTATCCGCTATTCCGAAAGTGTTTGAGAAAATTTTAACTCCGCACCTGCAGCACCTATGCAGATCACTTATATCTCCAGCTCAACATGGATTTATAAGGCGGAGATCAACCACTACCAACTTATTGGAGTTTACCTCCTTTATAATTAAAGGCTTTCAAGGTAATTTACAGACGGATGTTGTTTAAACCGATTTTAGTAAGGCGTTCGACTCTGTAAACCACTCCCTCCTTGCACAAAAACTTTACCTTTTAGGGTTCCCGCCCAATCTCCTTAGGTGGATCGCTAGTTACCTGTGTTCTAGGTCTCAAAGAGTCCTTTTCAAAAACTCCCTGTCCTCACCAGTTTTGGTGACTTCGGGTGCACCACAGCGGAGCCATCTAGGCCCCTTACTCTTTACACTCTTTATAAATGACTTTCCTTCTGTATTAACACACTCTCGAGTACTTATGTATGCGGATGATGTTAAGCTCTGTGTCCAGTATAAGGACATTTTCTTCCAATCCAGGTTGCAATCTCGATAGATTTCAGTCTTGGTGTTGTGCAAATCTATTAAACCTTAATGCTTCAAAATGTAAAGTAATGACTTTTCATCGTTCCAGCGCCTTTCTGGTTCCTTACACCCTTTGTGGTGGTTCTCTTGAGAGAATTACCCGGGTTGATGATCTTGGTGTTCTATTAGATCCCAAGTTAAAGTTTTCAGAACACATTTCTACCATGGTGAACAAGGCCATGGGCGTGCTTGGGTTTATAAAGAGGTGGTCAAAGGAATTTGATGACCCCTATATAACAAAGACTCTCTACACCTCTCTGGTTCGTCCGATTTTAGAATACGGCTCTTGTGTATGGTGCCCTCAGTACAACGTACACCAGGACCGTATAGAATCAGTTCAGAAAAACTTTTTACTTTTTGCTTTACGCGGCCTCAACTGGGATGCAGGTGTGAGACTGCCGTCTTACCCTAATAGATTGCTTTTAATAAACCTTCCAACCTTAGCTAATCGTAGGAAAATGCTTGGTGTGATTTTTGTGCACAACTTGATCAGGGGTGACGTAGACAGCCCTGACCTGTTGAGCCGCATAAACTTCACGATTCCTATTAGAAGCACTAGGAATTATACACCCTTGTTTCTTCCGCTTTGTAGATCGAATTACGCCTTGCATGAACCATTTAGAGTCCTATGCTCTGATTATAATTCCTCTACCATATTATCTCTACTACTAACTCCCTTCCTAGTCTGAAATTATTGATACTCTTATATCTTTCTCGTAATTAGCAATTGCTTAGTTTTTAGCTAAATTAGTTCTACTTTTCCTCGAACACTAGTCTAACAGCTATCTTTCCTGCATGTCCGCGATCGGTTCGGTTAACGAGTCGCGCGTTATGCGGCAGCGCCCCTCGGTCGGTTGGGCGGGAGGTGGGCTGCGTTCTTGCCTGGGATCCGCGCGTAACAGCCATCGGCTGGTGTCGCTTGGGCCACTTGATGGTGCAGTCATTGCATATCAACGTCCTAAAGGTATGTGCAATTGTTGTTGGTGTCTTTTTACAGGTGAAATTTAACAAATAGAGCCGTGTTTCGTGGTGTATTACTTGTTCTGAGCGCGCTTTAGCGCGCAACTAAAAACGACATGTTCAAGATTAATGTTTATATATTCGGAATTAATAAGTTTCCTCTGCCCCTTTTTGTTCCTTTTTGAATAAATTGACATGTTACAGCCAAATATGAGTTTCGGCGCTTAACGTTGCTGGAAGTTTGGGACAACAACAAGCGCGATGATGGTGCACTTATCATATGGGTATTGGAAAAAGTAAACAAATCTGATCTCAGTGCTGCTCAGGTGGATATATTTACTGAAAAAATCAGGATTTTTCTGAATCACGTCAAAAAATATTTGCCGCAGTGCAATCGAATGTTGCAAAGATTTAAGGCTCGACACGCAAGGTGGCTTTCGCAGTCAATTACTTTGACGTTAGATGAAAATGTGACGGATCTGGCATCTTCATCTGCAATGGGTAGACCGAAGCTAAACTATTCAGATGCTGGAGAGCGCCTAAAAAGAAAGTTAGCATGTGACCTAGCATCGGATAATAATTTTTCCACGCCTCATTTGCTTCACGCGGCTTCAGTTTCTGCAAAGAAAGCCAAAAAGGATGAATTAGCGACAGTTTTAAAAGTCGTCAGGCATGAAGACTGCTCTGAACTAAAAAAAACCTTGTTTCCAAATGAAGTCACACCTCTTACTTCGGAAGAAGCACTGGCTTTTTATTGGAAAATGGATTGACAAAACAGCAGTACATTAACATCCAACAACTTAACAAATCTCGTGGATGCGATATTTTTCCACCGTACTCAGCCCTCCTGGAAATGAAAACGGTTTGCAGACCACCCCAAATACGCATTTCGGAAAGTTGTGCACAGGTTTCAATGCAAAATATCCTAGACCATACAGCCGAAAGAATTATGGAATTGCAAAAAGAGGTTTTAGCTGAAATTGATAATATTTCACATTGCACATTAATAACAAGCTACGGCTTTGATGGATCAACGGGTCAAAGCATTTATAAGCAATAGTTTCATTCGGATGAACCTGCTTCCCTTGATCTTTCACTTTTTGTCACCACAATAATACCATTGGAATTAAAAGATGAAAATCAACGTATCATCTGGAAAAAAAGAGCTCCACAGTCTGTTAGGTTCTGCCGGCCTTTAAAAATTGAGTATGCAAAGGAAAGTCAGACTAAAACATTACTCGAAAAAAAAAGTTTGGATGTTCAAATCGCCACCTTAAAGGATTATTTATATAAAAAGGGGGACAAGGGGAAGGGGAAGATACATACACAATTACCGCCCCCTTTTCACCCGTCTGCACAAAAAGTTCCAGCAAGGAGACGGGAAAGTTGTTGTCAATGTCATCCTCCATGTGGCGCGTGAGGGTATAGACATGCATCAGTTCTTCCTCTCTATCAACCTTGTTGCGCAAGCTGTCTTGCATGCCTTCGGTCATATAGCCAGCCTGTTGGAGAATCTGCTCCAACTGAAAGATGCGCACTTTGAAGCTGCGTCCTTCTACATCCAGGACGGGCACATTGCCGAAGTATGCGGACAACGCATCTATCCATGGTGTCCATGGTGGCCGAAATCAGAATCCCAAAGAACGCCTGTGTATCCGTGGTCAGGGCCCTGGTGGTCAACATGAGAGCAGTGTGGCTGGTACAATTGCCTGCAAGAAAACCACATTAACATCATCGGGATCGGAATCTATCAAAGATTGCTTTGAACTTACTGTCCATGCGGATTTGATAGCCTACTGTGCTGCCTGGCACCTCGTCCCGCTCCTTGGATATTCTCTCAGAGACGCTGATGGCCGTGATATGACGTGGCTGGCTCACCACGACCCGCACTGCCTTGTGGGCCTGCAGCCTATCTAGCACATATTGTGACACCTGCGTTGACAAGCGTTAAACATTAAGCGTTACCCGTTTATGCATTCGAGCTCACTTAAAGACTCACCTGCGACTGTTGCAGAGTGCTCAGAATCTTTGAGCGATAGCGATAAATGTGTAGACTCACGGCTTCCTGATTCATCACATTGTTTTTGAATGCCGGGGGTATTTTTTGGGTACCCACCAATCCAAAGCTGCCTCTGGCTTCCCTCTTTTGGTTTGCTGGATGACCATTGCCGTAGTATGCCGCCGAACGCACTTCATGTTCAATATTTGCCATTGACGATGACAGTGTTCGCGCTTCTGTGGAGTTAACCATCAGCACGGGGCGTCGAGGCACAGGTGGAGACTCGAGCCCGGAGCCCGAATGACGCTGAGCACCCGGTTGCGCGCGGGCCCGCAGCTGATGGTCTTCAGTTCCATGGTCTGTTGTTTATTGTTGTTTTAAGTTTAGTAATGTACAGTTAAACTGTAAGGGTAAAATTACAGGTCAACTAATTAATCGAAGGGACTAAGGCAAATACTCTGACCCGGTGGGGCTGATTATCGACTCAGTAGCCGATATGGTCCCACCAACAGCCAAATTTAGGTTAGAGAAAAGCCGGTTGCCGAACAATTCCCAATTAGAGCTATTTAAATTAATTTATTGATTAAGATCATTTTGAACTAATTTTGATAATTTTAGAACTAGTATCAAAGGAAAACAGATGGAACAATTGGTTATAGTTTCGGCAAAGGCTACGGAAAGATTCATAATCAGAGTAGTTAGAAAGACAGAGTTGGAGATGAAGAGGAAAGTAATGCCTAGTCGGGCGGGAAGGGACAGCAATACTAACAAGGCTGATGAGGGCAGTCGATTCGACCTCACCAGAGAGAAGCTTATGGAGGAAGAGAACTCCTTGGCAGATTCTACGGGATTTAAGAGAGTGGAGGTTAATAATTAGGCGCAACCTACTTTCATAAGAAGGGAGATGGATCGAAGGGAGATCAATCGTTGTGAATGTACATAGCTGCGCTGTGGCTTGTTCATGCCCTCAATCTTTAGCGTTTGCGACGAGCGTTTGCTTCAACAGATCTTTCTCCACCGATGTAAGTGGGAGTGCGACAATATTATCGCTGTTAGCGGTTGAGCCCGACTCTGGTTGCATTTTGCGGATATTCCCAGATATTGCAGGGCCTTTTTCCCCCTTCTTATTCGTCTTAAGCTTTTTATTTTTCTGCGAATTATTGTTATCTGCCAAATCTGATAGGTAACTCAGAACTGGCGTTTACACTATGCAAAAGTTGATTTATTGAGTTATTGAGTTTCGGCTGCTGGCACGTGCTTGTGTACATACATTTTGTTTTGTTATTTAATTTTAATTATATGAACGACCAAAAATGAATGATTTTCTACGTGGCAGTGTATAGAGTTGGCTATTTCCAAGAAACGCATTGGGACCCTGGTAAGGAATTGGCATTTAAATGTATAATTCTTCTATTTTATATTAAATATGTATCCCAAATTATAATTGACGCTACTTGGATCTTTTTTGGGGGAAGAAGTTGTGAATAAACTTGGAATTCTTTTTTAATGAACATTTCCGCATGGAAATTGCACGGCTGCAATTGCAAATATGTTGTATTTCAGTTATACATATGTATGTATAGGTATATTACATACATACATACTTACATATGTAAGCACAATTGCAATAAAAATGCTGTACTTCAATTAATTACCTCAGGGAAAGAAGTATATGTGCACTTTTTAATTTGCTTATATTTTCTCTAAAGTTAACGGTAAGTTTTTTGTAGGTATGCAATTTTGTGTTCTTATCTATTATGAAGATCTCCTACTCCAGTGATCCTCTGTGGGCTTCATTCTTTGTACCGTTTTAAATTATATGTGTAGCAACTTGTGGCTTTCATGGGCAATAAGTACATACATACATACATATGTGCTAATTGGGATTATTGTGCTATTGAGTGTGGGTAAGCTAAGAAGTGTGATTTAAAAATATTTTTTGATCAGCGCAAAGTAAGTAAAACTGTTTTTAAATGTTTCGAGAATTAAATAATGGAAAATAATTTTGATTTTACGGTAGAATGCCCCGTGGGACACATTTGTCGGAGGAAGATCGCGGTATGATCAAAGGGCTGGCCGAATCTGGCAAGACAATTTCATATATTGTCGCCAGATTAAATAGGCATAGAAACACAATAACGAACTTTCTCAGAAATCCGGAAATGTATTAAAAAATTAAGCGGAGCGGCAGGCCCACTGAAATCGATGCACGGTGTAAGAGGCAAATTCGGCGTCTAACTGTTTAAAACAATAAGTCTTGCATGGAGATCAAAAGTCAACTGAAACTTGACATATCCAAAAGACGTATAAACCAAATTATAAACGAGAACGAAATGGTTACATATGCTTCCCGCGACGCTGTACCGAGGCTGCTCAAGTGTCACATAACCGCTCGCCTAGAATTTGCTGAGAAGTACAAATTTTGGTCAGAGGAGTTTAGTAAAGTTATATTTTCGGACGAAAAAAAATTTAACTTGGACGGCCCTGACTCCTGCCAAAAGTATTGGCGCGATAAAAGGCAACCACGGCATGTCTGCCATAAACGAAACCACGGTGGAGGATCATTAATGGTTTGGGCTGCATTTGGGTATGCTGGGAAGTCTCCATTTTGTTTTATACCAACCAGAACAAATGCAGAAATGTATATAGAGTTATTAGAGACAGTACTCATCGAATTTGCTGGAGACCTTTACGGGGATGAGTGAATCTTCCAGCAAGATAACGCGCCAGTCCACACGGCGCATAAAACAAAAGACTTTTTGGCAGCTAGGAAGATACCATTATTGCAATGGCCAGCAATCAGCCCGGACCTAAACCCAATAGAAGATCTTTGGGGAATACTATCCAATAAAGTTTATAAGAATGGCCGCAAGTTTGATACGGTAAATGACCTCAAAAAGGCATTGATCCAGGAATGGAATCAAATTAACCCTGAAATTCTCCAAAATTTGGCAGCCTCAATGCGAAACCGGATTATTCAAATTTTTATTAAAAAAGGAAAGCATATCAACTATTAAGAAGTAAAAAAAAAAATATTTAAGATATGTTTCTAATATTATTTTCAATTTTCATTCAGTATGCACATATGTATACTTATTTCATATGAAGTTAAAGTTGCTTATTAAATTTTGCGTTATCCTAAAGGTTTACAGAAATAAAATTGTTATTTTTTTGTTAGTACATACATATGTAGTCAAACGAGATAAATAAAATTCAATCCAAAACATTTTCTTTGTTTTTAATAGTTTTTTATACCCAGTACTCGAAGAGTATAGGGGTATATTAGATTTGTGGGGATAACGGTTGTGTGTAACGCACAGAAGGAAGCGTTTCCGACCCCATAAAGTATATACATATATATTCTTGATCAGCATCAATAGCCGAGTCGATATAGCCATGTCTATCTGTCCGTCCGTCCGTCCGTCTGTCCGTCTGTCCGTCTTCATTAGCGCTTATATCTCAGAGACTATTAAAGCTAGAGCAACCACGTTTTGTATCCAGCCTCCTGTGTTATCACACTACTCCGAATGTATTTCAAAATTTTGCCCCTCCCACTTCCGCCCACACAAAGAACGAAAATCTGTGGCATGCACAATTTTAAGGATACGAGAAAACTAAAAACGCAGAATCATAGAGAATGACCATTTCTATCAAAGTGTTGAATCTGGATCAGATCGGATTATTAATATAGCCACAATGAAGAAAACCATTTCGAAAGTCATCGTTCCCTCTCGCTCTCTCTCACACGCGACCCTGTCGGCTTTGCCTATTCGTCCAAATGAACGCCTAGATCTCAGAGACTATAAAAGCTTGAGCAACCAAACTTTCTATCCAAACTCCTGTGATATCACTTCAATACAAGTGTATTTCAAAATTTTGATACGCCCCCTTCCGCCCCCACAAAGGACGAAAATCTGTGGAATCCATCATTTTTAAGATACGAGAAAACCAAAAACGCAGAATCATGAAAAATTACCGTATCTGGCAGATTGCCGATTCTGGATCAGGTCTGAGCATTATTATAGCCAGAAGGAACAAATTAAATTTCAGTGGCTACCAAACGGCAGCCAAGCGATTCCCTCTCTCTCTCGCACACACTTCCATGTCTCTTGTATGTAGTTTTACATGTGTATGTAAAAATGTAGCAGACGTCGTAAAAATTATATGTAAATAAAAATGGAAACAGATAACTTCTAAAATATAAAACTACAGCATGGGGTTCGACCTAATTTTTTGAAATTTTCCTTTTTGGCCAAAATTTAATTCGTCTCTTTTGCGAACATATAATAAATTATATAAATCACAAGCTCATATGTATATATATATGTATATGTACATATATACTGACTGAGTACCGGGTATAAAGTAGAGCCGCGGCCTTTGCCGCGGCTCACAACTTTCCCTCTCGTTTCTAATTAATATCAGTGCACATATATGTATGTACATATGTATGTATGTACATATGTACATCTTTCCCTGAGGTACTATGGTTTTAATTAAAATTTTTAATTGGCAATTGTTTATAATAATTTAATTTATCTTTAGGCTGCGTGTTTCCGACCGAATATATAAAATATTGGTTTTAACGATTGTATGTACATATGTATGTATGCATGTACATACAATGTATACTTGCACTTTTTTCCCCAGCCATATTTTTTACGCGCCAAAAATTTAAATTTTGAGCTGCCAATTTTGGTTGTTATTAGTGTTATTATTCGGAAAATTGACAAATTCAACTAAACGCACCAAAATTCAACTTTTTTGCCACTTTTTTGGTCCGGTCCCCTATGCTTCCCCATGTGAACCCATATGGGTGAACCCAGATATTCCGTTTACTTTAATTTACTTTCGATACTGATGTTTTACAACACTAATAGAACCGTAAAACACCCTTTATATTGAAAGATCGATGACGTGTTAGCCTGTCAAAATGAGTTGATAGACATAAATTCATTTCGTTTGAGGTTGTCGTACGGATTACATATTTTTACGAGAGGGTTCTTTGAGCTTGTCTTTTGTAAGGGAAAATAGTTTGTGAAGCTCGTGCAAGATTATAAATCCCTTACAAGATACAAAATAAAGCAAAGTTTTGCAAATGGTAAGACGAATATCAGGCTTTTTTTCAGGCTAATTTGTATACCATACTCCTCATAAGGCGACTTCCATGGTCTATCCTATCAAAATTCCGACTCGTGTGCAGCCAGTGGTGAAACGAGATGTCGGTGATCCTGGTGTCTATACAAACAAGTTACACTACTTCGAGACCGAAATAATTGACAAGATGTGGAAGAAGCCGTTCGCCGTGGACTTCTTGCAGCCGGTGGACACGGTACTCTTAGGGGCTCCCACTTACTATAAGATTATCGAAATGCCCATGGACCTGGGCACTATCAAACAGAGGCTGGAGCACAACTACTACCACAACGTGGCAGAAGCGTTGGAAGACTTTAAGCTGATTACAAGCAACTGCTTCAGATTTAATAAACGACGCCATGTAGTCTATCGTAGAGGCCAAAATCTGAACAAATTCTTCAAGGCTAAAATGAAGCACATGCCCAAGGGACCCGAAGTCCCACACAGAAAGTATTTCCCGAACGCAGACCCGGAGACTCCTGTTCCGTTGGCGGCCTTGTTACCCCAAGCCCCTGTCCAGAAGACAGCCCTGGAGACTGATATCGAGTTAGAGGCCTTGAAGTTACAACAAGAAAAAAATACATGCAAATCAATTACAATGGTAAGTCGAATATCAGATGTTTCTTAGATTCTTTTGATGCAATGCTCCTCATTAGGAGACTGATCAAACCATGATCAAACCCATCAAAACCCAGTCGGCGGCCGTGCAACCTCAGCGACATTTTCACGAGAATCATGAGAAGCTGAAGGAGCACATCAGCAAGGCGGACACAATGATAGGAAAATTCTTATTGCCCCGCTTGAATTTTGTGATAATAAACCTAGAGGAGTCCAGAAAAACCGTCGAGAATCTGAACTTCATCACCAAAAGCCTCATCGAGGAGTACCATCAGCGGGCCAAAAATATACAAGAGATCAAGATTAAGATTCCCATTCTGAGCCTCACGAATTCAAGAAAGGTTTATGAAGAGGCGAAGCAGCTCCACACCATGCTAAATAATCTGAATGTGCACAAATTTAAATATCCCCGCCAGGTTAAGCAGGCGGTGGACGACTGGAATAATCAATTCATCTTAATGGAGAAGAAAATGCAGATAATCGAGACCAACTGGAAGGCTATCAAACTAGACTGAAAATAATCCCCCGACAACGAGATGATGAAAGCTCCGAAGTGTTGTAAGCGATATCATCGTAGATCCCAAATACCATTTTAAAATACGAGGTAGCCATAAGCCATTGAATCCTAGCGAAAATAAAATAAAAATAACAACATAACTCAAGTGCGGCTTATCTTTGGCATACGTTTCTCTCGAATACTCCGCTTCAGTGGGGGAAAATGGAATACGGAAATGCAATTTCCCCGCGCTGCACCGCCCAAATTGGTTTGGGAGCACTTTAGGACTCTGTAATTACTGGGTGTTAGAAATCTTGAAAGATAATTGGGAATTATATATGTATACAGTCATGTGAAAAATAATAAGGACACTTGGCTTTATTTCAGAAGAAGGTCTACAAAATGGATATATCCTATTACTGTGAAGTGAACTTAATTTTTATAGATTGTTTTACAATTGAACTTCTTAATGTAAAAGAAAAAAAAGCAAGAGTAGTGGGGAAAAAATTAATAAATTTTTTTTCGATATGTGGAATATACATATGTACATACATATGTACATACATATGTACATATGTGGATATGGACTTGTCAAAATCTTCAACCACTCAGCTATGTGACAGTTCGTATATGGCTGCTCACACATTGTTTAGATGCAAGACGTCCTAGAAAGCTACGCAATTGGGTCAGAGAACACAAGGGAGCATACATATGTACATATGTATGTCAGCTTACTGGAGAATACATTGCATTCATATTCCAGCTGAACAGGGTAATGACCCGAAACACTTACGAAAGCTCGCTTGGAATTGGGTGGCATCCGAAAATATTGACGTTTTGTCATGTCTAGCTTTAGCTCAGTCACTGAATCTTAAACTCATCGAAATCCTATGGAGGAATGTCAAATGCATTGTAACAACTGCAAATCCGTCAGCCAGAAGTTAGTTGAGGTCAAAATATCAGTTTATTTTCCCCGAAACAACTTCAAAAATCGAACAGATTTTTTACTCCAACAAGTAGTACAGCATAGCTGTATGTTTTTCGTCATATTTTGATCTTTTTCGATAAACATGACCAGGTCGATGTGGTCAAACTAATAGTAGTTGTACAGAAAATTTTCAAAATTATTAAATCTACATATTATATTTTTTGCAAGTTTTTCGGTATTAAATAATACTTGTATTGACATTCATTATTTGACAGTCTTCAGCTTGTATAATCATTTGCTATCGATATCATGGGGCTTGGTAAATAGTATAATGCACTATAATTAATTAAAGCGGCAATTTCAGACAGCAATAAATATGTACTTGCGTTGATTTAAAATTCCATTATATAAGAACTCTAAAGTAAAACTCAAAACCGGCGTAGTTATTCATCAAAATATCAGTAGATCGGCTACTACGACAGGCGAGTTGCAAACCTTTTGCTAATTAATTAATTAACTTAATTAAATTGTTATACCCGTTATACTCGAAGATTTTTGGTGATAGTCGATATGTGTAACATTATTACAGCCAGAAGGAACAAATGAAATTTCAGTCGCTACGCAACGCCTGCCAAGCGCTTTCTCATTTCCTCTCTCTCTCTCGCACACAACTCCACGTCTCGTATGAGTAGTTCTACATGTACATGTAGAAATGTAGAATATGATGTAAAAATTATATGTAAACAAAAATGGAAACAGATAACTTTTAATATACTCTTCGAGTACCGGGTATAAAAATTGGCAACACTTTTCGCTTTCAGAATGAGAGAAACCAAACCACGGAAACCATCCGCATTTTGACACTCAGGAATCTCAACGAGACTTCCGCAAGTACCAGAGACGAAAAATTACTGTATCCCTAAGAATCACCTCTCGACGCCTTTTCAGCACTTCATTTCACCTATGGAGACTGGGAAAAGGGGCGAATCAGGAGCTGCAAATGCGGTCGCTATCTTCACTAATGGATAAAAGGCCGTGTCGGCGGGGGGCAAGTAGGGATGCCATTAACCCCATCCAGTGTTCTATCGCACGAATCAGCAGAGCTGCTCTGCAGTTACTCGAGCCATCAGGGGACACTGGCAGATTGGCACACACGAAGAGGAGGAGCCGGTTTCTCACTTCTTCTTACATTGCCCGGCCCTAGTAAGCCTTAGTCTTCGGATTCTTGGGACTACATTCCTCAAGGAAATTTTCGATCTATTTTTAGATCTATTTTATTTTGGGCAGGGCATGAACTCGTGGCTCAACAACAAAACGAGAGCCGTAGTCAATGAAAAAAAATCTTTTGCTCTCATCTCGCTCCCAGTTTTTGGCTACCGCTTCAGAGAGCGGAGCACATCGTTTTACTTTTTTGCTCCTGCTATAGCCGTAGTAAATGACGCGAATAAGCTACGGATATAGCAGAGCAAATACTTTTCATTTTTCTGCTACGGCTCTGCTACCGCTAACGTTCGAAACGAGAGTGGTAGCGAGAGCAAAACGAAAAACTACGGAGTAGCGTAGCATTTTCAAACGCTGGGAACTTTATTTTCTGATTAAATATTGCTCAGTTTTAATAATAAAATAAAAACTTAAAATATATATTAAATACAAGTCCTAGCTTAAAAGATGTAGCCACAAACCAGTTTAATATAAGTCGAATAAAAGGTTAAACCGGTATTTTAATACTTAGTATGCAATCCCTTAACCTTTATTACGGCTGTAAACCTAATAATCATGGAACAGACCAGCTTTCCAGTGGTTTCCGGGCTTATTTTGCTCTATTCCTCTAGCAGATGTTTTCCCCCACCGCAGCCCAAAAATTGTATTTAATATATATTTTAAGTTTTTATTTTATTTTTAAAACTGAGCAATATTTAATTAGCAATGTGATAATGTGATAAAACATACAACAAATTGGCGTTTAAACATTTTTTGTTTTTCCTCTAGTCTAAAAACTGTAACACCTTAAACTTTTTATTTGACCCTGCATCATTTAGGCCCTGAGTCACTGTACGTTGTACTGAGGGCACCACACACCTTTGACCACATCTTTTTAAACCCAGAAATCTTTAAACTAAGATCTAATAGAACACAAAGATCAGCAACTAGGTTAAACCACCGTCAATGCTGTAAGGAGCCAAAAAGGAGCTGGAACGATGAAATGACATTACCTTACATTTTTAAGCATTAAGGTGTAACAAATTTGTACAAAACCATGACTGACAGCTATTAAGATCGGATTGCAACCTGGATTGAAATGAGCTATGCTTATAATGGACACAAAACTTAACATCATACGTAAGTATGTGAATACAGAAGGCAGGTCATTTATGAAGTGTAAAGAGTAAAGGCCTAGATGGCTTCCCAGTGGTACAGCTTGTGGGCAAAAGAATTGGATATGCCTGATCATCATTTGCCGACGTATTACGGAATGATAGCGAGGATGGACGTGAGGACGATATAGGCAGTTTTATACCATTCAGCATTAGGAACTTAGAAGTCTGGCCGAGCCATTACATAGCGATAGACAGAAGAAGAAAAACCAACTTCTTAAATTTTTTTTTTAATTTATTGAATATAAACTATGGAAAGATCAGTTTAAATATCCTTGGTTAAAGGATATTTTATATTGACTACTATTGCCGAACCAAGACTTTGTGGGGTTTTTGGCCAGAACCTGAATGGTTTTCAAAAAGCGCTGTCGCCTAAAATGACTTTTTCTGATAGATTTAGAGATTTAAAATTTTTTAAAGAATTATGGTTTTTTTCAGGTTTGGTATTATTTTTTTTTTTTACTTTACTTTAGGACGTTGATATGCAATAACTGCACCATCAAGTGGCCCAAGCGACACCAGCCGATGGCTGTTACGCGCGGATCCCAGGCAAGAACACAGCACACCTCCCGCCCAACCGACCGAGGGGCGCTGCCGCATAACGCGCGACTCGTTAACCGAACCGATCGCGGACATGCAGGAAAGATAGCTGTTAGACTGGTGTTCGAGGAAAAGTAGAACTAATCTAACTAAAAAACTAAGCAATTTCTAATTACGAGAAAGATATAAGAGTATCAATAATTTAAGACTAGGGAGGGAGTTAGTAGTAGAAATAATATGGTAGAGGGAATTATAATCAGAGCATAGGACTCTAAATGGTTCATGCAAGGCGTAATTCGATCTACAAAGCGGAAGAAACAAGGGTGTATAATTCCTAGTGCTTCTAATAGGAATCGTGAAGTTTATGCGGCTCAACAGGTCAGGGCTGTCTACGTCACCCCTGATCAAGTTGTGCACAAAAATCACACCAAGCATTTTCCTACGATTAGCTAAGGTTGGAAGGTTTATTAAAAGCAATCTATTAGGGTAAGACGGCAGTCTCACACCTGCATCCCAGTTGAGGCCGCGTAAAGCAAAAAGTAAAAAGTTTTTCTGAACTGATTCTATACGGTCCTGGTGTACGTTGTACTGAGGGCACCATACACAAGAGCCGTATTCTAAAATCGGACGAACCAGAGAGGTGTAGAGAGTCTTTGTTATATAGGGGTCATCAAATTCCTTTGACCACCTCTTTATAAACCCAAGCACGCCCATGGCCTTGTTCACCATGGTAGAAATGTGTTCTGAAAACTTTAACTTGGGATCTAATAGAACACCAAGATCATCAACCCGGGTAATTCTCTCAAGAGAACCACCACAAAGGGTGTAAGGAACCAGAAAGGCGCTGGAACGATGAAAAGTCATTACTTTACATTTTGAAGCATTAAGGTTTAATAGATTTGCACAACACCAAGACTGAAATCTATCGAGATTGCAACCTGGATTGGAAGAAAATGTCCTTATACTGGACACAGAGCTTAACATCATCCGCATACATAAGTACTCGAGAGTGTGTTAATACAGAAGGAAAGTCATTTATAAAGAGTGTAAAGAGTAAGGGGCCTAGATGGCTCCGCTGTGGTGCACCCGAAGTCACCAAAACTGGTGAGGACAGGGAGTTTTTGAAAAGGACTCTTTGAGACCTAGAACACAGGTACCTAGCGATCCACCTAAGGAGATTGGGCGGGAACCCTAAAAGGTAAAGTTTTTGTGCAAGGAGGGAGTGGTTTACAGAGTCGAACGCCTTACTAAAATCGGTTTAAACAACATCCGTCTGTAAATTACCTTGAAAGCCTTTAATTATAAAGGAGGTAAACTCCAATAAGTTGGTAGTGGTTGATCTCCGCCTTATAAATCCATGTTGAGCTGGAGATATAAGTGATCTGCATAGGTGCTGCAGGTGCGGAGTTAAAATTTTCTCAAACACTTTCGGAATAGCGGATAACTTAGATATACCTCTATAGTTGTTCGCGTCAGATTTGCTACCTTTCTTATGGAGAGGAATTATAAAGGACTCCTTCCATATCGGGGGAAAGCATGAAGAATTTATAGATAAGTTGAATAGTTTAAGCAACGGCCCACACAGAGACTCGGCACAGTACCTGAGTACACAGCCGGGAACTCCGGACCCGGTGAGAACACCGGCTTTACTGTTCGTAGATCATGAAGCAAAGAGCTTTCATTTAGCAAAGGACTGAAAATGCCGCTCGACCTCGGTAAGCCGTATGGATACGGCTTTCATAGAAGTTCTTCTTTTTTCACGTAACTTAAGTTTCCTACAACTGGTTGCATTGAACTTTGCTGACATATGCAGCTATAAACCGACCCAGACACATTGTAGATGCAGCTGGAAGATATAAAGCTTTCAAATTCAAATTTCATAATTTTTTTCGCTCTTTTTTCCCGAAATTTTACTTTAAAAAAACAGGAAAAGTCGAAAAAAAAAATATTTTATTGCTAACATAAATGGACACATTAATTAGGCGTCGTTTAAGGAATCGTTTTTAAAAATCGATGGATAAACGGGCGTGTTACAGCCGTTTGACCAAAAGTCGAAAAGTCGTGTCGACTAGTGTAGTTGGCCCCGTCTGGACCTCATGCTTGGCGAAGATTGGGTCGAGCCCCTCACTCTTAGTAAGTCTAGGGGTTGCAATTCGCCCATCATCCCATTTAAATATCTTCGCAAAGCATTCCTTTTGAGGGTAATTATTGAATATTTGGTGAGGAAAACGTTTGCTGTGAACCTCTAAAATGGTGGAGAAGGTTATGTTGTGCTTAGGATCCTGCTGGTATACATTTTGGGGAAGTGTCAGAGTTCATCCCTCTTTTCAGTTAATTTTTTGCTAGGGTCTTAGCAACTCCCCGTTCTCCTAATTTCAAGTTTAAGTCCCACTTCGTTCGGGTACAGTGTCGATGGGATGGTTGATTCTGAGATTTTGAATGGTGTTCCGCAGCGGTCGGCAGCGTCCTATGCACAGTGCTCCTGCGCTACCGCTGACCTGCACGTGATAGCAGTGTTTGGCACTAATGCATTAACACTTTTTTGTTTCGCTTTGCCTGCTGTCTACGCAAACAAACGCATACAAAATGTGCGAATATACATACATATGTGCACAGGCATGCCGAACTCTGGTTCAGGGCTTACCTCATCCTGGATTCCTTCAATGGGATAAAAGTAGAATGGAACCTTTGATTCCGAAGCTATGTATGAAAATTCGTATGTATAAATGTATACGTACATATGTATATGTATACACTAATGAACAAAATAATAGGTGTCAATTTTTTTTTTTTTTACTTCTTATATTTCATAAGTATCTTCATTTATTTCACTAAATCAAAGTTTGTCCAAAACTTATATTTTTTCCCTTTAAGCAAAAAGTAAAAAAGGTTTTACAAATCCTTTAATTTACAAGAAAAATAAATATTTTCTTAAATCCGTCAATTTTGGCTGAGCACAAGAATAGGTGTACATACATACATATGTATGTATGTATGTATGTAGGTTAACTGGAGTAATACGTTGAAGATGTTGTGATAAAAGTGATTCATTTTAATCCTTCATTTTCATGCTGAAATTCAGAAATATCAAACTTTATGTAGAAAACTGTTAATTGATAATGGGATATGAAGTAGTGTACTTCCACCTCCACATACATGCATATCTTATTCCAACACATTTTTGGGAAAAGCGGCCACAGCGGTCGCACTTTCTCATGGCCACCTTCATCCACTGCTGCTACCCAACTAAAGAACTTCCTGTACATATATGTATGTGCAACACAAGCGAGAACGAAGGGTCAATCGAGAATGCCCCGGATGTGTACTATGCTGTATACGGGGGTGTGATGGTTGCTGATGGGAACAACGTTTGGAATGGAACGTATAATATTGTTTTGGATGGCGTGGATCTTCAGGTTATACAGTCGCTGGGGGTGATCTGATCAGCGATCCATTGCCGATGCCTGGCCACGCCTCAGAGCTATAAACTTGAAACGCCGCAGTCGGCGTCGTAGCCGTCGTAGTCGCAGTCACGCATCGACTGCACGATTTGGATGCAATCATTTCAAGGTTCATTTGGAAAATGGTGTAGGAACATGACAGGCAAACGTGTGTTTGTGTGAGTTATCCAACTATTAACAGTGAGACAGAGACAGAGAGACTGTAAGGCAGAGAGCGAGAAGGAAGTATACATACATAGGTGCGAGCAAAGCACGTGCAAAGAAATTTACGCTCATTATACATTTGTCATTTTACGAAATGCAAAGAGCGGTCGAACACACACACATATGTTTAAGACGCAGCGCACAATCGTTCGCTCGCTCACACTTCCGACCCCCCCATAACAAAACCCAACAACAATTGTGTCCCAACGAGTACATATGTATGTATGGCAATTAATTTAAACGAAAATAATAGGAATGGGAAACAGCGTAGAGCGCATGCTCTGGGGGTCTGCTTTTTATGCAGTTGAATGCTAGGGTGGAAGAAGAAGCAAAGAAAAGACACAATGAAACACGACAAAACTTCAAGTGGAGCCAAAAAGAAAAATCCACAAGCACACACACACACACGACTGTCTCTTGGCAAAGCTGAGAGCGAGAGAGCATTAATGCAAATACAAGCAGAAGGGGGTAGGGGGAGAAGGAGGAGAGAGATAGAGTGAGAGAGAGTCAGTGGGGAGACGGCAGCAGAACCTAGCAAGCGTAAAAATAATATGGCGGCGGCTGAGAATCGGGGGAAAAAAAATCAACGTCTGGACTGATGTTGATCAGCCAACGCGTCACAGCCAGCGGTGGCCGAACGACAGCAACAAAAGAAAAGCAAAAGCAAAAACAACGACATCGGCAATCATCAACGGAAAACGATGAACGCAGAGGGGGAAGGCAAGAACACAGAAAAGCACACATACAAATGCACATGGCACACAAAGAGGTTACAAAATGAAAAATGGAATGCCAAAGACAGTCACAGTGGGACACGAGGGATTGACATGGAGTAAAATATATATGTACATATATGCATATGGTGGTGGGTGATTATCTGGTTCCGATATCTTGCCCCCTAGTTATAAATAATATGATTATTTGCTTACATTGTATTTGATATACTAAACAACTAACGATTGTTGCACATATACATATGTGTAAGTGCTACACTGTGCGCACGCTAACGACAACCGCAACGTGTTTTGTTCGCAGAACAAAAAAATGCAATCCAATGATAGACGAACACACGCCACTGTGCGAAAGAGGGAGCAAGCAAAAAACATTTCACTCTGGTCTGTGCTGCGCATACGCTACCCTCGCCCCGTCTCTCCGGCTGTGATCGACAAGCAGAGCTAATAATAAAATAAAGCTAAAGCCGAACGGAACGACGGAAGGTGTGGAATGGGATGACGAGTGGAGGGTCGCGGCATACCAGGGGAAGTCAGGTAGGCCGTTGAGCCACAGTCACGATGGTGGTGGTGGTGGTGACAAATGCGAAATGAAAAAAGAAGATGAAGTATAGCAGGCAAGCCAGCGGAGCCAGCAACAATCGGAGGCAGACGACAGGGTAGACATTCGAGTGTACAGACACAGAAAACTGGATTCGGTTGTGGATGATGATGAGAATTCGTCGGGTGGTTGAGAGCGCGCACACAGATATAACCAGCACACATGTACGCCAGCTGTAGCCTCGTTTTCCTGCGTCAGTGTGTATCTGTGTGGTGTCGGTCGTCGTTTGTTTCTTTCCAACCCCAAACCAGGCGATAGCGATAGCGAGCACAGGCCATCGCAGTCACACTTGGTGTTCGATTGCGTTGCTTGTACTACCATTCCACTCGCACCCGCGATTTTCAGTATAGAGAAAAGTTATCTCTGTGTTGCATGGGTGTGAGAGAAAACTGGTTTCGCATGCCCCAGCTGCCTGCGTCGCGCCGCCGGCACCCAACTCATTTACACCAACACCAACACATGCGCACTTCATTTTGTTTGGCAGCGCTGCCTCTGCTGCTGCTGCTGCTGCTGCTGCTGCTGTTCCCGCTATCGTCTGCGCGCGTCTCAGTCTTAAAATTCACTTGGCAGCGTTCGGTATTCGGTATTTGGTCTGTGCCTCGACCCCGCGCGCAATCACGGGAATACGAATACGAATACGCTGTTTGCTATTCCATTTATTGTACATAAAATATACTTTTTTTAATTGTTTATAATGCAACGCAGAACTAGTGTCTGGCTAAGAAGAAGTGAATGCTAAGGCAACAAAACAAGAAAACCAATGATGTCGCGAATCAAATGTGTGTGCAGGCGACGCGTCGCTGTCGACGTATACAGACAGCGGGAAAGCGTATTGTGAGAGTGTAGAGTGTAGAGAGTTAGCCGTGGAATAAAAACAACAATCTCATTAATGCTGAGCGGCGTCTAGGGTTATCGCTGTTATATTTTATGTAAGATCGCGTGCACAGGTGCTCCTAACTCTGGCCCGTTGCCACTGGACCCTTAGCATATTGAATACACTTGAAAAAAAAAGTGGGGAAAACTGTGAGAAGGAGCAGAAGCGGAACTTTAGAGTGCAGCATGTCCGAGATGACACCGTCGTCTCTGCGGCGCATGCTCTGTTTCTGTTATTTTTCCCCCGCATTGTTATTATTCCTCCTTGCCTTAGCCCCTGCTACTTCCCCTTGCAACTGAATTGTTGTAAGAGTTGTGGCAGACACACAAATACTCACACACACAAACACGCACACACATGGACAAGCAAAAACCAGTCTTTGAGCTGGTAGTTTGCCGTCTTCCCCATGCCACATGCCGCATGCAGCCTGCCACCGTTAAAGATGCTGTGTCTGGCAAAGCGTCTCGGCCCCGGGTCCGATGAATTCGCGTGAGATTCGATTCGACTCCATCTCCAACAGCAGCAGCAACCCTGGAAAAGGGAATCCACCCTGCCAGAACCGCATAAACCCACCCACCCCGAATGCCAAGGGCAACCCTCAACCCTGCTGTTCTATTTTCTTTGTTTCTCATTTCTCTTTTCATACGCCCTTTTAAAGGGGATTTAGTGTTGGAAGAGGGATCATTTATTTCTCCGAAAAATTTTCCTGACCTGGTATCGGAACTTGGACCCAGAACAGGACTTAAGGTCGGAAGCAGAAGTTGTCAACATTTTGGCAATGAAAAGATTGTCTCCCGTTTCTAAATTAAACTCTGAATCCGATCCAAATCCATATCTCGAATCTCTTCGAAGGCCACAGCTGTGTTGCCAGATTTCGTTTGACCGTTTACCCGCCGGAAATGTTGACTGTAATTGCAATGCTCTCTCCCTCTGTCAGCCTGTATGTTTGCTACTCTACACCCACTCCTAGACACATTGCTCTCTCTATCTCTCTCTGCCTCGATCCCCCTCACCTTATTTGCCTAGCCCAAAATGCATGCTGCCAATTTTCATAAGAGCGATATGCAGGCGACTCCTACCTATAAATAGAAGGTGTCCCTCTTTGTGGGGTGTTTTGTATTTGTGTGTGTGTGTCTGTGTTTGTGTGCCTAGTGACCTCTTGAGGCCGCACACTTGGATTGGATCATAGAAATTGAGTATGTCTGTGGGTAAAAAGTGCATTTAAATACATAGGTCAAAATAGATCAAACGGGCATCGAATTGCAACTAAATGATAGTCATTCTGGGGTTATTCAATCGAAACTTCTTCTCTTCCGGTGTAAATATGGATATGTGAGAGTGAATGATATCCGTAATTGAGTTGGCCTCACATTTTTCTTCCTTCTTTGGTTTGCTTTGGTTTTGTTTTCGTTTGCGTTGAAATGAATTTGTCAGTCTCTCCTTGTCTTACACATGTAGCGCTGACTTCATTCCCTTTCGTTCTTTCACACTGCCGTCCCGCGTGCTGTGCTGTTCTTTGCGACAACTACTGCTGGGGCTGCCAACCTGTTTGAATTGCACATTGTATTTTGTAAACATTTTTTGGGGGAAAAAGAGAGATAATACCCCAAGATGAAGCATGCCCCACGTCGTCGTACCCGTTCAAAGTGTGTATCTGTGTCTGTGTTTGTGTGTGTGTGTATGGGTGATTGGTTTTTTTGTTTACTAACTTTGTGCGCCTTTCCTTCGGTTTCCTCCTCAGAGCGGGCACGCAAACAGCATCGTCACCTCAGCCAGAAGCTCAGCCAGAAGCAGCCGCTACACTACCCCTCAAGGACACATCGAACATCAGCGGAAAACCGCTGACCCCCAAGGAGCACCAGCGACCACTTCAGTGCTTGGAGACACTTGCCCAGAAGGCGGGCATTAGCTTTGACGATTCTCAGGACGTGCCCCATCAGCAGCAACAAAAAACTCCAACCACCAAAAAGCGGAAGGGCAGCGGAAACGAAAACGAAGAAGGAGCTGATACACCTCGCACTACACGTCGCACCCGCACTCCCAGCAGCACCCCACAGCACTCCCGACACATCAGCAGCGGTCTAACAATGGAGAAGTCACAGAGCCCTGCCCAACAGGTGGCGTCCGCCACGACGGTGCCCCTGCAGATATCCCCGGAGCAGCTGCAGCAGTTCTACGCGAGCAACCCGTACGCCATCCAGGTGAAGCAGGAGTTCCCCACACACACGCACACGGCCGGCACGAATACCACGGAACTGAAGCATGCGACGGGTCTGCTTGATGCCAGCCAGGCAAACCAGCTTCAGCTCCAACAGCTCCAGCAGCTGACGGCGGCGGCAGCCGATGCAGCCGGAGGAAACGGTTCAGCGGGTGGTGGGGGAGGAGGCCAGGTCGGGGGCGCACCCAGTCCGGCGAACCAACAGGGACAACAACAACAGCAGCAGCAACAGCAGCAGCAGCATACGACAGCAATTAGTACGATGTCGCCGATGCAACTGGCGGCAGCCACCGGCGGAGTGACTGGCGACTGGTCACAGGGCCGGACGGTGCAGCTAATGCAGCCTTCGACGGGATTCATCTACCCACCCATGATGATTTCCGGCAACCTACTGCACTCCGCTGGCCTCGGTCAGCAGCCCATACAAGTGATCACCGCCGGAAAGCCTTTCCAGGGCAACACTCCACAGATGATTACCACCACCACCCAGAACGCCAAGCAGATGATTGGGGGGCAGGGCGGGTTCGCCGGCGGAACCTACGCCATTCCCTCCAGCCAGTCCCCGCAGACGTTGCTCATCTCACCTGTCAACGTCATCTCCCATTCGCCGCAGCAACAGCAAAGCCTTCTTCAGTCGATGGTCGCCCAGCAACAGCAGCAGCAACAGCAGCAACATCAACTCAACGCACAGCAGCAGCAGCAGCTGACGGCGGCGGCGGCGGCTCAGCAGGCGGTGGCCATGGCCAAGGCGGGTGTGGGAGTGGGAGCCGACACCCAAGGCAAGATGCAGGCTCAGAAGGTGGTCCAGAAGGTGACGACCACCACCAACACGGTGCAGGCAGCCTCGGCAGGCGCTGGCGGGGCACAGGCGCAGCAGCAACAGCAGCAGCAGACCACCACCCAGCAGTGCGTTCAGGTGTCGCAATCGACAATGCCCGGCGTGGGAGTTGGAGTGGGCGTGGGCGGGCAGCTGCTAAATCCGCTGGGCGGGGCCGGCGCGGGACAGGCGCAACAGATGCAGCTCGGTCCCTGGTTCTGGCAGAACGGTCTGCAGCCCTTCGGCTCGAACTCCATCATCCTGCGGGGCCAACCGGACGGAACTCAGGGCATGTTCATCCAGCAGCAGCCCACCACGCAGACCCTCCAGACGCAGCAGAACCGTAAGTGGCGCCTTCTCCTAATGCAATCCGTTATCCGTGATCCAGAGCTAATTCCGATTCCTTTCCTCCGCTTTCCACAGAGATCATCCAGTGCAATGTGACCCAGACACCGACCAAGCCCCGCACCCAGCTGGAAGCCCTGGCATCCAAGCAACAGCAGCAGCAGCAACAACAGCAGCAGCAGGCGGCGGCCAATAGCCAAGCGCAGCAGCAGCAGCAACAGCAGCAGCAGCAACAACAGCAGCAGCAACAACAGCAGCAGCAACAACAGCAGCAGCAACAACAGCAGCAGCAACAGCAGCAACAGCTGGCGGTAGCCACAGCCCAACTGCAGCAGCAGCAGCTGACGGCCCTGCAGCGTCCTGGAGCACCAATTATGCCACATAACGGGACCCAGGTGCGCCCGGCCAGCTCCGTGTCCACACAGACGGCGCAAAACCAGAATCTGCTCAAGGCCAAAATGCGGAACAAGCAGCAGCCTGTCCGTCCTGCGTTGCCGGCCCTGAAGACGGAGAATGGTCAGGTGGTGGCGGTTGGTGCGGTGCAGAGCAAGGCAGTGGGCCAGCACATGGCTGCCGTCCAGCAGCAGCAACAGCAGGCGAACCTCCACCAGGTGGTCACCACAGCGGGAAACAAGTGAGTGGCTGCAAATGGCAGTCAGCCGGAGAGTCTACCATTTAATTCCTATCGTAATTTTGTTCCTTTTCAGGATGGTCGTGATGAGCACGGGCACGCCCATAACTTTGCAGAATGGCCAGACCCTTCATGCAGCAACAGCGGCGGGAGTGGAAAAGCAGCAGCAACAGCAGCAGCAGTTGCAGCTTATGCAGAAGCAGCAGTTCCTGCAGCAGCAAATGTTCCAACAGCAGATTGCCGCAATCCAGATCCAGCAGGCAGCAGCCCAACAACAGCAGCAACAAGTCGCCCAGCAGCAGCAACAACAACAACAACAACAACAACAACAACAACAACAGCAGCAACAACAACAGCAGCAGCAGCAGGCGGTGGTCCAGGCGCAGCAGGATCAGCGGCAACAGGCTCAGGCCCAAGCTCAGGTTCAGGCTCAACAACAGCAGCAGCAGCAGGCATTGGCGCAGCAGATACTGCAGGTGGCGCCAAACACCTTCATCACTTCCCACCAACAGCAGCAGCAGCAGCTCCACAACCAACTGCTGCAGCAGCAGCTCCAGCAGCAGGCGCAGGCCCAAGTGCAAGCACAGGTTCAGGCCCAGGCACACGCCCAGCAGCAACAGCAACAACAACAACAGCGGGAGCAGCAGCAGCAGCAGAACATCATCCAACAAATTGTGGTACAGCAGGCGGCTGGGGCAGGTCAACAGCAGCAGCCACAGCAACAACAACAACAGCAGACGCAGGCGGGACAAGTGCAGCTGAGCAGTGTTCCCTTCTCTGTGTCCTCCACCACGACGCCCGCAGGAATAGCGACCTCGAGTGCTCTCCAAGCCGCCCTCTCCGCCTCCGCATCCGGCGCCATCTTTCAGACGGCCAAGTCGACAAGCAGCGGCTCCTCTCTGCCCACCAGCAGCGTAGTGACTATAACCAACCACACAACAGGTCCCCTCGTCACCAGCAGCACAATGGCAGCCAGCCTCCACCAAGCCCAGCTCCAGCAGCAGCAGCAGCAGCAACATCAACAGCAACAGCATCATCAGTTAATATCCGCCAGCATTGCAGCGGCCACACAACAGCAGCAGCAACAGTCGGGACCACCCGCTTTGGCAGCTGCATCGCCCTCAACTGCCACGAACCCCATCATGGCCATGACGTCCATGATGAACGCCACGGTTGGACCTGTTACCAGCAGCGCAGTGATGCCCTCTCCTGCAACGCTGGTCGCATTCAGCGCTGCAAGTGGGGGCAGTCACCCGGCCACACCCACTAAGGAGGCGACGCTTAAGATGCCCAACCCCTCCGCAACCCTGGTGCCTTTTGGGTCCCCTCTTAACAGTAGCTCCGCTGGCCACGATCATCACCCATCGTCCGTCAACACCACTCCCAGGTCTGCTGGGAGCGTCAGTGCCACCGCGGAGCCCAGTAGCTCAACTAGCGACTCAAGGGTAAATGGAGAGGCCCCGGAGGCTTCTCACAGCAGCAGCACGACCCCCACCACTCCCACCACTCCCACGAAACCCACCACCAGCACACCCACTACAAGACAGAGTAATGTGGTGCTGCCCACGAGTAGCTGCAGCACCACCAGCAGCACTACTAGCTCCTTCACCTCCACGCACAGTGGGAAGGATGAGGGCAAAGTCGGGCCGGGTACAGCCACCAGCACCACCGGCTCCACCACTTCAACGCCATCTACGACGACAGTCAGCAACGGTATTGGGATAGCCACTCTGGCCAGAGCAGTGAACACTACTGTGACCACTACCACTACGACGACCACTAGCAGCAGCACGACTACACCAACAACCATAACGAGTATCAGCAATGGGAACAGCAACGTGGGGGGGAAAGATCTGCCGAAAGCTATGATCAAGCCCAATGTGTTGACCCATGTCATCGACGGATTCATCATCCAGGAGGCCAACGAACCCTTCCCTGTGACGAGGCAGCGTTACGCAGACAAGGACACCAGCGACGAGCCGCCGAGTGAGTCTCTTCCCTCCCTTCTTCCTGTTTTTCTGATACTAATCCCTTTTCTGCTCTTCTTCCACAGAGAAAAAGAGTGCCATGCAGGAGGACGCGAAGCCATGCGGAATAGCCACTGCAACGCCAACCACAACCACAGCACAAACAGCAGCTGCCAATGTGGCGGGTCTATCCACAGACATGGTGGCCTGCGAGCAGTGCGGCAAGCTCGAGCATAAGGCGAAGCTTAAACGGAAGCGCTTCTGCTCCCCAGGATGCGCCAGGCAGGCGAAGACTGGCGTTGCAGCTGCAGATGCAGCTGGAACCGGAGCGGGAGAGGGCAATGGAATGGGAATGGATATGGAAATGGGAGGCATTGTGGGAGTGGATGCCATGGCTCTGGTGGACAAACTGGACGAGGCCATGGCCGAGGAGAAGATGCAGATGCAGACGGACGCCTTGCAGGCGGTGCAGCCTGATCCGATGTCTCTTGTGCCATTGTCGAATACTACGGAGATGCCACTGGTGTCCCTTCCTATCCAGCCAGTCATGGCAGCCACCCCAGTTCCAGTTCCACCCCTAGTTGCAGTCGCACTCACAGTCCCCGCTCCTGTTGCCCCGCCTGCGGCTCCGGCTCCCAACCCACCAGCGGCAGCGGTGGCGCCACAGCCACCAGTACCAACACCAACATCCTCCTCGACCGCAGGCGAGCGACCGCCCATTTGTATCTGGAGCGTGGAGGAGGTTGCTGACTTCATACGGAACCTTCCCGGCTGCCAAGACTACGTGGATGACTTTGTCCAGCAGGAGATCGACGGCCAGGCGCTGCTGCTGCTAAAGGAGAATCACCTGGTGAATGCCATGGGGATGAAGCTGGGCCCCGCCCTCAAGATTGTGGCTAAGGTTGAGTCCATGAAAGAGGTGGTCCCGGCGCCGGGCTCTGGCGAAGCCAAGGAGGCGACGGCAGCGGGAGGAGCTCAATAATATCAGTATTGGCCTGTTGCTCCAGCCGATGCTAATGCCGAGGGGATGCCCATGCCCTCCTACTCGACATCCCCACCACCATTTTCGCTCCTCCGTCTCCGGCTTACGTACGGATCCCGGCAACAGAGGGCATTTTTAGAGGGGCTAAGATCTGAAGATGCGTCTCTGCCGATCGATGTAGAAGTGGAGGAAGAGGCGGAGCAGTAGCTCTACACCCGGTCCAAACATGTCCGCAGCCAATATGAGAAGAGAAGAACTGCACGGCTGTCGTCACCTGTATATTATAGAGCATAGACTTAGCATCAGGACAGCCACGTCTCTCATCAATTGTACAGATTTCCAGAGATTTAAACTTTAGGCTATATTGACTTGAAATTGTACTATTGTATATCAAGTGTACAGATACCGAAACATAGCCGTTTCTAGGCTTAAGTTTATTTATTTGATAATTGTAAATCATTCAACACCGACAGAGCATAGGAGATCGATCACCTGAACAAAAATGTACTGCATACGGATATGCATAGGATGTAACTATTTAAACGTAGTATTAAGATAGATATTCAGTCATATTTTTAATGAAACCGAATTGTACAGTACATATGATTTAATTTTTAAAATTTAAATATTTGACTCGTTTGGTGCATAAGTAGCTCCACTCTTCATAACTCATCCACGTTCTGTACAGCTTCTGGAACTATTATTTAACAAATTTACCCAAGGTTCCAGTACACACACGCCAATGGATGAATATATCATATATTTATATATAGTATTTATTATAATGCATAGTCTTTTTTTTTTAAATACCTAAAATTTTTTTTGTCTTTTTGCTAAACAAAATATAAAGTATGACTGGAAAGTGAATTAAATGTGTATTTTGAGTTCTGTGTCAATTTTATTGATAGGGTGATGCGGGAAATGAGGTGGTGCCTTTGTAAAGGGGAGTTTTCTTAACGGAGATTTAAATAAAGTTATTGCATTCGTGCCGGAGATCAGGTTGCCCCGATAGACATATGTACAAAATCTAATATGATAGCAATGTGCTTCGGAGGTGAAAAGGATGAATCTGTATAAACACATGTCGAATGCAGCTATTCTGAAAACTAAAACTCCTTGAACCCCTTCTTTTACCAAATCGGTAACATCTATCTCTTTTTGTAGATCAAAAGTTTTCGAACATACGTTCGGAACTAAGAACAGAGAAGATCAAAATTTACTTATATATGTGCATACATACATACATATGTACATATATGGGCATTTCTCTGACGAGGGCCACCGAGGCCAAAAAATTAAAATTCAATAAAAACGCATTTGAATATAGTTTTCTCGGGATTTAACTTATAAAAGATATTGAAAATCCGTCAATTTAATTAATTGACATATAATTTAACTAACTTTGATCTGAAAACCTATTAAAATTAGAAAAGTTAAATTTTTTTGTTTTTTATTTGGTATTTTTTTACATGTTTTCCATTATTTATTTAGCCTATAAGAAAGATGATTTTTGATAAAAGTTTTTCCTGAAAGTACATATTTATCTATCTAAATAAAATCCCAGAAAATTTTCTCAATATCGGTTAACGAAATTTTTGTAACATTTATAAAGCCAAGAAATTTTTGTCGCGTGCGACAGAGGCTTAAATTGAATTAAAAAAAACTACAAGCCATACATGCTTAAAATTATAATCATTTTAAAGAGTCATCAATGCTGAACATTAATCAGAAATTCTCATAAATATATCGCCTCAACTTTCGCTGAAATATGACTTTGAATTGGTCGCCGCGAAAACCACTTCTATATTTGTCCCGTGCGAATACCATGCTTTTTTGCAAATATCTCGAAAACGAACAGTAGCCTAAATTCTCCATTAGCAAAAGCTATAGGGCTAGTCAAGTGGTGAATCATAACGGGAACACAATTTTGAAAATCGGTTTTTGTTTTGACATTGTTACAACCTGAAATGCGTACGAGCGTCCCTTTCGACATCAGAGAAAATGCCCATATGTTGTTTCGATTCATATTAAATATGGCTGTATGCACCTTAAAACCAGAAACAGCCACAATTTTTATTGCCGCGTGAGGAACGATACAATTTTCCATTTTTTTACCCCGATCCAGACACCAGCAATTATATACATATATTTTTGAGCAGTATCAATAGTCAATTCGATATAGCCATGTCTGTCTGTCCGTCAGTCTTGTTTTTGTTCATGTGTTTTGAATATATCACATTCTGCGATTTTGATCGTTCGTCTTCTAGATTTATTTAACTGACGCAACCTCGCACGAAAAACGTTTGTTTGGAAGCTCTGGATTAATTTCGGTCAGATGAGTGTATTCATATTATCCAATTTGTTTATATTTTTTCTCGTGAATATCAATTTGTATTTATGTGCTCGAGAACTTCCAAACCTCACAAACACTCCGTAATGGTCCATACCCATTCTGGACCTCCATTCTGGCCTATGAGAGGCCTCGCTGAGGGCTTTCAGGGTTAACCTAACCTAGCTTACATACATACATACATATGTACATATTGTTGGGATAATATGCGTGTATTTTATTTAATATAGAAAATAGTTCATTCTTCGGAGTTTTCTTACAGACTGACTTCTTGATACAAACATGATCGTTATCGAAACTAAAGTGTTACCAAATTGTTCAACTTAAATGATACCTTTGTGTTGCAATTAAAATACCAATTATTTTCAACACATATGTGCTATGTGAAATTTTGTTTTTAAATCGCAATCACATTAGAATCCACTTTTAGATCGTATAAATATAGCATTTTAATATTTGACAGTCGATTCGAAAAATTTTGGGACTTGCGATAACCGGACCATGGCTGATAGCTATCAGCCCATAGGCTTTACAATAATATTTATACGACTCCAAGTTAAAGCAGGAGCAATTTGCTTTGCTTTTTAATGATTGATAAAGGTAAGGATATATAGTAATGGAAAAAATTGTATAAATGGAACATTTTTCAATGGAACAAGATTTGGAACAATTTGGTTTTATCTAGTTTTAAAATGGTTAAAATCAAATTATAGAGGTCGAATTTCAAAATATATAAAGAGAAAAGAAGATATAAAGTAACTATTCCTGTGGATCCCGTTTTGTTTGTTGTGGACGTGTACGGATATTGAAAAGAAATACATCAAAATCTAAAAGTTGAAAGCAAAACTATGTCTTATAATGCGGCAAAGGCCGCGGCTCTACTTTACACTCGGTGCTCGGTTAGTATACATGTGAGCTTATATTTTCGGTAATTTATACAATATTTCGTTTTGTATCGCTGTTTATAAAAGGATAAATTAAATTTTTTGCCAAAAATTTCAATAAATGAAGATATTAGATGTTATCAGTTTCCATTTTTGATTACATATGTTTGTGAAGGGGCAGATCCGCTCACAAAATACTTGCGTCAAAGCGTCCTTTGCATCAGAAGGCGACTGAATTGTGGATTCCACAGATTTTCGTCCTTTGTGTGGGCGGAAATGGGCGTAGCGAAATTTTGAAATAAACTCGTGCTGGTTTGATATCACAGGAGTTAGGATAGAGAGTTTGGTTGCTCTAGCTCTTATAGTCTCTGAGAACTAGGCGTTCATTTGGATGAATAAGCAAAGCCGACAGGGTCGCGTGTGAGAGAGAGCGAGAGGGAACGATGACTTTAGAAATGGTTTTCTTCATTGTGGCTACATTAATAACCCGATCTGATCCAGATTCAACACTCTGATGAAAATGGTCATCCTCTATGATTCTGCGTTTTTAGTTTTCTCATATCTTCAGAATTGTGTATGCCACAAACTTTCGTCCTTTGTGTGGGCGGAAGTGGGCGGGGCGAAATTTGGAATACATTCGGAGTAGTGTGATAACACAGAAGCCTGGATACAAAATTTGGTTGCTCTAGCTTTAATAGTCTCTGAGATATAGGCGCAAATGAAGACGGACAGACAGACATGGCTATATCGGCTATATGGCTATTGATGCTGATCAAGAATATATATATACTGAAGGTAAATTTGGTCTAGTTGTAATATATTTTCCATTGCAAAAATACGAAAAAATCGTCCGCGGAGATGCGTCGCTCACAACAGACTGAAATTTAAGAAGTTAAAAAGAGGGCGAGAGAGCGAGTTCGACTACCTTGTTTAGTATGCCTGGCGTAGAACCTTCGAGAGTTCACATACACACATATGTACATTCGAAAAAGACTTTTTGGATTGTCGTTCAAGGGCAAACGGTCATGGAATGAGCAGAGCAAAAGAGACTGGAAAAAACTGCTTGTCGGCTGAGCACGAGCACAAGACTTTTTGCTGAAAGGGTCGGTGAAGAACTCTTATTTTGCGACCGCACGAATCGGTTAACAGTTATTTGCGAGCTTTGCATTTAATATATAAAATGTTGCAGAATGGTTCAACTTAATTTCTTGAAATTTTTTTTGAATCATAATCATAATTATCCTTTGCCGCGGCTCAAACGTTCCCCCTCGTTAATTATGAATCCATTATTGACAAATAATTGTTAATTAAAATAAATAAAAATAGCATAAAATAAAATTATTTGCAAAGAGTTACTTCAATATATTATGTGAGATAACCCTAGAAAAACTTCTCGAACTATACATCAGAAATGAAGTGGGGGGACTGATGTCAACCAACCAGCATGCCTACACCAAGGGAAAATCGGTGGAGACAGCACTACACTCGTTAGTAGTTACCGTCGAGAAAGCCCTGAACAGCAAAAAGTATGCACTAGGAGTATTCGTAGATATATCCGAAGCCTTTAATAACGTGGCTACAAAGGCCATAATGGACTGCCTAGGAGCAGCCAACATTCACCTAGAAATCGATCTCTGGATAAAAAAACCTTTTAAGTTGTAGCCGGGTGCAATCAGAGAGGGGCACCGCTTCCATGGTCAGAGGAGCACACAGTGGCACTCCCCAAGGTGGAATCCTGTCGCCCCTCTTGTGGAATCTGGTGGTCGACAACCTCATCAAGAGATTCGAGAGAAGGACCCCAAAAATAACAGCTTATGCGGATGACATAAGCGTACTTATTACGGGTGTATGTCCATCTACTCTCAGCTGCATAATGGAACGAACACTCAGGGAGCTATATGAGTGGGCAGATGGAGTAGGACTCAGTATCAACGCGGATAAGACGGACCTCATCCTATTCACCAAGAGGTACAAGATACCAGCATGGATCCCCCCGAAAATCAACCAGACAAGGCCCCTGGACATCTACGCAGGTAAGGCAGCACAGCGCCTAATTGAATCGGGGAACACGACTCCTCAAGGATACGGGCATACTTAGTTCAATTGGCGTGGAAATGACCAGTGATACTGACTACATGATCCCCCAAACGTGCCTGGAAGTAAAAACAAACATTTTCATGGGACCCGAAGGCTGAAAAGCGGGACGGGACCAGACTCAGCACCTCAGCATATACACTGACGGCTCCAAGATGGAAGGAGGAGTAGGAGCGGGCCCTGAATTTAGTGAATCTTAAAAGCTACCCGACGGAGACAGCAGAGCAGCGATCACACAATGCGGTTAACATATTCGTTGACAGCCACGCGATAAAAACCGATGAAGTCGTCCGCGATTAGTTCCAGAAGTGTCCTGGCAAGCAGGGAGGCACTAGAATCACATCTAGACTAGCACATCTAAGTCAGTGCGGATCTACTGGGTTCTCAGCCACCAGGGCATCAAAGGAAACGCAGGACTACAGACTGCTAGTATATACAGTGGCTCAAAGCCAAAAAGATCCAGTGGCAAATAAAAAGTTTAAAGTGCTACAAATTTTAAAATAGACGGAAAACCAAAAATGTTTAAACGCCAGTTTGTTGTATGTTTTAACACAGTTAAAAAAGGAACTTTATTTGCTGGTTAAATATTGCTCAGTTTTAAAAATAAAATAAAAACTTAAAATATATCTTAAATACAGGTCAAAGCCAAAATGATCCATCCACAAACTAATTTAATATTATTCGAATAAGAGGTTAAACAGGTATTTTAATACTTAGTATGTAATGCCCTAACCTTTATTACGGCTTTTAACCTACTGTTCATGGAAGAGACCAGCTTCCGAGTGCTTTCCGAGCTTATTTTGTACCATTCCTCCAGCAGAGCATTTTTCAGGTCATTTTTGGTAAAAATCCTGGGATTTTGGGTGTTTTTCCCCACCGCAGCCCATAAATTTTCAATAATATTTAAGGTTGGATACTGGGACGGGGGAATCATCAAGTGGGGGCAGTTCCAGATAAGCTTGGAGTGCACTATTCCGGACGAATGTTTCGGGTCATTATCCTGGTAGAACAGGAAATCATGTCGGATTCAAAATTTCTCGGAGCTTTTGTGCAAATTTTCTTTGAAAATATTGAAGTACATGTGCTTATCCATCGTAGACTCGATTTACACCAAGTTTCCGACGCCGGCTGCCGACATGCATGCCCATACCATGACACTTCCTCCGCCGTGCTTGACTGTTGCTTTTACGTGTTTGGGATCCAGCTCAGTATTGGGCTTTCGCCACACAAAGTTCCTTCCGTCGGACCCAAAAAGGTTGAATTTGGACTCGTCTGCAAAAATCACGGTGTTCCAGAACTCCAAATCCTTGACAAAGTTGGTTTTTGCGATCGCCAACCGTATCCCTTTGTTTTTCGGACTTACAGAAGACTTCTTTCGGGGTACTCGGGCATTAAAGTCATGTTTGCGCAGAGCCCGGCGCTCAGCTTTCACACTGCACTCCTTCCCTATATTGTCCTTTACCTGTTGGGTAAATTTGGGGCCGATAACTTGCACCAAAGCTTCCAGAAACTAGAAAACCCACTTGACTTCCTGTTCTACCAGGATAATGACCCGAAACATTCGTCCGGAATAGTGCACTCCAAGCTTATCTGGAACTGCCCCCACTTGATGATTCCCCCGTCCCAGTATCCAACCTTAAATATTATTGAAAATTTGTTGGCTGCGGTGGGGAAAAACACCCAAAATAACAGGATTTCTACCAAAAAGGACCTTAAAAAAGCTCTGTTAGAGGAATGGAGCAAAATAAGCCCGGAAACCACTGGAAAGCTGGTCTGGCCTATGATTAGTAGGCTAAGAGCCGTAATAAAGGTTAAGGGATTACATACTAAGTCCTAAAATACCTATTAAACTTTTTATTCGCCTAATATCAAACTGGTTTGTGGCTGCATGGTTTTAGCTTTGACTTGTTTTTAAGATATATTTGAAGTTTTTATTTATTTTAAAAACGGAGCAACATTTAAGCTGCAAATAAAGTTCCTTTTTTAAATGTGATAAAACATACAACAAACTGGCGTTTAAACATTTTTGGTTTTTCGTCTATTTTAAAATTTGTAGCACTTTAAACTTTTTATTTGCCACTGGATCTTTTTGGCTTTGAGCCACTGTACATACATATATAAACAGGTCACTGCCTGGCTGCGTCGCGACGCGTCGAAGATGCCTCCAAGAGGTCGCCAGGGAAACTGATTGCCTTTGCCAAAAACACTTCGATTCTAGGGGACATTAAAACACCCTCGTTAAGGTCCATACAATCGGGTCCTGTTGAGGGCCGTCCGGTGAAAACTAACCTAACTATATTATGTGAGAATGCTGGTAAGGAGATTCAGTGGATGGTACTTTTTGCTTCTTCTGTTTCTTGGTCTTTTAGTGACTAGTGACTTTTAGTACATTGGGGTGACTAACAAGGCGTTGTTGATAGTTTGCTTCGTGAAGTAGTATAACATCACCCGCCATAGGAACCTTTAGATTCCTTTCGATGTCCGCAGCTTAGAGCCTTAACCAGTAAGACACCTACATAAGTATTCTTGCGATCCTTTTGCGAAAATGTAGAACCCAGCATTGTTATGCCACTATAGAATTGCGTCCTTGTAGGTAATGTAAAATTTGCACATTTGTTGCTTTTTTGCGTTTTTCTTATTGATATTTATTTGTTTAATTGTGGGGGTGTGTCAACTTCAAAGTAAGCGAATTAAAATCGAATTGGTAGAAATAATAACGACAACTAGACGATGAGATGCTGTTGAGTATCAGTCGACGACTGCTTTATTGGGATCTTAGTGCATGAGCACCGAGCATAAGCGAGAATAGTGAGAGCGTACAATGATGAGCGTACGCTTTGACTACGAGAGGTGTCTAACTAGTTCTAATTTATTTGGGTGGACGAAGTTTGACCGAACACCTTGTATGTTCCATTTCAGAGCACAGTCCTCAAATTTTCGCACGTATTGCTGCAAAGCTTCTGTAGTAAACGGTTTTAATCAAAATTATGAAAATTAAACAGCAAAATAGTCAATATGAAAAAACTATTTCGCTTATATTATTTTTTCCATGACTGTACACAGGATGAAACGAAGGAAGGAAGATGAAAAATGTTAGTAGTAGCAACACAAATGTTTCAAATGTTTTCAGAACTCAGCATATAGGTCAAAAAGCACCAAATTAGATTAAGGAGAAGAACCAACTAATGATCTTTGAGCGTCCATCGACCAAGAACCAAAATTAATATAAATATTGTTCGCAACGCACAAACTATTGATTAAAATGTTACAGTATTTACGTAAAATTTAGTATGGCATAAATAATTTAATCTTGCCCATTGAGACAGCGTTGCAAGTAGCGTGCGAAGGTCATGCTCATGGAACTTTCAAACCTATTGGAATTTATATGTATATGGACGTAGGTCGATATGTATGTATGCACTAGGTACTAAGAACTAGGTATGTACTTGGAACGTATGTATGTACTAGGTACTAGGGACCGAATTCGCAGGTAGTATGTTGAAGTTTTGTACAGTCACATTTGATAAGAATAGCTCATTTATTTTCCAAGATTATCTTATTGTTTTGAAAAAGTGGTACAATAGATGAAGACATTTAAGTTTTTTTCGCAGTAAGAAGGCCTCATAGAAGAATGAATTTGTCTTAGATTCTTAATATGGTGATGGTCCCAGCAGTTCTCAAGTTGTATATGGGATTTATGGAGGCGACTTGGGGCTAGTCCATTAAAGATTCCATTAAGAAGGTCAACCATTCTAATTCGGTCGTAATAATAGAACAGTGAATAGAATACAAACCGTGTACCTGTTTGTCGCCGAGGCAGTATACCTATGCCTATCCACGCTTACATCCAAAAAATAATAGTAGAACACAAAGATTGTTTAAGCTATTGTGAAAATATTTGTTTATTTTTGTTAAAATTTTGCTCGTATTTTGGAAATATTTATAAGTATTTGTATGCATAAATGATTCTGGATTTTCCACCTGCTCTGCTAAATTATCCATAAATATTTGGTGATTGGTATTATTATTTGAAAGGTTTAGCTTTATATTCCTGTTAGAACTTTGATTTAGATTTTGTTAATAGTTTTTTTTCAAGCTTGGTAGTTTTTTGTTTGTTATCGATTTGGATTTTGGTATTTGCTTGGTAAGGATTACGAAATTGAAAGTATTTCTTGTTCTATATTAATATATCTGGATAATAATGAATCCCCCTGGGGCGTGCCGCGAGGAGCTGGATATCTAATCATATTGAAAAATTCTGAAAAACTTGCGTCCCAAGAAAGTCTGTAATTCTCAGTATCTGACTTGAAGAGATTTAGGTATTAAGAGGGACAGACAGACAGAATTTTTCATTGAATATCGGGTTCAACTTTTCGCACCCAATAGATCATATCTGAATGTACATATATCCTGCTATCCTGTATATATGTATGTTTGTATTTCTATATGTCAAAAAAATAAAATTTCCTTGAGATGGCATGGGTTTAAGCTGATTTCTGACTTCCTTATCTCGCCGTTGTTTTACAACACACTGCTATCTAAAACTAATAAAAAAAGAAATATGTAGTAATGTAGAATATGTAGTAATCAAATATGTATGCTTCCTAGGTATTCCCATTAGATATTTTTTGTGTGATTCGTTAGTTATTTATTAGTTTGTTAATTGTTTAATTGTTAATTAAAGCCAATTTGCATTTTTTATTGGAGTCTATGTTAAAATTTGTTAAGCGCCTTTCATATTTGCTCGTCTTGTTCTTCTCGTTTCCGTTTCCGTTCTTGTTCTCTCTGGCTTATTCGTAATTAAAATTTGTAATTTTTCTTAGAAAATACTTGGATTGATGTATGTATATATATATGGTATGGATCAGTTTTGTATATGTATATATGTATGTAAAGGTGTTGTGGTGTATATATGTATATTAGTATATCATATACGCTTGCATAATTGGTCAGATGTTGTGGCATTATTGAATTGTACATTCAGTTGATTAGTTAATTATTCTTCTTTTCGATTTTCCGTTTACCGTTTTACATTTGCAATAATCTCTGCTTAATTTGAAAGCCTCTTCAAATATGTAGTTTTATCATACCTTCCTCACATATCGTCTATATATTCACGATCGTAAATATAAATTATTATTCTTATTTACAGTGGTTTTTATGCATTTGAAAGCAAACAAAATGTCACAGCCGTACTCCTCTTAACGTTTTACCCATCTGTTGCTTTTATACGATTACATCCCGTTCTGGTAGTCCTTTCACCAACTGAAAGGTATTGATAACACGAGATACGTGTAAGTGTCCGCCCCGATTTCTAATAGGTTACATATCTTATGATTATCGCTTTGATTCGAGATATTTCTGCTGGTGATTAAGGGTTTCGTTTGCTGGTCCTGCTATATCTTTAAATTTAAACACAAACTATGTATATAGTAAGTATTACCTACATACATATGTACATATGTGTACGGATAGCCACTATGAATATATTATTGAAAGTGACGGAGAGGGCTTGGAGAGTCTTTAGCCTAAATTTGTTTGGGTGAAATGAAATCTATTCGATACGGATTCGATCTGAAAGTGGGGGGTCTGTCTCTCCATAGTAATTATCTATTAAGCTTTGCCTTCACTGATTATGCACTTGATTTATTAGAACAATAAGAAAACCGATAAATGGGGGCAGCATAAAATATACATACATAGTTTTTATCGATTTACTATTGGACGCTCAACAGCTCTTTACCTTGAGCAATTTTTCTTATACCAAACGCAAGAATTCGTACTACTACCTATTTATTCCCTTCCTATTACCTACTTGATATAAGTGTATATAGAATTTGATTCAATTTGTGATTTAGTGTGACGTAGGTGCTGTGATGTGCTGCGGTCTGTGTCTCGTCTGTGTGTCTTTAGCCTACGATAAAATTAGCACCAATGCAAGATAATGATTCATTCACTCGGCGATCTCTGACGTGGTTCCTGTTCGTGTTGTTTGGTGTATCTTTGATTTGTTTTATTTGTTTAATATTTGGAAAAAATGTTGCCAAGATATGTGTAATTAACTACAGTTTTTATAGGGAAAATCATCTAGAGATGAGGACTTTCAACATTTCATTACCAATTTTTCATAAGATATTAGGATTACCCACCAAATCTCTTGTATCCAAAGTATTGTAATTTCGAGATGAAAAAACAAAAGTTCTCAAAGCGCAAGAGGGAAGGTGGGTGATGTGTATGGATGTATGTGAGGAGTACAATTCGATATAAAAAAAAAGAAAACAAACGGATCTTCCCATCCAATGATTCCTTTTCCATTTAGTTGGCTAAATACTAATCAACAACGTTTCCGATACACAGAGCTATATGCTCTTGTGTAAATACAATATGCTTACGATATACATATGTACTATAGATAGATATCCATCTTCATATCCCTCGGTATATATGTTTATTCGCTTACTATTTGGATCTTAAGTACTAGGGACTGTCTTATTCGTTCGCTTGATGAGTTTGTTCTGGTTTCGTGGTGTTGCTTCCTTCCTACCTTCCTACCTTCCAATGTGTAAATAAGTAAATGTCTATGTTACATGCTAGGAATTTTCTATGCTCTGGCCTCTACCTATCGATTCGGATCACACTGCAATTGCCTTTGGGCGAGGAGAGATGAAAGAGAGTTGGGTTTTGGTTTGGTTCTCGGTGTGCATCCGGAAATGATTATTATTGTACCTATGTATATAAGTCTGGGGGATATAAGTTGAAAACCTACGTCTCGACGGCACTTCTCTGCATCTATATATGAATATACATATAGCATACACATGTGTAGGTATGTATGTATATCTCTATAACTTGTTTGGTTTTGTCTATTACATTGTAATAAGTTGTCTGAGTTCCTACGAGGTTTTTTTAGGAGCAACAAAAATGAGGGAATCTGAACTTCAAGTTCAATTTCATTCTTTGGAGTTCTTTTTAAAATTGATTTAGCTAAAACACAGAATCTCTATCTGATGCTGCTGCTGCCTGCTGGCTGTTTGTCTTCAAGTTATAAGTTGAGGAAGCTGTTTCCGAGGAATCCGAGCATTATAGAGGACATGGTCAACGGGGCCAGCCTCACGTTCGTGGCGGTGCTGTTGCCAGCCAATATCTCAGCCCGTTTCCGCATGCGCTCCTGCAAATCGATCAAGTATTAACAAATAATTTGGAAATAAAATTAAAGTTTTGGTATCCACCTGATACAGCTTATCCTCGCCGGGGGGATCAAGGCACTCGAATTCGCAGCAACGTTCACCAACTCGAAAGTTTTTGCAGAACTACACGGAAAGAAAAGAACGGCGATCAGAGAGTCGAATAGGGAGCAAAGAGGTATGGGCCACTTACGTAGGGCGGATCACAGTAGATGGCCTTGCACCAGAGTGGTTCGGAGTGATAACAGACGCACAGGCTGCACACACCGGGCCCGGGCACGTACAGCATGCCGTGGTTGACCTTATTGCCCTGAAAGTCAACACAGTCCTCCTCCAAAGCATCTGTGGGATATACATAAATAGATATGCTTACATATATGTACATACATACAAGTATAATTATACATATGTACATACATACATATGTACATAGAACAAATATAGAAATAAATGAATTGCCTAGTGATAATGGATGAAGATTATTCAATTTGGAATTAGCGAATGATTTGCCAATGCCACTTTAATCCGGCTTTAGTCCGGCCCCTGTCTGATGGCTGATCCCCCAGTTCAGTGGCTATCAATTCGAATGGCTTTCGGTTCAGCGCCGTCAGGGTTCAACGCGGACGCCCGATCTGCCAGCCAGATAATACGTGTTTTGCGCAGTTTTCTGCTTGATTTGATGCTACAAATACTAGTATTATATGCCATCTCAACCCGCGGTTCCACAAATCAAGGCGATATACATATGTATGTACATATGGTCAGGCTGAAATAATGATTTCGGCTCTGCTTTGGTTAAATGAATGAATTATTTTTGTTTGATTACCCTTTGAATCTGCTCAAACAACTTAAGACTTTTCCCTCCATGACTTACCTTGGGCTGTTGGTCATCATTTTGTTGCCAAGTGAATTTTCCTATCACCCAAATTTATTATTACTTGGCGTTAATTTGAAGGCACTCAAAGACCCATATTTAAACCCTCGTACTGCAAACTTCTAGCCGAAAATAAACCTTGATTAATAATTTCTTTGAAAGTTTTTGGATTTCTTTAAGAATTGAATTTTATGATAGATGATACTATCTTGAAGACATTCTAATAGTTAAATTTAAAGATAGTTACTTGCGAAGAAAAGAAAATACAAATCCCATTCCAAGTCGCCTGATGGGTTTTCAGTCCAGCAATCGAGACCTTTAAACTTTGAGAATTATTTATGGGAAACATACAGTACTTACATACATACATATGTATGTATGTACATATGTATGAGTGTACCCGTACATAAATGAGCAAGTGGACTCGTATAGCCGTGTACGTATGTATATGCACACGTAAGTCTAATGCCAGTCGGATACTTTAACAGGTCGAAAGGCAAACGAAGGCAGGGCATGGGCATGGGCACGGAAAGGACTAGGAACAAGCAGACTGACAGAGTGACAGTCGGCCAGACCAGAAAGCCAGCTGGACGGACAATACACGATGAGTGTGCTAGACAACTAGCAGATCTGTAAGGGCTGGGGTATGGGGATATATGTACGAGCGGATGGGAATGGGTGATGAATGGGTCAAGGGGCACACGCAGGGGACCGAGAATGTGTGCGTGTGTGAGTTTCTCTGCTTGTTAGGTTCGATGCAGGAAACTTTTGAATGAAGCTTTCAAAGCTCTGCAACATGAAACGGTTGGGGTTGAATCTGATGTTGGAATTCGAACACACTCATACACACGGACAAACCCACACACACACCCACATCCACATCCACAAACTTGTCCAAAAAAACGGATACGGGAATTCAGAGATACGGGGCCATGGGCGTACGACGTACTTGAATGAGTCGCGTGCGAGTCAGCGGCAAACTGCAGTCAACTTTTTCCTTTCACTATTTCACCTTCTCTTTTCCTCTGTTTTTCTTCTTTTTCAGCTTTTCTACGTTTCTCTTTGCTTTTTTTCGCTTTTATGCCAAAGTAAAAGGCGGCGAATGAAGCTAACGGGGATTGCTAGGCCGAGGCGACATTTGGGCGGATGCTGCAGTGGCTTGTTCACTTTATTTGTTTGCCTTGCGGCTCGCTGCAGCTGAAACTGCCTGCTGACTGCCTGCCCCCTCTGCTGCTGGTGGCTTGTTTCTTCTCACGTTTTGCCGTTGCGGCCAGCTTTCGCACGTGCACGTGCTTCTTCCACCATACCCACCAGCTCCCAAACGACGCATACGACGCAACAAAATCGTGTGAATATTTTGAGAGCTTGTATGGACAATAAAAAATTGGTTCTATTGGTGAAACAGGAGCAACCTACATATTGTATTTCTTGGAACATTTTCATATGATTCCCAGATGTTGCCGAGAGCCAAGTGACAATAAAACTCACCTGAATGCGAATAGTGTGAATGCCAACATTTACCGACAGTAAAAGCATCGCTTGGAATTCGCTCGTGTAAGAGCTGCTTGAATAATTAAAGGCCCAGCGCACTCGACTTTTGTGTGCGCCAGCTGTCGCCCAAACAATTTAGCTGTGTCCTGGGTCAAAGTTTAGTGCGACATGCCTCCCCTCCCCCCTAACCATCGTGCCTCTTTTGTGTTCTCGAAAACTGCATTTCATGGCAGTACAGATGAAGAGAAGAGCAGCAGAGCCGAAGCCGAAGCTAAAGCTGCGGCAGGCAGCCTTATTTCACAATTATGTTTATTACTTTTTTTTTAATGCTAGGCTTTTTCACTTCCAGCTCTTGACCCAAGCACCACACGGACCAAGCGCTGCTCGCAGCTACACCGTGCGAAAATTAACTGCCATTTTAAGAGCCACAAATGACAAAAAAAATACCCATTTCCGAAAGAAATGCTGGAACACTATCAAAAGTTCAGACTTCAATCATCTGAAATGTAAAAAATTGATTTGTCATTAAGTTATCCATATATGGAATATCCAATAAATGTCATGAATATACTTATGTGCCCCCCCCGTTTTACACTGTATCTCGTATATTTTCGATGTGAAAAGATTGATTTGGATTTACAAAATAAACTTTATGTGAGATCTTGAAATTGACTGCTTATGTACATATGTAGATGCATATATGTACATATGTATATATAAATATGTACATATATTCCTGAATTCCTGAACCTTTTGGTTTCAGTGTGGTCTTGAATTGGGTCTGTGGCGGTGTTACGCTTCCATGGCCGCGGCTTACTTATAAATAGCTTTTGTTGTGACATTTACAAGTAGCACTGGCACACCCTGCACCTCTGCACCCTTGCCCCATGCTGCCCAACATCCTGCTCGAGTGGCAGTTTTTGGCGGGGGCCAAAGCGGAGAGGCGGATCATCCGGACTCATCCGAAATGCGTCCAAAATGGGAGCGTCCTTTGTTCTATTTTTCGATTAAAATCCCTTTTCCCCCCAAACCCAAATGCAATTTTCCATATGTGTTAATTTTTCTCGTCCAACATGGAGTCGGATTCGATCCAATTAAAGCTGCATTTTCCTCTCGCAGGATGTTAATGCGTCTCAAGCAAATTAATTTGAATATTCTTTGATTTTTTTCCAGGAAAATACATATGTATGTATATGTACATTCGTCGCATCGAATTGAAGTTCGATTTCGATTCAATTTTCATTGCGCTACATGTTCATTCAGTCATTGATTGGGGTTGTAATTGTGTTGTTGATTGAGTAGAAAGGTTAATACCATGTCGATGACGCTTTAACTGCTGGTTGTACTCTTATTCCAATAAATGTACGTTCTTTTTAGATAGATTTCAATTTTAAATGCTACACTCTTCACATTCTATGCAATTTAAGGGACGGATGTTTGTCTTTGCAGAGTTCTCTCTTAAGAATCAGTTTTCCCCTTTTGATAGTCAAATTAAATGCCATCTGGCCCCGGCCTTTTCAACTAGCAACTTTTCCAAACTGTCCGAGAAGTATTCTCCAAGAATTTTCAATTTCATTTTCGATTTTCAGCATTTGAGGGGCAGCTAGCCACTTCAATGCTGGCAACAACGGCAAAAACGAAATTAAATCAAATGCCACTGCTGGTTGCAGCCTTGTTTGTTCCCTCGAAAGCGTCCATAAATGCTGACAATTGTGGCCTGTTGGAGGGGGGCTGTTGTGGCACATGAAGTGCTGGGGAGGAGGGGGGTGGGCTTAACTTTGGGCAAGTGGCAGGGTCATGGCGGCAGCGTTGAGTGAGTGCAGCCATCAGCTTTTTCCCTCTTCTTCACTCTGGTAGCCTACTTCTGTGGCTCCGGACACTGCACACGTGAGCGCTGCACAGTGGCACAGTGCCCTCCAAATGTATTGCAATATTTTGAATATATGTACTACATATTATGTAGATATTGATTTGAAATTTTTACAGAATATTTTTGTCCTGGGATTTAACTTCCCTTGGCAAGATAATAGCGTCCTTTTATTTACTTTTTGGTTTAATTTTTAGTTTAGTTGTGGGCAGCACCAGATACTCTAAACACGGCATAGTCAGTGTGGTCTCCTCAAAGCGCAACAAAGGGATCTAGAGAATTAGTAAGGTACACAGACCAAAGCGAAGCCACGCGCTTAGTTATTCTCACTATATCTCTTTATCGCACAATCTTCGCGTGCCAAGTACGCCCCCTGGTGGGGAGGACTGACTGTGTACCGGGTATAAATGTAGAGTCGCGGTCTCAGCTAAGGCTTACAACGTTCCCCCTTGTTTTTGTTAGTTTTCTTCAACAGAACTAGCTTTTTGTCTGTTCGTTAGACTTTAAAGAGCCTCTTTTTGCGCTCTTAAAGGATTTGAAATGTTTAAGCCTACATATACGAGTTTTTTTTGTGGCACATGTAGCATTTTTCCCAACATATATATTTTACCCGACTTTGCCACATAGCAATCTTTATGTCGAATAAATGTTCCATTTTTGGACGGAGACACACAATGAAGGGGGATTTTTGAATGGAAATGGAGGTTTTTTATCTATTGTAGAGTTTCATTATTTTACATTCAGAATTAATATTTGTATGCCTCGAAGTTTAGATTTTTTCCAATATTTTTAATAAAACGAACCACTGTGAGTGTTTTCTGTCCCTCACTAACGGCATATTCTTTCTGTCTATGTGTGGCTAATTGAGTGTTTTTCTTTTTTTTGAGAGAGTGTTGGCTAAAAAAATGCTTGTGAGAAGCAGAACCGGAAAAAGAAGGAAGTGCTTGTCGACTTTTGTTTGGGCCATGGCTTTAGAAAAGCTGTAAACGGAACCAAAGATTATAATACTATTATGAGTGTCATGTGATGGTGGTGCAACGTAATTAGCACGGCCACTGTGGCTGTCTTTATGTTTGTCTCTATCTCTGTCTAGCATTGCCCCATTATCACTGGCCGTGTGCAAGAGTCGCAAGGGGTTCTAAGCACCATGTTTAGCATCACAGTTTGTGGCCCCGATGCAGACCTGGGATTAGACCGTGAACGATTTGATTGGCCATCTGATGGCATAGTTGAGCATAATCACCCCTAGTCAGGGATATACTCGGCTGAAGTCTATCAGCACTCAACGGTCGATTGATTGCACACCACCATCCCCACCCAGCACAGAGGGAGCCCACACAGAACCGACCCATTGTACGAGTAATTATATGGAACCCAATCGATCGATCACCGGACAGAGACAGAAGGCCTGGGGCCAATTTATGTAAGCCTGCGCTTATCGCTGACTTAACCCCCGGACCCAGAGTGAAATTAATTAGCCCGAGGCGCCTGTAAGCAGGCTACAGTATGCATCAAGATGGAAGGAGCCTGCATGTGGAATTATACGATGTAAATCTGACATGGGAACAGCCTTCGCAATAGGTATAACTGCTGCCTTAGTGTTGGCTTTTGTTGCGACATTCAAAATGTTCTGAAATTGGGATATTAAAACACGGAAAGTCCTTCGCGAGGAAGGGTGTGAGAGGTGGGGTGCACTGCATTGCATGTGCAAAGTCAAGGCTGTATACAATATCCAATATCAAACGACCAAGCTCAAACAAACAACTTACTCCATACCTCACTCCGCCAGATTTCACCTTAGCCCTTTCACACTCGGCAGACAGTCTTGTGCACAGGTTTTCTCATTCTCTCAATTGGCCATGACTCGGCACGGGTTCGCACATAAAAAGGAAAACAGGATCATCAAATTTGATAGAGTACTCGGCTACAGTGCTCCTATATCCTTTATTGCCGACTCACTTCCGCCTGCCTCCCAAACATTATATACCCATAAGGAAGCGTTTCCGACCATATAATGTACATGTACATATATGTATGTATATATATTTTTCATCTACATGAGAGCCCAGATCTCAGAGACTATGAGAGCAAGAGGAACCAAATTTTGTAACCAGACTAATGTGATATCACACTGTTACAAGTGTTACAAGTGGAACCAAATTTTGTAACCAGACTAATGTGATATCACACTGTTACAAGTGTGTGTATTTCAAAAATGTACCCCTCCTCCCACCACCCATAAAATCATAAAGAATGACCCTATCTATCAGATTGCCGAATGTGGATCAGATCGGATCATTATTATAACCACATTGACAAAAACCATTTAGCGAAGCAACGTTCCTTCTCGGAAATGGAAACAGATAACATCTTATATATAAATAAATCTCACAAACGGTACAAACGGTTAAAATATTTTTTTTGGCAAAAATTCAATTTGACTTTTTGATTCAAATCGACATCTAACATGTATTGTATAAATTGCAGAAATCGTAAGCTCACATATGTACATACATATGTATGTATATACTAACTGAGTACCGGGTATAAAGTAGAGCCGCGGCCATTGCTGCGACTTGGAACGTTCCCCCGAGTATTCCTTTCATGGAGACCATTATCCAAGTCGCAAAGAAAAACGAGAGAGAACGTTGTGAGCCGCGGCTCAACTTTATACGCGGTACTCATTCAATATATACAATATTTATGTATACATATGAGCTTACGATTTATTTAATTAATTATATGTTCGCAAAAGAGACGAATTAAATTTTGGCCAAAATGGAAAATTTCAAAAAATTAAGTCGAACCCTATGATGTATTTTTATATTTTAGAAGTTAGCTGTATCCATTTTTATTTACATATAATTTTTACATCGGCTGCTAAATTTTTACATACACATGTATAACTACATACAAGAGACATGGAAGTGTGTGCGAGAGAGAGAGAGGGAATGAGTAATCGCTTGGCAGGCGTTGGGTAGCCACCGAAATTTAATTTGTTCTTTCTGGGTATAATAATGATCCGACCTGATCCAGATTCGGCAATCTGCCGAGATACGGTAATATTTCATGATTCTGCGTTTTTGGTTTTCTCTTATCTTACAAATTGTGGCTTCCACAGATTTTCGTCCTTTGTGAGGGCGGAAGACGCGTGGCAAAATTTTGAAATATACTTGTATTGAAGTGATATCACAGGAGCTTGGATAGAAAGTTTGGTTGCTCTAGCTCTTGTAGTCTCTAAGATCAAGGCGTTTATTTGGATGAATAGGCAAAGCCGACAGGATCGCGTGTGAGAGAAAGCGAGAGGGAACGATGACTTTAGAAATGGATAACAACCGTTATCACCAGAAAACTAATATACCACTATACTCTTCGAGTACCGGGTATAAAAGGTACAATATCTCTCCGGGGTACATCTCCTGACGGAATCTTTACCTATCGTTCGCCTTCAAATGTAAGGTTCTAATGCGTGGGTGACGTGAATGTAATTTTGGGATAATCAGCCAGAACAAAAAATATTGTTACCCCCGCTTCACCAAGCGATTGGATTCGATTAAGGTTGTGACAAGAAAAAGTGCCAAGAGAGAGAGAAAGAGGGAATAAGGGCATGCAAATGAACGGCAATCAATGTGCACACACACACGCACACGAACAAGAACAAGCAAGCAGTTGAGTGTGTGCGAATACGCTATGGGAAAAGAAGTGTTTGAAAATTGACTTTTGTCTTCGGTGCTCATTATTTGTCCCCACTATGAACCACCCGAGAGTGTAGGAAAGAAATAAAAATAACCAAGGAATGCTTTCTGTTTTAAGGGCCACCATTCGTTGTATACCCTCATTCATATGGTACATCAATATTATATATTGAGTTTCGGACTGACTAACGTCTGGAAAACTAGTTCTCTGATCTCATCCGATGTTGATTAGATTAAGTTAAAGGCATGTTGCCACCTCATAGGGTGGAAAGTATTTTGTGAAAATCGGAATACCCAGTGCGATAGGGTATATCAAATATACAGGGGACAAAATCGAGCGGCGCGCTCACTAATTACCTGAGAAGGGGCAGAGGCAGCCGAGTAGACAGAGGAGGGCCAACATGAGCCAGGATGTCGCATTCGATGGCAGCAGCCATAGAGACGTCATCGTTGGCATCCGCCTCTCTCCCAGGCATAGGCTGATGCCCATACCCGCTCCCGCCTCTGTGCATTGGGTGCAGCCTCGTTGACGACGTATCCTTGTCGCGTTGAGCCCATTGATTGTTGTGCTCCTTTTCCCTATTGCTGCTGTTGTAATTGTTGGCGCTATCCTTGTTGTTCTTGCTCTTGTTTTGATTGGAATCGCTTCTGCTGCTTCTACTGATGATGCTGGTGCTGCAGCTGGTTTGGCCTTTGCCTCAGTCTCAGCTTGGCCTAGTGGGCGCCGCCACGTCGCTGTAGCTGTCATTGTCATGCGTTGATTTTGAACTTGGCGGCGGCGTCTGTGAGCGGCACACTGCTTTCAGGCTGAAGCCACTGCTTCTTGCACTGCTTGTAACTGTGTGTGTGATACATACATAGATGGTGATTATTGGAAAAGAATTAAAGTGGTTGAAACACCAAATGTTGTCTCCCATCCCCTCCCAATATTTATAAACTATGTAACTAATGGAATGCTTCTGACTGCTAACTTTGTGCTTTGCCACTTAATTTTCTTCTTTATTGATTGTTTAGCCTCATGCACATTTGCTCCACTGTGCGACCTGGCTTCACGTGTCGACAGATAGTTTTTGGCAGGCTGCTCTTCTTTGTCGCTGCCTTCACTGTGTGTGTGTGTGTGTGTGTGTGTGTGTGTGTGTGAGAGTATAGGTGTGTGTGTTTGTCTCGTTCTGGCCTGCATTCCGAAAGGGGATCAGCTGTTTAACGGATTCGTTGTTTACCGTTTGCTTCTCTCATGCTTCTTTCTCCACATTCCGTTTCTCTCTTGCTGGTGGTGCTGGTGTTGCTGCTGTGGCTGATGCTAGTGCTGAGAGGATGCTAGTGCTGAGAGGATGCTTTTGCGGGAATTGCGATTGCCAAAAAAGAGAAATGTTGGCATTTTCCGAAAGCCTCAAGGAAGTGGTGTCGTGTGGAGCGGGGTGGCAGTGGCAGCCTGCCGACAAGTTCGAGTTTCACTTCACGCCGCAGCACGCTTTATAGATTTTTTTTACTGCACACACACACACACACACACACACACACACACACACACACGCAGGACAAACAACAGACACAATCTCACGCATACGTGCATTGATTTTCCCTAACATTTCCTTTTTCTGCTATTCTCTCTTTTTCGGTTATTTTTTGATTGCTTTTTTTGGGACATTTCAAGGTTCTCTTTGATTTTGATTTTACTTACTTTTCACGTTAAATTTGTTAAACTTTTTACACCAACAAAATTGTTGCACGCAAGCACTAAAAATACAAAAAAAAAGGAGAAAAATAAATGCAGAGAGAGAGAGAGAGGGAGAGTGAGAAAGTGAGAGAGAAATGCGAAAACAAAACAAAACGCAAATATCTCAGCTCACACACAAACACACACACATCACACAGCATACAGCGCACACATAGAAACAAAGCACTATGCCGTTAGAACATCCATGGGTGGCGGGTGGTAAAGACTTTAACGCGGCGATAGCAGCAGCAGTAGCAGCAGCAATAACACGCGGTCTGTAGCAAAGTGTGTTTGTAAAAGGTGCAGCATTTCCAGAGACCCCTCTAATTATAGTGCCATATATACATATACATATAAGATTCGAGGATTGTCAATGCCTCGCCTCACCTTATATTAACACACCTTGACTGGGCCTATGAGTCTCTGTCTCTCCCTCTTCTCCCTTTTTGGGACGCCTCTTCTTTTGTCCTTTTTACGACTTGGTGTTTGCTGATTGCTTTTGCCATTCGCTTTTGTCGGAAAGTGTAAACTTGGCTAACACACACCGAAACGAACTGATAGACGAGATTGACAGACTGATTGGCTGGGGATGGGGGGAAGCAGATTGAGTGTAGAGTGGAGCGTTGAGCGCAGAGCAGAAGCAGAGTCGTATCTGAGTCTGAGTCGGCGTCCGAGCTAAGTCCGCGTCGTCAAGCGTCACCTCCGACTGCCGCGTTACGTGTGGAAGAGTCAACTGAAACTTGAAACTGCTACTGGCGATGGCGTTGGGGCTGGGTCTGGGGCTGCCGACTGACTGATGGCATTCCTGCTTGACGCATTCAAACCGCGACCCCATGCAACATGTTGTGTTGGAGCCCGGCAAAGCTTCTCGAAGCAGTGTATATTTCTACCGTTGGGTTTCCATGTAAATAAAGCTATATTCGAAAGCTCAAAAGCTTTAAAAGCGTTCTCTTAACAGTAATTTTCACCTTTTGAAGCTTTAAGCTCCAGTGCCACCTGGCTACAAAAGGGGAGAATAATCCCTAACTACATCCCGATGAAGCTTATTCTAAGAAAATCCCATTACCAAATGGGAGAATTCATTATTTAAATAATATCTACCGATTTTCCAAATATGATTTAAGTTGGAATAACTTCACATGAATTAGGAAATATTTGTTTATGTATGTATGTATGTACATATGTAAGTTAACGAGAGTTAACTGTATCGGCCAAAGCGGACTCTGCATTACTGTCAAGTAAGCAGTTTTCGTGATCCATGGGATCGCAAGCGGCGCAGCCGGTCGACCGGATGCCGGCCGTAAACAAACACCACACACGAGGCGCTTGGTCAGCACTTTGACCGGACAGCAGCCGGCGTCGTGGACGGCAGCGAAGGGCTGGCCTCTTGGTGTTTAGAATACGTTAAGTTAGTCTAAAAACCAACCCGCCGAGTGGCTGCAACATTTTCCGTTCACGCCTTGCGGGACTTTAGTGCTCAACATTTGTATCTTATTAATTGATTCACCTTATCCAGTTTGATTATTAATAAAGTATATGAACTTATCAATACTTGTGTCCAACTTAATTATTACTGGCGCCCAACGTGTTCGAACCGACCCGGAGGTGATCTAACAATTGAGTGCGGAGACAACGCCCGCTCAAAAAAGTGAAAAAAATAAGAACAAAACAACAAACAAAACATAACAATTGAGTGCGGAGACAACGCCCGCTCAAAAAAGTGAAAAAAATAAGAACAAAACAACAAACAAAAACATAACAATTGAGTGCGGAGACAACGCCCGCTCAAAAGAAAGTGAGAAAATACATAACAAAACAACAACAAAGTGTAGCAACTGAGTGCGGAGACAACGCCCGCTCAGAGTGCAAGGAAAAAGGGTGAAAAGTGCAAAAATAAACCGTTCTAACAAGAGAGCGCGGAGACAACGCCCGCTCCAAGGTTGGAAATTGGCAAACTGCGCCCGCGGCAGATCTACAAAGAGATCGCTGCATTTAAAAACTCACAGCCCTGAGTATAAAGAAAGGTATTTAATCAACACAAAAGAAACTGTTACACCAAAGCGGACGGCTTTGGGCAGCGGCGACGACAGACAAGAAGAACCAACTCCAACACGGCTGGAACGAGCTGCGGAACAACACCTACAGTGAATAAATAACGCAACAAATAGGAGCACAGGAAAAGAGGAACATGTAAGTGAAACCTTTTTTCAAAAATCGCCAAATCTAAAGATAAAAACTTGCAAAATTGACTAGAGTAAAATATCATTCGAAATCACGAAAATAAAATTATTAAAAAAAGAAAGAAAAAACAAATAAAATAAAAAAAACGTTCAAGCGTCAAAATTTCTCAGAACATTTTTCTTTCCCCTCACCCCCTGCCCCTTGTGCCGCGATAAGTGTGGCTCGGAAACGTAACACCGCACCACAAATACATTGTTGGGGGAGAACAATAAAAAAATCTGTGTTTGAGGGACCCGAATCTGACTGTGAAAATAAACAAAAAACAGCGGCCCGGCGCAGCTGAAGAAAACCCGAGACAAAGACAGAAAGAAGCGGTAAGGGAAGAACTGAAAGGAATTATATGTCCATTGACAGTAATATCAACGAGTTAGAAGAGTTATTCGAAGAGCTCAGTTTAAACTTGCAAACTAGACCAGGGAAAACGATTGAGATAATGAACGCGGAACAAGTACAAGCCGCCATATCGGCTGCATTGGCTGTGCAAAAGGCGAGCTTTGAGGAACGCTTAAAAGCGGTAACTGATCGAATGGATGCTGTTAGGGTTCAGGCTCCCGCAGCCCAGGCCTACGAGCCGATCACACTAGATCGAAACATACCTTGTGATGAGGCTCTGGATGCGGTTAAAACGCTGCCAGAGTTCCATGGGGCCCAGGAACAGTACGTCTCCTGGCGCCAGGCAGCAAAGGCTGCCTATAAGATATACGAGGGATTTGCAGGTAGTTCAAAACACTACCAAGCGGTGCTCATAATTAGGAACAAGATTAGAGGCTCCGCTGACTCACTCCTATCATCATTCAACACAGTGTTGAATTTTGAGGCAATCATCAATCGCCTTGATTTCACATATGCGGACAAGCGTCCACTGCACCTGCTAGAACAGGAGCTTGCCACGCTCCGTCAGGGTGGCATGCCCATCATTCAGTTCTATCAAGAGGTTGAGAAGAAACTCACCCTTCTTACTAACAAGACAATCATGTCGCAAGACGCCGCTCAGGCGCAATACATCAATGAAAAGTATAGAGCCGACGCTCTCCGTGTGTTCATTTCAGGCCTAAGAAGAGGCGTCACGGATACACTGTTTGCGGCACAGCCTAAAGACTTGCCTTCAGCTCTAGCCTTGGCGCAAGAGATTGAATCCAACCATGATAGGCACGATTTTGCGGCAAACTACGCAAGAGTACTAGAAAACAAAGGCCAAAGTAGAAATAGATACAAACAGGGTGGGCAAAATGAGCCCGATCACTATAGAAAGCAATCAAAAAATCCTTTCTATACGAGTAATCAGGGCGCCCACCAAACAAATAGTCACCGTGACCAAGATAAGGTGGAAATGATGGATGTCGACCCATCTTCCTCTAAACTCCGTCAACCGACTAGCTTTCAAAAGCAACTGGGAAACAATTCAGGTCCACCGGCTGGGACAAACCGTAATATCGGGCACCAACAGAGTGCGTTCAAGAGACCAGCCGGATCCCAGAGATTCTCCGACCAGCGCAGACAGCGGGTTAATCACATAGCCCAGGAGAACCTAGATCAGTACGAACAAAAGTACGATCAGTTGGCGTCTGAGGCGGCGGAGGAGATCGAGGAGGAGGACAGTGCGGGATACAGTAGTGATGCTGTTCATTTTTTAGGGGAGAATCCCTGCTCCCGTTCGTCAAGCGAACAGTAGCGGGGAGAACAGTAAAAATCTTAGTAGATACTGGGGCCGCAAAAAATTACATAAAGCCACTAAAAGAACTTCAGGGAATTGTCCCTGTAGAAGCCCCATTCATTGTAAAGTCCCTGCACGGCTTCAACGAGGTAGAAAAAAAATGTTTCCTAACCATGTTCGGCACTAAAAGCCCATTTTTCATCCTGCCAGAGCTATCAACTTTTGATGGCATTGTAGGGCTGGACACGCTGACTAAGGCTGGCGTCAATATAAACTTGGAGACAAAGAAACTCCACTTCGGGCAGGAATCTGAAAAGATCTTATTCCACAAGTGCCCCAGCGTCAACTTTACGAAAGTAGACGATATCGAAGTTCCGCCAGCGGTAAGGGACGAATTTCTAAAAATGATGTCCAAACGCATTAAGGCATTTGCAGATCCAACGGAAATGCTGCCCTTTAATACGGCAATAGTAGCCACAATTAGGACTGAGGATGAGGAGCCGATATACTCAAAGATGTACCCTTTTCCGATAGGGGCCACAGACTTTGTCAATGACGAAGTAAAAGACCTTTTGAAAAACAAAATCATTCGGCCATCCAGGTCTCCGTACAACAACCCCATATGGGTGGTGAAAAAAAAAGGCACCGACAGTTCGGGTTCGAGCAAGAAGCGGCTAGTCATAGACTTCCGCAAACTTAACTCAAAGACCATACCAGACAAATACCCGATGCCCTGTATCTCTATGATACTTTCAAATCTGGGGAAGGCAAGATACTTCACAACCCTTGACCTTAAGTCAGGGTACCACCAAATCACGCTAGCTGAACGCGATCGTGAGAAGACATCATTTTCGGTAAACGGAGGCAAATATGAATTTTGCCGTTTACCATTCGGCCTCAAGAATGCATCCAGCATTTTTCAACGGGCCATTGACGACGTACTGCGGGAGCATATCGGCAAGATATGCTATGTGTACGTTGATGATGTCATCGTGTTCTCGAGCAGTGAGTCGGATCATGTCAAAGACATTGACACCGTGCTCAGCAGCCTCCACGACGCAAACATGAGGGTGTCAAAGGAAAAGTCCCAGTTTTTCAAGGGACAAGTGGAATTCCTTGGTTTCGTGGTGTCAACCGAAGGCACAAGAACAAGCCCCGGTAAAGTGAAGGCTATTAAGGAATTTAAACAACCCTCCACCCTGTTCGCGGTAAGATCATTCTTGGGTCTTGCCAGCTACTACAGGTGCTTCATAAAAGACTTCGCTCAGATAGCAAGGCCAATTTCCAGCATTTTAAAAGGAGAGAACGGCAAAATCAGCAAGCAACGCTCGAAGTCTATTCCTATACAGTTTGACGAGGTACAAAAACAAGCCTTCGATAAACTTAGGAATATTTTGTCGTCGGAAGACGTCATTCTCCACTACCCAGACTTTAACAAGCCATTCGACCTAACCACTGATGCCTCTGCCAGTGGCATTGGGGCGGTGCTGTCGCAAGGCAATAGACCTATTACCATGATTTCTAGGACTCTGAAGGATAGGGAGCTAAACTACGCGACCAATGAAAGAGAGCTGCTGGCCATAGTCTGGGCTCTAGACTCACTTCGTCACTACCTATATGGAAAAAGTGATATTAACATCTACACAGACCATCAACCATTGATATTCGCAGTCTCGGATAGAAATCCAAATTCCAAAATAAAACGTTGGAAAGCGAGAATCGATGAGTGTGGCGCGAGAGTCCTGTACAAACCAGGCAAAGACAACCATGTAGCGGATGCGCTATCGAGGCAAGATGTTAATGCCTTAGAGAGCCAGAGTCGATCCGACGTAGCTACAATTCACAGTGAAGCCTCGCTTACCTATGTAATTGAGGCCACAGACAAACCAGTGAACTGCTTCAGGAACCAAATAATCCTGGAAGAGGCAGAAACCCCTTCGAAGCAACTTCACATTCTCTTCTCTGAAAAGACCCGTCACAAAATTGATTTCGTTAATCGAGACACACTTCTTGCATCCATCAAAGAGGTGGTAAAGCCTGGGGTCGTTAACGCCATCCATTGCAGCCTACCAATTTTGGCGTTCATGCAGAACGAGCTTGTGAAAGCATTTCCGGACACGAAATTTCGGTACTGTAAGACCCTAGTGACAGACATTACGAACGATGGGGAACGAAGGGAGATAGTGACTACCGAGCACAATCGGGCGCACAGGGCAGCCCAGGAGAACGTAAAGCAGGTGCTCCGCGACTACTACTTCCCAAAAATGGAGAAAATCGCATCAGAAGTGGTGTCTAACTGTAGGATATGCCAAAAAGCCAAGTATGACAGACACCCTAGAAAGCAAGAATTAGGGGTGACGCCAATACCAGCAAGAGTAGGCGAGTTGATTCATATCGACATTTTTTCCACTGCAGGAAAACACTTCCTAACTGCGGTTGACAAGTTCTCTAAATTTGCAATAACGCAGCAAGTCGCTTCACGCACAATAACAGATGTGAAAACACCAATCTTGCAACTGGTTAACATCTTCCCAGACATAAAAACCATCTATTGTGACAATGAGCCAGCATTCAATTCTGAGACCATTCGGTCCTTATTGAAAAATCAATTCGACATCGATGTAGCAAATGCCCCACCGTTGCACAGCACATCAAACGGGCAAGTAGAGCGCTTCCACAGCACCTTGTTAGAAATTGCCAGGTGTTTGAAGTTGCAGCGCCAGGTTGACGATACGGTTGAACTAGTCATGCTAGCGACCATTGAATACAACCGCACCATCCACTCTGTAACAAGCAAGACGCCCATGGATGTGGTCCACGCGAGTTGTGACCTTGGGGAAGAGATAATGTTGAAACTGATTAAGGCCCAACAGGAGCAGCTTGGCAGAAACAACTCGAGCAGACAAAATAGGACTTTCGATGTAGGAGAACAAGTCCTAGTGAAAACCAACAGGAGATTAGGAAACAAGCTAACTCCACTCTGCACGGAGCAAAAGGTAGAAGCAGACCTGGGGACCACTGTTCTTATAAAAGGGAGGGTGGTCCACAAAGACAATTTGAGGTAGATAAGAAAAAAAAGGGTTTTATAGCATTAAGTCCAGGTCCTCAAGGACAATTAATAGAAGAAGTAAGAGCAACCATATAATATAATTAATTAGTGATGTGCCTCCCGTCTCTTATAGGTCTCCCGTTCAATATCTCTACATTCTCGTAACCCTACCGCTAACGACCTTGATTGACTCAAAATTGACAGACTATTCACACGCGGACTATATCCCCATAATTGACGGACAGACAGCGATATGGAACGAGACCTTTTTCATAAGACATGTCACGAACTTAACAGAGTACGAGCAGTACATTCAAGAGACAATAGAGTTGTTGGACATTTTCCCACAAACCCATATGAGGAAGATTTTAGAGACAGATACGAAACACCTACTGACACTGACTGCGGCACTGGGAGTTCACCACAGGCATGCAAGGAGCCTGAACATCTTGGGGTCAGCGCTGAAAGTCATCGCAGGGACTCCGGACTTTGATGACTTACAGAAAACAAGACAGGTTGAGTACGATTTAATTACAGCCAACAATAGACAAATAACCATAAATTCGAGAGTTCAAACACAGATTAATGTCCTCACCGAAACAGTAAACAAATTATTAAAAGTAAACAAAATGGAAGAAATTAACACTTCCCACTTATATGAAAATCTTCTCACCAGAAACAGAATTTTGACGCTTGAGCTACAAAATATCATGATCGCCACTACCTTGGCAAAAATAAACATTGTAAATCCAGCCATCATCGACAGCGATGACCTCGAGGCGATTTTGAAAAAGGGTTCCACAGATATCAGCGTAACCCAACTACTGGGCGCTGCAAATGTGAGGGCACTAGCTAGTAAGGAATTAATCATTTTTATAATAGAAGTACCTAAACCTAAGTTAATTTGTAAGAAAGTAACCATCTACCCAGTCGCGCACAAAGGCATAGCGATCAGGTTACCCGAGCCCGTCGTAGCAGAGTGCGGCAACAAGGTCATCGCCGTCTCATCATGTATGGGGCCCCCATCACTAGCCTTCTGCAAGGAGGCACCAGCTAACAGTTGCGCACAACAGCTTCACTTTGGAGCTGTGGCCCATTGCAACACGCAGCCGAACAATCAGCCCCCGATCCTGGAGGTGGGCGATGGTATTATAATAATCAACGACGCCATCGCCACTGTAACCGCCGATGATGGTCCCGAGCGCATCGTTACGGGAACATACCTAGTGACCTTTGACCGGGTCGCCTTCATCAACAGCACAGAATACACCAACTTCAACAATGCGCCAAAGAGGGTCCCAGGCGTGGCAAATTCCGTGAGGATCAACGTCACCAGCCACGAGACTCTGCTGAGTATACCGTACCTCAACAAGTTGAATGAGGAAAACCTACAGCAGCTGGCCGAGGTTCACACAAGCCTTGTGATCGGTCCCGTACTGTCTACCATCGTAGGCGTGGCCGTGTGCGCCGTTGTTATAGGCGTCATCTGGTGGCTGCGGCGTAGGCAACAGAATCAAAACGCAGTTGAGATACAACAAGTGCTGAGGAACCTGAGCTTGACCGAGGACGGTCAAGTCTTGAAGGGGGGAGTAGTTAACGAGAGTTAACTGTATCGGCCAAAGCGGACTCTGCATTACTGTCAAGTAAGCAGTTTTCGTGATCCATGGGATCGCAAGCGGCGCAGCCGGTCGACCGGATGCCGGCCGTAAACAAACACCACACACGAGGCGCTTGGTCAGCACTTTGACCGGACAGCAGCCGGCGTCGTGGACGGCAGCGAAGGGCTGGCCTCTTGGTGTTTAGAATACGTTAAGTTAGTCTAAAAACCAACCCGCCGAGTGGCTGCAACATTTTCCGTTCACGCCTTGCGGGACTTTAGTGCTCAACATTTGTATCTTATTAATTGATTCACCTTATCCAGTTTGATTATTAATAAAGTATATGAACTTATCAATACTTGTGTCCAACTTAATTATTACTTGTACATGTATACATATTTCCGCGTATACGGTTTGTTCCTTTAAATTAAAGGTGCGTTTGTTCGTTCCTTCGTTCCTTATATTTTTCCCTTTTGCCTTCTATATTGTAAACTACAAAAGTGTTTTTTTTTAATAAGTAGTTTGGAAATTATTTTATTCAATGTATTTCATATTCATTCATTAGTTTCATATTTTCTGTTTCTAAACATTTACACAAAAATACTTGTGTGTGTGAGAGGGAAAGTGTTTCTGACTTCGTTTATGTATGGGCTTGTCTCGTAGTTTCGTTTGTATTCGAGTGCAGTGCGTGTCTCGTCTGTCCGTTTCTCTGTATCTGTATCTATGTCTGTGTCTGTGTCTGCATTTGTATTTGTATCTGTATCTGTGTGTGAGCGCCATTATCTGAGTTGGACATAGCTTAAGTGGTAAATACAAGTTGCTTTCATTGATCTCATTTAAATATTTGTGTACCATTTAAATGCATTTTGGGAAAATTTTCATGGAGTGTATTTCTTTTTTTTTTTTTTGTCTTCCCCATCGCTTTTTTTGGGCTTGGATGTGGGGTGTGTGATTTGATTTGATTTTTTTGTCTTTTTTCGTATTTCGGTGTGCCAAGGGTTTTATAAGACATACATCCATGTATGTATGTATATTTTATGTATAGGTATAGGCATAGGCTTGTATATATGTATGTATGTATGTATGTATTTATAACTATTTATTCCATTTTGCTTGGATTTTTTCATTGTATACATAGAATTTACTCTGGTTTGCTTTGCTCTTTGGTTTCTTCTTTGATATCTCTCCTTTCGATCAGAAATATATCAATATTATATATAGGTTTTGGGGGTCTTTGGGGAGTGGAGGGGCATTGCTGATTGCTGTGTTGTCAAGTGCATTCGTTATAGGGTTGCCAGGTTGCAGGTTGCCGTTGCATGCATATTTAATTAATTTACACTTATTCTTTGTTCTGCCTTTAAATATATAATTTTTGTATAGCTTAAACAAAAAAATGGTGTCGGGTAAAATGTTTAGCTATATTTTTCTTAGTTCTTTTGGGGGATCCATGGATCCATGGCCCACTGATTTTGTGTTACCAGAGAGCTACCAAAATTGCCAGAGTTTCAAGAATTTGCCTCACGATCTGTACGGATTCTGCACGGATTCTGCACGGATTCTGCACGGTTTGTCTGGGGGGAGTGCTTGCACTCTGAATAGGTTGGTTTGCTTTCTCTTAAAAATTATATCTATTTGTATATATGTATATATGTAGTTCTTTTCGGTATATGTATGTATATAGTATATATGTATGTATGTATGGTATGTATATATCGATCAGATTCATTGACATAGAACTTGTACCCCCGCAAAACCCGTATACGATACTACAAGGAACGGACACCCAAGCAGAAATTGAGTTGCCAATTGGTCGTTGGTGATCAATGGGCTTCGAGTTTGCATATCGGATCACTACATTTGTATGTACATACATACATACATATGTCATACATTTTGCAAGGGTATCCCAGGCCTCGTGTTTTCTGTGTTGGATTCTCTTTCAGAAGTGAAAGAGGTGCAAAAACCTTTTCCAGTAGACTGAAGAGCAAGTATGTAGATCAGGCATATAAATGATTCTATAATACATACATATATGTAGCTTTCTATTTACTGCTGTGTGTGTGAGTGTGCGTACATTTGTACATATGCGGTCGTTGAGATAGCATCTAAGCTTCGGCCTGCCGAAGAGTGCAGTTGCAGGATTTTTGTTATGTTTTTTTTTCTTACTTAAAATTGTATTTAGTTTTCCTTTACTTTTTTTTGTTTAGCTTTATTTTTGGTTTTTTATATTAAAATGTTAGTCTTTGTATTTTGTTGTGTGTGTTTTGAAGTAAAGGCTTTGTCAGGAGGATCACTAGTACATATGTATGTACATATGTATATTAGTAGATTTAGTTCAAGTTCAAGTTTTAGTAGTGGAATCGTATGAGGCATTCCCAATCGAGTGGGGAGGAGAGCGCTATATCAAGGGTAGTTATCGTCGGGTGTGGATCATGCATGCGTGTGGTCCATTATCGGTGGTTGACACTGCCGCAGGGAACAGCTCAGCGGGTAAGGTGATTCTCTTAAAAAGGGCATGCTGCACTCTCTTCACCTGAGAGAAGCACTTTCTTTAAGGGGGCTCCTTGAAGCGTCTTTCTATCTCCCTCTCTTTATTTGTAATTCTCTCTTTGCACCTTTGTTGAAAAGACACACGGCTGTGTCCTTGAGTTTGGCTTTGCTTGAGGATGGTAATGCCCAAGTTGCATTTGGACAAATTTAAGCTTTTATAAAGCCACGCTCTCAAGACATTCGTGAGTGTGTGTGTGCGTGTGTCTGTTTAAAAATGTTTTATTGTTGGAAACCGTTTTGGAATTTTTCTCTTACATGTATAGTTGTTTGTATGCTCTTTCACTTCTTTGTAAGCTACGTAGAAAATTATAAAGGGATAGAGGCATGTACATATATGTAAGTGTGGGTCGATCCAAGGTGCTTTTCAGCTCCAGAATAATAACTTATAATGTTTTATGATTTATACACCTTGCACCAATTATCATCTTTATCTACCTGTCTGCCTCTCTGGTATGGACAGTTCCAGTTTCACTTTCGCCCCGATTCTGGCGATTTTAGCTTCTCTAAATCGCAAATTCGGTAGGTAAATAGGTAAATATTTTAAATTTTAAATGATTCGTTTAAATGTTAAGATTCGAGCGAATGTGAGATCGCAGAGAGGAAAAGAAGGTCCAAATGGGAACATGTGGATTCCTATTTCATTTTCTTGTCTTTCTGCTCCAGTTTATGTTTTGGTATTATAGATGCCTTCTCTCTTATTGGTTTTCTTGTGTTCTGTTCTTCAAGAAGTTACGTTTTTTCGCTCTTTAATCTTTTAGACGGCAGGTAATTTCTTTGGGAACTGGTCACCTACGGGCTTGCATTTACTACGATATGTGGTGCTACTTCTACTGTTACAGAGTTTTAGTCTGTGTGTTTTTGTTTGTCTGTTTATGGGTGTGTGTGTGTGTGTCTCCATCTGTATCTGTTTCTGCTTAGGGGCATAGGAGGTGGTGTTCGGGTAAGTAAGTTTAGTCAAGTTGGTCCAAATTGCTCATATCCTTGTCTAAGTATTTAAATATGTCATAGGTACACACAAACATTTGCCTTTGGAACTTATTATACCGGCCCGGATACGCAGATCAGATCCGATCAGATCCATAGGTTGGAGGCCCTATCTCTCGCTACCAACTTTCAAAAGAGGGAAAGCGTTTAATTGACTGCCAAAAAGTACACTAAGTACACTGGTATTCTTGTACACGGAACTATGTGATATACCCCTGCAATGGATACCATCATTCATTTCTGTGTACATTTTGCTGCGTTATTTGGCGAAAATCAATGGGCTTCCGACAGTATTATAGTATTCTATAGCTGCCCTAGAAATGATCGGTTGGGAATGAAGCTTTCCCAAAAGAAACCCATCGTTATGATCGTGATAATCTGTACTATCCATTGCAGGGGTATATTTTGGTTCGGCCAGCCGAATCAGGACCGTCTTTCGCGTTGTTTCTTGCCAAGATCTTGCTTGGTATGCAATTGTGTTTGGGGTGTTGTTTTTTGGACTTATAAACTAGTTTATTAATTATGCTTAAAATGGTTTACATTTGGTTTTTCCTTTGGGTTTAGTTGTCTTTCATTTTTTGTTTTTTTTTTATACACTTGTAAAACATCTATAGTTTTTTATTTTTAAGATTTGTAGTTTTAGTATCTTTAAGATAATTTTTTTTTTATATGTATAGTTTTGTCGTTTTGGTTTTGTTGGAAACGTTGTTTGTTTTTTATTTGTTGATTTTTGTTTAAATTCAAGTTTTAGTCTTTATGTTTTTCATTCAAGACAAGGGAATCGGGGAAGTTGAGTGGGGTGGGGGTCATGAACAATATACATACATATACATACAAGTAAATATAAATATAAAATGCTGCGACACGGAGAGCTTTCACACGCACACGTCTCAATCAGGTCCGCCGGCCGTGCGTCTGGCCGAGGCTTCGAAAGCTCACCCACACAGCTGCAACGCAGCAGTGGTCATATAGTGTTAGTAGAATCAGTAGTACAATAGTATAAGGCAACAAATCAATTTGATGTGTTAGCTATGTCATTTGGAGTACGTGTAGTTCGCTAGACTTTAACTTGCAATAGGTACATCCTTACATATCCAAACACGAGTACATCTAGGAGTTGGCAATCGAAGTGCTCTTTGTTGATCTTATTACAGGTAAATGTAAATACATACATGCATCAATACGTTCTTTAATCTAAGGACTAAATAGCCATTCAGCCATTCAGACATCCAGCCATCCGGCTACCCTCAAAATTCTAGCTACGCGTACAGCAGACCCGCATAGAGGTCGGAACTTGCGAGTTCTACCCATTGTTCCATCCAATCTTGTGCGGCTATACAATACGTACCATATTGTATACTATTCAATGACTTATGCTCTACAACAAATACGTACATACACTTAAGACACCAGAGTCAACTTCAACATCAATATCAATATCAGTATAAACATCAAATTCAACACATACACATTTTTTGTAAGGGGAGAAATGACACAGAGGCTGCAATTACAATGCACAATTAGGTAATTTGTTCTGCTCGATAAGGTTGCGATTTGCTAGACACTTAAATGTATATCAAGTAAACACCCATTGACTTTGGTTCTAGCTTTAACTTCAGCTGTTTAACTGCAGCTTTAATTCATTTTATCTTAAGCTTTCACTTAAGCTAAGCTGTAGCTCTAACCTCAGCCTGCTTCAGCTCCGTTCGCAATTGAATGCTCATTAGCTTAATTATGACCAAAAAAAAAAATACATACATCTGTTGCGGTTTAAATGTGTACCAAGGGCCAGCTCGGCTAATCCTAACTTTTATCTTCCATCTACTCGTACAATATATTGTATGTTTCATAATTTGATTATTCAAAACTCGATGCTATCTGGTTTATAATTGAATCAAAGTGTTGGCTTTGCCGCTCAAAGTTTGCCCTAAAAAGAAGGCAACGAGTTTTATAATTTCGCATATACAGAGTCCTGCCTGTGAATGCGAGCTAGTGTGTGTGGTAGTGTGTGTATTTGCAGAGCTATATTTAACATAATTACATACAGAAATTTACATAGACAATAATGAACTTTGGTTTTCGTGACAGGTCCTGGTCTCCAATGCCCCATTCGCTGGATATGTGGATAGAGTTTGTTTCATTCGTTTCGAGGAAACTTGAGTCTCGATTCGTAAATTGATATTCGTGAAAGTTCGCCATGGCCCCAGCGCACACCCCACAACCCCCGCCACAGCAGCAGCAGCAGCAGCAGCTGAAAATGGCAACCGAATCTCGTGAATAATGAAAATCGTGAAAATGTCAATGTAATCACACATTGTTTCTACAATCTACTATTCACTACCCACCCACTAATTGAGTGCTGTCATCAGCATCAACAACATCTACAACGGACTGCATCAGAATAACCATGAGAATCGACCCAGCTTCGGCAACTGTGAAAACCCAATTGAATCACCATGAAAGTCGCTCCTGCGACCACCTCCTGTCGACCAACTTGATGACTTTCTATCGATTGCAGGTGTGGAAATGGGATTGGGAGTCGGCTGGGTTTCGGCTGGTACTGGGGGATGTACAACAAAAAAAAGCAACCAGAAATAAGGGAGGAAAAAGCAACATCGAACCGCGCAACTGGAAAATGGAATTAGGCAGACGTGGGTCCTGGGACTGGCCAGATTGCAACTCCGAGTTAGAGGACAAGCCCCACTGCATTCGCAATGACAGAAAATTTGTTTTGCGTAATTAGTCGTGAATTTCACATGACAGCGAAATTGGATCTGTAACTGGGTTTGGGACCCTCGATCAAGACTGGCAATCAGTGCGCCTCTGGAGCCACTTGGAGGCCATGACGTCCGACTCTCTACAGGGCCTACCATTTGGACTCATAACTGTTTCGGGCTTTCTGTAAAGTTCTCAGGAAATGAAGCCTATATACGAAGGACACGCCGGAGACAATACATATGTAACGCGAAATGCTCGAATGGATTGCTTTGAAATTCGGGGCCGATCGATAGTTCGAGTTAGCCGAACTGGCCCTACATATAATCAAACGTGATAAATTGCTGATGATTATAAATACTATATTTATCGGTCGATCTGAGCCGACATTTCTGAATCATCTTCCTGTAGTTCAATATCTCGAGATCTTTGGCTAACCAGATAGAAGGAGTCTCCGGATGCCAATCATTTGCCGGGGTTAATGTGGTTCAGATATATATGCAGTATATATTTGTATGTGTGTGTATGTGTGGGTGTACATAAATAAAAAATACTTAAAAGGTAAACGATAAACAAGGAGAGGAAAAAACGACTAAAACTAATAGGTAGGACTCCAACAGTCAACTGATAAACCTTCCAACAGCTGCTGTCAGGGGCGGGGACGCTTTAGGAGAGCAAGGTCCTTTACACATTCTCGGGCTCCGGCAACTTGCGCTCGCAGCAATGGCACACGAGGGCGTTGAGCCGCTGCCCGATGGCCGACCATACCGTCATGGATATGGCGGAGACCTCGCAGTTGCTGGCGGCATCCGGCTGCAACTGGTGCTCCGGATCTTCCGCATCCTCATCGTCATCGATGTCCTCCGGCGGGAGCAGGGCCAGGATGGGCCCAGGGTGGGACAGCGAGATGTCGGTGGCCGTCTTCTCTGTGCTGGAGTCGTAGGTGCTCCCCTGTTGTCAAATCTTTGGCGTCACCTCTGAGGAGGAAGCACTGGCCAGGCCAAGCTCCAGCTCAACGCTGAGGCTGGGTGGAATGACCACAACTCCGTCCACGGATGCGATGCGTATGCCAGGGACCTCGCCGGCTCCACCACCTACACTGTGCAGCGTGTTGTTGCTGTCGTCGTGGCGCGACGACTGGCGGCTGCTGTCGTTGGACGAGAGGCGTGTCATCCCCGGGCCGCGGCTGCAGGGCACATCCAGGCTATAGGCCCGGTGACGTTGCATCGTTCCGCCACCTCCAGTTCCAGCTCCAACTACGCCTGAGTTCGATTGCTGGTTATTCGAAATGGTACAACATATGGACTGCGGCTTACCGCCAATCATTCCAGTTCCAGTCCCAGCTCCTAGTCCTGCACCTCCTCCTGCGGCCACATCCAGAGCGCTGTTGCTGTTTCCGGTACTAAGTCTGGGTCCGGCTCCAGATCCGTTGTTGTTTGTCCGACCATGGCAGGGACTGCTGCGAGTGCTGCCAAAGCGCTTGTTCCCTTTGTCAAAGCTGAAGCTGAAGTAGTCCGAGAACTGGCGCAGACGCGACTTCCACGAACCGGAACCGGCGCCGGAGCCGCCGGAGCTCCCACCGGCTCCGCCGCTCATTGCGACAACACTGGACACTGCGGCGACTCCGGCCTGGCTGGCACCGGGTGTGGCCCGACCGCTGGTACCACCGTTGCTGGCCAGCCCGATCTGCTCCAACTGCTGTCCACTGGGCGAGACGTTGCCATTGGAGGAGGCGCTTGCCGCGATATCTGCCAGCAGGGGCACACTCGCCGGAGACGCTGCTGCTGCCGGCCCCAGAATCTCCGTGGCGCTGATCTCGCCATCCGCATCCGAGTCCGCTTCGGTGCGGGCCAGCAGTTCATTCAGCTGGATGTTGTTCCCAGCTCTGGGTCCGGCTCCAGCACCGGCACTCGTGTTGGCATTGGTGTCCTCTTGGCCTTGCTGGGCGGCTGCAGCTGGAGCTACAGCTGACTCGGGGCCGCTGCGTTGGTGGTGGCGTCCGTAGAACACGTTGCTGTCGGAGATCACCTGGGGCAGACCGTCGGAGAGGCGCCGGCTGTGGCCACTGCTGTACTGGTCGAGACTCACGGCCCGATTGTTGCCGAAGTGGCAGCGATTGGTGTGATACCCGTGAATGTTGCCATAGGAGTTGCGGATGCGCTGACCCCCGCCGCTGCTGCACAGCTCCCCGATCATTGATGGGCGCTTCTCGCGCGACGACTTGCGCGAGTTCGAATGCGACGACTTGCTCCGGTTGCTGCTGCCCTCCGTGTCCACTTTGAACTTGGAGGTCTTCTCGGCAACCTGGGGAATAAAAAGAGCATAGCATAGGAGTGTCATTTGAGGAATGGTTATCCAGTAAAGGAACTTACGAATGAATACAGATTCAGATGGGTGAGATTTAGGACTTACATCTACTTCGGTGGCCGTCTCCGAGTCGCCGCTCTCGCTTCCCTCGGGCAGATCGTGCAGCTCGGCCGCCATGCCCCCGGGCTCGTCAACGGAGGTGCGGGAGGCGGACTTCTGCGAGGGGATGCTACGCCGCGATTTCACGCTAATGCCGGATCCAGAGCGCGGCATTTGGGGGGAGATGCTGCCAGTGGTACCGCCGGCGCCTCCGCCTCCGCCCTGGGGGTTGCCCTTGTCTATGATCATCTTATCGCCGGACACTCCCGGTGTGCTCACCATGGCTGCATTGGCGTCCATGGTGCCACTGTTGCTGTCCGAAGTGTTGCTGTCAGCCACGGACTTGCGCGTCTTGGTTTGGGCATCGTTCAAGCGTCTACGGATCGGAACACAGTTTGGGAGTTAGTTGAGTATACCTTTTGGAGGGGGAGCCGGAGACACCTCACCTGTAATACTCCAGGGCAATGCGCACTGGTATGATAATGAGTTCCGTAAGTTCCGGCACCAGCTCGCCGAGGGCCTCGAAGAGGGGCAGCAGAACGAGACCGATGAAGCGCACCTGGGAGCCCGGCTTGCTCACCTTATCCGGATCCATGAATGGCGTTACCGGCAATCCCTCCGACTTTTCGGCAGCGCTCTGGGCAAAGAACTCCTGCAGCAGTCGATCCAGCCACGGCTCGGCCACGTCCATGGGTCGGGCCTCATTCGAAATGTCCGCCACCTTGATGAGAATCATGCAGAGCTAATTTGGGGAAGATTGGAAGGGATTAGACCCAATAGAGCTGTCGAGCCGTGGACTGAAGTGGAGGGGATATCGGTGCTTACCAGATTGATGTGGGCCCGATTGCTGTAGTCGAAGATGGGCGTTATCTCTATGAATTGTGTGAGGATCTCATTGTGACGGGCCATGTCGGTGGCCAGGATGCAGCGAATAATGCCCTCTCGTATGGTGCTAGATATGGTAACAAAGAAGAAAACATTGCTGTTAAGCTACTTTTGAGAAAAACAAATTAAAAAAAGAGCGATAATCCTTGGAGAGCACCGTTTTAATAGCGTTCTATTCCAGTTCTAATTAGTCCCTCCTTCGACTCTATACGCCTTTAAGATCTGTGGCACTTCGGGCAGACACCTGTGCTAGCGAAGACTTTTAGGTAGAGACTTTCAGGGATTCCAAGAAGTTTTCAAGTTTTGACGCGAGAAAAACACCAAAGTCTGCGCTGCCAAGCGCTTTCTTTCGTTTCCCCCTCCCCCTACTTGATGCTCCCCCTTTTTTCTCCCGACTCAGTCACCTCAAGTGAAGCACAGATTGAGTTTTCCATTGACATAGCTCTCGTATGGCCAATAAAAGTGTTTACCGGTGGAAAACGCAATGAACTGTTTTCGAAAAGAAAAGGCCAATCAAAATGGTGTTGGTGAGGTGGCAAGGTGGCAAGATGGTAAGTTGGAGATGGAGGTGACGGACAAATGTAGCGCGTAAAATATCAAATTGCATTTCGTGTTATTTGAAGTTCAGGCACAGCCCAAGACCAAGGCGACGACCAGGACCAGGACTAGGGCCAGGACGAAGACGAAGGCATGAACGGCAGGCAAAGTCAAATGGAAAGAGCAATGGAAGTAATGCCCTGATTTGGGGGCGGAAAGCTCCGATACTCTTGCAACAGAATCGGTTCGGTGGAAGGGTATTTGATATATTTGTGTAGAAGTCAGATATAGATTGGAAGAAGACTGGCTTTTTCATCGAACGTTTATATGAAAACCATTGATGGTTACCAAAAATAGGTATATCTACTCGTTTTCCTAGGGTATTCATGGATTCAAACCAATCTTCAAAGTGAAAATTGAATTTTTCGTGTGAAGCTGCATTGACGTGGCAGACTTTGGCTATCTTTACCCTCATGCCCCTTCCCTCTGCACCTTTGCCCCTTCTTCCGGAGCAACTTCAACTCCATCAACGGCACCGATTCTAGCTAAGCGCCTTGCAGCTGCCGCATTTAAAGTGCAAATAGAGAATCTGTCACAGCGGCAAATATTTATTTTTATTTTTTTTCCCCCTCACTTTCTTTCTCTCATTCTCTCTCAGTTTTATCTAGTGAAGACTTTAAAAGGGGCTACGGTTGAGGGTAGGGGGTGGGGCGAGGGTAGGGGAATCAATCGGCTTAGTGAAACATGTTGTTGACAGGATATCGCGGAAAATTGTGCTGCCATCAATAACTAATCAATGTCGGCGCCCAATATGAGGGAACAAATATGATTGGAAAATGAGCTTCAAGAGAATGTGATAGAGTTGCAAAAACCGAATAATAAAAAGATATAAAGAACAGAGGAGAGAGGAGAGAGGGTCGAGAAAGAAAGAATGCATTCCATAAAAAAATAGCTACAAAATAATAATCCCTTTTTTGAAAGATTTAATTTTAGCTGAATTCCAACAAGCGTAAGAGTTACTACGATAGAAAGTCTCTGAATGTCTAAAACCAATTGAATTTAATCTAAAATCTGTTTACCTCTGTACCTACCAAAGGAACAATCGAATCGCAAATGAATGCGTTTTGGTGCTCCAATAGCATTTCCCTCACATGGATCCCATCGACCCATACCCACACCCACATCCACATCCACACCCTGGCAGATATCATCTTCTTCATCTTCATCTGGATTTGGCATATTTCTGGCGTGCACTGCACGACCGACAGTGTGGCGCCTAGTAATGGCATTCAATTAATTAATATCTGGTGCATCCACTATAAAATGGGGTGGGAATTAGGCACTGTGTGTGTCTGCAGTTCAATTTGGGATTTAATGGATAACAGAGCATATATATGGGGACTAGCACACAATGGGAGCCAGTCACTGATTGGCAATGTCAGAGATTATGATGGGATATGCTTGAGTAGAAATGGAGCACAGATTCATGCTCTTGGGAACGGTACAGGTGTACTATAGCTTAGGTATTATCATCTCTGGCAGAGACAAAAGAAACCGAAAATCAACCTTGGGTTTCCCACAAATTTACCATGCATTGTGGGAGGTCTGCGTGTCTGTAGCAATTGTCCTTTACTGTGGGTGTGCCAATCCCAGAATCCTAGAATACCAATCATTAAAGTTTCCATATATGTACCTGAAGGGGTATCCTGGGCTTTGATTCATCTTAGCTTCCCTTTAATAATTTTAGTGATTCTAATGCAGTGATTATCCATCTCTTGTGTGTAGTATTCTTTTCCTGCTCTTTCTACTTCCTCCCCATCCTAACAACGATGATGACGATGATGAATTGTGCGAAGGGGAAAATGAGAAATGAGCAAAAGTTGGCGTTGCCCGAAAAACGGCAACTATTATGCGCTAATTATGAAAAAATAATTGCATGAAAAGCGTAGGGCGTCGAGCGCCGAGAGTCGAGTGAGAGCGCGAGCCAAAGTTTAACTCAAAACTTACGAGTATCCCCCATCTCCATTCACCACTCTCTACTCTACCCCATCCGGCACTCGCCTGCTTTGATGATTTATTCTTGGTTCGAGCGCAGCAGCTGGTTTTAAGTTTACTCTTTACTGACAATACAATGCCTCCCCCCTATCTACCCCACTGTAAGCCAGCTTTTCCACCGCCCTTCAGCTCCAGCGGTTTGTCTGCGGAATTTTGATTGCATTTTTTCTGTTGTGGTTTTCATGAAACCAGAACTTAAATTTCGAGATTGGGCACTCAAAAATAAGTAATATAAGTAGGGATAGCTCACGCATATCGCTCTTCCTATGCATACAAGGTGCAAAAGATAATATTGACATCGTATAAAGAGGCCTTCTAGCTACCAACATCCATAATTTTTTTTTTTTGGATATCAGTTTTGTGTATTAACAATATTCCATATCTTTAATCTATTTGTGTGTGTGCTACGCGTTTTGTGACAGTCACAAAACGCCCATTCGGGCCGTCAATCGAATAAATCAAGAAACATGCGAAATAGTAGAGCAGAAAGAATAGAATATAGTAATATGTAGACTATAGAATAGTACATTGATCATTTACATTCGCTTTGTTCCTCTCTTTTGCATTCGACTTGGATCCAAATATTGAATATTCCGCGCATGGGGAAAAGTGAAACTATCAGAATCAATGTAATGTAATGTAATGTGGTTTGCTCATCGGCACGGGTCTAGGAAGGCCCAGGCTTTACATCTATGTAAGTATATGTGAGATTTCTTTTGCAGCTTTTTGCATCTCTTTTCTCTATTCTCACGACAACACCGCTCTAGCCTCCGCCAGAGCGCGCTAACTGGCCATCACTTTCCTAACCATTTTAGGGAAATAGGAGCCCTATATTAAATTATAAATGGTAAATATGGATACGTTTTTTTATAACCGGTATTCGAAGAGTATAGGGGTATATTAGATTTGTGGGGATAACGGTTGTGTGTAACGCACAGAAGGAAGCGTTTCCGACACCATGAAGTATATATATTTTTGATCAGCATCATCATCCGTCTGTCCGTCCGTCTTCATGAGCGCCTATATCTCAGAGACTATTAAAGCTAGAGCAATCAAATTTTATATCCAGTCTCCTGTGTGATCACACTACTCCAAGTGTATTTCAAAATTCAAAAGTTCCCTCTCGCTTTCTCTCACACGCGATCCTGTCGGCTTTGCCTATTCATCCAAATAAACGCCTTGATCTCAGAGACTACAAGAGCTAGAGCAACCAAACTTTCTATCCAAGCTCCTGTGATATCAATTCAATTCAAGTGCATTTCAAAATTTTGTTACGACCCTTTCCGCCTCCACAAAAGACGAAAATCTGTGGAATCCACAATTTTTAAGATAAGAGAAAACCGAAAACGCAGAATCATGAAAAATTACCGTATCTGGCAGATTGACGAATCTGGATCAGGTCTGATCATTATTATAGCCAGAAGGAAGAAATTAAATTTCAGTAGCTACCCAACATCTGCCAAGCGATTACTCATTCCCTCTCTCTCTCGTACCTACCATGTCTCTTGTATGTAGTTATACATGTGTATGTAAAAATGAAGCAGCCAATGTAAAAATTATATGTAAATAAAAATGGAAACAGAACTTGTAAAATATAAAAACACAGCATGGGGTTCGACTTAATTTTTTATAATTTTCCATTTTGGCCAAAATTTAATTCGTCCCTTTTTCGAACATATAATAAATTACATAAATCGCAAACTCATACATATGTATACATACATATGTATGCACATACATATGTACATATATACTGACTGAGTACCGGGAACTCTCTCGTTTCATATCGATTAGGATCTAGAAATGTTTTAATTTCTTTGTTGCGAAGGTTATAAAAAAAAAACAAACCTCATGCAGTCTCCATCTCGTTTTCGTCTTTCTCTCATTCCAAAGCTAATCGTACTGAACTTTGCTCTCAATCACACCTCTGTATGTGTGTGTGAGTTGTTGAAGGGCTGAGAAAAGCTTCCAAGATGTTCCGTTAATCGGGAACTTGGACATGTAAGAGAGGATGACAGACAGAAATATAGCGATAGAGCGGGCGAGATGATTGATTGATTGCACGTGGGCCTTGCTCTAACGGTAATCATTACTTGCGAAGAGAGCGTGAGTGTGAGACTGAGCGGGCAGCACTACGTATCTGATGTCATTGCAAAATTATCGATATATGTAGTTATGTCTGTCCATCAGTGTATTTATAAGAGGATCTTGTGATATACAACTGAATCAAGTTTGTTTTGGCACTCCCCCTTCCGTCCCCAGAATGGACGAGCGACTGAGGCATCCACAATTTTGAAGGTACGAGAAAACTGAACACAAACAATCATAGAAAATGACTATACATACAAATACATATATATGTATGTATGCGCATACATATATTAGATCGGATCAATGTTACATACAAACATATCTTAGCGGATCCCACACAAATTTGGTTGTTCTCTTTAGCCTTTTTTAGTCTCTGAGATTTGGGCACTCATCGATACGGACGGACAGTCGGATGGCCAGACAGATATGGTTATATCGACTCGGCTATTGATGCTGATATACCTAATGGGGTCGGAAACGTGTATGAAAATGGGTATTCCCTCCCCGCTGCTTCTCAACTCCTCGTGCAGCCCTCGTAGTCATGGCATTGCCCAGAAGCGAATGTCAGGGCACGGTTATCAGCCACGGCTTATCATCGACGGCCCGCGACGCACTTGCCCCGACAAGGGAGCAGCAGTACACATAAGCCTCTGAAGCTAAATGGAAGCGAAGATGAAGCTGCCGCGAATCACCTTGTCGTGTCTGAGACTGTTTCTCCTGCTGGGAAACTGGCACTCCAGCGTGGGATCGGGATCGGGGTTGGACGTGGAGCAGGACTGCCAACGGCTGATGGTCAACGAAATGGACACCGTGGGAGCGGCCTGCGAGAACTTTTACCAGCACGCGTGTGGCAACTGGTACGCCAACAGCTCGCATCGTGCCTTTGGTGCGCACGACATGCTCTCCCAGTGGGCAGCCATGCATAAGAAGCGCCTGGTGCAGCACTTCGAGGGGCTGCTTCTAAAAGCGGAGCCAGATCATCTGGCGACGTTCTACGGAAGCTGCATGTCCGGCCAGCAGAGCCTGCGGGTCTACACAGAGGCCTTGGAGCGGAGGGCCTACTGGCCGCTGCTAAACAATGCCTCTGGCTCTGCCAGGGATGCCGCCTTCGACTGGGTGGCAGCAAACGCGGCTCTACGTCGCTTCGGCGCCCAGGGCCTGTGGCGCCTCCAGGTACAGCCCAACTGGCAGGCGGCGGACCAGAACATCTTCTACTTGCATCCTCCTGACTTCAAGCTGCTCGGCGAAAACGTAGTGAGTGAGTTCCTTTACCAACGCTACCTCAAGGGCCTGCTCCTGGAACTGGGACTGCGGGTAAGACGCGCGTCTGCCCTGGCCGAGCGGCTAGTGAAGTTTGAGCAGGGTCTGCGGGATATGCTGCCCGCGGATGTGGAGCAAACGCTGGTGCTGCGCGAACCCCAGCCTCTCATCCAACTGGACCAGCAGCTGCCCCAGCTGCAGATTCGGCGCTACTTCGATCTCGTCCTCCAGGGACTGTCATCAGGCGCCATTGAAAAGCTGCTGGTGGTGGCTGACCTGGAGTACCTGAGCCGCCTGCAGCGACTGCTGGAGCGGACAGACAGTGTGGATCCGTTGGTGCTCTCCACCTGGCTGCTCCTCCAGCTGCCCGCGCACTTTGAGCTGCACCTGCACGACGAGAAACTCAACCGGCGGCAACGTCACTGCCTGGAACAGCTCAGTCAGCTACTGCCCCGCCAGCTCTCACAGCTGCAGATCAGTCTCGCGTTGGGCAATGACCCTGCGGCCTACGAGGCTCTGGTCCTGCGTGTCCAGCGGCTTTTCAGCCGCCTCCAACTACAGTTCGAGCGTCAGCTGAACGAAACGGACGTGTTCGAGGCGGATCGGAACACCCAGACGCTGGCCATACAGAAGATGCGGGACATGCGACTGATTCTACCCCAGATAGTCCAAGAGGCGAAGCCCGGAGCCCAGGCGCTGAGCAGCAACTACGACGAGAACCTGCTGCAGTTGTCCCAAAGTCGGGCTCTGGCCGAGCTCCGACAGGTAGTCGACTGCCAGGAGCAGGTCTGCAATGGCTCTCCGCCCGTGGAAGGCCTCGGCGTGAACCCGCTGTCAGTAAACGCATACTATCGCCTGAGGCAGAACGCCGTTGTGCTGCCATTGGGACTGCTCACCAGCCCCCTGATGCAGCGGTGCTCCAATACGATTGACCAGGAAGCCCGACAGGCCGGCGGCATGGGCTCCATCCTGGGACACGAGATGATGCACGCCCTCGACTACGACGGAATAAACTACGACGCCACCGGACAGCTGGTCAACGGCCAGTGGCCACCACGAGCCATCATTCGGTTCGGCCTGCGTGCCGGCTGCTATCTGGGTGCCCGATACAGCAACGCCACCCTCACCATTAACGAGAACATTGCGGACACCGAGGGGCTACGCCTGGCCTTTGAGGCGTACCGCCACCAGCGCACGTACCGAGGTGTTACCGATTCCAGTGGCCTGAAGACCTTCTTTGTTGCCTTTGCTCAGAACTGGTGTGGCGATCTACCGTTCTCTAGGGAGGGCAGCAGGAATGATGGTGCCGGAGAGCATGCAAAGCATTCGGAGCGGGTCAACAACGTGCTGGGAAACTTTCCCGAGTTCCTGGAGATCTTCCAGTGTAAGGCCTCCAGTCAGATGAGTCCCCCGGACAAGTGTCGCATTTGGTGAGGCTATCGAAGTCTATGATCACATTCCTGTGGCGACGGCTATTGAAGGGTCATCGGTGATTGTACTTTGCAATGCCCTCTTTGGTTTGTTTAAATAAATGTTAACCGTGGACTGGTTTCTAGGCTTCCCCTAGGCAAACCCTACTACTCTCTGATTCTGCTCCTTTGCTCTCTTAGGAACCCACCCAGCGGGGACAGCACAAATGTAGTATGTCAGGAGAGAAAGATAGATTTTGAACGTGAATTTCTAACGAAAACATACAATTTCTGCATTCTAATCAGGTATTGCTTTTCTATTCAAGGTGATTAGTGGGATGCTGGTGCTCTATACAAACCCCTGTTCCATTGCCTAGATAGGTGGTATGAGATATTTTGCCAATTTTCTAGGAATTGACAATGACTGAAATATTTAACAAGCTTTATGTCTACTAGTGCCTAATAATCGCTTAATAATGACAACTAACTGCAACTTGTTGACAAAAGCCACAGCGACAGCGTATGACATTTCACCCTATATATTTTAGTAAATACTATGTTCGTTATGTACTTCGTATGTATGTACATACATATGTATGCGATATGTTCTTCGACACATTTTGTCATCAGGCAATCCCAAAAGTATGCAATCGTTTATGCATGCAAACTTTCGAGCAAAATGCCTCCAAGGAGAGAGAGAGAGAAATAGTACGGCAGGGATAGAACGGGTTGAAAAGTGGTGTGAGGAATAGCAAGGATGCTTCCCAGGGCACCTATCCTCTTCTTGCTGATTGCGCTGTGGCCTCATCCTTATGATACTGATGTGGCACCGCACCACTCTTCACCCGTCAAAGTCGACGCAGACAGAAGAAGAAGTAGGAAAAGAAAGCATTTCCCCGGCTAATCCACTTAATTAGTGTGCGTGGAATATTTTCCAATATAAAATGCATGCGATGAATGCAAAAAAAAAAAGGCAAATAAATGAAATTGGGAGAATAACCGGAGCACAAAAAAACACAGCGAGAATAAAGGATACAGCGGATCGTGAAAAGCAGCAGCAACATTATATGCGCAAGGTCGGGAAGGTTAGGATGTGCGGTTGGGCGGTCTTAAGCATGGGAAATGCTTCGCGAGGCCATCGCATAGCCTTCTTTTATGAACGGATAATCAGCGGAAAGTAAACTTTGTTAGCATAACTCTCTTCCTGCTTCAACCTCAAAATGTTCATTAGTTCGTTCATCATCGATAATTTGCAATTTGCATAGCGTACATAGAATTTTTTGTATTCAAATAAATATTTGCGGAATAAGTAGGAATTAACTCGAATCGCCTGAATCACTGGAAGCGTTGCTTTTTGTTACATGTACAATGTACATACATATGTATGGAGAGAGACAAAATGGAATGAGACACGAAGCGGCCGTACTTTTGTCGCGTCGTCTAGACTTTAAGTTCATTTCGGTTTTCAAGCTGAGGAAGAAGAAGAGTCAGAGGATGAGTCTGTAACCACAGCTATGTACATATATACATAGCCTTTTCGCACACAGCACATTTACAAGAAAAACAGTGAGGTTTTTTAAAATATGTGAAACCTCGATTCCCACAGGCCATCATCCACCACCATATTTTAATGAAGGTATGCCAAGAAGGGTGTGGATAGTTTTAGGTAAAATGGAATGAAAGTAAATTGTTACATATGTACAACACTATGTTCTATCCGTTTTAGAAGCGGTACGGAACTTTTAATTGGGTTCTGCTTAATTAAAGTGAGCAACATGAATAGCGGGATCTGCATTTATGTATCTGCAGATATGTATATACATATACAGATTTGCCATTTCAAAACTAATATAACAGTTTTAAAACTACATTTGATTATTTTTATTTATTCGCATTCTTCTCCCAAAGGAATCATAGCATCTCTAACTGATAATTGTCAACTGCTATTGAAAAACCAGCTGGCTCCTTGCAATTTTCTAGAGAATATCAGTTATTATACCCGGTACTCGAAGAGATTTTTGGGGATAACGGTTGTGTGTAACGCACAGAAGGAAGTGTTTCCGACCCCATAAAGTATATATATTCTTGATCAGCATGAATAGCCGAGTCGATATAGCCATGTCTGTCTGTCCGTCCGTCCGTCCGTCTTCATTTGCGTCTATATCTCAGAGACTATTAAAGCTAGAGTAACCAAATTTTGTATCCAGGCTTCTGTGTTATAACACTACTCCGAACGTATTTCAAAATTTCGCCCCGCCCACTTCCGCCCACACAAAAGACGAAAATCTGTAGCATGCACAATTTTAAGGATACGAGAAAACTAAAAACGCAGAATCATAGAAAATGATCATATCTATCAGAGTGTTGAATCTGGATTAGATCGGAATATTAATATAGCTACTATAAAGAAAACCATTTCGAAAGTCATCGTTCCCTCTCGCTCTCTCTCACACGCGACCCCATCTGCTTTGCCCATTCGTATTTTTTGACGCCTAGTTCTCAGAGACTATAAAAGCTAGAGCAACCAAACTCTCCATCCTAACTCCTGTGATACCAAACCAGCACGAGTTTATTTCAAAATTTTGCCACGCCCCCTTCCGCCCCCACAAAGGACGAAAATCTGTGGAATCAATCATTTTTAAGATACGAGAAAACCAAAAACGCAGAATCATGAAAAATTACCGTATCTGGCAGATTGCCGATTTTGGATCATATCGGATCATTATTATAGCCAGAAGGAAGAAATTAAATTTCAGTGGCTACCAAACGGCAGCCAAGCGATTCCCTCTCTCTCTCGCACACACTTCCATGTCTCTTGTATGTTGTTTTACATGTGTATGTAAAAATGTAGCAGCCGACGTAAAAATTATATGTAAATAAAAATGGAAACTGATAACTTCTAAAATATAAAAATACAGCATAGGGTTCGACTTAATTTTTTGAAATTTTCAATTTTGTCCAAAATTTAATTCGTCTCTTTTGCAAACATATAATTAATTAAATAAATCGTAAGCTCATATGTGTACATAAATACGTATATACTGACTGAGTACCGGGTATAAAGTAGAGTAAACGTTCCCTCTCGTTTTAGTTAGTCATTGTTTACATATTCGCAGTGAAATCCATTTTTTCGTTGTGAATGACAATTTTTCAGAGTCGTATTTGAAAACAATCGGCTAAGTATCGCATAGCAACGTGCGGTTTAGGAACATCCAAAATGGATGGTGGAACTCACTGAGTACTGAACCTTACTGCCCATCCCCGAAATGAATGGTGGATGGTCGTCTGTGGGAACAGGCTATAAACAATGACTTTCAAAAATAACTGATATTCTCTAGCAAATGGCTAGAAGCCAGGAAGTTTTTCCATAGCATATGCACAATATTTAGTTAGAGATGCTATAATTCCTTCGGGAATAAGCATCAAATGTAGCTTTAAACAATTTTGATTTGTTTTATTTGTTTTGTAATGGTCGGTCTGAATTTATCTGCAGATAAATGCAGATCGCCCTGTTCAGGCTGCACACTGAATGGAGCTGTTGCGTTTTTTCTCCAATATTGCCGATGCTTCGATCTCCACATCTATCAGAAGAAGTCACTTTGGGCGACAGTGGAAATGTCGAAAGCCTTAGTGAAATGGCGAGTATACGTTTTGGCTATAAGATTCAAAATTGTCACAGATTGTAATGCATTTACAATGACCATGAAAAAGAAAGATGTTCCTTTGTGAGGAGCACGTTGGGCTAACGACGATTGGCATTTTTCAACTAAAAAGACACAAGAAATTGAAAGATAAGGTATCGCATGTAGTAAATAATTCCGTAGAGTTTTTAATGAAAAGACAGGAAAACGTGAAGGTTATTTGCAACCAATAGACAAGGGCGACCGGCTGCTGCTAACATGGAGATGACCAAAAAGCAGTACTATTACATACTGGTTGTCGTTGCTACAGGAGTTCCACACAATGGGAATGGGTAAGTCGAGAGGATGCACAAGATCGTGGTGCCTATGTTGTCGAAGTTGTGTCAGGGTAATTCCGGTGGTTGGTGCAAGCATCTAGGAAAGGTAAAACAAATGATATGTTGAGCCACGAAGCACAAAGGTAACTCCTTTCAAGATATTGATTGGACTAGACATGCGTATACCGCTTATCGCTTATCGACGAGCTTGATAAGGAGCAAGAAAAGATTAGAAAGAAAGTTGTTGAGAACATCACCACGGATACAGCAGGAAAACAAAAAGGGTTTTGATTCAAACAGGAAAGAAGATGGACAGTATCAGGTTAATGATTTAGTAGCTATCAAGCGAACGCAGTACGGTATTGGATTAAAGCTAAGGCTAAGTAAAGTATCTAGGGCCGTATGAAGTAGCTAAGGTAATGAATCATGCAAGGTATGAAGTCGAGAAGATCGGTGATACTGAGGAACCCTGTAAGTCTCCTGCAGTTTCAGAATATATGAAACCTTGGCTAGACCCATCTGAGGCGAATGGTCCGTCAGGACAGCCGAATATAGGATATGAAGGAAAGAGAGAGAAACCGTAGTTTTGTCCCGTCGTCTGCATCTCTGAGAGAGCCGATAGCGAGGGTGAAAGATCAGTCGGTACTCATTCTGCATTCACAAGGAGTCGAATCAAATTGGTTGGACTTTGCAGGAAACTGCATTCGATTGTTGCCGATTTATAATTCTAGTAGTATTTTTCTGTTGCATTCACTAATGAACCGGACATTTTTCCCATATATGTACAATGTACATTGTACATACTCGTATGTACATGTATTTATCATGCATCCGTGCTATAATTTTATTAGGCACGTAGTCGAATTTCCTTTTTGCCATATCGCCGGCGATAGCGATGCCATCGCCAATTAAATGATTACGATTGTGTTCGACTTAATTCAGCTTAACCCTCTTATGAAATATCGCAATGCACACCATTCATTCCATCTGATTTCGTTTCGTGCAGATATTCATACCTTTCTATTTTTCGAATGGTTTCGATTGCATTCGGCTTAACTCGATTGCATTCAATGGCCCTCGACGAATGGCGAATCCGCGCCCGCACCCTCACCCGCGCCCTCAACTACACGCCATCTCCCTACCTCATTGAAGGGCCAAAATGAAGTTATAGGCAAGCTGAGCGCCAGGATTATGCCCTGTCCAGGCCAATTACAACTTAATCTTCATTTGCAGGCATTGCATCGTGCAGTGAGAAGAATGGCCTTCCCCCAGTACCCGGCAACAGCACCACAACAAGGACATCCGCTACTTATATTTTTTTTTTTAAGTACCAAATCGATACATTTTACACTCGTGCCTTGGCATGGATTGCAGACCGTCGAAAGGACAGTGGGAGCGGTTGGGTCAATTGGAGTGGCCTGGGGCGTGGGTCGTGCATCGTGGAGCAGGATTGCATAGGTGTTGCAGTGTGCAGCTGTGCAGGTAACTGTTAATTACCACGGCAATGGGGCAAGCGTTTAATGCAATGCCATTTGGTACGTGCCGTGCATAAAGTGGCCGCAGCCAAGTTGGCAATTAATTACTCCCGAGCTTGGACACCGGACACTGGCGGCCAACACTCACACATATACACCCGGAGTCCGACTCCGTCGTCCCAAATAAATCCCAAAAAATATAACTTTAATCTTAAATCAAAGGGGGAAACTCACTTGAAGGTGTCGCGGCTAAAGTTCTTGAATATGTTGCACTCGGGATGCTCCAGCAAACGGAAAGCTATCGAACAGTGATGGTTCTCAAGCGGTGAGATGTCGTTATATCTGGATGGGATCGATATTGATGGGAGCATTCATTAGTTAAGGCTAAGGTTAGCTAAAAGCCCACATGATCGATGCAACAGATTGCGATCCACTCACCTGAGTGCCAGCTCGGTGCGGGCATTGATCTGGTAGATGTTGTTGTAGCCGGGATGATCGAGGTCGTGGCAGATGCAGGACACCAGCAGTATGAGACACTCGAGGTCGCCAAGGCGGCTCAACAGATTCGCTTGGCGTGTAATGGCGTACATCTGCAATCGAGTGGATATTTATCATTATTTGCTAAAGAATAAAGCTAAAACACTACAAATATGCTAACTTACATACATATATGTATACATATCTGCATATTCATGTACATAAAATCATTACATTTATCTAGCTATCAAGTATTCACCATGATGCAGTCCAGCCATGTTATTTCCATTGTCCACATGGTGTATCCCTCATTTATCTCTCCATTTATCTTTAAGACAGCAATTAACGCTGGCAGTTTAACATTTGAACCATCCCATCAGGCATCTGCAACTTAAAGCCTCTGCCACGTGCTTTTTCCCCTATCCGTTTCCGGGTCTGTGTCCCTGGCACTGGATCACTCTCCTATATCGTATTCTATCGTCGGGTGTTGTTGCGCCTCACCTTGCCTCCGTCGCCATCCCCGTGAACCCTTCGTCCACGGAGCGAACTTAATTTGTCTGGTGCGAAACCTTTGCAATTACCAGTGGCATCTGCCCCATGCACCGGCACCAGCACCAGCACCAGCACTAGGACCAGTACCAGCCAGTGGGCAAGGGACCAGGCAGGCGGCAGTGTGGCAAGCAGTGTGGAACCAGGGGCAGAAAATACAGATGACTTTGCTGCGAGACCCTCAAGGAATTTCAACAGCGTTCAATTGAAGCTTTTTCGAAATACAAAAGCAGCGTAAAGTTTGCTTTGCGCTTTGCTGCGCCTTGCTGCGCTCCAAAGTTGCACTGCTTCAAATGGTGTGGGGCAAGGAAAGAGCAAGAAGAGGATATGGGGCGGTGGGTGGTTTACTTGGGTACTTGGGTACTGGGTAGTTGTTGCCCAACTTTTGCCGCTGCTGCGTTTACTTTGGCATTAAGTGCGAAGTGGACTATGGAAGGGGGGCTATGGACATATGGGTGGTAGTGTGTGATCGAGTGGCACGGGACGAGAGGGGGTTGTTCTATAGGGGTGCTAAAAATGTATGCAAATGCAAATGCTGTTTGCGTTTCGAATTTCGCAAGTTTATCTAAATTCATTGTCAACAAGCAGACACGCAGACAAGGAGCCCATCGACAGAGCCAACTACCCACCCAGCCACGCACGACCGACGCACCACCCACTGACGCACTACCCGTTGGACAGCAGCCCACTCAACAACTTCCCTAATTCCCCCCGGTGTGCGATGCATTTTCTGCTCGTTGGGAAAGTTTGCAGCGGACAAAAATACTCCAAGGAAATCAACGGCAGAGTTGGATGAAAAGTGCAGCCAATGGAAATTAGTCAAAGTGTTGGGTCACGCCCCCAGTTCCAGGGGGAGTTACTGTGCAGGGGAGGTGGGCCCCAGAGGGGATCTGTTCAATAATTTAAATTTACGGTCTTCTGCGTGTTATTGGCCTTAATGCAGTATTTTTGTTCTCCTGTTTTCGGGTTGGGGGCAAAAAAGAAGCCGCTTAACGGCTTGACTGTCATGCCCTGTGCGAGTTATCGCTTCTTTGGCTTCTCTGACACACACACACACAATACAGAATATACATATGTATATGTACATGCACATACACAAACATACCCAGACATGGCCTACCACCTATGCCATTGGACGCCCATTGTATTGTAAAATACGCACCAACGCATACGGTTGGGGGATATTTGCCCCAATTCTGATGATAGTGGAAAAGAACGCCGGGAAAGGTGAAGGGGTAAGGGAAAAGAATATGAAAGACAAAAAAAGTGAGAGAGCTCCCAGGTGGATGTCAAAATGCAAGCATTTTACAATCGATTTATGGAACCATATTCCAAAGGAAATCTGATAAATGGATGACTTTCATTTTCCCCCAACACTGAAAAAATGTATTATATTGCAAGCATTTCCGACATATTGACATAACTACATAAGACATACATACATTAGCGGTCATGAAAGCCGCACCATCAAGAAATAAACATCAAGGAATATTTTTTTACATAACATCAAAGAAGAAATATACACATTTTTATGAGTTATTAAACTAGGTATTTTTTTTTCAATGGAATACGACATCCAGTGGCTATTAAATATTATTTCTTTATAACTTTTTCAGGGGAAATTTTGTTCCCAATGAAATGAAAATGATTTGGATCGGACTATTTCATTGTCTTGGAAAAACTAATGTTGCGACTTCGTTGGGTTTTTATACCCGGTAATCGAAGAGTTAAGGGATATATCAGTTTTTAGGTGGATGTAGATGGGTCTAACATCCAGAAGGAAGCGTTTCCAGTATTCTCAGTATGCTCAACTCATGAGCAAAGCAAAATGTCTCCGCGATTTCCCCCCTCCCCGCATTAGTCAAAAATCAATTTAGTGATGCCAAAAGAGAGAGAAGTAATGCGGCATTCATCGTGATTCATCGGCAGCAATACTAATTCCTGCGTTTACGTAAAATTACTTATAAAATAAATTTTAAGTTACATAAAACTTAAGGGCAAAAGTCGTGGCCCTTGCCGCAGCTCTCAGCGTTTCCGCTCGTCTTATTTCGTTGCCTCGTGGAAAGCAATTGCTTGCCGACTTAGTCAATCGAAACTATGCGGGAAGCAGCCAGATGTACATACATATTAATTACCATAAATTTTAGTATATATATATATATATATAAATATGTATATAAGTGGACCAGTTAGAACTGGAGAATTCTCGGAAAACAATTTCGTAAAGTATTGTCGTTGCCAGCTAAATGTATCATCAATAGAGATTAACATCTTATATCTGGCAGAACTCTAATATTGTGATCTTTTTGGTTACGATTGTTTTCCATCTATCTTATCTTATTTTTAAATATTTTTTTTGCTTGTGATATTATCGCTGGAGGTAAATCTAACAGAAGAGTAGTGTACGGAGTTGCCCGTTAGGCCAGACAACAGCAAAATATTCTTTATTTTTTAGCTAATTTAGCCTAAATAAATTTCTCTTGTAATCCTTGTGCTGCCCGAAAGGCCAAGCAGCATCTGTGTCTGTCGATGAATGTCGAAGCTCTTTAATGCTAATTTGAGTCGTCTGTTGGTTAGGTTTAATATGACTTCGGTCGATGATATCGGCAGCATTGCCGATCTGCTAGCTGCGTAGTTGCGTCGTCATCTTTGGCCTTATTTGCTTATTAATTACCGTATGAATGTACATATGTGCAGCGGCAGCAGTGTTGATGAGGCTACGACGCTAGCTTAGGAGTATTTATACTACAGCACTTCAGTTTTTGAAAAGTGAATAGTTATCGCCAGAGCTTCCTCATACTACTGTAGTTTTTCATATTTTGAATCGTTTCCTATTTTTCTTGATTTCACTTCAGACCCAGACTTTCAATCCCGTCTTGCTTCTTAGGGGCTGGCCACCACTAAAGGTCCTGATTTTGTGCGGTGTTGCAGGGCAGCCATACAAATATTGCACACCGATGACGTGGACACTGATGACGCTCACGCTCACGCTGGCGATGGCGACGACAACAAAATGGCCGTGACAACAATGGGGGCGGCTCCCTCTTTCTCTCGATTTCTCTGCCTCTCTGTCTCTCTCTCTGACTTTCTGTTGGATGCTTGTTCGTGTGTGTATTTCTGTTTGTGTGCTGTTTGGGATGGCCATGTTTTGTCTAGCACATAATGCGGTTTACGGGAAACATATTTCCCAGCAGCGGCAGCGGCAGAAACAACAACGAAAATCATAATGCAATTGTCATTTGGATGCTGCTGCTGTTGTTGCTGTTGCAATGTTCTGGCTGCGTGGGCAACCGTGCGACTTAATGCGCTGACTATCTGACTCTGTTGTTTCTCTCTCTCTCTCTCTTTATCTCTGTCGCACATTGTTAATTTCAACTTTCATTTTGCCATTGTTGCAAAACACCCCACATTTGACTCTTTCAGTGGGTCGTCCGTCCTTGCCTCCCATTACCCATCCCAGCCAACGCCACTCTATCCCTGACCCGTTTCCTTTTGTTACTAGGAAAATAATTTATTAAAGTTTTCATTTTGCGTGTGTGCTAGTTTTTTTTTGTAATACGGGTATGTCTTTGTTTTAGAGCTTCTTAGAAAATTGAGGGGAACGTGTCCGAACAGTGAAGCCACAACTAAGTGCAATTGCAATTGCAACTGTGAAATGAACGGGAAAATTATTTTAAGTCATTTTGGCTTCAGCTTCAGCTTATGTTCGAGCTAAAGCCGAATATTAAAGTGAAGAGAAAACAGGGAATTAATATTTAATACAGTACGAGAAACTGAGCGAAATACCACAGTTGTTGAAGTGATAACGGACTAGCAGACACCCTATAAAGCAACATCAGTTAAAGAATAAAGATGAAAACTAAAAGGAGATATCAGAGGCAAAGATTTTAGGTATTCTTTTTTATTTTTAAACGTATTTTGCATAGGAAAACCATGATTAAGTGATGGCTTGCATTGTTTTGCAATGAAATGAAAAATTATTTGATTCGAGGTCCCTCCGATATTCTGGCGAATAGGAGCAGCTTATACCGTGTTTCATTTGCCAAAAATGTAGGTTACAAAATGTTTCGTAGGCCCTTGAGCAGCCAAGTGGGTCGCTGGTCTAAGTGCTGCCAGAAAGGGGCTGGTGCCGGTGCCGGTTTAGGGCTTACGGGTAGTCAACGTCAGTCGGGTCTATTTCTTTTTATTTTATTTTGTGCAGTGTTGGGTGAGTGACCATTTTGCACAGACCCTCTCCTACCCACCGTCTAAAGTGTTGCTATTTAAAGTGATGCGAATTTCTTGGTCTTCTTCTTTCCCTTCTATCTCTCTCGTATCTGGGGCGGTATCTTGGCAGCTAAAAATAGGCCTTGCTCCAACACAAATACATACATACATATGTACACATGGATACTAGTTTATATCTGTAGCTGTATCTGTGTCTGTGTCTCCGTGTGCTTGTAAGGATTGCCCTTTGGCGCTTTCGTTTATTTTTGTATTGCATACAATGGGGCGTGGGTATTGTATCTGTATGTGGATGGTTTAGTAACAGTAGTAGTACATTATAATATGGAAATACGAGTATGAGTAAATAAGACTATATGTAAATTCCCACATTATATCGATTGCATCCTCCACTGGCCTTCTTCTCCTCCTCATCCGCTTGGGTAGCAAAAACTTTGCCACATTCATATTCATTCATTATAAGCTTCCTCCGATGTGAATAGTTGTGCATACATATGTATACACATGTATCTCTGTGCTGTGCTGTGCTGTGCTGTACTGTATGAATGCTATTAATATAATGCGACATGAATCACTTTGTGCCTGGCAACAAGGGACTCTCACTTGGGTCGCCTTCGGATGTGGCAGCCATTAAAGTAAAAGTAACCAACTTCGCGCCAACAAATGCAAAACCTGCATCCCAAATGGAGTATGGCTCTAATTCTGAAACATTGAAATATTGATAGCAAGCAATTGGAAGCAATCGAGAACAATAAGGAGTCCTATCCCTCGTACCATCTGTTCTATTACTCTTTATTTTCATGATAATTAGCAAATATCTTAGAGACATACATACATATGTACATATACATACATGTATGTATATGTAGAATGTATAAAGGTGTAGACAAACACTCACCATTTGGGCAACGCAGAAGCAGTGGCGAAAATTGTGGAACGGCACCTCATTATAGTGCTTGTAGACCTCGTAGAGCCACTCTCGGAGCGTCTCCGCAGGAATGCTGAACTTCTCAATAAATCCCAGCTCGATGAACATGGTCTGCATCAGATGAATTACATCGGCGTCGCCCCACTCGTACGAATCGAAGGCGGGCAGGCGTAGGGCGGCCTTTACCTCGTCCGAGAAATTGGTATCACAAATTTCCAGGAAGCGACGCTTCACCTCCTGATGCTTTGGTAGACTGCTTTTACGATGTGGCGGCCCCAATGGCCGTTTGGAGAGACCTTCACAGTGGGAGAAAGAGATAGAGTGAGAGAGAGTGAGATTATTGAGAGGAGCGCAAATTGGGGCAAAATTTGGATGCAAATGTTTGTTCTACACCTTCACTTGAGCGGAAATCTGTCGAGCGCTCTAGCCCGTCTTGCCTGTCATCGTTGTTCGGTTGTTCAGGCAATAAATAAATCGGAAAATTGAAACAGGAAATACAGCTTGACAGTCCGACTGACTGGTGGCCATGGCAATTCGGATTATTGCAAATAAAGATAGAGATATACCGGGAGAGAGAGGGAGAGAGAGAGAGAAAGACTGAGGAGAAACAAGGAAGGAGGAGCACCACAACCAAATCAAAATCAACTTGCACCACTGGAATATAACGGAAATACATTGGCTGACTCTAAGCCGGTAGCACATCTTCCTCTCCAACTTCCTTCCTCTCTCTGTCATTGGCATTGCCATGGCCGCTTCCACTCGCACAGACACGGGACATGGACAGAGCTGCCATGCCATGCTGCTTTGTGTTTTTATACCAGCGCCATAGGCGGGAAATTAAATTTTCAATCGGTGGCACGCTTCAATGGGTAAAACTGAACCCAAACGCCACACCTCGGGCCTGTACCTGTACCTGAACGTCGACCTGGAATCTGTACGAAATGATTCACAGTTTTAACGAACGGAAGCTGCCCAACCCCAGCTCCCAGTCTTTAGCTCCCCGACCCATCCCAAACACCCAATTGGGCGACAGGTGTGTTCCAACTGAACTTAAATTTTAGCAGGCAAATTAATCGAAATATTGTCTGATTTTGTGTGTCCGAGAAGGAACTTAATTTCTGGACATTGCCATTCGGCCTGTCCCTTCTATGGCACAACCGGAGTTCGCCAAAGTTAGTGCCATATAGAAAAATGTTTAAAAAATGAAAAGTATGATGTGTGAGATCCCGATTTCAAGCCCACTTCAATTATCTATCTGCAATGCTATAGAGATTCATTAATCATCAAGGAAACACCATTAAAACGGTTCTTTGACAAAACTGTAATTAATTGCATTGCTATGGGGCCACATCCACATGCACATCTCCAAATATTATTTGGAAAATGGGCATAAACTATGTACATATGTATGTACCTCAGAACTAATTGGTGGGCAGTGTCAATTGTTGGATCATTTTGCATGAGGTTCTAGGAATGATTTTTGCAAAATAGTAGAGGACTAAATTTCCTTCAAAGCGCATGCCATGCAAGCCACAATTCCCCATTTTGGCGTACTTCCAATTTGGGGGCCATCCTAGCCATCCATTCAGTTCACGGGGGACAGCTTTCTGCCTGGGACTACTGACTGTCCTGACTACAATCTCATCAAGTACTGGGAATCGCTGCAAAGATTTGATTGTAATGAGAGTCTCACTTGTCTGGGAGTCTCTGTTACGGGGGCCAGGGTCTTTTCTATTCACAGTTCTCACCCACATCACAATTTGCCACATGGCAAGCGGTACCACTCTTCGAAATTTGATTAAAACGTCTCACTTTGAACTACCTACCACACCGAGCACCCATACCCACACAAATATAGAGTAGGGGCTGTAGTAGTGGCCCCATGCCACGCACACACGCCCGCTCTCTCTGCACCCTCCCACATATGCCGTTCTCGGCAGCTGCAAGCCAAACACTTTGCGGGCCGTGGTTATAATTAATTTACTGCCACTTACAATTTTTAATTAAGCCGCCGTCGCGTTTCAGATATACATATATACATACATACGTCTATATATGTATGTATGTATGTACATATATGTATGCATGTACATACTATACTTATTCTCTATTTGGAAAAACGGGGTAAAGAGAGAGGAATAGAGAGGGTGGGGTAGAGGGGTTAGTGAAAGGTAAGTTCATTATTAACCGACAGATTGATTTACAATGCGACTAGTCGATTGTGCTGGATGGATGGAAAAACAGCTGCAATGGGGAATTAGATGGAATAAGCGAATCGAGAAGCAGCCGACTAAAGGTAGAGAGAAGTAGAGAGAGTGACAGTGGAAGTGATTGGCGATTTGTATGGCCAACCAATTAGTTAATTGGAATTATGGTTTGCGGCCATGCAGTGCTATGCTGCAATGCTACGGCATCTGCAGATGCCATCATTTGAGGAAGTTTATTTATTGACTTAATAGTTCCATCCTCAATGCGAAACCTCACCTCAATGCGAGTCAATTCAATCAAATTTCTGTTTTTTGTCAAATCGATAACTGAGTGCTGCAAAGGTTCATTTGGAACAATTATTTAAAGAATGTTGATTATCATTAGGCTTTGATTTGACAATTTCGATCCTTTTAAAGGATAAGCGACCAACATTTTCAGTGTCACTCGCGTTGTGGCAGCAACTGGCAACTGGCTAGATTGGTTGTGCCGACTGAATCCTTTCATTTTTCCGCTTCCATCAGAATTTTATTCAGTTTTATGCTTGCACTCAATGTTGAATTGAATTACAATTTTTCGATATCCGGAGGGCTTCCGCCCCATCTCCTCATAGATGACAGGTTGATCGATGAGTTCTGCCAAAGACTTATACCCCAACTTTGTCGTTACACCACCACCTGGCCACCGCCACCGCCCATGCGCCCCTACCCCTTTTGTCAAGAAGAGCGCCTGTCTTTCAGTGCAACTCTGATGCATCGGATGGCGAATACATTTGAAAATGTCATTCGATTGTAGCATTTCTTCCGTTCGTTTTCCTCAAACGCGACGACAGTCGTCGCAGATGCAAAAAATTGTCTGTCAATTATGTTGCGGTTGCAATTCCTTTGCTTCCGGAAAGGCGGTAGGGAGGAAGCAAATCGATGATTGATTGGAAAATTGCATATGAAAGCCGACAAAAATTGATGCTTGCTACAGTTGAGGCAACATCAGGGACCAAGGACCACAGGCCCACCTTTCGGTGGCAGACCACAGCTCAAGGATACCACAATTTTTCAGTTGATTAGCAATCAATGTAATCGTGTGGCTTGCCAGGTGCCACATGTGGGAACTGGGGATAAAGGGAGATACAGTTTCGGTTGCCAATTTGCTGGCAATATGGCGCTGGACATGGGCCCTTTCCGGGCATTTTCTTGATAAATGAACTCAATATTTTGTGTGATATCCCGAGATAAGTCGAGCGAGTCGAGCAATAAAATTTGCTGCCAAATGTTGCAATTGCAATCGAGGTGCTATGCGGTGTGGGTGGTGCACCTGCACCCCCTCTCACATTGCGCATACGCCATCCCCATGTGGCCATCTTCATCTCCATCCTCCATTGGCACTCCACGCCATTCCACTGCACTCGGGTCCCGCCCTGAATGGCCATTTATCAGCCTGGAGAAGTTTGCTCCTCTGCTGCTTGGACCGCACTGCCATCTGCCATATGCCATGTGCCATGTGCCCCAACGAGCATGTTGCATGAAGTTTGGTCAAGTGATGCACATTCTCATAGCCAATAATTCAATTGTTTTTACACTGCTGCTGTCTTGGACACAGGCTTCAGCAAAGTTTCTACTTTTCCTCCTCCTCTGTTTTGTTAGGCACAAAAGTTTTCTTTGCCACATCTTTGGGTCGCCTCGTCTCACATTTTTTTTTCTTTTGTGAGTTGCTGAGGGAAATTGAATGGAATTTTATGGCAAACATTAACCACGAACTGTCAGAGTGTGGAGTTCGGTGGCAGGCAGTCTTCTTCCAGTGTTTGAAACATGATTTTGTTGCACAATCGATGCCAACTGACAGATTATGGCGATAGATTTTAGGTTGTCGCAAGTTTCCAAAAATATATAGTTTTCCCTGTTGAATGTTAAATGGTAACTAAAATAAATCGAGCAGAGTACGCGAATGGGGGAGGTAGCGAGGAAATACGTGAGGATTAGCGGTAAAATTCCTTAATTATACCCGGTACTCGAAGAGCCCTGCCTTCTTCCGCCCGCACAAAAAACGAAAGTCTGTGGCATACACAATTTTGAAGATACCATAAAACTAAAAACGCAGAATCATAGATAATGACCATTTAATGACCAAATTTAATTCGTCCCTTTTGCAAACATATAATAAATTTCATAAATCGTAAGCTCATAAATGTATGTACATATGTATATACTGACTGAGTACCGGGTATAAGGTAGAGCCACGGCCTTTGCCTTTGTTTTAAATTGGTACAGATAACTATACATATATGTACATACATATATGTATGTAGATATATGATTATAATTTTCGACTAATTTGGGCTTGCACCACATTAAGATACGCGCCGAATATGTCTCCATATCATTCTTAGACTTTATGTCGTGGATACACCTTTGAGGAGCTCTTACCTAGACTACTGGCACGTACACTCTGATAATCTCGAAGGCAACAAGGGGGCTAGTAGGTCTTTCAATGAGATTCGTATCATCGAATTGTATGGGGAACTAGTTTACTTTCTGTTGAATTCCAAATTTTTGCCATAAATTCAACTTAGAATGAGAGGGGCCGGGTTCTGCGACAATGGAAGTCGACGAATTTTCCCATAAATCAATGCTCAGGCTGGGGTATGAGCCTGCGGAGACAGCCCCCCGACTTGGGGCAAATTCCATTAATTATGCAGCTATATGAGGCATAATTTCACGCCTAACAATATGCAATAAAATATGAGTATTAGTCTTAGCAAATACCCTCCCTATTGTGCCTCAAGAAAGGAAGAAAAGAATTTCACACAAAAAAAAAAACAGTGGAAGGCCTAAAAAAAGGGGCAAACAGCTCGCTGATGTTGATTATGGTCGCATTATGTGTACAAGCTGTCGTATCAAATGTTCTTTTTTTTGCAGGTTCTTTCATGGTTTCTGCCTTTCCCCTCCCGTGGTCCCGTTGTCCTTTTGCCCCTTTCGTGCTGCTGCTTAGCCTAATGACCCCCGTTGCGTTGTCTAATTAATTAATGGATTGTAATTAATTATTTAACACCATGTTCTCTTTGCTATTCCTCTCTCGATGGCGCTGTCGCTGGAAGAATGGCGAATGAGAGGGTCGAGGAGTGGGCGTGTGTCTGTACGTGTTTGCAGGACTTCGTTTTATAGGGAACATCGTCCTCTCCTCTTCTCTCTGCAAATGAGGCCCGGGAGAACCCCCAAACCCTCCTTCCCTCCCTGCAATTCGCTTGTTAAACACACAAGAAATGACAAATTTTGGCTACAATGCGACACGTCGACAATCCGACCAGAAGATAAGCACAAGATTAGGATGCTGCAAATAAAAAGTAGGAGTGCTTTTCCGGCAGATTAATGATGAGTGCTTTACGGTCCACCCACCCTTGCGCCTCTCTCTCTCTCTCTCTCACTATCGCCCACGCACTCTTTTTCACGGGAAACTGAGAACAGGAAATAATTTGCAAAAAGATCAGGAGTCCATCCTTCCTGTTTATTTAGGGATGGAAGGGCTTTCGCAGTATTCATTGAATCATAGCTATGCTCATGCCTCTTTAGTGCTTGCGATCTTTATGAATACTTTATTTGGATATGATCACCCCGAATCATTGAAAACCGAGATACAGCACTGTGTTTTTAAAATCAGCAAAACAAAAGCGAAAAATTTGCACATTTTCAAATGTAAGCGACTAAACGGATCTTTTCGGATCTGACACAGTAAAAATCACGATACCTGCTCTTTTTGCTTGTGTCCATTTTGGACAGAACGCTGCGACGCTGATTATCTCACAATTCGATTCTGTTGCCTTTTCACTACTTTTACTCTACGAGTATATATATATATATTTTTTTATTTAGCCGTTAACAAATATATAAAATATATTTTGTAACCTCATCGCCTGTGTCCTCTTTGACCAGTCTTCGATTTAAATACCTATTCTAGTCCCAATCCGAATTTAAACGGTCCTCAATTGACCAATTAATTGTCAGCAATCAAGCCCCTCACTGTCTGTGCCATTTTCCAGGTCACCCTTTCTTGGGCGCTTATATTTTCTGTTTAGCAGATCCCATTCTCCATCCCATACTATGCCAAACCATACAATTTTTGTCGTGCTCTGTCGTGTTCTGTCCCATGCCCTGTCCTGTGCCGTTTTATCCTTTCCTGACCTGGCCCCATGTCATCCATTTAATCTGCCACAATTTTTAATTGACCTCCGTTGACGTGTAATTAATATCTGGTGTTGGTGTTGCCTCTGCCAGGTCATTCGGTTGTTACGGTTTCTACAATCCTATGATCCCAATAAATGCCAACGGTCGCTCATCACCGCCATCGTCAGCGCTGTCATGATGGTTCCTGGCTGGAATGAGGTTGAATTTGTTGACCCCTGGCTATTTATACATCACATTTGAATTTGTATTTATTGCATTTGTATTTGTATTTTTAGTCCCCAGCTCTCTTTTGCCATATCTTTTTTGTGCGGTCATTTGCATTAATACTCGTATTTGTGTTGGGGCATTCGTAGCGTGATGGGAGATTTGGTTTGCGTGCCGTGGGCTTTTGGGCGGGCATGTAAGTAGCGAGTGTCGCACTACGCATACGACCCGGGGAGTGCTGCATGCGATCTGCGCGACAGCTCCGGGCCATTTCCACTGCCGTCGATCCACCAGAAACGACTGAAGCCTGTGGAAACAAAAGGAGAGCAATATACCAATTCACTAGATGTGTTAACCCTTACTGAATTTATCCGCATTTATCGGAAAGGCAAGAGAAATTTGATAGCGTTAACTTGAGACTAGGCCAACTAAATCATCTAATTGTGGTCTTAAAGTTAGCCTGAGATTAGGCTAGCTCTTTCTGCTTTGAGGACGAGCCGCCCCGTGTAGGGTATCCACACACAGTATGGTCCTACGACACACATATGTATACAACACGCAGGTAAGGCAGGCAAACCAAATTGATGGACGAATGTCAGCAGTAGGCGTAGTTGAATCAACTACATGCTGTAGAGGGAAAGACTGGAGGCCAGTGGCATGTAGCATGAAAAAAGAAAACGAATCAACAGCCAACATAATGTCTATTCCTCTGTATCCGTCTCCCCCACTCCATCTCTTTCTTCTTGTGCGTGTGTGTGTGCGGGTGCCCCTAATTGAAACTCGTCTTTGGCTATAATACCATTCCATGGCCCATAAGCTGTCCAACCATTGGCCGTGTCCGCATCTTTACATGCATACGCGGTTACCACCCGTGCCACTGTGAGTATTCGTATACCTAAGCTCTGATTTATTTTCTAGATGTGTTAAGCAAAAGAGCAAGTATATTGATCAGAGAGTGGGGCTCAGAGCGGAGAGTGTTATAGGCAATCCCCAAAGATTTTCATGCGATATTTCGATTGATTTAGCAGAGGTTAAATATTTAGCCATTTCCAAAACTCAGACTCTCTCGTTCTCCTCTTTATTTAGGCGTCATCTATGTTCTATCTGCTTTTGATACCCGGTACTCGAAGAGTATAGGGGTATATTAGATTTGTGGTCATGATGTTTGCCGCGAAGTTGCTGGTCGCCACCCAGTTTCCCGGGGACAACAGCATGTACGGCACCAGGTTGTCTTTGCATAATACCGCGCCCAGGGAGTCTTCGAGCAGCTGCCACTGCGCCGCAAATCTGCGGCACGCAGACATGATGTCCTCGGCATCCTCCTCCAGCCATGTCTGTCTGTCTGTCCGTCCGTCTGTCCGTCTTCATGAGCGCCTAGATTTCAGAAACTATAAAAGCTAGAGCAACCAAACTTTCTATCCGAGCTTCTGTAATATCACTTCAATACAAGTGTATTTCAAAACTTTGACACGCCCCCACAAAGGACGAAAATCTGTGCAATCGACAATTTTTAAGATACAAGAAAACTAAAAACGCAGAATCATGAAAAATTACCGTATCTACCAGATTGACGAGTCTGGATCAGGTTGGATTATTATTATGGCTAGAAGGAACAAATTAAATTTCGGTTGCTACGCAACGCCTTCCAAGCGCTTACTCATTCCCTCTCTTTTGCACAAACTTCCACGTCTCGTATATGTAGTTCTACATGTACATGCAGAAATGTAGAAGCGGCCCTTTAAACATTCCCCCTCAGTGTTTTTGTTTTATGTTTCCTTTCCTGGTTCCATTGCTCATGTACGCGACTCTAAAGACCTCTCTCCTATCCTCTACTCTGGTTCAATGGGTTCCATGGTTACTCTGTTCGAGGAGAATATTTGTAATTTAAATCTGCCTGATGCTGTGCCTGACATTGGAAGCCTCCTCCCCTCGTATTTATCATTCCGAATTACTGTTTTGCTTTGGTTCGGTTTGCATTTTTTGCATCTTTGTCTTGGCTTTGTAAATATTCAATTGATATATGTAAATTGCTCTTTCGAGGGCTAATACATTTTATATGCTTGTCATTATTTACTTTTTGGCTCACACACACTCACACAGGAAGGAGGCCATGGACTGCCTGGGACGCTGGGACTGGGGTTCTGCCATTCAGAATCAAGAAGAGTCCATCAAGTTCCTGATGAAGTGCATTAAAACTGATTAAATTCTGTACGGTGGCAGGCAGGAGCTTCACACATACAAGTATTCGAGTACGAGTGCTGTATGCCGGCAAACACTGATTGATATGTGTACCCACTTTCCCTTTTTTGCTTGTATACATTTAGTGGGATTAAACGCTTTGTGCTGATTAAATGAGTTTAGAGCACATCCAGCCAGCCATTCAGAGAGTCTACCGGCCAGCTCCTGTTGTTCGGGCTCTCGTTTTTCCTCGCAAGTACACACAGATGCGCGCTTGACATTTTCCGGTTGTCCTGTATATGAGTGTGTGTCCCTGTTGCAAATTAATAGCTTTGCACAAATGAAGTTTTCGTAGTCTGCACAATTCCCCCCTCTCCACACACTCACATACTCTACAAAAAGTTTCAGGTCTCAGGTTTCACACTGAAACGTTCGATATTAAGAACGCTTCAGCCGGCATTCCGACTAAAGGATACCCTCTTTTCAGGAACGATTTGATCAAAAGGAATTTCTGGAAATAACAGCATACTCATAGGAACTTAATTTCTTAATTTTATTGGCAGACACATCGCAAAGCACACGAAGGATTTCACCTGAAATGCAGTGGCCCCAACGCTTTAAAATATAGCATAACACTCCTTGTGGAGTACTCATTACTCCTACGTACTTTTGGTTTCTACAGAAGGAAACTTTGAAATATCTGGCATTAATGAAAAAGCAATACTTCGCCGGACTGGGTCGAAGCTTTGCTGGTTCCTAAGATTTTCCAGGAACTGGGATCCGGATAACCGGGAACCCAGCTCACTTCCACTCGGAGGACTTTTTCGGTAATCAAAATTAATGCAAATAAATGTATTACAGACAAACATGAGGTGGTCTCTGAGAGACTGGCAGACGGAAGGCCCCCCTACCCCTGGTCCCAATTTAATTGCTTCGACTGTCAATAAATGAATTATTTGCGGGGGACGAACTGCTGGAACTGGCGGCTGTTGCGCCAGCAAAGTTTTGACAGCTGTCAAAATTTCCCTCCCCTTGTGTCACTTCCTCCTTATCGAGAGCAAGGAATTTCGCGGCACCAATTGTTTTATTAAATATTTTTTTTTTTCCCCCGAGGCCATGCCATGCCACCCAATTGTTTTGGAATTTATGGAATTCACAGCGTGACACAAGAAATTAGCGCCCATTTTGTCATTACACATGAGGAGGGCTGCTGATGTAATGGAAATGGGAATGAGAATGGGGATGGTATACGTAAGGGGTCTTGACTTTCTTCGGTTGACCCTGGGGAATAGGCCTCATTGTCATTATCTCGTCCTGACTCGTCTCGTGTCGTGTCGTCTCGTCTCGTCTCGCCGTCTCTCACCAAAGTCAATTGTTGTGTTGATTTTTGCTTATTTGCGCATCTAAATGGATTTTTGTCGCACTGTTTTGCAATGTCCTTCCGGCACCAATCACAAGAATTGGGCCCCTTCCAGCTCCCCAATTTTCATGTGAAGCATTATTTTTATTCCTCGAATCGCAGAGGAGGCAGGCAGACGATGGGTGAAGCCTTCGTCAGCAGTTTATGAAAAACGAGAAGGAACGTTGTGAGCCGCGGCAAAGGCCGCGGCTCTACTTTATACCCGGTACTCAGTCAGTATATACAATATTTATGTATACATATGAGCTTACGATTTATTTAATTAATATATGTTCGCAAAAGAGCCGACGGAGCATGGTGAAATAAGTAATAAGGTGATGTACTCACCACACGTGATCTCTTTCGGCATGGTGAAAAAAGTAATAAGGTGATGTACTCAGCTGTGGTGAGAACATTAAATTTTTCATCTCGCTCTCTCGGCTCTCAAAGAGCAAATCGCTAAAAAGAGATAGCAAGCGTTTTGACAAACGACTGACAAAAATAACGTCCCCGAAAGAGAGCACGTGTGGTGAGTACATCACCTTATTACTTATTTCACCATGCTCCGTCGGCAAAACGCGAGCACGATGTCCAGCCCGACCGACCAATGGCGGAAGAAGGTCGAATGGGCATCCAAGGTCCCCGAATGACGTTATTTTTGTCAGTCGTTTGTCAAAACGCTTGCTATCTCTTTCTAGCGATTTGCGAGATGAAAAATTTAACGTCCTCACCACAGCTGAGTACATCACCTTATTACTTACTTAATTACTTACTTATTTACTTACTTTTACTTACTTACTTACTTATTTCACCATGGGTCGGACACTTTCGGCAAAACAGTCCTTTTTATGTATGCGTGCGTCTGTGTGACCGGCGAACGAGAGCAAGGTATATTTAACAAGGTAGCCGCACTGAGAGAGCCACTACTTCTTATTTCAGTGCGGCTACCTTGTCAAATATACCTTTAACGAGAGCATCTTTTCAGTCGCTACCTAACATTTATGCTCATGAATTGCTCAGACATATTCTTTTCTCTTTCTCGCACACAGCAAGAAACAACCCTTTTAGAAGACACTTATTGCGTAGTGGTCTTTCAAAGACCGTTTTGCAGTGACCGCTCTCTCAAAAGTGTCCCTATCTGTGGTTATTGAGAGACCGAATCGTTTTTTCGGTTGAGCCAAACAGTCGGACCGAAACACACAAGCGAACCGAAAAAAGTGTTTCGCTCAGAGAAAGATCGTGTGCACCAAATTTTTTTGTGTTTTGTCTGTGTGAAGACTGCGTTGGAAAAATCGGTTGACGGTTATTTGCATGCTCTGATATACATACACGTGTACGACTACATACAAGAGACGTGGAAGTGTGTGCGAGAGAGAGAGAGGGAATGAGTAATTGCTTGGCAGGCGTTGGGTAGCTACTGAAATTTAATTTGTTCCTTCTGGCTATAATAATGATCAGACCTGATCCAGATTTAACAATCTGCTAGATACGGTAATTTTTCATGATTCTGCCTTTTTGGTTTTCTCTTATCTTAAAAATTGTGGATTCCAAAGATTTTCGTCTTTTGTGGAGGCGGAAGACGCGTGAAAAAATTTTGAAATACACTTGTATTGAAGTGATATCACAGGAGCTTGGATAGAAAGTTTGGTTGCTCTAGCTCTTGTAGTCTCTAAGATCTAGGCGTTTATTTGGATGAATAGGCAAAGCCGACAGGATCGCGTGTGAGAGAAATCGACAGGGACCGATGACTTTCGAAATGGTTTTCTTCATTGTGGCTATGTTGATAATCAGATCTGATCCAGATTCAACACCCTGATAGATATGATTATTCTCTATCTTTAAAATTGTTCATGCCACAGATTTTCGTTCTTTGAGTGGGCGGAATGGGGAGGGGCGAAATTTTGAAATACACTTTGATTAGTGAGATATTACTGGAGACTGGATACAAAATTTGGTTGCTCTAGCTTTTATAGTCTCTGAGATATAGGCGCTAATGAAGACGGACAGACAGACATGGCCATATCGAATCGGCTATTGATGCTGATCAAGAATATATATACTTTATGGGGTCGGAAACGCTTCCTTCTGTGCGTTACACACAACCGTTATCCCCACAAATCTAATATACCTCTATACTTTTCGAATACCGGGTATTAAATCAAGGCAGAAGATCGAGTAGTATCTTAGGATAGATGGCGATAACTTTCTGCCCGGACAGAATGAAATTTGGTGGAACATTCTCAGTAATTGTCAGTTAGCCAGTAGTTTCCGGTCGAAATCCCGGAGAATGATGGGATTCCGGTTATTAAAGCTGTCTGCTATAAACCGGTAAGCCTGCAGATCTGTTTTGTTTTTCAAGTTTAAGCATCAAAGAACTGATTTAGCAATAGCTTACATATCCTTTGAGCATGAAGGGAACATAACCACGAGTTCGATATAATATTTATTTTGAGCATTAACATTATGCAAATACCACCGTGTTTATGAAATATTCGCGAGTTGTCGTTTTTAAAATTGTTACGTCAAAATTATTGGAGAATATGCTATCAATGTATTCGATCACACTTTCCCAACTGATAGACTTACAGACATTTGCATATGGCTGCTGCCTCTGAGCGAGGTCTGACTCTGTATTAGTGAGTGTGTGTTTCATGTGCGTTTGTGTGTATGTGCGTATGGTAATTGGAAACTTTTTCGCAACGTATTGACTTGCCTGGCGGCGACTAAGGCGTGGCACGAGCCCCAGACCAAGACCGGGACCGCTAGCAGTAAATTAAAACGAGAGGGAACGTTGTGAGCCGCGGCAAAGGCCGCGGCTCTACTTTATACCCGGTACTCAGTCAGTATATTTGTACAAATGTATATACATATGAGCTTGTGATTTAAGTAAATTATTATATGTTCGCAAAAGAGACGAATTAAATTTTGGCCAAAAAAGGAAAATTTCAAACAATTAGGTCGAACCCCATGCTGTAGTTTTATATTTTAGAAGTTATCTGTTTCCATTTTTATTTACATATAATTTTTACGTCGTCTGCTACCTTTTTACATACACATGTAGAACTACATACAAGAGACATGGAAGTGTGTGCGAGAGAGAGAGAGGGAATCGCTTGGCTGCCGTTTGGTAGCCACTGAAATTTAATTTGTTCTTTCTGGCTATAATAATGATCCGATATGATCCAGATTCGGCAATCTGGTAGATACGGATAATTTCCATAATTTTGCGTTTTTTGTTTTCTTTTATCTTAAAAATTGTGGATTCCACAGATTTTCGTCCTTTCTGGGGGCGGAAGGGGGCGTGTCAAAATTTTGAAACAAACTCGTGCTGGTTCGATATCACAGGAACTTGGATAGAAAGTTTGGTTGCTCTAGCTCTTATAGTCTCTGAGAACTAGGCGTCAAAAAATTCGAATGGGGAAAGCAGATAGGGTCGCGTGTGAGAGAGAGCGAGAGGGAACGATGACTTTTGAAATGGTTTCCTTCATTGTGGCTATATTAATAATCCCATCTGATCCAGATTCAACACTCTGATAGAAATGGGATGATTCTATGATTCTGCGTTTTTAGTTTTCTCGTATCTTCAAAATTGTGTATGCCACAGACTTTCGTCCTTTGTGGGGGCGGAAGGAGGCGGGGCAAAATTTTGAAACATACTTTGAGTAGTGTGATAACACAGAAGCCTGGATACAAAATTTCGTTGCTCTAGCTTTTATAGTCTCTGAGATATAGGCACAAATGAAGACGGACAGACGGACGGACAGACAGACATGGCTATATCGACTCGGCTATTGATGCTGATCAAGAATATATGTATATACTTTATGGGGTCGGAAACGCTTCCTTCTGTGCGTTACACACAACCGTTATCCCCACAAATCTAATATACCTCTATACTCTTCGAGTACCGGGTATAAAAATACACAAAACACGCGGAGAAAGCTTGGGTTTTCATATCTGTTGCTGGCACATAAATTGGAAAAAATACAATACACACAGACACAAGTACATATGTATGTATGTATTTGTATGCATCTATGTATTTAGGAATTGCCGCTGGTGGTAAATACCTGAAAATGAAATAAAATTTGATTTTTCATCGCTCTTCTCGCTTTTATCCCGGCGGTTGTTTGCTCTTTGGCTTGCCCTTGACAGCGGCTCCCTTTCTCGAGCAACTCCAGCATCCCCAGCGTCCCGTTCTTGGAAAAAGCAAGTCTTTAACTCGAGTTTCAACCTGTGTATACGGATATGAATAACATTAGAAGCTGTACAAAGGGGCAAGACCACTCCCTAATTAACCAACTTTGCAAATAATAAACCAAAGCAAATGTCATCTCAGCACTCGCAATTCACCGAAGTAGATGAGGGAGGGGGTAGGTAGGAGGGAGCTTGTCCCCTGATGTATCCTGTTTGGTCGCTCGTGCCACTTACGAAACTCATGACTCATGTTTACTGTCTTTTTTTTTTTGGTTGGCTTTTGAGGGATGCTAATAAAATAGATCAGTTGGGAGTGCGACAAACGGTCTAAAGTCGAGAATATATTATTGAAATTTATATAGATAAATACTGTTTGAAAAGTCTAAAATATAATGTGTTTTATACATATATATATCCTATGTTACATATATGGTCCTATTTTATTGCTGAAAATACATTTATAATTACTTGTATCTTTAATATATTTTTACTCCACAGCTCTACCTCTAGAGCTTCTCTTTTTCCACTTCTATACCAACTTAGAACTCTTTTTCCTACCTCCTCTTCTCTGGGGTAACTAATGTCTAATTAAGACCTCACTATAACAGCCGGCTGAATCTTTTTATACCCGGTACTCGAAGAGGTATATTAGATTTCTGGGGATAACGGTTGTGTGTAACGCACAGAAGGAAGCGTTTCCGACCCCATAAAGTATATATATTCTTGATCAGCATCAATAGCCGAGTCGATATAGCCATGTCTGTCTGTCCGTCCGTCTGTCCGTTTGTCCGTCCGTCTTTATTTGCGCCTATATCTCAGAGACTATTAAAGCTAGAGCAACCAAATTTTGTATCCAGGCTTCTGTGTTATCACACTACTCCGAATGTATTTCAAAATTTCGCCCCGCCCACTTCCGCCCAAAAAAAACACGAAAATCTGTGGCATGCACAATTTTAAGGATACGAGAAAACTAAAAACGCAGAATCATAGAGAATGATCATATCTATCAGAGTGTTGAATCTGGATCAGATCGGATTATTAATGTAGCCACAATGAAGAAAACCATTTCGAAAGTCATCGTTCCCTCTCGCTCTCTCTCACACGCGACCCTGTTGGCTTTGCCTATTCGTCCAAATGAACGCCTAGATCTCAGAGACTATAAGATCTAGAACAACCAAACTTTCTATCCGAGCTCCTGTGCTATCACTTCAATACAAGTGTATTTCAAAATTTTGCCACGCCCTCTTCCGCCCCCAGAAAGGACGAAAATCTGTGGAATCCACAATTTTTAAGATAAGAGAAAACCAAAAACGCAGAATCATGAAAAATTACCGTATCTGGCAGATTGCCGAATCTGGATCAGGTCTGATCATTATTATAGCTAGAAGGAACAAATTAAATTTCAGTGGCTACCCAGCGAGAGCCGAGCGATTCCCTCTCTCTCTCGTACACACTTCCATGTCTCTTGTATGTAACTACATGCATGTGTATGTAAAAATGTAGCAGCCGATGTAAAAATTATATGCAAATAAAAATGGAAACACATAAATTCTAAAATATAAAAATACAGCATGGGGTTCGACCTAATTTTTTGAAATTTTCCATTTTGGCCAAAATTAAATTCGTCTCTTTTGCGAACATATAATAAATTACATAAATCACAAGCTCATATGCATATATATGTACTGACTGAGTACCGGGTATAAAGTAGAGCCGGCTCACAACGTTCCCTCTCGTTTTTTATTTATGTTTTGTATTTCTCGTCCTATGTATATAAATATGTATGTACATATGTGCATATAGTGTTATAGTATCTATTTTTCCTGTTTTTTGACGCTCTACTTCTGTGCATTATTTTAACTGGTTTCCTTTTGCCTTTCCTCAGGTGTCTCTTTTCCACTTCATTCTCTTCTGCAACTGGTTAGAAACATTTTCTGAGGCATTCGAACCGAGCGGGATGCCATCTAATTTGCTGTCCGCGACAGCTGCGAGCCCCGTTCATGTGGTCGGGGGAAAGTGCGGCGCGACAGCCACGGCTGTATTTACCCAGAGCTTTTAATTAATATACTAAAACGATTTTATTGGCTGCAAGAAGGGACGGGGCCCAGGTGAACGGGCGGAGGTGTCTATGCGAGCGAGCAAAATTGAAATTCAAAACCATTCGCGGGAAGAGGATGAGATTGAGGATGGGCGGACCCGCAGCCAAAGCCAAGCTGAAGCAGGAGTAGAAGCAGAAGCTGGAAACGAAGTCGGAGTCGATGGGGAAGCTCCCCTGAAACCGCAAACAATTTTTGCCGTTGACATCTTCAAAGTGTCTAACGAGATCTGCGTTCGGGGCTCGGGGTCGGCACCCGGGGCTTGGGGATCCACCTGCTATGTGGATGTGAAGGGCTGGGCCCAGACAAAAGATAAAAGGCAAATGGGAAAATGGGAAAACTGGCAATTGGCAGCTGCCAGAAAAGCTTCGCCGCAAAAGTGTATGGGAATATGCCAATTTGCACTCGCTCACCATCTTTCCACGCATAATCCTTCTCCTTTTGATTGATATCAATGTAAGTAGCAACTGTTTTCGTTATTTTCCATCAGGCCACTTCTGTGACCACTGTAGTGGTATCCTAAAAACAGTCCTGCAAATATGAATAGCTGTGTGATTTTAATTATTTACATTTTCCTAGGCAACAACGCGGTAGCAACGGGACAGCAATAGGAAACTCAGATGAAAATTTCGAAATTCCTTTTCACATTTTACCTGTGACCCGGGAAGAAGAGACGTCCGCCCAAGACGAGAGCATATCTTTGCTCGGTTGCCAGGACATCGCCACGATAATAATTAAAGTGTAATTAAAGAAATGTGTCCCAGAAAAATGTTAAAAATCCATCCCTAGCGCAAGGGGAACTGTTGGTCAGTAGAAGCCCACTCGGTGCAGAAAATAGAGCCTGATGGTTACAAGATAGATGGTCCTTTTCAAATTTCAGCTGGCATCCTTTGATGCCGTTTTTATCTTATAAGATATGAAAAAAGGTGCTAGAGATAAGTGTACTCGTGTAACTTAGTCTATCACTTTTATACCATATTCTTGAAAATCAAAATATGTATATCAATATCAACGTCTGAATAAATAATGAAATTATTTAGCTGATTAGAATCCATCGTAGATTTTGAACTAAAAAAGTGGCCCAAAAATATGACCTTTCCTTATTCCCATCTCGTTTTTCTTCTGCTTCATCTGGCTTACGGTTACCGGGTGTGTCGAGAGTATCGTGGTCCCTGAACGTGACAACATGTCAAATATTTTAGTCCAAACATAAAAACACACACACGCAAACATACAGACATACATACATACATACATACATACATATATACATATATACATATATACATATATACATATATACATATATACATATATACATATATACATATATACATATATACATATATACATATATGGATGGACTGAGGAGGGGTAGGGGCTTTATGTAGTTGCATTAAATTGGTATTAAATAAACAACACATATAAATTACAGCACCAACAACAATACGTCAGACATCGTACAAGTTTGGATGTGTGTGTGTGTGTTTATGAATAAAACAAAAACCAAAAGAACAAAACGGGGGGGGGGGGGGGGGGGGGGGGGGGGGGGGGGGGGGGGGGGTGGACAACAGAAAAAAAGAAGCGAAATAATAATAAATAAAATTGTTGGCGTATGAGCCATGAGAAATATGGCAGGTGAAAAAGGCGGTGGAGGTGGAGGTGGAAAGAGGATCCCCATGACACAGCACTCTCTCGTTGAGAGGCAGGGATACTCGTACGCAGGAGAGGTAGAGATATGTGTGCATAACATAAATACTCATTTTAAGCATATTATGGCAAAAAATATTAAAAATAACTGACATTTTGGGAGGATTTTCGGATACGAATACACCTCCGAGTAAACTCACGCCAATCAATTTCTGGCAGTTGGGTATTGCACACAATACTCGAAGAAGAGGTCCTAAACAAGTAATACAGCATCCCATCCGGGCCAAGCTTTCTGTATGCTGCAGACCTATATTAATATAGGACTTTTTTCTCATATTCGTTATTTAATAATTGGGTGTGGTTTTGTTACATTAGCTTAAAAATACGATATTTTATTTTATATTTTATTTTTTTTGTAAATTATACATTGAAAGAAAGTCGAATGCAAGACAAAAGATAGGAAAACATAATTAAGGAACATTCTTGTACAATCTATAATACCGTAAGTTATTGACGCGATGATGAATTTGCGAACTGCGAACTGAAAAACGAATTTTCCCTGAAAAACTTAGGCGAAATTGAAACATTAAACGCGGTTGTGATGGAATAAAAGTTGAAGTTGAAACCAAAGCCCAGAACCGCTATTGAAACTGTCATTAAAAGTGAAATTGACTTTGACAGTAGTATAATTAAAACACACATTTCGACTGAATTCGCTGTGGAGGAGACCTGACTGTGGGACTGTGAAAAAGTTTTAATTGCACTTTAAATATGAAATTGCGTACTAATCTGGCGAGAGTCTCACATCGAAATCAACTAAATGATAGACCAAACAACACAGTTCCGGGATCGGGATTGAAGAAGACAAATTTAGAGCGTTAGAGTTATCGTCAGGCATCACAGGCGAAAGTTCCTGTTACACAAAGGAATAGACAGGAGTATTAATGCGAATACACTGCATTCGGATGGATGCCTGGTTGTGTAGGTGCAAAATGCCGGTCCACCTTGCTCAGAAACTCTATCATGACAATTGGGATAATTGTGCATCAGCTGGGCCATGTCCTGTGCTTCCAGAAGCTATTATTGGCACAACATTTCGCTTGAAATTTATGGTAAAGTTTTACTTTTGGTTCCTCCGGGCTTTCTTGCCTCCCTTGAAAATTATGATCCGCATCTTCCGTACCCAACTCTCTTCCTTTATCTCTTTTTAAGCTTTGGCCGATGCTGCTTTCCCCTTTACTTTTCCTTAGCTTTTTTTTCTGCCGAAGTCATGCCTCCCCCTCATGGGCTGGCGCAAAAGTTTGACAATTTTTTAGAAGCGATAAAGTCAAATAATGCAATCTTTTGGGGCTACGAATTATACTCGTATCTTTCTCTCTGTCTTTCTGGCTTTATTTGCTGTAATCTTAGGCTCTTTCTACATTATCTATTTCTCTCTCTCTCTCTCTGAAGCTATAGTTACCTTCTCTTTCGGGCATTTTCCCTGCAAACGTGTGACCTCTCTCTTTAATTTTCTCTTTTCTCAAAGAATACTTTGTTTCTATGGCAAGTTTAGAGCTTCAAGCGCACAAAGACCCTTGATTTTCCAATGTGTGTGAGTAGGCGTTTCTGTGCTCTAGTTTTTGCTGTCCTTTTTTTGTGGTTTCTTGTGGCTGCTTTTGTTTCTTTTAGACGCAGCCGCCGAAATTCCCACGCTTGCCCTCCTGAGTGTTCAACACTTTATTGCTCATTAAAACGATTGCTTATACAAGGCACACACGCCCGCACGCACAATATTCAAGCGTGTGAGAGTATATGATGATATTTGCCTCTATACGCATATGTATTCATTTGACACGCTCGCCCTTAAGTGGGTCAAAGAAACTGAAACCGGAGCAGACGAAACTTCAGATCCCCGGATCCCAGATCCCATCCTTGATAGCGCCTCCGGGACTTAGCTTCATCTCTTCACATTTCACATTCTTCTTTAGGACGTTGAAATGCAATGACTGCACCATCAAGTGGCCAAAGCGACACCAGCAGATGACTGTTACGCGCGGATCCCAGGCTAGAGCGCAGCGCTCCTCCCGCCCAACCGACCGAGGGGCGCTGCCGCATAGATCTAATAGATCTAATCTACCTAAAAAAACCAAGCAATTTCTAATTAAGAGTATCAGTAATTTAAAACTAGGAAAGGAGTTAGTAGTAGATATGATATGGTAAAGGGAATTATAATCCGAGCATAGGACCCTAAACGGTTCATGCAAGATTCGATCTAAAAAGCGGCAGGAACAACGGTATATACATATGTAGTTTATAGTGCTTCTAATAGGAATTTTGAAGTTTTTGCGGCTCAACGGGTCAGGGCTATCAACGTCACCCTTGATCAAGTTGTGCACAAAAATCACACCAAGTATTTTCCTACGATTTGCTAAGGTTGGAAGGTTTATTAAAAGCAATCTATTAGGGTAAGACGGCAGTCTCACACCTGCAAAAAGTAAAAAGTTTTTCTCAACTGATTCTAAACGGCCCTGGTGTACGTTGTACTGAGGGCACCATACACACGAGCCGTATTCTATAATCGGAGGAACCAGAGAGGTGTAGATAGTTTTTGTTATATAAGGATCGTCTAATTCCTTTGACCACCTCTTTATAAACCCAAGCACGCCCATGGCCTTGTTCACCATGGTAGAAATGTGTTCTGAAAACCTTTACTTGGGATCTAATAGATCACCAAGATCATCAACCCGGGTAATTCCCTCAAGAGAACCACCACAAAGGCTGTAAGGAACCAGAAAGGCGCTGGAGCAATGAAAAGTCATTACTTTACATTTTGAAGCATTAAGGTTTAATAAATTTGCACAACACCAAGACTGAAATCTATCGAGATCGGGTTGCAAACTGGATTGAAAAGAAATGTCCTTATACTGGACACAGAGCTTAACATCATCCACATACATGAGTACTCGAGAGTATGTTAATACAGAAGGCAGGTCATTTATAAAGAGTGTAAAGAGTAAGGAGCCTAGATGGCTGAAATTAATATTTAAATGTAATTAAAATAGAGAAGTTCGGTAAAATTGAATTTTTATTCAATTATAAGCGTGGCAATAATGTAATCAGATAAACGAATTGTGTGACTTACTTTCAATTACATTTTGGAACTAAATTAGATAAGAACGATTTGTGAGCTTAAAACAATTTGAAAAATGATTGATGGCATTTAAAAAGTCAGGATTTTCTACTCGTAATGGGGAGAGGGGTCTACGAGTACAAGTACGGGTAGAACGTTCGGTGGCTGCTTCATTATGATATTTGCTGTCATCATCTGCCTGATTGCTTCTACACCCCGCTGTGGCATTAGCAAGCTTGTTACTTCCAATAATCTCATCCGCCTTGTCTGTCAATCTGTCAGCATTGTCATTTCACACTCCCGCACAGCGGATAGACAGGGACGGAGACAGAGTAATGTTGAACAGACTGAGAGAGATGTATGGGGCGGCAGGGAGGTAAATGGCTATAGAAAAATAAGAGGTTAGGAGAGCGGCAAGTTAATGCGCTTAGTAGGCAAGTCAGACAGGAGCTGTCCTCCAGGAGTGGAGGGAAAATCATGTCTGTGTTCTTGCAACGTCAATGAATCGTGCAAGTGCAAGTTGAATGATCCCCTCTTTTACTACCCCTCTCACCCAACAACACACACAAATAATGCAACAACTTTGCAGTGGCTGTCGAAAAAACAAACTTTGCTTTTTATTCGCCTTGCTCGCTGCTGTTTCTGGTCCTCTGGATCTCTTCCTGTTCCGGTTGCTGCTTTCCATTCGAGTTTAGACAAGTTGTTCGCTTGTCTGCTGCCTAAAGAGCGAGCGATGCGCAGTGTGCCTCCCTGTCTGCTTCGTCTCGTTCTCAGCATCCCCTATGGCACTCTTGTCAACCCACATAACCGTGTTGCAAGTGTAGCCAGAACTTGGCTTGCAGCCAGGAGACGCTTCTACGCATCTGTGGCAGAGATGAACGGGCAATATTGTTTCAAGTATCTTGCCGATGTCATAACTTTTTTAAAGAATATGGCCTAAAATAATATACTATACATATATTTACATATGTTTTCATATCACAATATCGTATAAAATATACAATAGAAAATAGAATATATGATGGTAACTACGCACAAGTATGATTGGATTGTAAACGATAAATATATTGATATATGTATATATATTTTTTTTTTCTCAGGATGGTTGTTACTTATTACTATGACTACTTATATCACAACATAATAATAATTTGTTATTGCTTACTGTAATTAAATAGCTACTTATGCAATAGAGAAATATACATATGTATATGGAATATTTTTTGATTTCCTTAAATGTAACTTACTTACCTTTTAGTTTCACTGATTTAAAGTCTAGTCAAAAGAGTTTGCTACTTAATGGGGATGTTTGCACGAGGAAAAGTGGGCCACACTGCAGAAGGATGAGATGTACTTCATAGTACATATAATCTGCTATACTCTCTCAAAAGTGTAGCCTCCTTTTGGGCCTGTTTGCATAGCCAGAAGGGTGGCTCGCAGGAGGTAAGAGGCAGGGGGATGAGCGAAAAGTAGATATCATATAATTTTAGTTATATCCCTGCTGCTTATTTCCATCTTCATCTTGACAGCGTTTTAATAAAATTCCTTCCTTGTCGAGAATTTTTGTCGGCTAGCGGTTGCGGGGTGGCTGCAGTACGAGTATCTGTCAGATACAAGACACTCATCGGGGTTCATGTTGCTGATGCTCCAGCTCCTGCGGCTGCTGGTGCTCCTGCTTCATTTTGGCCACATGCTGTGTGCACACTTTGACACGAAGTGCACTAACTGCAACCACCACAACCAACCTCTCCTACTGCGGCTCTTCGCCACATCACTACCAATGCTCTTTACCACTCTCCTCTCTCGCTGCCTTAGAGACACCTCCCTCTCGTTGTCCCTCATTTCTTTTGAGACTTACACGACATGGCATGGTCCGTGTGCCTCAGCTTCAGTCTGCCCCACTTTTCCCCAAAAAGTTGTCTTCTTGCGTGCATTTTAATTTGCCAATAAGCGTGCTTCTCACCACCGCCCTCTACCTTGCCACACCACTCTCTCTTTCGCCCTGTCATGTCATGACACACGCCCCTCCACGCTTGACGACAAGGGGAATATTATAATTAATGACTCAAGAAACAGCAACAACAAAAGCAGCGGATGAAAAAAGTTTCAGGGTGCCACAAAATTTGTTTTGCCGTGGCACAAAAATTTCAATTAGGGCTCCGACCTCCGCTCACTAGCGTATAGAGAGTGCAACATGCAGCGTGCCACAAACCCGAAACAAACAGCGAACTCTGAAATGCTGTAGAATGCAAAAATGAAATGAGGAGAAATTAATATGGAAGTGAAATTAAATGAAATATACGGAAATTCTTTTATTGTCTCTTCTTTTTTGCAGCGAGTACTTTAGGTTCCAGATTCCAGACTCCTGTGACATTCTATCCACCGAGAATGGTTGATAAATATTTGTTGCCCCCAAAGGACAAACGATGCGCAGCAGCGAGAGAGAGAGAGAGAGGCAGAGATGATACCATTTTACTGGTGAAAATTAAGAACATTTCGCCAAAATGTGAGAAGTGCACTGCAGTGGTCGAGAAGTACACATCATCAGGTTTGGATTCGATTTTATCTGCAGACCCTTAAACCCACATGGAGATGCTGCTGCTTACTTTCACGGCCCTGGATGAAAGGATAGAGTCAGGGACGGGACAGGGTCCTTTGTCCTTGGCCTGTAGTTCGTTTTGATTTGCCAAACACTTTATCACTTAATGTTCGTTTGTGGCAGCTTACTTTTTATACCTCTCTTACTCTACTATATATACAGATCAAGATATATGTATGTATAGATACATATGTGCATACATAAATATAGTATATTGCGAACACACACTCACAGAACACACCACTCCCACTCCCACTCTCAGTCCCAGTTCCGTCCAGACATTGTTTGTCGCTCTTGGCTCTTTTGCGGCTGGGCCAACTCTTGTTAAGTGAAACAATTGAATTGTTAACTGAACAATAAAGTATTTTATTATTATTAGATTTTTGCTGGATCCAGCACTTGCTCTTCCTCACTTTCTCATCCCCATTCCCATACCCATTCCAATTCTCATTCCCATTCCCATTTTGCCTTTTGTCACATCTTTCTCGTGTCCCTTTCGTCGTTTATCCCGGCTCAAAGTGCCTTTCGACTCTGATACGGCTGATATGATCGGGCTTTTTTTGGCGGCTGTCTCGAGTAGATATCCAAACATATTTCTTGACTCTTGTTATATGTCATTTGTCATTTATATACATCGTCTTCTCTTGCCTGCTGCCTGGGCGGCCTTCTCTTCCTCGTTTGCTCCCTTTTGTTTGTCGTGGCTTTTTTGTAGCTGTTGCTGTTACTGCTGTTGCTTCTCTGTATAGCCAAAGCCATTTAGGTTTTTGAATTTATTGCCATTTTTCGTTTTGTGGCTGTTTTTCAAATGCCCTGGCAATTTATGTTTTCTGGCCTTTGACACACGTACAGACCGCTCCCATCCCGTCAACCCACTCTTACTCTTACTCTCATTGACTTTCCAGTGCCTTTGACTTCGAGCCGATATTTTTGATTTACGAGTATGAGTCAAAACAAAATAAAAACGAGGGGGAACGTTTTGAGACGCGGCAAGGGCCGCGGCTCTACTTTATACCCGGTACTCAGTCAGATTATAAGTGATCTTACGATTTATGTAATTTATTATATGTTCGGAAAAGGGACGAATAAAATTTTGGTCAAAATGGAAAATTTCAAAAAAATTAAGTCGAAAAGTTATTCATATATAAATTTTACATTGGCTGCTTCATTTTTCCATACACATGTATAACTACATATGTACCAGAGACGTGGATGGGTACGAGAGATAGGGAATGAGTAAGCGCTTGGCCGGCGTTAATCCGACCTGACCAAGATTCGGCGTTTCTTCTGTGTTTTTAGTTTATCGTATGTTTAAAACTGTCCATGCCACAGATTTTCGTCCTTCGTGTGGGCGGAAGGGGGTGGGGCGAAATTTTGAAATACACTTTGAGTAGTGTGATAACACCGGAGACTGGATACAAAATTTGGTTGCTCTAGCTTTTATAGTCTCTGAGATCTAGGCGCTAATAAAGACGGACAGACAGACGGACAGACAGACAGACAGACGGACAGACAGACAGACATGGCTATATCGACTCGGCTATTGATGCTGATCTAGAATATATATACTTTATGGGGTCGGAAACGCTTCCTTCTGTGCGTTACACACAACCGTTATCCCCACAAATCTAATATACCCCTATACTCTTCGAGTACCGGGTATAAAAAACCCAAAGGAAAGTAACCCAAGCAACAAGCTTAAGTCCAATGGAAAGCCCCAAGAATGAAAATGCAAAATCAGGGAAGTTTCCGCTTCTTCCTGTGTTGTGTACGCTTTAAAATCGCTTAAGAGTTGAATTACACGTAGGAAAAATGCGAAAAATAATACGATTCAGAGCTGTAAATCATTAAAATAGCCCAAATTTTTCCAACATTTCTAGTGCCCAGGAGATTTCTTTAATCTCGCAGAGTTTTGGATAGCGCGAAAAGAGCTTATTCATGCGTTAACTTCCAGCAGGAAATTCAGCATTTAATCCATCGAATATGCCCAGTGGAAGGCGGGAATTAGCAGATCCAGCGGATATTGGAAATTGTAATCTCCAGATGATGGCCAGGATGAAGACCACACACAAGAGCACCATCCGTCGTCCGAGGCACGTGAACATCTCGGAAGAATAGAGGAAATTTGTGGAGTAAAATCGGCGATGAAAATGATGGTAGAGGAGAGTTGAGTGGAGTGGAGATTGAAACTGCTGGAATCCTAGCAAGCAATTGAATGGAACGCAATCAACAGGCATCTGGCATCCCGAATGCTGGATTGCTGGATGCCTGGATGGCTAGCAACACATTGTTGGCGAGCAGAAATTTAATTGAAATGCTCGAAATGCGACAATGTGGAAAAATGCCAGGAATGAAGGACACAAATAGGCAGCGCCTGCCTGCACGAGAGTATGCTAAGCGAACTGCAAGGGCACGACACCAGGGAAAAGGAAAGGGATAGCGAAACCGAAAGCGGACAGAGAGAAATCAAACATAAGCGAGAAAGAGGGAGTGAAAGATGGGCAAAAAGGGAAACGTGGCCGAACGCCTGACGTCGATACAAAGACAACTTTTTAATGCCATTCAACAAAGTTTTGATCGCTGTTGTATCTGTCTGTCCTTGGCAGGACACACGGTACACATTAAGGGCGTATTGCCGTAAAAGGTCAAAAGCGACGAAGCAATCGAGACAGCTCCGACCTGCAACCAAAGACCAGAGCTGAGTAAACCAGAAAGTCAAAAATAAAAAACTTTATTATATTTGCGGCACATCCTTGAAGTCCTTATCGTCCAGCAAGACACCCAGTCAGAGGGATAGTTATTCAGTCAGATGGCCGGACGGTCGGACGGAAGACAGTCAGAAGTAGTTCTTGAGAATCTCTATCTCTGAGAATAGTTTGCCATTTTGTTTGCGAATTTATTTTACTTACGGATATTCGCTTTTATTTATCGTAATCCTGTATTCAGATATTTCTGTGCGGGAATTAAGAGAGCCAGAGGGGAAAACTAATCAAATTCTAATCTCGGTGCGTCCTGTGAATGCCTTCATATGATATTCATTTGGTTTTTACAGAATTTATTTTGGCTCGACTGGGAGGCGAGGAAGAGCTGTGTGTGCATATACATATGTATGTATGCTGGAATTGAATAAAATATTTCCCACCCATGGAGTGCCAACACTCACACTTTCCCCCCGTAACAGAGCCAGAGTCAGAAACAGAAACAAAGCAACCAGCAACTGTTCAATAGAAGCAGAAAATGTGGCATTTTGTACTGAATTTTGAAATGATTTTTACATTTCATTGTAGTTACTCTCGAATCATCCATTCATGCATCCATTGCTGTTGCTCATGCCTCATTTGAGCGATTACACACAGCGACGAAGCATAGAGCAAGAGCAAAAAGGGGTATATCCACGGAGTGGGCACTTCGTGGCACTCTGAGGCACTCTGGAACATTCCACAGACCATCGATTATCCCTCAGATGGGAACAGATGAGAATGATCCATCCATCCAAATATCTTAATACTCGTACGTACATACATATGTACCTATGTATGTATGCATGTATGCATATGTATACGGGTTTTATTATCCACAAATTAAGTTCAAATTGGCATCGGTTGAACCGGATTGTTTCACTCGATTGGAAGTAAGCCAAATCAATCGAATGATTATTTTTAAACTATGCAGGTAATTGACATTAAAATGGATTAGTGCGATTCGCTATCCAATGGATTGGATTGGATTGATTTTATTTGGTTTGATTGAATTCGTTTGTCACACGATTTGATTTGATTTGATTCACTGGGTAATGGCATTACAGAGCAGGTAGGAGTACGAGTTGTGATGGTTTTACAACGAAAGGAAGAGAACCAGAGCTCAAAGCTGTCAGGGTCAGCGAAAAACTTTAGTACAAGATCCTTAAGATAAGTGTAAGTTTGAGTAAAACGATGTTAGGTCTTTTGATTGATTAAGTATTAAAAAAAGAATTATTTTTGTTTGCTACTCACATAACCAATTCATCCGCTCAGTGTACTCGACCTTGCGCTTGAGATCCTTGACCAGAGTACGGAAATCGTCATCGTTGAAGTGACACTGAATGATCGTGTTGTTCAGTTGAAGGATGCTGTACTCGTTGTTGCCGTTGCCATTGTTTGAGGCTGCCGCAGCGGCGATGGTGGCCATGGCGTCCTGGGCTCCGTTCAGGGTATTCGACTCGATGTGTGTGGCACTGGCTCGCATTTGGTTGGTGACTCCCACGCCAACACCGACACCGACGCCCATTCCAGTGCCATCGCCATCCACATTGCTGCATGACTTGCTTAGAATGATGGTGGCTCGATTGGCGATCGAGTTGGCTGCGAGCAGGTGCTCTCCGGCTGCGCCGCAGCTGCCGCGGTGGAAGGGCAGCTTCCCCGTTGCCGTGGCACAGTTGTTGTTCTTCAGCGTGATGCAATGCAGCTGATTGGACAGCGCCGCCTGAGCGGCCTGTACCGCTGAACAATCGCTGGCGCGGCGCCGGCGGGGGTTTTCGCTGCCGTCGGGCAGGCTGATGGGCTGCAAGTAGGAGGCGGCGCTTGTGGCGGCCCCAGGCGCCTGGCTGGTAGAGCTGCCGGGCAGTTGCTGCTGCTGTTGCTGTTTGTCAGGGCTGGTGACCGGCATGTTCGACATGGATGTGGACATGGTGAGGGCCAGGCCGGTGCTGGTAGTGGTTGTGTTGTTGTTGTTGTTGGAGATGTTGTTGCAGTTGTTGTTGGCGGTGTCTGGGGAGTTGCAGACGCGAATGACGGTCAGCTTGCAGCGGTGCTGGTCCTGGTCCTCGTAGAACTGGATAAGCAGCTCCTCCAGCAGGTTGATGGGCGTGCTGGTCGAGACTAACGACTGCGAAGCGGAGGCCGAAATGGACACTGAACCGGAAACGGTGGCTGCCGTTCCGCTCAACGTCGAGCTGCTCGAGGACTTGCGACGTACAGTCGTGGTCGTGGTTGTGGTTGTGGTTGCTGTGGTTGCTGCGGTGGCTGTGGTGGCTGTGGCTGCTGCTCCTGATGCTCCCGCTGGTTTGGTGTCTGTGGCGTCAGGCTGATCCAACGGATCCTCGTTGGGTGACTCGTCTTCGGGCTCCTCTTCTTCCTCCAGGTCGCTGCTGCGACTGCGACTCCGGCTTTGACTGCTGGCCGCCTCGATGCTGCTGCTGCTGCTGTTACCCGGATGCGGTGCTGCTGGCTGGACTGCTGCCCCAACGGCCACTGCGGCAGCGGCCAACAGAAGGGCGCGTTCGCGCTCCTTGCCCGGATCGAAAATCGAGTGCTTTAGCAGAATCTCCTGCAGCTGGCGGCGCTGGCGACGAGCACTGTACGGATTGACCAGGTGGAAATCACCGTAGAACTTGGATAGACCTCGGACCCGCGATGCTATATAGCCGATCTTACGCAGCAGCCGCACATCGGCGCCTAGCGCGGCGGCGACGGCTGACTGTTGCTGGTGCGAACGTGGATGCTGGAGTTGCTGTTGCTGCTGGTTGCCACTTCGCAGCACGGCATTGCCTCTGCCACTGCCAATGCCACTGCCACTGCTGGTGCTGCTGTTGCCAGAAGATCCCTGGGCTGTCTGGCAATCGATCTCAATGTACTCGCACCCTTCGCTCTCGCTCTCCGCCAAGCTGCTGTCGTCGATGTCGCTGGTTGAAACTGTTGCTGTTGCTGCCACTGCGGCTGTTGTTGCCGTTGCCGTCGTTGTGGCTATGACAGTTTTAGTTGTGGTTGTCGCTGCGGCCGTTTCCGTGGTGGCAGCCGCAGTGATTTCGGTCTCGGTTATGGTTGTGGTTATAATCGTGAGTGTCTCGAGGGTTTCCTCGTCGCTGCTGCTGGTTGTTGTTGCTGTTGCAGCCCCTGCTGTTGCAGCTGCTGCTGCACTGGTGCTGCCACGTCGACTGCTACTGCTGCTGCAGCCGCTGTCCTGGTACATTTATAGGCAACCCTGATGAACCCTTCTCCTTTGTGACTCTTATGTTTGGTGCGCGTTTCGCTCGCGTTAACTCCTCTCCTTCCTTGCGGCCTCGTCCGCTGCCTTAATTGTTATTATTATTTTTTTGTTTGATATTTTCCCGTATTTTTATTTGATTTGGAGCTAGGTTCTATTGTTGCTGAATACATTAATTTTGAGCGGGCACTAAGGATTTCTCGCTTCCTTTTTTCCTTTGCTTTTTTCTGTTTCTTGTATTTTTACGAGGCTGGCGCCTTTTTATGGCCGTTTCTTTTGTTACTCGCAATTTGTTTTTGATGTTTTTTATACCACGGCAGCAAAGTTATGCAAATTCCCGCTCGCCGTCTCCGTCTTAAATCGCGTATACGCAACGAAGAACAGAGAGCAGAGCGCGTATCGCGTATACGTACTGGGTGTCGCTGCTCAAATCAATTCACTGGAAAAGTTGCCGCCACTCGCATTTTGGGGCATGTCAACTTCTAACACCACCCACTCTCTCCTCTAGCGCTTTTCCTTGCTATTTTCCACCAGCTTGTTGCTGTTGTGCTTCACATTTTATTGTATTTTAATTTTTATTATTCAACTGTTTGTCTGCTTCGCCAGTTATACGCCTCTCCTCCCCTTCCAGCTGACTTCTCCCTCTTTTCGGTTTCCCGTCACTGGTCGGTGGGGCGTTTTGGGTGGTTTGGGTTGTGTGGTGGCTTCTCTTCCGTTTCCGTTCGGCGAAAATTCAAATCTAAAAAAAAAGGTAATTGGAAAATATTTATGAGATTTTGAGGGTATGAAGAGGATAGTCATTCGATTCCTAATTTATATATGGTATATGAAAAAATAAAACACTAATTATAACCAGTACTCGAAGAGTTTAGGGGTATATTAGATTTGTGGTGATAGAAGATAAGCGTAACACCCAGAACGAAGCGGATCCAACCACATAAAGTATATACATACATACATTCTTGATCAGAATCAATAGCCGATATAGCGATGTCTGTCTATTCGTAACCTAATTTTGTATTTAGATTTTAAATTTTGAACCGCCCCCTTCCGCCACCACAAAGGTTGAAAATCTGTGGCAAACACAATTTTAAGGATACAAGGAAGCCAAAAACGTATAATCATCGAAAATTACCGTATATATCAGTATGCCGAATATGGATCAGGTCGTCGTTATTATAGCCAGAAGGAACAAATGAAATTTCAGTAGCTAGCTCATTGCTTCTCTCTCTCGCACACACTTCCACGAGCAGATGTAGATATGCAAAGATGTAGAGGTGTACAGGTGACAGATGTATGAAAAAATGTAAAACAAAAATGGAAACAGATAACATATAAAATAATATATAAAAATCTCCCAAAGGAATCGACTTAATGTTTAGCAATTCAATTTGTTGTTTTGCAAAAAGATCGGACGTCGGTCTACAAATTTTTTAATTTGGCGGAATATTTGGTATTCTTATGTTATGTACTAGTGTTGCCGTATTAGAATAGATGGGGCTGCCTTATTGGCTAATAGAAGTTACCCTACCACAATATACGAATCTCATAATGGGATAAAACCAGAGCTCGCAAATAACTGTTAACAGTTTCTCGTTGTCTGCAAATAAGTGTCTGTTCTTGACTCTTTACGAAAAGACTCAGGGAGCAACCGATTTTTCTGTTCTTAGAAATGTTCGCTCGCGCTCAGAGCGAAACCGTTTTTTTTTATTCTGTTTTGTTCTGGTTGTTCCAAGACAGTTTCGTCGTGTTCAGTGAAGCAAAGTGTCTTTTGCGTATGTATTGGTATTCATTCACACGCATAGGCAAGCAAATCGTTAAGCGTCTGTTTTGCTGACGAAATGTATTAATTGCGATCGTGAATTGAGTGTGTAAAATTGTGAAATATTTGTTGTGCAAAATGGGAAGAGACATGAATAAAAAAGTGCACCAATTCTTTAAATTTAATTTGGAAGAGAATAAGTCAATTTGTAGTGTTTGCGGTATTAAATTGGCCGGCAATCATATAACAAACTTAAGGCGGCATTTAACAACGAAACATAATGACATATTCAATGAGTGGAACAATTCTGGAGAATCAAAATTAACTCAAATTGAAGAATTTAATGGCTTGCAGCTTAAGTTTCCTCACTTAAGTGCACTAGCGCAGGTTGTGCTGGCTACACCTGCACCGCAAGTTTCAGTCGAACGGGCATTCTCAGCCCTACACTTCATTTTAAGTGAACGCAGAAGTTCAATAAGTGCAGAAAATCTGAACGCCTTATTAGTCATTAAGCTTAACATATAATATATATAAAAATAAAAAATGAAATATGAAAAATAAAAACAAAAATATTTGAGAATAAATTTAATTTGTTCTGGGGAAAAAATTATATCATTTCTTTATCACAACAACGAAAATAAATGTAAAGACACTTTGCGTTGAGTTTTTCGGTCAATCTGTCTTTTGCTGAGGCTCATTGTGCGAGCGCTTCTCGTTTCACTCTTTGCGCACTGCTCATTGAAAGAGCGAAATGCAAAGAGCTCAACGAAAAGAGCTCAACAGAAAACACAAATGAAGACAGCAAGAGTGTCTTGCTCAGAGCGAGAGCGAGAGAGTATGAGCATTTTTGGTTGTGCTCGCAACGAGAGCGCAAGAAAAAGAACTGTTGACAGTTATTTGCGAGCTATGGATAAAACAATTAAAAAAATTGTTTTTTTTTTCAAGTGAAATTTGCAATGACACATAAAGAGGTGGTGCAGAAATAGATTGTACAAGTTACATAAATACTTTTCTTGGGGTTTACTATTTAATGCATTTTGTTCTTAATCAGAACGTTATCCTTGCAGTTTTTGTAGATCGTGCAGTTCTTACACCTCGCCTCTACCATGTAATATCCAATATTTAAATGGTTAGGTAGGCTTAAGGTCGAGCATAAAATCGATTTGATAGTCTCTCAGATCGAGGCACTCGTCCAGATGTACATATAATATATCCTATACGCATAGGGTATGATTTATCTGCTTCCGCTCTTTTTACTGTCGAAATGTGCCATTTTTTTCTCGAATATTGCATGAAGTCAGTAAAAGATGATGGAAAGGCGAATGGGGAACTGGTACAGAAAATACGATTACAAAGATATGCACACGATACATGAAAAAAATAGATAAATATAGTGAGCAAGATCGAGAGACTGATATGGGTATATACACCGATGCTGATACAGATACAGCCTGAAACCACACTGTAAATATTTTATGAAAAATGTATACTGCATGGTGGGTCGATGGATTTATGGTGGCTCTACGGAAATTCCTGACGCAATGTCTGATCTGTACCTCCGCCTCCGCCTCCGCCTCTGATGCCGTGTGTTGTGACAATCGATTGAAATGTGCAGTAAATGTGTCGCCCATAGTTGTGAGCGAGGGAGCGGCTGTGGGGGGCGAGGGTGTGGCTGGAGTTTGTTGGCTGTTGGTTACCATCTACCATGGTACGAGTACGACTATATGGCATACCCAGACACCGAAACACACAGAAACAGAACCGCTGGACACTGAACAATCCCAATAAACAGACGTGCGCCGACCGCAGGGACAAAGGCTTGTGGCGGTGCAATGGGTGTCGGGTATGGGGTGCTGCTGAGGGTTGGGCAATTGCACAAAGCTGTGCTATGTGGCAGGCGGTCATCAGCAGAAACAGAAGCACCAGGGCCGGCAGCGGCAGCACCAAGAACTGTCGACGACGTTGACAATGACAGCAAATGTCAAACAGATTCTGTCTTCCCGCCCTCACCCTGCTAGTATGCATATGTATTCCCGCAACTTTCCTAGACCCTGCTGGACCTTGTTTAAGTGTACTGTACCTCACTATCTCTCTCTCTCTTTCTGTTCGTCTGTTCATCTGTCAATCAGTTAATCTGTCTCCTTTGTTTTTCTGGCGGCAACTCGTGTGCAACTTCCGCAATGGTGCACAGAGACAAAAGACTGCAACATGGCTGTGGCTGTGGCTGGAAGCAGCACTCCCGGACCTCTATTCAGGGGTCGGTGTAAATCTGCTTCGTCCATCGAGCAAGATGCCTGGACACAACAGCTTACCAGCACTTGAGGGCTTAGAAAGGGTCTGGAATGTGGCTAACTGGCTTCGCATCCATCGCATCATCCAGTAACCTAATGCCCTGGGAATGCAGAGATTTCTTTTATTCTCAACCACCAGGAAGATGTAAAACAAAAGATTGTTCCATGCTAAATAGATATTTAAGGGTGCACATTGTAATCAGTGGAAAGGACTAAGGCTATTAAAACATTTACATATTTTCCTTGATGGAACGTTTCATTACACTACTCGACAAAATTAAATTTTTTTTTTCCGCTGTGGCCAAAAAAGACTTTTTCTGATAGATTTGGAGATTTACAATGTTTTAAAGAATTATGTTTTTTTTCAGTGTAGTTTTTTTTTAAGAATTTTTAAAAAAGCTGACAAATGCAGCTATAAATCCGACTCAGACAATTTGTAGCTGCAACTTAACGTCTGGAAGATATTAAGCTTCCAAATTGAAATTTCATTATTTTTTTCGGTATTTTTCCTTGAAATTTTGACTTTGAAAGCTGAGGAAAAGTCGAAAAAAATATTTGAATGCCTTGATTTTTGATTTCAGATAGACACATTAATTAAACCATGAAAAAAAAACATTCTTTAAAATTTTTAAACATCCACATCTATCAGAAAAAGTCATTTTTGGCGACAGCGGAAAAGTCGTGTCGTCTAGTGTTATTCTTTCATTTCTCGTTAACCTTTAGTTTAGGGCACATTCCTTTAGAGCAGTTACCTTTCAGTGTAAGCTTCACTCAGAGTCATACTTGGGCTAACTAACAACAGACTTCACATTCCGCTCTGCATTTGTGGGAAAAGAGAATTCACCTTGATAATTGAACATCTTTTATTGCCGTATCTATATAAATTCTTAATTTGGATTTCAATTCGTTTAACTGCTAGTTTTGCCTGTGCGGCACACCCATTTCCAGGCTCATTCAAGGAGCGTACAGACACAGACAGCTTACAGGGAGGAATCATTGTCGAATTCCCGTTTCCATTCTCACTTGAAAATTCCGAACGCATGTCGAACAGCTAACGTGGCGTATCCGTTCGTGCGTTTCTGCTATTCGGACAATGCAGGACAGGACTGGAAGGGACCCTTAAGAAGAATGGGAAAAGTAGTAGGGGGCAGTGGAGGGAAATGGGGTGGAGCAGATGGGGCAAACCCAACGGTGGTGCAGCCACCATCCACAGATGTGCGTCGGCAAAAAGTCGAAACAGTTTGGAAAGATTTCAACTTTGTTGCATCTAATTATGGGAAAATTTGATTAGGGACTCATAAACAAACAAGGGCACGGACACAGACCTACACACACACACCCCCATATATTCGTACATCTGTACCCATCTCAGACACAGATACATACACAAACATACACACTGCCATACAGCCACACACCCTCACACATATAGGAGTGTCAATATGAAGCCGCAGGTGGCGCAATTGCCACCGCTGTCATGACTGACAAAACGCAAACGCAAACAAAAACCGCCATGAAGGCGGCAAAACGCGGCCTTGTTCCCATAAGCCCTCATCACCCCATACCCAATGCCCCAGCTTACACCTACACGTACACCTACACCACCCGTTGCTCCCGTACCCACAGCAAAACCAAGAAAGCCACAGTCTAACTGTTGGCCAACTGTTGAATGGCGGCAACAAATTTTTTGGGTGCCATTTTTGCTGCTGTTTTCGTTCTTTGAATTTTATTTATTTACCGAAACTTCAAGCCAAAATGAAATGTTTTTAATAAGCTTCGGGTTTTCAGGCCCCCAAAATCAACTAAAATTACTAAAAACTCCCTAACTTCCCCACTTTCCCAGTCCTCAGACCTTTTACCACCACAAAAACCCAAAAGAAAAGGGAAAAAAGTGTAAGGGAAAAAAGTGTAAGGGAAAGCAGATGTGCGGCTGGGAGCTGTTGCCCTCAGACTGCGGCACGTCGTAAAATAATATTTAAGAGAAAACTTTCATTATTCATTTAAAATATGGTACAGACAACACACATAGCTCTTATGTATCTTTAATGGCAGCTTAATTCTCTTAAGTTATCTGTAGATGTTGGGGTTTCGTCTACTTTTCCAATGTATTTTTTTTTTAATTCGGATCCTCTTTTCGACTGAACTACATCTGAATTATGGTACTCAATAGTTCCCTATATCAATGTTCTTAATATACATATATCCCACTCCACTGCCTTGGAATGAAATTTTATTCATTCAGCAACGAGACCCAAAAATGCTCCTAATGGCATCGCATATGTTGGAGTTCACACAGTATGTATCGAATATAGCAGTCCATTAAGGCGGTAAGCCCCCGGTTAACTAGCGATTCATACAATTTTAATTAACGCTTGATTGGGCCTAAAACCAGAATCGTAAATAGCGATACAGAAAGAGAGTGAGAAGGGGAGTGAAGTAAGGGTTGGGGTAAGTAAGTGCTGCAAATCGTCCAACACGTATTCGAGGCCGTCGAAAGCAAAGAGTATCAAATTGCAGCCACCGCCGACAAATTGCAAGCATATGGCGAATGGCGAATGGCGAGTGGCCTATGGCAGAACACCATCGGCATGTCGCTGGCCGTGTCCTGACAGTGTCTGCGTCCTGTCCGTGTCCTGTCCTGCAGGTGCTTTAAATGCATCCAAATGTGCAGTCTACTTTCCGCCAGAACAACTGCAAACGGATTGAAAAAAGTCAACAATTCGACTCTGATATACCCCGGTACTGGTTCATAGCGATTGGCTGAACATATATAATCATGGGAATAAATTGTTTTGAAAAATGAGTAGATATTATCTGAGTGGGTATCACAGCAGCAGTACGCACTCTAATTGTGTTTTTTTGTATTTGCCTCGTACATGCACTTGCTTGAAATATGTCACAATCGCTCGAATACAATATGTTCTTGCACTCTGCGAGTGTGTAGAACACAGGGTATTTGAAAAAAAAAATATAATAAAATGGCGCAAAGCAACAGCAGCGACACACATTTTGCGGTTGATATGAATATCGATTCGGAGCGTTAACTGTGCCAGCTTACCCGGCCTCGTACCCGGCTGCGGCTCTGGCTCCGGCTCTGACTCCGGCTCCCTCTCCGTCTGTGGCTATAGCTATATAGCTTCGGGTCCGGCCCCACAAAACATCCAAAGACCCCCTTAAACCTGCCACCTCAAGTCTCCGCCTGTGAGGGGTACACACACTGGTATGTAAACTAGAACTTTGTATAAATTTATGTGTACAACAATGTTTATGTTGTTGAATAAACGAGCAGTTTTGCATGCGGGGCTACCAACAAGAACTGAAAATCCAGAGCCGGTTGCTGTCTCTGCCTGTCTCTCTCTCTCGCTTGTGTATGAGTTTGTGTGTGTGTGTGTGTGTGTGTGTGTGTGTGTGTGTGTGTGTGTGTGTGTGTGTGTGTGTGTGTGTGTGTGTGTGTGTGTGTAACTGTGTTCGTATGTGCAGCTGTAATGGCAGGATGCAACATGAAAATGGCGTGTGGCTGGCATTTTATTTGCTCTCACTTCGCCTCTCACTTTGGCAATGGCTCCTGCATCGGCTCCAGCTCTGACTCTCTGACTCTCTGCCTCTGATTCCATTTCCCCGTCGTTCCTTCAGTTGCATGTGTTGCATTTATTTCGATGTGTGTGTGTGTGCATGTTGCATTTGCTTAAAATAGGAAATATAGTTCGCCAGGCTCGAGTATGCGTAAAGTGAAGAGCGGTAAAGTGCCTTTTGCCAAGCACAGAAAATATTCAATTTCTGGACGGAAATCGCTTAACAGCCCTAAATAATGGACAATGGCGTCTCTCCTCTCCCTTCCTCTATATTTGATTTTGGCGTGGCCAAAGAAGACTCTTTATATAGGATCGTAGAACCAAAACCTAATTAAATACACTCAACACATCTGGAGCTCGAGAGAGAGAGGGTTTTACCGATGTGGCCGCTGCTGTCTTGAAGCTAAATGATTTGGGATTATATTTATACCCGGTACTCGAAGAGTATAGGGGTATATTAGATTTGTGGGGATAACGGTTGTGTGTAACGCACAGAAGTAAGCGTTTCCGACCCCATAAAGTATATATATTCTTGATCAGCATCAATAGCCGAGTCGATCTAGCCATGTCTGTCTGTCCGTCCGTCCGTCCGTCCGTCTTCATTAGCGCCTATATCTTAGAGACTATTAAAGCTAGAGCAACCAAATTTTGTATCCAAATTTTTGTATTCTGTGTTATCACACTACTCCGAATGTATTTCAAAATTTCGCGCCGCCCACTTCCGTCCACACAAAGGACGAAAATCTGTGGCATGCACAATTTAAAAGATACGAGAAAACTAAAAACGCAGAATCATAGAGAATAATCATATCTATCAGAGTGTTGAATCTGGATCAGATCGGATTATTAATGTAGCCACAATGAAGAAAACCATTTCGAAAGTCATCGTTCCCTCTCGCTCTCTCTCACACGCGACCCTGTTGGCTTTGCCTATTCGTCCAAATGAACGCCTAGATCTCAGAGACTATAAGATCTAGAACAACCAAACTTTCTATCCGAGCTCCTGTGCTATCACTTCAATACAAGGGTATTTCAAAATTTTGCCACGCCCCCTTCCGCCCCCACAAAGGACGAAAATCTGTGGAATCCATCATTTTTAAGATACGAGAAAACCAAAAACGCAGAATCATGAAAAATTACCGTGTCTGGCAGATTGCCGATTCTGGATCAGGTCTGAGCATTATTATAGCCAGAAGGAACAAATTAAATTTCAGTGGCTACCAAACGGCAGCCAAGCGATTCCCTCTCTCTCTCGCACACACATCTATGTCTCTTGTATGTATTTATACATGTGTATGTAAAAATGTAGAAGACGACGTAAAAATTATATGTAAATAAAAATGGAAACAGATAACTTCTAAAATATAAAACTACAGCATAGGGTTCGACCTAATTGTTTGAAATTTTCTTTTGCGAACATATAATAAATTACATAAATCACAAGCTCATATGTATATATATGTATATAAATATGTACATTTGTATATACTGACTGAGTACCGGGTATAAAGTAAAGCCGCGGCCTTTGCCGCGGCTCACAACGTTCCCTCTCGTTTTATAATCTAATTGATTGAACACTTCAATTTTCGGAGGTTTCTGGGTGGTGGAGAGGATTCTCAGTGAGGCAGTGGAGTGTGGGAAACTCAAGTATAACATTTTGGGAGATGTTCTCGCATCAGGAAACGCTGTCGTTGACCAGGCAGGCAGACAGGATAGCCAAATAGTCAGACGCGTTTTCTGATCCTTTGATTTTATGGAATCCCACACACACACACATGTGCACAGGGAGAGCGAGTGAGACAGAGAGCCAGAGTATGTAGTCATATATACATATATACTTACAAGCGTTCAATCAAACTAAGCGCAAACAAGCCAAGAGACATGAGACACGACAGCAAGACAGAGGAAGAGAGAGGGAGCGTGACAGCGAGAAAGAGAGAGAGAAGGGGAAACCACGCTAACAGAGCTTATGAGAATAGACACAAGAGTTGGGGAAAGGATGTAGAAGAGGATAGATACAGGAGCAGGGGAGGAGGCACGAGAGAAGAGCGGCCAGTGTGTGGAGGATTGGGTTAGCCAAGTGGTGTCGGGGCTATGGGATAGAGGGCACGGGACAACACGCGGCGAGAACTTACTTAAGCAAGTGATTTTCCGATTTTCCGCTTGTGTCCCGTGTCTGTGTTGTGCTATCGTATGCGTATCCGTAACCGTGTGTGGTATGTGGTGTGTGTGTGTGTGTGTGCGCGCGTCGCACTATGGTCCCAATGACCACTTTTGTTGGCCAAAATCTCATTTTTAAAAGATAACAAAACAACTTTGTTATGATCACTCTGCATTGGAAAAAGATTGACCGTTATTTATGGCACCCCATTCGATAAATCTACTCTGCAACCCAGATGTATTTATAGAAAAAACGCGTGCAGTGAAGATGTGTGTCGTAGATTAATAAATCCTTGTTGAAATGTATATAGTAAGAAATTCCACATTTTACCACATTTCTTGGAATTTGATTAATAGATCATAACCTCAAATTATATTTGAAAGCTTAATAATTTCCAGAAGGTAAGCTGAAGCTAAAAAGAGCTTATGTCCGATTTATAGATGCATTTATGTGCTTATAATAATTTATTTAAGTTTTTTTAAGCTCCAAAACTATAAAAATAAGTCTATTTGGTTCACAGCGGAAATAAAAAGTTCGCTTTTGTTGCCAAGTACAATTTAAATATACGTTAATAACAAAAAGGCGGTGCCACATCCATTTTTTTTTGCAAATCCACTTCCTATTCCTATTATATCCAATAAAAAAAATCTCTCCGTTCGCGAGTTATTATTTTAGCCAAAAAAAGTGGTCATCTGGACCATAGTGCGTCATCTATTGTGTTTTTAATTTCAGTTCCGTTTTCCTCATGTAATGCTGATGACAACGATGATGCTGGTGGTGGCATGACCGTTTGCTGTGTGTGCCCAGAAATTCAAGGGACATTCATGAATAATTTCGATTATTCGAAAGATAACGATTACGTGTATACAAGAGGTGATTGAATAGCACAGCACTCATTCGAGGACATGTCTCGATACGAGTATAACTTTGTCGATTGTTCACACAAAGGGCGACAAATTTTAGTGCAAAAGTCAGATTAGATTATGGGATTACGATCTGAGAGGAGAGGAGAGATGAGCAGTGAAGAGAAGAACATTATGCCATTCAAGCGGTTGGGTATTCGTCAGCAAAAGTTATGCCCGAGTTCCCAGCTCCCGGATCCCGTATCCCGTATCCTGAGCATAAAGTTTCCATCTAATGTATTCTGTGCGTGTGCCCGTGTCTCTGGGTTACCTTGTCAGTAGTTGGAAATCATTCATCATTCCCGAGACAACATAGTTGTAAATAATGTTACCCACAAGGATTCTTTGCGATTATTATGGTGATAAATCAAAGGCAACCTCTACAACCGGCGACCACCGTCTGTCTCTCTGTCGGTGTCTTTCGAGGAGTATGCTATCGTTCTCTCCTCTATCTCATGCTTCATGGCTCATGGCTCACGGCTTGTTTGCTCTCCTCCTCCTTCTCCTCCTTCTCCTGCCATTTTCATGGCATTTCTGCCGCAATTTTCCTCACCTATGGAGGAAAAGGCTTTGGGCTTTGGGCGCATACGAGTTCTGTTTGTATTCAGTGAAGGAATTTGAGGGGATAACGAAATCGTCTCACACAAGCAATCCGTGGCTTTGAATATGCAAATTACTGAGTGGTCCAGCTTAGTGGGTTCCAGTTTCGAGTGGGTTGTTCGAGTGGGTTGTTCGAGTGGGGCGCCTGACGTCAGGAAAATGTTATTAAGCTGGCCCCAACTCGATGGCATGTGCAGCGTCCTCTCTGTAGGCCAATCTATAAATAAGTTTAGCAAAGAACAACAACAACGCGGATATAATACTTTCCTCTATGTATCAACCACCCCATAATGGCTCCTGTCACACCTGTCCTGGCCCCCCCTCCGATATGGAAATAAAAGACTCTCATTTGTGCGAGTGTGTGTGTGTGTGCGTGCATAACTGTGTGGTTCGGTGCGTAGGACTTAATGCCATGCTGTTTGCGATCGGGATCGCGATGGGGCATGGACGCTAATGAGTACTCCTACGCCAATTAGCAGCTACGGAATGAGTCGCAATACATGCAACTTCCAAGAGCCACAGCAGAACCGAATTAGGGGACATTTCTGTTCTACTTTTTTGGGAGAATTCGGGACAATTGTCAGGGATTTTTTTATTGAGTGATGCTGAAAATGCCAGAAAATCCTGTCGGTTTCCTAACCACTTCTCTAAAGAATTCAGCATTTTGAATGCAATTATAACTAATTCAGGTAAATCCTCTGGTAAACTTGCAATTAAATAAAAGCAGAATTAATCAAAAGGTCCCCGAGGGAGGCACTCTGGGGAGTGTAGGGGACGACTGGCAGCGCGTGAAAGGCAGATAGCCGGAGATGACGGGTAAGCACTTCGTGTGTGTGTGTTTGTGTCTATGTGTGTGTGCGAAAACCAATAATCAAGACACGCACGCAAACATACAGAGATACACCTGTCCTGTCAGCGGGCAAAACAAATGATGATAACTGCGAGTCAAACGAAATGTCCACAAGGAGAACGACACTAAAGAAGGCAAAATAAGTGGGAAATAAAATAATCGGAATTCTGACTATAAGCATACCCTGGATATCCCAGATACACTGGCGTTCGGGCTCTAACAATAGAGTCCTCTGACAATCAGCAAGGAGCAACAATAATGAACCGATGGCGCCGAGTTTTTATAGATTTGATTGGTGAAGCTATCTACATATATAGACGATCAATATATCCCTTTTTCTCGGCTTTTGATCCTGAGCAAGTGTGCATGCTTGATTTTTGCTGCACAGGGTATCGAAAGGCAAAGGAAAAACTGAAATGAAATGGGGAAAAGAATAAAAATAACTATTGAGGCAGTTGGGCAACAAAATCGAGCAGCCAGAAAATAAAGACAATATTTGTCGGGCACACAATCAGACACATGAGCGTACATATATACATACATATGTATGTATGTATGTACGTGTGCCGGAAGTAAGTGCGACACACTCGAAAAAAGGCGAACCTAAACCAAGACCCAGAACCAGAACCAGACCTAGACCCAGACCTAAGCCTAAGCCCAAGGCCTTGCGGACGTAACCAAAGTTGCGAAACTGAAAAGCTGTCGAGCTGTTCGGAATCGGACAATGGTAAAAATCAAGGGGCAGACGGGTGGGCAGTCCAACGGATTGGACTAAAACATATTTGACAAGGACGCTGCATGTTCAGAGGTCGGTCTGACCGACCGACCGACCGACCGACCACCAGGCAAACAGAGTCGGCCTAATCAAAAGTCACAAACACAGGCAAACAAGCCCCAACACACAGACGCACAGACACACACAGCACAGCATCTTGGCCAGAAAGCAAGTCAAGTCAACAAAAAGCAAACTATTTGTTTTGCGTGTGCGTGTGTGTGTGTGTCTTCCTCCTCTAAAACCCTGTTCAAACGGCTTTGGCCCTTCTTTGGTCTGGTCTGGTCTGGCGCTCTGTCAGCCAATTTGATAGTTACCAGTTACAACATAGTTACAGCCGGCCAGCCAACACACACTCACACACACAAACGCACACTGATATGTAGAAATTCAAATGTACATAAATTGCGTGTTGCCCCTGTCTTTGTGTGGGGGTTTGTGGATATTTGGGTGTTGCTGCGTGAGTGCGTAGCATCGTGGATGAATGGGCTAAGGGTTTCTGGCAATTTGCATTATTGTTTAGGCATAATGCAACCCATAAAGGGCTGCCATAGTTGTAACCACAGCCACTATCCCTATCCCTGTCCCTGTCTAAATCCCTCTAGAAGTCCTTGATCTGCCTGGAGAGAGACGTGACGGAATATTTTAACTGCTTTCAATCAGCGGGGCTCAATCAACTTCATTGTTTTGCAGCACCAACGCAAAAGTTCTTCTTATTTGCTCTATTTACAAATAAAAAAGAGGTGGAACTGTCATTTTTTAATTTATTAAATTTGTTTTATATGTCGTTTTGCATCGCTGTTAACAAAAAGGACAAATTCAATTTTTGCAAAAAAAAAAAAAAAAATATATATATAAATTTTATAATCAGTCGACTCGTTGGGGAGATTTATGTATCTGTTTCTATTTATTTGGTTTCTCGTATCTTCACAATTGTGCTTCATAACTTGCACCCTTTGTGGGGGCGGAAGAGGGCGGTGCAAAATATTGAAGTACACTTTTATTAGAGTGATATCACAGGAGCTTGGATAGAAAGTTTGGTTACTCTAGCTCATATACAGTCTTCGAGGTCTAGGCGCTCATGAAGACCGACAGACAGATGGACGGGCGGTTAGACAGACATGGCTATATCGAATCGCCTATTGATGCTGATCAAGAATATACATGTACACTTTAAGGGGTCGGAAACGCTTTTTTCTGGTTGTAGGAAAATGTAAATTACATAAATCGTAAGATCACTTATATTCTGACTGAGTACCGGGTATAAAGTAGAGCCGCGGCCTTTGCCGCGTCTCACAACATTCCCGCTCGGTTTTAATGTAAATGCTGAACCAAAACTGAAAATGGTATAAAACTTCATATCGGGTCGCAGGGACCCCAGCTTTCCCTCGTGGACGAGGGTTCTGCCAGAGAGTGCGATCAAAAAGAGCAAAGACGGGCAAGCAAGCTGGAGCCAGAGAGCCAAGTTCAGAGGTTGCATGGCAGCTCAATCAAATGGAAAACAGTTACCATTATGTTTGAGCGATCCATTGTAGTAGTTCTTGGTGCCATTTTGCTCTATATCCCCCCAGATGAGTGTCAAAAACTATAACGCCTCATAAGTGACACATTTTTTTTCATATTTATATTGTATTAAATTCAATACTTGTTGGAAGTTGTATTCTAATCTAATGCATATTCGTTGCAACATTATTATTATAAAAAAACAAACATTCCAAACAAATTCTTATATTCTATAAGCACTGTTGCTATCTTGTACAAATTTATGTATATACATATGTATATTTACCCATATTTCATTCAATAACAAAACCGAACTCGAAAACGTTGCCTTGAACAAGACACAGAGCAAAAAAGCTCACATCACATCTATGTATGTACAGATAGAGCTCTGCAGATGACAGTTAATGGTCTAATGAAATGTTTTTGAGCTATGCAGTGGCCAGACACATCCAGCCACGTTAAGCTGCCGACAGCCACATACGGAACAATGCCGCCGGCCGTGCCAACACTTGGTGCATTTCAATTAACATCCGCTTGAGATGAGGTTAAGTAAGCGCAGGACTCCACGACGCATCCATGTCGGCCGGGCCGTGTTCCGGACAGGAACAAGTGACAGCAGCAAAGAGAAATCAGAGAGCAGCCTCAGCCAACGACGACGATGAGATGATCACAGCAGGAAAATCATAAGAGAAGGTCAGACACACAATGGAGAGCTTTCGTTTGATTTGCTCGGAGATAAATACATAAATAAAATAAAATTAAACCTGTTCACGAGCTCTGGATGACAATACCAATTAAAAAGCTTTATGGCGGCCAAATAAATGGCCACTTTCGTTCCGTGTTGCAGTGTGCTCGATGGTGTATGCAGGATGCAGGGTGTGTGCTCACATAAATACGAGTTCGAGTACGTATAAAAAATTTTATTTGATAAGAGAGCCCAACAAAATGGCAAAGGAAAATCAATATCAATATGTCTGCCATTTTCAGGTGAAAATGGGAAATAACTTCGCACATACGACACGGACATGGACACACAGAGCTGGACACAGTCGACCACAAATTTATTTGCACAATTCACAAAATGGGAAAAGCCAATTAAACTGGCAAGTGCAGTTCAATGAGTCTCAGAACGGCCTGGGGCGCAGACAAAAACAAATTTGCATAGATGATTAAAAACGTTGGCCCCATTCCCTTACGGATCGCCGGACCCGAGCGGCCGAGCGTCGGCTCCAAAGGTGAGCCTGGGGAAAAGTCAAACTCAAGGCCCAACTTTAAGCTCAAACTGAAACTGAAACGGAGGCTCAAATTCAATTATTAATTTTACTTTTCTTTGAATTTTCACAGACTTGCAGCTCCACCTCCGCCGCTCCATTGTGCCATCAATCAATCGAGGAGTACCAAGCAGAATACTGGGATTTCTCATCAACCTACTTTTCTACGTTTAGCTTTTAGAGAAGTATGAATAGAAGCATCCTTCGAACCGCAAGCAAGTGGGACTCTTAAGAGGGAGGGGTGGCGTATACCCTGAAGTTTTTTAAAAATTTTTTTTTGTTTAGAAAAATTATTATATTAAGACCTTTACTCTAAAAATATCTTATTGAATCCCATGCCTGTCTGGCCGTCCGTTTGTCGGTCCGTTTTCAAAATTTCACTCCGCCCACTTCCACTAAGAACAAAAATATGTGGCATGCACAATTTTGAAGATACGAGAAAACTTATAGACTTATAGAGAATGGCTATATCTATCAGAGTGTTAACTCTTTAATTAATGTATACTGCCATCTCAAATTCATGAGCAGAAAGGTGATCTAGCCTCTGAAGTGACCGTTGACTGAGAACACGGAAAGGCGGCAACTCTTAATGCTGTGCTGTGTTGCAATCAAATCCATTAAATAAAATGAATACTGCTGCACGGAAATCACAATTCCTCGAATATATGTACCTATTACTATCGATCCGCAGAGAAGCATATCTCTTTAAGAATCGGTGTGCTGGTGACAAAAGCACGGATTTTGCCAGTTCACAACGATGCTCATTTCGCCAAACTATTCTTGGAGGCCTAGTGGCCCTTAAGTCATTTATGATCTTCCCCAATCTCTTCTCCTACGCCTCGCTAATGCGCTCATTATTTTTGGGATGCAGGTGTTCCTTACGACTGCGCCTTCTTTTTGGTATATTGAAGCACGTGTTCGTGTAGGAAAACAGATTCGAAACTGCAATCAAAAGTCCCTCCTCTTACAAGAATGATGACTAATGGCTAACACGTAATTCACGCAGTTACCAATTCTCAAGAAACCCTAATCCGATCTACACAGAAACAACACAAACACGGTACTTTGCTCTATTTGGATTGGCGCTTGTTGCTTGAGTGTTGCAAACTATGTTCACTTTTCTGTGTCTGCCACATCAGCGGACTGCCGGATTGAATTCGCTGATGGAAAACCCATCTCTGTTGCTAATGAGGTGTTGGATGTCTCCTCCAGGCTTATGGCCACGTAATAGTCCACGGAATTTCCCGATCCATTGCGTAGTTCTGTGTGGCACCTGTCATCCCTCAGCCTGAGACGGGACGGCTGCAGTGCCAGTGCGAGTGTCAGCCTGGTGTTTCAACAGCTGCGGCGATGTTTAAACCAAAAGTTGTTAAAAACACTAATCGATGTGGCCAACAAGACAGGCGGTGGAGGAGCAGCAGAAGTGGTATCAGTGCCAGCCCAGGGGGAAGGTAAGGAGAGCATGACGCGAAAGGACATGAAGGACCAAGAGCTGGCCCCAGCAGTTGCACCTATAAAATGGCGGATCGCACCATGCGCCATGTCTGAGCATTTGTAAGCTGACAATCGCAAGGACGCGACTGTTCGTGGCATAGTCAGGGCGCTGCCACCAACACCACCACCGCCACAACCATAACCAAACAAGTTGTAATTGAATTTCTGTCGACAGATTTTAGCGCACAATATCCTACAGCAAAACTGTCGCAAGAAAACGACGAAGCTAAAAAAAAAATGTTAAAAAAACGAAGCAAAGCGACAGAGCTGCAACAAATAAAAACAATTGAAAATAAAGAAAAATGATTACAAAAATACGACCAAAAACATGCATCGATGCACTTTTGGGGGGAAGCTGTTGTTTTCCTAGAACCAAAACTTATTCGCGAATTTTTAAAATGAATGGAGTGTTGGACTATCAACAAAAACCATGTTCGCATTTATACATATGTACATATGTTTTCCCAGCCGCCATTATTTAAATGTTTTTAAGAGGTTTTTCACTCTGCAAATTATTTATGAATCGCTTTTATAGCAACTTGATTTGATCCTCAGCTGCTTATAAGTGCCAGTGCATCTGATATTCTCTAAAATTCTGCACCGCATAAAAGCTTGGAGATAACTATTCCGCCCCCATTTGGTCTGAATTTAAACGATGTGTATACTATATATGTATATCTCTTATGTTTTGGGTCGTCGTCGCCCGATATGGTCTTTAGGTTGGTTTGGTCGTAGCCCGAGTGTGACGGAGGGGATGCCCCCTATACATATACATATGTACATATGTATGTATGTATGTATGTACATACATATGTTTATATAAATGACAAAAGTTTGGGAAATAGGCGTGACGGTGTCTCTCTCTGCGCCAAAAGTTGTGCAATTCAATTATGTTTTTTTGATTGTTTCACAGTTTTTCAGTTCGACAAGCGACGGCATTGAACGAAGTAAATATTACTCTGCCATTCGACACACAGTCAGGACAACGAGGACTTTATAGAAGAAGGGAAAGTAAACGATTTTTCATGTAACTTCGGTGATTCTGTGTGTGTACACGTTTTTATGTTGTCCTGTAATAACAGACATGAAAACTGGATGACTTCTAGCTTGTTGGTTGGTTGGCTTGTTGGTTGGATGGTTGGCTGGTTGGTTGGCTGGTTGGTTGGCTGATTGACTGCATGGCTTGATTGACTGATTGATGAACTGACTACTGACTAAACGGGGGGCCCACAGGCAAATTGCGTCAATGCCCTTAATGTGCTTACATGGAAAACCAATTCGCTCCGAGAGTCAAAAAACTAGCCATACAACACTAAAAGTTATAGTCGAGTCCAGCCAGAAGGCTTTTCCGCAAAGCGCTGTGGTCTGGGCGTGACCTTGAGTGAAGTGATTTCCCCCCTATGAAATCCCACACATGGGCGTATGTCAATGGCGTGAAAATTCAATGCTGAAAACGCAGCAGGCGATGGACTTTCAATTGAGAATTGGTCGGAATGGCAGGGACCCGTTGCTGTGCAGGTCTGACCCAAAAAGGAACCACAAAATGGCTGTGAAAAATTCGTATTGGCCACTACAGCGGCCTATGGCTATCACGTCCTTAGTGCACAGTCATGGCTGGATGGACACTACATGTACACTATGTGCAAACTGAGTTAATTGAGACTTTAACCTTTCCCTTCACATTTGCGACTTTTGGCCGTATTTTGTTTGTTGCTGTGTTGCTTGATGCATGTGTCCTTTGTTCACAGGCATTAACTTGACCATTTCAAGATCATTGTAATCATTTAAATGCCATATATTTTTTTTACCGGTACTCGAAGAGTATAGGGGTATATTAGATTTGTGGTCATAACGGATGTGTGTAACGCCTAGAAGGAAGCGTTTCCGACCCCATAAAGTATATACATATGTTCTTGCTCAGCATCAATAGCCGAGTCGATATAGCCATGTCTGTCTGTCCGTCCGTCCGTCTGTCTATCCGTCCGTCCGTCTGCCTATCCGTCCGTTGTCCGTCCGTCCTTCTTCATTAGTGTCTTGATCTCAAAATCTGGAGCAACCAAGTTTTGTTTCCAGTCTCTCCTGTTATCACACTACTACGAGTGTATTTCAAAATTTCGCACCGCCCTTTTCCGCCCACACGAAGGAAAATCTGGAAAATCTGGGGAATGCACTACTTTGATAATACAAGAAAACCAAAAAGAAAGAATCATAGAGAATGACCATTTCTATCAGAGTGTTGAAGCTGGATCAGATCGGACGATTAATATAGCCACAATGAAGAAAACCATTTCGAAAGGCATCGTTCCTTCTCGCTCTCTCTCACACGCTACCCTGTGCGCTTTGCTTATTCGTGCAGATGAACGCCTAGTGCTCAGAGACTATAAGAGCTAGAGCAACCAACTTTCTATCCAAGCTTCTGTGATATCACTTCAATACAAGTGTATTTCAAAATTTTGCCACGCTTCCTTCCGCCTCCACAAAGGACGAAAATCTGTGAAATCCACAATTTGTAAGGTACGAGAAAAACAAAAACGCATAATCATGGGAAAAGACCGTATCTACCACACTGCCGAATCTGGATTATTATTATGGCTAGAAGGAACAAATTAAATTTCGGTGGCTACGCAACGCCTGCCAAGCGCTTGCTCATTCCCTCTCTCTGTCTCGCACACACTTCTACGAACCGTATATACATATGTAAAGAAGAATATTTAGATGTCAAATGTAGAGAAGACATATGTAAACCAAAAAGGGAAACAGATAACAATTAAAATATATAAAATGTTGCAGAATGGTTCAACTTAATTTTTTGAAAGTTTTTTTTTAATCATAACTAAGATCACATACATATACATATTCTGACTGAGTACCGGGTATAAAGTAGAGACGCGGCCTTTGCAGCGGATCACAACGTTCCACCTCGTTTTTTGATCGGTTTTCATGCTTTTGTGATTGAAATAAAAGACTTTTCTTAAAATGATTTGATTATTTACTGATTATTCACGCCAAAAGAAGGTATGCCTTTTCGCGATTTCTCATTGATTGTAGCAGAAAATAGGGAATCTTAGACGTAGCAGAAGGAGATGCTTACTGATTTGGGTCCAAGGCCCTTTTTGCCAGGACCTCCTCCGCTGTCTTTGTGGCAGGGCGTGAACTCTTGAGTAAGGTCAGTTTTTGTATCTTGGGAAATGGTTGCTCCAATTACACACATCGGCCCAAAGTGGCAATGGTGGAGAAAGTCAGAAAATTGTGTACACATAAAGAAATTGAATTTCAAACATTTTTAACTCTGGAGACTAAATACATTTTCAAAGATTAGACACAACTACGGAACCTTATCGTAGCTATATCTAAAAGCAGAGGAGTCCGTACACCTGGACCACCTATGAGACCTGTCCCCAAAATACCACACCCCAAACGATACAATAGAAACATTGTGGTATGCACGCAATTAACTTTCGCTTACTCTTTGAGTTTTCAGGTGGAATGAGTAATTTAAAGAAATACATGGACGTACTTAAATATGTACATACTCATGTATAAGAAGCAATTAAAAGTGCATTTTATTTGGCTAATTATATAGTAATTTTCCCTAATTAAATATGCGAGCAGAAACTGGTATTTGGAATCTGCACGAGCATAATTTGCCCCATTTGGAAGTGTAGCCTTTCATTCGGTGGTTGACAGCAAATGAATTTCAGAAATTTACAACGATTTCTTGGGAATCTAGATTTTTGAAAGCTGTGAAGGAAGCTCAGCATTTATAATCTCTACTTGGGCATTACTTTGTGAAATTTCAAGCAGATTTTTGCCGTGGTTCAGGGACAGCTTACAAAATATATCTGGGCATGTCTGGGTGGGTGTATGCGGGGTTTGCGAGGGTTTGGAGTGGCATTTAAGCCACAAAAAGCCACATAAAAAGAAAACGAAGGTCTTAGGACCATTTCAAGTTGCTCCACACACGCCCACATAACATAGGGAGACACCGTCTATATAGGACATGCATGTGTGTATGTGTTTCGCAGATGTATTTCTTCTTTCGACTTTTGTACATGTCCGTTTGAATTAATATTACAATGTCCTTAAGGTTTATTTTGTTTGATATTCCTTTTTATCTTTATATGTATTTGCAGGAGTTTCTTCTTTTTCTCTTGCTTTCTTCTCTGTGCTCCTTTCATTGCTGGCTTCTGATTCTGATTCCGATTCGTTTTCGCTTTTGGCTGTTTGATATTTATGCCTTTCTTGGCTTCTTAGCCCACATTGTTGTTTTATTCCTGGCCATATTAAAAATTCATACAAATGTAAAACGAAAATCCTCAAGACAATCATAAAAAATAAAATGAGAACAGCAACATGCAAGTCAGCCGCTCAGGCAAAGGGTTTCCCAGGGAGATGAGGCGCCCCGAAACGCGTTGGGTGAATAAAAATGAAATATAATTTCGACTCGAAAATCCACGTGTGTCTCTGTCGGTATGTCTGTGCCGGTCTCCGAGCAAAGTCTCGAGCTAAATCAAAGTCTTGTGCTTCGCAAGAAGCTTTTTAAACCGAACCGCCCGAACGCCGGCCCCAAAAAGAGGGCAACAATTTATTTTTACATGCGTATTTTTCGTATGCGTGATATTCGCTAAAGAACAGTTTTAGCAGCGGCGCTAGCAAGCGGCAGAATATTGGAATGGAATATCACAAGTGTTATTTTAACAATTAATTGTCTTAATGAGTGTTCTTAGTGGTGTGAGGATTATTTGAGTTAAGAATAAATTTAGCCAGCTCAGACATCGAATGAGAATGTTTCGTAACATTGAAAGAAAGAGCATTTAAAAGAGATCATTGCGGCTAAGAAGTCGACAGCTGTGAGAAGATACATATGTATTCTTCCGGTTTGTTATTGATCTTTGCGACTTTGCCTGGTTTTTTTTTCTCTTTGTCTTTCGGTTTTTTTCTGATTTCGGTTTTCTTGGAGAGCAGAGCAAGAACAGGAGCAGCTCATAAAAATTCTAGAAACAATAAACTTCAATTATTGCATGGCAGCCAATTCGATTGGATCTGAAGCTGCCTCCGGCCGTGTTCCCACACGGATGTGAATGTGAGCTAGGGGAGGGATGAATGGAGATGGGGGATGATGGGTATGGGCTTGGGTCGGGCTGTGGCTGAAGGTTTACCTCAGGTGCCTAACTAAATTGACACTCCGCCTCATTACTGCCTACGGATAGGATATTCCTTCATGATTAATACCTCAGTCTGTGCTTCAGTGCCCCAGTAATTGTCTACTTTTAAATATGGCACTCTCACCTGTAAGGAAGAAACAGAGCAGACGTAAAGAAAAATATTGTGATAAGTGGGTCAAGAGAAGTCAATCAAGTTCGAAAGCTCATAACATACGTAAAGAGGCAGTCAAGTCGTGTGGTAAATGTTCAAATATTAAAAACAGTTTTTAACTAAATAATCGGAAAATTGAAAATTGCATTGAGAATCGGCATCATAACGCGATCAACGCTATAGTTCTTATTGATCTACGTTTGGAACTACTTGTGCCTAAAGATCCTACGGTTCTACGTTTAGTAATAAGAATAATTTTTGGTTGATCAAATTGCATTTCCAGTCTGTGCATTCGTGTCTGTGTATTTCGTCAGATGTAGCCGAAATTGTAGCTATAAACTCTAGATAACTTGTAATTTATAAATCTAAATAATTACAAAATAAACAAAAATTATCTTGAAGAAGGAAGATCTTAATCGAACACATTCAATACACTTTGACAGTCGATTTCTATATGCTTTGTTTAGCAGATTGTAATCTAAATCAAAATGAAAGTGTATCCTGCATTGCCAGATTTTCAGAGTTAGGGCAAGGCCATGCATAGGGCTCGGCCATGCAGTAATGGCAAAACAAATTGCATTGTTCCCTGTTGCAACAACAGACGAGATAATCGACAGATACAAATACAAATGTATTTATTGTCTGTGGCGGTGTTTTGGGCATTGGCTTTGAGATAAATTAATTTACAGATACAATTACGGCAGTTTTCGAGGCAGAAAGAATGGCAGAATGCAGAATAGTTGGCATGGGGCATAGGCCATGGCGCATGACTCTGTAGAATAAATAAATCGAAAACAGAAATATTTGTATAATGCAATATATTGTCTGCTTGGCCCTCAATTAAGGCTGAAAATAAAATCAATTTATTTATTTAGTGGCCAATCGCATGTAAAATGCATATGTGGCATATGAGGCGAAGATTTATATGTGTGTGTGTCGTTTATTATTCATGCACTCGTCGCGATGTTTGCGGAGCCAAATGCTTTTTCCCCTTGCACAATCGAGTCCATCAATGGGGCTGGGGGAGGTGGCTGTCTTTGCCGCCAGCCGAGCATTTTGTACAACGACGACTTCGTCTGTGATTCGACGAGTGAGACCCTTTTTCCAGGACTGACAGTAGGATAATTGGCCAAGAAACTCATTGCTGGGACAGAACACAGACCAAGAGAACGAAATTGCGACCATTAGTCGAGGTGACAGGCCTAAATAAATAAATATTGAGTTATTATCGGGGGCGTAAAGGGCTGTTGCATGGGAGTACCAAAAGATCACGACTTCGATTAATTCGAAGAAAAGCTTTAGGTCTATACCTAAATTTAAATCTTCAATAGTTTCAGAATATGATCTACAGGTAAGATGAAGGGCTGTCAAGGGCATCCAAGGAGCAAGTTTTATGTAATCATTCGATTGCGAAATCATTCCATTCATTTCATTCATAAATGTCAGCTATTCGAAGCTATTTTCCTTTACTTGAAGTTAATCCAAAAGGAGTAGATTAGGAGATTAGATTAGGAGAAAGAAAATGGTATGTGTCCATCGTTTATTTTCATGTGCCTTCAATTAGTTTTGTTTAAGCTTTCAGTTTGCACAAGAGTTTTTTGTTGCGGCTAGACATTACAGCTGACTGCTGACTGCTGGTATCGTGGCAAGCATCTCCAACATCTTGCAGCGTCTGTCTGTACAACATAATTAAGTTTAATTGACAACCGCTGACTGTTTGATTGGCTTCACTTGTATTTTCTTGTTTTTCATCGCGGACTGACTGAATGACTGGTGCCTCCGTTTAGCGGCAATACTTATGAGAACTGCTCTCTATCTGTCTTTCGCCCTCTCATATTGTACAGCATTTTTTTTGATCAGTCGAGTATTCATCATATTAAGTACAATATGGAATTGTTGCTCTGGTTACCGCCGCCGCGGCGTATACATAATGCCATGCAATGTGAATGCGAATGCGAATGTGAACGTGAATGAGAGTGGAGTGAAGTGTAATGGCAGACAGAGCACTCAATAAATCATCGGGAATGAGCTTTGCTGTGCGTTACCACCCTACCAGCACCAACCCCCACATGGAAATGGAAATGGACAGTGAGAGAACCGGTCTCAGTACTGTCCCTTTAAATACAATGAGACAGTTTAATGCGATAGATCTATACATATATGTGTTACCATGTTGTGCATTAAAGCTAAAAAGGACTTGGTTCTTGGCTCTAGTCAACGCATTTGGGATCAAAGCTTACGACTACGATGATTAAGACCGGACCCATAATCAGTTATTAGATTCAGTTAGCCATTGACCCTAGACAGCTAGCTATTCAGATGGCAGTCCATAGAGTCCAACAATGAAATCGAGTCCTGGTCGATGGAATGCCACTTATCAGAAGTTCACTAGTTTTCCAAGGCTTAAAATCTCTAAAAGCGTCTATTTTTGTGGTCACACATCTGTTCCATTTAATCTAAATATTCTTAATGTATTTATTAAAGATTTCCCCTACTACACTCGTACCTAAATATATCGGAAAACTGTTTCTTATTGAAAGCGTGGCAATTTTTGATGAATCAACCGAAAGTCTTTTGAACGTAATCGGAGGAGAAGTACATTTTTAGCTGGATTAAGTGGAGCAGAAACGCGGAGAAAGTGGTCAAGAGCTCAGAGAGTGAGTGAGAGCAATAGATGGTGGAATATAGAGAGAGTAGCACTGTTGGCAAGAGCCAAGCCCACAGTCCAATGGACGGAAAGATTCGCATTTTGTTTGCGGTAGGCGAAAGTGTTTTTTTTTTAATCAAATTTAAGACCAAAGTGGGAATTGGTTGGCCTCAGATCATGGGGGCGGTAGCAAGAGAAGGGCCAGCAACAGGGTTACGGGGTACTGTAGCAACAAGCTGCTGAACATTACCGTTAACGAGAAATATCAACCAATAAATTGCAGAAAGTGACAAGTGGTTTGACGACGTCAGTGACGACGACTATGACGGTGAACGAGAAGCCAGAAAAAATGATGAAGAAAGGACACTGAATCGCCGACCATAGCGAAATAAAACTTGCAAAGGAAAACGAAGCTTCTAATTAACATCATTCCCATGGAACCTATAGGATAAAGTCCGACGATGTCGATATATGTACATACATATATCATATGACTTACTCTTCCTTTTAAGGATTTCACAACTTTTACCCGAAAACCATTGGACCATCTCCCGGAGAGGGTACGGCAACAAAAAAGTTTTCTGCAAGTTTCGTGTACGTTTTCATTAGCTGAGGCACTGCCACCAAATGAAGCAAAATGATATCAAAATGAAAACGCTTCTGAGATACAGACCGACAATCGAATGGGGGCCCCAAGAGGAAAGGTTCGGAGATCCAACCTGTTGCATTGGCACCCAACAAATGTAATCGAATTTCATTCTTTATTTCCGTCGGGCCACAAATAAATTTATAGCATTTAAGGTCCTCACGCGATGCCACAACAACTAAGATGATGACGAGGACGACGACTGCGACTACAACAATGATGTGTGGCTTTGCTCCTTCCCCACAACTCCACAGCCCCACATCCCCATCCCATTCTGGAGGGGTGTGTGGACAAACACGGGCCATATGCGTGTTGCAGAAATAAAAATGGCTGCTACATACACAGACACATACATGTGTACTCTGTATGTGTCTCTGTGTGTGTTTGACATAGCTACTCATTATGATGGCGTCGTTAGGTCTATTAAATGTTCCTTTGTTACAATACCCATCTTCCTCCTCCACTGCATAATGTTGTTCTTTATATTTTTAGTCGCTTGAGGTTCTTGAACTTCACGGCCAAGCGAGGTGCGAATCCTCTCTTTCGATTGGAGATTGAGGATTTAGAATGTCGCGGTTTTAAGGAAAACTCAGAGAGAAACTTTTTCCTCTGCAATCAAAGAGCTTTTGTTTCACTAGGTTCGGTGGCCCTCAGTAGTGCTTTAATTTCTTTTAAGGCTTCATTCAAGGAATCAGACATGAACGACTGGCTCTGTTCTTGGCGCTGGCGCTATCTGGGCATTGTCGTCAGGCCACCCTTGAATCGAAGGAGAGTCGGATGAAAATCAGGATGCTCGACCTTTCCATAGATAAAACTCTTGATGTTTTTTTGCTTGGCATTATCTACGATCCTTCTAAAAGCACCTCACATATGCCGTATATCACACACAAAGGAGCTTTGCCACGAGAAGTATTTGAATCCTATTTTCTCTATTTGCAATTACATAAAACAACCTTTTGGGGGGAGGGGGTCAAAGAGATGCTTTGAGCCAACTCGTAACTACCACATGAAACTTTATTTTGAGCCGCAACCTTTGGGAAATCATTGAACATTTTCATTGTGGAAAAGCTGTTGAATGTGAGCAGCAGGAAATGTCTTAAATAAGAGAAAAACCAGACAGACAGCAACCCCAAATTCGATAAGCAGATTCTCTGACAGCCAGTTACCGTTCCTGGCGCGGGTAACAATGCAATTTGCAATTTAAAGGAAAACCCACTTGCAGCAGCAGGAACAGCGTTGCAGGAGGAAGACACACATTGGTCTAGCAAATTTTCTATGTCCTTTCAAAGCATTAGACGAGAAAAATTATCTTTTCCTGATCTTAACCACATTGGATGCACCACACTCTCCCTCGCTCTGTGCCTCATTTTCACTCTGTTTCTCTTGCGAACTGTGTGTCCTTTCCCTCTCATACTTATCGGCTTATATGCAAAGTCGCTAAAAACTTGAAAACTGGCGGCAATGGCATCTAAAATTAATGCGGCATGACCTTTCGGCAAGCCAAACAACTTGTTCGAAAACTTTCTGAAGTCCAACAAGAAAAACTGATGGTGGCTATACGAACAAGAAGCAAGAAGCAGGGAGCAAGGAGCCGACGCCGCAGCTGTGCCCTTCCGTTCCATTCATGTTCGTGGGGCTTACCTGGATGAGTCTTGGCTGATTGATCGGGCCCTGGACTGGCAGCACGGCAGTATGGCAGCATGGCAGCACGGCAGCAGCTCTTGGCCATTTAATGTCCGCATAATTGACTTTTTGCATATTTCATTGTTTAATTGCCGCACATTGTCTCTACCACCCAGCATTCGGCCAGCATTCAACCAGAATTCAGGAGGCATCCACCAGGCTTTCACTTCATTACTTTAATGTCGAACATTGTTAGTTTTTACGGAACCTCATCAAAATTGTTGCTACTTTGGGCCTAACAAAAAGTTTGGCTTCACTCTGTACTGGCTGGTTTCTCGCCTAATTGACTTCGGCCAACAGAAAGGGTACCTAATTGAAGTGCTTCGAGTTGTGCCCATGTTCAGCAGTATCTGAATATCCCCTCTCATCACTTACTTGGAATGCCAATTTAACGGAGCAAAAGATATGCCAAAACTATGCGAGAACCATCTTCAAAGAAATGTTGAAAAGGGAAATCTTTCTCTTATTCAGCCGCCACAGGCCACACGCCGCAGCAGCATTTCTTTTTTTGTGGGTTTAATACCCGGTACTCGAAAAGTTTGGGGATATATTCAATTTATATTCAATAGCAAGCGTTTTCGGCCCCATATACTATAGATGTTCATGATCGATGTCTCTCTGTCTATCTGTCTTGTTTGACGCCTAGCACTCAGACATTATAAGAGCAAGAGCAGACTCCTGTGATATCACACTAAGTCAACGATGGACAATCTGGACAACATCTGGACAAATTTCTACCGCCCTCATAAACGGCGAAAATCTGAGCCATCCACAATCCAATCAACGAGAAACCAGAAAATGCAGAACCAAAGAAAATAACATACGTGTATATTAGAAAGCCGAATCTGGATTAGATCGGATAGTTATTATAGCCAGAAGGAAGAAATAAATTGTCCATGGGTTCGCTACCCTTCCCACGCGCTTTCTTATTCTCTCTGTCTCTATCTTACACGCTCTTCCCCGAGCGAGATGTAACGTCTGGTGTTGGTGTGAAAAGTAAGAGAGAATGTAGTGTATGTTTGATTTCCATTTCCATTTTCCATGACATGACTCCATCATACTTTGCTGTAGAGTAAATATCGTCGATTCAACAGGGCTTTGTGGCTGCTCCATGGGCTGCCAAGAACAAACCATATTCTGATTTTCTTTTCCTTTTCTGGCTTTTCTAGTCCTGCTTTTCAAATTACTAGCAAAAAAACTCTCTTCCCGGTGCACCGGTTGTGTGCTGGACCAAATAAAGTCCTGGCTTCTTTTGAAAAGAATGCGTCAAGTGTGATTAGGGAAGTTATGCAGGTGCAAGAGACTGAGTCGTAGCAGTCCGTATTACTGTACGTATTACTGCCGTTTTACTGTCCGTATTACTGCCAATTTGTGCATTGCACTGGATTATTTCTTTTTTGCGATTCTTCTGCATACAGTATTGATGAGGTGTAACAGGACCTGCAGTAGATTTGTAGTTTGAGTGGACTCCGTTTTTCTTTAAAGTTCGGATGTCTGGCTCGAGATCAACCTTAACGAAGGGTTGCGGCTTCTTGCTTCTGTTAATAATCTTTGTTACTCTCTTGTCTGGAAAACCTTTTTCCCTTAGCGCATCTATGCCTTGCTGGCCCTTGCTGCTTTCTAGTTGGTACGTACAGTATTTTTTCTTGGTTTCATTCAGATATTTGGACACAATTCGGCATTTTTTTGGCTGTGTCCATTCTGTAAGAGGATTGACATGAAAGAGTTATTTCCAATATGCTTAAAAACGTTTAAAAATTGAGAACTAGCGCGCTGGTGCTTTTCCCTCGGATGTATATTGATGCCTCGGAGCCTTGGATTCTATGGGGTCCCTTCTCCAGATTCGGTATGCTGGTGGTTCGCATTATCAGCCAGCAGTGCAAACATCTTAGTGTTCTTTGGGGTCACATTTACCATGTGATCTCTGTAAGCTTCCACAGTTGTTTTCCGATTTATTGCCCTGTTAGTTTTGCGGACTGAATTTTCTTTTGACTTAAATGTAGCGATCCAATATCCTCTGCCTAGCCGGACAGCTTTTTGAATTTATTTTGGTTCTTCTGCTTGCTTGTTATTGCTCCCTACTATTGCTCCTTTTCATATCGATTTTATGGTTTGACTCGAAAAAGTAAACTCCATTTCTTTGTTCTATAGAGGTTCAACGCTTTCTGCGCATTAACCAATAAATAAAATCGACCCTTTTATAATCAGCGAGTATTGGCTACATAATTCATAAGCTCACATATGTATGTATATGGGCATTTCTCTGACGAGGCCCACTGAAGCCATCAAATTAAAAGCCAATAAAAACGCATTTAAAAATAGTTTTCTTGGGGTTTTTTATACCCGGTACTCGAAGAGTATACGGGTATATTAGATTTGTGGGGATAACGATTGTGTGTGACGCACAGAAGGAAGCGTTTCCGACCCCATAAAGTATATATATTCTTGATCAGCATCAAAAGCCGAGTCGATATAGCCTTGTCTGTCTGTCCGTCCGTCCGTCCGTCCGTCCGTCTTCATTAGGGCTTATATCTCAGAGACAATAAAAGCTAGAGCAACCAAATTTTGTATCCAGTCTCCGGTGTTATCACACTACTTAAAGTGTATTTCAAAATATCGCCCCGCCCCCTTCCGCCCCCACAAAGGACGAAAGTCTGTGGCATACACAATTTTTAAGATAAGAGAAAACCAAAAACGCAGAATCATGAAAAATTACCGTATCTGGAAGATTGCCGAATCTGGACAAGGTCTGTTCAATATTATAGCCAGAAGGAACAAATTAAATTTCAGTGGCTACCAAACGGCAGCCAAGCGATTCCCTCTCTCTCTCGCACACACTTCCATGTCTCTTGTATGTAGTTTTACAAGTGTATGTAAAAATGTAGCAGACGACGTAAAAATTATATGTAATTAAAAATGGAAACAGATAACTTCTAAAATATAAAACTACAGCATGGGGTTCGACCTAATTTTTTGAAATTTTCCTTTTTGGCCAAAATTTAATTCGTCTCTTTTGCGAACATATAATAAATTACATAAATCACAAGCTCATATGCATATGTACCGACTGAGTACCGGGTATAAAGTAGAGCCGTGCGACATCAGAGAAATGCCCATATGTACATGTGTACTGGCTACTGAGTACCGAGAATAAAAACTCTCAACGCTTGTGTTTTGCGTTAAAGCCTGCCGCTTGGATCTAAATTCTATTCAGATCTTAAAGTTTGGGGAATTCTAAAATTGAATTGAATATTGAATTATTCATTGATAAAGAAAGTGTCGGAGGATTTGGGTGCAGTCCATCATAACCTCCGTTCTGCCACTGCCACTGCTACTCGCAGATTGCCCACCAGAAACCAAGAAGGAATTCAACAGCCTTTTGAAACCTGCTTGCAACAGGTGCATATAGTTCCAAAACGCACTTTCCAGAAAGCCATATGATGTCTCACTCCCCGTCGGTGTTTGACCCCAATTAAAGGCAATTTTCCAGCCATTTTCCTAACCCTGCAAGAGTCTTGAAGCCCTTTGGGAGGTCGTCGTATCTATGTATCCAATGGGGGTGTGGATGTGAGTGTGAGTGTGTGGGTGTCGGTGTCTGTGTGCGCGTGTGCGTATGGGGCACATTAAAAAGTAATTTAAATTGAATTTCTTAGCACGCCTTGTGGGGCGGCGGATCACCCGGCTGCGGCATGGTAAGACACGAGGCGAATGCTTTATTGTAATTAGAGTAGCGACCATAAATCTCCATCGAAGCAGTCGTTCTGTTCTCGCTTCCGTTTCATTCTATTCTATTCCATTTAATTTACATTGGCATTCCCCCGTTCCAATTCCCATTCCCATTCTCTTACGTTTCCCATTCCATTTTTTTGCCTGGGTGCGTGGATGGATTAAGATTGCACTGCACCTCCTCCTTCTTTTGGGTACTGGGTCTGGGGCTGGGGCTGAGGCTGGAGGAAGGAGCACCATGGCAATGCATAAATCTAGCTTCGTGTAGTACCGCAGGGCGGATTGGGAGGGGGATGAAGCTCAAACTGAACGATAAAAATACACGGCGCAGGGCCACGGAGAGGAGGAAGCAAAGCTCACGCGGCTTCGTCGCAGGAATTAGCTCAAAATTGCAAAACTTAAGCCAAATGCTGGGACGACGAAGGAAATAACAAGAAGAAACAAATAAATAAGCTTAAATTCTGTTCGTGGCCAGTGCGACTTTGATATACCCTTTAATCGAGGAATCCACCCACAAGTGTAGTGTGAAGATCAGAAGCTGTGCATTTTTGGTAGATCAAAGCTGAGTTCTGCATCCTAAAAAATTGTCCCTATAAACTATTCCACAAAGCTGTGATACCCGCTTCAAAGAGTATAACAAAGCGGAAACTGAGCTGTCAGTGGGCGATTGGTGGTTGGCTTGTTGGAAGGGTGGAAAATCAAAACCACGAAACCAGATGAACAGGCGGCCGGAGGAAGAACCAAGGTGACTCATTCTTTGTTATACGCTATCTACATAATAGATGGGGCAGGAAAAGACGGGAGTAGAAAGGAAAGGAAAGGAAAGGCAAGAGCTAGAGCTAGAGCCAAAAAGGCAGAGAGACAGAGAGAGAAACGGAAGCAAGTCAATTTGCATTCCGGCTTAAACGAGCAGCCTGCAGCGAGCAGCGAGCAGCGAAGGAACATCTCCGGGCTGGTTAATGTTGCAAGAAGGTACGCGGCGGCGGACTGGGTGGGCTGGAAGGGGCGGCCCAACGTCATCCCATCCGGATTTTGGTTGCATTAGAAATTGCAAATAAAACAAAGAAGGGAGCATCCCGCACTGAACCCGTACCGCAGCTAATGATTATCACTTGTGCGCGACTGTCCAAACTTATTTTATTGTTTCGAAATTAGTTTTTCCACCAGCGCACCCCTATGTTAGGGCACCCATTAATCCATCACTCCACTGCAAACGTTTGGGGGGAAAGTTCGATTAACTTTCGTCACTGCCACACTGCCACAGTGCCACAGTGCCGCTCTGCTAGTCTGCCATTTGCCCCAGCAAACAAAAGTTACTGTCCAGCAATTAACGCTAACTTTGATAATGAAATAGAAAAGGACATAATACAATTTGCGATCAAGTTCTGGTTGCGACAGCCGAAGGACTTCCTTGGAATTGGCATCCACAAAAGCTTTTCTGCTATCATTTAATATTTTATAATTTTTATATCTGAACATCAGGGGCATAATAGGAGCATAATGAACTATCTTCATTCGTTACTGAAGCTGGTCTTTAAAAAGGACAGCAAAGAACAATGATATTAATGGTCGCAGTTTATAAATCTCTCCAAGATCTCTTCTTCTCGTAGGTCCTTACACGTAGGACCTACACAAGGAAACAAGAAACATATGAAACATAAATTGTTGAACAAAAGTTTATTTGTTGCCCGATAAACCACAGCAGGAAAGTTGTTCTCACTGTGAGAAAGCCTTCCGCCATAATAAATCAATAGTCCTAGATGATAGACACTATCCACTAAAACATTAACAACATTTACTCGTGTGAATATTTAAAGGAGACAAAACGCACTAAATTTGGGATTGGTCAGAATCAACTGTACAATTTATCAAATGCAGATAAACGAAATGCTGAACGAAATAAATAAATATTATTGACTCTGTTTTATTGGATTCCGTGTTGTAACTGACATGGCTATTATACAATTAATTAAATTACTATTCAGATAGGCGCACACAGAGCAGAGTGGGGGGAGACACAGCTACAGATACAGATACTTTTGCAAATGTACAGATGTACAGATGCATGGCAATGGCAATTATAAAACCATAACGCAGAGCCAACACATCGGTTTGAATGCAACAAGCGCTCTAACTATAGCAAACGTTTGGGGCACTCGAAATGCGTTTTGTCCATTGTCCTCCTACTCCCCAAACGAATTCAATTAGAATGTTTCAAAAGCATAAACAAAAGAAACATTAAATGAAACGCACAATTTGGTTGGGGAACCAAATGCGACATGCGTTGGACTAAAGACAAAGGCCAAAGGGCACAGTGCACACTGCACAATGCACACTGCATAATGTAGGAATTCTCGATTCGTTTGTGATTCGATGCGTTGCCAGGCTACAATGGCAACACCAATCATTTTCAGGCATCCAATAAATACATAAGTATTTCAAAGTATTGCAGCTTTAAGAATTATTTAATCAACCTGCTCTAACATTGATCTAACACTGTGCAAGTGCGAGCAATGTGGTAAACATTTTGTTCGCACTTTTGACTAAAGTAAACTGCCGCTAAGCGCCCAAAAGGTTATGCTTCGTGTTTGGGTTTCGGTGCCAATCCTTTCGCTTTCGAGTGAGTTTTATTCGTCCCGGAGGACAAACATGGCCCAAACGCTAATAGTGTGAAAACAAAATGAAGAAAGGAGGGTTGGAAATAAAGCGGAAACAAAAGCAACAAAGTAAAATGCTAAAGCAAACAAGAAATTAATAAATAATGAACATTGATTGTTTATTTGGACAAGATGAAGGCGGACATCGATATGGATATGGGCTACGGATATGACTACGGACAAGCTAAGGCATACGCTGTATTTCCTCCAATCATTTTGGTTGGGAAAGGACAGAGACAAGCGTAATTGATTTGGGTGTGTACCAGTGTCTGTCTCTGTGACTATGTCTGTGTCTGTGGGTCAAGTGCTAATTGTTCAGAAAGGAGAAACTATCATGAGATGGTCCAATATGGGAACAGATACTCGAAAATATACATATGTACATATACTTATACATACATACATATGTATGTATGTACATATCAATATACTGCAATCGAATAGAGGGAAGCCATCGGAGGAGGAGGCTTCAGAGAGGATGACTAATCACAAGATACACATCTCCCTTGAAGCTACCTTCAGGGTCCTACAATGGGATGCAGGAGCAGGAGCAAGGGCAGGAGCAGGTGATAATTCCCACAGAATTCCGAGATTAAGTGTAGGTCCATTGCACAGACAGTTTAAGTCTCAAATATGCAAATATGTACATCTATCAATAGAAACTGAGACTGAAACTGAAATCGGATAAGAAAGAATGGGTGAAGTCATTAGAAGCTTCTTAGCTTCTTGCAAATTATGAGCGTAAGTGGAATGTTTCCTCTAATGCCAAATGAATCTCTACAAATGTAATGCAATTTACAATTCAGCATTCAATGAATTCAGTAAACAGTGCTATTTCCAGAAATTAGGAGTTCTGAGAAATACTGAAAAGCTAGGAGCTAAGTTGAAGTCGAAGTCGCAGAATGACTCATGTCTGCCCTTCATTGGGCTTGGTTTATGGCTTTCACTTTGACCATTTCTCGGGGCTCCGGCTCTGTCATGCCTATCACGGTACGAGTCCAAGTTGCTTAATAATTTAGGCTAACGCACTCACGAAATAATACTCGCACATATATATGTATGTATATACAAACATATATGTATACATATGTATGTACATACATACATACATGCATATATGTATGCATAGGGTGGTAAAACGAGAGGTAATCAATGCCATTATGCGCGCTCTCTACCCGCATGTGTCTCTCTGTGTCTCACTGTGGTGTTGTATGGGAATTTAATGCACTTCTTGATGCAGCTGTGCATAAGAAATCAAATTCAGCCAGCAAAGACAAACAGCGAAGGAATGGGAAAAACTGTCTTACAGTGTGCATATTTCTGAGTGCACGGAGAATTGTGGGGGAGGATACTAGTACTCGTACTCGTACTCGCACTCGTACTCGCACTCGTATTCGCACTCGTACTCGCACTTGTACTCGCACTTCCACTCCAGCTCGCAGATAAACATATATAAACATACATACACATGCAGAGAAGCACAGTCATACCCGTACATTGGATTTTTCGCATTTTCCCTTGGAGAAACTTTGCGTCTCATCGCATAAACAATGACACACCCACTGGTCCGAGTGCGGGGCTAGATGCACAGATGGGGACGATCGTGTCTTATAGGGCTCTTATAGGTTTCGGTTTGGGGTTTGGGGTTTTGTGTTCGGGTTGGGTTCCTTGAACGTGGACAGCCGGCAAATGCAAATGCAAATGCGGTTTCAACATTTGCATGACGTTTCGTGCGTTTTTTACAAAATGGCTAATGACATTTTAAATATAAAGACCTCTACACCCATCTCTATACCAACCTACAGCTCCCTTTCTTTCTCTATAGCTATCTATATTTCTCTGTTTTTCTTTGTTTTTCTCTCCTCTTCTGTGGCTGGCAAAATGCTTTCAGGGTAAAATATGAAAATGTTATTAGCATTAAGACATATTTTATATCTTAGTATATCCATAGACGGAACGGAACGAAACGGAACACGGTATGGAGCACGGTATGCAATTCTATGGAACTGGCTGGTCACTTAGCAGAAGGGGAGGGGAGACGCCACAAAATATGCAATACCATTTGCTACACATTTCAGTGGCATGGAATCGCCACAGCATGGGCACGGGCATGGGCATGGGCATCCACACAGCTCTTTAAATTGATGCGAAACATTGGGAAAAGCATACATAATAAATTAATACCATTAAATATGCTGTTTGTTTCAATAATATTGTTGCTTGAATTCAATCGATTCTATCGAAAAGTAATCATTGATGAACCCCCAATGAATTTTTTATCGTTTCTGAATCCTTTTGCATTTCTGTGTAAATTTAGTTAAAGCAATCCTCAAAGTATTAATTAGCAAAAACCGTACTTGCGGAAAGTTTATTAGTAAGTTTTAAAATGATTTTTAGCAAATCGAATAAAATGAATAAATTGAATCTTCCGAAACTGCCTATTATTTCTTACGAAGCCGAACAAAAACCCCGCTCTAATGATGGTTAATTGAGTCACAACGCGCACAGCCATAGCCATATTTATTAGCCCCCTCGAAACCCCAGACAAACATTCAAACACGCAGAACAAAAGACAACAAACGAAGAAACAAAACAGAAACCGACAAGAAGAAGGGGAAGTGGAGCGCCTAATCTACAATTGACATACATACGACTGAACAATCTATCTACCCTCAAGCCTCAAGTCCACCTCTCCCCACCAGACCGACAAACACATGGGCCCCGCACAGCAACAGCACAGTACGAGAGTGCCACCTCCAGTCGCCACCCTGAGCCGCTCTCTCTGAGCACTTGCAGTGGAGCACCACATGGAGACCCAGCGAAGCGCACAACTTACGCTGTTTTCTCATTATTTATGCGCGACCTTGTTTTGCACCATTTTTATTATTTTGCTAATTTCGTGCATTATTCAAAAAACACACAAACAAAACCTCAAAAAAAAATTACAGACAGACTGACAGACATAGGGTAAGCCATGAGGGTAAGGAGAGTTTCCTCCATCTGCAGCACCGGGAAAACCTTATCTACACATAAAACATCACTGGAACCCATCCGGAATCCACCAGGTGACTGAATCTTAGTATTCATTTTCAACGCTTTTTTTGGTTTACATTTTTTTTTTAAGCAAAACTTATGGTTTTGTTGAGGGCTTTCAATATACTTTAACCTTTTTTTCCGAAATTTATCAAAAAATTAATGTAAGCAATAAGCCTTAGATATACACACACATACATGTAGCACATACAAGTAGCACATACAATATACATATATGTATGTATGTATATATGTACATACATACATATTTTTTGTTGGCTGTCAAGAAAATTTGCATTTTCCTCATTTTGATCATTTTTATGCATTTAATTAACTCGAAGAGCGGGTCTTTGCCTTCCACTTCCACTTACATATGTGTATCTATGTATGTATGTATGTATCTGCGAATCTTGACTGTACGAGTACAAGTGTGGTAGGGCTAGGAACGCTACGACATCACGTAAGGAGATGGGAGACAAAGGGTTGTCAGGTAGTTTACCAAACAAACAGCATAATGGAGAATTTGCCGAATCTATCCTAGAACTTGGAAAGGAATTGCATATAAATATTTAATTTCATTCATTTTTCTGCACATCGATACTGTTCTGGCTATATTTTCAGTTCCTTTCCATGGTTCATGGTGTGCCGCTTCGGGGATTCTCTTTCATGCCATTGGGATTATATGGCTGGCTTTATTTGAGAATGCAATTAAAGCATTTTACGCTCTTCAGCTTATTTTCTAGCAGCCCTCTGCTCCACTCCACTCCATTCCAGTCAATGGAAAGTTTCTCCTTTTTCCATTAGTATCCTTTGGGAGTAACTATTTCAGCTGCGAAACTTTTTGTATGCACTGCCACGAGTGTGCCCGCGGGCTCTTGCTCTCTTTGAATATTTCAGATAATTTTTGCTTAGTGGTTATGTCATTTATTATCGTATCTTTGGCCAGAGCATTCACGCTTGACAGGCATATGCATTCAAAACGATGAAAGTTTGTGAGAATGCAATTCAACGCCCTCGACTCTCAGCCCTCAGCCCTAGTCCTATTTTCCTCACTCCGATGATGCCCACCTGTTCAAGGCTATGGAAGGGCATCAGACATATGTATGTACATACATATGTACATATATACATATACTACTTTCTGACATCCCGTATGCCTTGGATGGCGTTTCGAAGAGAAGCGCAACATAGAAACGAATGCAAAACTTTTGATTGGCAGCTGCCTTTGTCTGGCGTCCGGGAAATTTGGAAAGTTTAGCAAGCCGCAACTGTAGACAGGTGCGAGAAAAAAGTAAAGAAAACCCTCCCCACAACACACAGCAACGCACTAACACTCACACAGGCGAGCATTTAGTGCCTGGAAAAAGTGACACCCGCCACTGCCATTACATTAAATGCCTAGCAAGTCACTCAATTCCCTTGGTCAGCCTCCTGTCCCTAACTGAATCCCTATTCCTATCCCAATTCCTATACTTATTTCCGTGGAAGGCATTTCCCTCTCTCTCTAAATGATAATGGCCGGAAAAGGGCAAGAAAATTTCCATAATTTTATGAGCTTGACAAGCTCCCCGGCAACACAGTAGTAAAGTTGAATGTTCAAGAACATTTGAAACCGCAACCCAGCCCCTGGGCCTCTTGCCCATTCCCATTCCCGACTCTTCTCGTTTTCGTTTTAATATTTATGCATACAAATTTATGGGCGCTAAAGTACACACAGCCATACAGATCCGTGGCTGGACACCTCTCGAGCTGGCCCACCTTTTGAGGGCACCACACCACCACCACACCACACCATTCCCAATCCCACTCTCATCTTTTGTCTCGTTTTCTGGCCCAGAACTATCATTGGAGCACATCGAATTCTTTTATGCGTGTAGTGAATGGAACCAGAGGAGAAATTGGAGGCTACGAGAATCCTTAGTAGATTCCAAAAGCAGATTGTATTTTTGCACTGGTACCAAAGGAAAGAAGAACGAAAACACAGGAAAGTGATTGGAATTATACAACCAAAAAAATACATCACCAAAGGGGATTCTCGTTAAAATAGCCAACATTTCTTTAAGAGCTGAAATTTCATACACAGAGAGCGTTAGGATTCTGACCAGACAGCATTACTAATTGGTTTTTGATGGGACAAATAGATGAATAGACAAATATATTAAAATTTAAGTTTATTTATCTTACATTTTTCTCCATTTTTTAATATTTTTGAGGTCGTGCTTTCGTTTTGTTTCAGTTTTTTTAGGTGTTTCGTCGCCACTTCCCTACAGGATGCTGTGCGCTAAAATCTGTCTACAGAAAATCAATTACAGCCTGCTCCGGTTGTTGGTGGCACTGATAGTGATGGTAGTGGTGCCCCGACTAAGCCATGATGCGACACACAGTGGGTCCTTCGGCCATCTCAGCATACTAAATAAATAATTTCTGAACCAATAAAGATATTGCCTAAATCCACTTTTTCAGTCTGCACTAGTATTATATGGTACAACGCTTTCGAAAAGCTTTACAATGTATTGTCAAACATAACTTTGATTACAGCGCGTATTTTCCTATGTAATATATGTACATGCGTAATATGTATGATCTAATTTTTTTTTGTTCCCAAATTCCCAAATTACAAATTCTACCTGTGCAGTATGTGAATTCAGTTGAATACATTTTTTTACCCTAAACAAATTTTCAACCTTGGGTTCTTAGGAGATGTTCTTAAGCTAAAGGTCCTATTTTGATAATGTACCTTGAAAATTGGACTGTTGAAATTTTAAAATAAAATTGAAATATTATCCAAAGAGCTCATCAAATTCTTTGACTTTTGCGCCCTGATTTCGGCTGGGGTCCCACAGTACGTCGTTGCGATTGTCAGATTACAAATGCTATAGCATGGTGCATGAAGCGATCCGCCTTTTTATAGGTGCACCTGCTGGCGCCAGCTCTTGGTCCTTCATGTCCTTTCGTCATGCTCTCCTTACCTTCCCCTTGGGCTGGCACTGATACCACTTCTGCTGCTCCTCCACCGCCTGTCTTGTTGGCCACATCGATTAGTGTTTTTAACAACTTTTGGTTTAAACATCGCCGCAGCTGTTGAAACACCAGGCTGACACTCGCACTGGCACTGCAGCCGTCCCGTCTCAGGCTGAGGGATGACAGGTGCCACACAGAACTACGCAATGGATCGGGAAATTCCGTGGACTATTACGTGGCCATAAGCCTGGAGGAGACATCCAACACCTCATTAGCAACAGAGATGGGTTTTCCATCAGCGAATTCAATCCGGCAGTCCGCTGATGTGGCAGACACAGAAAAGTGAACATAGTTTGCAACACTCAAGCAACAAGCGCCAATCCAAATAGAGTAAAGTACCGTGTTTGTGTTGTTTCTGTGTAGATCGGATTAGGGTTTCTTGAGAATTGGTAACTGCGTGAATTACGTGTTAGCCATTAGTCATCATTCTTGTAAGAGGAGGGACTTTTGATTGCAGTTTCGAATCTGTTTTCCTACACGAACACGTGCTTCAATATACCAAAAAGAAGGCGCAGTCGTAAGGAACACCTGCATCCCAAAAATAATGAGCGCATTAGCGAGGCGTAGGAGAAGAGATTGGGGAAGATCATAAATGACTTAAGGGCCACGAGGCTTCCGAGAATAGTTTGGAGAATTGAGCATCGTTGTGAGCTGGCTTATCTTTAACCTCACAGACCCATCCATCATTCACCCTCTGCTTCTAAGGGTTCCGCAAACTGAAGATTCACTTCGCGTATGTCCCGCAGCCCAAAGGATTCCTGATATACTACATAGGGCAACAGATTAAAATCATTGCTTTTGTCACCAGCACACCGATTCCTATATTCTAGCCATAAACATAAACATATGTACATATCTGATTGCCTAGTCTCAATAAACCACATATGTATGCATTGATAGGACATTACAACTCCGTTTTCTAATTATGATCTTTCCTCCATCCTTTGTCTGTTAACATTTTTAAGCTTGCCTTACAACAATTCTTATTAAGTGCTTTAGGCTGCCCCACAAAGAAGTCCTGCACTACCTAGAGCCGCCAGGGAAATGTGTGCCTGGTGCAGAGCACAGTGCACTATGGTCCAGATGACCACTTTTGTTGGCCAAAACGTAATTTCTAAAAGTTAACAAAACACACTCATTTTGATCACTCTTCATTGGAAAAAAAGTGACCTTTTAGGTTGCGTACCTGAAATTTCGATAGATGGCGCCCCTTTCGATAAATCTGCTCTGAAACCCAGCTGTTATTATCGAAAAGCATGTGCAGTAAAAAATTGCACATTTATTACAATTTTAAATCTTTGATAAATTGGAAAAAAACCATTAACTGATCAAATTTTTGTTATGAATTTTAATCAGAAGGGGTTGTATTAGGTGTTTTGTAATGTGAACCGTATATAATAATTGTGCTGACTTCGTAATTGTACCTTAAAGTGAGCCGTTAAAAATGACCCAAGTTTTAATGAAAACTAATTTTTGAAAAGGTATACAAAGTGAGTCCCACCTAGTCCCACCTTGAAACCTATTGTGGGTCGTAGATTAGTAAATCCTTGTTGAAATTTATATAGTAAAAAATGCCACATTTTACCACATTTCTTAAAATTTGACTTAATAGATTATAACCTCAAATGTATCGAATTTGAATTTGAAAGCCTAATAATTTCCAGACGGTAAGCTGAAGCTACAAAGTGTTTGTGCTTTTCAGACTTGCAAAGTTGAATACAACCAGATGTGAGATACTTGAGTTATGCTAAAAAAAGAAGCACTACCTCTGAAAAAAATGTAAAAATAACCTTAAAAAAAAATTTCCGATTTTAAAAATTTAAAAAAAAAAAGTATAGTTCTTTAATGAATTTTAAAGCTCCAAATCTATAAAAATAACTCTATTTGGTTCACAGCGGAAATAAAAAGTTTACTTTTGTTGATTAGTGCACATTAAATATTCCTTAATAAAAAAAAGGCGGTGCCACACCCATTTTTTTTTGCAAATCCACTTCCTTTTGATTATATCTATCCAATACAAAAAACGAAATGAAAAAATCTCTTTCCGTTCGCGAGTTATTAATTTTGGCCAACAAAAGTGGTCATCTGGACCATAGTGCAGTGCTGGGGTGCGGTGCTCGCTTCCGCTAATAGCGAACAATGATTTTGTGGGGATTCGGCTTGGATTACAGCAGAAGAGCAGAAATCCTTCTCTGCGGATCGATAGTAGTAGGTATACTTGAGGAATTGTGATTTCCGCGCAGCAGTATTCATTTTATTTAATGGAATTGACTGATCCACAGCCAGGAGTGCTTGGACTTTCTAATGTCGTTCCACGGACTCCTTGCCGTTCGCTCACTCAGCGGTCAATTCCATTAGGTATATACGTGGAGTACAACTACAATTATTTAATGGTTAGTTGTTTTTGGATAGTTGAAAATGTACTAAATTGTCTTATCCACCAAAAAGGCATCGGGCTGCCAGCAATTTAAATCGCATTCTGACGTTTCTGGGCCGTCACAATTCTGTCGTTTGGCGATGGTCGATTGTCGCTCCGGGCGTTCTTTCCGCCGCAAATCGACATTTTCTTTCCAATAAATTGAGCACACCACAGAGGACAGAGACCCGGAAAACGACAACGACCCCCCTCCCGCCAAACCCCATCACTACCCTAAAAAACAAACGAAAAGCTAACGGATATGCAAATGGAAATAAGGAAAACCAAGCCGCAACCTAAATACGGGTAGAGCAAACACACACACACCCCACAGACATCCTGACATCCCTCAAGTCAGATGGCCATTGCCAGTTCCCCCCGCTACCCCTTGAGCATATGCATATGCATTTCCATTTTCATTTTCATTACAAAAATGAAATTTTTATGCACATGTTTTTATGTGTGTGTTCCAGTAGATCCCAGTCGGCGTCTGTGTGTGTGTGACGAGTGTAGGCGACGTGCTACTGCAGTATACTGTATACTGGTGGAGTAAATCATAGCTTGAAATGCGTTAAAATGCATATACAAAATGTATAGCCTACACTTAGGCGCACATTAAATGACATGCCTGTCAAAGGCTTGTCGCTGCAACGCGCTAGTCCGATACCTCCGGAGGTGATTGGAAGGGGTTTTGGGTGTGTGCGCAATGTGCACATGGGACTCTGCTCTGATTATTTGGTGGCCAAGCCGTGTCCTTCTTTACACCACCCCCACCCCCACCCCCCGTTCTATCTGATTGCTCTTCACAGCGTTGACCCCAAAACGACCACAACAGAGGAAAAATTAAAGCCAGTGCCGCTGTAGTCCGACATTTCGACTATAGGGATACCCAATAGTGAAAGACTAGCGAAACAATGATCTTAGTTGTATTCCATCTGTAAAAGTCGGCCGATTGATATCAATAGAAAGAGCCAAGTATAGTACCAAATAAAGACATATTTTTACATGGCACGTACTGTAATAGCTATCCCACATACCCTTCGACTATAGGGTATCGTTGTAAGCGAAAACGTGTATAATGATGATGTGTATTTTAATGCACAATTTGCGAGCTTTAATAACAGACGTGCCACACACACACACACGCACGAAGTATCAGATCTCTTTGCATACTTCAAGGCATAATATGTACATACATACAATATGTACCTTTGTATATGTCCCTTTGGCTTGGTGGCCATAGTCCGGACCCCATGGATTTAGGAACATAATCACAGCCTTCCTTTCAATCCATGCATGGTGCTCCTTCTTTTATAACCGTGCAGGACAATTGAGGTGGGTGCCGCCATGACGAGGAAGGCAGACATTTTCTCTGATTTAATACATTTTTCGTTAAAACTTTACCATTTTTTCGAGCTATCAGTGCGTCAATGCAAACAAAAAATCGTTTAAAAATAAAATAGAAACGGTTTTAAGAGCTACGGATCGAGTGCCACCAAGTACGTTTATGTATTATATTATGTATTGAAATTCTAGATAAATATTCCCTTTTCCTTGGATATTATGGTAGACAGCTTTCTAGCCTGTTTCCCTGCGGTAACCTTCGTCCTTCCTCTGGAGCTTTCAGTGTATCTCTGATCCTCATGTAGACCTAGTTGCAGCAAACAAGGCTAAGCTGCCGCAGCACTTGACCGGTTCTCGTCCGCCTCTGAAATACGCCCCTCTCCTCTTTTATCCTCTCTTCCCTTCCTTTTCCCCTCCCTCTTCACCATCCGCTCTGTCTTTGTTAATTTCTGTTGTTTGCCTTTGACCCCAAACAAAGGGGGAGGCCACAAAGCAAAGCAAAAACTGAAACCGAAACTGAAACTGAAACAGACTGTCGAAATGAGAATAAAGATTCGGGAAGCCAAAGACTTGGATGCACTTTCCCTGGCAGCAATATGTATGTTATATGTATCTTCCCAGCCAGTCCACGATATAGATAGACTATAGCGAGTCGTCTGGGAATGCCGATCAAGAATATGTATTTTAAAAAAATCGCAAATACTTTCTGTAATATACAACATGAATTGAAAAACGTATGTCTGAGCGAAACACATACGCGTAGGTAGGGAAATATTGAGAGATGGAAAAGTTCTAGGATCTACATAAATTACAATCACTCTAATCACTTGCCTGATTTTCGGCTGGTTTCTGTGGTCTTTGAGGCTTCCCTTCTTTGGGCGCTGCGCTGCGCTGATAACGCTGATTGGTTTTGCCGGAACTGAACAGATATTTGCGTGGTTCTTTAGGCACTGATTTCTCTCTGGTTCTCGCTCTGGTATCTAAATCGGATATTACAAATACGCACTGTGGTTGCACCAGAAAATAATTTTCAAAAAAATGAGCAATCAAATATTACGGTTCGGTTTATTGTCTCACGGATTTTACCCGCATTCGATTCTTAATCATTTTATTTCCATCATATAACTTTTTTTGCCGACGATTTGTTTTGTTTGCTTTCGATTTCTTTATGCCACTTCCTCTCTTTCTCTCACTGTCTCTCTTTCTCTCTGTGGTGTGTGGTATGTGGTGTGTTTATGTTTGTGAGGGTGTTTGCTAGTGCGTGTAACCGAATGTGAATGTGTGTGCGTAAGCGAGTCCCTCTGCGACAGATGGGCGTGTGGGTGAATAGTTGCTGTAATCCGTACAAATCCGCTGGTAAATTTTAACTGAACGAGTTCAGAAGCTAAAGTGAGTTGTCGCCCCGAAAAAGACTGCCCCAGCGCCGAACAACACCCGAAGCACCCGAACAGGCCAACCGAGAAGCCCGAGTGGCGGGCTTGAGTGTCCTAATTGAGAGAAACTGTGCTAAAAAGCTCTACTTCTGTTAACGGTTAGCTTAACGGTTTTCCCAAAAACTGTTCACATTTGAAAATACTGGAAATATCAGAATATACTAAAAAGAATTCAATTTTCACAAAAAGCAAAAAAATCTTGGCATTGGCACACAGATTTGGTTTGGGCCCTGAAGTTTCACTTGAAAGGACGACTCCCCCTGTTATACCAACCTTATAACAGTTTTCAACACGTAAAAGTTGAAAATTTACTAATCCATCATTGCAAATTTTTATAATTCACAAAAATACATGCCCCAGAACTTATTGAGAACTTTTCTCAGAAAACAAAAGATGGATTTTGTAAATTTATTCAGAATGGAAAAATGTAAATGAAATTTTGTTTAGCAACGAAGCAAATTGGGATATAAAAATCAAAAAACTACGAGTTTCATTTAAATAAAATTAAAAAAAAAAAGAAGAAACCCACACTATTCACACACTCACACACACAGAGGCTGGCCACACAGAGGAGGCAACAAGTCTTTTAAGACACTTCGAAAACACTTTTCTGAAAAAGAACTCTGGCAACACCAACCGCTCTGGACAGCCCCCAAAAGGAATCGAACTGAACAGAACTGAAGTGAAGCAACAACTGACCGAACCAAGCGTTTTCAAAACCCACAGATGCACACGTATAACAGTGAACGAAGTCAGAGAACACAAAACGTAAGCACGAAAGGAGCAATGATGGTGAGAGAAAGCTTCGGATTTGTCCGAAGCTCTTCTGTGCTTTCTACACAAGGAAATTAAATGCATACAAAAAAAATTGAAATGCTGGATAAGAAAATCAAGAAAAAATAACACAACATTTCGGTTTAGTTGAGAGAAAAAGCAAAAGCTGTCATTCTCTCAGCGCCTGCGCTTAAAGGATAGTATGGGGAAAGTCTGCCTATGTCTTCACACGTTGTTGCTGGGGCATTGTTGCACACCTGTGATTTGACGAGGACGAGGGCGAGGACGAGGACGATTCGCCAGCCACGTTCTCTTCCCAGTTGAATGGAAAGCATAGGGAAAACTCATGAGAAGGATAAAGAAAAGCCAGCGCAACACTAGCCAAGAACAACCACAACAAGGTCGCTACACTGATGGGAGCGCCTTACGAGCAGTCGTCCGACGCACTTAGAAATGATAGCCCAGCTTTATGCTAATGTTTGCTATTGCCTTAAGTATCCAGTTCAGTCCCCAAGTTAGTCACTCACTCGGTCAGTCACTCAGTCTGTCAGTCAGTCCCATCGCTCAAGTAGGTGGTCCTGAGCCCGTAGGTCGGGTCAACATGCAGATGACAATCCTGGAGGGTAGCTGCGACGATTGGTTTGGGGTAGGCTTAACTTTCAAATAAAACAGCTTTCATCGGAAATAGCTGAGCCCACACACGTCCAGAACCCAGAACCCAGAACCCAGTTCCAGTGCCCCGCACGAGTTTCTAGAGTCCTGTTTCCTGTGGTCGTGGGCTGGCGGCCATTCCATCAATTCCACTTCCTGGTTAATAAAGCAATAAAATTAGCTCAAGTCCTGTATCGCCTAGCAACAAATTGGTAGCACTTCTGTCCATCCTTTTGCGTAAGAAGGGCAATCGGAATGGCTAAAATAAATTCAAAGAATTTCCGCAAGACTTAATTTAAAGAGAATCTCTCAAAATTTCATCAAAATCAATTTACATTCATATTCTTTATAATTTGTACATGATTATTAGACGTTTAAGCCCTATATGAAAATTATATCACGAGGTAATAGAGTTTGGGATAAGTATCTTCAGGCGCGCACACACACACACACACAAATGCATTGTACTCCATGCCATAAATTCGGTCTCAGTGTTAATTACATGGAACTCCGACACCATTCATCCATCCTTTCATCCCCTCTTTTGATGGCGCTTAACGACGGAAAATTTGAAGTATCCCAGTGGTGGAGCCCCAACATGCAAATCAAATTATTTTGGCATATAAAATACTTATTAACAGATTATATGCTCAGTCAATATTAACTGACGAGCGGACGGACTGACGAACACACTTGTTCATGTACTTGAATGGAAACCATGGGCATCGTCGTCTCCTCAACCCTTGAATTGGTTTGGTTGGACGGCAATTTTTCATTGTCTTTGGACTTTAATGCCCTTTGATGGTATCGGGAGGCGCAATGAGTGCTAAACACTTTGGGCCGCTTATTTATGGCCGAAAACAGTCGACAAGTCACTGGAAAAACGAACAGACCATGGAGGGCCCCCGTCAATATCTGTTTATGGCTTTGTTTCAACACAGCTGGGTTCATGGGGTTCAATCAAGTGTCATTCACCGATGATTCACAACGGCATAGAACTTTGAGTATATATGTATGTATGTATATGTGGCCCAATTAAAATAAATTTATATATAATATTGATATTTAGCGCTCTCCTTCGGCCACTTCCTTCCTGCAGGTACTGGGTCTGGCACTGCTTCTGCTTTATTATTCAAGATTTTTGGTACTGTTTGTACTTAAATTTGAGAAGGACATGTAAACCATAGAGATAGGGAGAGTGAGAAAAAGAGAGAGAGAAAGAGAGGAGAGCTGTTCGAGTAGCTGTCCCAATAATAATCAGCTTCATCCGCTCGGTACTGGTCCTGTCCTCCTGCTAGTAGTTGTCCCACAGAGAGTGGGGCACGCATTTCATTTGCAGACAGCCACGCAAAAGAAACCTAATTACAGTTTACTTTCACTTTTTCCAGCATAACAGTGGACGAGCTGAATCAAGAACGGGCCACAGCAGTTGGAGAAGAAGCCAGGACCCGGGAGCCAGAGCCATAGTCAAAGCAGTTTGGTGGAAAAACTTCAAAAGCTTCTGGTCAAAATCAAAGTTGGTCCGGTCCATCCGTCTTTCTGTCCGTCCGTCCGTCCGTCCGTCCAGTCCGTCTGTTCGTCCGTCCATGGCATATTTTGCGTAATATATAAATTTTACTGGATGAAGCGCAGCTCCGCTCCACGCTTCATGTACACGAATATTCGTTTGGCCTTTAGCCAATTTTGAAAAGCCAATAAAACGTTTAAAGCCTTGTGACAGATTTTCTTCATTTTCTTTTTGCCAGCATTTTCCTTTCATTCGTTTTTATTCTCCGCTCTGCTGTGCTTCTCCTTACTCCCAGCTTAACAAAAGCAAAGAGTTGCTGCTCCTGAAGATGAAGATGAGGCTTAAGGCAAAGCTGAAACTGAAACTGGAATCTGGGAAAAAGCATTGACATTTATTGTTCATTTGACAGCATAATGAAAATTTCTATATGCAAATAACCATCCTTCCGGTGGCTGTAGCTGTATGAGTGTGCGAAAAAGTGTTATAAAGCGTTTTCAAGCGCTTATTTGTATGTTTTTATTTAAATAATAAATGGGCCCACCACGCGACACCTCTTTCCGCCCTCTAGCTCTCTGTCTGTCGCTGCCTACCTCTCTCTTTTTACCATTTTCATGGAGGCTCTCATAAGTAGGCAATGATTTTTGCTTTGTTGCTTCCCGAATTCGAAGCACCAGCACCCACCGTCGCACCACCCACTCCCTGTGCAAGTACCAGTGGTCCGTAATGAGCGTGTCATTTAGCGTAATTTCACTTGATTGTTATGGCATTCCAACAATGCCTGAGCACACAATACACACAAACAAGGGAGCCCCCGTATCGGGCGGGGGTTTATCATATCGGCACAGGCGACCCCTCTTTGTCTGCATAAATTATGAATTATACAGTTACCATACAATTTTACACGTCTCCATAGAATTTTTGTTGCTTAAAGCTTAAGCATCGTTTAGTTTTGCAGTGCGATAATCAAACCTACCTGGAAATGCCTGTGAGAACACCTTTGGTATATGGGCTGCTCACCTGCAAAGAGAAACGGCAGTAAAATGCTTAAATTTAAATTATATTCAGAAACAGCAATCGATAATAATCACAGAAGAAATGAAATCCCATCTGTTGTTCAAACATTTATTTATGCTAATAGTTCAAAAAGAATGTGGGAAAATTTTGTGTTCCCCTTTGGGCATTGTATTTTCTACAATGTGTGATTTTTTCAAAGTTATTTTTACAAAATCAAATACTACAATTCAAATATATTTTTCCAGGTTCTCGGCCTTAGGATTATTTGGGCGAAAGGAAAATGAATTTAGTTATTTATTCCTTAGCTCAATTTTTATACCCGGTACTCGAAGAGTATAGGGGTACATTAGATTTGTGGGGATAACGGATGTGTGTAACGCACAGAAGGAAGCGTTTCCGACCCCATAAAGTATATATATTCTTGATCAGCATCAATAGCCGAGTCGATATAGCCATGTCGGTCTGTCCGTCCGTCCGTCTTCATTTGCGCCTATATCTCAGAGACTATTAAAGCTAGAGCAACCAAATTTTGTATCCAGGCTTCTGTGTTATCACACTACTCCGAATGTATTTCAAAATTTCGCCCCGCCCACTTCCGCCCACACAAAAGACGAAAACCTGTGGCATGCACAATTTTAAGGATACGAGAAAACTAAAAACGCAGAATCATAGAGAATGGTCATATCTATCAGAGTGTTGAATCAGAGTCGATCAGATCGGAATATTAATATAGCCACAATGAAGAAAACCATTTCGAAAGTCATCGTTCCCTCTCGCTCTCTCTCACACGCGACCCTGTCGGCTTTGCCTAATCGTCCAAATGAACGCCTAGTTCTCAGAGACTATAAGAGCTAGAGCAACCAACTTTCTATCCAAGCTTCTGTGATATCACTTCAATACGTATTTCAAAATTTTGCCACGCCCCCTTCCGCCGCCACAAAGGACAAAAATCTGTGGAATCCACAATTTTTAAGATAAGAGAAAACAAAAAACGCAGAATTATGGAAAATATCCGTATCTATCAGATTACCGAATCTGGACAAGGTCTGTTCAATATTATAGCCAGAAGGAACAAATTAAATTTCAGTGGCTACCAAACGGCAGCCAAGCGATTCCCTCTCTCTCTCGCACACACTTCCATGTCTCTTGTATGTAGTTTTACATGTGTATGTGAAAATGTAGCAGCCGACGTAAAAATCATATGTAAATAAGAATGGAAACTGATAACTTCTAAAATATAAAACTACAGCATGGGGTTCGACCTAATTTTTTGAAATTTTCCTTTTTGGCCAAAATTTAATTCGTCTCTTTTGCGAACATATAATTAATTAAATAAATCGTAAGCTCATATGTATACATAAATACGTATATACTGACTGAGTACCGGGTGTAAAGTAGAGCCGCGGCAATTGCCGCGGCTCACAACGTTCCCTCTCGTTGTACATAGTATGTGTATGGAGGATATTCTCTCTAGATATTAATTTTCGACTAGATTGTACATTTCTCACACAAATTCAACACCATGTCAAACCGTACACATGTAAATGTGTCTATAGATATTGCAAATTGCTTAGAAATTTGTGTGGCACTCTTATGGGTTCTCTCTCCATTCGATCAATTTGGTGTATGAGTTCCAATTGGAAAATTTCGTTTTGAACTTTGACTCTAATATACATACATACATATACATATGTACATATGTATATGCATTTTGCCATTCACTGCATGGACAGAATCAGAGTGTATTGTTCTACACGTTTTCAGGGTGGTCCTGATGCTTTTGCGACAAAATTACTTTAAATAACAAATTTGTTTGCCCTTTGTCGTTATTATTTGATCCTTTACAATGGCCAGGTGGCACGATGGCATTCAACATGCAGTCAATACATTATGTTTTGCTCGAGCAGTCCAGCCAGGTGCAGTAGAGCAGACAGAACCTTGTATCCCGGAAAAAGGTGTCGTGTCGTGCATTTTGTTGGTTTTTTCAATTTGTTAATTTGTTTAAGTCCTGGGCTAATTGGCACCAAATTAATTGGCTTTCTCCTTCGGCGTTCTTTGAAATCTCTTGTTCTTTTAAACGAAATACATCAGCCGCCTGTAAACCCCAACGCCTATTGATAGACGTAGAGGACATGTGGCCCGTAATAAGCCATCAATGGGATACAAGCCATTTCGTTTAATTAAATCATGACCATACTTTGCCTCCTCACCATGATTGTGAGTGAGGGGGAGTGGAAGCAGCCATTGGAGCATTTGCTGCACAAATCGAATCAGAAAAACATAAGAATGGAAAACGATGCATTCAGGAGTCATCCAGTACTCATATTAAAAACGGACATCAAACACATTTCAAATGTTGCACATTAAACGCTTTGAACATTCCACGCTGACTTTTTGGTGAGAGAATGCCATTGTTCAATGTGCATTTTTGGGTTAGACTAAAAAAAGCCACTGAAAAATTACACACCAACATTTTATGGACGAGCTGCAGCCGAGCAATGCGTGAAGCAATAGCAGGCAGGATTAAGACTACAGCGAGGAACCAGGACCAATTTCAAACGGATGCTCCGATGCTCGATTCTCATTACAGTCAATTGAAGTTAATGCAGCTGCCAGATGGATTTTTGTTCGCTCTCTGTGTACGCTAGGTACCGCCGGTGTTTCTAAAGGTTTATGCGAATACCCTGCAGAATAAACAATTAATAAATATCCGAGCATCTGAGTCATTCTTTAGTTCAATTTACCCGCCTTACTCTTCAACTCTTACTCCTCATTTTCGTACTTTTTTCCAGCCCAGAGGTGACGAAAATTATTCAAAAAAAAAAAGGTAAAACAATTCAAAAGTGAGAAAAAAACAACGAAAAAAATGGAAATAAAATAAAGGAAAGTGGAGCGGAGAATGAGAGAAAGAGAGACAGAGAGCGGGAGAGAAAAGCACACTCGCAGGCTGCCATTATGACAATTTAATCGAGCGGAAATAAAGTTCTTAAGCGTCATAAACAAGATTTAATGTGACAAAATGGCAAATCACAGCACCATCGCACAGCACTCGAAGCAGAGGAGAGTGAGAGTGAACGGGGAAGTAGGCGGCAAAAATGTCAAATGGCATTTCCCCCGAAGGCGACAAGCTGTTGGAGTCTTCTCCACCGTTGTATCCTGTATCCCCCTGAAAAGGTACAAGTATCCACACAACTATGCAGGGGGCAGTTGACCTGGAAGAGCAGGGGGGTGCTGGGTTCCATGAAATATCGCGGTCTAGTTACAACTTCAAGCGTTTCCCTCTCGGATTATGAAACCGTAAAAGAGTATCCCCTCTAATCTCCATTGAGTGGGGTCGTTCCTGCTCCTATTCCTATATATGTATATACATATATACATATCTACTCCTACACTCGGCAAATTTGTGTGCTTGTGTGCGTGGACCTGCCTCCTCGCATCTATGAGGCTACGTGTGGAAGTGTGTGTATTTGCCAAATACTTAACACATTCAGTCAGGGCCACACTTTGTTCTTTGTCATATGCCATGGCTAAAGGATAGCCAGTGGTAGATTAGTGATGGATACACATCACCAAAGGATGTTTAGAGATGTTCATTCCTGACAGCAGATGATGATAGCTAAATTTATTGTTGCATTTCCATTGTACTCATTTCGATTTTCGATTTCATTGCGTATCTAAAACCACATAATTCCTATTTATCATCCTTTAATGTAGATAGAAGAACATAAGATAGATATGTAGATTGCTGGTGGGAATCTTTAATGGTTTTCAATGGGTATCAATCGAGTTGAAGCGGCCTAACGTAATAGAGCAAGTGTCTTGCGGTCGACACCTTGCCGTCTCATTCCAAGTATTTACTCTAGCAATGTCAATAAATCGGAAACGGAAGTACCAGAGGAAGCAACTGAGTGGAGAATGGAAGCTGTGAATGAGAAAAAGGGAGGCGGATAGACGGGTGGGTAGATGAATGGATGGAATGGCTGGAAGCTGGGTTAGTAAATGAGCCAGCAATTAACTCAAGTTTCACTTTTGTTGGTGAAATTTAAACTTCAATTTACAGGAAACGTCCACTTTAAATGAGATTCAGTTGCAGATTCAGATTCAGATACAGATTCAGGTAAGCCATCCCTACAACGCATGCAACACAAGATGCGTACTCTCCTTTCCATAAAGAACATGGGAACACAGCAGAGAAGAGCAAAAATGTGCAAGTAGTATTGCGGACAAGTAGCTTCAAGTATCTGTGCTGTGTCATCAATAAATGTCTGGATGGTTGGGCACTCCATCAAATCCATTATCGAAACGGTAGCAGTACACACATCGACATTACTGAAAAGTACCACAAAAAAAAAAAAAACACACGACGAAAACTTAGGAAAACAGATACCGAAGCGACGACAGAGACGAGCAGAGTGGAGTGTGTCAATCACGTCAATTGTCAATCGGCTTATCGTCAAATGCAATCGAATCGAAAGCGAACAAAATACAAAACTTAAGGCACACTGCGGTCTCCAAGAGGTCTCTTATCGGCTAAGGGTAACCTGCTGTAACTGTAACTGCTGCTATGTACGACTGTGGCTGTGGGTGTGCACCAGCGATAAATCAATCACGTCAAATCGAATCGCATCAAATCAAAGTCAATAATTGCAAATAAAATTTTAAAATTTTAAATTTTAAAAGAGGCCACTGGTTCTTAAGTATTATGAAGTTTTATTCATCTTTATTAATGTTCTATACCAACAAAATTTTCTGATTGGTTTTGAGAAACTATGCAGGATTCACAAATTAGTGTACATTTTAAGTAGGCTTTTTAATGAGGCATCTCCTATAGCAGAATTCGGACAACAATTCCTCTTGGATAAAAATAAACGTTTACCCATGTTAAGTGAACGCCCTATCGCTTTATCGAATGCCTTCTGTAAGTAGTTGGTCGAAGCACCAGAAAGGCCGATACATTGGTGTACGTTGGGAGAGGAAAACTAGGCGCTGATCCGTGCTCTCAAGGATTTCCTGCAAGAACAGTCGACTGTTGCATTCGAGACAAGCGGATCCCCATCGAAACTGTCGAGATTATGCCATGGCATACAAAGTATTCGCCTGCATTGAAAGAACACAATTTCCAATCAAATTTAAAACAAAAGAATGATTAAAATTATCTATCTCACTGGTATAATATATTATATATTATTATATTATATCAAGTGAAGATCGCATCGGGGCGGCCATCACACACTTTGTAGCTTCAGCTTACCGTCTGGAAATTATTAGGCTTTCAAATTCCAATTCGATACATTTGAGGTTATAATCTATTAAGTCAAATTTTAAGAAATGTGGTAAAATGTGGCATTTTTTACTATATACATTTCAACAAGGATTTACTAATCTACGACCCACAATAGGTTTCAAGGTGGGACTAGGTGGGACTCACTTTGTATACCTTTTCAAAAATTAGTTTTCATTAAAACTTGGGTCATTTTTAACGGCTCACTTTAAGGTACAATTACGAAGTCAGCACAATTATTATATACGGTTCACATTACAAAACACGTAATACAACACCTTCTGATTAAAATTCATAACAAAAATTTGATCAGTTAATGGTTTTTTTCCAATTTATCAAAGATTTAAAATTGTAATAAATGTGCAATTTTTTACTGCACATGCTTTTCGATAATAACAGCTGGGTTTCAGAGCCGATTTATCGAAAGGGGCGCCATCTATCGAAATTTCAGGTACGTAACCTAAAAGGTCACTCTTTTTCCAATGAAGAGTGATCAAAATTAGTGTGTTTTGTTAACTTTTAGAAATTAGGTTTTGGCCAACAAAAGTGGTCATCTGGACCATAGTGCACTGGCTTGCCCATTGCAGCCTTCTTTCAACTCTTTCTGGGCCACATCTTTGGCGGCAATGGCGCGGCTCAACCCGCGGTCTTGTAGATCTCCCAGAGCAGCACGTTTTGTGGTTGCCTCATTTGAAGGCACTGTCAATTTGGTCAGTTGGACCTGGTTAATATTCTCCGAGACGTTCTCACCCCTGCGTACTTTCACTGTTGTGCCAACCATTTTGATTGGGTTTTTCAACAAATACGTACAATACAATTAACACAAACGAAGCGACGCTTTAGTTAGCATATTTTCTTGGTCTAGTTCCCGCGTCGATTCGAATTCGTAACGCGAATTGTTTTTTAGTCAGCAATTTATATGTAATACTTGATTTGATAATATAATTTTTAGTAATGAACAATACAATTTTTAACGAATTCGAGAATTGAGCTCTGCTGCACGATGCGAAGTGAAGATTGAAGCATTGTAGCTGAGAACATACGCACGCAGAAGCACATCCGGTACTTTAGATCGGAAACGTACTACCTTTATCTCTTGTCTAGCCTAATCGTATTACTTAAATAGATATAAGTATATGTACATATGCGTTGTGCCTTACATTTTTGACTAATTGCAGATTATGTTGAACAAGAATTACGAACACGACACAACACCCACCTATGTACATACATATGTATGCATGCACCCCTCACCAATGTACGATGTGAAATACAATATTTATCAAAGGGCATTTCAATTATTGAGAGGCGACCAAACAAACGCAAACAACACACAAACACAGTTCGATTCAATCTAATTAATTTACAATCTAAGTTTGTAAATTTGTAAATGAAATTGATGGCAATGCCGGACAATTAACAAGTCAATTGATTGTTTGATGTGCGTAAAAATTGCAATCTCTATTTCTCTCTCACTTTGGGTCTCTATTTCGCTGTTCCTGTCTCTGTTGCTCAAATGTAAATTACTGGAACTGGCTTAAACAATCTTTGCATATAATTGATGGACATCGTTGTGGGGCCAAGGCTTGCGAGAATTCAAGAATATCAGGGGTACCATCTATTGCCTAAAATTTTGACCCAACCCTGTAGTCAACGCTGGACCAAATCTGAACAAGCTCTGGACCCCCGTACTTGATCCAACTCTGTCGCCAACTCAGGGCCCTGCTCTGCCTTCAACTCTACCATTAATATGCCAATCTAGAGCCGAAAAAATGAAGACATTTACGTGACAGTCTTGCTGCACGTCACTGCCTCATTTGTCTGTCAGTACCCCCACACACAGATACAAGCGCACAACACATATGTAGGAGGAGTGCTCCTATGTATAGGGGGCTGCTGACAGAGCCTATGCGGCCATTTTATCATGTCATCCTTTCAGCGCACACACATACTCGTACATACATATGTATGTATGATAAATGATGGCTGACACATCGTCTCTCAGATTTCTCTCTCATGGCGCCCTCCCCCATCAACCATTCCAGTGCCAGATCTTAACCAGAATCAGAGTAGACGCAGAAGACCAAAGAGTGCACACCTACCTTCTACCTTCAGAGACCTTTTATCTAAATAATCCCATTATACTGGTTCCATAATCATATGATGAATCATGCCTGGACATCAACTTCCAAGTTAAAATTCCATTAGAACCCATATCCCTGGCTTCGCTTGAGGCCATTTTGATAAGCTCTGAATCGAATTTCTCAATTGAATTTCGTTGATTTAATTAAAAACTTTTGCTTTTTGATACCTTTTCGACATTTTACACACAATTAGTTATCCAGGATCCACCAGCATCATAAGAGTATATACATATTGTACGAGTATAAGTTTGCCGTGTAACAATCTACACATTTATCAGACACATTTATTTCGCTCGCTTTAGTGTCGTCTCCTGTGCAGCATTTTCCATTAGGTAAATCTAATAATGATAAGCTGGTATCCTGCAGACTACTTTTCGCATTTCCTCTTTGACCTTCTGGCAGTGAGGAAAGGGAAATCTGGCTATTGACAAGGCCAAGTGCATCCTCCACACGTCATCCGGGCCAACTCTTTATACCTGCATACCTCTCTTCATATATTTTCCGTTTGGCCTTTGACTTTCACTCGTTATTGATGGACACGGATGCCGCGACAACGGCCCTGGTCATGGTCCTGGTCCATAGCTTCTCCTGCAACTTAAATGGCGGTCTAATTAAGTTAGTCGGTGGAAATTGTTAATTTCCCATGAGTGCATTTTCGATTCAATTAATTGCAGGGAATGCCGTGCCAGAAATAACATACAGAAAATCATCAACCACAGCAAAAACAAAAAATGAGAGGGAACGTTGTGAGCCGCGGCAAAAGCCGAGGCTCTACTTTATACACGGTACTCAGTCAGTATATATGTACATACGTGCATACATATGTATACATATAATTTTGCGATTTATGTAATTTATTATATATTCGAAAAAGGGACGAATTAAATTTTGGCCAAAATGGAAAATATAAAAAAACGAGAGGGAACGTTGTGAGCGGCCATTGCCGCGGCTCTACTTTATACCCGGTACTCAGTCAGTATATACAATATTTATGTATACATATGAGCTTACGATTTATTTAATTAATTATATATTCGAAAAAAGGACGAATTAAATTTTGGCCAAAATGGAAAATTTCAAAAAATTAAATCGAACCCAATGCTGTATTTTTATATTTTAGAAGTTATCTGTTTCCATTTTTATTTACATATAATTTTTACGTCGTCTGCTACCTTTTTACATACACATGTAGAACTACATACAAGAGACATGGATGTGTGTGCGAGAGAGAGAGGGAATCTCTTGGCTGCCGTTTGGTAGCCACTGAAATTTAATTTGTTCCTTCTGGCTATAATAATAATCCGATATGATCCGGCAATCTGATAGATACGGATATTTTCCATAACTCTGCGTTTTTCGTTTTCTCGTATCTTACAAATTGTAGATTCCACAGATTTTCGTCCTTTGTGGAGGCGGAAGAGGGCGTGGCAATATTTTGAAATACACTTGTATTGATATGATATCACAGGAGCTGGGATAGAAAGTTTGGTTGCTCTAGCTCTTATAGTCTCTGAGATCTAGGCTTTCATTTGGACGAATAGGCAAATCAGACAGGGTCGCGTGTGAGAGAGAGCGAGAGGGAACGATGACTTTCGAAATGGTTTTCTTCATTGTGGCTATATTAATTATCCGATCTGATCCAGATTCAACACTCTGATAGATATGATCATTTTCTATGATTCTGCATGCTACAGATTTTCGTTCTTTGTGTGGGCGGAAGTGGGCGGGGCGAAATTTTGAAATACATTCGGAGTAGTGTGATAACACAGAAGCCTGGATACAAAAATTTGGTTGCTTTAGCTTTATTAGTCTCTGAGATATACGCGCTAATGAAGACGGACAGACGGACGGACGGACGGACAGACAGACATGGCTATATCGACTCGGCTATTGATGCTGATCAAGAATATATATACTTTATGGGGTCGGAAACGCTTCTTTCTGTGCGGTACACACAACCGTTATCCCCACCAATCTAATATACCCCTATACTCTTCGAGTACCGGGTATAACGAGGGGAAACGTTGTGAGCTACTTTATACCCGCTACTCAGTCAGGATAAATGTAAGCTTATGATATACATACATACATACGTATGTACGTTATACAATATATTTTAAATATCGCAAACGGGATGAATTGATTTTCGCAAAACAAAAAATGTTCATAAAAAGCTATCCAACAACTCCCATTCGATTTGATCGATTTCCAATTTTCTTTAAACTTTTTTTACATCTGTCTGATTTTTCTATTCTCCCACCAACACTAGCCGTTTAATCTCGCGCTCTTCCTCCAGAGGGCGCACGCTGCATGATGAAGAGCGTGTGTTGTGTGAGAGAGAGGAGTAGCATAGCCACTGAAATTTTATTGGTCCTTTCTGGCTTTAATAATAATCCAGTCCCATCCAGATTCGGCATTCTGCTAGTTTGTTTCTCTACGATTCCTTGCATCTCGCTTTCTCGTATCTTCGAAATCTTTAAACAATTTTAAGCAAACTTTATTGTGATATGGGATATCACAGGAGACTGTATACAAAATTTAGTTGCTCTAGCTTTTATAGGGCCGGTTTCTCGACTTCGGGTTAACGGTAATCTTAGTAAAGAAAGCAGAAACAGCTGATGCAACAATCAAAGCAATCCTGCGTTTATCGCTGTACGTTGTTATTTTTCGTTCCAGTTGTTAACCGACCGAAAGCCGAACTGTTTAATCGAGAAGTTTATCTGGTGGTCAATGTTATCCTAACGACAACTAATCGGCACCGTAACCCAAATTCGAGAAACTTGTCCAAAGTTTACGAGAACTAGACTTCAAAAAAGACCGACAGACAGACAGAAATGGACATCAAGAGTATTTTTACATATGCATATGTATGAATAAATAATGGGGTGTCAACGGATTCTTCTGGGTGTTACACACATCCACTTCCACCACAAAATAAATATACCCCAAACTCGTCGAGTACTATGTATAAGCAGAGAGTTCCAATAATTGAGTGTCGGCTAAGTAAATGTTCAATGCCAATGCCAATGTCGATGCCAAATGCACAACCGCAAATGACTCGTGGGAATGCTAGCTGTCTGCAACATTTGCTTCCCAAGGGCATTGCTGCCGCAATCGGAGATAAGTCCCTGGCCTCTGGCAGTCGATGAAATGCAGTTGGTTGCCGTGCCGTGCCGTGCCACAAGCCGTGCAACTAGTGGTGGCCTGTGGATTGTTGGCATTGCTTTTTTGGAAGAGGACAACAGCTGTTCCAAAATCTCCTGAAAACTCATGGAACACCCACCGATTGGGGGAAAATGTGAAAATTGGAAACAGAAATTATGTATGCACCTATTCCATTCCATGAATCATAGTTCGTAGACACCGTCCCCTGCCCGCTTGCCATGCATTCAAAAATTTCCCAGCCCACACAGCACATGTTGACCAGTAGAGCCTCTCCATATTGCTTATTCTGCGAATCCTGCACATCCCGTAGGCGGAACACCATCCTAATTATGCACGGGCGAATGAAGCGTATTGCGGAGCTTGAGCTAAGTAGTCCAAAGATACGAGATACGAGCATTCTTCAGTAGCTTCAAGGTCGAGCCGTATGTTCGAATATGTGGATTTTCCTTCCAGGCTGGTGGATTTCAGTTCAATACTTTCAGAAAAATGTTGCCCCTATTTTCTCGATTTTTCTGGCAAGACTCAGTGGACTCAACTTAGAATATACTAGTTTTACCAAATCACGATTGAAAATGTATTCTTCATTATGATGAGTCTGTTAGGGATAGAGCGTTAAAGGATGTGGCAAAATTTTGAATCAAACTTGATTCAGAGTGATATCACAGCTCTTATAGTCTCTGAGAACTAGGCGTCAAGTAAGACGAAAAGACAGATGGCCGCACAAAAATAAAACAGATGGTTATGTATATCGACTCGGCTATTGATGGTGATCAAGAACCAATAACGCTTCTATCTGGATTTTAAACACATCCACTTCCCCCAAAAATCGAATATAGCCCTATACTCTTCGATATCCGGGTATAATAACAAAATGTAGTAGAACTGACTTTTTGGCGTGTGCTTGTCATACAATGAAGGGCGAAGAAAGTTAGATGAATTCTTCCCTGTGTACACGCACATTTGACTGGGAATTTCAAAGTCAGAGGTGCTTAAGAATTTTTGTTGAAAAAACTCTGGCTTTTACGTGTTCCCGTTTTCGCAAACTTTTTTCATCATTATGTTTCAATTTCACATGTCCTGTTAATGACACAATTTAGTACTGGTAAGAGTGTATTTAGAGCATCCTCTATTATGTGTAACATCCAACGTATAGATAACCGAATCGAGCTGCGTCAGCTGTCATTACACTAACAATACGGTAAAAGCCGATTAGGTAGGCAGCAGACTGCGGTTAGAGGCGAAGGATAACCTAAAGAAGAATGGGTGTACAAGTACGCGAATTTGACAAAAATTGGAGCATTAATTTTTAAGTTTTCAAAAGAAAGGCGGAAAGTTTTTGTTAAAGTAAAAAGCGGAGCCTGCTTGCATATATTGCAATTTGTATTGCTATATTCAAAAAGATTACCTGGCGCTATGTTATTTAAAAACAAGTGCTTTTTCGATAGTTGTCATCGTAAATCAATAACTCAAAACAGTCAGTCAGTCAACGACGACTAACAGCAAACAAAAACATAATAATTATTCTAAAAACATATATATATTTTTTGGTAGTGCACTTATCCAGTCGTCGCAATATGTCAAACACATCCAATCGCCCCACGATGAGAGGTATGTTTTCCGCGCCGCGATCTACTCAGGGTCGCAATTTCCTCAATGAGAACAAAGTTAGCTTGCGCTCGCTGGAGAAGTCGACCACTGAGAAACTAGCCGCGAAGCAGCCTGTGCGTCCCAAATGGATGCCGACACCTATGCGCCGCTCGGACTCCGAAGTACTGGAATCGAAGGCAGTCAGACCCCCCCCGGTATCGGTATCCAGAGAAAATACACGGGAGAGCAGTATGACACGCAACCGCAACAAATCGCGTTCGCATCTCCAGTTGGGAGTGGGCGTTCCAGAGTCTGGCCAGCGTTTGGAAAAGAGCTTTGAAAAGCGCAATCCTGTTTTTTCTGATCCACGCAAAGATTTGGTACAGTCGACGGAGCGCTGCAAATCTTGCGGCATCCGACGAAGCTCCACTAACATTGGCATTCAGACGGAGGATATCACAGATGAACTCTATCTTACAAATGCCCTACAAAAGTAAGAAGACGAAGCAACAGATAACTTAATGTAACTTTTTTCCCCTTTTTTTGTTTAGATGCAGTTTTGATAGTGCATCTATGCTGGATGAGCTTCCCAATAAGTACGCCAACAATTACGGACGGCCCAGTCGATACGAAAATAACGACGACGAGGATCTGCACTTGCCCGAAAATGATCTGGACACTGAAGTCGGTTCGGATGAGGAGGCTGTGCTCAGTGCCCGCAGCCGCTTTTCAGTGTCATCGAAGGCTTGCAAGCTGCAGAAGGAGAAGCGTGAAAAGGCCGCGGCCAAGGAGCTTACCGGTCATAGCTTGGACACGGAGCAGGATCGTGTTGGACACTTGAACAGTGCACAGAAGCGCTTTGATGTCCTCATCGACGAACTAAATCACATGCCCATCACCTCACAGACTATGCGGGTACGCAGCCGCAAGGCCGAAATAGAAAAGGACCTGGTTACCGTTGAAGAGGAGATACGGATCTACTCCAAGGCCAACTTATGCGTCAACTCTAGCAAATCAAAGTAAATTTGATAGCTAGCTTTACACACCCTAGAAACATCCCAGCAGAAATTTACTCGTTAACTGACATGTAGCGCTAAGAACCCCCCAAAACACTTTACACTATAGCTCCACCATGCTAGTACAAATGCCTTACGAAATCTGAATAAAATTAATCTAGTTTTTTGTGTCGACGTCATCAAGGGAGCCAGTGCTGTGCCTGCCAGAGCTGTGAACCTGCTGAAGACTCCAGTAAACACCACAGAGATTAGGTTGAAAAATTTTCATTTTTCAAAGTTAATAAATGTCAATCTTTTTGGTTATTATTGGAAAATAATATCGGGATAGAATTATAAAGTTTTTGTTCTGTTTTTTGGTATTTTATGTGGTTTTTCAATAGTACATTTTACATATTTATGCACATACATATGTACATATGTATGTACTTACATATAAATTGCGAATTCATAAACCTTGCATTAAAAGACAAGATATACATAGATCCCCGTTTGAAAACAAAAACCACGGAACAGTCACCAAACATTTATAATAAAAGTATATAAATATATAGAGAAGTGTATAAAAAGTCTCTACAGAGCTGTAGGCGGACCCGATATAGTCATGGGTTAAAAGAAAACTCCGGGCATATTTTTTGGCAACGCTCGTCAGTTCCTTCAACAGACCTTTGCCAAATTCCCTCAGTTTGCCGTTGAAAATTGGAGTCTTAACGCTATGGTTATGGGGGAGAGGGGCGGCGGCCAGAATGCAGTGAGAGCCAGCGCCAAAGCAGCGAAGACAAGCACCGCAACGACCTCCAATTAGAAATAGTTAGCTATTTGGTTGCCACTTGCCACATGCCACCCCTGTCTGTGTGTGTGTATGAAATTTAGCACGCCACACGCACACAGAGACACCGATTTATGCCTGGCGGTTAGCAAGGATCCAAGAGGCAGGAGCCAGAAGCCAGTAACCGTAGCCGGAGAAGGCACTTGCCAGCAACAGTTTTACCTTTGCGCCATATTTATGTTTGACACCACACAAAACACATACATTACGACGGAGAGAGATGGCTGGAGAAGCTAGAGAAAGAGATGGAGAGTGAAGGGAAAGGGAAAGGGAGAGGGAAACAACCTTTGCCACGCGGTGACGTTGCTTTTGACCTAGTAAAACGCAACAGCTTTAAAGTCAAAGTGCAATGTTGTTGCTCTCCGCTCTGCTCCTCTCCTCTCCGCTCTGCTCCTCTCCTCTCCGCTCTGCTCCTCTCCTCTCCGCCCTGCCACCGCACCACCACCCGTCAGCCTGTAACAAATGCAATCGCTGGCAACAAAAAGAACCAACCTAAAACCACCCCGAAGGCAAACCACACTGAAAAAAATACAATCAAAGATCGGTCAGTTAATTGAAAATTGTTGGGAAATTAGGGAAAAGCTAACGAAACCTTGGGTTAAACGTTAAAAAACAATTAAGTGGATCATCCAAAACGAGGAATAGGAACGCTACAATCGCAAATAATAGCAACGATAGCAACGAACGAATGAATGAATAATAAAAAGGATTATTAAAATAACAAGATCACCATTAAAATATAGTAAAAATGTATGAAAAAGCGTAGCAGCATGAAAAGATTCCTGTTTCAAGGCTTCCCCGCAGTGCAACATACCACCTCACATACCATGCACATAGTGAATGCAACTGACAGCAGATGCATAAAGAAGCAGACAAAGGCAAAGGTTCCTCCATCCTGTCACCATCCACCCCATCATTGTGGAATTCAGCGCTATGTCTCTCTTTTTGATATGCATAATGTCGCTTCCCGAAAGAGTTTCCCCGTTGGCGTTCAGCATCAACTTGAACCCGAGAACTGTTGCCCACAATAAGAAACAGGAGTATGCTGCTCATTATGAATTGAGAAGGGAGAATGGAGGAATAGAGGATGGAAGATGGGGGATAAAGGATGTGGGCATGTATCCTACTATCCAGTCGAATTGCACGGTAGTGTGCCGTGTTTAGGAGTAGTAGTCCACGGTTTGGCAGGCGGGTCGCGTGCGGCAACCATCTTCAATGTGGCACTAACTAACTAGTTAGACACTAACAGCTGCCATTGTTGAAGGCGACTGGGTTACGGGCAACGGGGTACGGGGACAGGGGGAGCCCATGCAAATTTAAAAATGCATTACATGTGAGTGTTTCCACCGAGTAGGTGGAGTAGGTCTACTAGGCAGACGGGTGCCTGCCTATGTGTTGGACTGGCTTAGGTAGATGCAATATATGACTCCCAGGGTAATTAAAGGGAAAGCGAGCCAAAGGCAGTCCCAGTCAAAAACGACTAAAACAAAGGAAAGGAAATGGAAAACAAGGCCACTTTTGGTGTGTGTCTTCCTTCCATGGGCCGGGCAGGGGCGGGACATTGCAAGTAAAAAGGGTTTTCTCAGGCCTGTGGGGCACAAGGCACAATGAACTTTAAACTTCAGCAACTGTTTGACTTGGCCAATTGTTTACCCATGTCAAAACCCGGTGGAAAGCGCAGCAACAACATAATATTCATTATGAAAAAAAACTATGTTTAAAAACAAGAGAAGAGAATGCGAAATGGGGTTAAGGTGACAACTGTTTGCAAGAATTTAAGGATCAGTCAAAATTGAATTCAAATTATCTATCCAGCTTCTCAGGAATTTGGAATTTGACCAGCCACACGATTACTCTCGCTCCATTAGAGCCCAGTCGAATTCCCATTGCATCGCCAGGTAACAACATAAGATGCAGCTCCAAAAGGGTGCATTAAGTGCCTTAATTGAGCTAAAAAAATTAAACAATTAACCAGCACACACCCACATAAACACACACACACACACAAACACGACAGGAATTCCATTCTACTTAATTCCGTTCACACCTTAGAGCACTCGTGCGGCAGGCAGTGTGTTGCATGAAACAATCTGAAAAAAGTGCAACTTTTTAACATAACACAACACAAGAAGAGAGAGAAAGAGAGAAAGAGAGGCTGCTTTCCATCCAACTTTGGGTTATGCCAGTGAAACAATTAAAGTGATTCACACACAAGTTTTCAGTTTCATTCCACACAAAAGCAGTAGCACTTTCGGGGCAAAGAGCCGTTCAACGATTTGTGTGTGAAAGAGAGAGGGTTGTTTTGAGGGTTTGTTTCAACAATTGGTGTATTTATACCCGGTACTCGAAGAGTATAGGGGTATATTAGATTTGTGGGGGTAACGGTTGTGTGTAACGCACAGAAGGAAGCGTTTCCGACCCCATAAAGTATATATATTCTTGATCAGCATCAATAGCCGAGTCGATATAGCCATGTCTGTCTGTCCGTCTTCATTTGCGCCTATATCTCAAAGACTATTAAAGCTAGAGCAACCAAATTTTGTATCCAATCTTCTTCTACTCCGAATGTAAGTCAAAATTTCGCTACGCCCACTTCCGCCCACACAAAGGACGAAAATCTGTGACATGCACAATTTTAAGGATACGAGAAAACTAAAAACGCAGAATCATAGAAAATGATCATATCTATCAGAACGTTGAATCTGGATCAAATCGGATTATTAATATAGCCACAATGAAGAAAACCATTTCGAAAGTCATCGTTCCCTCTCGCTCTCTCTCACACGCGACCCCATCTGCTTTGCCCATTCGTATTTTTTGACGCCTAGTTCTCAGAGACTATAATAGCTAGAGCAACCAAACTCTCTCTCCTAACTCCTGTGATATCAAACCAGCACGAGTTTATTTAAAAATTTTGCCACGCCCCCTTCCGCCCCCACAAAGGACGAAAATCTGTGGAATCCACAATTTTTAAGATAAGAGAAAACCAGAAACGCAGAATCATGAAAAATTACCGTATCTGGCAGATTGCCGATTCTGGATCAGGTCTGATCATTATTATAGCCAGAAGGAACAAATTAAATTTCAGTGGCCACCCAACGAGAGCCAAGCGATTCCCTCTCTCTCTCGCACACAATTCCATGTCTCTTGTATGTATTTATACATGTGTATATAAAAATGTAGCAGCCGACGTAAAAATTATATGTTAATAAAAATGGAAACAGATAACTTCTAAAATATAAAAATACAGTATAGGGTTCGACTTAATTTTTTGAAATTTTCCATTTTGGCCAAAATTAAATTCGTCTCTTTTGCGAACATATAATTAATTAAATAAATCGTAAGCTCATATGTATACATAAATACGTATATACTGACTGAGTACCGGGTATAAAGTAGAGCCGCGGCCATTGCCGCGACTCACAACGTTCTCTCTCGTTTTTTGTTAGGGTAGTGTGTTGGAAGGTTTCCAAATATTCACTGTCAGAACCACAACAAAGCAAATCTTTGATGGCAGAAACTCAATTAACATACATGGACCAGAACACACACACACACATTCACACTCACACAGAGGCACAATATACATATACTCGTACTCGTACTATATTCCCAGCCACCATTTCCTGGAAGCATTGACATGAATTAAAATACCTTTTTGCATGTCCTGTGACAAGCAACAAGAATTAACCCGACTGCGTCACGGCCGTGTTTCGTGAATGTGACTGAATTAGTTGGGATATAGACTCCTATAATCGCATACTCGCATACTTGTATGTATATAGCATGCGTATCTATGTACACACATTTAGCTATCTATCTGCATGCGGGATTATACATATCTGTATCTGTATGTGGCTTGGCGGGGCCGAAATTGTGTCGGCAATTAATGCTGTCATTGTTGTTGGCATAGTATTTCATCAGGCAACCGCTTTCGTGAGCCAACATTTTGCACTCTGCATTCAAATAAACTCCCAAAATTGGTTTTCACATTGGCACACATATGTACATGTGGGCGTGTGTGTGTGCCTTCAGGGGGGATTCCCCCTACCGTTGGATGCGGATACAATGGGTGTACGCAGATTTCTTAACAGCCATTGCCCGCAATCACCTTTTGGGCCAACTCCCATCAAACTTTTTTTTCGGCCTTCGTCCGTTTTTGGTCCTCCAGTCACATTTTTTGCGTCTTTAGTTACATTTTTGAGCCAACTCTAGCTCTAATATCACATGGGGCTTCCGGAATGCTCTAACTTTCGCTTAAACACTGAAATTTCTAAACTCAAATGCTTAGAGATAAACTCAATCATAAACAAAAACGAAAGGGAACGTTGTGAGACGCAGCAATGGCCGCGGCTCTACTTTATACCCGGTACTCAGTCAGTATATACGCATTTATGTATACATATGAGCTTACGATTTATTTAATTAATTATATGTTTGCAAAAGAGACGAATTAAATTTTGGCCAAAATGGAAAATTTCAAAAAATTAAGTCGAACCCTATGCTGTATTTTTATACCCGGTACTCGAAGAGTATAGGGGTATATTAGATTTGTGGGGATAACGGATGTGTGTAACGCACAGAAGGAAGCGTTTCCGACCCCATAAAGTATATATATTCTTGATCAGCATCAATAGCCGAGTCGATATAGCCATGTCGGTCTGTCCGTCCGTCTGACCGTCCGTCCGTCTTCATTTGCGCCTATATCTCAGAGACTATTAAAGCTAGAGCAACCAAATTTTGTATCCAGGCTTCTGTGTTATCACACTACTCCGAATGTATTTCAAAATTTCGCTACGCCCATTTCCGCCCACACAAAAGACGAAAATCTGTGGCATGCACAATTTTAAGGATACGAGAAAACTAAAAACGCAGAATCATAGAGAATGATTATATCTAGCAGAGTTTTGAATCTGGATCAGATCGGATAATTAATATAGCCACTATGAAGAAAACCATTTCGAAAGTTATCGTTCCCTCTCGCTCTCTCTCACACGCGACCCTGTCTGTTTTGCTTATTCGTCCAAATGAGCGCCAAGATCTCAGAGACTATAAGAGCTAGGGCAACCAAACTTTCTATCCAAGCTCTTGTGATATCACTTCAATTTTAAAATTTTGACACGCCCCCTTCCGCCCCCACAAAGGACGAAAATCTGTGCGATCGACAATTTTTAAGATACAAGAAAACTAAAAACGAAGAATCATAAAAAATTACCGTATCTACCAGATTGCCGAATCTGGATCAGGTCTGATCAATATTATAGCCAGAAGGAACAAATTAAATTTCAGTGGCTACCCAACGAGAGCCAAGCGATTCCCTCTCTCTCTCGCACACACTTCCATGTCTCTTGTATGTAACTACATACATGTGTATGTAAAAATGTAGCAGCCGACGTAAAAATTATATGTAAATAAAAATGGAAACAGATAACTTTTAATATATCTTTATATATTAGTACAAGGTTCGACCTAATTTTTTGAAATTTTCCATTTTGGCCAAAATTTAATTCGTCTCTTTTGCAAACATATAATTAATTAAATAAATCGTAAGCTCATATGTATACATAAATACGTATATACTGACTGAGTACCGGGTATAAAGTAGAGCCGCGGCTCACAACGTTCCCTCTCGTTCATGTTGATATTGGTAGGGTAGGAATGTAGCACAGGAGCAGTTCGATTTTATGGGCATGTGCCGTTGCACGAGAGACAAAGACACAAAATCAGTTATCGAATTGAATAGTAAAATCAGCAAATAAATTCAACAAAACTGAAAGTTGACTTTTTCAGACAACAGAAAATTCAATAAACGGCTTTGCATGAATATCTTGTTGGCAAGCCTTTTCTGAATTTCGCCAGATTTTTCCACTGAACGCTCTTTGACGTCTGACTTATTAAAGTGCTCGGATACGGAAAACTTGAGGGACTATCGGTTGCAAGTGCGCTCCTTGCATGGAACCCACTTGGACTCTAGAGCACTGTGTCTGTTGGATGGGAGCAAACAAAAGTCAAAACATTTAAGGTACATCCTCTAGGTGCCTCAATCCTTTGCTGCAAAAGTCACAATCACATTGCATCTCCTGTGAAATAGTGATTGCGCATACGCAATGTTGTCAGAGAAAAAGGCAGAGCTATCATCGAAAGATACCTTACACAAAGCCCACTAACTATTCTCGTGTGGCATGAATATCAATTGTTCCACACTCTCGCGTAGCAGCCGCCCACACACAATAAAATACGAGTATCTTACAAAATCAACGCGAAAAATAAATTTCTCGTGCGCCAAACATCTCACAAAGATAAACAAGGCGGAAAGTGGAAAGTGAGAGAGAAAATGAACAGAAATTTTAAAGTTATTTGACGGTTTGCGCCCATTGGAATACCCTAGATGTTTGGGGAAATAAAAAAATATGGAATAAAATCAAAGTCTTGCATGATCATTTTGTTATATAAAGATTAAAAAATCGCTGCAGTTGTAATATTTTAAATTAGATTAAAAGTTGATGTGCAATAGATTTGCTCTGATGGTGAAAATTAGAAAAAAAAAAGTATTTTCAATTACATTTTGACATTAATAGTAAAATATTTTATTAAAATATATTTCATACTTATAATAAATAAATTGATCAAATATCCTAAAATGTAATAATAGTGTTTATTACACTTACATACACTAATTTAAGTATTCAATTAAATTTAATTTCAATATGTTTGTGTGTGTGTGTGTGTTTCATAATAAAATTCCCTATTTTCTGAATATATTCTGAATTTCTATTTGAACCAATAGATATACGATATCGTACATACATACATAGATATATATATCTATGTGTTTATATATAAATATGTAAATATATATGTACATATGTGTAAATATGTATAATAAATGCATGTTTTTGTTGGTATGCATAAACCAATAAACTGTTTGATATCTGTTTTGTCTCTTACTTCAGTCGTTCAACCTGCCACAACCGCAGCACGTAAATCGGCAGCTTGATTCGATAATCACCTGAGAGACGAAAGAAGGACAGTGTGTTTGATTTATTTGCCAACTTATATCCCCGACTCATCATCAAATGTCATTTACAGCGCATCGTGGCACAAACAAGAAAGTAAGATTCAGCGGAGGATGAAGCGACGCGACCGTTCAGGTTCTGAACAAAACCGAAACCAAAATGCAAAACGTGACTTTTCCCGGGGCCGTCGACTGAGGCGCTAACTGCCAGACGTTCCCACTTTCATACTGCGGGCGGACAGGGGGTGGAGGAGGCGAATGGACAACCAGCCAGCCAGCCAGCCAGCCAGACGAACAGATGGATGGATGGATGGACCGACTTGGGGCTGGCAGTTTTGTAAATTTGTTTGCCTTTCCTCGCGCGGTCTTTGCAATTATTAGCGGAGCAAGTCAACAAGCTACCAAGCCGCACCACTCCCCACGGGGGGGGGGGTGGTCGTCGCGACGACGAGTCCTTTTAATATCAATAAGCGGCAGGGGGAGACGAGAGGCGATTTTGCGGATTATGTGGCGCAAGGGGCAGGAGGCACGAGATTGAATGGAGAAAATCCTCAATTGGTTGATTCTCCGATTATAGAAGAGCAACAACCAAAAAAAAAAAGACGCTAAGGAGATATGTACATATATAAACGATATATTTACTAAGGAATATCTGGTACCCACAACCCATTTCAAGAGATGTAATGGAATCGAATGGGAATCCTTGCAGATATGTATATATAATCATTTTCTGATTAAAATAGTTATTACTAAGTAGATACTGAATATATATATATCGTTGATATTGATTCTCATCCAAATTGTAATGCTGCCTCAAACACCTCCCACTGCCTGTCCATGCGAGTACAGGGTACCAGTACGTGAACGAGTGGCATGGTTGGAAAGGCAGGGCTGCAGCTTCTGTCTGAGCCACGGCTTCAGTTCCATGTATATTTATTTATTTGTTTATTTATTTGTGAATGTGCGTGCGTGTGTGTGCTTTTCTGCATATGTATTTGGTTAATTGAAATTGATTTCTTGCCTTCGGGTGCCAAATAGAACAGCAGAAGCAAGAGGTGCTGCAGAAGTATTCGCCATCTTATTCATTTTTTAAATCTCATCGCAATCTGTGTATAATTAGATTACTCTCTAAAGAGAATCTATCTCTCTCAGAGAGACTGAACAGCAAAGTGTGTTGCACCTTATATTCTTTGTTGTGCCTGCCACCAAGAAAGCGGCAGATTCTTCGTTTAGGGGCAAGATATCATCTAGTTAAGAGGCAGCCCTCGCATATAAACGTCTCCTGGTTGTGGCCATCACCTGAGTCGGGTAGAACCGAAGAGACCAGAGCAGAGTGGACTAGTGTGGTATGAAGTGGAGTGGAGTGGAGCAGAGCAGAACAGACCATCGTGGAGCATAACAGAACTCTCATAAAAATCAATTTCAATTTTCAACTAACGAAAAATGTGCGCATTATGCAATGGTTGGTCGGTCGGTCGGTCGGTCGGTCGGTCGGTCGGTTGGAAGGTTGGTCGTTTCTCAATAACACAGACGCTGGTGACGCGCAGGAGACTTGAAGGAAACCGCAGGCTGACCGAGTTTTTGGGGGTCTGTGTAGGATGGGGATGGTTGGTTGTTCTGCTGCTGGTTCTGGAGCTGGTGGGCCTGTGGGAGGTGCTACTGGTGCTCGATGGGTCGGTGGATCGGTGGTTTGTTGCTTTCGAAGTGAGTTAAACCGCAAGAACCGCTCGCTTGGCGAACTGCGGCCTGACCTGCTTACTTGAGTGCTGGACACAAAATGCCGGGGGTTTTTCAGCATGTATATGTATGTGTGGGTGCGTGCGTGCAACATGCAACAAGGTTGCATGCCTGGCGGCCTGCGTGCTTGCCCCTCGCTCCAGTTGTGTGGGTGGCTGTGACGTCAATGAGCACGCAACCCACCACAAGGACAACAATGCAACAGACAGGGCACAGAGGACAGCGGCAACGACAACAATGGCAAAACTTCAATGCAATGCGATGACAAATGATTAAAAACCAAACAAAAAGAAAGTTTCAAGAGTTTTCCAAGTTTTCCGCAAAAGAAACAAACATTTTAAACGGATAATTTTATCATTAAAGTGCAACCATAAGTACGAGAAGCTCGAAAGCTGTCCAAAATATATTGAAATATCTTTGGTTTGGAGAAAGACTAAATAAAAGGGACAGGCGTTCTTTCAAAATCTCCTGCAAGTTGCAAGTTCCATCATAAAGTTTTCTCTTAGTTTATGACATAAATTAAATGAATCCTAAGACACTCTGTACAAAAAACACTACTCTACGTAGCGCTACCCCTTGCCCAGAAAGAGATCGAAACTGTTTCCCTAATTGCCTGCTGACAGAGTAATTAATTAACTTCTGGCCTAATCCATATGGTAAGTAACTAAGACCAACTGTATGACACGAAACCAGATACAGACTGAGAGCTGGGGAGTGGTTTGTGCTAATGCACCCTGATATGCCCATTGATCAATGGCATTGTCTAAGGCGCCTTACCGGCGTTCTTCGTGTTTTGAATAAGTCCCGCGCCCTCTCTGACAGTGAGAGATGAGTGCAGAGTAAGTTGAGACAATGGTAAATGTGAATAGACCACCCACAAAACGAGACACGAGACTCCAGACAAAATATATAGTAATAATATATGTACATATATGTATACCATGTAATATATGTATGTACATATGTACATATGTATGTACAGTGCCATTCTGCCAAGCAACAAATATCTATTACCATCCCGGTATATCCTTAATTTTTAAGTCTGTTTGCAACCCTTTTTATTTAATTATTTTCATTTAACTTTGAATGGACTCACCTTATTTACGATATAATGGGGTCCATACGATGTCTGAAAAAAAAACGAATTTTCTCATTAAAACTAGAACGAAGAGAGAACAACTTAACGAGTGTGTAAATAGTATTAATTCGATGTGATTAATTGTTACATCAAATCGAGAGTGTAAACAATATGTTAACAACTTTATTATCGCTCAACGATATGGGAGCTGGCAGTGACGGTGCCGTCGCCGGAGCCCGTTCGGGTTGGGGTTCGGGGCGAGATGTTCGTGGGTGAACCTTGTGCGGGCCTCTATGTATAATTCCGAGTAAGTAGTACGATACTTCGATTATTCAAGTGCTCGTATGCGTATGAGTCAGTACTGCCCTCTCCCCTACCGCACAGTGCTTTGTGCTCACACCGCCGGCCAATAGATAACGAGGGAAAACGATGTGAGCCGCTGCAAAGGCCGCGGCTCCACTTTATACCAGGTACTCCGTCAGTATAAACATATTTATCTGTATTATTTATCTATATTATTTGAAATATTGAATACTGAACTTGTAACAGTGTGATTTCCCAGGAGTCTGGATACAAAATTATGTTGCTCTTGCTCTTATAGTAAATGAAAACGAGAGGGAACGTTGTGAGCCGCGGCAATGGCCGCGGCTCTACTTTATACCCGGTACTCAGTCAGTATATACGTATTTATGTATACATATGAGCTTACGATTTATTTAATTAATTATATGTTTGCAAAAGAGACGAATTAAATTTTGGCCCAAATGGAAAATTTAAAAAAATTAGGTCGAACCTTGTACTAATATATAAAGATATATTAAAAGTTATCTGTTTCCATTTTTATTTACATATAATTTTTACGTCGGCTGCTACATTTTTACATACACATGTATGTAGTTACATACAAGAGACATGGAAGTGTGTGCGAGAGAGAGAGGGAATCGCTTGGCTCTCGTTGGGTAGCCACTGAAATTTAATTTGTTCCTTCTGGCTATAATATTGATCAGACCTGATCCAGATTCGGCAATCTGGTAGATACGGTAATTTTTTATGATTCTTCGTTTTTAGTTTTCTTGTATCTTAAAAATTGTCGATCGCACAGATTTTCGTCCTTTGTGGGGGCGGAAGGGGGCGTGTCAAAATTTTAAAATTGAAGTGATATCACAAGAGCTTGGATAGAAAGTTTGGTTGCCCTAGCTCTTATAGTCTCTGAGATCTTGGCGCTCATTTGGACGAATAAGCAAAACAGACAGGGTCGCGTGTGAGAGAGAGCGAGAGGGAACGATAACTTTCGAAATGGTTTTCGTCATTGTGGCGATATTAATAATCAGATCTGAACCAGATTCAAAACTCTGATAGAAATGGCCATTCTCTATGATTCTGCGTTTAAAGTTTTCTCGTATCTTTAAAATTGTGCATGCCACAGACTTTCGTCTTTTGTGTGGGCGGAAGTGGGCGGGGCGATGTTTTGAAATACAGTAGTAGTGTGATCACACAGGAGACTGGATGCAAAATTTGGTTGCTCTAGCTTTAATAGTCTCTGAGATATAGGCGCTAATGAAGACGGACAGACGGACGGACGGACGAACGGACGGACGGACAGACAGACATGGCTATATCGACTCGGCTATTGATGCTGATCAAGAATATATATACTTTATGGGGTCGGAAACGCTTCCTTCTGTGCGTTACACACAACCGTTATCCCCACAGATCTAATATACCCCTTTACTCTTCGAGTACCGGGTATAAAAAGTAATACCCGTAATACAATAACATGTATTTTTTATGGGGTCTGGAACGCTTCTTCCTGGGTGTTACACACATCCACTTTCACCACAAATATATATTACCTTAAACTTCTCGAGTAATGAGAATGACACAAAAGAAGGAGGGGCTACCGACTAGGGGATACCCATTAAACGGGGCTCAGTGAAACCTATCTAATGCCAAATTTCTATTTAGCGGAGGGCTGTTATGCCATTCCGACGGATCTATAAATAATAACAATAAAATATAATTAATTATTAAAATTAAAATATTTATTTTAGACATGAATATGAATATTAAAATCAAATTTGTTCATTGTAATATTAAAATTTGAGGGAAAACACTTCATATCTATCATTTTCACCCTCAGTGCAAATCCATTGGAGTGAAATATTAAAATGTTCTGTATGGACTCTCTACGAGGAGTACTGATTGTGAGGGAAATAAAAATGCAAAAAACCATTTGGAATTGTGGCCTTTCGTTCGGTGAATATAATGAGGCAACAGCAGCAATGGCAATGGCAAAGTCGAGTCGATGAATGGGGGGCTGAGGGGCCATGAGGCATCGGGGCGTAATTAAAAATTTCTTATCTACGAGTATTTCCATTTCCATTTTCAATTGTTAATTGTTGTGACTGTGGGGTTCTACCACTGCTATGCGTGTGTACGGACAGGTATCTGTATCTATATCTACATAAATGTATGCGTGTACGAGTATACACATGTCCATATGTATATGTACACAGGGCCGCACTGTACAGAGGAATCCCCTTGAACAGGAGTGAAGTGAAAGAGAAAGATCTGAGATCTGTTGAGTCTCTTTAATGAATAAGACTCTTAGCTTATACATATATCATATAGTGATTTAAGCACTGATATAATTCTGGTTTAATCGCATACTCGACGATAAGATAGTTCGCCTTAGAGATACACATCACTCCTTAACATTATATAGGTTTTTGTGTGGCCGAAAAAATGTACTTTAAATGACAGGAAAAGGGGGAATATAGATTAGAAAAGATTACCTGAGGTTAGGCAATAGAAAGTGCGTTTAAAATAACTTAAGATTGGTGTTAGGTAGAAGGCTACCAAAGATTGCGTTAGCCCTGGTTAGGGTCTGTGCATGTGCTGTATTTTTCCTTTCAAAGTTGGGAAAAAGTTAGACGGGATTGATAAAGCTCTCGCTTTCGAATGTTCGGTTACACTCAAATGAGAGACAAAATGAAAAACAATGTCAGCATCCGAAATGGAAATCTAAAATGCAGTGTTTGTCAAAGTTGCCGCCCACCCTCGCACACACGGGCGATCCTGGTATTAGCAGCCATGGCCTTGACCGTCCTGCTGGCCCTGGACTGGTACCCGAAAATGGAGCTGGATGTTTTCACTTGCCATTTCCGGCCAGAGGCAGAAGCACCAGCAGCAGCAGCAGCAGCAATAGCAACAAAACCGCAGGCCGTAGGAAATTTCGAGCGGAGGAGGCAGGACCTGCACAGGCGTTGATATTGTTAATGACAGTGCTCGAACGAGTCATGGACTTGCGTATGTGTATGTATGTGTGGGGTGTTTGTGCATATGTGTGTGTATGCAAGGTCGTACGAAAACCTCAAGGTACGTTCTTTCGAAGAGTCATAAAAGCCAACATTCCGGGACAACCTTTAAAGGGAATTGTGATTAGAGAAATCTAAACTTCGGGCGCGGTCCGCTTAGTAAAGCGTCCCAAAATGATGAAGTGCATTTTCAGAGATAAATAAAGTAATAGAACACTAAAGCAATGTTATGTTTTTTAACATCAAACGAGATCTATCGATTAAAATATTTCGTCATTATTATTCCCTAATGAGCGGTATGAGACCGCCTAAGCTGATACATATTCCGAATGATTTGTTGTTTTCTGTCTTCTGATCAATGGCAACCGTATTCCGATTTCTATTTCATTTGCTTTTGCTAAATTAATGCCAAGGCACTTGGCCCGGGCATCGAGTCGCGCATTTTAAGGTCTCGCCTCACCCTTCGGGTTCTACTGCGGCTCCGCTCCACACACCGCACCCATTGGCGGGATGCAGCACGCGACTTGCGACTTGCGACTCTCTATTCTGCGCCTGCGTTTACGTCTGAGCAACATAAAACACAACAAAAATACAAAACAAAGGCATAAAAAGCAGACAAGAATTCGGCTGAAATGCCAGTCATGTAGCGACGGAACGTTTATTTATTTAATTTATGTCGTTTTGTGTTTCACGACTCTTCTCCTCTTCGTTGAAAAAACATGGCCCGAAATGATTAAGCAGCCGTAAAGGTGTTAGACCCCCCCCTCCCCCCCATGATCACCATAACGTGATCCATCTCACAGTTTCCACTTCTGGGTTCCGCCTGGCGTCAAGATCGTTTTGTCTGAACGATTTATGGAGCGGTAATTGGTTGTGAAATCGCTGCTGGTTAAAGATTCGAATCGAACTGATATTGCCGATTCGATCATTAGCGTTGGATGGGAGATCTCTCTATCTTCTTGCGAACAATGCAAATGCCACACATTAGTGGCCACAAATGAAGTTCTTATTCTCTGGCATTCGAGTACGTAGTTTAGAGATTGTGACACACTTCATTCCTTCATTGAACACCTAACGCCAGAACCTTGGAATGCGATCAGAAATCTAGTAAAATTATTTTCTGTAGATTCCACTAGTCTTCCACAGTTTTCATTGTCGGCTGCTTTTAAGCAAACAACAGAAACAACAACAAACACACACACACACACACACACACACAACAAACAGAGCCATCTATCTCAATCCCAACGATTCGTGACACTTGGCAAATATTTACACCCTCATTTGTTATTCCCTATGGGGGGTACCAGTACATAAAACCCATCAACCGTACTCGCATTTTCTATCCAAGTACATTCCCAGAATGACCAGAAACAGTAATAATTTCACGTGGAAATCTTTGATATATTGATAAACAGAATTTCTTTAATGTGTTCTTTGGAAACATAGATGCCATATGTACGAGTACATCCACATCCATATTATAAAGACCCCTAGATAAGTGACACTTAAGCAAAGATAGCTTGAGGTTAACTGGCTTTTTCTGCCCACAGATCGTACGAGTACGACGCAGATCTCTATTCTTTATAGACTCAAATGATATCTGGCTCAAATTTGATTTGCAAATACTAGACCAAGCTCTGTTTGTGTTGTTTGATAAAACTTTAGCTGCTCCGTTAGCTCTCTTTCTCTCTCTCTCTCTCTCTCTCTCTCTTTCACCCTCTCTCTCTCTTTCTCTTTCTCTCTCTCTCTTATCGAGCAGAGGCATTGTGAGGTCTATGACATTTGGGGGGCTCTGTTAGAGCCGAGGGAAAACGCGAAAGATGTAAAGGGGACAACAGTCTAAATTTAGAAGTACATTTTTGACAGTCAATCGAAGCGTTACGTTATAATATTCGTATAACTCTTTTTTTCCGTATTTTTTATTTTTATACCCGGTACTCGAAAAGTATAGGGGTATATTAGATTTGTGGGGATAACGGTTGTGTGTAACGCACAGATGGAAGCGTTTCCGACCCCATAAAGTATATATATTCTTGATCAGCATGAAAAGCCGAGTCGATATAGCTATGTCTGTCTGTCCGTCCGTCCGTCCGTCCGTCTTCATTTGCGTCTATATCTCAGAGACTATTAAAGCTAGAGCAACCAAATTTTGTATCCAGGTTTCTGTGTTATCACACTACTCCGAATGTATTTCAAAATTTCGCCCACTTCCGCCCACACAAAGGACGAAAATCTGTAGCATACACAATTTTAAGGATACGTGAAAACTAAAAACGCAGAATCATAGAGAATGGCCATCTACCAGAGTTTTGAATCTGGTTCAGATCTGATTATTAATAAAACCACAAAGACGAAAACCATTTCGAAAGTCGTCGTTCCCTCTCGCTCTCTCTCACACGCGACCCCATCTGCTTTGCCCATTCGTATTTTTTGACGCCTAGTTCTCAGAGACTATAAGAGCTAGAGCAACCAAACTCTCTATCCTAACTCCTGTGACATCAAACCAGCACGAGTTTATTTCAAAATTTTGCCACGCCCCCTTCCCCCCCACAAAGGACGAAAATCTGTGGAATCCACAATTTTTAAGATAAGAGAAAACCAAAAACGCAGAAATATGGAAAATATCCGTATCTAGCAGATTGCCGAATCTGGATCAGGTCTGATCATTATTATAGCCAGAAGGAACAAACTAAATTTCAGTGGCCACCCAGCGAGAGCGAAGCGATTCCCTCTCTCTCTCGCACACACTTCCATGTCTCTTGTGTATATTATACATGTGTATGTAAAAATGTAGCAGCCGACGTAAAAATTATATGTAAATAAAAATGGAAACTGATAACTTCTAACATATAAAACTACAGCATGAGGTTCGACCTAATTTTTTGAAATTTTCCTAAAATATAAAAATACAGCAAATCCGTTTTGGCCAAAATTTAATTCGTCTCTTTTGCAAAAATATAATTAATTATATAAATCGTAAGCTCATATGTATACATAAATACGTATATACTGACTGAGTACCGGGTATAAAGTAGAGCCGCGGCCATTGCCGCGGCTCACAACGTTCCCTCTCGTTTTTTTTTTTGGTTGTAAGCTTTGTTGCATGGGAAAACATTGTAAGGCCAAGACGTTCCTTTTGCTGGATTTGTGTTTATATTTCTCTCTATATACAAGGTTCTCCCTCTCTCTCTCTCTGTCTCTCTCTCACTTTTCGGCACGTGCATTTGCACTCTTCCGCTCTCTTTGCAATTCTCTTTCGCCAGAGTCGAGACTTGTTTGTCGCATTCGCATACGCAGCAGAAGGCGTTGCGAGCAAAGTCCACCGAATGATGCCAAAGTTCATCCGCGAGACCGTGGCTTGTTCTACCAATAAATAAATGACCTAAGCCAAAAGTCACATAATTACTAGGGATCTGATCCCACAAAAACGGGAAAGGTGAAACGATAAACGCTGGAATTGGCGGTTCTAGCGATAATGGCTACATGATCGGCCTTAATGGTGTAGCAGAACCTTTCATGAATTCACGACTCCCTTTATTCAATGATCTCCAAGCAAGTAAACTCTTTTCCTAATCTAAGGCCAAGATCAAAGGATACTGTAATTGATCTAAATTTGATCAATCAATCTCTTATGGAAGGCCGTTCACTCCCAGTGCACTGCAGCGAGGTAGTCCGCGAGTTCTTTGAATGACCTTTGCGACTGCTGACTACTAGCTTAGTATTTCAAGACTATAAGTTCTCTTAAGTTTTCCTATTATTATTTCCTATATTCCTCCCACTCCCCACTCTACCAATCTCATTCTTTCTCTCTCTTTCTCTTTGATTATACTACATTGAAATCGTAGCTGTTTTGAGGGCTTATCAATATTGTATGGTTTTCTTGGATTCTTGTTGTGCTGTCGTGTGTGTGTGAGTTTGTGTGTGTGTTATTTTTCATTACGTAGCACTGATACGGATAGGGAGGCCGACCGAAGGCGGTAATCACAAGAGTCACAGCCGCCGTACAGCACCACACAAACCACTGCTACAGTTCCAATTCCACTTCTATCCCATCCAGAATTTCATGAGAAATGTGAGAGACTGTGTGTAAAAATTAATTCATTTTCATTTTATATAAGCTTTGTTTCAACCTGAGAGGAGAGAGAGTCAGAGAGCCTTTTGCTGCACTAGACAGGGAGAGAGAGAGAGAGAGAGAGAGACTATAGCGGCAGCATGCAGAGCTCACACAAAAATAGCAACAGTCCGACGAACCGGTTGTAAAACTCGTGTGTGTGTGTGGGGCAAAAGGAAAATAAATATACATATGTATGCATGTACGTATAGCAGCCGAAAACTATGCGGCAACAGGTCCGTATCCAAGTCCACTTCCACATCACAAAATGGAGCTGCTGAAAAACAAAATAAAAAGTGGTTTGCTCCAGTCCCCCAACTTGGCCGATGCCCGGTTCTGTTTCCCTGCCTTCCGCCTGCTTACCGCCTGCCCCGCTTAAGGTCGTCTGTAGAACGGAACCTAGAGACAACAACCGGCTGTGACTGTGTGAGATGGCAACACAAAACAGCAACAACAACCAAAACAACAACGACGGCACAAACAACCGGCACAACAGCTTCAGGCATTGCGTTATTCCAAGCCAAGGCAAATCTTGATCATCATCATCAAGACGAGCCTAACTTATGCCATGCAGCGTCATCATAATCATAATCATCGATGATGACGCCGGAGCAGCCAAGAATGCGCAAAGCTCTCAGCTCCATCACCATATCGAGAGCCAGATTCTCCAGCAGGAGAGTCTCCGGAGCTCTGCAATGCAAAAACAAGTTTTTGCCATTTTCGCTCCAATATATGAGCGCATCGCAATGCGCTCAAGTTCACGTTCCCTCTGCTAGGAGGGAGGAGTAGGACCAGACCAGTCCATGCTATGTGGACTGCACACTGCCTGCCACATCTGTGCACACACAGGTTAATGCCAGTCAATTATAGTACGAGAGAGTACAAGTAGCAATCAGGTTTTCGGTTTTCGGATTCGGATTCCTAGGAGGATTTTCCTCCTTTTCTTTAAATATCTTTGAATACTCTTCAGGAGATCAAAGATCGTTTCGCTGGAACCAAAGATAAAAAGTTGTATCTGTATCATCCATTGAATAAATAGAATCGAATTCCGGCCATCTCTTGTTCCCATTCAAAGCACTCTTTTATCTAGAAACAGTTTTTTAGAACATAAATCAGAACTTTATAAAAATGGAAGCCTGAATTTCCATCGAATAGAGGAAACCATAGCATCAGATCAACGATCGTTTAAAGAATAACACATTTTTCTATTGAATGAAGATGCGTGTTAAACTCAGTTTTCCAAAAATCAATCAATCCTCTAAGATTTCAACTTTTAATCGGAAATATTTCTGTTCCATAGCTAGCTCCTTCCCTTTCATCCAGGAAAAATCTCTGGCAAATTCTTAAACATACATACATACATATATACATATGTACATATGTACATATGTACACATGTGTGTATGTCGTAATCTTCCGAATAATATTTAAAAAAAAACTGAAAAACGTAATTGTTTCTATTGTTTATATGGTCATACATTTCTTTGCAATTAACAGAACATAATAATAAAAACCAGAACAAAGAAAGAATCAAATTTAAAATAAAAGTAGCCTTTGCAGACAAAAGCGAAAACTCAACGAATCGGTTCGACCCACGAAATAAAACACAAAAATGTATCGTTTTTAGTACTTATTACTAAGTAATATGTATTTTTTGAGAATAGTACTCTTCTGTTAGTGTTTAGTTTTTTGCTGTTGTTTTTTGCTTTTTCTTTTGTTTGTTTGCATTTGCTTTGGCTTTGTGCGGGGAAATGCAAACAGAGCATGAATTTTTATTTACCATTTATCAGCACATAGTGCCAGATATATATACATACATACATATATATTTATACATACCTATATTTATGTATATTTATATGTATAAAAACTACATACATGCATATGTACATACATATGTACGTATGTACATACATATATACATAGGTAAAAGTAAGAGAGTGTGTGGGGGGTAAGGGTATTAAATAATCAACGTGGAAAAGCCTTTGCGCTGTCTATCTATATATTGAAGAGCTTTACAATGGTTCAAGGGATTTTAGAAGGCTCTCCATGTTCCAGGGTTCATCGAGGTGCAAATTTAAAGAACCTATTTCTCTTTTCGTTGATTGAATCACCATTGAAAATCCACCTGAATCTATGGGGCTGTGACCTGAATATGGTTCTATTGGGTTCGCATCTCCTCTTTAGGAGGCAATCAATCATCGTATCAGCAAAAAATCTACAATAGGAAATGATGAATCAATGATTTTTTAATACATAGAAACAATGAGTCAAACGAATCCTTAACCCAAAAGACCTGTAAGGTTTTAGAGTCCACTATTCATAGGCTTTTAACGAATCGTTAAGATTGTATTATGTCGATAGTATTCTGTGAGTCTATAAATCTATAAATATCAATCGAAGAGCAAAGATCCAGCTCGTTCTCCCATATTACGAGGTATCTGTCGAGTCGGGTCTTCATTCTGTCATTCACATAAATAGTATGTATTTGTTGTCATATCTCTGGCGCCAGCTATCCGACCGCAACAAAAACAACAATCAGCAACAACGGCAACTAGCGGCTATTAAAAACATAATTTATCAACAATTTACATGCCAAGTCCAAGGCGTTTGTTACGTGTTATTAAAAAATTACAAAGATCGACAACAAAGTAGATCGCAGATCGCCAGATGCCTGCCTGATGGATGAATGGATGGAAGTACTGGTTGCTCAGCAGCCTCATGAATATGCAGAAGAAAAGCCAAGACTGCCTCAAGAAAAAAAATTACTGTTATAGTTTATCCAATCATAAATTATACGCGTAAAGTCGCTGCAAAAGGGTGAAAGGACCCGAGAGGACCCGAGAGGACGAGATTTCAATTGAAAATTGCCAACCCAAATGGCAATTATGTAGTACTCGTATGTGCCGTGTCCCCAAGAGATCCCCAAATTTTGGATCTCAACACATAACACACAAGCGATGAACGATTTACGAGTTGTATTTCCGAATTGCTTTTAAAACAAGAATAAACAAAGAATCGTGTAGGTTCGGGCGGCTGAATGAAACATTTCATCTTTCGATTCTTCAGATTTCATTATTAATTCCATAAGTCAGCACTTTGGGTAGAATGGAAAAGATTTCCAGGGCCTGCCTGATTCTGAGAAACATAGAAAATCAATTTGTGGATTGAACTGGAGCCTTTCCTATACATACATATACATATGTATGTATGTATGTATGTAGAAACTCTTAGACTCTATGTACATATGTTGATCGATTTTATTGATGAGCTGTACACAAATGCCTCTTTCCATTTTGCTGTAAAATTTTTCCAGGGAATAGCATGGACCGTGGTTTCTTAATGCTCAATGATGACACTTTTGACGATCTGTGCATAAATTAAATGGTCTCTGAGCACCCTTTGTCTTTGCTTTAAACTCTTGAACTCTTTTGTTTTAGTGATCTTTTATAGTGATTAGGAATAATTTGGTATTTATTTTTTATTTGTGACCATATTATGTCATGTGGCATATACCCTGGCTGAGAGATCTATCTTTTATTTCACTTTCAAAGAGTCGGCACAACGAATTTGAAATATTTACATACATATGTACATATATGAAACGTTTGGCACGTGGGTGACCGACCGACCGGCCGAGGCAGAAGAGGTACTTGATTATGGCCAAATATGTATGTATGTGTGTGTGTGTGTATGTATCTCGGGGCGAGAGACTCAGGCACATCTGTGCAGTGCCACAGTGCCTCATAATCATTCAAGTGGGTTGGAAGACACATGAATGAAATGGAATTGGAAGTGGAATTGGAAGTGGAATTTGGAATCGGAAGAGCAACAATCACAGTCGCCGCAGTAGCAGCAGCAGCCACAGCAGCATTAACATCCAAATCTCGTTCTCGTTCAACAGTGGATACAAACGTACATATCTACATACATACAGAAATGGATGGATGTATCTGCGACTGCTTCTGCGACAGTGGCCAGTGCTACTGGTACTAGTTGCCACTGCCATTGCCGTTGCCTGCAGAGCAATCGAATCAAGAGACAAACTGGGTAATTGGTTCATTATATAGTAGAAGCCAACAACATCCGCTCGTTAATGTAAATTACACAATAGTTTCGCATCATTTTTGTACCCACGGTTTCGTAGAGATCACAGGGTAGATGATACATACTTGACAGTATTACAGATCCAAGATAAACCAAAACCCATGGCATTCACCAGTCTTCCGGCTATAGGTATTTAATGGGCAGAAAATGAATATTCTCGCTGTAGATTTCTGTAGATGCCTGCCAAATGGGTATCCCCTAGTCGAATGATTAGCTGGAGCAACACTTAATTTTCATTTCATTTTTCTTCATCATCGACGGAATGTGCAGAGGCGGGGATGGGGATTCTTCAGAGAGACTGAAGCACATGGATGTGCGCATATAGAGAATAATTGTTGCACATCTCTTGATCATAGTACTTTCTCCTAGATCTTAAGATACTAAAAACCTATGGAAAACTGAAACAAAAGACAATCTGATGGAAAGTTCCACTGAATTCATAATATACTAAACTATTATTATTCATTTTTTGTTCAAAAAGAGGCAATGATCGCACTCTTCTGAGTTCAAAAAGAGATGTCCGATGAGCTGCCTAAAGAGAGTGCGCGACGGAACGGGAGAGCGTGTGGCGTGCGCTGATAAAGCATCGTTTCGGAGAGAGATAGAGAGAGAGAGAGAAAGAGAAAGAGATAGAGAGCAAATACAATGCGAATTATCAGTAGGACTCCGTGATATGATTATCAAAAGGTTTCTTCAACTGCGACTGCGTCTGAAGGGGCACGGGGGGGGGGACACGGAGAGGCAGTGGCACCAGCTGGCAGCGGCGGCAGTGTGGCAGCGTCTGAGGCATTTCTCAACGTATGTATGTATGTATATGTAAAGTATCTGTATCTGTGTTTCTTTCTGTACGATTTATACATATGAATTTGGAACAGTTTTATTCATACTCATACTCGTGCATACTACTGTATGTTGTAGTATTATTAAGACTTTTCCGATAGTACACGTAAAAAACAAATATCAACAGCAGCACAAAAAACAGAAATATTTCAACAAATGCCATTCCTCTTGTTCCCATAACAGCTACTGTATGATAGAGTCAACTGATTTCAATCAAATTTTCTTTCTGGTTTTGTAGAATCTATTTTTCCTATCGTTTTATCTCACATATGTGTGTACATATATATGTATGTATGTATGGTTGTCCATTCTTGAGGGTTCTAACCTACATATGTACATACATACATACGTATGTATGTATGTAGTGATTTCTGGAACTATAAGTGATACAGAGTTGGCAGATCTTTCATTGTCTCACTCCTTTATTGTAAATGAAAGACTATTCCCCCGTGACGGATAGTACTGCTTATTCTTTAGCTGATTCTCGAAATAACATACAAAAACGACAGTCGTTCGAGCTGAACAAATACAGTATAAAAGTATACAATATTTCACTATCAAGATATTCACAGGTTTACATCGACAGCATTGAACCCTGATGGGTTCTGTGACTTGAAGGAAGAAGGTTCTACTAGATTCTGCGACAATGTTACATACATACATACATATGTACATATTTATGTATGTATATGTATAATACTGAAGAAGCTATTTACCTTCTATGGATATTTACGGATGGATGGATATACATACATATGTATGTACATATGTACATATTTACATATATTAGAACATTTTTGCCATTCAGATACTCTTCAAAAAATAATTTTAATGTTTTTTCTGATTCTGATCCACTGATTCTACTATTCCCTTCGATGATAATATTGTCTTTTCGTTTGCTATTTCTTTACTGGGATTAAGGTTTAGTATAGAGACAAACGGTTCTACCAATTCGACTGAAGATTTTACTTCTGATACTGTATCTCTATTTTACTTTTTTGTTTTGCTTAAATGACTGTGTTTATTCATAAAAATTAAACTCTCGTAGTTACTTTTCGTCAATCATCAGAGATGTTAGTTCTCTGCTTTTCCTCTGCCGCTGCTGATCTGCTTTTCTTGTTGCTTTTGTTGTTTAAATTAACTTTTATTAAACATGAACTGCCAACCACTCACTCTCTTTTGTTTGTTGGTATTTGTTGTTGTCACTGCACTCTCACGAAAATTAAAAAAAAAAATAAACAAAAATGTATTATATCCAGGCAGGGACGCCGACATCCGCTGGGTGCAGTCGCGTCGAAATAGAAATGCCTGCGCGCGACTCCCCCACAGCAATAAACGCACAGAACACGCACGACGTCCTGGTCAGAAACCGCGCAGGATCAAGCGCACTCAAAACGCACAAAAGCCGCCAAAAAAGCGCTTTAGAAACGCACGGAGCCAAGAGTGTGGAGTGGAAAAAATGTTAATTAAATTAAAAAAATGTTTCCCCATACTGCTGTACCACTCTCGCTGCTGCTGCTCCCCACTGTGACGGAATACTGTTATATAGAATTCAATTTGATCGGAATAAATCGATTCTCGAATCAAATCGAATGCACCCGGCGACAATTATTGTAATTTTTCACTGTACCGTTAGGATTTATTAATATATACTAATATATCCATATATACATATGTATATGTAGATAGATATATATGTTGATATTTTGTTTTGACGGCTAACATTGATACGGATATTACGGAACTACTATTCTGAATGCGGTCAAAAACTCGCGCCAACCGCTAACAGCTGAAACCTGTTGTTTCGTAGTCCGCGGCCCGAGAAAGATTAAGCATTGCAATACCACCACCCATAACACCCACCAGCGAACGCCCGATCGCTGCTTCGGCCTACGTTAAGGGGATGTAGATATATATATGTACGTATTGATCTATCGAATGTTGATACACATACTATATGCACGCATATACATATGTACATATGTGTAGTTTTGATTTTTTGGCGGAACAAGCATTTGTACTTAATTAAATTTAATTTGAAATTAACCCAATTTTAGTGGAGTGTTTTAGTTATATTTTTGTCCAAACTTCGTGTGGAATTATATGAATGATATATATGCATGACCGGAAATAATATTCCTTGATTTAGATATGCGTATTAGTGTGATTAGCTAGCTAGGAACCTCAGCACAAAAAATAGAATTTTATCCGACAAAATAAACAATTTGCCGAAAGATTGGCTTGCTTTAAGTACTCTCTTTTATTGCATTATTAATAATATAAGATTTAGGAAAAAAAAGTTTAAAAAAAGTCCACAAAATTAATGTTTATACATGGTAACTACACCTTGAATACACGCTAACTACACATTTGTGACATCTAGATGTTGCCGGCAAGGCATAACAAAAGGTATGGACGAGGAGGTAAAACGCCCATCTACATTACAAGGCATGTTACGAGCCTCACCTCACATCGTTCACATACCTCGATTCGCTCTATCGATCAAGCAAAGAAGAGAGCATAAAAGAGTGTAATACTCAATTTTGCGTTGCTCTGATGTTGAATATTGGTATATTGATATACATATGTATGTATAGTGTATGTAGCTTTGGGTATACTATATGTATATTTTAAAAATGTAGTAATGCTGAATTGCTTTTCTCGAAAATATTCATATGGATACTGTTAAGGTACCCCTGTTCTGCGATATACTGCTTGCTTCTACAAAGCAATGTTTCTATTTCTAACTGCATGACTGCATTTCGCCATAGAGCATTATAAAATCGATATTTCAACACTTATTGCAGAAAGCTGATCTTATTCTTTTTATCAATACCAAACCAATACAGCAACCAATTGAAAAATATTCTTTTTTTGACACCTGTGTATAGTGGAAAACAAAATTCAATACTTTTTGAATGTTTTTAAAACTTTGATTAAAATGTTTATATAAACATTTACAGGGACAGAGACATTTTTAAAAAATACATACAAATAGTCAAAGTGAATCAAAGCAAAAAAACAAATTCAAAGTCAATCAATTCGTATTTTTTTCCTGAAAAGTATGTTCAAAGTATATGGAAACTCAACTAATTAGTTAGTTAAATTAAAATCTAACGAATTGGCATATAATTTTAATAACTTTGATCTGAAAACCTATTAAAATAAGCAAAGCATAACTTTTTCAGATTTTTTTTTAGTCATGGTTCCGTTTCCAATTTTTTCTATAAGAAGGATAATTCTTCTTTTTCCTCAAAGTCTCTCTAAAAAGTCTACAAAACTTTTAAAACTTTAAACAAATATGAATTGATTTATGGAAAAATGTCAGGTGATAATAGTTACAAAACATATGGAAAAATCGTACGTTCGCAACCGATCTTAATTAAATTAAAAAAAAAAACAATTGAGATTAATTATTGTGAAGGTACCCGATAGAAAGATACATTAATCCTCTATTAGAATAAATTAATAGAGAATAATTCTGTTCCATTTCGCAGATTATCTCATTTTACTAAATTAAGCCGAATTGGACTTCTATTTCGCGTACTCTCGCGGCTACATACATATCTATTTTAACTATTATGAACATTGAAAATCGTTTCACCCCTATCTTTTGCTCTAAACATAGAGCTAACAAAATGTTATCGAGTAGGTAAAAAAAGGTGGGAAAAATAATAGTTTTCTATCTTTTTTGTATATCAAAAGCGCACGTTCGGGACCCGCGAACCTGCCTGTCTTTAAAGTTCTCTAGAGCTCGAAAAAGCCAAATTCTTTTGCGATGCTTTTTTTCGACTTTTGCACAGATAATATCTCCTATAACTCACTCAGTGTGTCATGTGAGCCACTCGAACCACTGTGGATTGAAACATTTACATTTTTCTCTAATGCAGGATGTGATAGTGATAAAAAATCTCCTTATATAGGAGGATCCCATTTTGCACCCAAGTATTACATAACACTTGTCGAATTAAGACAAGCAAAGTCTATATATGTATTGGTATTAAGAGCACTTAGTACTGGAAATAAAACAATTAACGAAAACTGAACCAACGGAATACGGAACCTATTGGACTAGGCTAATCCTTGAATTTCTCGAGAATGATCTCCCGGTAGAAGGGGAGACAGTTCATGCGGACATTGAGGCGGGCGCAGAGTAGAAAGATGCCCGAGAGCTTCCGGTGAATGGAGTAGATCTCCTCGGGCGGCGGACAGAGCCGATGGGCCACCATGGTGGGCACCAGGGCGGCCAGCCGCTCGGTGGTGTTCTGTTTGCCAAAGTCAAAGTCGCCGTCATAGCGAAAGATCTCGCCGAGGATCATCACAGCATCGACGTGGGCCTGCTCCATCTGCTTTGTCTCGTAGCCGGTGAGGAAGCCCATCTCGCGTGACATCTCGAGGACGCCCTGGCGGTTGTTCTGTGCGGCACTGATGATAACCTGACGGTAGTTACGGATGAATTCGTGCTTGTAGAAGCGCGTCGATCCAAAATCGATAAGCATCAGCCGCCGACTGGGCGCGTCGTACAGAAAATTCGACCAGTTCGGGTCCGTCTGCATGCACTCGATTTCAAAGAGCTCGCGCAAGCACAGCTTTAGCACGGAGGCGGCAATGTGAGCACGGTGATCATAGCTGCCAAGGAATGGAAAGGATTAGAGGGGATCTTCTCCAAAGCACTCGGCACTCACCTGAGGTCGAAGCATTTATCGAGCGGCACGCCTGGTATCAGTTCGGTGGTGAGGACACTGGATGTGGTCAAATCGCGCACTACCCGGGGCACATAGTACTCCGGATAGGGGGCAATCATCTGGCGGAACTTCTCCGTGTACTCCGCTTCGCGATTGTAGTCGACCTCCCACTGCAGCTCCCGCTTGGCCACGCGCACCACATTATCGATGAAGAAGCCCTGCGGAAAGACGTCCCACACCTTGAGCATGCCCACCAGATTGTCGATGTCGCTCTCGATACTCTGCGCAACGCCCGGATACTGGATCTTTATGGCCACGTGCATACCATCGTTCAACGTGGCGCGGTGCACCTGCCCGATGGAGGCTGCCGCAAACGGTTTGTCTTCGAAGCTGCTCAGCCGCTGGCGCCAGTCGGGTCCAAGCTGCGTGGTCATCACGCGCTCCACCTGCCAGTCGGGCATGTAGTCGGCCGCCTGACGCACACGCTCAAAAGCCTTGGCGAGCTGCGGCGACACCACGCTCGAGTCCTGGATGCTCAGGATCTGGCCAATCTTTAATGCCGCCCCGCGCACCTTACATAGAGTGTCGACGATGCGCTCCGCATTCGCCGGACTGAGCAAAGCTTCTCGCATCGTTTTGGAGCCGCCCATGCCCAGAGCGCCCTTCGTTAGCTCGTTGAGTGTGCCGATGCCCAGGCCGGCAAAGAGGCCGCCAAAGGAGGCCATCCTGCCCAGACGAGAAGACGGCACGCGCCGCTGCTTGGCCACCTTGCTCAGTTCGGGCACATCGATGCTCCCGCCGCTCCGAGATGTTGTTTCGGGGGGATTAGGCGATGGACTCGCTACAAAACGCAGCACATTGTCTACGTACTGTGTGTCCCTGGCGAACACACCCTCGGTCGTCGGCGATTCTCCTCGTGCTTGCGCCACGGGCACCTGCTTGCTCTGGGTGGTGGACGTCCGAAGGCTAACCTGGCGGTTTTTGTTGCGCTTGGAGAGGATGTCCTCGAACTCTTCAAGGGTGATGGAGGATATGTCCAGGTTGGCGGCATCGAGATCAGCTTGTGAGCTCGTCGACGTTTCACCAGCTGGCGACGACCGCAGCTTCTGGCTCCGACCAGGGGTCGTGTCCTGCAGTTGGGGCATCATCGAAAGTTTCGCTTCCAATAGCGAACAGATTCCCTTGACCACCACGTAGCTTCGTTCGGTCGTCTCCTGCAGCACCTGTTGCACTTTCCTGAGCTCGTCGACCGGCTGCTCCCCTGCTCGGCGTACGGTCTTTGTCGTCTGACTCACGTTCTCTGCTAACAGCTCACGCACGCTCGAATTGCTCCACAAATGCTTCGTCAGTGCCAGATGCTCGCGGCCGCACGCCTCCGCGACCAGCTGCAGGCCCCGCAGCACCCCGATGAGATCGTGGGCGCCCCGCGACATCTCGGGCTCCCGTTTCGTTGGTGACTATTCCGGTTTGCCCACAAATGACAACACTGTGGATGCCTGTCGCCAAAAATTCGGTTTGTGTAGGCGATGTGTGTGCGATGCTTGAGATGTTGTTGCTGCTACTGGTATGGTGGTTTCCCACCTTCAGCAAGATTTTGTTTCGTTTCAGGCCTCTTATTTATTGGTAGTTACGTAAACAAAAAAGCGGAACAAAAATAATTTCAAGAAACGAAAGCGGAATCAGATTGAAAAAAACAGCTGGTAGACTAGCGCAGGTTGGCAGCACCGTTGGACCAATAAATGGCAGGAATGTAACGTTGCATATATATCGATATATATGTTTTCTTTTTAAATCCTCATAAAATACGCATTTTACTATGATACAATTTGTTAAAATGCTTAAAGCTTGATGCAGTAACCCGTGAACGCCGCTCTGACCGCAATGAGCATGTTGAAGTAACACGAAATATTGCGATATTCATGAAGCTATTGTCAGCACCAATGCTGACATTTTGCAGCACTGAACTATAGCTGTTGGCACGATACATTTGCAGTTAGTTGTATAAAAAAAAACTAGTTATATATTTGTAGATCGTTAATAGCCGCTGCATCCGAACACCCGTATGTATATATATAGCATATATAGTATATGATATAGCTGATATATACGTCTATGTATATATACATATATAATTTGTGACTAACTAATTTAAAAGGTATAAAGGTATTGTTCTACACCACAGACTCGCTGATGCACCTTTAATGTCACAGCCCACCTTGGAGCAGCCTACTTCCTCTGCTGGCGCCCGGCCCGCTCCTGAGTGGGATCGGGCAGCTCCCAGGCTGGTCGAAAGTCATCATCCGCCTCGCTGCAGGGGCTGCACAAGTCGTGGCGTTTCAAATGCGGATTGGGTACCGTGTTTGACCTATAGCCAATTGAGGTGTATCCCTTGTTGTACAGCGGGCAGTACGCCACGCAGTTCATATGAATGTAGTGCCAGACGTCATGGTAAGACCACTCCAGAAGCGGGTTCAACCTCATCATCGGCGGCCAGCCATTATCCGTGGGCTGCAGTCGAAAGGGAGCAACAGATTTAGCAATGCAAACATCAGACAAATGGGACGAAGAGGACCAACCTGCATGGGGGTCAGGTGCTCGCAGTAGGGGTCCGTGTTCCGGCTGCCCACGAATACGGCCTTGATACGCGGCATGTCCGCTGACATGTGGGTGAGCGCCTCCTTCAGCGACTCTTTGTACTCAATCAGCTGGACGTTGTAGTGATCCACACATCGCGCTACAAACTCGTCAATCTCCGCAAAGGCATCGTCCGACTTGATGTACAGCATGGGGATGTCGCGGCTGCTGATCCCCTGCTGTCGGCAATAGCGCATTAACAGATCGAGCAGCACGGTGCAGTCCTTGCCGCCGTTGAAGCAGAAGATCAGCTCTTGCACCCCATACAGTCGCAGCGTCTCGTTGAAGAAGTCAAAGGCCGTCTGCTGGCGCTGTTCGATCCGCGCGCGAGTCTCAGGAGTGATCACGATGTTGGGCGACGGCGCCGTGGGAGTACGCCCGGTAGCCATACTCTTACCGCCGTTTAGGGCCAGTACACTGCTGTGGCGCGGTTGCGATGGATTCAAAACGCCTGTTGTGATCGTCGATATAGCGGTGCAGCAGCATTTACTCATGACGAAGGAGCTCTGTTCCGTAAGGCTTCGTCGATAGATGTGTCTCAGACAGGCTGTGAGGCGTAGCATCCACACGCTGAGCGATCTGTCCGGGGGGGTATAGATTGCGGTCGCCAGCTGACAGTCTGAAATCAGGAATCAATTGTAATGCATGTCAGCTCCAACTTTCTCCCCACCCCCTCGCGATGGAACTGTGAGCGTGTGCTGCAAGTGTGTGTGTGTAGTGTGCGGTCGTGCCTTACATAATATATTGTGTGTAAATAATCAGACAAGTGTCTCACAAAACACAAACCCCCAATCACAACTGATTTGCGTTATCTTCAAACCAAATTACATCACATTGACAGCCTGGAACCGTCCAAGCACACACACACGCACACTTACTCGCAGATCAACGTGCGTGCACGGATAGTTACTTTCACATTTAACTCGCTGACTCTTCCGTTGTGCACCGCTCTATACGTATACAACCATTAATGTTGTTAATGGTAGTTAGAAATAAGTCTTATAAGCTAAACGTCCACAGAGGGACAGCTGTTAGAAAGAGATAGCATGTACGATATGTGCTAATAAAAGTATCGATTCATAGCAGTGCTGGATAACCTTTATAACTCAGAATTGGCGATTACACTACAAAACTCGTGTTTTGGAGTTTGGCTGCTGACACATGTGATTGTTGGCAGACAAGTTTTAGAAATCAAACACGTTGTTAAAATGGGTCATTTAATGATTAGTTTAAAGGATTTCTTTAAGGTATTGTATGTATATTTTCCCGTTTTCCATAACTCACATTTTTGCGACCACTAGGCTCTATGCTTAAGCACTAACCATACAGTATATGCTAAAGTGAAGGGTGGCTCGAGCACATTAAAACAAAGTTGAGAGAGCGCACATTTCAGTTCTGCGCTCATACACTCTTGGACACACGCAAAGTACGGGAGAATGCACGTGCACACATACACTCTCATGGCTCTTTCACGACTCTCTCGGGAGCTGATGCCGGTCCGCTTGGTGCGGACAAAAAGATGTATGAAGTGTCCTATCAATATACTGTATGGTTAGTGGCTTAAGCCATTTATAATACAATAAACCATACAAATAAATATAGAAGTGTATATATATATATATCAGCTCATTATGTGGTTGTCCGCAGCGACGCAACTTACATTGGCTCCCAGAGCTGTTTTATTAGTGCATGTGTGCACATGCATTCTCACGTACTTTGCGTGTTTGCAGTAGTGTGAATGAGAGTTACTCATAAAATTCTGTTCTTTCCACTTTGTTTTGAATTTAGCGATCACGTCACCCTTCATTTTAGCATTTTTAGAATCGACCCTGTTTGTACTTGCTTTAGATGCTTGCTCTGTTTAATATAGAATATACTAATATAATGAGCTGATATATCCATATACATATATGCACAATTTTATATTTTTATACCCGGTAGTCGAAGAGTATAGGGGTATATTAGATTTGTGGGGATAACGGTTGTGTGTAACGCACAGAAGGAAACGTTTTCGACCCCATAAAGGATGTATATTCTTGATCAACATCAATAGCCGAGTCGATATAGCCATGTCTGTCTGTCCGTCTTCATTAGCGCCTATATCTCATGAACTATAAAAGCTAGAGCAACCAAATTTTGTATCCAGTCTCCAGTGTTATCACACTACTCAAAGTGTATTTCAAAATTTCGCCCCTCCCCCTTCCGCCCACTCAAAGAACGAAAATCTGTGGCATGGACAAAGATACGAGAAAACTAAAAACGCAGATTCATAGAGAATGATCATATCTATTAGGGTATTGAATCTGAATCTGATTATCAACATAGCCACAATGAAGAAAACCATTTCGAAAGTCATCGTTCCCTCTCGTGTTCTCTCACACGCGACCCTGTGATATCACTTCAATACAAGTGTATTTCAAAATTTTGCCACATTTCCGCTCCCACAAAAGACGAAAATCTGTGCATTCGACAATTTTTAAGATACAAGAAAACTAAAAACGCAGAATCATGAAAAATTACCGTATCTACCAGATTGCCGAATCTGAATCAGGTCTGATCATTATTATAGCCAGAAGTAACAAATTAAATTTCAGTGGTACCCAACGCCTGCCAAGCGATTACTCATTCGCTCTCTCTCTCGCACACACTTCCACGTCTCTTGTATGTAGTTTTACACGTGTATATAAAAATGTAGCAGCCGATGTAAAAATTATATGTAAATAAAAATGGAAACAGATAACTTCTAAAATATAAAAATACAGCATAGGGTTCGACTTAATTTTTTGAAATTTTCCATTTTGGCCAAAATTTAATTCGTTTTTGCAAACATATAATTAATTAAATAAATCGTAAGCTCATATGTATACATAAATATTGTATATACTGACTGAGTACCGGGTATAAAGTAGAGCCGCGACTCACAACGTTCCCTCTCGTTTTGTATGGTTTATTGTATTATATAATAATATATTTGATCACACGTCATCCTTGAATATTGATATTAATGACATATAAATGGGTATTAAATGGGTCCATAAAGATTTTAGTGTCATACTTGCACATCAAATTTGAAATCATTCCTCGTTTTCTGAGGCGAATGTCCATCCAAAGACAGAACCTGCAAGTACGTACATACATATGTATGTGTGTGTACGTGTGCAGAGCTGCCCAAATTTCGAGACCGAACACAGAATTCTTGGTCCACAAATTTTTTGCTGAGTGTTACTTATTGTCGCGACGCACTGCTAAAGGCAATTAGTATAATTTGATGTCATATCATATAAACATTTTGCATTTGTACATATTTACATTCGTTAGCATGTAAATGATATACAATATATACAATTATTTTGATTTGGACAAGCGTCATCATAAAATCATAACCAGCAACCAACCAATCATAACTGAGCAAATAAATTTGTGGCTGAAGAAATCAGTTTGGTCCCGAAATTTGCATTGCATTTTTTAAAGGTTTCACACGAATATCAACCCTGAATATGTTTTTTAGCACATCCCGCATCTGAATACTAGGCTTTATCCCATATAAACTCGAGTTTTGCCTGAAACTCAATAACTCAACCGTAGTGTAAATAGGCTATTAGCATAACATACAAGATTCATTTCAATTAATAGCTCCGACTGAGAAAAAATGTAATTGTAACAGAAAATGTTCATTTTTCCATCACTAAGCGATGATTCCGTTTAACGATAGTCATCGATGCTCTCAACTGTTCAACTGGCAACTGTTCGCGCGCATTCAAAAGTAGTGTTTAAAAATATTTTATTTGCATGAATTACAGGTTTCATTTCACATAGAACAAATGGAGGCTTACGTGCTCCGTGATAACATTGAACAGAAAAAGACAATGCAAATTCACGCTAGCTATATACAGACACATAACAAATGGGCACAATTGGTGTTGCTCTGAGAGAGGATTCGATCATATGTCGACATTGTCCAGGACATTGTCGATAAGGCCGACGACCTTCTGGCGAAAGCGCCGGTTCTGCTTGCCGCTCATCTCCTTCAGGTAGGGGTGCAGGCTAATCAAAAAGGAATAGTCAGCATCGGGTCCTGTTGACGCTAATGGGCCTAAACCTGTCGCTGGGGGCGGTGTGGGCATGGCCGGTGCCGGGGTGGCCACCGGTGGTGGTTGTGGCGGTGGCGGCGACAGATGGGGTAGCAGCCCGTTGTTGGTGCCGTGATTGTGGCTGCTGCCTTTAAACCAGTGAGCCAGCTCCGCCCAGTTGTCCATGTTGTGGTGTCCCAAGGCGGCAGCCATTGGGACCGGGAGCGTCACCAACGACTGGTGGGCAACAATTTTGTCGCCCTGTTGTTGGACTTGTGACTGGGTGTGCGGATGCTGCTGTTGCTCCACTTTGATCGACTGCAATCGCAGAGGCAAGCAGGATGTGGGCGAGTGCGTGGCATGGTCCTTGTCATCCTCCTCCGAAACCTGAACATCAAGTGGCAGGTGGCTCACACCCTCAGGCTCACCCTCGCTTTCGCCGCTCTCTTTGGTCTCTTCATCCTCCGTCACTTGCCCCGCCATCCGCAGGTGACCCACTCCGGGCAGAAAGGTGGTCGCCGTCGATGTGCTGGGCTTGCGCAGCACCATCCCCGCTGTGGCCGGGCCTGCCGCCACTGCCACCTGCTTGTGCCCTGAACGCGACTTTGTGTAAGGTATTAGAAACTGCAGGTACTTGGACAGGTAGTATTTGCGCTTGCCGCGTCCCGTCTGAGTGCGAGCCAGCTTCAGAGAGCGCAGGAAGCTGCTCCGAATGGTGCGCCAGCGCTCGCGGCAGTTGCGTACTGCGAGAGAGAGAGGAAGAGAAACAACATAAAAAAAAGAAAAGTTACTACTTGCACTCCCAGAGGCTATTGATCAGCGCTGGCTGTTATGCTGCAGGGTATGCGATGTGTGCAGCAATTGCTGAAAACCCAATTGTCGGCGGACCCCGAGGCAAAGCAACAACTAATTGCATGCAAACGCTGTGCGACACAGTGACACACCAACACAGACACACAAGCTGCATTGAAATCGCAACGCACTCACACAGAGGCAGCAAAAAGCTTGCATCACACACACAAACACACACGCGGACATACACCAGCAAGAGGCAAATGAGCACGCAATTGGATCCAACAAACAAACGCAAAAATAAAAATGAAATTGGATTATAGTTGAAATGAATGATCATCAATAATCAGGTGGTGGTGGCTTGTACCAGTGTCCTTGATTTCGTTGGCCACATGCTGCCAAGCGCGCTGCACCTCCTCCTTCTTGCTGTAGCCGGGATGCGTGTAGTTCCACAGACAAGCCTGGCTCTCCACGAGCTGAACGAATTTTACATTGAATACAGGATCGTCCTTGCGGGCCATTCTACAGCTTTACAACACTGTCGTGGCACCGTTATCTCTCGCGGACAGGCACATTACACCCACGCACGTACAGCTGCACAGTTGGGCCACAGTTGGAGCACAGTGGAACGCAAAGTATAACGGACAGAGATTCGCGCGCGCCAAATTGCAATATTCGCGACAATCGGCAAAATGGTGGGCAAAGGAGCAACGAATAAGGCGAGCCGACAACTGGTCGCACCGAAAGCGCAACGAAAACTGAGCGTGAAAAGCTGAATGGGAGGGGGGGCACAAAAGCTGCAGTGCACAAATTTTATGCTGTGTGTTTTTGCAAAAGCAACAATGAGCCAACAGCTGCAATGTAATAAAAATTGTATAAGCGTTACGGAGGGGGGAAGTGGGACGCAGTCTCTGTAGTGGCAAAAATCAAACGCAGCAACGGGCGCGAGTTGCAACGTTGTGTGTGTAACGTGAGTAACGTGGAACGTGGGCAGTGGTGTTGGTGGTGTTCACGAAAAGCGATAAAAGCTCCGGCGATGACGTCACAGGCTGCATTTGTTGCATGCTATGTAAACAAAGAAAAAGGAAGATATACGTAGATAACTTTAATCATCATTGATGCGCCGTCATGTGCCGTCTTTCGCATTGTGCGAGTTAATCGTAGCTCAATCAGTTATACGTGCTGTCAGTGCATCAAAAATGCACTTCAACTCATTTCTTGTGGACAAATGTTTATTCAACTCAATTTGTATGTTAACGAATTTTTTGTCTTGCGATCCAGCTGCACTTCTTATCGATGTATCGATAAGTAAGTGGTTGCTGTGCCTTCCAACACTGCTGTGGCACCGCATATGTAACGCAAGTTTTGTTATTTTTCACTTTAAATTGTATAAAAACCATGGCTGCTAGTACGAAACTCTTGCTGGGCAGTGGTATCTGCCACAAACTGGGTCAGGTGAGGGTGAGTGCTTACCATTCCGATGAATCCCAAGAAATCATTACCATCCACCTCTTTTCTAGCTCACACGTTCCCTGCACACGCACCCTGCACGACTATCCAGTTTCCGCTCGTCCAAGGAGGTTGAGACCCTGGAACAGTACCGCGAGGTGGAGCCCATCGAGAACGCTGCTGCCTGGAAGTTTGTGGAACGCCTGCTGCCGCCCCCTACTGTGCCCCGACCGGTGGCCAAGACGGATTACCCATCCGGATGGCAGCCACAGAAGTCGGACGGCTCAAACAGCGGCTATTTTGTTACCCGCACCAAGAATCACATGGTGCCTGTATACCTGCACACCCGTTTCCGTGGCCAACGCCGTATCACGGTGGTGCGTCGCGTCCAGGGTGACATTTGGGCCCTGGAAAAGGATCTGCGTTCCGTGGTAGAACAGGCCCGCAGTGGCAAACTCTGCGCCTCTCGAGTCAACGAACTCAGCGGCCAGATACACATCCACGGCGACTATGTGGATATCTTGCGTGAGCACCTTAAAGCCAAGGGCTTTTGATTAAACTATATTTTGTTTGAAATAATATAGAACTAAACCAATACTTGTTGATATAGAAGGGTGTTCGAAGTGCTTGCTAGCTGAGATTTTTGAAGAATATTCCTGTTAAGAATACATGGGATCGTAGGTGCTATTCATTTTTCCCTTAATGAATCAAAAGGCGTTGCGACTTTTAAAAGAACTGCAGTACCATACACACAATAATTGCAGTTACTTTATTTGCTTAAACGTTTAGCATAAATTACATCAAGAGTTCGGCTTGGTTGCAGTGGAAATTTACATTGAGAGTGCGAACTTTGCCTTAAACTACATCTAGCTATTTAGGAGATGATGTGGGGACACGTGCTGTGACTGGGGACTTAGCACGTGGAACGACACGACTCCAGTCTAGCGTCTCCCGTCATGGATCACCGCAGTGGGAGAAGGAGGAATAACGGGTTGAGGAGAGGGGCGGTGTAGATGGGGGAGTCGATAGGGAGAAGCTCTGTTGTTGCTTCTGCCGTTGCAGCTGCTGCTGCCTCTGCCACCGTCAGGTACGCATGGGGGCGCAAGCAGCAGTCCCCCACCGCTATCCACTAGCACCGGCCATTGCCGGGACACCGCCAGTGATAGCTGAGAGACCCATGCTAACAGTGGGTCCACCTCCCAGCACGGTCGTCCCCGACGTGGGTGTGACCGGGCCCGTGGAAGTGGTGGTTGAGGTGCGCTTGAGCGCCTTCCTGATGATGGTCCAGTCCTCCATGATGTCCTCTTCGCGCAGCATATAGACTACATAAGGGCCTGTGACAGTGACGGCCTTCTTGCGACCTGGGCCCCGCACCTTGCTCTGTCGTTTGTCCGTGCCCCAGTCGGCCCAGGAGATGTCCACATTATGGCGATCCTCTTCGAGACGGCGTATCCGCTCCAGAAGCTCCTCTCGCAGGTTGTCTCCCGCCATGTGCTTCTCGCTCTAAATCGGAATAAGAGATATTTAGATAGAGGAACTTTTGGCGCAAAATAGGGTATCGATGTACCTCCAAGTGCTGGACACATGCCTGCTCCTCGGACAGGAACTTGTGTTCGATATTCTGCAGACGAAATCTTCGGAGCACATCGGCAACCTCGATACGTGTTCGGTAGACCTTGTCGAGGTCCCTCTGGGGATGCACAAACTCTTCGGAACGGCCGGAACGGACTTCGGCCAGTTGGCTCTCGATCCAGGTGATGCGCTCAAAGTAATATTGCTCGCGTAGCGTGTTGAATTGCCGCTCTAGACTTACTGTGGATGGCAAATGAGAAGGCTGTGTTAGCGGGGAATGATAGAGGAGATGGATGGGCACTACTGAGGGACATGATTCTTACGCATATCCTCAATGTGTTCGGCTCGGATGCGCTCAATGTCACTGGAATCCATCTCGGAGGAGTCATCGGAGTCGATTTCGTTGTTCTCTTCTTCGTCGGAGGAGTCACGGCCCTGGCTGGAGTTCGAGCGCTCCGACTCTGCCCCAGAGACGTCCCCTTCTCCGTCGGAATCTCCATTTTTCACTGGCATTTTCCTATTTGTGCAGAGTGCCTAGGGAGTGCGAACAGAACTTGCACTCGGAACGGGCACTATTAGGGTTTTTCAACTGGAATGGAATGCTAAATTTAGTAAACAATTTCGTCAAATCTCATGGAAACTTCTGCGATTATTGTGCAGAAGCAAAAAAGTGTTGGACAACGTTAAATTATGGCCTCAGTGTTATGCAGAATCATAATTCTATCTCAGTGATGGCACCAATTCTGTGATAAAATGCTAAAAGTGCTACGTGACCAGCGGAAAATAGTAAATAGCTACATTTCGACTACGGAGTACGGGAGAGAAAATTGATCAAGGTATATATTTATCTATCATTGAACTATATAGTATTATGGTAAATGTTAACTACGTGGACAACCTCTCCAAAATTAACGAAATTTTTTTCCTGGATAGACACCGATTTATCATGAATTTAGGTAAAAAAATTTCGTGGCGGTCGCTTCTAGTTTTTTTTTTAAATGTTTAATGTTGTTGTTGGTTTTTTCTGTTTATTTGTGTTGCGAAGTTAGCTATAAAATATTAAAGTATATTAAATATAAAAGCTATTATTTTTTTACCTAAATTCATGATAAATCGGGGTCTATCCGGGAAAAAAATTTCGTTAATTTTGGAGAGGTTGTCCACGTAGTTAACATATACCATTATTTATATTCAGTTTTTTGTTATATATTTATGTTGTTTTTTTTTTTTTTTTTTGGTATACTGTAATTGCAGATATTAAGCCCACATAACCCAGTGCTCTGTGAACAAAATAAACTCCTGATAGGAATCCACAAAAATTTTCATCACTGAGTGACTAATAATAAGCAGCTGATAGGGCTGGCAACACTCACCGTGGATTGCCAACTGGCGAAAATTATCGATACATGGGAGAGATAGCCTTTGACAAACGCAGTGGAAAATACGTGTAATATTTACAAAAAACTCGGTTTCGTAGTGCATCCAGCGATATGGAGACACCGACTGCAGACGATTTGCTACAGTTTCGCGACTATAGCACCACAAGCGCAACTAACAGCGGCACACCAGCACAAATCAATGTGAATTCGCCAACACATGCATCAGGCGGCGGGGGAGGTGGCATTGGTAGTGGATTCGTTGGAGCTGGCAGCAGTAGCAGTACACAACGTCAACGCGGTGATCCTCTGGCCGATCTTATCTACGACATGAGCACTTCCGCACAGGTCATAGCTGGCGGTGGAGCCAGCAGTGCCCAGAACGCCCCCCTCGACGGATCTGGGGGTGCTGGTGGTGGCGGTGGTTCTGGCGCACGCCTCTCCTTCCTGACCATCGAGTACTATCAGCAGTTCTTCAACGTGGACACATACATGGTGCTGGAGCGCATTGCCAACTCGATGATACCCAAGAGGGCGGCTGGCAATTATCTACGCATGAACATTGGCGAGAATCCAGACCTATATGGTCCCTTCTGGATAACTGTCACACTGGTGAGTCTCGCAGTAGCCACGTGAGCCGAGTCAGATGACCATGCTATATGAAACCATATTTGCTTAACCCGCAGATCTTCTCGATTGCCATCAGCGGCAACATAGCCAGCTACTTACATCATGCCAGCGATGGGTACCGCTGGCACTACAACTTCCACCTGGTCTCGTACGCGGCTACGTGCATCTTCCTCTATGCCAACATCTTGCCGGCCATACTCTGGGCCCTCTTCAAGTATAGCCTGAAGCCCGTGGATGATGCCGATGCCGTCGAAACGGATAGCGTAAGTGCTCTATCCCGCTCTAATTCACATTTATACGTGTGCATCCATCTCTTTCTTTCTGGTGATCTCTGTGGCAGGCCACCTACACACCCACCCTGCTATCCCTGATGTGCATCTACGGCTACAGCCTGGCCATCTACATACCCGTCTCCATCCTCTGGGTGATTAATGTATATTCTTGCCACTTCTCCAGTGGAGGGGATTGTTTTTCAATTGATTATTTTTGATTGCAGATCTCGCTTCTCCAGTGGCTTCTAGTCATCACCGCTGCCCTGCTGTCGGGCACCGTTCTGATTGCCGTGCTGACGCCGGCCCTGCGCAACTCTCAGTTCTCACTGTTCCTCATCATTGGAATCCTCAGTGCTCACATCGTCTTGGCTGCTGGATTTATGCTCTACTTTTTTCACAATCCCCCCGAATCGCCAGTGGCCATCCCTATACCCACAGCTGCCTCGGTTCCTTCTGTCCTCAAGGCCGTTACCCAGGCTGCAAAGGACGGGCTTCCGGGTAAACAGACCCGTTAAGATTTCTTCCACGAAATCAAAAAGTCGTCACCTTATGACATTGTTGTAAACTAAGTTGTCTGCCAGATTGGACGTTGTACTAGTTCAAATATCTGGATCAGGCTCGACTACTCTCGCTCTAACCACAGGCATGAGCTTTCAGGATTCATTGAGAATGTTCTCCAATCCTTGATTATCATTCCATGATGGACAGGCAGCAATTGGGTCTTAACGACTTTCGTTGTGGGCTCTGTATTGACTTCTTTAACATTTGGCGACTATATATTTATAATAAATTAGAGATATTTAGAAGTATGCTTGTGTATGTGTAATACCAAAAAAAATATTCGAAGATGTTCATTATAAGATTTTGCGGAGATAAACAAATTGGATGCATCTTGACGCTTCAAAATTGCTTAGAAAATTGTAAATATAATCAAAGTACTTAGAAAATGTGCAAAACGCTCTAGACATGTGACTCCAATTTTAGCAAGACACAGCATTCCGGTTGAAATGGGATCTATCCATAATGAAGAAGTTATCTCATATAAATTTTGGATAATGATATAAAGAGGCATAAAGATAAATTCAGCTTTAAATTCAGATATTTAAAACAGATATTTGAAATATTCTCAAAGAAAATGAATTCTGTTTAAGGGATAATAATGCTAAATATATACATATGTACATATGTACATACATATGTGTGATTAATAGGAGCACAATATTAAAATTAGTTGCTCTGTCTGTTCCTGTGCACTTACATTTCTTTAAGGAAGTTTCTTCACATACCACTTCCAAAGTTTCCCAAGCCATCACAAGATCCATATTGCCATGCTGCCAATGCCCCATAAAGGGGAAGGAGACGAGTTGAAAGCGGATGGTTCGCTTTGGCTGTAGGTGGGTTTTTGGGTGGATTGGGTAGTTGCACGGTTGGCTGGATGAATGAATTTTTGGTCATGCGTTTTTTGGTGGTAGTGTCGACAAACACACAAACATACATATGTACATATGTATGTATATCCTTGTATGTACTATAAATACATAAATATGTATGTATGTACATTGAACAAGCATTTTGGATGCCTGGGGCGCTTTTAACTTGCTGTTGTTTCCTTTCCCAGTCTCTGGGTCTCTCTTGCGTTGTTTTTTCGAGCATGCTTTTACTGAAATTCATGGGTTTGGATTATTTATTCGAGCAATGCGAGAATTATTTGTATAGGGCCATCCGATGTCAGGCATACTGTCAGAGGGTGATTTCTTTGGTAAGTATTTCAGCAAATGAGTGAAGGTCAATGAATGAAAGAGGTCAAAAGCTTGAGCTTTGTAATGATTCAATGATGTTAGCCATGTATGTATACATATATGTATATTGAACCGTACCCAACCAAGGATGGTATTTTGGTTACGGATGCCACTCTCTCAACCACTTAAACTTGCCGTTGTCTGATGTGATAGATCACCCTGTACATTCTGATTATCATGTGATACACGTACATATGTATGTATGTACACACATATGTACATAAATAGGACTGCATATAGACTGCATACGCACATTTATAGAGAGAAAATTTCTCAATTTCGAATGCAAATATTCCCATAACGCATCGTTTGATTTGTTCTTTTATAGATGATATACATATGTATATACATACATACATATATGCCTTTTATGCGTACCCCACTTCAGCCACTTCCACTCGCACAGTCACAGCCACACCTGCTCCTACACCCAAACCCACACCGACAGTGCGAATCAGATTGGTATAAAGTGGGCGAGTGAGAGAGAACGATAGAGAGAAATTTTGCTTTCGCTGATTTTCTCTACAAAAGCTGCACATCTGCAGTCCTCTCGTTGTGGGAGTATAAGCGTGTTATGTATAAACATATACATACATATTTACATATGTAAATCTCCATGGATGTCTGTGTGTGTCTGGGTCTGTATGTATTTGGTGGGGCGATTCTGCATAGTTTGCATATGACAGGGCGTATACATCATGTCAGCATCAGGACAATAAATATACATACATAAGTACAGATGTACGTATGTATGTATTTCCACCTGAATTTCGGGGGTTGCAAAAGTGTGAAATGCTCGAATACTTTGGAAAATTAAAAGAAACATGTGTATAAATGTGTAAATGTATGTGTAAATGCATACAGGGCTTAACATATCTATAAGTCTGGTCTTGTTCGTAACTAGGACAAATTTTTATTAGGAATTCCAATTCCAATTTCACACAATTTTCATTCAAAATGAAATAATTTTCATTAATTCATTGTTATCAATGTTTTCGTGATAAACTATGACTTCGCATAATCAGATTCGATAATTCTATATTTTTAATGGAAACGTTGGACTTTTGTAGCCTGTTATGATAGAGCAGCGCCATGCGTCCTGCCGGAAACGCAGTTTGTTTTGAATAGGATGAGCACAGGGGCCCAGTGGTGGCAAAGCTTTAACATTGCAATTAAAGGCAATTAGAACTAACTTTATCATTAGATAAGACAGTTTGGTGATCCCCTGAGGTCATAAACACATTGCCAGATACATGGGAGGGAACATAGTGCGAGGAAGAACTCCAACCAACACTACAAAGAACTGGCCGAAAATAATAAGCACTAAGACTCTTCCGTCCAGTTTCCTCTTGTTTAGCATTATTTGATTGATTCCAAGACCGTCATCAAACACACAAAAAACAGCTGTGCCTTTCACACAATAACCAGCGGCAGCCAGTGTAAGCGCCTCTCTGCGTCATTGCGTCTATTTCGGTACCGATTGCAAGCCGCGATAACTGGCTTATAGTTTCGATTTCCAGATTGGATAATACATATATGTATGGATACATATCTGTATCCTATGTACACATGTACATACATATATCCACATACCCAATCGATTTTTTGCGGGTAGGTATATAGATCACCTGATTTGTCAGTCAGCTGATTAGCATTTAAGTGAGTGAAGAGAGAGCCTGCGAAGCATGGACTGGGTACCGGAAACGGAAGTCATTCGATGGCTGTTAAAAGTTCTGTGGCTTTTTTCTCTTTCTCTTTTTGGGGGAGTGGAATTAGCCGATGTTCAGCGACTTGTGTGATTCCTTTTAGTCGCCTCTTAAAGCAATTACATTACCCCCAACCCAACCAATCCTCCTTGTAACCCTTCGAGCCACTCCTGTTCTAACATATGTATGTATGTATGTATGTATGTATGTATGTATGTATGTATGTATGTATGTATGTATGTATGTATGTGTTTTTAACCCCTTCGAGGCGTTCTCGTAATGCATTTGAAGCGTTAAAACGCCTCTTGAGTGAGGATGTTTGTTCTTGGCAAGGAGCTGCATGAGGGCCGCCGCATTGGAATGATGATGACTGATGGAGTGGTCTGGATACTGGCAGGTCCTGCGGCTCTGCCTGGGGCGAAGTGCATATGCTAATTGACCTGGCCACGACTGAGCAAGCACCTGTTGAAGGTCGATGTCACGCCCCTACAAAGACATAGCTTGACTCCCGCTGCGGTCTGTCATACGATACGATCCATTCTGGGGGCTACTCAATTGATTCCCATCCGAAAAGAAACGATTGCTTTAAGTATTCTGAAAATGTTTGTAAGAAAGCAAAAAGGTTTTAATTTATCTTTGAATTAACCAAAGCAAACAAATTGAATGTTTTTCGTTGTAATTATTTATTCCTATGTTTTCCTAACTCTACATTTACTGAATTTGAAGCAGGAGAAAGTAATGGTTTACAAAAATCAGGCCATTTCTTCAAGAGGTATCCTGGATCAGGATACAGTTTTATAGCACTATTTTTATACCCGGTACTCGAAGAGTATAGTGGTATATTAGATTTGTGGTGATAGTGGATGGATGATTTAATATGTTTTTGAATATCACCGGCTGGGTGGGGCTTTTCAATTCACTTTGCCTAAAGATTAGTACTCTTATCGCGGGTGCTTTAGCTTATTTTTTTGCTCCCTTTTGCTGCTCCGCGTGACTTATTATGCATTTCACGGCTTGAGGCTTTCGCGTAACCACACACGCGCAGCGGGATCTGCGGTGCAGCTCTTGTCACGCAACCCACCCACGCGCGCCTATACCGCCCCCCAGCCTGCACTCAATTACATGGGCTCTAATGTTGACTCGACTCGGGATTACTTGTCATAACTTTTTGCGTACGACTCGTGCGACTCCAATACGTGACTGGATGGTGCAAGTGCCATCGTGCCACATCCCCTGTTCTGCCACGCCGTGCCTTGCCATACCCTTCCTGAGAAATGGCTTTAAGGAAAACAAGCATCGCCTCTTAAAGTTTTCCAATTTGCCATCGATGTGGATGTCTATATCGGTGACTTCGGTTACGTGGGCAATGTCCTGTGCTTTCTGGGTACATGTACCGCGCCCATCTTGACACAATTTCGGATGGTGCGGCCCAAGCAACCGAAACGGGAGCCCGATTTTCCAACTCTGGCCAACTCTACACTGGGGGCTACACTGTGGGCTGGTGCCAAGTCTCCACGGAGCAGCCAGCGCCCCTAAGCCGCTGGGAGCTTTAAAGGCGCGTCAGAGCTTTTGTCACTGGGGCCTTGCGCAAATGCATCCGCATCCCTTGGTCAAGAGTATCCTCTCGTACCCCACTAGTATCCCACTCATATATCTTCCTATATAACGCAACACAGTACTGCAGGCGGCCATTATGTATCCAGTTCAGGACTTCGCTTGGATAATGCTAAATTTGTATGCGGGCACCAGTGACTATGGCACTGCCACTGGCACTGGGATAGGAATAGGGACATGGCATGAGTTCAGTTCTGTTCTGTTCGGGTGTAGGTTGTTCTGGGTCCGCTCATGCTTGAGTGGTTCAGTGGTTGCTGTGGGTTGTGCAGGATTGGGCAGGGTTGGGTTGTTGGGTTGCTGGGTTGCTGTAACGCACGCATAATTGCATTATTTATTTTAATTAATTGAAATGGATGAAATAGAAGCAGCGCTATTGACGTCGCCTTCTGTTGACCCGAATGCTGAGTAAGCTCACTAATTGCCATTGACTCCCAGCCAGCTATTACCACGAGCGCTCGCGCTTCCTCTCCCTTCGGATCAAGGAGGAGCCAAGTAGTGCAATGGATGGATGTGCATCACTCAAGCCTAACAACTTGCACCCTATCCCTAGAACATTGATAGGCATCTAGGAGCTGTCATTACCGACAAGCTGCTCGCAGAACCAATATTAACTTTGTTGCATGCCTCTAAAGTGTGGTTATTGGGAGCAGTACGAAATCTCAGATGGGTATTTCTAAGACATAGATGTAATTACGTGAACAAAATATTAAATGAATTCTTATTAGTTCTTAGTAGCGCCGACTAAGAAACGAAAGTTTGAAGATCGATTAAGAGAATTCATGTGTGTAAACTAGCACGTTCATAATATTCTTAAAAATACACTGCTTCTGATATTGAAATTATTCTAAGAGACCCTAAGAATTGTGATAATTTTCCGAGCAAACTGCCCTTTAATGGGTGTCCAAATACTTTGCACCCGCATCCTGTTTACAGTCGAGACAAAGACATTCCAATTAATTTTAAATGCGAATGCACAGAAGTCCTGTGCAAACATTTGCACAAAAATCAAATCGCTTTTGGTTTCTCTTTCGTATTGTGGGTGCTTTTTTCGGGAGTTGGGTGCCGCAGAAGCTACGGAGATTACATGGGGATAAGGCGACATGCTCGTGGCATACATTCTCTTTGCTTCTGTTTCTGTTTCTGCCTCTGCCTTTGCCTTTGCCACTCCTATGCCCATACCCACCCCCGCCGCATTAAGTCCTGTTAATGCATTTCCAAATGATTTCGAACAGCGGGTACCGTACCCGTATAGCACCCCCTCCCCCCCGCCACGCATCACATTCGTCCTCATACGAGTATGGCACAGAGCTCGTTGGAGAGTTTTCCGCGTGTAGAGTTGTAGCCGAGTCGAGCCGAGCCGAAAGCTGTCCCGAAAGCTACTTCGTGCCGGGGCAGCCATTGCCTGTAGGTGCCGTCGCCCGGTTTTCGTACCCTATATATGTATCTTGTGTGCAGGGCTTATGCTGTTTCAGCCAAAAGCTAAATCAAACAGCCAGATTTGATCTGTTTACAGCTCTCTGTGAGTTTTTGAACAATAAAAATACAAGTAATATATGTAGCTATGGCTATAATCAGATTATGGCAAACCTAATCACAAATATCTTTGCCTAGTTTTGGCCTGGGAAGCTCTTTTGTCCTAAGGACTTCTTAACGATACTTCGCCAATGGGTATCCATTAGTTGCGATTCATTTTTGTTCCTTTTTTGGTTGAAAGTCTCAACACGGGATACGTTAACGCCTGCCGCTGCTGCTGTCGCTGCCGCTGTCGCCGCTGATGGCGATGGTATGCCAAAGCCGGCAGTCTACGGGTCCTCTTACTCCGGGTTCAGTAAGAGTCAAGCAGTCTTCGGCGTATCCAGCAAACGCGGTTCTTTTTTAAGCGCGTTTTGTATTATTCTACTCATATAATTTATCATTTGCGTCGCTATATGATTTCCTCCTTGTTTCCGTAGTACACAGGCAACTATTACTACTAATTGAACAGCCAATCGAATCGAAACGAATCGAATCGACTCGGCTAGCCAATCCACAGAAATTGCTAAGGAAAGGCAGCACCAGCCACAGTCGGAGCAACCACTGAGGAATCGAATCCCTCGCAGATTTAACGAGAACCGCTCATCGGAGGGAGTTGTCCTACCTGTTGTTTGCTATCAGTCAGTACGTCCTACCGGTTGCAGATCAATGTAGTTCCAGCTTCCCGCGGGTTTCGTGGAGTTCAATGTTCTGATCAATAGTATTTTTTTCCAAATTTTTGTACACGTGTTTGTGTGAGTGAGTGAGTGAGTGAGAGAGCGATCATCGTTGGTACCGAAAGATATAACCGAATATCTGTGTGTACGTATGATGTGGGTGTGGCCCATCGACCCAATTACAAGTAACCCCCACTTCAGATATGTATACTTGCCTTAATGCTCTTGGGATGGTCCTCGCGCTGTGTTTTAAGATCTGATCAGATGTATCTTATGCACCTTTCCCCTCATTTATATTTCCTCTCGTTTCAGCCGATTCGGAACTCGCGTCTTAGCTCGAAAGTCTGCTGGCAGCAGTCGACTTTAAGCCAAAATTAATTGAAGAACTCACGTCGAAAATAAACATGAAATAATAAGCCATACAAATTACATACGATCTTCATCAACTTTTCCATTGTTCCATTTGTTTGTGTTATTAACTGCGAAAAAGACTAACTTCGTTAAAGAAAAGCAATTCATCCGAAAATAGATTCAACAACAAAAAAAATACCTACATATGTATATGTTATATGTATACATACATATATAATATTAGTAAATAGAGCATAAATCAATAGTTCGAAATAATTATAAAGAATAACTAAGTTTTCGTACATGTTTTTTTGGGTAACAGTGCGTCTAGCTAGAAATATATGTACATATATACATAAATAGCCTGATAGCAATTGATTTTCATCGTCAGTGAGTGTCTAGCCAATCAATCTAAATATTTGTATGTAGCATATAGGAACATTATGTACCACAAGGTTTTATACTGAATTTATAGGATTTTGCGAAAGGGCGCAGTGCTCATCGAAAGCTCCCAAATCAACACACAATAAAAGTAAAAAGTAACATAAAAAGTCAAACGCAAACGCAACAACAACACCAATAAAACAAAAAATTAAATATAAAGTTAATAGCAAATGAAAGTTTTTTTTAAGTACATACATATATAAAGTTATACATATTTACATAAAAGAGAAGCAAATAAAAACAATAAAAAAGACTTGAATTTCTTAAAGAAATAATTATTTATACAACATAAAGCGTATAACAACAATATCAACCAAAAAACAAAACAAAAAGCAAAACAAAACAAAACAAAACAAAAAACGGACTTCCAACGATCTCGAAAAACGACGAAACGAAATACATACATATATTTTAGAGCAGAACCTCCCCTCGAAACTTAACTTCGATAAAAAGAGCACGAAATTCGGTGGTCAAAATATTTGCCAAATTAATGAATAAATGAAAACATAAGCCTCATCCAACGTCGAGCTACAAGAATTTATACTGGCCTTTGTCCAAGGCCAGTCCAGAAGGCGTGAGGGAGTACGAGAAATCAGTACAGGAGAAGGATAGAGCGAGAGATCAGCTGTAAAGTGATATTTTACAAAACCAGAAAAATATCAGTTAAGGACAACGACTTATAAGGTTAGTGCATATTGTAGAACACCTTTATCTTAAAGCTTACAATTTCAACCAAACAAAATCGAAAGATATTTTTTGTGTGCGTCTTAAAAAAGTCGATTAAGCATTTCTCTGTCCAATTACAAACTCAATAAACAACAATTTCAGGGAAATGTTAAATTGAAATTCTCTATAAACAAATAGGAATTCAATTATATGTACATATGTACATATGTATGTACATACATATATAATGAAAATATCAGGAATTTTCAATTCAAATTTTCCTCTTTTTATTGTCTGGCTGTCTATTTGCTATCTGCTATCTGCTTCCCCGTGCCGGGCTTTTCCAATCGAGCTGTTCGACTAGCAATTTGTTCATTAATTGTGTTCGATGATTGCATTGTTGTGGCCCCAATACAGATCCACCCTTAGTCGCAGAGCAATACCCACAAGCAATCTACTCTCTCCGCATAGCTCCTGCCATTCAGACTTCCCTCCCATTGCATTGTCTGCTGAATGATGGCGGCAGAGCCTGCCTGCCACTCCCACTTCCACTTCCACTCGCCCACAATCCAATGCAAATTGTGCCCCTCCTACGCTCTTCTGTGCAACTATTTCACAGCAATTTCATCGATTTTTAAATTGGCACAAATTAATCAAGAATATTCATTTTGAGAACGACGTAATATGAATCCCTCGACAATTGTCTATGAAATGATACAATCAAATCAAATCAAATCAAATCACTGGCTATTACATATGTATTAGAATTGCCTATTTAATGCCGACATCTTGTCTGAAAATTGATAGTAAAATCACAAGTCAAGTTGGTAGGAGTTTATACAAACGAAAAGAGTGGGAACATACATATGTACAGTGGCTCAAAGCCAAAAAGATCCAGTGGCAAATAAAAAATTCAATTGGCTGCCATAAAGTTATTACATATTATTTTTCAAAAATTCCAATGACCGATGATAGGTATATACATTAGGTACCAAAACCAATATTTGACCCTTAAATACTGGGTTTTCCCCACCTGTTAGATCGTATTATGCAAAAGAGTTGCCCAATAAGAGGTTACAGCTTATTTGATGCAGTCCCTTTTTGGACACCTGCGAGTCATAAAACCCGGGTTTTTTGCAGAATGTTGTTTATTTTTGGTATAAATAGGCTAATCCTTTCTATTGAGATTAGTCTTAATCTGGATCTGGAGTGTGACAAGCCCATAACAAAAATGGGTAAAAGAACAACGATGGAGCAACGGAAACTCATCTTGGATCACTTCAAAAACGGATTTTCGCAGCGAACAATAGCTCAAATGGTGAATCTGAGCAGATCAACTGTGCAGAACATCATCGACCGCTTCACCCGCGAAGATCGGATAGGAAACTTGGGCAGAACGGCGCACAACAAGATTTTCACTGAACATGAGGAGCGACGAATCAACAGGAAAATTAAGGAAAATCCTAAGCTTTCGGCCCCAAAACTTACCCAACAGCTGAAGGACGAAATGGGGAAGGACTGTTGTGTGGAAACTGTGCGCCTGGTTCTGCGCAACCATGACTTCAATGGCCGAGTGCCCCGAAAGAAGCCCTTTATAAGCCTGAAGAACAAAAGGGCAAGGTTGGCGTTCGCAAAAACCAACTTGGACAAGGATTTGGAGTTCTGGAACACCGTAATTTTTGCAGACGAGTCCAAATTCAACCTTTTTGGGTCCGACGGAAGGAACTTTGTGTGGCGAAAGCCCAATACTGAGCTGGATCCCAAACACGTAAAAGCGACAGTCAAGCACGGCGGAGGAAGTGTTATGGTATGGGCATGCATGTCGGCAGCCGGCGTCGGAAACTTGGTGTAAATCGAGTCTACGATGGATAAGCACATGTACTTCAATATTTTCAAAGAAAATTTGCACAAAAGCTCCGAGAAATTTGGAATCCGACATGATTTCCTGTTCTACCAGGATAATGACCCGAAACATTCGTCCGGAATAGTGCAGTCCTGGCTTAACGGGAACTGCCTCCACATGATGAATCCCCCGGCCCAGTCTCCAGACTTAAATGTTATTGAAAATTTGTGGGCAGTCCTGGAGAACAACATCCGGAATCACAGGATTTCAAGCAAAAATGACCTGAAAAATGCTCTGCTGGAGGAATGGTACAAAATAAGCTCGGAAAGCACTCGAAAGCTGGTCTCTTCCATGAACAGTAGGTTAAAAGCCGTAATAAAGGTTAGGGGATTACATACTAAGTATTAAAATACCTGTTTAACCTCTTATTCGAATAATATTAAATTAGTTTGTGGATGGCTTTGACCTGTATTTAAGATATATTTTAAGTTTTTATTTTATTTTTAAAACTAAGCATTATTTAACCAGCAAATAAAGTTCCTTTTTTAACTGTGATAAAACATACAAGAAACTGGCGTTTAAACATTTTTGGTTTTTCGTCTATTTTAAAATTTGTAGCACTTTAAACTTTTTATTTGCCACTGGATCTTTTTGGCTTTGAGCCACTGTATGTACATACTTGCAGCTTATAAAACCATGACTTCCATTCTTACACACAATTAAACGATGATAGTTTAAGAAAACAATAAAGATTTAGCTTATGAAGTAATTTATGCATCAAAAAAACTGTAAATTTAGTGATTGAATATTTTTTTTACTATTTTATTATACTTAAACTATAATCTAATATTAATTAATGATAATAACATTGGCTTTCTATATATTTTGGGAGTTTGATAGCTAGGGTTATACTCGTATATACATACATTTTAGTGAATTTTTCTATTTTTAATATTTGATGGGTATAGAAGTTTAAGTCTACGTCCTCTAGCTGCTTCGTTTGGATTATTGGGAAGCCTGTCTCTATATCGACTGATGTGGTGGTTAATTTGATCCCCAATTTTAGGAATGTTTAGATCTCTTTCAACCATTGTGGTCCGAACCACCCACGGGGCATCTGTCATCTCCCATAGAGCCTTCGCTTGCATGACTCTAATTTTTATACCCGGTACTCGAAGAGTATAGGGGTATATTAGATTTGTGGGGATAACGGATGTGTGTAACGCACAGAAGGAAGCGTTTCCGACCCCATAAAGTATATATATTCTTGATCAGCATCAATAGCCGAGTCGATATAGCCATGTCTGTCTGTCCGTCCGTGCGTCTGTCCGTCCGTCTGTCCGTCCGTCCGTCTTCATAGCGCCTATATCTCAGAGACTATTAAAGCTAGAAAAACCAACTTTTGTATCCAGGCTTCTGTGTTATCACACTACTCCGAATGTGTTTCAATGTGTTTTCGCCCCACCCACTTCCGCCCCCACAAAGGACGAAAGTCTGTGGCATACACAATTTTGAAGATAGGCAGAATCATAGAGAATGACCATTTCTATCAGAGTGTTGAATCTGGATCAGATCGGATTATTAATATAGCCACAATGAAGAAAACCATTTCGAAAGTCATCGTTCCCTCTCGCTCTCTCTGACACGCGACCCTGTCTGATTTGCTTATTCGTCGAAATGAGCGCCTAGATTTCAGAGACTATGAGAGCTAGAGCAACCAAACTTTCTATCCAAACTCTTGTGATATCACTTCAATACAAGTATATTTCAAAATTTTGCCACGCCCCCTTCCGCCCCCACAAAGGACGAAAATCTGTGGAATGCATAATTTTTAAGATACAAGAAAACCAAAACGCAGAATCATGAAAAATTGACGTATCTGGCAGATTGCCGATCAGGATCAGGTCCGAGCATTATTATAGCCAGAAGGAACAAATTAAATTTCAGTGGCTCCCCAACGAGAGTCAAGCGATTCCCTCTCTCTCTCGCACACACTTCCATGTCTCTTGTATGTAGTTTTACATGTGTATGTAAAAATGTAGCAGACGTCGTAAAAATTATATGTAAATAAAAATGGAAATAGATAACTTCTAAAATATAAAAATACAGCATAATATTTTGAAATTTTCCTTTTTGGCCAAAATTTAATTCGTCTCTTTTGCGAACATATAATAAATTACATAAATCACAAGCTCATATGTATATATGTATATGTACATATATACTGACTGAGTACCGGGTATAAAGTTCCCTCTCGTTTTTATATGTGTATAAATGTCTTTGCTGCACATACATACCTAGACTGGAATGCCGTTTGTCCATATGGCAGTTGTCATTGTCTTATAAAGTAAGATTTTGTTACCTAGGGGAAGATTACTTATTGTGTTGATGAGCCAATGAAGCTTTTGAAGTTTGTTCTGGCATTCAATAACAATGTGAGGGCCTCAAGTCAGGCTTCTATCGAAGTCGACTCCGAGGTAGCAGTGGCTTCTCTTGTTGTCAACGAAGTTCAAGAGATTTTGATCTTTAAAATAGCAATTACAAAAGATGTATTCTATTATTCTAGAAACGGGTATTTCTTAGTCAAAAGATCATTCCTCAGCCCTACATATAAAGGTAAATATGTATGTGCATACATATATCTCTCCTCTCCACCTCCAGCTCCAGCTACATATATATGTATATATGTACATACTCGTAATTAATGGGAGAAACTTTAATGATAATTTGAAATGGTTGACAAATCGTATAGCCATATTTATATCTTATAGGAACAAATCTTAGCAGGGAAAAATGATCATGCAAGCTGTGATTGGTTCATTTTCAATCATTTGAACTACGTATCACGGTATGGTATGTTATAAGTTTTAACACACACATTATATCGATTAAGGCCCTAAATCGGGCAACGGAATTGGGCGAGAGAGAGTGGAAGAACGAGTAGTGGGCAGGAGATTTGAAGTGAAATGTAATTTTTATTCATTTCAGTTTTATATATACAGAGTATGTATATGTATACCTACAATATGTGCATATGTATATTCAAATACACGTTAACCGTCGAATACAAAAACTCACTTATTAAAATGCAACATTTGCAAAAAATTTTCTGAATTCGATGCCAACCACACTGACAAACAAAGTGAAAGAGACAAACGTACAGCCAGCGAAAGCGAGAGGCATAGAAGCAAACAGACAGACATTATGGAGTGAGAGAGCAGACCTGCAGGGCGTGGGACAGAGCCATTGCCGGAGCCAGAGCCAGAGCCAGATTATTATGCAATCACCAGCAGCAACTACGACAAGTACTGGTACATGCATGCATGCAATATCTATGTATATGCTATACATAATATATCATATATACTCGTATAATTGAAAATGCATCCTCACTCACTCTTCCGCTCGCCTCTGCTGTCTGCTGTATCTTTCTTTATCTGTCTCTTGCACAATCTATAGCTTTCTTTCTTTCTCTCTCTCTCTCTTTCTCTCTCTATTTTTCTGAGTAGCATTTTCTGTCAGAACTTTCGGCAGAATGCTTCAAGTTTTCGTCTCGAAAAGAAGGGGCTGCTCAGCAGCCACCACCCCCACCACCATCGGGTAGACAGTCCAGAGGCATCACCAGCAGGTTTAATCGGCTGATTCAAACCGTACGGCTGAGCCATGATATCATATGCGACTAGATCTCTACTGTTCCGTAAACTTTGAACTTTGAACTTTGAACTGTTCAGTACAAATATAAATATATATGTAGTCGTTTTACTCTAAAGAATCATATCTAGGAACGACTTACATATATACATATATGTATGTATTTATCTAGCACCATTCTGCATGATTGGATTTTCATAAATTCTGCAAAGGATTTTATTATCAATAGTTGTTCCAGTGCACTGGCTCCAGCTTGGTAGTCTCCTGAGGATTCTTCAAATTCTTCCTTGGAATAGTGTAATCGCAAATATTTCTATTTCAAAAGACGCAGCAATTAATTTGAGATTTAAGTGATTTTCAAAAAATGTTTTTAATGAATGAATGAATCGTGTCTAACAGCTTACAGCCCGATAAGATTTCTTCATATTAATTTAATCAAACAAAGGAACTGATTGCTCTTTGAACTTACAAAGCATCCTTTGGATTGAGTGCAGCTGCATAGGAACAGATTCATAGATGCAACGTCAGTTCAGCCATCTCTTATCCAATGGAAAATACCGCACAATATCCCAGAGACCCATGGGATTTTCATTCAGCGTTCGTTTTCATACTTGGTCGCATTGTGGCAGCTGGAGAGAGGGTGGAAATCTTGAGACGACGACTTTTTCTTTCAATTTCCATCTTCGCTTTCCCTGCCTTTTGCTTTTGCTTTTGCGGATTCTGCAAATTAAAACGCGTTTCCAGGGCCACACCCAGTCCCCATTCGGGGGAGCGCTTCGCTTTTCTATGGCTGACAAGTAGAATTCTATTAGGAAATGTTTTCCTCGAAACGCATTTGGGGCAGAGAGGCATCGGAGGAGAGCTGGAGCGAGGCGAGCAAGCAAAATTAAGGCTTTCAGCACGAGAAATTGAATTTCGCAAAGAGTTATTCTCCGGCTTTTCTGCTTTGACGATGAGTTTGCCCCTTCCCCTGACATCTCTTGCGCTCAATATGTGCTTTTTCCTCCTGCAGTTTCCGGCCTTTACCGTCTGGAATTTTCTTTCCATCCTGACGATTTGATTTCCAGAGCCCCTGTTCAAGGGCTTACCACTCGTCAAGTGGTTTCCCCCTAATCGATCCGAATGCACTTTCCTAACCAAATAAAATTTGCAACTTGCAAAGAAAGGAATCAAATAGGATCCTGTCTTATAGACTAAGCTGGGGCTCTAAAAGCTTTTGTCTGCAGCTGAATTGGAAATATTTTGGGGAATTATTGGCTAATTCTCTATGCCATTTGAATGGGGATTGATGAAAACAAACGCACACACTTGTTCGGTAATTAAGTTGTGTATTTGGGTGTGCGATTGGGTCTTTGTTTGGGCCTTGGGTTGTGCGTTGGGTCTGGCTTCTGGGTTTTGGGCTCTGGGTTCTGGGAGAGTAATTTGATTTGCTGTTGTTCCACGGGCTAAATGGGCCATGTCCTTTCCACTGACCACATTCAATTTCATAGGCCATTTGGCCCAGTAAAAAGTTAAAGGAAATTACAGCAAAATATCCTTTCCTATTCAAAAGCACACACAGAAGGAGCGAGAGAGAGGGGGAGACACAGATACAAACCCAGGCATTGTGAGAGTAAATGAGTAAGAAAGAGGGAAAGAGAGAGAGAGAGAGAGATAGGTGGGGGGTGGGGAGAAAGTTATCTCGGTTATTGCATTTTGGCAAATTGGAGGCTTCCCTTTGAAGTTTTGAGCCGGATGCCGCAATCGGCATTGGCAAAATCAATATGACGCATGCGCTGCGCTTTCATCGTTGTAGCTCCCACTCCCTCCGCCAACTTTACCACACAAAAAGTATTGAAATTGGCCGAAAAGTCTAAGATAAGCGTAGTGCATTCTCGGTAAATGGCACAGATTAAATATGTACAAAGCATACATATGTACATATGTATGTACAATTAATTCACCAGTGCTACTAACTAATTGCTACTAACTTTCCTAGAGATCCTTCTAAAAGGAAGCACCGAAGGATGTCTACTTGTAGAGTTTAAATAAGGATATATTTTGTATTGATATACCATTGAAATCAGCGCACAATGGGGCATTTTTCCACTTTTTGGAATCAAAACGTTTACAGAGCGAACCCCTGTTAAGTTAACAGCTGTCACAATCAGCTGTTTGCTGGCGAGAAAACAGTTGTTTTTCACCAAGTAATTTTTCTCTGAGTTTAAAGTTTAAATAGAAGCACTAACCATACAATATATAGACAAGACACTTCATACACCGAAATTGACCGCACCAAACGGTCATTATTAACCCCCGACAGAGACGTGACGTCATGCCCCGACTGAGACGTGACGTCATGCGTTCTCATGTACTTAGCGTGTTTGCATATGTATGTGTATGAGCGCACAACTGAAATTCGTGCTCTCTCAACTTTGTTTTGAGTCGACGCTTGCCAGAATAATTGTTATTTTTGTACATGTTTAGATGCTAACTTTGTTTAATATAGAATATACTAATATAATGAGCTGATATAAGTATATATATTCACAGAAATATATTTAATTGTGTAGTTTATTATACAATGATATATTTGATCACATATAAAAAAGTAATATGCGCTAAAAAAAATATATATATATCATCCTTGAATATGGATATTAATGACATATAAATGGGTAATGGGTCCATACAGATTTTAGTGCCATATTTGGACGTCAAATTTGAAATCATCCCCATTTTTCTGATGCGAATGTCCATCCAAAGACAGAACCTGCAAGTACATACATACATATGTGTGTGTACGTGTGCAGAGCTGTGCCAGAAAAATATTTTTTAGAAGATTTCTTGAACCACAAATTTATTTGCTGAGTGTTGCTTATTGAAGCGACGCACTAATACCCTATCGACAATTAATATAATTTGATGTCATGTCCGATATACATTTTGCATTTGTACATATTTACATTCGTTCATTATATTCGTTAATGGTACATTAAGCAAAATTAGAATATAGAGGATATACAAAATATACAATTTTGTGTATTTTGGGCAAGCTTCATCATAAAATCTTAATCTCCAATAAATTCTAAAGTAATGGGTGATTTCTTAGGTAGCGGCAGCGTAACAAACCAATACAAACAAGCAGACCTACAATATGTGCACATATACAGCTAAAGCTCAGCCTCACATACATAGCGTTTGTTCTTTGCTGAGCTGAAATTTTGTTATGTGTTTTCTTCTTCAGCTTGTTGACGAACTGACCTACCGCCACAAAAGAAATTAAGCATTGTCAGGATGGGTTGGGGTGGGTGTGGGTTGGTGGGTGGGACTCTTGGACGTGGGAAGAAGGAAATATGTTTTTTTATTTTTAGTTTTATTTATTATTATGTACATATAGATATAAAGTCGCCGCTCAAATTGGCTTCCGATTGAAGATCGGTACCCAGGGAACACCACGAGGAGGCCATTACACTTGTAATGGGGTCAAAAATTAATCTGACCTTTGAGTCGACTTGATATGACTTAATTTAAAAACTTTTCAATAATTAAGTCACATCCATATTCCCCGCCTAGAATTAAATCTATTAAATATTTGTACATACATACATGTGAAAAATAGAACGTAAAAAATAAACAAAAAACAATAAACTTATAAATATTAAAAAGAATCCTACTGCCGCATAATTTTGAGCTTTTTCTCGTATGATTTTGCATTTCGATCGCTTATCATTTTTTCTGTTATCCATTTACAATTTTTCCTAATCAAAATCAATACAAACTGGTTGAGCAGCTATTTGCGACCAGGGCTCAAATAATAGAGCTGTTTTCAGAAGACTGGGAGTTGACATTAAGAACCCCAGCTTTAAAGTTCAAAACAAAGAAATTTTTGCGATCTACGATGTTCCACATTTAATTAAATCGATTAGGAACATAGTTAAAAATAGAAATCTTGATGGCGTTGTTTCGTGGAAAATAGTCGATGAATTATATAAAATCGATTCCAGAAATTCAACGCGACTCTGCCCAAAATTAACACAAAAGCATATAAATCCAAATAGTTTTGAGAAAATGAAGGTCAAATATGCCACTCAAATATTTAGCCACAGTGTAGCCGCTGCTATTCGAACAATGATGAGCACTGGAAGCTTTGAAAACTGCAAAGAAAGTGCAGAAGCGACAGCCACATTTGTTACAAAAATGAACAGATTATTTGACTGCCTCAATAGTCATGTTCATTTTCTCAAAACTATTTGGATTTATATGCTTTTGTGTTAATTTTGGGCAGAGTCGCGTTGAATTTCTGGAATCGATTTTATATAATTCATCGACTATTTTCCACGAAACAACGCCATCAAGATTTCTATTTTTAACTATGTTCCTAATCGATTTAATTAAATGTGGAACATCGTAGATCGCAAAAATTTCTTTGTTTTGAACTTTAAAGCTGGGGTTCTTAATGTCAACTCCCAGTCTTCTGAAAACAGCTCTATTATTTGAGCCCTGGTCGCAAATAGCTGCTCAACCAGTTTGTATTGATTTTGATTAGGAAAAATTGTAAATGGATAACAGAAAAAATGATAAGCGATCGAAATGCAAAATCATACGAGAAAAAGCTCAAAATTATGCGGCAGTAGGATTCTTTTTAATATTTATAAGTTTATTGTTTTTTGTTTATTTTTTACGTTCTATTTTTCACATGTATGTATGTACAAATATTTAATAGATTTAATTCTAGGCGGGGAATATGGATGTGACTTAATTATTGAAAAGTTTTTAAATTAAGTCATATCAAGTCGACTCAAAGGTCAGATTAATTTTTGACCCCATTACAAGTGTAATGGCCTCCTCGTGGTGTTCCCTGGGTACCGATCTTCAATCGGAAGCCAATTTGAGCGGCGACTTTATATCTATATGTACATAATAATAAATAAAACTAAAAATAAAAAAACATATTTCCTTCTTCCCACGTCCAAGAGTCCCACCCACCAACCCACACCCACCCCAACCCATCCTGACAATGCTTAATTTCTTTTGTGGCGGTAGGTCAGTTCGTCAACAAGCTGAAGAAGAAAACACATAACAAAATTTCAGCTCAGCAAAGAACAAACGCTATGTATGTGAGGCTGAGCTTTAGCTGTATATGTGCACATATTGTAGGTCTGCTTGTTTGTATTGGTTTGTTACGCTGCCGCTACCTAAGAAATCACCCATTACTTTAGAATTTATTGGAGATTAAGATTTTATGATGAAGCTTGCCCAAAATACACAAAATTGTATATTTTGTATATCCTCTATATTCTAATTTTGCTTAATGTACCATTAACGAATATAATGAACGAATGTAAATATGTACAAATGCAAAATGTATATCGGACATGACATCAAATTATATTAATTGTCGATAGGGTATTAGTGCGTCGCTTCAATAAGCAACACTCAGCAAATAAATTTGTGGTTCAAGAAATCTTCTAAAAAATATTTTTCTGGCACAGCTCTGCACACGTACACACACATATGTATGTATGTACTTGCAGGTTCTGTCTTTGGATGGACATTCGCATCAGAAAAATGGGGATGATTTCAAATTTGACGTCCAAATATGGCACTAAAATCTGTATGGACCCATTACCCATTTATATGTCATTAATATCCATATTCAAGGATGATATATATATATTTTTTTTAGCGCATATTACTTTTTTATATGTGATCAAATATATCATTGTATAATAAACTACACAATTAAATATATTTCTGTGAATATATATACTTATATCAGCTCATTATATTAGTATATTCTATATTAAACAAAGTTAGCATCTAAACATGTACAAAAATAACAATTATTCTGGCAAGCGTCGACTCAAAACAAAGTTGAGAGAGCACGAATTTCAGTTGTGCGCTCATACACATACATATGCAAACACGCTAAGTACATGAGAACGCATGACGTCACGTCTCAGTCGGGGCATGACGTCACGTCTCTGTCGGGGGTTAATAATGACCGTTTGGTGCGGTCAATTTCGGTGTATGAAGTGTCTTGTCTATATATTGTATGGTTAGTGATAGAAGTTAACAAACCAATTTTAGTGCGGTTTGTACAATAGATTCAAATCTTAGAGGTATTTAATATATTTTCGTTTTTGTACTGTAAAAATGTTGTGTAATTTTTAATCGTTTGACCGGTAGAATTTTGTGACAATTCTTAGTCTTTTAAGAGGCCTTCAAAATGAGTGAAACCTATTCCAACCATAAGATTTAATACATACATATTGTAAAGAATTCCACTTTCTTTCAAATGCGTATCATATTAATGTGAAATTTTGCGCACTTTCTCTGAAATTTGATATTTTAGGACGTAAACTAAAAATCCAAAATTCAGAGTTGTTTGCCGTGTGGCTGTGATAATGATCCGATCTGATCTAGATTTAAAGCTCTGATAGATGTAATGACTTTCTGTTATTCTGGGCGTGGCAAAATTTTTAAATACACTTGTATTGAAGTGATATCACAAGATCTTGGATAGAAAGTTCGGTTGCTCTAGCTTTTATAATCCCTGAGATCTAGGCGTTGATATGGGCGAACGAGCACAGCATACGGACTTTTCTTCATTGTGGCTATATTAATGATTCGATCTGATCCAGATTCAACACTTTGATAGATATGGTAGTTCTCTATGCCTTTTAGGTTTTCTCTTACTGTCAAAATTGTGCATTCCACTGATTTGCGTTCTTTGTGTGGGCGGAAAGTGTACAGAAGCTTGGAGACAAAATTTGGTACATCTAGCTCCTATAGTCTCGGAGATCTAGGAAGTTATTATTAAGTTATTAATTAATGCCACAAAAAGTGGAAAAATTTCCCATATTGTGTTCGATTGTTTCGATTGTGTTCTAGGAAAAAGAAGCGAATGTTCATCCATAAGCCAAGGGAAACCTATCTCTGAAGTTCAGTGTTGGTTAACCTTTTAGACGTTTAAGCCGAAATAGTTGTCCAACACCCAAAGAAAGTATATGTAGTTGGTTGGATACATACATATGTACATATGTACATATGTAGATACATAGTAGTACCTAAAATATACCCGACCCTAAAGAATTATGCTAAGGGATAAAGTTTATTTGCCAGACGTTTTTGCTTTTCTTTAATTAATGCAATTGAAGTGCACTTTGGCCCCGCTCTCCCAACTCGCTCCATCCGAAAGCAGATTATCCACCACCGAAAGGGCACCACCATCACCATAACCGCCAGCAGCAGCACCACCACCACCGCTGACCAGTAACTGCCTCGCGGCTAGCTAAAGTGCAGCGGCAGCATCAGCATCAGCAGAGGACGTCGAACCACCACCACCAGATCACCAAAAAAAGTTCTCCAAAAAACTGCTCCATACCAACCGCATGGACATCCATAAACAAATATTTGAAATCTCCCAAAGCTTCGGCCAGCAAGGCTTGCACCAGTGCGCTACAGTTACTGGGAATAAACGAACGACCACCTACTACTCGTAGCCTTGTTTGAACGCTTCTTCTTTTGCAGACTTTTCAAGAGCTACAGACAATGTCAGTGGTGATAATAGAAAAAACGATTTCGAAAGCATTTGCTCCTACTGTTTGAATCGGAAATCTTGAAAAATATCTCTGCCATTCACAAATATTAGCACAATGCACTATCTAAAACCATGAAACATGATGTATCATGTGCATAAGTACACATCTTGTGCCGACTTTAGTAAAAGCTGGGCTTGCTCTAGAAACTTTAGCAAGGGGTTATTCCTGCCAGTTTTCGGGTAGAGCATCGTTCGAGGGCAGAGACCCAGAGCCGCTGCTGACGCTGCTGTGGATGCTTTCGCGGAACATCAAAAATATACACACTGACAATAGCAACGGCCATAGCGACAAAAGAGTTTTTACAATGGATGTAAAAATTCAAAATTCAAGCACCACTTCAGAGGGTCGGCCGTACGATAATTGAAATGGACAGCATTCGGCTGCATGAACGGGGTAGGATTACGTGGTGGCGGTACGAGGCGATGGAAGGACGTATTCTGGAAATCAGACATTTTGTATACAGTCGGGACGGGACCCGTTCTTCCGCTGCCGTTTTTGTGTTGCATAACAAACAGCAAAATGGTTAAAAAAATAAAAAATAACATAAAAAAAGTAAACTGCATCGCTGGGGAAATACATTCCATTTTCAACAGATCCCTTGCCATTTATTAATCTATCCTTCAGTGCTTTCATCCGCGCTTTCATCACAGTCGAACCACCACCACCTAGAGACGGACCTTAAGGACCTTAACAAAAAGAGCCTGGCGCTGACGGCTAATGCTTGCATCAGGATTCGTAGGAACCGAAGTGAAACAAGTATCCCAAGCAGATGAAGTGCTAAACAATTAATTAGAAAAGTTTGTTTTCTTCGTTCTGTCCGGCTTCGAGTTGAAAACCAATTTTAAAGTTGCCAAGCATCATCCATCCCCCATAAAAACTTGCTCGAGGTGGTGCGGGTGGAAAGTGTTTCGAATGCTTGTGGAAAGGGGTTGTACGGGAAAATGCAAATGAAAGCTCCTGATTAAAGTACTCGGCAATCAGTAGAAAGTATATCTGTGGCAAAGACCTGTACAAAGTACCCTGGTCCAACACAGCCACTCTAGAGAAATTGATTACAATTGGCTTAGAGATCAAGTTACGGGCTGTAACACCCAGGGATTGAAACATATCATGATTGCCCGTGGAAAATATTGACATGAACACTAGTGTTGCTTCAGGAAACGTTTTTATACGTTTTTATAGAATGTCATAACTGGTATAAATGTACTTAAAAATGTAGAGATGCAAATGTATGTACATATGTACATATATGAGTACCAAAGGGTATATTCTGTGTCGAGCACTGGAATCCGATGTACAACCCATCCACCCACTCATCTATGGGTGCACAGCAGGGTGACTCGTTATCAGTCTCAATTATGTAAATTAAGCTTTAATTTCGCTTGCTTTTGTTACATTAATGCCAGGTTCTCTGGATCCCTCTAGCCTCTAGATCCCATTCTCTATTTGTATGTACATATGTATGTATGTACATACATATACCGTTTGTGGCTGTTCCCTGTGGTATACTCCCGTGATGTCGTGTCGGTATTGTACATGGATATACATATATATATATACACACTAATGCAATTTTTTATGGCATGTGAACACACACAATCCGCGACACAGATACACACATGTACATACATATGTACATATCTGTTGCAATTTATGGGAAAGCAGAAAGAGAAAAAAAAATTTAAAAAACCATTTGATGTGCTAACAGAATAACAAAGCAAATGCCGGTCGCTATGTTTTGGACACACACACACACACACACACAAACACACACACATACGCATATATATACACAGAAACACACACATACACACGAGAGAAGTCACTCAGAGAATCGCACACGTGTACACCACCAGGCCACATATCAAAGGCCATAAAAAAAGTTGTATACTCTGCAGATTCGGGGTGCTATAATTTTGATAAAAATCTTGAGCTGGCTTTTTCCACCTCCTTACGAGCATGGTCATCCCTCGATTTGGCTCAATCTGACAGTCTGGGTGTCAGATCATATTTTAGAAAAATAGTGTATAAATCCAAGACCAAAGAATGTTTCTGAAATTCGCGAAACCTATTTTTGTACGTCAATTGAATGGCAAAGGAACCATCTGAGGACTTTTGAAGCTACCATATGGCTGCAGTGAAGGATGGTTCGAAAGGTCATCTTTTATGCTGCGACTATCTCAGTCCCAGTTTAATAAATGTCCTCGTAGCGCTAAGGAACGATTGGGTATTAAGGGTATTGCCTCTTTCGATCATCGAAATAGTCCCACCTTTGTCCTTATTTTGTTGTTTCTTTTAGAGCTTTGCCGCAAATTCAATTTCCGCGCATTGTGCGCAGGACACTGCTCCCCCATACAACTTCCACTCCCCCCATAAAAACACACACATACAGCTACATATGCATGCGCAGTAGAGAGAATTGGTGCTCTCACGTTTTGCATTTGCTTCCTGGTGTTGGTTTTTGGGTGCAAATTGCGCAATCTATGAAAATCAAAACAACGCCCCACAAATACAAGCACAAAAGCACAAAGAAATGGAGAGGAAACGAGAGCCAAGAAAGAGAGAGAGAGAGTGCTTGGAGTTTTGCGAGAATTGGTAGCTGAGTAGTGCGGTGCAAGGAAGTGGATACTACTTGGCCACCGGCCGGCAGCTGTGGCAGCGCTCTCCACAATGCATATAATTTGTACGAGTATATAGCATTGTGTCAGAGTTCAATATCCTACACAGACAAACCCTTACTTACAGTGAGTGAGTGAGTGAGTGAGAGAGCGAGCTAGAGAGAGGGTATTATAGAGAGAGAGAGAGAGAGCTGCATGTGGCATTAGAGATGGTGGGTGGCGGTGGTGTTGGTGGTGGTAGTGTGCTGGTTGTTTGGTGGTCCTGCTGCGCTTTTTCTTTTATCATTTTTTGGTCAGGTGACAGAATACGGTCCACCGATACATTCTCTATGTACAACACACACATATAGACTTCCAAGTATATAAACACATACATACATATGTATGTGCATATGTACATACATAATAGATCGGATTATGAATGAAAATCCAGCTTATGATATATTAGAATTAATGTTTGTTGTCATTGCCGTTAATGTTATCCGGCACTAAAAAGCAAATTTCAATGATGGGATGAGAATCAGATAAGAATGGGAATGGGATAGACCCACGATAGAGGGAATACTATTGAGCATGTGTGGTATTTTTTCCCTTGGGAAATTAGCTAAAATAGATATATTATTTTAAAATACAATTTATATAAGCATTTTCTACTTTACATATATTTTATTTTTGTATCTTACTTTAGAATGCATTTTTTCTCTTATTCAATTATCGCCCATATATGTATCTACATGTCTACATTTTTCACATCAGAATTGCTTATCAGAATGGACTATCATCAAACGATCTTTAAAGCAGAACATACATATCTTGAGAGATGTGCAAAATGCCACCACCAACAGATTGTTTAACACCCATCTTAACACGCATCTTGATCAGCTTTATCATGAGTTTAGGTGAATGAGTATAAATCGAATCCATCGTTTGGCTGGGGACAATCCATTTATTTCAGTCCGTTAGATTCATTAATTAACCAGAGCCATGATATTTGTCCAATTATGAGCAGGCCAGAGCAGAGTGTGGTCGTTCGGTCAGGCCAACGCCAAAACCGGTGTGTTTGTTGGTAACGTCTCATTTAGCGGCAACCCTTATTGACACCGTATACCTGGGACAAACTCCGCACATGTAGCACGCTAATGACGCAGGCGAGGCAGCCTAGGGTTTTCGATGGTTGGGGTCGTAGTCTGGACCGAGGAAACGCAAGACAACAGCCAGCGTCAAAGCCAGAGCCAGAGCCTGAACCGGGAATCGTTTCAAACTCTACGTCTATCTGAGGGAGATGCAATCTGAATCTGAATTCGAATCTGAATCGCCGTACGAGCGGGGTGCATTGAACCCAGTGGCAACTGGCGAGGAAGCCTGCAACACAATGCTGATCATTTGTAGCGAATTCGCCTCATGAACACAATCGGGGTGCAAATTAATTCGATGGCTATCGAACCGGCATTTCCCCCCCCCATGTACCATATTTGCAGCAGAAAATAATAAATACATTAACAGAGCATCTACAGAGGTTAAGGCAGAGTTTAAAGCATCAATTATATACATACATACTATATTCAAAATAAAATGTAGAACTATGTTCTAAACTAAATATATGTACATATACATAATTGCAAAATGCCAAGATCAGATAGTTATACATACATATGTAGTAAGACATTTTTATAATAAATACACTGAAAACCAATAGAATAGACTCAACGCGCTCTGCGGATAAGATTGGTTACATTTGGGAATCAATCACTGAAATGCATGGAACACCGAATTATAGCAACCCGTTTTTTCCGATGAAAAACGCTTTAGTTGGGATGGACCTGATGAGGTCAATTATAAATTTCATGATTTAAGAAAGAAAGAACATCATTGGACCCGTCACCATAGTCGTGACATTTGGTGTTGTGTATGTCACGTTTGATATCCAGTTTTCCGCTACAAAGACCTACTCCAAAACGTCATTTCCCTACTTTTCCAACACTTTTGAGACACTATATTGGACTTTTCAACAAGATTGTGCCCCAATCCATAAAGAAGTGAACTGAACCCCAAAATGTTGCATTAAGCGTATCTGTTTCTGAAGATATTCCAAACCAGTAAAAAGAATCTTTGTTTTTTTTTGTTTCTGAATGACTTTTCTTCGAGGGTAGTGGAATTCTTTTTACCATAGAACAAAGCCTTTCTTTCGTGTTTAATAAACGGACGGCTGTTATCCCACTGCTGGCCTTGTTTTAAGGAACAGTTTAAGTTCAGCAGAGTCGCATAGCGCCTGAAAATATTTTTATAGATTGATAAGAAATGCCTCAACGCATAAATACATAGTTATGTAGTCTGAACATTATTGAGGCATGCTGGGACCAATAATCCGCCCCTCGAGCTACACCACTGTGCCTTGTTCTGTGCGTGCGACAATAAAACCGAACAAAAGCCACTGGTAGACGTGCTACATGCTACATGCTACAAAAGTGTCAATAAGTCGCAAGTCCCATAAATAGAATGGAATCGAACCGAACTGAAGCTTAAGATTCCCCATCCTCTGGCGGCAGCGACAGCTGCATCTCCTGGGCCCGATCTTCCAGCGGACCTGGTGGTGGTGGAAAGCTAATATGGTGGTTAGATCTCTCCCGCTCTCGCGCTCTATTCACGGGGAAAGTGCTACATAACTTGATGCTCGACAAAAAAAAAAAGAGAAATGCAAATCGATTGGTTCAGGTTCTGGTTCTGTTTCTGTTTTTGCACCGAGAAAGGGTTAGCTTTCTCTTTTTGAAAACGGGTTCGTCTGGTTTGGCTTTGCTTCGGGGCCTGTCGCAAAGTTTTAAAACATTTTGACACATGTCCGTCCGCAGACGGGGGACTCGTATTTGAAAATGAGAAATGTTTCAGGAAAATTAAGACATATGGCTGCATTTTTTACAATAAAGAATGCGCAGGGTTGCGATCGGAAGGGTTCGTTTCGTTTGATCGCTGGGAAAGTTGGCTCTGGAAATGCAAGTCGGATAGGCCACAGCCACGCCCTAACTTCCCCACTTAAGCACTTCCCCCACACGTTTTCCACCCATGCCCCCACCACCACTCAGAAACCGTTTACTCTGGCACGGAAAGAAGGGCACCACTCCATGGAAAAGCAGCAGAATGAAACAACAACAACAACAACATAAAATTAAACGAATTGGGTCAAAGGATAAACGGTATTATCTTCAAGAGCCTATGGTAAAAAACAAGTAGGAAAGAATGTGAGCGAAAAGAAATCCAAAGAAACCGAGTCACAAGAAGGAGAGTGGCAACAAAAAACACGGAGAGTCCTTAAAAAAGGAACGAAGCAAACGGTTGCCACTCGAGGGGCATGCACATGACGTTCATCCATCCCCCAGCATCCCGAAACACCCAAGCATCCACCCAAGCATCAGCCTTTTCTCCGCCTCAAGGCCTGGCCAGGGCCCGTCCTCCTCCACCCATAATGTTGTCAAGCGAAGCGTAGAACTTTCATCATTTATAACACGGAAGCTGTGTGTGTCTGAGAGATAGAGAGAGCTCTCTCTAGAGTGTGTATGTATAAGAGAGAGAAGAGCTGTCTGTGAGAGTATGTGTGTGTTAGAGAGATTCAGTATCTGCGTTAGGGGCAAGTGTATGTCTGTGTGCATGCTTGATTAATATTACTTGCCTGCAAGGTGCTCTCGCGCTTCCCTGCTGATTCTCTCTCTGATGCACCCCCTACCCTAAGAAATTGAGAGAGAACCGGTGGCCGGCATATCCCTTTTTCTGCCCCTGCATCTCTGAAATATCTCGCTTTCTCTCTCTATCCGACAGATTAAGGAAAGCCCTAAAAGGGGGGCAAGTTTCGGGAAAAGCTTAATTTTTTTCTGAATTTTTCAATAAATCCATGAATGGGGGCTTCCATCGCAAGGCTGATCCAAAAAATTGCCGACATCAGACTAGTTTTTAGATCATAAAGAGACCTAACACCAGCGTATAGTATGAAACTGTATAGGATTGGGTTCTACAAGCCAAGAATTGTTTGCTCCAGAGGGAAATTTCGAGCCTAATATACCTGTATCTTACGGTTTCAAGGATCCTCCTCTGTCTTCAATGCCCTATATCTGAGCTACGCCGCGAGTCCTGAGTACTTAGTCCTGTTTTCATAAGTGTCGCAAAATGAAGTAAATTTGCATCATTCGCAAAAAGTCAAATTCTTGGTACCCTCCTCCCAAATCTCGCCCTCTGAAACCATCTCTGTCTCTAGCCACATCTCCTTCTCTCTCTCTCTATTTCTGTGCTTTGCTCTCTCAGGCGCTCTTTTGCTCGCTCCATTGCCCAAAAAGGGTGTGTACTGCCGGCCGGCTGGGTCGTTCAGAGAGCGAAAAAGAGGTCCTGCCAGTGTAACAGGGCGCAGTGCAGTCCTGGTGGTGGCTGCTCTCCCTCTCTCTCACTTTGTCGTCCTGTCTCTGTTGCGCCACTGCTCTATTGGGGGCGCTACGTAAAGGATGAACGAGAAGGCGCCAGCCAGCCCTCTATCGTTTAGCGTTTGGTTCTGCTGCTCCTGATAGCTGTGCTTGCTGGCCGGCCGTCTTTCGAGTCCTGGCTGTGTGTCTGCCTTTTAGTCGGTTCAGTCGTACGTGTTCGTTCGTTGCTTTCGTTCGGTTTTGATTCCATTCGGTTGTGTTTCTCGTTCGAGAACATTCATTTATAATTTTTTGACTCCTCTGCACCGGTTTTTGTGTTGTATATGTATATACTTCTATATACTTATGTATATTCAGTTACGAATTAGTTGTGTTCTTGGTTTTTATCCAACTAAAACTACAACTGCAAAAAACTGTCACAGCGAAAACTAGGAACTAGAAATACCAAAACAGCAATATTTGTGCAATTCCCAATCGGAACTATACGTTTTTTTACAATCGTCGTGCAATATTAGAACCAAAGATACTTTATTCCCCTAGTTAATCTATTAGTTTTCTTCCCTTGAAGGACACTTGTATAAGAAAAGGATAGCCCAACATTTTTTCGTATTTTTTCGAGTGTGTGATCTGAAAGTGCGGTCTCGTCCAACTCTAAACTACTACGCGGAAAATATTAAGAGGAAAAAAACACCATCCTTCAAACGTTGGACAAAGGAGCGTGCAAGGGAGACAGGCATCGCAGTTACATAGAAAAAGCTAGAGAGAGAGAGAGAGAGAGAGAGAGAGAGAGAGACACAGAGTGAGAGGGAGTGCTAGACTTGGGAAAGAGCGAGAGCCAACGAGTCGACGCGAGACTTCAAGAAAGTTTTTTGTGTGCAATCAATATATATTATAGTCAGTCCTCCCCCGGCCCAAAACTATCCCCGACTTTCAAGCAGCTGTATGACAGAATTTCTTCCCAACCGGCATGTCGCTCCTACTATTCCGTCTTGGCCCGAAAGCATGTAAGTACGGGTAATAGCCGAATGATCTAATCAACATCCTGTATATAGTACATACTCGTACATATGTATATACATATGTATGTAGCTGCAGTTGAGCAATGCGAATCGATTGAGGGGCCGACATTGAAAATTTCCATGACACTTATTATTTGTTTTCTATTTTTTATAATTGGCGAGAGGAAAGTCCAAGGTAAAATAATACACGTGGTACATCAAAGGGAGGATCACAGCTTGAATGATAAGAGAAGCGTATTTGAAGGAAATACAAATATTAGATGAATTTATCGATAAAAACGACTTAAATGCTAAAAACTTATATTTTAAAGAATTTTCTTTTTCGTTTTCTATTTCTAAATCGGATCGGATTGATAACAGGGGAGTAATGGGCATACAATTTCATTGGCAAACAAAATGTCTTGAATTGCTGAATTATTTTTGGGTACTGAAAAATAAGAATACTCATCATTTAAGTTATAATATGTACTATGATTTATCATCATCTACATACGTGCATATGTATGTATGTATATCGTTGATCGGGTAATGAAAATTATTTGTCAATTGAAATCTGCTCCACAGATGCTGCATTTGTTCCGGCAATATTCCATTCAAGGTGAAGCCCTGACTTGGGTGTCCCTGTCCCTGTTCCTTTCTCTGTTTCTTGCTCTGTTCCTATCTCTGAAGCACACCACCCCTTGTGACCCTCAGGACATGCCCTGACCCACCTCAATTCCCTCCTCTAAGGCTATCCAGCACTCCCGACACACATTCCCGAATGAGGTCACAGATATCGGCGCAAAAGTGTCAATTACACATTTTGCGCTCTTGGTTCTTCCTTTCAGTCATATACACACGCACACGCCAGGGGGTCCTGGAGGGAATGGTGTCTGTATTATGCTGTATCACGCCATGCTGTGCAATTAAACCATGTCCCCCTCACTCTTGTCCTTTGTCAGTATTTCTTTTTCCCTCTGTCTCCTTCTCCCTCTCCCTCTGGGCCTGTCTTTTTCTTGCTCCGGTTGTGGGTGTGATTTCTCTTTATGCACTTTTTTGCTATGCACATCCCTTTGTTTGAGGCGCCTTTTGATGCAAATATTTATTCGTTCATCTTTCCGCTTACCCGTTTTTGCATGGGCTGCATCTTCACCTTTAGCACGCTGCCTTTTGAGGTTTGTTTGTCATTCAATGCACCCATGCACCATTCAATGCCCAAGTGCCTGTCCCTTTTTGCAGGGGTTCAATGAACGCGGAACCTGGCTTCTAAACAGCTGTTGACACTGAAGAATGGGAAAGTGGAAAACACACACACATACACATACACATACACATGCATATGTATATATGTATACATAAATGGAAAACTAGACAACCCAAAGCCACAGGCACAGATGCAGTCAGAGTTCAATGACCTCAAAGACTGGGCAGGACATGGCCGTGGACTGCGACTGCGACTGAAACCGGGACTGGGACAGGACTTGCCTGCTCGCTCGTTTGTTTGTTTTTCACGTCAGGTTTTTACCCTATTTTCAGTGCAGACAAAGTGCCGCACACAAACACGCGAGCAGGCAGACGTCCAGGATCGAGCAGGAACTAGGAAGCCCGTCCTTTTCGGTCTCTCACTCTCTCTCTCTCTCCTTTTCAACCCCCAAAAAAAATTCCAATTGGATAGAGTAGGATACTTGGATAAACTAGTCTTAGACGACTATGACAGCACACTAGATGCATGAGTTGGAGAAACTCGTACATAAATGTGTACATATGTATGTATGTACATATATGTATTATATAGGTTTGTTTTAACAAAAGAATATGCAAATTAAAAAATGCAATGCACCCAGAAAATTTCAGCTAAAATTAAGTGAAAATAACATTGAAAGATACAGTTTTTCCTCTCGCAGAAATCAACACAAACCATCAATTGAAAATTTCCGATCTGCCACCATCAATTCAATATCTTCAATCTGTATCACATTACTTCTTGCCATTAACTTCTCAGTGTTTAGCTCAGAGGGAGAGTAAAATTGAATATAATACCTAGTCGACATATTTAGATATCATATCAGTGGCGCTTTACATTTACGTATGTATGTATGTATGTATGTACATATGTGTGTACCTTTTTGGGAATACACACACACACTTTCCCACACGTCGCAAAAGCGATTTAATTAGATTCCGAACCATTAGGCGAGTATTTTGTGCTAACAAAAAAAAAAAAGCTACACAAGCCAACGTCCAAACACCCAAAAACCCGAATTCCATACTCCATAACTCATTGTTGTTTGATAAACAGATTTCAGCTTTGACTTACCCTTGTCGTCCATTATGCAAGGAGAGGGTGGGTGGGGGCACCATGTGATACTCTACTCCTGGGCAGTGGTGCTGATGGTGGTACTGGTGGTGGTACTGGTGGTGGTGGTGGTGACAGCAGTCACTGTCACTGACAGTGTCAGTGAGTATCATTTTCAAAGGCACTCTTCATGTTAGAAGAGGGGAACACACGAACTCGTGTGTGAAACGCTCTTATCCGGCAGTTTTTTGTTCCGATCGTTGAAAATTCGTCTCCTCCTCTATGGAATACGAATTTTGCAATTCTTAAAAAGCAAATGTGTACATAAGCATGTACATATTTTTCCTTTGTCTTGGAGCTCTTATTTCATTCTATTCCGTACTCCAATCATGGATTTACTTTTTTTTACTTATTTTTCCGCCACAGATTCAAGGCTTTTAAAGGCCTACACATACATATGTATGTACATATTTGTACACACATGTATCTCCTGTATTTTAACTGTATTTTTATCTTTTTGTCAAATGGAATTTTTCTTAAACTCTATGCATCAGATTGAGTCACATTGGATATAGCTACATACACATATTCATACATACATACATATGTACATATGTAATATGTGAACAGAGTAGATATAGATTTCACTAAGAAGGGAATCATGCAATAAATAAATGTATATTGTGGAATCCTAAAGTACTATTACTAACACTATTCCATACTCTACGTAACTCTACAAATACCTTTCATTTTCCATTGCAGATTGAGTAAAAGCAAGAGAGCAATCGAATAGCCATCATTTATCAGGGGCAAAAAGAACAAGAAGATATAGGAGCAGATCCTTGGAGGCGACGCATTTTTACACTGCAGAAAGCAGAATAAATCTGGAGAAGAATATAACAGAACCGAATTGAACAGATCGAAAGACCGGAAAGAGAGTAAAGCTAAAACCAAACACCACCAAATAAAACCAACTACTATTAATTTAACAAAGCATAAACGAATACTCATATTTAAGCGGTACGACTACTCGTAAACACACTTATATTGTACAAGAGGATAACAGATAATACAACTAACTATATTCTATATATGATATATGTATGTATGTATGTATATTTGAAAACCAAAGCTAAGTTCCAACAACAAAAACCAACCAGCGCAAAATTAGTAAAAGTATTAAAGTAAAAAAGGAAACAACAACAACAAAAAATAATTGCTATCTTTTTGCATTTTTGCAATTTTATAAAAAACAAAAAAATCCGAAACTGAAAAGAAAATACAAAAAAAAACAATCAACAATAAATTCTCAAAACACTATAAATAAACACTCGGCGAAAGCAAAACATTTAGTAAAATTTACTCTTTTATCTTAAAAACAAAGAAAATCCAAAAAATATACGAACGATTATTTTATTCAAGGCATAAGTTTAATTCAAAACGTTTTAGACAAAGAACGCCGTAGAACTTAACTTAAAAAGAGAGAAAACGTTTTTTGCGCGATCGTAGTTGATCTAAAAACCCCACACAACCGAACTAAAAACCACAGCAACAACCACTTCTGCAGCTAAACAACTTCACGGGGGACTTGTGCAAAGCGCAGTCGAAACTAAAATTAAATACATATACAAATAAAAATATACATAAACAAAAACAAAAACTAAAATTAAAAGAAGAGAACTTAATTCGTAAGCGTTAACAAACCAAGCAGTGAGATTAATTACTAAGCGAGCGACAACAACCATCTTACAGGCAAAAAACCAAACAGCCAACAAGCTAAGCAAAAAACAACCAGCCAATAAACAAATCGCGTAGTACCGAAACCGGAACCAAAAAACTAAAGCAAAATGACCAACGCCATGGATATCGTGAAGAATGGCAGCGCCAACGGCTCCGTGGACGGCAGCAATGATGAGTCGCGCACCAATTTGATTGTCAACTATCTGCCACAGACCATGACGCAAGAGGAAATGCGATCGCTCTTCTCGAGCATCGGTGAGCTCGAGAGTTGCAAACTGGTGCGTGATAAAGTCTCAGGTAATTTGGGTAAATATTAACCAATGATTCTATAATTCATTTCTAAGCGTTTTTCTATATTTCTCTGTCATTCAACATATACATATGTACATATACATACATAAATATGTATATTCTTTGATTCAATCCTTAGCTTATTAGCCATTTTCAAATACTTTACTGCCTAGTTAGATATCCCTATACATATGTATTTCTATAGTTTATATGAAAACCAATAAAATACTAGAACTCCAATTCCAAGCATGTTATTTATACATATGTACATATGTCATATCAGTTTTGTATTATCTATATGTAGATATGTACTTACATATGTATGTATGTATGTAAGTATGTATGTAGCAGCCATCATGGTGAATGTAAATCTCTAATCTCTGAAATTTGTTCTCCGCTTTCCCGTTTAAAGTCTTGCCAGCATCGTTGACCGCACTCAATCCAGCACTCCAGCAAGGTAAGTGCTCCAAAATAACACTAATATCTCAGACATAATGATACATTGAATCTTTTAGGCCAAAGCCTGGGCTATGGCTTTGTCAACTATGTGCGGGCCGAAGATGCTGAGAAGGCTGTGAACACCCTGAACGGTTTGCGTTTGCAGAATAAGGTTATTAAAGTATCATACGCCCGTCCAAGTTCAGAATCTATAAAGGGTGCTAATTTATATGTATCGGGTCTTCCGAAGAATCTATCACAACCAGACTTGGAGGGGATGTTCGCATCGTTCGGCAAGATAATTACATCTCGTATACTCTGTGATAATATTTCCGGTAGGTCATCTGATTGTATGCAATTATTTTGCAATTATTAACTAACTGACGGGTTTTCTATATATGTATGTCCATACCAGGTCTATCGAAGGGAGTCGGTTTTATTCGCTTCGATCAACGCAACGAAGCCGAGCGGGCCATACAAGAGTTAAATGGCAAGACCCCCAAGGGTTATGCCGAGCCGATTACCGTAAAGTTTGCCAACAATCCGAGCAACAGCGCTAAGGCCCAGATCGCGCCGCCCCTGACCGCCTACTTGACGCCTCAGGCGGCTGCGGCCACCCGACGTCTGGCCGGCGCTCTACCAAACGCTGGTCGCATCAGGTGTGTACTCCTTTCTACATATCCCAGATTCCATCCCAGATTGAGACCCAGATTCAGACCCAGACCCAGAACCAAACCCAGAACCAAACCCAGCCGCATTCTCAATTAGTCCCATTTAATTTAATAATACATTTAATAATACGATTTGTTTAATCGTATGTCTGCCTACGGAGGTGGGTGGGGTAAAATTACTTAAGCGAGTTTAAATAATTTCCTTCCCTTTCTGTTCAGTAAAAAAAAGAAACAAAAAAGATTACCCAAATGAAATCTTCGTTTCTATGTATATGCGTATATATTCGAGTTCAGTTGAAAAAAAACTTGGCTATATATTATATTTTCGATTCGATTATCCAGCCTACCATTTTTGTCATTTTGATTCTACTTTCCTTCTTTCTTTCTTTGTCTTTTTGGAAAAAAATGTTGTCCTTATTTTTAGCATTGGAAAGTGTCCCATGTTTACGGTTGACAGGGGCCTACGAAGGTGAATTATTGGATCTTGTTCATTTCGCACTCTCATACGATACTTATCGCCGTAGAAATACGATTACTTATTTGATTTTTATTTACCTTACCATGTTAAAATACTACCATGTTCGTGTAACCATTCCTAACCCTATCCGCTTCCGTTTCCGTTCCTGATTTTGTTCTTACTGCATCGAGAGCAGCAAAGATTACATGCAAGTTCTTAGCAATTGAGCGGATTTAGACAAAACAAAATTGATGTGTACCTTCCGAGCACAGTGTAATGCTGCAGTTGTACTCTTACACCATGGAATTCCCACTCTCGAAGCATACAACTTAAAGAACTCTCCAACCAAAAACTCAGCTAACCAGCCTAGTTTTCTCGGAGAGGGTTTCCCGACATAAACAAAATTAATTTTGGTTAAAAACGACGCTATCGATGACAATAGTTACAAGAAGATTATTAATCGAACTCTTACTTATCGTTTCCCATCAACGAAAATGATTCGATCACACTTTAGATACTCGCCATTGGCCGGTGATCTATTGGCCAACTCGATATTGCCCGGCAACGCAATGACCGGATCTGGATGGTGCATATTTGTCTACAATCTGGCCCCGGAGACCGAGGAGAACGTGCTTTGGCAGCTGTTTGGACCTTTCGGGGCAGTTCAGTCGGTGAAGGTGATCCGGGACCTGCAGACCAGTAAGTGCAAGGGATTCGGCTTCGTCACAATGACCAACTACGACGAGGCTGTGGTGGCCATCCAGTCCCTTAATGGCTACACCCTGGGCAACCGTGTGCTCCAGGTCAGCTTTAAGACTAACAAAACTAAAACTACTTAAGCGAAACTGAACTAGTGTCTAGTCGTAAGCGTAGCCCTCTCTCTCTTTTAATACTCTATGATTTGACACTACCGAGACTTTCCGAACGATTGAAAGTTTGATTTGCCAACGGCGCGACGCGTCTACAAGTTGTAGTCAAAATTACCCATTTACTTATACAAAGATAAAGATAAAAACGATAAAGATAAAGATAAGCATAAATCAAAATCAAAATCATGATCATGATTCATGCGATATGAGAGGAAGAGGAAGATTCTCTATGATTTGATTTGATTTGTATGCTAACGAAATTATTATGATTGTAATTCTAATGAAATCTTAGTGAAAATTGATTTGATTTCGTGCATGTGGCGAGTACCGATGACACGTCGATATGCATGCACGAATAGTTACTCGGAACTATATAATTTGATTCGATTAACCAGGACCCAGAAACAAACAAAGCTTAAATGAGGCAACGAGAAACACAACAGCAAGTAAGAAGTGAAACGAAGCAGAACCTTTAGGAAAAACAAGACACATGTCTATAAATTGACAGAATGAATATGGGAGGCAATGAAGATTGGTCGCATTGCATTGACACAAAACAAAAAAAACAAAACAAACAAAAAAAAAACAACAAAAAAATGAAAAAAAAAAAAACGAAAAAAATTTGAATCAAGAAAATGATCCAAGTCGCAATATTTAGAAACGATTCTTTTTTTTTTTTTGACTTATCGATATGTAATTCAATTTTATTATATTCCATTAAACAGTATACATATGTATTTAACGAGCTAACCAAATGATTTACTTAATGTCTACTGATTTAAGCAAAACCCAAATAACTCACACACACACACACACACATACACACACATCTTTCTCTCAGCTTACCTAATTACTTCTTATACTTATTATAATGGATATGCATAGATATATTATATTGTATTGTATTGTATTTTGAGTTAGTTTTGCCAGGTTTATCTTACGATTAATTCTAGTTCCACTCGATATGATGTATTCACAACTTATTCAAATGATTTCGCATTGATTTTGGACTCGAAAACAAAACGAAAACGAATGCCACGCCGTCAGAAATCTCTCCAAACGCAACAAGAACCCAATAAACACAAAAACGGACATACACACACACATACACACACATACACACACACACACACACACACACACAAAAACAAACACACACATAGACACGAACCACGAAAATTGAAACACTCATTATTATATAGAAGATACATACATGTATATCTAGCCAGATTTAATGATCCTTTTTTCGTCGTCTAAGCGGAGGAGAACAATGTATATTCAATATTCATAATCGTCAAGTGCAAACCAAAGTAAACGAAACTAAGAAGAAAACCTATTATATTGTATTCATTATTATATATTATTATGCCTACTTATTATTCCATTTTTATAATTATTATAACTTATTGAATGCCACCAAAGCGAAACTAAACAAAAAAATGAAACAAAACTACCACAAAATAACAAAAATAAAATAAAAAAGGCGAATAACCACTAAAAATATATATTTATTATTAAATAAATGTGTGACCTATTCCAAAAACTATGCAAAAAAATGAAAAAGCGAAAAAACCACAAAAAACCAAAACACAACCATTTGTTTTCTTTTATCCAACCAAAAACCAAAAAAACAACATCACACAAAATTGGCAACGCCGCAGGTGACTTGTGATCGGAGTGGAGTAACCCTCTGAGAGGTTTGGCAACAGGCCAAGTGAAATGCGGTAACACACCCACATACAACCATAGAAACTACTACAACAACAGCACTCGCATTTATACAAAGATACTCGAAATACGAACTATGTTTCAACGATCTATAAAAATATAACTAAGTTTTAACTGGTTTTATATCGTACGCATACATACATACATACATAAATATTATCCAATCATAGGCAGTATATAAGTACACATACATACATACATTCACACATACAAACAATATGTATATGCAATGTATATTTGAACAAAAAGAGCCAACTAGTTGCCCTTGCATATTTCGATTTTCCATTTCTATATCCTAGTTTTATTCCACCTCTCAGCCCTAATGATCATTCAGTAGAGTCTACTAACAATCAATATGTGTGTCTGTAGTATTAGAAACAAAGAAATAACATAAAAGATGAATACAGAAAACCACAAAAAAACAAACAAATAACAACTAAAAAATCGAAAGCGGAAAACATTTTTTTAAAAGTAAACACTTTTTGGGTGTACTCGTATCTGGTGCCCAAAAGGCAAGGCCACATCTACATGGCACGCGACGCTAATGCTAAGAAGTACTTAAAAACCAAAATATAAGTATACAATAATACAAAAATAATACTTAAGAAATGGAGGGGAAAAGAGATAACCAATAACCGCTCCAGCAGAGTAACATATTGTGGGAGCTGCGAGTGCAAATTAAAAACACCAAATTTTTAAATATAAACGATGTAACATTTTTTAAACAAAGATTTATAGTAAAATTTATTGAAATACATATACACATATATATGTATTTGAATATATACATATGTATGTATGTATATAAACACATATGTATACACAGAGGGAGAGTAAGCAAGAAGGTAAAAAAGCAAAAAAGATGAGAAAATAGTACGGAATACATGTCAGAGAAATACGCGCAAAACAAAATGTGAAATACATTAAAAATATAACTTAAAAAAAAAAGGACAAAACCGAACTGCTTAAACGACAGACAAGAAATGGTAACGAACCAAAAGCATGATCAACTAGAAATCAAAATCCCCCAAAAATCGACAAACAGAAAAATTTTTGCTTCTTGAAGCACTTTGATTCGGGGATTCAGATCGTTTAAATTTTTGGGTTGTGGTCAGTGCAGCTTCGCGGTCGTTTTGAGGCCGCTTGCAACCCATCGACGTTTATTCGTTTTCCTCTCACCCGGTGACTAGTTAACCTACTACTCAATACAATACTCAGCAGTGTAAGCAACGTGGATTACTCAAAAGATAATCGAATAAGGCCCATAAGTATACTCAAATATTAACCGCCGCATCGCATCGCAGCAGGCAGCCCCGATCAGGCTTCTGCGGATGCAAGTGTGTGTCATTCACAAAAGCAATATTAAAATGTGGCACGAGTCAGATACTGAAGTAGCTAGGACCCGGACTTGGACTTGTAACCGGACTTGACACGACGGAAACGTGAACGTGAACGGAACGGAGTTGTACAGATCGAAACTCAGCGACTCGGGTCACATTCATTCACAGAGTTTGCACGCATAAGTGCTTTCTATACCATTTACCTAAACATTTATTACCTATCGAATATTAGTACCGTTTATTGGTTCCATTATTACACACACACGAATACACGCAGTCGAATCTTGGAGGTTCTTCAATTTTAGTTTTAATGAAATTCAATAGAGCGAAAAAGAAACGGCAAAAGGCATACCTAAACCGAACCCAACAATGAAAATCATCAACTAAGCATGAAATGCATTTAAAAGTTAAATACAACAAATACATATTTATGAAACTATATGAAAAAAATATATAGAAATATATATATACACATATGTATACATACATACCTAAGTGTCTACTTAAATATATGGACAGAGAAATACCCCCCAAAGAAGAGCAACAGAAAGTCAGAGAGTTTAAAGCTACGAAATTTCTAAAAAGATGAGAAAGAAAAAAAAAGAGATGAGAAAAAAAAAAAGAGATGAGAAAGAAAAAATTGCAATTACCAACGCCTCCCGAAGCTAAACAAAACATTAACTTCCAACATTTTTATTGATATACACTAAAATCTAGTCACCTAAGGCGATTTCATCGATACAATCTAACAATCTATGCTAATGGAGCAGAAAGATTTCTGCTACATTGCTCATTTTCATATAGGAAAAGATTTAACTGTGGAAAAAAGAGAGTTCAAGAGGAGTACAGGCCAAAAAGCAAGCACAAAAAATCAACAGAATGCAACAAACAACCAAATGCCAGCTAAAGGCAAAACTACACGGTAAACAGTACTGTGGCCAAGCAGTGTCAGAATCCAACTGCTTGGTCCACAAGCAGTGCAAGCAGTCAACGGCACTGGAACTCCTCATAAGCAGTAGAACTGCTTACAATTTAAAATACATACATACATAGATACATATAAGAAAACAGAATAGGAAAATGTTGATTAATTTGCATAAATTTTATCAATAAGTCGGGAAAATAAAAAACAGGAATAAACATAAATATATACGTAGCCGCCAGTCAACGGAACGCGCCCAAAGTATATACATAGGTCTAACTTAATCTAATAAAAAAATAAAAACCAGACCGAGGAAAATATTTAAATCAATTTTGTGCATACGGAAAATTGGAAACCATTATACAAATATATAAGGTTGGCAAAAAAGTCTTGCGGTATTTCCGCAAGCTTGTCTTTGCAAGCGCGTAGTTCTAGTTGTATTCGTCGCATCGATTTACGCTAGAACTTTTTGGAAAGCTCCTTTTACGTGCTAACACGTGTTTGATTATTTGTTGTTTGCTTTTAGTCGTTCGTGAGTTATAGCGTCGCAAACATGGAGCAAAATAAAGAGAAAATACGGCATATTTTACAGTACTACTACGATAAAGGCAAAAATGCATCTCATGCTGCCAATAAAATTTGTGCAGTTTATGGACCCGATACAGTTTCCATTTCCACCGCACAACGATGGTTTCAACGTTTTCGTTCTGGTGCAGAGGTGATCGAAGATGCGCCACGGTCCGGAAGGCCTGTTGTCGAAAATTGCGATAAAATCGCTGAATTGATCGAAAGAGACCGGCATAGTAGCAGCCGTAGCATCGGCCAAGAACTGGGCATGAGTCATCAAACCGTTATAAACCATTTGAAGAAGCTTGAATTCAAAAAGAAGCTCGATGTGTGGGTGTCACACGACTTGACACAAAAAAACATTTTTGACCGTATGGATGCATGCGAATCGCTTCTGAAAAGTGGGTCACCTACGACAACGTGAAGCACAAACGGTCGTGGTCGAAAAGCGGTGAAGCTGCCCAGACGGTGGCCAAGCCTGGATTGTCGGCCAGGAAGGTTCTTCTGCGTTTTTGGTGGGATTGGCAGGGAATCATCCACTATGAGCTGCTCCCCTATGGCGAAACGCTCAATTCGGACCTGTACTGCCAACAACTGGACCGCTTGAATGCAGCACTCATGCAGAAGAGGCCATCTTTGATCAACAGAGGCCGAATTGTCTTCCATCAGGACAACGCCAAGCCACACACATCTTTGGTGACGCGCCAGAAGCTCCAGGAGCTCGGATGCGAGGTTGTTTTACATCCACCGTATAGTCCGGATCTCGCACCAAGTGATTACCACCTATTTCTGTCCATGACGAACGAGCTTGGTAGTCGGAAGTTGTCCACAAGAGAGTCCTGTGAAAATTTGCTCTCCGAGTTTTTTGACAATAGGGAAGCGAGCTTCTATAAGAGGGGCATTATGAAGTTGGCATCTAGTTGGGAACTCGTCATCGAACAAAACGGCGCATATTTGACTTAAATCGCATTATTATAACCAATTTTATGAACAATTGAAAATTCAATAAAAATACCGCAAGACTTTTTTGACAACCTTATATGAGCAAACCATATTCATAGAACATATACATTTACATACGATACGTATGCAGCAGAAACAGGCACAAAATAAATGGAAAAACCAAACAGAACTAAACTTCAAACATAATTATTTATTGTCTATTTTATTGTGTATGCTAATTACGATTGTCTATAGCGTATCGTACTATATACATTAACCCATATATACTTTTGTGTAGATCTGAGGCCAGCACATATTTATTATACTTACCCAATAAGTTAACCACATACCGCGTATCTACATATTGCATTACATTCTTACATTACTATACTTTGCGTATATGCTTCATTAATACATTTCGATATTGTATTCGTAGCCATCGGGTAGGACTTGAGACTTATTTGTACCACCACCTCCTCCTCCATCACCAATTACACTCCAATCACCCATCTAACACCCAAAAAACGCATCAGCTTACGTTTTCACTGAACGTATTTTCATATGGTCTAAGGTCTATGGATAGTCGCATATTTCTGTATGTTTATATCATAGATATACATAGATATAGCGATCTAACAAAAAGAAACCAACTTACACATAGGGAAGTATACCGAAGGGACAAACAAATTTAGTGCATATTATTATATAACTTATATTGCAAAAAAACAAAAACCAAAACAAAAACCAAAACAAAAACCAAAACAAAAACCAAAACAAAAACCAAATCGAAATCTTAAGAAGGAAGAACGTAAATTTTACTATACTCGTACGTATAAATCATATGAATGTATGCATAATTATTATTCTATTTGTATTTTATTGTGTGTATTAGTTTTGTTCAACGCTCTTTTGCTCTTTCATAAACAAAAAAGGAACAACAAATCCAAACGAAAAACGAAAACCAAAAACCTAAAACGCCGGCAAGCAATGGTATACAAAATAAAAATATGACAAAACAATGGAAAAACCAGAAAAAAAATAAATAAAATTGAACGAAAAAAAAAATTAAAAACTGATTTTTCTTTAATCAGTCCGACGAATTCCCTTCCTCTCCCCATTAAGGGCATTGGAGTGATAGATAGTTAACTTGGTTTATTCACTACGTTAGAGTGCTTAAGTATGTATGTGGCTTTAGATTGGATATATTTATCATAAATATACGACAGCTACAAGGACATAACATTGTGTACATGTACATACCTACATGTATATGTATGTATTTGAAGTTTATAATATAATTATGAGATAGCACTTCTTTGTTTAGGTACACTCGAGTACGTATGTATGTATTTTAGAGGCATCCATTAGCAAGTGCCTAAGAAGATCCTCTCTGGATCGGAATTACGCATCATTTTACATGATTTAAAATCGTAATGGCTTTAAATGAGAACCTTTTGAGTCTTCTTCAAAGATATACGTATATTGTTCGATATATTGTTGGATATAAAGACAATCAACTTCATGCTTCCCGAATACTTTTTCTTCAAAGGGTGAATCTACAGTATACATACATAAAATAGTTCCTGTGGATATAAACTGAAAATGCTGGAATGAAAGATCATTAGATCTTAAATTCAACATTAAAAATCTTTCTCGGATATATGGAGAGGCTTTTGAACAAAGAAAATTTGAGAGATTAAACTAAAATAATAAATGCAATTTTATGGTCTTTAAAATCATAGGTTCAGATGTTCGATAGCTGAAAGCTTAAAGAAAGCGTTAGGCAAACATTTTTTTTCTGAAAATCTCAGAATCCCTGGTTATTGAATCTCCTCAAAATCTCTGGTCTGCCATTATCTCCGAGTGATTCCGTTGGATTCTGCTATTGCTGGTCCGGTATACCTTACACGCCCAGCTCACGACTGGGCGTGGTTGTGGCCAATTGTCCAGTATTACTCCCTGCCGGCGGGGCCGCCACCAAAGTGGGCACCCATTTGTTGAGGAGTGTGCGCATGGCGAAGGTGACATCGTGATTAGCAAAGCAAAACAGGAAAGAGACGACAAAGCCCTGGAGGCTGACCAGGACGACGGAGAGCAGCTGATAGAATCGATCCAATTGGGTCCCGGCATCAGGTCGGTAAGGTAGCAGGAAGTGCTGCAGTCCGAAAAGTGGCACCAGAATGATGGTGGCCCGCACGGCCTTGCGAATGGCCAGGGGAGCGGGTTGGGCCGACTGCGGGTGCAGTTTCCTTACAATTACCCGCAGCACATTGATGAGAAAAACTGCAAGGCATTGGGATTGGTGGTAGGTGATGTCAAAATTAATATGGGGCTTCTACATACTGAAACTGGCCAGGAGAGAGAGAGTTATGGGCACGGAGAAGATCCACAGAAAGAGGCTGTCATTGATCCAGCAGCTGCAAAGGAAATATAGGCAGGGATAGTTACATATGTATGTATGTATGTATGTTTTAATTTAAAATGTTGACGGATTTTGTTTAGTGTATGACCAGAGTCGCCTTTTAATATGAGGGAAGTTTGAGGCTCGAATACAATTGGAGTACAAGCTCAAGCAAATCCTTCCAGATTGGGTATGAATACAAGTTGGTTGGGTAGGAAGTGCTGGGGTACTCACTGTTCATTGTCGGTGCTGCTGTAGTGCCGCGCTGTGCCATAGACCAGAGCCACATGAAGCGGGGAAAGCCAGCTGATGATTTTGAACCAACGCATAACAATCGTGTCCTTGACAAAGACCTGGGAAAGACAAAACAAGAAAACGCAGGAGGGGTTGCAATTCGGACACACCAACTTAACGAAGACAGAGCGCAGTTTGCAAAGTTTCCAACTTGCTTTCACATAAATTGAGGGGGAAAAAGAAATGCAGATACAGCTGAAACGCCAGCCAAAGCAAAAACAGAAGCAGAAGCAGCACAGCAAATCACATTTGCCATCCACAGCAGATGCGCATAGTGTATGTAAACTTGCCAGCAATTACGACGATTTTCATGTGAATCATGTAAGCAAGAAACAGAAAACAAGAAATAGGGATGACTGGATGCACTCCCCGCAGGACGACTCACCACAACGAGAACCAAGTGCAAGTGTAGACCTTCACAGAACATCCAGAAATAGTTGACCAGCATGAAGTAATGGGCGACGAGATGGAGACCAATGCACCAGAGCTGAAAGAAATGGTTGTGTTTCGGTCTGGCATGTGGTCTGTGGATGGTCTTACCGGGCTTTCGGCTATGAGCTCGGGCCGTTCCACGACCAGACGGTACCAAAGGATCCAGGCCACACAAGTGCACGCCAGCGAGGCGAACAAATGGACATGAATGCGAATGCGGGTGCAGCGCAGGGATCTGCAACGGACAGTCGTCAGTTGTCAGTCTGAGTGAGAGTTGGAGCCACCCCCAGAACGAGCACTTACTTAAAGCCCAGGAATATGATGATTGATATGAGAAGGGACAGCAGTGAGAGGGTGTAGCCCTTCACATAAAGCTCGTTGATGAACTGACGAAACTGCAACGGCGATTCCCTTTATTAATTCCTCTCCGACAAGTACTTCACGTAGACTACTTACCTCCAGGTCCTCGTAGTCCACACAGTTGGTGTAATTGGACCAGGTCAGATTGCTAACTGGATGACGGAACCACGAACCGTTCTCCAGGCAGCTATAAAAACCAAATGTGCAAGAAAATGTAATGTTTTTGCATCACTTTTAATAATAGATAATTATATCTCCAAAAAAATGTCAACATGAAACCTCACGTATCAGTACTCTTAGCAACAGAAGATTCAGTGTGCCAGTATACGACAGCTTAGCAAGGGAAGAGCCACTGCAGAACGGCAAACCCCAGGGATCCCTGTTGTCAGTGACTCTTTTCTTAATCACTTTTAATCAATTAAATACTATAAGAAGCCAACAAAAATGTTTCACACCCACGATGTACGCTGAAAAATCCTCCGACCTATGTACATACATATGTATGTATGTACATATTAAGAACAACATATTATGAATAAATAAAATATTAAATATTGAAATATTAACAAATATCTGAAATCTAGGAGCTCAGGAAAACGAAGAGACGGACATACCGACGGACAGACATACAGACAGACAGACAGACAGAAATGACTATATCGACTCTGCTATTGATGCTGATTAAGAATATATGTACATATGTATATATTTTATGGTTCCGGAAACGCTTCCTTCTGTGTGTTACTCACGTCCACTATCACCACAAATCTAAAATACCCCTATACTTTTCGAGCACAGGGTATGACCAGCCGGAACGCTTTGTTACTCTGGCTATACACATTAAATTAATCTTAGGCTAAAGTTTTGAAAATAAATGAATTGCATTTTTGATTTCTAGAACTAAAACGGGGATAATTTTTTTAACATAAATTAACTCAAAAACTAAACCATAAAAAAAACCATAATTCATTAAAGAAATGTAAATCTTAAATCTATCAGAAAAAGTCATTTTGGGCGACAGCGGAAATGTCGTGTTGACTAGTGTAACCGATCTATCGGGTAGTTATCCCCCATTTTTTTGAAATTAAATCATCGAAGTGGAATGCTCCTCCGAATGGGCATTTTGGGCATTTAACTCACGTCTTGTGGGCTAGAAATTTGCTGCTGAATCCCTCCACGAAATCGGGACAATATTGACTCAATACGGTGCCGGCCGGGGTGCGGGGCCAGCAGAGATATCCATCAAAGTTCAGGGGACAAAAGAGGCTGGTGGTACTGTTGTCTCCGAGATTTGCCTGCTGCTGCTGCCTCTGATGCTCCTCCAGATTCGTGGCCATTGTGGCTGTAAGGATGGTGGCATAGAGCTCGTTATTGGCTGCCGACGCTTCGTCCACACTCTGCATATCAATGCTGCCCTCGTTGAGTACGGCGTTCTCCAGATATCGCGGCACCGGACTGAAGTTCTCCGGTATCTCCACCTCATAGTCTGCGGGATGAAATCATTATGCGATGAGTGGATGCTGCTATGGGAAATCACGTACATATGTATCTAACCTGTTGCCGGTACCGCAGAGCCCTCGTCGTATGAGTCGTTCTGGTAGCGATAGACGCACTCGGCATACAAATGCTTTAAAAATATGCGCAGATTATCCTGTGGCTGCGCTTGCTCTAGCGATGAGGAAGCCGAGGCCTCCTCAATGTGGGAAGCTGTTGTCATATCTCAAAGCTGGCCGGAGGAGGGGGAGGAGACAGAGGAGTCAGAAACGGTATAAGTTTTATATGCTTCTGGCTGTCTATTCGTGTGTGCTTTGGTAATTTGGTTAGGCTTCAAAGAGTTGAGTTTAGAGGCAACTGATGCCCTTCTATAGGGTACAGACATGTGCCACAGACACAGATACTCGTAATTTTGCCAAGAGTTAGTATGAGACTGAATGGCATTGTGTATTCGGGATTGTCATGCTCTGGACCAGACCAGACCCCCGGCCAAGACCAGCGAAGCGTGACAATTATAACCTTGAATGGGACTTTGATTGCATTGCCTCGCCCACTCCCCAGAATAGACGGACAGAACCCACTCGGCCGCACCACACCACAACACAACACCACCCATATGTTATAAATCAGTTTATTGTCTAATTAATGCCAGCATTTAAAGGACCTTAATTGCATTTACTCTCAAAGCAAATGCCACAGGGCAAACTCAAATGAAATGCACTGCACATCGATCGAAAAGTCGCCGCGATGGAAAGAGAGGTGACACTCCCCGGGCATGCCACCGGGTGACAGTGGAGACACATGTGGCATACTCGTAGGATGAGCTGCGCTGCAAAGGTCTAGTCTAACTCGGTTATATTTTTAATCAAAACTCATTTCGCTTGATTGAGTTTTAACAGAAGCCCTGCACTGGCCCCCCAGTGCCACCCAAAAGAGCTGCAGATTCAGGACCAGTTGGTACCGCAGCCCCAGCCCTAGCTCGAGTGTCTCGGGAAGTACACACCGAAGGACGATGAGGACAATTCTGGTGTGGTGGAGGCTGGGGAAAAAACTTTAATTTGAGAGCTTAATTTATTAGACTTCGTGTGGCAGTATTCAGGAAGATTGGAGAAGTGAAAAGTGCTTGTTTTTATACCTCAGGCTCGTAGATCACGGGTACCTAAGGTTCATGAATGTATGCAATAGGCAAGAGAAAGCGTTTACCAATTACGGAAATTACATATAGCGTTTGGTTAGTTCTCGAATAATGAGAATGTTCTGGTCGGAATGCCTTTTAAGACATGCGTTCGTTCTGTAAGCGTCTCGCTCGGCAAATTGCGATGCTCAGAGCCTCAAATGGATAGCTGCTTTTGTGGGCAATCTATTCAAATAACTGGCGTGGGGTTAGATCTAACCAACTGTTACAGGGCTTCCCCCGAACATCCCATGCAACCTTAATGAGCATTAATTGCGTTGTAGTCGTAAGCATTTCCCCCATTTAATTGAATTCAATGTATTGGCGGATGCAGCAGCAGTACGGATGCTCCAGTACAGAGACAGGAACTGGTCCGAGCGGGGACCAGCTTTAAATTAACTTCATCATAGTTGCAGCTTATGTTGCCATGGCGGACGATTCGAAGCTTATGCAAGAGATTGTAATGCAATTCCTGCTAATGGCACTGGTGCATTTTTGAGATTAATGCACGAGATGCAGGATACTTTTATTGTTCTGTGTGCTCTTAGACATCGAGGCTTTTGTTAGTATTTATGAATCATTAAATTCATTAATATTTCACCCAGTTAGAATTCTGAACTCTTTGATATTGTTTCCCTTATTCATCATTTGATGTTTTATTACTTTAAAATCAAGCAAATCGCTTGCCGAAACACGACTAAACGAACAAGCTTTTTTTCTGGCCTTCAAAGTACAACTATGACCGCATAAATTATCTCAAATTTCCATTATTTTTTAATTATAAATAATAAATGAGTAAAATACGGCTCTAAATAAATGTTTTCAGAGTCAATGCAGCTACACCACGTCCCAACACTAGTTGTTAGCAGTCAGTAGGGAAGTAATCGAGATTTCCATTAAAATTTATCATAGTTTCTTAAATCATTGGTTTTGGAAACAATTCAGTTTGAAGCCTTCATGGAATACGAATAATTGGAAAACGTTTGCGTGCATAAATTATGCATGAAATTGAAATTTATTGTCAACAGCATGCAGCCGTACGAATACGTATGTATAACAGGCACGAGCAGAAGGAGCAAAGACCAGGCTCAGTCCCAGTCTCAGCCCCCTGCTGAAAATGATACAAATGGCCAATCGATGGCGAAGTGGTCGGGAATCGGGCCATGGAATAATTATATGTACACATGCTGAATATTGATGATGAATTGTTTTGTCTAGCGTGCGAAACAAAACGATGGCAAAAACGTCAATGCTGTTAATGATGCTGGCTCCCTGGCTCTGTTTGGCTTTGGCTTTTGCAGCCCGGAAACGAACACAGACGCCTAATGGAGCTGCACACACAACACACACAACACACACACATACACACATACACACAGACTAATATTACATTATGTTTTTCTGGCAATTTGTTTATTTTTCCACCAATTACAATAATAAATGGCTTCATCCATGCCCGTCATATTCGGGCCCAATAGCAAATGCCATTACGTGCGGTCGGTGGCCCCCGATCTTTTCGGATTTTCTGCTGATTTGCTGTCATCCCAGTGGTCCAGTGGGAGTCAGAGAATGGAAAAATAGCTAACTTTGCACATTATTGCAGCTATTTCCTGTCCATCACTGTTTTTGTCTTTCCAGCTGATCTAAGGAAAACTTTTCTCTCTATCTCATTGTTGCAAATGGAAAATCCAAGCAACGGTAAGCGGAATGGGTATAACTATTTACCGATTATTTATTTGTATACAATAATATTTATATCATTTTGGGATGGATATAATTTCCTACTGAAATTGAGGTCGACCTCCTGCTGTGAATTATGCGCTAGCAAATTCTTAAAATATTTTCTTGTCTATTACCACCCGATATTTAAAAATTTCTGTTCGTTTTCACTTCATCACAATTAACAGATATAGCGATATGTAGGTGAAAACAGGTGTTGAGAGATCACTTGCATTATAACGCCTATGGAAACATCAGACCCGTTCGAGTTTTTCTAGCTGTTCTTCGGACACCTGCCGGTTTCATTCGTTCAAAAAAAAAGTTCCGATAACCGTCTATCGCACGTAATGTATACAGAGTACCACAAAAAAAAATAAAGCAAACGGAAGGAAAAGCCGCAAAAAACTGAAATTTTATCTGGCGCAGATGCCGCTTGTCTAAGATACCGACCGTGCGGCAGCGCGTTCTAGTGGCAAGTGAAAGCAAGCATCCAGCGAAAGGCATGAACCGACGCGGGTCGGCATGAACCGACACGGCCCACCCGGGCACATTCCCGACCCGACCCGACCCGACCCGGACCGGACCCAGTAAGTCCCTGCACGGAACGGCACGAGCGAAGCAGTTATGTGCCTACACTGCGAATGTGTACTCTTGGAAGTCGAAGAAATCGCCGTCGCGACGGCAGCAAAATGTTGCATTAAGTCTTAACTATTGGGCAAGCAAGAGAGATTTATTTCAAACTGAGGATGGTTCTGTATGACTAAAGACTAAAAGCTACAATCTAGAAAAGGGTGGATGATCATTATTCGAATCAAAGAAACATAGTGTGTTTATGCTAGGCCCACATTAAGAAATCATTTCATGAAATGGGGAAAAATAGTGTGTCTATAAACACAATTTCATGAATTCGGTAACACACGAATGACTATGAATTCAGCCGCATTACGTGAAATGGTGAAACAAATTAGGTGGCAACGCCGAGCGAAATAAATAAATAAATAAATTAGGCAAAGTAACGACGAAACAAGAAGAATCAAAAAAATCCTTTTGGACTGATGCGCGGAGGTGACTGAGCTTCTTGCGCTGGAGAAGGAGGAGAATGTAGTGGATTTTACTTTAATTTAGACGTCTGGCAACTCGTTTGATATGATTGCATGAATTCGTCTCCGTCGAATAAACAGGGTCTATTTTAATTTCACGAATTCTAGAATAGAATAGAATATAAACATAGTAACAGAGAACAAATTGGCAATGAATTTGATATCCACCATTTGATTAATAAGAATTGCCGGTACTCTTTTGGCACTCCAAACCAACTCATATATTATACTCTCCAATGCTGTGGACTGGCATCGTTGTGAAGTGGAAGGGAAAATTCGATATTATCTAGAGGGTAGCATCTCCAAAAATGCACCCTAATAGAAGAAGAACCATTCTTTTGGGGGAAGCCCTGCTAATGCTGTGAGTCGAGAGTGGATTTATTGATTTGCAGTGAAAAGTTATGAAAAAATTATTTTGACTGATTCTTTTCGCTCTGTGCAGTCTCCACCAGTCTTCTCTCCCGTTTTCTCACAGATTCGTGCGCAAGGCCAAGGAGTGGGTGTGGGCTGGTGGGCTGGTCGGGTGGGGGTATGGCACCAAGCAACAAGTTGCCGTTCGCCTGCTTGCCAGCTTTCTTTCTTGCTGTGACACCAAATTGCTCGGCAATATGTCTGTTGTGGGCGTCTAACAGTTTGATGCACGCCAAACAGGACGTGGACAGTTGTGGTGTTCTGTGGAGCAGCGACATACAAATTGCTACTTGAGCTGGGACGTGGCCGAGGGACGGTCAGCATTTGCTAAAGAAATTTAAACGGAAACGCTAAAGTACTGCTACTCGCATTTCTTCTTCCATATGATTTGTCGTTTAAATGTGACTCGATTTTGATTTCACATTTAAGTTTTCTCTTTTTGGATTGACATCACACCGCGTATGGGTTTCAGGTCAGACCAAGTTAAGGTTTTTACTTGGGCCACTTGTCCTTCTTATTGAATATTGCATGTGTCCATTAGATATTTCATCCTTTATTCCATGTTTCCTCTTTGGGTTTCGGCACAGTTTTCCTAAACTAATCTAAAATGTATTTCCAATTAGCAGCGTTTATTTGGATCCGCAAATCCTTTGCCTAAATAATCTTGCATATAAGAACTGCTATGTGAGATATTTTTCACGTTCTTTATTTTATTTTAGGTTTTTTTTTCCAGAAAAAAACTTTGCACATTTAGAGGTGACTAGTTGGTAGATGGTACCCCATACATCGACGTTTCCTTTCAATATTATAATTTTCGAATAAAAGTCAAGGCTCAGAGGCTTAAAATGAATTATATGTACATATATACATATGTACATATGTACATAGGTAGCCTTTTGTTTTATGCACTATCTCCAAATATTTAATTCAAGTGCAGAGATTTATTTAATATAAATAAATTTAAAAATTCATATAAATAAATGCTCAAATTTTGTTAAAAGATCAGGTGACTGGTGGTATCATACATGAGAGCATCAAAATGATACCATGTCGCAAGACGCTCTCTCGGGTAGCTGTTGATTATCGTTAAGGACATTGTGGATGAGGCTCTGAGCCATTTGGTGTTACAGCGCATTAAGGCGAATGCGAATGTTCATAGATATTGCCATGGCCTCTGGGGCGCTGTCTTTCCCAAAAAACTTCTAAAACCAAAAATGTTAGCCACGAAATATTTTTTTCGGCTTTTCATGAGTTTTCAAAGTCAAAATTTCGGGGAAAAATACCGCAAAGAATTATGAAATTTGAATTTGAAATCTTAATATCTTCCAGATGTTCAGCTGCAGCTACAAAGTGTCTGGGTCGGATTTATAGCTGCATTTGTTAGCTTTTCAGAACTGCAAAGTGATACAACCAATTTAAGAAACTTAAGTTATGTGAAAAACAAAAGCACTACCTCTGCAAAAAATAAAAAGTTGAATTTTGTTGAGTAGTGTATTTAATTGTATTCCAAACAAAACATATATTTTTTAAATTCGTACAAAATTTCATTTTGACTTTTTTATGTACTCTGCATGCAGGCCTATATATATATATATATATATACATATATATATATTATATATATATTTTTTTGTTTATTTTTTGTTTATTGGGATGAAACTTTTAAATTGGAACATTTTTTAGAAAGGAAGGAATTTTTCCGAAAAATACTGAAAGTTAAAGATAAAAACTACAAAAAATACTTGACCCATTTTACTAGGTTACTTTTCTTGTACCATATGGGCATTTCTCTGATGTCGCACGGGACGTTCGTACGCATTTCAAGTTGTAAAAATGTCAAAAAAAAACCGATTTTCAAAATTATTTTACCGTTATGGTTCGCCACTTGACTAGCTCTATAGCTGGTGCTAAGGGCGATTTTGGGCTACTGTTAGTTTTCGAGATATTTGCAAAAAAGTATGGTATTCGCACGGGACAAATATAGAAGTGGTTTTCGCGGCGACCAATTCAAACTCAGATTTCAGCGAAAGTTGAAGAGATATTTTTATGAGAATTTCTGATTAATGTTCTGCATTGATGACTCTTTAAAAAGGTTATAATTTTAAGCATGTATGCTTTGTAGTTTTTTTTAAATTAAATTTAAGCCTCTGTCGCACGGGACATGTCGCACGGGACAAAATTTTCTTGGCTTTATAAATATTACAAAAATTCCGTTAACCAATATTGAAAAAATGTTGTGGGATTTTTTTTAGATAGTTCAATATGTAAGGGAGACTTTGAGGAAAAACTTGTATCAAGAATTTTCTTTCTTATATGCGAAAAAAATAATGGAAAACATGACAAAAAAATACCAAAAAAATACCAAAAAAGTGAACTTTTGCTAATTTTAATATGTTTTCAGATCAAAGTTACTGAAATTGTATGTCACTTAATTCAATTGGCGGATTTTCAATATATTTTAAAACTAAAATCCGGAGAAAACTATTTTCAAATGCGTTTTTATTGAATTTTAATTTTTAGGCTTCGGTGGACCTCGTCAGAGAAATGTGTTTATTATTTTAGTATTTTTCTAGTATTTTTCTTGAATCTCAATAAAATTTCTTTTATTTGGATAAGGGGTAGAAAAATCTTAAGAAATGCCTATGTACACTTTCGATACTTACTACATATGTATATGTATAGCAAGCCATGTTTTGAAGATAGATCTGGCAGTTTAATTGTGAAGTATCTTTAGTAGGAGATATCTTTAAGCTAAAGATATCAAAAGATTGTACCCCGAATCGGAAATGCCTTTATGGAATTGATGATTTTCAATGAATAGATCCATATCATACCCTCAAAGTACATACACACTAGCAAAAAAAACGAGAGGGAACGTTGTGAGCCGCGGCAAAGGCCGCGGCTCTACTTTATACCCGGTACTCAGTCAGTATATATGTACAAATGTATATACATATGAGCTTGTGATTTAAGTAAATTATTATATGTTCGCAAAAGAGACGAATTAAATTTTGGCCAAAATGGAAAATTTCAAAAAATTAGGACGAACCCCATGCTGTAGTTTTAAATTTTAGAAGTTATCTGTTTCCATTTTTATTTACATATAATTTTTACGTCGTCTGCTACATTTTTACATACACGTGTAAAACTACATACAAGAGACATGGAAGTGTGTGCGAGAGAGAGAGGGAATCGCTTGGCTGCCGTTTGGTAGCCACTGAAATTTAATTTGTTCCTTCTGGCTATAATAATGATCCGATATGATCCAGATTCGGCAATCTGATAGATACGGATATTTTCCATAATTCTGCGTTTTTTGTTTTCTCTTATCTTAAAAATTGTGGATTCCACAGATTTTCGTCCTTTGTGGAGGCGGAAGGGGGCGTGTCAAAATTTTGAAACAAACTCGTGCTGGTTCGATATCACAGGAACTTGGATAGAAAGTTTGGTTGCTCTAGCTCTTATAGTCTCTGAGAACTAGGCGTCAAAAAATACGAATGGGCAAAGCAGATAGGGTCGCGTGTGAGAGAGAGCGAGAGGGAACGATAACTTTCGAAATGGTTTCCTTCATTGTGGCTATATTAATAATCCCATCTGATCCAGATTCAACACTCTGATAGAAATGGTCATTCTCTATGATTCTGCGTTTTTAGTTTTCTCGTATCTTCAAAATTGTGTATGCCACAGACTTTCGTCCTTTGTGGGGGCGGAAGAAGGCGGGGCAAAATTTTGAAACATACTTTGAGTAGTGTGATAACACAGAAGCCTGAATACAAAATTTCGTTGCTCTAGCTTTTATAGTCTCTGAGATATAGGCACAAATGAAGACGGACAGACGGACAGACGGACGGACAGACAGACATGGCTATATCGACTCGGCTATTGATGCTGATCAAGAATATATATACTTTATGGGGTCGGAAACGCTTCCTTCTGTGCGTTACACACAACCGTTATCCGCACAAATCTAATATACCCCTATACTCTTCGAGTACCGGGTATAAAAATCTTTTACAGCTATCACTGCTATCTTCCTTATCAGTGTTCCGGCTTGACGAAAGCCGCTGCATAATAGACCACCAGATTCGGGGAGCCCCTGGAGAGCGCTAAAAGTGCGAGTGCGAGAGTTTAAAAAAAGCATACGGAGCGATGGAAGTTTTTGTTCGGTAATGGGCACACTCAGAGCGCACGTTTCGGAGCGATAAGAGTGGGGATGAAGCTAAATAGAAGCGTTAAGCAGAGGAAGGTGATGTAAAGAGTATATAATCATTTGTCCGGGGCTGACATGCCATGCACGTAGTGCCGTCCCAGAGCACGACCAAGCCCGGGAGCTATCGGGGCTTGACTCTAGCTTTGGGGTTTTGTTTAGGTTTCCCTATAAAAGGCGTGAGCGCTGCTAGCAGGCACATCAGTTCTTCGGCAACAGCATGTTCCACTCCAAGTTCTGTCTGCTCCTCAGCGTAGCCAGTGTCCTGGTAGCCCTTCACGCGGCCCAGGCCCAGTACGATCTCTATGGGGACCTATCCTACGGTGGCTCGATGGAGTCGCAGTTGGACTACGTGTTCACGGACAGCGACTATGACGTCATCTGCCCGCCCGGCGGCTCTCCCGTGTGCGCCACGGACGGCCGCCAGTATCAGCGGTTCTCCAGCAAGTGCAACCTGGACTCGCAAAACCTCAAGCTGCTCTTCGCCGGCAATCCGGGTGAGAGCCGTGCACCTCTGACTAGTGGACTAGTGTCTCAAATTTACCCTCCCTCTCCTTCCAGAACTGACTCAAACGGAGCTCATCTACTGCTCCTCGTACTCAGCTCGGGCTCCTTCGCCCTACTATCTGCGCCCCCTACCGAAGCCCGCCAGCCACTACTCTTCGGTCTCAGAGTCCAATTCATACGCTTATGCCGCGGCCAATGGTCCCTATGGCGCCAAGGCAGTCGCTGAGGCTCCTGGTCCATATACCGTTGGATCCTCTTCCTATCCGGTGTATTCGAAAAGCGCTCCGGCGTACAGGCCTTATGGTGGAGCGTATCCTAAAACTACTGCAGCTCCGGTCAGTGGCTCTACATTGGCAACTACCAAGGCAACTGGCTATCCTTTTAGGTATCCTCCTAGATATCCCACTGAAGCTCCAACGTCTGCCCCCACTTCTGCTCCTACGGCTGTAACTACTGATGCATCAACCGCTGCTCCAACAGCAGCCTCGACCGCTGCTCCAACAGCAGCCTCGACCGCTGCTCCAACAGCAGCATCGACAGCTGCTCCAACAGCAGCATCGACCGCTGCTCCAACAGCAGCATCGACCGCTGCTCCAACAGCAGCATCGACAGCTGCCCCAACAGATGCTTCGACGGCTGCTCCAACAGCAACATCGTCGGCTGCCCCCACAGCAGCCTCCACCGATGCACCAACCACCGCTTCAACCTCTGCTGCCACCGATGGAACAACTGACGTTTCAACGGCTGCTTCTACAGCTGTTACAACGCAAGCCACAACCCCTGCTCCCTCCGTAAGTTGCCCTAAAACTTGATATCTGACCCTTATTCAAAACGCTTCAACCCTTTCGCTCCACCATTTCAGGGCGATCTGGTGATCACTCAGACAGACGGCTTGGTTACAACCACTACCACCGTGACGCCGGGCACGAGCGACACATGCACCGACACCTTTACCACCGTGACCATCGTCGTGAATGGACAGACGATCACCGTGAGTGGCTGCACGACCGTCACAACAAGCTGAGGAGTGGCAATACAAGGGGGAGATCCAAGAGCATGATGACGACACCGCCGGAAACTATAGAGTCAATACTTTGATAAAATTCCAATCGATCCACTGCAATGTGTAGAGTGTTCCATTTAATGTAATAAAACTATCAGTACAGCTCCATAAACAACTGAACTCGATCGCATCTGGCCGATCTGCCACTGCCGCATGAAAATGCGTTCCAATTGAAAGGGAAAATCGGTTGGGGGAGTTCCATCAACGCACATTTTTCACCCTCCTACACAAAAACACACTTTCACGGAGCAGGTGTATGTGCTCTCCCTTCAGTATAATTTTCGGCTTTGGCTTAATATATTTTGTTAGGCAGCTTGCGCTTTTGTGTCCGCTTATCTTTTCACAATAAAATGACATTAAAAGCTTAGGGAAAAAAAGGGAAAATGCGGGGTAACGCCATGAAAACAATGGCGACGGCCTTTGTATCATAGAGCCGTTGGCTCGGTGGTTCGGTGGCTTGGCCGCTGGAAGCGGAAACGGAAATTAACAAATGCCCCTGGCAACACTTTACATCTGCAAAAAGCAGTGACAACAAAAGCAGCAGAAACTCTGCCAACGGGTCCTGCTAAAATAGTCATTTATATTCAAATTGTTTTAGCCTGGCTCTGATTTTTAGCCTACAGAAACATCCGTTTTTTATGTTTGTTTTTGTTGGGCGGGGAGGGTTCTTCAAGTGTAAAATTTTGAATGTGAAAATCAGTTTAATTAAATAATACACATTTATTTTTAAGGGGGCAATTTCGGAAACATTTGGTTGCGGTAACACAAACCTTATGATCTTTGGTATATTTTTTCTCTGAGAGTTGGAATGAATTTCTGTGGATTTTTAAAGGAATTGTTGCATGCATTTTTGTACATTTTGGAGATACTTTTGTTCATGCTCCATGCTTTGTTCGTCCATTCCATTTGCTTGAATTTGAGCGGATAATTTCTTTAACTGCTTTTCTATTTGATAGTCTTCTTTCGAATATAGACGGTGATGGTGATGGGTCGTCTTGGTAGAACATGGGTATTTACATATACATATACTTTTCTTCAAAATGGGGAAATAGTCCTAGAGACAATTTATAATTGTTTATGTTTTTTAAATACGCTTTCTGTCATTCCGAAAATGTGCATTGATATACGATTATCTCAAGCGCTTTTTGACTGAATGGAATTTCTTGCACCGTTCTATCCTTTGGACTTTCTAAAATGCCACACATTTGCATATTTCATGTAAAATAATTTGAGAAATTTCATTTGATTTGTCGGGCGAAACAATGTTTTTTATTTGTTTGCATTTTCTTTTTGCCCTTCCATAAAAAGTTGACCGGAATATGGTAGGAGGAAGAGGGCCCGAAAAGTTGCTGAATTCACCAAAAGACAGGCCGAACAATTGAATGAACTCTTTTACCCGGTCAGGCGCAATTCTCTTACACCTCCAGCGTTCGACGTCTATTGGGTTGGAGAGGGGGGTGGTGGTGTTGCTGCTGCTGTTGGTGCTTGTGTAAACAATGAATGAAGGGGCCAGGCAAGCAATACCATGAAAATATGTATATGCGAGCAAAGAGATACCTTCTATTTGTAAATTTGGAGTGCCAAAGATTTTTCAAGTAATAAATATGATATTCCATACAACTTTCTTTGGTTGCTGCCGTCTATGAAGTGTCTGATCAGTCCATCATACCCTTTTTGTTCCACGCGCACCGTGCACCTTCTCGTAAACAGAATGCTAGACGTTGAAACTTGAAAGACAGCTGCATGCCCCATGGCCCCCCTTGCGACGGCTGATAGCTGATACCAGATAGTAGATTGTCTTCGTAGTCGGATGGCAGCGGTAGCTCCACTTCTTAAGCCAATTATTGACACGCTGTGGCAGCTTGAATAAATCAAAATCTGAGCTAAGCCGTCGAAAGAGATGGAGGAAGAGCTAAAGCTGAAGATGGGAGGAGGAGGAGCTAAAGAAGGGCCGGGACCTAAGCGCCTTTCTTGAGTTACGGTGTTTTTAATAAATTTCAAGTGGAACAAGATTTGTGGTGGCTTTAGGTCTGGGCAAATATTTTGCTTAGATGCCATGGTGGCCACGCCCACACGACATAAATCAAACGCCCCGCATACCACTCGAGTGATTCAAAGGAATCAGAGCTTGCCTCTTTTTTTTTAAAGCACGTTCCCTGTAGCCCGTTTTCAGGCTGTGTGGCCCGAATGGATATTTATGACCGTGAAATACGCTTATAACATTAACCACTCCTCCCGACTACCCCTTGTATTTATTTATATTATATTCTATATATGCATGTACCCGGCTCTATACATAGGATTGTTTACCATTAATACCGCGAAATCAAATCGCATTCAACGGACAAGAACAATGTGTTGGTTATTTTTATTGGATATAATCGTGCTCGCCTTGATTACGTACAAGTTGTATTCGTTTCGCACCTGAACTTGGCTGAGAAATGTTTTCGGGGCCAGAAATTCTGCGTCCATTGGCGGAAGCCATTACGAGCAATCCAATTAGCCGGAGAGCAATCGATAATCGAATGATTTCTGATGTTAATTTATGTGGGCATTCGGTGTCGTTGATGGTTTATATCATAGCGAGCCGCGGAAATAAGCACACAAATTATGTAAAATTAATGGCAAAAATCGAGAAAGCTACAGGCGGGCAGCTCTATCCTCTCGATGACAGCTCACCTTCGATATTTATCAATTTCAATTAGTTGGAAACCTTATCACCTGAAGGGCCTACCTCGCATACTCTTCACGATTCATTTGGCTCCTCAATGAAAGGGAGGATCAGCTCTCCTGAGCTGCAGTTCAGATATTGAATCCGCTTGAGAGTTTGCACAGTCTTTGCTCGTTACTACATGCACCATCAAGATCGGAGCAGAACATCATATTTATTTCTCAACCACATGTTTCTGACGACATCATGGCCACCTGTGGCTGCAATAATGTATCGGCCTGTGCGCTAGCTCTTTTTTATTTCCATTTATTCCATATACTATTCGGCTTATTTATTTACAGCCATAAAAACGGCACTTTATGAATTTTCATAATCAGTTTGCTATTTGTTTTCTTGGTTTTCTGTTGATCCATTTTTGGAAAGTTCTTACATACAACTATGAAATATGTATGTACTATTGGGGGCAATATTCAAAGAAACAAAAAATGATACTTTACCTTTTGATATTTTGGCTGATATGGGTTATGGATATTGATCCAAGCCCACAACAGGTAGAGAAACAGGTAAACACTTGTTATTAGATCTTAAGAAATTATCAGGAGTATCGGTTCTATATGAATATGTATGTACATGTCCAAATGTAAGTATACTGAATAGATCCACTTTTGATTATGTATACGGCTGACTGGCCATCAATTTTGAGTGCTTTCAGTATGGGCATTACCGTAAAATATTGAAGAGCGAGTAGAGGGTCCAGTGTATGTGTTTGCAAAATTAATCAAACGCCGCGCTGACAGCTGAGGGAGCGTCGCTGGGAAAATAAATTAAAAATACATAAAGCGCTCAATTACGAAATTCTGTATATTTAATTCGTGCTGGCGACCAAAGGACACTCGAAGAGCACAAAAGGAAACATCACCAGAAACAGCAATGGCAACACTGGCAGCACCAGAAGCAGTGGCCCAAGCAGTGTGGGAACAGAGGAGGGCGCACCGAAATGGAATTCAATTTCCATGTATTTTTTTGCTGTCTTCCTATTTTCTGTTCCTTTCCGCATTTTGCTGTACTTTGTGGGGCGGACATAAAAATTTAATACGCGCCCAAAAGTCGGATACAATAAAATGAGCAGCCCAATGTCAGCACGAGCATATTTTAGTGGGACAAAGTGACTTCAATTTGATCATAGACCATGGATCCACCCCCCAGACAGCTCAACAGCGCCTCTGTTCCTGCAGTACTCCACCAAATTATGCTGTAAAAGTGGCGAAAAAACAAGCAAACGACGACACTTGAGACACCATTTTGGGGTCGGCCCCGAAACAGACAAACAGCGGCACAGACAGTCGCCTCATTAGTTCCGCGTAATCGATGGTCAGCGGACAGAAAATAGAAAACTTTAAGAGCTGTTCCATGAAATGGTGGATGGCCAACCACTGAAGGAGATTTCAGAAACCCATAAAGATATGCAAGCAAGGGTTTTGGGTATCGTTCATGATTGGACATATGAGTGGTCGCCTTATAAGATTATCCGTGACGGGCATACAACACTTTCCAAAATTAAAGAGATGAGCAGACAATAAATCAAGGGTTTCGGCGCCTGAAGGAATTCTGCCATTCCTCCTCCTCGACTAGGATTGTCTGCTTAAAGACACACTTGACTATGAAGTCTTGGTGTGGCAAGTGCTTTTAACGTTAAGTTTAAGCATATACAAATTTGGACAGATGTTGGGAAATTAAAGAACGGCTGAAACATGTAACTGAAAGGTGTAACCCAAAAGCAAAACAGCTTCTTAATGAAACCTACTTCCATCATCATGTCGGCAATTGTAAGCTCTTTGATGAAGCGTCTGTCATCAATGGATTTGCAGTGGGACTGCCATATATTGGGGCAAATCCTTCGTTGTCGTTTGTCATGTGATAAAATATATGTATGTACATATATGTACACATATACATGTGTATGTATCACATGGTACATCTATGTGTGTATGTATATCCAGAAAATAAATACAAGCAATGTGTGGGAGTTGTGTGAGGATGGGAAACTAACTAAGAAGCATCGTTGTTTTTCCATCTGTCAGAATACTTTTCCAAAAGGACTGGGTAGTATGATGGCGAATGCCTAAAAGATGCTCCATAATTGGTGCAACGGGGTGGGAACAGTCGAGGCATTTATTACAAATCGGCTGCCAACGTAATTAGTACAACTTATTTCCCGCTTTCGGGGCACTGCTGCCGTTGCAGTTCTTTCTTAGTTCTTGGACAGTCATTGTCTGGGGCGTTTCCATCCTACTAGTATGTATGTACATACATGTATCTGTAACTTTACCTGTACTGGCTGTTCCTATCCTTAAGCTTGGGTCGCATGGCCGGAGGCAGCAGAAAATTGAATCACAAACCATTATAAAACGAGGGGGGCCGCGGCAAAGGCCGCAACATTTTGAAATACACTTGTATTGAAGTGATATATCTTGGATAGAAAGTTTGGTTGCTCTAGCTTTTATAGTCTCAGAGATCTAGGCGTTAATGAAGACGGACAGACGGACGAACGGACAGATAGACATTATATATCGACTCGGCTATTGATGCTGAAACGGAAACGCTTCCTTCTGGGCGTTACACACATCCACTATCACCACAAATCTAATACTCCCCTTTAATCTTCGAGTACAGGGTATAGTGAACAGCAACTAGAACTACAATACAAACATATACATACATACGTACATTCGTAACAGTAAGAGCAGCAGTAGCCACAACAGCAGAGGAGCCCCTGCGTTCTATACTCGCTGCGGGTACGCCACAAAAGGAATGGCACATGCCGTGGAAATGACAATAGGGTAGAAACATAGGGTATAGTTAATTAAAATCGAGTAGAGTAGAATAGCATGCATATCATACGCCGTAACAATGTAAATAGTACAGAACAGAAGAATGTCACATGATGCGTATACGTAGGAAAGAAATGGAAAAAAACAGCAGGTGCTGCGGATACGCAAAAAAAAAACGATTACTATAAAGATTTAAGAGAAATCTTTTACATCCAGGAAAATGCTTTCGGGCCATAAAATGCGAAGCACATATTTATGAGATGCCTGAATAAATGATATCCTGCATCGACGATTGACATTAGAGCCCCGAATGTAAATAAAAATTAAAATCGAAAAGGGTCTCATCTCAGAGCAAACGAATTTTACAGAGCAAATTCTCAAATAGTCGGGGAAGCCTTATACACAAAAGATAGACAGAAAATATGGAAAATTTATTAAATGACGATTCACTATTTACTGAAGTTTGTTTACCTCAGCTCAGGGGGCCATGGTTCATGTGTCCGCGGCTCCCGCAACCTATTGCCTCCCGATTTTTAATGCCTTTCGTATTTGGCGTGCCAATGGTACAGCGCCGTTTTTACAGTTTCGATGCCGAAGAGCACGGCAAAAATTACAACACTCAGAAATAGCAACGAGAAATTGATACGCTCAGATTGGCGGACAGCATCTGATGGCGACCGTGCGGCCCAGACCAGTTGGGAAGTGAAGCTCGCAGAAGGAGCACCCACCGCCGTCCCCATGCAAGCTGTTCACTGCTTTCCGTTAGGTGTACTGGTTGTACTGTACACACTGCCTTAAAACATGAGCAATTCCAGAAAACTTTACACAGCTTATGGGAACTTTTCACTGCTTGTGAGCTCTTCTCAGCTTGAGGAACTTCTTACTGCTTGTGGGCACTTTTCACTGCTTTAGAATATCGTGCAGTGTATCACTTCTTGAAACACCAGTTCTATCATTTGGTTTCGTTAAAAATGTTAACAAAACTCATAATATTAATTGTAGCGGCTTTTGACCTTTAAGCTAATTCCATACTATTCAGTTATCGGCCAGACACTGGATTCACTGTTCAATGCTGGCCAAATGGCTTATGCTTGGGCGCAATGTTCATTACTTGGCTTATTTTTCACTGCTCGAGGCCTCGTGCAAATTCCCATCAAAAGCCAGGAGGAAATTCTCAACATTAACTTCAGGATTTTTAATGATACATATATTTACATGATATTTAGTATTTACATAAGTATTTGAAGTCATGATTTTAATTACACATATTACACATTCGTTTTTGTTGATAGAAATTATTTTTTGGATACGAATTCGAATGTAAGCTTCAACCAATTTTTCGAGCAGTTTTTGCAGGGCGCATCGCACTGCTTCATTTCGATTGTGCAAGAAAGCTTTTCAAAGCTCAACAACCAATGAAAGAAGAACAAAAAGTAACACACTTTTACATGCCGCAAAAAGCGCTGCGCTTTCAAAAAAAAGTATTATCATTTACTCTTTTTTGTGTACGCAAATTTCCTGTTCTGATCTGTTTTGGGACGCACCTGGCTGTATCTGAGTGTCTGACAGGGAAACCGAGACTGGAGACTGGAGAAGCGGCGAATCAGAGACGAGGCTTGGCTGGTGGCGCTTAGCTTACAATTGAAAGCGCATATTGGGCACGTATGCCGATAGCCGGCCGCCGTCTGCGCTTCTGTCGCTGTAAAAAAAGAAGATTCGGGCTGAGTGGAAAATAAGCTTGCTGTATAAATAGTCGGCGGAGTGTCGGCTAACCACATCAGTGACAAACAGAACATTCAGAATGATGTATAGCATTGCCTGCTTTGCCTTGGTGCTGCCAGTTCTGACCTTCTCGCAGGGCTACTCGGAGGAGTACTTTCCAAGAAGACAGTACCATCACGTGCCAAGAGCTAACCTGCAGTACGACTACGACCCTTGCGGTGGTCGTGTATGCGCCTCTAATGGTTATCGCTACGCCAGCTTCGCCAATATATGCCGCCTAAATGACTACAATTTGAGGCTTGTCTTTGCTGGCCATGCAGGTAATTTTTTAAATTCCAAGAACGACCAGATGAGTTAACATCTTTCCTTACGTGTTTAGAATTCGTCGAGGTGGATTCGATTTACTGTCATCAGCCTATAAGAGATGTGGGCTACTACTACCGGCAGCAACCTTCACTCGAGTCGCACCGACCAGGATATTCGCCTCACGTGCCCTGCATTTCCATGACCCGGCCCTACATCGGACCCCATTACACCGCAGAGTCGCCGAGTGCTTTTTCTTCACCTGCTATGCCCTACTGGTTTTCCAAGTCTGCCGTATCCCCTACAAGACCCCCTGCTTACAGCAAAATCTACTGGTATCAGGCGCCCAACACAAGCAAGCGACCTGTGACGTACTATTACCCAAAAACAACCACCGAAGCTTCTTCGACGAGTACAACTAATGATCCCGCGACAACAACTATCGCAGAAACATCTACGACGATTACCACCAATGGAACAACCACCGAAGTATCTACTACGAGTACCACCAATAATCCTTCAACAACGACCACCGAAGCATCTACTGAAGGTTCTACGACGAGCACAACTAATGATCCATCAACAACAACCACCGATTTTTTTACAACGAGTACCACCAATGGTCCCTTTACGACAACAACCACTGAAGCGTCTACGACGAGCACCACTAATGATCCTTCAACAACAGCTACCGAAGCATCTACGATGAGTACAATAACCCCTGAAGCTACTACGACGAGTACATCTAATGATCCCTCGACAACAACCACCACCGATGTTTCTACGACGAGTACTACCAATGGTCCCTCAGCGACAAAAACCACTGAAGCTTCTACGACGACTACAACTAATGATCCCTCGACAACAACAACCACCGATATTTCTACAACGAGTACCACCAATGGTCCTTCTACCACAACAACCACTGAAGCTTCTGCTACGGGTACAACTAATGATCCCTCGACAACAACAACCACCGATGTTTCTACGACGAGTACTACCACTAAACCTTCAACAACAACCATGGAAGCTTCTTCGACTAGTACCACCACAGAGCTCAACTCTGCCGTAAGTTAAGACATACAGCTTATCCCAAAACAGCCCGCAAATTAATGAAATTTATTCAATAGGTGGATTCGGTGATCATACAGATCACAGGCTCGAACGGGAGATCCTTGCGCTTTGCCCTTTCCGAACTTGCAGCAGAAGGAGCCACATGCAATGATGTGTATACCCTAGACGTGTCTAGGGGATCGACGGTGCTATTTCAGTTTACCGGTTGCTCGGAAGCTGAAAGCACATTCCCTTCAACAGTCGGCAGTAGAATCACAAGCGACACAACCACAACTCCGAAGACCAAGCCCCCGTCCTACCTTTTCTATCATTCATCAACCAGCGTCATTCAAGCCCAAAACACACGTTAACAAAAACTCTCTTATATCTATAACTGAATAATAAATACAGTCGACACTTGAAAGCAAATAATAATTATGCATTTGTGAATTTCTCCCTTTTGGAGTGTGTCACGTTTCCACTAAACCTTGTCAACCTCGGGGAAGAGTACTAGTACGAGTACTACCTTGAGTCTGAGCTAGTAACGTGATATTTCGGCGATTGAATAGCCAAGCACATGAAGGGAAAATGGGGAATGCATTTACGTACTTCAGTTTCAGTTCACAAGCACCCGAGATACTCCGTGTCGTACCTTCCCCAGACATCTGCTAATTTTCGGCTCTGCTTACACATATTTCCAGTTCACCACAGTTAATCTTTGCTCGCCACTTAGCTTCTTGCGTTGAAAAATTTCAATTCCCAGACAATTTAAATTTTCACATGACTCAAGGCCAAGCCGGAACATTGATAGGGGCAGTATTATTTCATAATGAAATGAGCAAGAAGAATCGCCAACAAAGAGAGAGAATGAAAGCAAGAAGAGCCACCCACCGTCTGGCCATTGATATGCATAATATAGCGCAATAATAATTATAGCCGCGAGTGTAGCTGTATAATAGCCTCAAATAGAGCCAGCGACACGTAGACATTGCAATGGTATGAGACCATTAATGACGCTCCGGTCGATCGCGCTCCGGGGTGGTTTGGTGGCTGGTATAAAAGCTCAGCCTGGACGAGGTCACAGCATAGTCAACAGTAAATCGTTTGCAAAATGACAACAACCTTGTGTCGAATCGGTCTGGGTCTGTGCCTGCTCGCCTCCATTGTCCGTGGATGGGACTACTCGGTCCCCTACGACTACGCGGCCACATACTACGCGGCCCCCTACTATTTTGCTTCACCGCGTTACGACATATCGCCGTGTCCACCCAGCGGAGAGGAGAGTGTGGTCTGTGCCGTGGCGCCAGGCGCCCAGCCAGCGACCTTCCCCAGCCCCTGCGAGGTGGATCGGTTCAGCCGCCAGACGGGCGTTGGTAGGTGTTGCCTTGTATTTTCTCCGACACCAGCTCTTAAATGAATTTATCTCTCCAGCATGGCAGATTATCTACGAGGACAGGTGCGACAAGATGGAAGACTGTCCGAACGCCTGCGACGAGGAATATCGCCCCATCTGTGCGACATTCAGGTCCTCCAGACGCACCTTCAGGAACTATTGCGAACTGCTACTGGTCACCTGCCGCACAGATCATCGTAAGTACTGGTACCTGACGATGGGAGGAATAATTTTAATCACAGTACTTTCCTTACCTCCAGAGTGGAAGATCCTGCATGACGGCACCTGTGACAGCAGACTGCCACCTCTCTACTCGCCACGCGCTCGGACCTATAATCTCTACGACATGCACGCCATCCAGCCCTCGTATGGACCTTCTGGATCCTATCGACCACAGCCATTGAGAAGGCCACAAACGTTCCTTGTCTCCCCGCCACCTCCGTACAAAGCGGTAGCGTACGAACCCTATAAAATTTCTTTGGACAACCTGCCCACAGAGTATGAAATGAAGCAGACGTCTCCAAAGATATATTTGATGACTACTAAAGCGCCAAAAACTACTACCCAGAATCCTCAAACAACCTCTGCGACGACGGAGTCGACTGAAACAACCGGGGTTACAGATACCACACAGAGATCTGCGAAAGTTTTAAGCGTAAACGCCATAGACATTGGTAATGAGACAACCCCAGACACCAGCTCGACGGCTATCCCAACGAAAAATAAGACTAATTCGACTTACGGCCCAACTTCTACAGACCCGACATCAACTCCCGGCAACCCTTTGAATAGATCAATTAATATCAATGCAGTTGCGCTAGCTATTGATGATACTACAGAAACATCCTCGGAAACCACTTCTACAGCCGCCCCTTCACAGTACCAGCCGTTTTCATATTATAGCCCCACTTATACAACAGAAAAAGCTTTAACCACTGTCAAACCCCTGAAACAGTCTATAAATATCAATGCCGTCGCAATGCCGATAGAGGAAGAAGCTTCTACAGAGCCCAGTTCTACAGCCCCTTCTCCAATCTACGATTATTATCCATCTTATCCAGTTTATAACACGACTGCTCCGCCAGAACACGCTACAACAACAGCCAGACCTTCGGGACGATCCATACAGATAAATGCAGTTGCTGAAATAATGGACAATGAAACCTCTACTAAACCGAGCTCTACAGTCGATCCTTCAAAGGAAGCAAGTTCTACAGCCGATCCTTCCAGCTATGAGACCTACCCGTCCCATTCAGCCTCACCGTCTTATTCTTCCTATTCAGACTCTTCTGCATATGCCTCTTATAGCCCGACTGCTACTGAGACCACAGAAGAGGCATCTACTACTCTCAAGCCATTGTTACGATCCTTAAGCTTAAATGCTGTTGCAGATACCAAAGAGGATGTTGCAGAGGAGGAAAGAACCCCCGATGCTTCAACGGACGCAAGCTCTACAATCCCTCCATCCAGCTATGAGACCTACCCGTCCTATTCAGCCTCACCGTCTTATCCTTCCTATTCAGACTCTTCTGCATATGCCTCCTATAGCCCGACTGCTACTGAGACCACAGAAGAGGCATCTACTACTCTCAAGCCTTTGTTACGATCCTTAATCTTAAATGCTGTGGCAGAGACCATAGAGGATGTTGCGGAGGAGGAAAGCACCCCCGATACTTCAACGGAAGCAAGCTCTACAGTCGCTCCTTCCAGCTATGAGACCTATCCGTCCTATTCAGCCTCACCGTCTTATCCTTCCTATTCAGACTCTTCTGCATATGCCTCCTATAGCCCGACTGCTACAGAGACCACAGAAGAGGCATCTACTACTCTCAAGCCTTTGTTACGATCCTTAAACTTAAATGCTGTGGCAGAAACCAAAGAGGATGTTGCAGAGGAGGAAAGCACCCCCGATACTTCAACGGAAGCAAGCTCTACAGTCGCTCCTTCCAGCTATGAGACCTATCCGTCCTATCTAGCTTCACCGTCTTATCCTTCCTATTCAGACTCTTCTGCATATACTTCCTATAGCCCGACTGCGGCTCAGACCGAAACCACAGAAGTGGCCTCTACTACTTCCAAGCCTTTGTTACGATCCCTAAGCTTAAATGCTGTGGCTGATACTGAAGAAGAAGTTGCAGAGGGGGGTACCACTCCCAAGCCCAGCTCTAAGGCCGCAGTGACGGCGGCCACAGAAGAAGAAATATCTCCGGAGCCCAGCTCCACTGCCGCAACTCCGAAGAATCTGTCTCACCCATCTTATCGAACTACTCCTGTCAATGCGCCGAAGACTACCTCTAAGAGTATAAATGGCGACAGTACATCGGATTCGCTCTCATTCTTTAGGGTGAATGCGGTGGTTGTAAAGGAGGTCCAAGAACTTACACAGGTGACTAATTCGACGACACCGGAGGTGTCACTGTCATCCGGAAATGCACCGAACAACACTATCGTGGATTATGTATCTGGAAAAGATGGCGAGAAAAAGCACCATTTTCGAGTGTACAACACAGGCAGCCAAGGGAATGTGATTATATTTAACATTAACAATAACTAATCGAGTGTTTTGAATAGCATCAAACTGAACTGAATTAGATAATCTGTTGTATACTATAAGTCGATATTGTTTTTAAAAAAATCAAAAAAAAATATACATATGTATGTACATTGTTGTGTTCCTAACCCAGGTTGCTTTCTACATAGGAGGTATTGCGGATGTTGGTAGCTGCCAAGCTATTTTGACAACTCTAACTCCACATTTACGAATACAAAATTCTCCGTTATTAGAGTTTGATTTAATGATTACACGAGTCAACAAAAGTGAACTTTATTTGCCGGTGTGAAAAAAATGGAATTTATATTTAAAGCCCCAAATATATCAGAAAAAGTTGTTTTTGTTAACAGCGAAAAATGTGGGGTTGCATGGTTGATTTTTCGATGTTTTTGATACAAATATAGAGGCCTTGACCGTAAACTTCGACGTTAGGGTGTCAGCTGAACACACTGTTTGTAGACGAAAAAAGTAAATAGATAACTTAAAAGCATTCGGAAAGGAGATATTCGATAAGATAATTGAACTTTCTTAAGAGCTATTGATGGCTACTGCTCCGAACATACCCCCGTTGAAAGACCAGGGCTTTTAAAATGATCCTTAACGGGAACAACGAACAGTTTGTTAACAACTAGACGAGTGGTTCCAGACGATGTGCGCAGAATGGCACCATCCGCACACCCCCTCATCACCAGCAATGATCTCGCTGGATCTCGCTGGATCTCGCTGTATATCGCCATTGGCACGTTGTTGGAGCAGAATCAAGTACTCTTAGCTCCAACGCTTCCAAAAGATCTGCTAGGCACTGGTGACTCTTTGCCAACGATCACGTTAGTTGAAGTTTAGACCCGTAACGTCTGGATCGGGAAACTCCAGTGTGGCGTCGAGGTTTTTCTTTGTTAGTGCTTCATTATAGAAATTTCAGTACCGGCTTCTTTCAGCTACTGCGCTTTATAATTAACATCTGCCACAGTTGGCTAATCTTAGGTTCATCACAGCATCGGCAGAAAAGGGAATCAAGGTTAGTGCATTATTCTGCGCTGTGAGCTCAGATCGCCGGATGAGGTCGGAGTCTTTCCTATCCCCATACTTCCTTGTGTTCGCCATGTTATGAAAAGTGTACTTAGACAGACAAAAAACAAACAAAAATAAATGTAATAAATTCCCGAGCGGTATAGATGACCAGAAGGAGTCCAGTAGTTGCGACTTTAAATTCGTGATCACAGGTATACGAGATCACGAGTTTCTCTATAACCACCCTACCTTTGGCAATGCATGGAACGAAGTTGGCCTGCCCCTCACCTAATCATTACAATCGATATATCATTGGCCGTATGTACGTAGAAAGAATTGTGCTTATTTATTCGAAATTCATGTTAATTAAAAAAATTTTCTCTTAATAGTTCAATTAAGAAAGATTTCAATATGTTCATTATACAAAGATTTTATTAATATAAAAATATACACTCATATAGAATTCTTATAAAAACAAGGAAAAAACTTGTGAAACTGTACCTTATACCCGGTACTCAGTCAGTTTATATATGAGCTTACGATTTATGTAATTTATTATATTTTCGCAAAAGGAACGAATTAAATTTTGACCATAATGGAAATATTCAAAAAATTAGGCTGAACCCTATGCTAGATTTTTATATATTAAATGTTATCTATTTCCATTTTGTTTACATATAACTTTTACATCAGCTTCTACATTTTTTTCTTTAGGACGTTGATATGCAATGACTGCACCATCAAGTGGCCCAAGCGACACCAGCCGATGGCTGTTACGCGCGGATCCCAGGCAAGAACACAGCCCACCTCCCGCCCAACCGACCAAGGGGCGATGCCGCATAACGCGCGACTCGTTAACCGAACCGATCGCGGACATGCAGGAAAGATAGCTGTTAGACTGGTGTTCGAGGAAAAGTAGAACTAAAAAACTAAGCAATTTCTAATTACGAGAAAGATATAAGAGTATCAATAATTTAAGACTAGGGAGGGAGTTAGTAGTAGAAATAATATGGTAGAGGGAATTATAATCTGAGCATAGGACCCTAAATGGTTCATGCAATGAGTAATTCGATCTACAAAGCGGAAGAAACAAGGGTGTATAATTCCTAGTGCTTCTAATAGGAATCGTGAAGTTTATGCGGCTCAACAGGTCAGGGCTGTCTACGTCACCCCTGATCAAGTTGTGCACAAAAATCACACCAAGCATTTTCCTACGATTAGCTAAGGTTGGAAGGTTTATTAAAAGCAATCTATTAGGGTAAGACGGCAGTCTCACACCTGCATCCCAGTTGAGGCCGCGTAAAGCAAATAGTAAAAAGTTTTTCTGAACTGATTCTATACGGTCCTGGTGTACGTTGTACTGAGGGCACCATACACAAGAACCGTATTCTAAAATCGGACGAACCAGAGAGGTGTAGAGAGTCTTTGTTATATAGGGGTCGTCAAATTCCTTTGACCACCTCTTTATAAACCCAAGCACGCCCATGGCCTTGTTCACAATGGTAGAAATGTGTTCTGAAAACTTTAACTTGGGATCTAATAGAACACCAAGATCATCAACCCGGGTAATTCTCTCAAGAGAACCACCACAAAGGGTGTAAGGAACCAGAAAGGCGCTGGAACGATGAAAAGTCATTACTTTACATTTTGAAGCATTAAGGTTTAATAGATTTGCACAACACCAAGACTGAAATCTATCAAGATCGGATTGCAACCTGGATTGAAAAGAAATGTCCTTATACTGGACACAGAGCTTAACATCATCCGCATACATAAGTACTCGAGAGTGTGTTAATACAGAAGGCAGGTCATTTATAAAGAGCGTAAATAGTAAGGGGCCTAGATGGCTCCCCTGTGGTACACCCGAAGTCACCAAAACTGGTGAGGACAGGGAGTTTTTGAAAAGGACTCTTTGAGACCTAGAACACAGGTAACTAGCGATCCATCTCAGGAGATTGGGCGGGAACCCTAGAAGGTCAAGTTTTTGTGCTAGGAGGGAATGGTTTTCAGAGTCGAATGCTTTACTAAAATCGGTGTAAACAACATCCGTCTGTAAATTACCTTGAAAGCATTTAATTATAAAGGAGGTAAACTCCAATAAGTTGGTAGTGGTTGATCTCCGCCTTATAAATCCATGTTGAGCTGGAGATATAAGTGATCTGCATAGGTGCTGCAGGTGCGGAGTTAAAATTTTCTCAAACACTTTCGGAATAGCGGATAACTTAGATATACCTCTATAGTTGTTCGCGTCAGATTTGCTACCTTTCTTATGGAGAGGAATTATAAAGGACTCCTTCCATATCGGAGGAAAGCATGAAGAATTTATAGATAAGTTGAATAGTTTAAGCAACGGCCCGCACAGAGACTCGGCACAGTACCTGAGTACACAGCCGGGAACTCCGTCCGGACCCGGTGAGAACACCGGCTTTACTGTTCGTAGATCATGAAGCAAAGAGCTTTCATTTAGCAAAGGACTGAAAATGCCGCTCGACCTTGGTAAGCCGTATGGATACGGCTGACCAGAGTATACGTCCTGCGAATAGGTAGTTTGGAAAAAACGGGCAAAAAACCCTCCTGCACGTCGAGACGAACGATCCTTTCTATAAGTTGTGTACCGATCTGCCAAAACTTCGGAACTAAGAATGTCCGGCTTTAACCAGGTCTCGGTAAACACAATAACGTGGGATGCAAATGCGACACTATCCTGGAAAAGAATGCTGAGCTTGCTACGCAAACCTCGAACATTCTGATAGGTCACTAAAAGAGAGTTTGCTAGTTTTTTGGACGGGTGGAAGTGGAGCGGGAAGATGACGATGGAGCACTGGTCTGATTTGTTGGCAGAGTTATCGGGGGCCTAGTCTTCTTCTTTGCCTTAAACTCCTTCACCACCAAATGCTCCGGCCAAAATTTGGCAGAACAGATGGTGTTAAAATGAGCTTGAGAGACACTTATTTTAAAGGAAGCTATCTCCCTGGCATACGAAAAGTTAAACTTTTCCACCTTAACATCGACGGCTTTTATTTGGCTTTGAATGTAAGCCGTCACATCTTTAATTGTGGAGTCAGGGGCAAGCCGTGAGACAAAAACTTGTCTCTTTGGTGGGATCCCCACCAATCTTGGCACCACAGGCCTATCACCTGTGATGGTAATACCCGGTGGTCCGGGACGTATGTTCACTGGTGGGGTCGGAATTGAGGGGACAGTTAATGAGTTTGCGGACAGTACGGACGCGGACGCTACGGATGATTTTGGCTGCATGCCCTCCGACGCGATAAATTCGGCTACCGAATTTTAATCACCAGCAGCTGTCGTTGCCTTCGGAGTGGCGAACGAGATCAACTGCTGCACTATTGGAATGGTCGGAGTCAACTTGTCAGCATCGGACGGTCGAGGGGCAGCCGGCACATGCAGATCCCTCGGAGTGACCTTTTTACGCCTAGGAGACTCAGTCAGTAGTTTGAAACCACTAAACTGAGACTCCATGGCTAGGAGCCGATCATATTGCTCTTTAAAGCCCACGGTCAGCTCCATAAAGCCCTTCCGGGTCTGCCGCATAAACGCTGCCATCCTCTCAACCGGACGGCATGCCTCACAGCTGAAATGCAGGCCATTCCTTTTTGAGATGGCATCACCCACGAGACCGGATAACCCGGCGCATTTAGCGTGCACTACGCTATCACAGAGCCAGCAGGGGATACTCGGCTGGTCATGGGTGATCTGCTTCTTGCAGGTTTTTTTATCGCAGACTACAGAGAATTCCATTTTAATTTTATTTTTGTAATTTGTATTTTATTTTTTTTTTTCCTTAAAAAAAAATTGGTTTCAGACCAATGTGCCAGATAAACGCCAAAAGAGGAATAGGTAAAAATGAGAGCAGTTACAGTAGCTACAATTGAGAGAGAGAGAGCGCTACTGCACAGAAAATACTGAGAGCGAGAGAGGAAGAACAGTTATTTAAAGTGTGGGTAATAGAGAGAGAGTGATAGATCAGCAAAACTAATAGGTGAGAGCGGCTAAATATGATAATGTGTGTACTTACGAAAAGCACAAACAAAAACACACTGTTAGACGATGCAAAAGCAAATAATTTAAGGTATGTTTTTCACGTTAACAGGCATGCACTCGCGATCAAGTGATAGATGATTTAGTGGGTTGTTAATTTATGAATTTTTAAAGGTTATTTTCAATAAAAACACCGGTTGTTTAAGCAAAAAGGCAGAAAGTATGCGGAGCGCAAAACAAAAACACGTCTGTATTCTACAAAGAGAAACGAACATGGATGATTTCTACATGCACATGTCAAAATACAAATACGAGACGTGGAAGTGTGTGCGAGGGAAAGAGAGAATAGGTAAGCGCTTGAAAGGCGTTGCGTAGCGACTGCAATTTCATTAGTTCCATTTTTCTATAATATTGATCCAAGCTGATCCAGATTCGGCAATCTGGTAGATATGGTCATTTTCCATGATTCTGCGTTTTTAGTTTTCTCGTATCTTAAAAATGGTGGATTCCACAGACTTTCGTCCTTTGTGGAAGTGGAACGCAACGCGTGTCAAAATTTTGAAATACACTTGTATTGAAGTGATATCACAGAAGCTTGGATAGAAAGTTGGTTGCTCTAGCTCTTATAGTCTCTGAGCACTAGGCGTTCATCTGCACGAATAAGCAAAGCGCACAGGGTAGCGTGTGAGAGAGAGCGAGAAGGAACGATGCGTTTTGAAATGGTCTTCTTCATTGTGGCTTAACTAATAGTCTGATCTGATCCAGATTCAACAAAGTCAAGTTCGAGTTGAGGGAACATTAAAAAAGCCTCTTAGGGGGTTTGCCGACAGATCGCAATCGTCCCTATCGAAAATTCCCTTGGGAAAGTTCATGAAGCCGGTAGCGTTTCGCTGTGGAAATAAGAAGTAATACAAACCCAGAAAAACGAATCTAACTGAATTAAAAATAAGAAAAAATGCGAAGTTAACTCGGTGGTGCTCTAGGCTCTAGGCTGTTTTAGCCTCTATAATTTTGGCAGCGCTGAGTCCGGTTCGCTGAGTCCGTTTCCTTCCTGAGTGAGGAAAGAAATAAAGAATTGGGGGAAAAAAAAACTTAATTAATCATTTGGTGTGCGCAAGCGCGTCGCTGTTTGGAGTTCATGATATTGTTCGTTTTCCCTGGTCCCGCTGTCTGATCGGCAAATGGAGGCGTAAATAGTTTATCGAAATAGAGTTTTAGTGAGAGTGCAGTGATTTGGGGGGATAGTAAATTATTGTACAGTTCTCATCCCAGCCCATAGCAGGGGAAGAAAGAGAAACGCATTAAGCGTAGAGAAAAATAAAGAATCTGAGTGTAAAAAGTGAAAGAAAGCGAAGAGAAGTTGGAGTAAGAGTAGTTGATAGAGTTATTACTTAGCGTGTCGATCTTTGTACCCAGCCTCATTCCTGCCGATCATTCCTATGTTCTTAAATTTTTTTCCACACACGTCATTTCAGGCGTTCTTTGGGAAAGCGCTTTCGTCGATGGGACGCCCAGCTGGAGAAAGGTATGAGTGGAGTTTGTTGTCGTTATTGTTGTTGTTATTGTCTTTGTAACGTATGACTCAATCCAAAGAAAGGAAAGAAAAAATAGAGGAAGCGAACTACCGAAAGTTGAGTCGGGAACCGACCGGTACGAAAGAGAGGGCATTGGGAGAGTAGAACAATGAGGGCGGCCTGGCATTTGGCCACCGTTTGCACTCAAGTCTGAGTGAATGCTATCACTTATGATCACTAATAGTGAGTTAGAGTTTAATTTGGTAGACATATTTTTATTATTTTAGAAAAGTTCCCAGCAATTAGGACCCTTCGGATGGATGCCAGAGGGCACAAAAAACCAACGGGAGTAAATCGGACGACTCCTTCCGAGACTTTGGTTTCAGTGTTTTCTGAAAGATACAGAGGTGATCGGCGTTCTCTATCCATGATTAGTTTGTCCCTAGCACGCAAATTATTAACTTAGTACTTATAATCAATAAAGGCACATCATGAGAGGGGAAGCAGGACCACCACACCCCTAGCCTACGAGAGTGAGTCGGAATACAGCGCTTGAAGATAATAGGCTTGGATGTGGTTCGCTACATTGCACGACCGAATCTACTCGTACGGGTTGCTGGTTGCCAGTACGAACGAAAAGAGCTGAATAGTTCGTTGTAGATGTTGAGCTGCGTCTTTTCCATAGACTCCTCCTAGGAATATGAAGAATTGAATAATTATTTGTTTGTTCCATTAACATTACAAAACTTTTAAAAGTTTTTTTTTGCGATGACTATATTCCAATAAATTTTTTGTATTTCACAGGTATGCCCCTCAACTTTTCGTCATCAGCTTCTTGCAGAATCGTTGCTGTATCACGCTCTTTACTCGCTGAGGTCTTTCTCCGCATAGATGGTAGTGCCAGTAAGCTTTTTGGAGTTTTTTTTTAAGCACGGTGTTGGCTGCATCTTCGTTTTCTTTTATACCCTTTGTCGGGTTCCGCAGCCCAATATTAAGGGACTTGATGGAAACATTATAGCCAGTGGTGCAGCAGTAAATTAAATTCCCTTTATTATTTTTTGTTGTTCGCACTACCCACTGCACTGCACATTGCACACATATGTTTATATATACATATACATAAGCTCCCGCACGGCAGCAGCCTATCCAGCCGTTCTCTCGTCTTCTTTCCTTCTTTCTTTCGACTTCTCTATCACTCTCTCGATCTTTCGTCTTCGCTATCGCTCTCTTGATGTTTCGTCTTCGCTATCGCTCTCTTGATGTTTCGTCTTCGCTATCGCTCTCTCGATTCATCGCGCGCTCACTTGCAGTAAAGCACGGGCAATTCGGTCGCCTGCCCTTGGATTCAGTTTTGGTCTACCACTCACGCCTCGCACCTCGTCTATGGCCTATTGCACATTGAATAGACCTTCAACCGATACCGTGTTGAATCGATCTAATCCTACATCGCTTTCCCTATCATAAAACATCGAACAATAAATAGTAAATATTTATGAAGATTCGATAGTTCATGCATTTTGCTATCTGCAAAGAATATAAGCAATATCCGCTTCAAATATGAGCAACCCAAAGACTTCGGGTGGGCTGCCGATCCATTGGGCTTATTTTGTCCCTTGCGAAAAACGTCGCACAGAATTTTAAGTCCGACCGTGGCAGTTCTGGCGGCTCGCTATTCGTTTTGGTTTTCTCTTTCTCCGTCTGCTTCAGCTTGCGCAACGTACGTCGAGACCGGCTGCTAAGCGTAGTCCGTTAGTTTTCTTCGCCTCCTCTTTCGTCGTTTGCTTCAGCCAGCGCTCGTGACCGGCTTCATACAAATATATGTACAAATTTTGTCCCTCACTTCCCAATCGTACGTGGCCCACATAGTCGCAGCTTGGTTGGCAATTGTTACGTCGATGTCACTTTGGCCTCTGCGGTTATCAAACGGAAACACCCGACTGGTTAAATTGAGCACGCCGGCTCGGTTCTCCAATATCCACTCAGACAGCAGCTCACCCCGCACATAGCTAGTTTGCCCCCGAGCATGCTCAGGAAGTTTGCTAAACCTTGCTGGGGATACGGCAGCAGCCCTGCATCTAGGTACCTGAGGTACGGCGCCAAGTCGGTGTATAATTGGCGGTAAGCGAAACATAGAAAGATTGAGCCGAATCTTCCCATAACTCTGACGCATACTCCACAATCCGTGATAAGGGGTTCCATTGGCATGCAGACGGCTTCCGGTTCATCGACGATGATGGCAGCTTTCCCGCGGCGGTCCTGGAATACTCGCATTCCATAAGAAAGTCCAGTAATCTGCCCAGGTTTTTTGAGTAGAGCTCCTCCATGAACTCCTCAGGGGTGATGGACGTGTCCACGTCGTAGACCACAACCTGAGGCTTGGACTCCAGGCTCTTCCTCACTTCGAGGCCTGCTTCGGAGAATCTCGTGCTGGCCACTACCTTTTTCAGCTCGCTGACGCTGAAGGGATTCGAATGATCGCTCCTCCGCTCTTCTGGGCTCGAACTTCGTGCACTCGCACTCCGAGTTTCGGCACCACGGTCTCCTTCACCCGCTCAACAAGCTGCTTACCTGTCTCCTCCGGGTCCTTTCTCTGTATAAGAGCAGACCAGGTGTCGCGTGGCTTGGCGGCGGTGACGGCAGTGTAGCCAGTGTGGCTACGTCTTCCTTACGGAAGACATTCCTGCGATGATGGCCGAGTACCTACCCTGCCGCGACAATGCCAGTCGCTGGGCATTTGGGCGCAGTGGGGACTCCACGAATTTCAGCGACGGTGGCGGCGATCTCTCTGCTGGGATCGTCCCGCTCAGCCCCAGCCCGGGCCCGATCTTCTTTGCGCCTTCGCCTACGGTCAGGCACCTTCAACGTCGAGCTTTCCCAACACTAGCCAGGCTAGTGTCGCTGGCGTCAAACTCCATGGTGGCTGGCTCCACGGCGTTCCTCGACACTAATAGCACTAACGGAGACTCGAACCAAACGCAAGCAAAGACACAAGCCGTTCGAAAATCTAGCCAAGACAATAACCGATAAGTCTATCAGAGACGCGAAACCGACAGAAAGTTCTAGAAACTTCCAGAAAATTCCAGTTCGAATTCGAGCTCGAAGCCAAAAAACAGCACACAAAATTAGTTTTAACAAATTCAATTAAATTTGCCAAAATCTACACTGTTTGTTCACCAAAATCACTATCGATTACACGAACGGAACACTCGCAATTTTTGATTAGTTTCCGCTTGGGAAAATTACCCACTACATGTAGCTAACGACGGCAAAGCGGAACGCTTGAAAAAAACACGTTTACTTCTAGAAGCAGTCAGAACGCGAGTGACCTCTTCCGATCAGTCAGCTCCCGTACCAAGGACTCCTGCATCTGCACCAAACGTTGCAGATGACTAACCGTATGAATTAGTTGATACAGTAGTTGTTGCCGGATGTCTGGTAGGCTATTCTTAAGAATCTCAAGAACTTCCTCTTCTTCCATGCGCACAGAAAATCGATCCATTAAGGTTGCGACATCGTCATAAAAAGCAGAAAAGGACTCTCCAGGCTTTTGCTTCCGAGAACGGATCTGTTCTTTACAACAAAAGTCGGACCGATAATGTCGGTACTGCGTTCGGAGAGATGAACAAAAATCAGACCAAATTATTTGAGACACCTGCTTATGATATCTCCAAAACCAGTCTCTTGCTTTCCCGGTAAAGAGGACGTGCAAGTGCTTGCATAAGGCTGCAAAGTCGCAGTTGTTTCGTCAATTGTTTCGTCAGTCAATGACACTACCCTATACACTACCCTCTTCTACTCCTAGGCCATTTTCGGACCCATCAAACTGTAAATTCCACTTCTGTATTATCTCGGTGCCGGACCTGGTTGATTAAGCTGTATGCTAGCGCTAGATTGCTGACTCAAATTTAAGTTGGCCAGGCGGCGTGACAGAGAAGATCATAGTCTGCACTACTTCTATTCTGACGAGTGTTTTGAAGATTTCCTCGTCCCCGACTTCTGTAACCCGAACCACGCCTGATCGGGTTGGGACTTCTGATATTGTCATTTTTTAGCTAAATTTCGAGTTATGACACGACTGGTGGATGGAGCATTTTCGGCAATTGGGTCGCCAGGGCAGCAATTTCCTACAACTTCTTTTATAGTTTTAAATGATATAGCCTTGGTGTAGTTGGGACATTCTTTCCGGGCTTCTAACTAAGATTCCAAGCAGTTTTTGTGAAAAACGTGCTTACAGGGCGTTATCAAGCAGGTCTGGGTATCAGCCATGGGAGTGCTGCAAATAGCACAAGCATTGGCAGATGCTGCCTGGCCTGAGGCTTGATCACGAGCATCTTCTAGAGAAGCTTGTGGACTATGTTCGAAAAGCATTTTGTGTTTTCGGATTTTTTTTTTTTTTTTTTTGAATAATTTTTCCTAATTTTTGTAACGAAAAACTAAACGGTGACACTGGTTTCCATAAGATAGCAATACTATTTTCTCGCAATTAAGTGTTTGGGAATTACTGGGCTATTGTAATTGAATAAAGACGATTCGTTCTGAGTGCTTGTTACCGAACAATATGTACCTAATACGTAAGAGTATTCTTTCTTTCCTTTCCGGGTAAAAATGACTAATCTGCGAAAAATATGAACTAAAATTGAGATGGCGGGCCTTTTCTGTAGCTGTTATTTTGCTGCTATCCTTTACATTATTCATTTGTAGTACATTCGACGGTCTTATTCATTGCTAGCTATTATCCACTCTGGCGTATAGTACCTACATTAGGGGTGTTCTTATTTTAAAAAAATCGAATTTTACCAATTTGGGGCCGATCGGATAATGTTTAATGGGCGCGGAACTCACCTATAGTTTTCAGTGTGATGCTCCCATATAAGCATACATAGCACCATACAAATATCATAAGAGTGAGCGAGATGGCATGCTATGAAATAAAATTTTAGTACCTTGTTAACTCTATTGATGTTATTTTACAAGAAGAAAAGAAGAATAGAAACAAATTTTTCTTAATTAATATTTTTAACGTAAATTTTTATTATTATCACTGACTAGATCCCTTTTTTTTTTGCAGTGGGGTATTTTTTTTTATAAGCTTCAACAACTTAAAGCAATAATTGCTTTGCTTCCTCGTTGTTTGTGAGAACTCTGTTGTACTCCTGCATAAATTTGACTCCTCTTTCGGCCATATCATTTACCACAAGAAGATCACGGCAGTATGTTAAACCTTCCTCAAATTCAAATGTTTGCTTCCAGTTCGATGGATCCAGTTCAAAAAATGTTTGTGGTAGTTTAGCTTTCTCAAAAAAATTTTTTTGTTTTTGATGACACAAAGTCAGACAAGGAGTATTTTTGAAAGTCCACCAAATTAGAATAATGCCTATTATTTTTCAGTTGAACATTTGGTTCCTTTGAGTTAAGATTGCTAACCATTCGAATTTTTTCTTCGGAGGAGACATTGGAGTCAAAAAACGCAAGGTACCATAAATGATTGCTAATTTTTTTCAATAGTATAGCCGAGGTTTCCGCGTCAGTATTTGCATATTTTATACAATTTTTTACATGGTTCAGATCATGGAAAGGAGCTTCAATAGCGTTTGTACACTTAAACCATGCTTTAATATACATTTTCACCAAGAAAATGCAAACATCACGGAAACCATTTTCTTCCTTTTTTGTTAGCCGAAATTGGTGTCTAAATAAAAATATCTTAAAGGAATATATGGCTTTTGACATCCAGCGGGCATGGCTAGTTGGTCCAGGAGTACGAAAAGTATATTGCTTTACACCAAGAAAGATTAATGCTAGCTGAAGCAATTCTTTATGATCTTCTCGGCTCTGACATTTCTGTAGTTCACCAACGCAAAATTTCGTGAAGTCCTGGCGTTCTGCTCCACAAATTTGGACACGAATTGTTTCATCGGCTGCGCCACTTTCGAATTCATCCTTCTTGAAATTTGGCCATGATTTTGAAAACCTTTCAAATATCGGAACTTCTGCTGCAGATGTGGAGCATAGCTTTAGTTCAAATACGCTTCGCAATATGATTTCGTAGATATGGTGGCGGCAGGGTAGGTTTATTAGACTGCGTCCAAACTTTTTTTCTAATAGTACTGCTGCTCCTGAGAAAATCCCTGTATTTGCAGCCGTGGTGTCATAGGACAAACCATTGACTTGGTCAACTATATTCCATTTAACTAGCCTGTCAAAAACTGCCTCAGCAATATTTTTGCCAGTTGAAGACTCCACTTTTGGTGCACCTAGGAACTTTGAAGTTCCATTGTAGCTAACGAGAACTGCTATGCGTTCAACCTTACTAGACCCGACTAAATCTGTCATGAACTTTCCGTCAAAGTGTACTACCAGGCCACCAGTTTTATCCATCTGTAAGTTATGATAAGATTATTGGTTTAAAATGACCGAAAAAAATTGTAGACCACTCTATTACTTTGTCCCTAAATGTGATTTTTAAGTGTGTACTCTACTTTTTTATAAGTATTTGTACGATTAGAACTTTCCAGAAGAACCGAAGTTCTGACCAGCTGTTATTTTTAAATATTTAGTAAAAAAAGATCACTTGCAGCACAAATTGTAAATGGCGCGAAAGTTTCGCGGCGAAACACATGCCATCTCGCTCACTCTTATGATATTTGTATGGTGCTATGTATGCTTATATGGGAGCATCACACTGAAAACTTTAGGTGAGTTCCGCGCCCATTAAACATTATCCGATCGGCCCCAAATTTTTTGGAGATTTTTTTTAGACTAAAAGGAAAAAAAAATGCCCGGCACTTAAAAAAATATTTATATTTTTTTTCCCCCATACAACTAAGAACACCTCTAACCTACATATGTGCCTATTGTTCTCTACATAGCGAATGTATATTATTATTAAACGAGAGGGAACGTTGCGAGCCGCGTCAAAGGCCGCGGCTCTACTTTATACCCGGTACTCAGTCAGTATATATGTACAAATGTATATAATAGTGCTGGGAAAAGATCGATGTTTACCTACATCGATCTTTCGATATTTTGTATGGGTCCTACATCGATGTATCGATCTTTTTATCAAAAAATTTTAACTCACAAAAATTTAAAATACAATGTTCATATCAAAAACAAAAGATTAATTTATTATTTAAATCATTTCATATCCTTAAACTACTTAAACTTAAAAACTTTATTTTATGAGATCATTTTTTTCCAGTAATTTTTAACCAATAGTTTTTATTAATAAACAGCAGCATGTTTACTTGCTGCGATTTCAGGAAACTTCTTTTTTCATTAACGATGAGCCCAGCTTTGCTAAACATCCGTTCACTTTCTGTGGACGTTGCTGGGACGCACAAAAACTTTTTCACGCATTTTTGAAATGCAATGTCAGTTGAGATCTGTAAAGAAATTGTTTTAATTAAAAATGTTTTACTCTTATGTTATGTATTTTTACCTTCCAGTAGTCCAATGGAGATATATTCGTATCGACATTTTGCATGTTAAAATATTGCTTTAGTCCTAAAATTGAATCGACTCGACTGCTTCGAACTTTTTCGGATTTTTTATTTTGTAGAAAGTCGAAAAGGAGGTGGTGTTGGTCTGTTTGTTTTGGTGCTGGCAGGTTGGAGGAAGTTGGACGTGGCTCGGATAATGCGTTGACCAAAGAGAGTTCGTTCTCTAAAAATTTCTCGGCTTCGCTTACGTTAAACGGGGATAAAAATCCATCCCTTTTAAAACGGGGGTCCAGGAGTGTTTCGATTCTGGTATTCGAGCGCGACTCGTACTTAAGTAGTCTGTCTTTTGTTCCGTTTATTAAAGTCGTACAAGCAAGCTCACCCTCCGTTGTAGCTAGCTTACTTTTGAGATTTTCAAGATTATGAAGAAGGCCACAGCATACAGGAATGACCATCGACACGGTGACCAAGTTGCTCGATGATGTGGTCACAGTCGCGTGTTCAAAAGGAGACAAAACCTTTTCCAGGTCTTCCAGAATGGCAATTTCATCAGCAGATAAGGGCGATAATGCCCTTGGAGTTTTGAGTAACACCTTACAAATGGCATCTTTGGTTACCAAAAATCTTTGCACCATGTGAAACACACTGTTCCATCTCGTTGGGCATTCTTGTTTTAAGCTGAGTGGGTTATCCTTATTTTGAGCATCTCTGAATTTAGCATAAGCAATGGTACTGCTCTTAAAAATAGCCACAATTTTTTTGCATTTTCCCAATAAAGGCTTTAAATATTCCTTTGCCAGACAGTCCTGAACAATTAAATTAATCGTATGCGCTACGCATGGAACATTTCTTTTGGAAAGAATTTCGCAAGCGTTTTTTATATTCGATGCGTTATCAGTAACAATTGCAGTGATTTTTTGTGAAATTCCCCATTCATTAAATACATCGCATAAAGAATTGGCAATGTTTTGTGCGGAATGGTTGGTTTCATCTTTAAGTTTTGTAGTTCTCAGAACTGCTGTCCGCATCTCAAAATCGTCAGTTATAAAATGACAAGTGATAGTCAAATAACTTTCATTCGCTCTTGAGGTCCAGCCATCAGTTGTAATAGCGCAGAACTCAATCTGATCAAGGATATCGCGTAATTTCTGATTCATTTCCATAAACAGCTTTGGTATGTAGACATCGCGCAATGTTCTTCGCGATGGCAACTGGTAGCGTGGATCAAGAGTTTCAACGAAATGCCGAAACCCCTTGTTCTCAACCACACAATATGGGCGAAGATCTGATGTTATATAGAATGTAAGCGCACTGTCCAGTGATTTCTTTCTGTCTGATGAGGCATCATATTTTGTTTGGAAAAGCGCTCGCATAGGGCCTCCAGCCTTCGGCTCCTTAGTGGGGCTCAAATTTGGATGCTTTCGTTTCAAGTGAGCAGACAAATTCGTGGTATTTCCACTTGTTTGGTATAGCTGGCCACATTTTATACATTTGGCAGACTTGCCATCCGCAGACTTCTTAAAATATTCCCACACCCCAGACATACCATATTTTGTCCTCTTGCGTGGTATCTTATCCTCTCCCTTATTATCCACGATGTCGCAATCTACAAACAATAACGTGTTTGTTACATTACATTAAAACTCAAAAGCTGCAGCCTACTTGTGTGGCTGCCACAAGCAATAGAATAATTTTTACCTTCGCCTTTGTCCTTGCCCTTTAAAAACTTCTCCATTTCCACAGCACTGCCAACAACAAAATCCTAAATGAAAAAGTGGATTACGTAGTATTTTAATTATATTGTTAAAATGAATTTGCAACTTACCTTACAGCTTTATCCCGCGTTTATTTCAAGTGATGGAAAAATAATGGTCTAGTTTTGGCGATATATCGAGTATCGAAGTTAGCAACATCGATATTTTCGATATTTGTGAAAAAATCGATGTATCGATGTTAGATCGATGTTTTTCCCAGCACTAGTATATACATATGAGCTTGTGATTTAAGTAAATTATTATATGTTCGCAAAAGAGACGAATTAAATTTTGGCCAAAATGGAAAATTTCAAAAAATTAGGACGAACCCCATGCTGTAGTTTTATATTTTAGAAGTTATCTATTTCCATTTTTATTTACATATAATTTTTACGTCGTCTGCTACATTTTTACATACACGTGTAAAACTACGTACAAGAGACATGGAAGTGTGTGCGAGAGAGAGAGGGAATCGCTTGGCTGCCGTTTGGTAGCCACTGAAATTTAATTTGTTTCTTCTGGCTATAATAATGATCCGATATGATCCAGATTCGGCAATATGATAGATACGGATATTTTCCATAATTCTGCGTTTTTGGTTTTCTCTTATCTTAATTGTGGATTCCACAGATTTTCGTTCTTTGTGGGGGCGGAAGGGGGCGTGTCAAAATTTTGAAACAAACTCGTGCTGGTTCGATATCACAGGAACTTGGATAGAAAGTTTGGTTGCTCTAGCTCTTATAGTCTCTGAGAACTAGGCGTATAAAAATACGAATGGGCAAAGCAGATAGGGTCGCATGTGAGAGAGAGCGAGAGGGAACGATAACTTTCGAAATGGTTTCCTTCATTGTGGCTATATTAATAATCCGATCTGATCCAGATTCAACACTCTGATAGATATGATCATTCTCTATGATTCTGCGTTTAGTTTTCTCGTATCTTCAAAATTGTGTATGCCACAGACTTTCGTCCTTTGTGGGGGCGGAAGGAAACGTGGCAAAATTTTGAAACATACTTTGAGTAGTGTGATAACACAGAAGCCTGAATACAAAATTTCGTTGCTCTAGCTTATATAGTCTCTGAGATATAGGCACAAATGAAGACGGACAGACGGCCAGACGGACAGACGGACGGACAGACAGACATGGCTATATCGACTCGGCTATTGATGCTGATCAAGAATATATATACTTTATGGGGTCGGAAACGCTTCCTTCTGTGCGTTACACACAACCGTTATCCCCACAAATCTAATATACCCCTATACTCTTCGAGTACCGGGTATAAAAATTTCGTGGCGGTCGCTTCTAGTTTTTTTTTTTTTAAATGTTTAAAGTTTAGAGTTTTTCAGGCCAAAAATGGGTTGTGCGGGTCACTTGCTGTGTTGTTGTTGTTGCTTTTTTGTGTGGTTTTTCATATTTTTTGTTGTCTTTTTAGTTGTTGTTGTTTTGGATAATTGTTATTTTTTTGGGTAGTTTTTTTGTTATTATGAGTTATTTTAACCAATAAATAAGAAAGCGATAGAAATGTGTTTGGTATGTATACATATATTTGTGCTTCGAAGTTAGCTATTTTATAGCTAGTTTGCAATTAAAGCTATATTTCATTTCACAAGTGTCTAAAATAACTATAAAGTAGCTATACCGGCCTATAACTAAACTAAAGTAAACTAAACTAGCTATAAGTAATGACAAGAATAAGAGTCGTCTCGAACCTGTGGCCATTGCAACGGTAAATGGTGGGTTTACTCCTCGGCTTCAGAATCCTGTGGGAGATATGAATGTATAAAAGTAGTTGTGCTGTATTATAAAAATGGAAAAGTAGGCGCAGGCGAAAAATTTAAAAAAAAAAATTCGCGCGATTTACCTCTTTGAAATGAACATCATTGTTCATGATGGAAACCTTGCTTGGATCGTATAAATCACCAATCGCAGTGAAAAACTCATGGATCCGGTCCCTGTGATCTTCAAATAGTTTTTGAAATTGAAATTTAGCCAAGTAACCCACGTAGTGATTTTTGTTTCGTCCGTAATGAGGAATTTCTCCCCTCATATCTCTCCAGAGGCGCTCTATAATCTGGGTGTGCGCGTGAGTGACTGGGTCAACAAAGTTTTTTGAGTGGTTAACTGCTTGATGCTGGTAGCCCTCGTCTGCAAGACAATTATAGGCTTTCCAGCAATCTGACATGATTGTCGTTCCATCAGCAATATTATTTTTGATTATATTTAGCAACGTTTTGGTGTTGCGATTTTCAACTGGTATAATGAAGAAATTGCTGCTTCCACGTTCGATTTCACCAAACACCCACTGGCCTTCGACCAATCGTCCGCAGTTATATTTTCTTTTTCCCACTCTTCCCACTCTCGTCTATCTCTACTATTGTGCCAGGACCTCCAATAGTAGGACGACTATGTGTAATGCTCCAGTCAACATACACCTCCCGCAGAAAGTTTCTCCAGTCTATAACTGATGGGCGAGACCACCCCATTTCTGCCTCCATAAATTCTGTAGCATCACTAACTCGAACAGTATCCCAAACAATGAATTTGCACATTTCCTCTAATGCAAAGTGCGTGCCATCGAACAATGTGTTTTTTCGGATACTCTCGCGAAACGAGCACACGACTTTTTGCATTTTTTGTTGCTATTTTTTATTCCTGTGCATACAGCATTGCACCGAAATTCTACACTTCTGTCTCCTCTGTTAGAAATTTTGCACAGCGCACCACATTTCGGGCAATTTTTTTCTTTTAAAATGACATTGTGCCTTTGTAAAAAGGCCATCAAATCGTCTGAATTCATATTAATAAACGAGCTGATGGTGTGTGAAAAATCTAATAATTTTTAGATTACAAACAAACTAAATGAATTGAATGAGACGCGGTTTTTCTTTTTGATTCAACTTCAATTTATTGTTAACAAACGAGTGCAGTGGCTTTGGGCGTACTTCGACAAGTGAAGTCCGGTCCCACTCCACTCTTCCCATCAACCCTCGTCGGCCGCACGCAACCCAATTCGCCGTCGGCGATCGAGAAGGTCGGCTTGCGGGTCACCCGAAGATTGAGAGGCTGGCGGCTCTCTTCTCTCTTAAAATAGGGGTTTTAACTTAGGTTTTTATTTCTTTATTTATTCTCTGCTCCAACAGTGTGTTTGCAGCCTGTGCAAGACATAATTATGCTTATATATTTGCCACGTCTGTCTCCTTTGCCGAAGAAAATCAAATAGAAATGACAGTAACCGGCGCGACAAATATGGTAAATCCCATTGACCGTTACAATGTCGCGCCATAGTGTTGAGACGACTCGCATTCATTGTGGCCAGTTATCCTACTTTATAGCTAGTTTACAGCTACTTTATAGCTATTTTATTATGTATAAAAATGAAATAAAGCTTTAATTTCAAAATAGCTATTTTATAGCTAACTTCGCAACACAAATAAACAGAAAAAACCAACAACAACAAGCCCTTTTTGGCCTGAAAAACTCTAAACTTTAAACATTTAAAAAAAAAACTAGAAGCGACCGCCACGAAATTTTTTTACCTAAATTCATGATAAATCGGGGTCTATCCGGGAAAAAAATTTCGTTAATTTTGGAGAGGTTGTCCACGTATGTAGTTAACATTTACCAAAAGCAGCTATAGATGTTTGTGTAGCCTGGGTTACTGAAGATTGCCAACCCTTTTCAGCAATCAATGGACTTGGATTTAAAAAACTTGCAAGATTTTTAATTCATATTGGAGCAAATTATGGAGAAGATGTGGACATTGAAGACATGCTGCCTGATGCAACAACGTTGTCGCGAACAACGCTCAAGATCGCGGACGACAAAAAACATCAAATAATAGATGAATTAGCCGACATTGTGCAGAATGGTGGTGCAACTGCAACTATTGATTTGTGGTCTGACAACTACACACGTCCATAGAAACTTTTTAGGAGTGACTTTACACTGCCAAAAAGAACAACGATATAATTTTGGGCCTCAAATCCATGGATTTCCAACGCTCAACGTCTGCAAACATTTTGAGCAAGTTACACACACTGTTTGGCGAGTTCGGCATCCATACTTTGGAGAAAATAAAGTTTGTAACTGACAGAGGTACCAATATTATAAAAGCCTTGGAAGGAAACGATCGATTAAAATGCAGCAGTCATTTGCTAGCAAACGTCTTGGAACATGCTTTTAATGATTCGTTGGAGGTATCCGAACTTGTAGAAGCATGCAAAAAAATTGTTCGCTATTTTAAAAATGCAAACTTGCAACATCAACTGCAAACTTTCTTGAAAAACCATTGCCCAACACGATGGAACTCAAACTTCGCAATGTTTAAGTCCATTGTAGATAATTGGTTTACTATTAACGACATTCTAAAAGAGAAGCAAGAAACCCAACGACTGTTACTTGTAAATATATCTACGCTTCAACAGTTAGTTGAATTAAGCAAAGATTTCGAAGTTATATTTAAAAAGCTACAACTTTGCAGTTCCCCATCACTATGCTACGTAGTGCCATCAATTAACAAAATGCGGCTTCTATGTGAGCCACAAGTGACAGATGTATTTCCTATATTGGCCTTAAAAGAAAAAATAGTTAATAATGTTGAGGAAATTTGGGTCCCAAATATCGATCTATGGCATAAAGCAGCATTTTTTTTATTTCCGCCTGCTTTAAACATGCAATCAATTGATCAAGACGAGATTAAGCAATTTGGCACTTCAAAAATGAACTTCTTCGATATAAATCCATCAGGCTCATCTTCTGTTCTGGCAAGTCCATGTACGCCAATTTCAGATATCGTGTCCCAATTTTCATTTGAAGACTGTGGATCAGTTGACTCGCCTAATTCAACAAACACCCCACTAAGTAAAGAAAAAGATGTTCAATTTTTTTTCCCCCAACTTTTTAAAGCGTCCGCATTAAATACGTTGAAAACAGCTACAGATGAAATGGAAAGCTACTGTAAGGAAATTGTGGAAATAAGTAATGACTTTAATGTGCTAGAATGGTGGAAAAGTAATGAAAAAAAATATCCAGCACTTTCCAGTTTTGCTTTAAAAGTTTATTCGATTCCGGCTGGTAGTGCAGCTGCAGAGCGCGCATTTTCTTTGGCAGGAAACATTATAACTGACAAAAGAAATCGTCTTGGTCCAAAATCTGTGGACAGCTTAATTTTTTTAAAATCTTACTTTAAAACATATAATAATAATAACAATGTACAGCAGAAATAAGTACCTATACATTAAGTATTATTTAGAATTCACTTATAAAGTCAAAATGTGTTCCTTTTTTATGTTTAACATATTTAAGTGTAAGTGTGAAATTATTTTCTTATTTTATTTTATTATTTTTTTAATTTTCTTATAGCCATTCAATATGAAAATATATAATCTGTTGTGAAAATTAGTATTTTGATTTCTTTGACTTCGCCCATGAACAAACTCATACGCCTTGATTAACTGCCTTTTGATTTTATTCTTTACTCAACTCAATCATTGCTGAGCCGAATGAACATACGCCCAAATGATCGGTTTGCTCATGAGCATGAATAAACTCAGTGAGAGAAAAAATATGAGCGCATAAGAGTGAATTTAAATTAGTACGCTGAGTTCGTGTACATACGAATGTTTGATCGGTTGAGCCGAATGGCACGATTATTCAGCCAAGCCGAAATGTGTACCGAAGGCTGTTTAATTTGGACGTTGCAATAAAAAAAAAAACTTCAGCACTTTCACTCCATACTTTTTTGGCCAAGGAAAGTATGGAGTTGATTATTAAAATCATACCCTTTATGCAGTGGACTTCCTGTGGATATTTGAATTCTTCAAAATATGTGCGCATTTCCAACAGGGTCTCATAGACAGCATTATGTTTCTGCAGTGCACTTCTATATGGGTTTTTATCATAAAGAACATGACTATTGAGGCAGTCAAATAATCTGTTCATTTTTGTAACATAGTTCGCATCAAACTCTCACAGAGTACGGTCGCGCGCACGCTCAGTTAACGAAATTGTATAGAAACAAGCGCTAAAGCAAATTACAGAAAACTAACGGCACCTGCTCTAAGAACAGAACTACTGATAAGCACCTGCAATTTCGCTGTTGCTAAGCAGCAAATAGCATGTCTTGTGGTGGTGAAAACATTACCATGGATTGGCAATATGTGCCAATTATTCCACGCTCATCTAAGCGTAAGAAAGAAAACTCTCCAAACTTGACAAGAAAACTGCCGGCCTTGGACATTGGACCCTCAACATCTAGCCATGCTAACCACTTTGCCCTGTTGGCAGAACCAGAGGAGGAAACCAATTATAACAAATCAGTAACAAACACAACACTTAATGATGATATTGAAAGCGATACACCAGCATCTGAAAAACCACCCCCGATCTTTATCTCTTATGTCAGAGATATTAATGGGATGCTTGAATACCTCAAGCCACACATAGACACCGCTGACTTTACTTATATGTAAGTCCCAACGAGACGGGCACATTCGTGTCATGGTTAAAAAAGTGGAAAACTACAGGGATCTAGTTAAAATATTAAACAAAGATAAAATAGAGTACCATACATTTCAGCTTAAGCAGGAAAGGGCATTTAGGGTTGTAGCCAAAAATCTTAATCACACTACACAGCCTGAATCAATAAAGCACGAGCTAGAACTGCAATGGCATGTAGTCAGGGGTATTCACAACATTAAAAGCCGTATCACGAAGGAGCCATTGCCAATGTTTTTCATAGACCTAGAGCCAAACAAGAACAACGCTGAAATCTACAATATTAAACATATCAACAACGCCATAGTTACAATAGAACCACCAAAGAAAATTAGCGACATGGCTCAATGCCACCGATGCCAAGAATTCGGGCACACAAAAACGTATTGCAATAAAAGATTTAGGTGCGTTAAATGTGCTGAGAATCATCCAAGCATCAACTGTCCCAAAGAAAGAAATCAACCAGCCACTTGTGCAAATTGTAATGAGAATCACGCTGCTAGCTATAAAGGCTGCAGAGTCTACCAAGCAATTACAAAAAACAAGTCCATCGTACCCAAAAGTAGACCAGAAACATATGTTACTCCAGATCGACCGAGAACAAAATCATTCTCCTACGATATACCAACAAACCGCGAAAATATACACTCGACTCATCCAACTTATGCGCAAGCGCTACGAGGTGATACTGGAGTACAAGAAAAGTCAGCATTAGACAGGATTGAACAACTATTAGTGAAACAGTCGGAACTTACCACCAATCTACTAAACATGATAATGCTGCTTGTAAACAAATTATGCAAATAGACCTGCGAATAGCAATATGGAATGCCAATGGGCTCTCCAACCACCGCAATGAAATAACTTTATTTATTAAAACCAACAACATTGACATATTACTGATTTCTGAAACGCATTTTACCAAAAAAAATCATATAACCATTAATGGGTATGACATTATCCAAGCTCTACAAAATCATTAACTCAAAAACAAACATAAGTGCGTTTAAAAACTGGCTTGAAGACAGAACAAGTCTAGACATTTCCCTGAAGACAGGGAACGAAGTAGATTTAGCTATTGAGACACTTACTAACTCAATTCATGCTGCTGGTTACATGTTCACAACATCACCTAACGAAAACCAAAGAAGACAAACATTTATACCACTAGATCTGAGATCTCAAATAGCTGAAAAAAGAAAACTTCGGAAAATATGGCAAACAACAAGAAGCCCAGTAGACAAGAGAAAATTCAACAAGGCTGCTAAGGATTTAAACAACAAACTATGGGAAATTAAAAACGACTCGACAGCAGACTTTCTAAGAAGTCTCGACCCACATACAAGTGACCTACAATATAGTCTCTGGAAAGCAAGTAGATATTTAAAAAGGCCCACCAGAAGAGCTACCACAATTGTCGACAACACCGGACAACGCTGCAGAGGAAATGTAGAGAAAGCTGAGGCCTTTGCTAACCACCTATGTTCAGTTTTTAAGCCAAACCCAGAAAATGATCCTGAAACAGTAAATGAGGTACACGGATTTCTAAATTCTCCATGTCAGATGAGCCTGCCGATAAGGCAAACGACATTTACAGAAGTCGTAGAGGAAATAAAAAGGACAAATAAGAAAAAATCCCCCGGATATGACAAAATATGTGGAGGTACAATAAAAAATCTTCCGCCGAAATGCATCCGTTTGCTGACGTACATCTATAATGCTATGCTTAGACTAGAATACTTTCCAACTCAGTGGAAATGTGCTGAAGTCATTATGATCCCTAAGCCCAATAAGCCGGAAGAATGCACATCGTCATACCGTCCCATAAGCTTGCTGGTGACATTCTCTAAAGTATTCGAACGTATACTTTTAAGAAGAATGTTACCTGTACTGGACGAACTAAACATCATACCTGAACATCAGTTCGGGTTTAGAAGGGGGCACGGCACGATCGAGCAATGCCACCGCATTACGAACGCAATTACAAACGCACTAGAATGCAAAATGTACTGCACAGGAGTATTCTTAGATATTAAGCAAGCATTTGACAAAGTCTGGCATGAAGGTCTACTCTACAAAATTAAAAAGTGGCTACCTGCACCATACTTTCTAATTCTTAAATCATATTTGAAAAACAGAGCATTTTATGTCCACGAACGTGGAGAATCGTCTAGCATAAACACTGCTAGTGCCGGTGTCCCCCAAGGGAGCGTTTTAGGCCCAGTTTTGTACACTATTTTCACCTCCGATCTACCCTTCACAAACGCTGTTGAAATAGCAACATATGCTGACGATACCGCAGTCATCGCTACGAGCAGTAACATACTTGAAGCGTCAAACATAATTGAAGAGGAACTTAGACTTATTGAAGTTTGGCTTAAAAAGTGGAGAATAGTGGTGAATGCTCAGAAATCAGTACAGGTCACATTCTCGCTGAGACCTGGAAAGTGTCCGCCAGTATCGCTGAATGGCTCTATCATCCCACATAGCGAATCGGTGAAATATTTGGGAGTTCACTTGGATCGACGACTTACTTGGAAGCAGCATATCAAGGCAAAGCAAAAACAGCTAAAAGAAAAGACCAGGAAAATGTATTGGTTACTAGGACCTCGATCTCAGTTAAGCCTGGAAAACAAAATACGGCTATACAAGGCTGTTCTTAAGCCAGTATGGACTTACGCGCTGCAGCTATGGGGTACAGCCAGCAAATCAAACATAGAAATACTGCAGAGATATCAGTCCATGACTCTCAGATCAATAACAGGCGCTTGTCGATATATGACCAACGCAGATATCCATAAAGATCTCCAAATACCCACCGTCATAGACGAGATAAAATCTCATACAAGTAGATATATCAATAGACTACATGACCATGAAAACGCTTTAGCATTAAGTCTATTAGATAACTCTGTCACCACAAGACGTCTAAAAAGAACTCATGTCTTGGACCTGCCATATAGAGAAACAAATAGGTAGTTATTAATATGTAAATATGTAAATATATGGATTGAGTTCACTGGAGCTTAAACCATCCGGCTATTATTACTTATATTTAGTCAATTTGTTTATTGCCTAGTCTAAGGCAGATTGCAAATAAAATATTAATAAAAAAAAAAAAAAAAAAAAAAAAAAAATTTTGTAACAAATGTGGCTGTCGCTTCTGCACTTTCTTTGCAGGCTTCAAAGCTTCCAGTGCTCATCATTGTTCGAATAGCAGCGGCTACACTGTGGCTAAATATTTGAGTGGCATATTTGACCTTCATTTTCTCAAAACTATTTGGATTTATATGCTTTTGTGTTAATTTTGGGCAGAGTCGCGTTGAATTTCTGGAATCGATTTTATATAATTCATCGACTATTTTCCATGAAACAACGCCATCAGGGGTATCAAGATTTCTATTTTTAACTATGTTCCTAATCGATTTAATTAAATGTGGAACATCGTAGATCGCAAAAATTTCTTTGTTTTTAACTTTAAAGCTGGGGTTCTTAATGTCAACTCCCAGTCTTCTGAAAACAGCTCTATTATTTGAGCCCTGGTCGCAAATAGCTGCTTTTACAGTAAGCCTTAAGGCTTGTGCTTGTTCGATATTAGCCGTCACTTTATTCAAAAGGGCTTTGTATTTTATACCGTTTGCAGATACAGTATAGCTTAAAACATATTTCCAGTTTTCAAATAGGCCTCTAATCATGAAAACACAGACTTGCTGCCCCAAAAGCCTTTTTGTATGTTGGCCATCATTTTCGTAGCCTTGAATTTCATCTAATGAAATATTATAATGAAGACCTCGTCTGATCTTCATTTCGTCAAATAAAATTACTGCCTCTTTTCCCTTAGCACTCATTCCTTCAACAATTGTCTTTAAATTGCTGAGCAAATCAGGAATAAAACCTGGCCTCATGTTTTTCAGCACAGCCCATCGCGCTAACGTGCGTTTTGTTGGCAGTTTCAAATGTAGAACATCTCGAAGATATTCATAGGTCCTTGACGAGTAAAAGTTTATATTTTGCGCAATAACTTTTTCTGCTGGGCTATAGTTCAATGTCTTTTTTAAAAGCATGATACATATCGTTTTTGCCTCCGCAGAAACATGAGACAAATTGGCTATTGTGGAAATAATATTTGGTTTTGAGTTAGCTCTTCTAGCTCTGTAACGCCTTTTCCTGCGAGATGAGGTCAAAAATTGCTTCTTCAATTTTTTAAAATTATTATATCTTTTTTTTTGGTCAGCCATTAATTCATAATATTTTTTTCTATAAAATGGCTCGTTTTGCTCTCTTTTTAAGCAGTTGTTGCAAAACTCAGTATCAACGGATTCATTGTTTTCTAATGGAACTTTATCAGGCGTTTCTGTTTCACACTGTTGCTCTAATTCGTTTGTAATTATATTATCCGTATCTGCCAGTTTAATTCTCTTAGCATTCACAAATTGTCCTATTTGTTCATTGTCTTGTTTATTTTCTGAAAATTCATACTCATCACAAAGATCTGCATTGAATGAAGTTAATAATGTATTTTCAGACAAGTTTAATGTTGGAATTGCATTCGACTTTAATTTACGTGATCCAAAATGCTGAGACTCAAAATGCCGACTGTAAATTCGTGACTTTTTTAACAGCAAATCCCTATCCAAACCGCAAACCTCAGCCCATTTATTAAACATTAATGAATTCGATGGAAATTGGAATAATCTGACAGGGAAATCGGATGAACTGTTTCTATAACTTCTAAGGCAGGAGGGAATAATGCATTTAGCCGAGTCTTTTCGGGTGTCTTTTATTACAGCGGACGACAATTATAAATAATCCAAATATGTAGGTTAATACCTAATAATGAATAAGTGCACGGCACGCCGCACACACTCCACGCATACACTCCACGCACACACTAGCCAGGAAGGGAGAAAGAGGCTAGCCAACCAAACAAATAGTCTCCAAGTCCTACTATAATATTCCTTGTTTCACAAACACTCACACTGGGATATGCATAAGAGGGTCTCTTAGTCCTACTAAAAAATGTAACTTTCCCCACAAACACTCTTCACTTAGCAAGTGCAGGTCTTTTAGTCCTAATAGCATATGCAGTTTTCTCCACAAACACTCACACACACGTAGATATGAACGAATTATTCTAATGTCTAATGTTTCACTTTTAATTTAACTAATTGTAAATTGTAAATCAAAGCACCGTACCGTACCAGCGGAACATCTACTTGTCTTTCTCACGAGATTCGCGCGCGCTTTTGGTCTATCCATGAAAAACGCATACATGCATACATGCGCGCGCTTTTGGTCTACCCATGAAAAACGCATACATGCATATGTACACACATATACATTAATTCAAAAGAAGCTTGCCACGCAACATCAAAAAAACGTATACATATATTTAATTACAAATGTATGTAAATATGAGTTACATAAGATATTTCATAATTGTCTTCATATTAGAATAATTGTTCGTTAGAGTATTCAAGGTGCGACTTTTTTCATCGCGCTTTCCCAGAGAAAAACAAGCGATTTACAAGTGGTTTGAAATACAGGTAGAAATATACATATATATTTATAATAGTATCTATTTACATATTTATATACAATTTGGACGGCTTTTTCATAGGCAGTAATAATATATAATAATAAAAATAATTTATATAATAAAAATAAAAAAAAAACATATTTCCTTCTTCCCACGTCCAAGTGTCCCACCCACCCCAACCCATCCTGCCAATGCTTAATTTCTTTTGTGGCGGTAGGTCAGTTCGTCAACAAGCTGAAGAACACACATAACAAAATTTCAGCTCAGCAAAGAACAAACGCTATGTATGTGAGGCTGAGCTTTAGCTGTATATGTGCACATATTGTAGGTCTGCTTGTTTGTATTGGTTTGTTACGCTGCCGCTACCTAAGAAATCACCCATTACTTTAGAATTTATTGGAGATTAATATTTTATGATGAAGCTTGCCCAAAATACACAAAATTGTATATTTTGTATATCCTCTATATTCTAATTTTGCTTAGTGTACCATTAACGAATATAATGAACGAATGTAAATATGTACAAATGCAAAATGTATATCAGACATGACATCAAATTATATTAATTGTCGATAGGGTATTAGTGCGTCGCTTCAATAAGCAACACTCAGCAAATAAATTTGTGATTCAAGAAATCTTCTAAAAAATATTTTTCTGGCACAGCTCTGCACACGTACACACACATATGTATGTACTTGCAGGTTCTGTCTTTGGATGGACATTCGCATCAGAAAAATGGGGATGATTTCAAATTTGACGTCCAAATATGGCACTAAAATCTGTATGGAGCCATTACCCATTTACATATATATCATTAATATCCATATTCAAGGATGACATACATATATTTTTTTTAGCGCATTTTACTTTCTTATATGTGATCAAATATATCATTGTATAATAAACTACACCATACAATTAAATATATTTCTGTGAATATATATATTCTTATATATTCTCATTATATTAGTATATTCTATATTAAGCAAAGTTAGCATTGTTCGGGCCAGCCGCTAAACAACAGGCCTAACTTAGAATACATAGTACATATTTAGAACATAAAGGCACTGTAAACACCAACGTTCGGCAGCGCTGCTGCGCTCTCCCTCTGTAAAGGGCGCTCTGCAGCCGCCGCGTCGGCTCTAGCTTTAGCCGACGGTGCCAATAATCAGTAATCTGCTAACCTCTCTGCGCATTGGTTGCATTTGGATCTCGAGTTCACATTTATCTGGCCGGGCAAAGAGCAAGCAATCGGCTTCCGCTAGCCGCCAGTATAAATAAACGCTATTAAATTTGAACAATTCGTGTATTATTTTGGACAAAATAGGTGCCAAAAAAGCTTGGCATCTCAAACAATGGTGACCCCGACGTGATTAAAGACATTGGCTAATCGCGTTTCGTATAAAACATTTAAATTAAACATTATTCGGGTCTGTGAAATTTGAATCACAACCAAATACATTTGTGCAGCGTTTAAAACGGTTTATGTGCAAATTCAGTGCGAGTGCGGCCGTCTGAGATTCCGTTGCTTTAATCGTTCGAATCTCTCATTCTATGCTCAGCCGCAGACACTGTCGTTGACTTTTCGTGTCTCTCATTCTCGCTCCAGCCGCTGTTCACCGTCGCATAATCGTCGAATCTTCCATTCTCTGCACAACTGCAGCCACGGTTTCGGCTTTCGTTTCATCTCTTTCTCGATTTTGTGCTCAGTCGCTTAAACGGTTATCTATTCTCCGCTGGTTCGTTGCATTTCACACCGTTAAGCATGGAAAGCGATCCAAATACAGGCGCGGGCGGAAATATGGTGACGGCTAATAACGGGCTGAGTCTCTATAAACGCAAAGTTCAGTCGTTATATGATCGAATGAGCGGGCTCGGCGACTCCTTCGCTGGCGATAAAATCGATTGTTTGAACCCCACGGAAATCGACGTTCGAATTGAAATGCTGGCAGAAATTCGAAAGGAGTTTAATAAGGCGCACAACGAACTGGAAGCACTCAATCAGGACGAGATTGGGAGTGAGATTCGCAACAACTTTGATACGCTCTTCATATCGTTGAAGGCTGAGCTATTGGCGGCTCTCGAATTAGGCCACTCGCGCGCTGCTGCCAATTCGACGACCCTACCAAACCATTCTGGACACAGTACCATCATTATGGCTCACAAGCAGCGACTTCCTGAGCTAAAAATACCCAAGTTCTCCGGTGGATACGTCGAATATTCGGATTTTATGGCTATGTTCAATTCGATCATAGACGCGGATGCGGATCTCAGTGACATCGAGAAGTTCCAGCACCTTCGCTCTAGCCTCGCTGATGTGGCTTTGGATTCGGTTCGATCTTTGGAACTCTGCAGTGCCAATTATCGTGTGGCGCTGGATATACTAAATAAACGTTTCAGTAATAAACGACTTGTTTTTCAGGCACACATCAAGAAGATTCTTGGGCTCAAGAGAGTGGATTCGCCATCTCCCAAAAGGCTTCGGGAGTTTTCGGATGCAGTCAACTTACATATGCGCGCTTTGCAGACATTGGGAACGGATTTGGAGATATCCAATTGCATGATAATCAACATGCTGCTGCAGAAGTTGGACGCTAAGACTCAAATTAAGTGGGAAGAACAACTGTCGTCGGATGCTATACCTACAGCAATGGATTTCTATGGATACTTGGAGAAGCGATGCCAGAAAATGGAGAATTTGGAATACGCTACAGCGGCACCCGCTAGCAGCGCTCAGGTGGGAAAAAACCATCACTTGCCGTTCAAAAAAACGTTTGTAGCCTCCAATTCTTCAACCGACTCGTCTGGATGCAGTTTTTGCCAGTCAGCGGGACATGGCATATACTCCTGCAAGATGTTCGGGAATTTGTCTCCGTTGCTGCGCCACAAGGAAGTGAAGAAGCTTTCCCTTTGTTTCAATTGCCTGAAGGCAGGGCATCGGACTCGTGCATGCAACAGTGGAAAATGTCGAGTTTGCGGTGGGAGGCATCATAGTTTGTTGCATTTCGAAAATCTGCAATCCACAACTCAGTGCTCCCCAGATCTTTCCGCTCCAGATCTAACGCTCCAACCAGACGCTATTTCTGCCGCTCAGGATTCTATTAGCAGCTCACCTTCCCCTGCCTCTACCTCTCTTGCTGCCCAAGGTCTTCAATCTGATGTTGTGCTTCTGGCTACCGCTGTGGTTCTTGTAAAGAATCGGTCTGGCGTTTTAGTTCCTTGTCGTGCCATACTAGATTCAGGATCTCAGCTTCATCTCATCACATCCAGGTTCGCCCATCAGCTTCAGCTTAGGAGAACTCAATCGTCTGCACTTGTCTCTGGGCTCGGCGACACCAGCGTGGCTACTGAGGGATCCACCGTGAATATTTGTATGCATTCTCGCACAGCTGACTATGCAACTACGCTTACTGCTCTTATAGCTCCTACCATCACCGAATGTCAACCAAGTCTGGCAGTCAATGTAGCCGACTGGAATATTCCATCCAATATTCAGCTTGCTGATCCTGCATTTTTCAACCCTCAGCGAGTGGATCTCCTCATCGGTGCTAGCATTTTCTATGATCTCCTCTGCGTAGGGCAAATCAAACTCTGCGATGGTCTGCCTCTTCTGCAGAAGACCCGGCTCGGGTGGATCGTATCTGGCGGTGGACAAAGGGTAGCACGCTCGGCGCTCTTGGCAACGCGCAATTCTAAAGATTCGGAAGCTGACATGGATGCAAGGTTGGATAAAACTCTTCGTATGTTTTGGGAGGTCGAGGCTTGTGCGGACGCCGTTTTGAATACGAAGGAAGAATTAGATTGTGAAGCGCATTTCGTAGACCACTTCTCACGTTTGCCATCAGGAGAGTATTCAGTTCGTCTCCCGCTAAAGGATAATGGCGATCGCTTAGGGGAATCCTACACTCAGGCGCATCGTCGTTTCATTAATTTGGAGCGAAAGTTGGATCGTGATACTACACTTAAGGAGCGGTACTCTGCCTTTATGAGGGAGTATATTGAGTTGAAGCATATGTCCCTAGTCAGCCCTGATTCTCGTAGTCTCTGCAGATATTTCTTGCCGCATCACTGTGTTTTAAAGGAGGATAGTACGACTACAAAGCTTCGTGTCGTTTTCGATGGTTCGGCAGCCACATCAACTGGATGTTCCCTAAATGATGCGATGATGGCAGGCCCTGTTATTCAGCCTGCGTTGTTCAGCATACTAATTCGGTTTCGCACATATCCAGTCGCTCTCACTGGGGACATTTGTAAAATGTACCGCTGCGTACGAGTGTCTCCACCTGACAATTACTTTCAATGCATTCTATGGCGAGATTCTGTCCAGTCCGAAGTTCAGGTCTTCACATTAGACACCGTCACATATGGCACTAGAGCTGCATCGTTTTTAGCAGTTCGCGCAATGCACCAGCTGGCCATTGACGAGGGTGAGTCCTACCCTCTTGGCTCAGCTGCTCTGCAACAAGATTTTTACGTGGATGATCTCATCTCGGGCGGCAGCTCTGTCGCTGAGGTCATGGAAAAGATGCGTCAAACCTCTACTATACTTTCTTGCGGCAACTTTAAGCTTAGGAAATGGTGCTCTAGCCATCAGGAAGTACTTGAAGGAACGCCTGAAGATGACAGAGAGAAATACTTAAGATTTCATGATGGAAGTGACATAACAAAAACTCTTGGCCTAGCATGGGACCCTGCATCAGATCAGCTGCTTTTTGCCTTGTCCCCGCTGAACACAAATTCGAAGCCCTCCAAGCGATCAGTTTTGTCTACGATTGCTCGTTTCTACGACCCTCTTGGATTGATAAATCCCGTTATTGTCAGGTGCAAAATCTTTCTTCAGCAGCTTTGGAGAGAAAACTTGGATTGGGATGAAAGCCTACCCTCAGCGTTGCATTCATCTTGGATGGACTTGAGAAACAGCTTGTCAACCATCCCGCGGATATCATTTCCTCGCATTGTTCATTCTTCTGCTACTTTAATCGAACTTCACGGATTTTGTGACGCCAGCATGGAAGCATATGGCGCTTGCATATATGTGGTGTCCAGGGAAGGGCAGTTGTCGAGCAATATTTTGTGCTCAAAGTCTCGAGTGGCGCCACTAAAAACGTTATCGATCCCCAAGCTGGAATTAAGTGGAGCCCATTTGCTCGCTAAACTAATGACTAACTTAAAAGACATTGGAAGTTTTACAGGTCGGGTTTATTGCTGGTCAGATTCATCGACAGCACTATCTTGGATACGGGATGAACCATCCAAATTTCAAGTCTTCGTGGCAAATCGAGTGGCAGCAATTCAAGAGTTGACGGCAGGCATGGAATGGCGCTATGTTCCCACATCTTTAAATCCTGCTGACGTTCTCTCTAGAGGATCGCTTCCCCACCAACTTATCCAGTCAGAGCTGTGGTTTCACGGTCCATCATTTCTGGTAGGCTCCAAGGAAGAGTGGCCTTTACCTCCTGTTCCTGAAGCAGCAACGGCAGAGCTTCGCAAGCGTGTATTGCTGATCGCGTCTCCACATGCCGATCTCACTTCAGAATGCAAATTTACAAACTCATTCTTCGGCATGCAGCGCACATTCGCCTACATGCATAAATTTGTTCATCGTCTTCGGCATTCTGGACTCACCGTTTCCGATATTCGGCAGGGAACGCATCTTCTAATCCGACACATTCAGCTGTCTAACTTGTGGATGGATATAAAGGAAATTCGAGGCAATGGTCAAGTTAGGAAATCCAGTTTAATCAGCTCACTCTCTCCGTTCATCGATCAGAATGGATTACTAAGAGTTGGAGGTCGTCTTGGAAACTCATCTCTGGGATTTGATGCTCAGCACCCGCTTATTCTGCCAAAGGGACATCCCATAACTTGTGCTCTGATAAGGTACTATCACGAGAGGAACCTTCATGCTGGACCCCGCGCACTACTTGCCAAAATTCGACTGGAATATTGGCCCATTGGCGGAATCAAGGCAGTATCCAAAGTAGTCAGCAAGTGTGTGAGATGCTTCAGGACTAGGCCGCGCATGGTTCAGCACATCATGGGACATCTGCCCAAGGAGCGATTGGAGGGATGTCGACCCTTTGAAGTCACTGGAGTGGATTACTGTGGGCCCTTTTTCTACAGATCAGAAATCCGCACGAGGCCACCCATCAAGTGCTACATCAGTGTATTCATTTGCTTTACTTCTAAGGCTATACACATGGAGCTCGTAAAGGACCTGACCACCGCTTCGTTTTTAGGCGCATTAAAGCGTTTCACTTCCACGCGAGGAAGGCCAAGTCAAATTTGGTCCGACAATGCGACCAACTTCGTTGGCGCCAAGAACGAGCTTTTGGAGCTCAAGAAACTAGCTATGAGCGACTCGCATATCAAAGAGGTCCATGAATCCTGCTTGGCTGACTCGATCGACTGGCGCTTCATCCCACCACGCTCTCCGCACTTTGGCGGATTGTGGGAAGCTGCCGTGAAGACAGCAAAACATCACCTATACCGCTCAGTTGGGCCCTCTGTGCTTGACTTCGACGAGCTGCGCACCCTGATCTGCCAGATCACGGCAATAGTTAATTCTCGCCCTCTGCTCTCACTTTCAGAAAATCCTGCTGATTTAGATGTCCTGACTCCTGCTCATCTGCTTTTAGGTGGTCCACACGAGACAATCCTCGAGCCTGACCTAACGAAGCTCAACTACAATCGTCTGGATGGCTGGCAACGGGTCACTCAACTGCAGCAGATATTCTGGAGCCGCTGGCGCGAAGAGTATCTAACTCTTTTGCAAGAGCGGTCGAAATGGCGGACTCCCACGCAAAATCTTTGCGTAAACGATCTCGTGCTGATTAAGGACGAAAATCTTCCTCCAATGCGTTGGCCACTGGCTAGAGTGGTCGAGGTCTTCAAGGGCAAGGATGGAGTGAGCCGCGTCGCTGATTTAAGGACTGCCACAGGAACCGTCAGAAGGGCCGTTACCCGGCTATGTGTACTGCCCCTCAAGGAATCTGTTGAAAGACTGGCTTCCAACGGGGGGAGTATGTTCGGGCCAGCCGCTAAACAACAGGCCTAACTTAGAATACATAGTACATATTTAGAACATAAAGGCACTGTAAACACCAACGTTCGGCAGCGCTGCTGCGCTCTCCCTCTGTAAAGGGCGCTCTGCAGCCGCCGCGTCGGCTCTAGCTTTGTTAAGCCGACGGTGCCAATAATCAGTAATCTGCTAACCTCTCTGCGCATTGGTTGCATTTGGATCTCGAGTTCACATTTATCTGGCCGGGCAAAGAGCAAGCAATCGGCTTCCGCTAGCCGCCAGTATAAATAAACGCTATTAAATTTGAACAATTCGTGTATTATTTTGGACAAAATAGGTGCCAAAAAAGCTTGGCATCTCAAACAAGCATCTAAACATGTACAAAAATAACAATTATTCGGCAAACGTCTTCAAAAAGGTTCGACTCAAAACAAAGTTGATAGCACAAATTTCAGTTGTGCGCTCATACACATATGCAAACACGCTAAGTACGTGAGAATGCATGACGTCACGTCTCAGTCGGGGGTTAATAATGACCGTTTGGTGCGGTCAATTTCAGTGTATGAAGTGTCTTATCTATATATTGTATGGTTAGTGTCCCGAGTGACTGATTGGCACCGGAGCCGTAAATAGTTTATCGCGAAATATTTTAAGTGATAGGATGAAAGACTAAATTACATAGTGTGCAGTGATTTGGGGGGAAAAGATTCTATTTTGCAGTTCCCATCACATCCAGTAGCAGGTGAAGAGCGAGAAATTAATGTAAAGAGTAGAAGAATGTGTAGAGCAGTTTTTAGAGTTTTTTATATAATGTGTCGGTCTTTGGGCCCAGCCTTTATTGCCGATTAGTGGTTATGGTTTTCCCGTCCCGAAACCCATTCCCCAACGGGATTGGTGCCACAGAATGTATCTGATCTCGCAGATTTATTTAACGTGGCATATTCCACAGGTAGGGATTAAAACCACGGTGTCTATTATATAAAATATAAACACGGGAATCTGGTACGATGCGCCAATTAACGCCCTAGGATAAGAAGCTATAGCTATGTACATAGCGACTCATCCTAGTACCAATTGATTGTATGTTTTGTCGGACATTCAATCCCCCTTGGTAGGGGCAAGGTGTACCTAACACCTCTTCCGATCTATGGGTCTCGGCACCCGGTTGAGAGCGCAACTCCACGACGAACCTAGCGGTTCTACCCGCGTATATTTGGGTTTCAAACCACAGCCACCACGAACTCCCACAAGGGGGCCTACCTCAATGGGCAGCCTTGGACACTGCCCAACCCGTGGACGAAATTAAGGGATCGATCGCCCTCCCTTTTGGCTCCGACAAGCACCGGATAGGGAATCCATGGGGTGTCAGTTTCGACTCTACTAGTCCGGGACTGACGGCCCATGCGCCGCCATAGGGTCCAGCAGTTGTCGCTTCTTGGAGAACGCCTCTCCTGCGAATCGATCCAGCAACTGCATCCTCTCCTGCGTAGCCATCACTTCGGAAAAGTTCCATTCGCCATCTGTGTGCTGCACTCCAAGTCCATCGAGGTCTCGCAAATCTGCATAGAGGGGACAGTCACATAAGAAGTGCTGCCAATCCTCGCGCTCTGCGCCGCATAGACATGCAGGCGTGTCGCTTAGCCTTCTCTGATGCAAAAATGCATTGAGCGATCCATGGCCAGTCAGCAGGAATCCAGCGCGCAGCGTGAAGCCAAACCTTCGCTCGCTGTAGACGAAGCTTACGTTCGGGATGAAGCGGTGCGTCACCCGTCCTGGGGAGCTACCATCATCCCATCTGCGTTGCCACTCGCACAGCAGGCATTCGTCTAGTCGCGTCATCTTCTGCTTCCAGCTAAGATTTGCCAAATCTTCGCCGTATAGCCAATCGCTCTCCTCCAGCGGGTAGTCACGCTTAAGTTTGAATCTGATTGCCAGACGTCTGGCGACCAGATCAAACGGGGGGGCTCCAGCAAGTACTTGCAGTGCCACGGAGGACACTGTTCGGCATACCGGTAGGCATCCAATCAGGATAGCTCTTTGGCACGCAATCAGCTTCGTGATCGCTTGCGCCGTCATGGCGACTGACCAAACCGAGGCACCAAATAGTGCACATGGCACCATGAGTCCGGCATATATTGTCCGCTTTGCGCGGGGACTGAGTCCCCAGTCGACCCGCAGCACGCGCGATAATGCCCCTACGACTCCAGTCAGCTTATCGCGCAGGCCAGCGATGTGCGGGAGAAAACTCAACCGTTCGCCGACCGTGATGCCCAGGTACCGATACTTACGCCTGTATGGCAGGCTTGCTCCTGCAAACCGTACCACTGGCGGCCGTCTAAGCATGCCTTTGAGCAGCATGATCGCTGTCTTGCTAGTTGAAACGGCCACGCCGACTTCAACTCCCCAAGCGCCTACGATGGACATCAGGTCCGCTCCTTTATGCTCCAGCTCTGATCGGGCATTTCCCTCGATGAGGAGGAGCAAATCATCAGCATACGCGCTGAGCGCACTAAGTGGCTCCAAGCGCTGAAGCAGCACGTCCATCAAGATGTTCCATATAAATGGACCACTTATGGACCCCTGTGGGCAACCTCTTGTCACCGGAACAGTGGCTTCTTCGTACCTGCTGATGATGCTCGCACTCCGGCCGGAGAAGAAACTTCGCCACAAGTTTGCTTCTCGTCATCCCAGCTCAAGGAGACGGTGTATTGCAGCATTCCACTCAACGTTGTCGAAGGCACCCTTGAAATCCACAAATATCCCGAGCACATATTTCGACCGGCTGGCCGAAACTGTACTCGTGACGTGGTTCCAGGCATCCTCGACACAGCGTCCTTGGCGAAATCCAAATTGCCATCTGCAGCCATCCGGTATGGTATCCTTCAGACGATTCACCATGATCCCCTCTAGCACTTTGCCCAGCACTGGCAACAGACAGATACCCCGATATGAGGTAGGATCGGTCCTGTCCTTATCGGGTCCCTTCAAGAGTGGAACCACTCGAGGATGCTTCCATCTCCTGGGAAAGTACCCTGTCTCCAGGCAGCGGGAATACAACGCTGTCATGTGCTGAGGGATGGCACGCCACACTGCCTTGCAAATGGCACCTGTGATGCCGTCCATGCCGGGAGAGCGCCTGCTCTTCAACCTGGCGACGCATGCATCAACCTCGAATGCTTCGAGGGCCGGTGGAGCCTCGGACTCAATGGCAATGTGAGCATTCGACTCAACAGGGAAAAAGTTACGGAGGAGCTCACTCGCACAGTCACGCCATGTTGTGACCAGCTCACCATCTATCCGGAGGCCTCCAATCTCCGTGCTCTTTTTGCGGCCTTGGCAAATCCTGTAGACGTGCCCCCATGGATCATCTCTGTTTTCTCCCACGAAGCATCGCCAGTTGTCCTCCTTCGTCGTCAAGATGAGCTTCTTGTATTGCGCTGAGGAGATCCTCAACGCAACCACGAGCTGCTCCGCTTCATCGGTCACGTGCCGACGAGCATTCTGGAGCTGTCGCCTCAGTCTCCTGACCTCTTGGCGTTTGGATTGTAGTTCGGCGTACTGCGTCCTAGCACTCTGTCGCACACTCTGTGCACTAACGAGTGCAGTGCAGTTACCTGTTCATCCAACGGCGATTCGGCGATGTTTTCCGGCAATTCGGCTGTCTCCCTTGTCACTTCGTCCTCAAACAATCGCCAGCGCGCATTGGAAAGCTTCCAGGACGGCACAGGAGCAATGTGCTCGACTGCATTGGTAACACCAGGCGTGACTTCAACATGTATCATGTTGTGGTCACTGGTGTCCCATTCCCTCACTTCCCAATCGTATGTGGCCCACATAGTCGCGGCTTGGTTGACGATTGTTACGTCGATATCGCTTTGGCCTCTGCGGTTATCGAACGTAAACACCCGACTGGCTAGATTGAGCACGCCGGCTCGGTTCTCCAGTACCCACTCAGACAGCAGCTCACCCCGCACATAGCTAGCTTGCCCCCGAGCATGCTCAGGAAGTTTGCCAAACCACGCCGGGGATACTGCATTCGCGTCTAGCCCAAAGATGACGGGAGTGCGGCTGCCTAGCAGCAGCACCGCATCTAAGTACCTGAGGTACGGCGCCAAGTCGGTGTCGAATTGGCAGTATGCGGAGCATAGAAAGATTGAGCCGAATCTTCCCGTAACTCTGACGCATACTCCAAAATCCGTGACAAGGGGTTCCATTGGCATGCAGATGGCTTCCGGTTCGTCGACGATGATAGCAGCTTTCCCGCGGCGGTCCTGGAACACTCGCATTCCATATGGAAGGCCAGTGATCCGCCCTGCTCCATCGACGTTCGGCTCCTGGACCAGTGCGAACAGGCGACCGGAGCTGCGCATGATGGATCCGAGTTCCATCACGGCTGCTCGGCCACGGCCACAATTTGCTTGGATGAAGCTAAACATTAATGTCTAGCTTGCACCCTCGCCAATACCGCAGCGTTGACGGGGCAAGCCACTGACAGCATGGAGTGTGCTGACGGGTATCCCTTGAAGCGGCAGTTCCGGCAGTCCACCGGGTTGGGGCAACGCGCAACATTGTGGCCGTTCTGTCCACACCGGTGGCACATGTTCTCCTTAAGGCGACACTGCGACACCTTGTGGTCGAAGCCTGCACACCTGTGACAGGCGTACGTTCTCACCAAGGAACGGCAGGGGCATCGGAACCACTTTATATAAACTCCGCGGCAGTTAATACCTCCTCCAGGTTTTTTGAGTAGAGCTCCTCCATGAACTCTTCAGGTGGGATGGACGTGTCCACGTCGTAGACCACTACCTGCGGCTTGGTCTCCGGGCTCTTCCTCACCTCGAGGCCTGCTTCCGAAAATTTACTGCTGGCCACAACCTTCTTGAGTTCGCTGACTGAGGGGGTGCGAATAATCGCGCCTCCGCTCTTCAGCTCGCGAACCTCGTGCACTCGTACACCGAGCTTGGGCACCACGGTCTTCTTAACCCGATCTACGATCTGCTTACCCGTTTCCTCCGGGTCCTTGCTCTGGATCAGAGCAGACCATGTGTCGCGTGGCTTGGCGATCGGTGGGGCAGCAATGGCGCTCGGTGCCGGCAAGCCTGGAAAGGCTGCCGCATACGCAGCGGTGGGGACGACGGTGGTGCCAGTGTGGGCGACGGGTCTCGGTGGAGGCGGCATCCGTGCCTTCTCCTCCAGGCGCACTTTTTCACCAGCCAGTGCCATGACCAACTCGTCGTACCTGGTGGCAGCGGCGAGTATGGCCATGGAGGCCACTGTTGCCCTCAGCACTGCCTCGCTCACGGCCATTCTTACGGAGGACATCTCCGCAATAACAGCCGAGTACCCTGCCGCGACAATATTAGTCGCTGGGCATGTGGGTGCAGCGGGAGCGGTGGTGGCAGCAGCGGTGGCAGCAGCGGTGGCAGCAGCAGCAGCGGGGGTGGCAGCGGGGGTGGCAGCAGCAGCGACAGGGGCAGGCTCCGCAAAGTCCAGCGACGGTGGCGGCGATCTCTCCGCTGGGATCGGCCCACTTGGCCCCATCTCGAGCCCGATCTTCTTCGCGCCCTTCCTCGCAGAATCCGACTTAGGCCGGCCTCGCCTGCGGGTAGGCACGCTCGACGACGAGCTAGCTCCTACGCTGGCAACACTGGCGACACTGGCTATGCTCGTGTCGCTCACATCGGCCTCATCTACCTCCATGGTAGCTGGCTCCCTCTTCCGGCGTTCCTCGACACTAGACCTAGCGGAGACACGAACCGCACGGAATTTAGCGGCGACACGAACCTGTTTGGTCTAGCAACGACACAAACCTAGCCAATACACCAACCGCACAGAAAGCTTGAAAAGCTTCAAGCTCAAGCTTCGAGCTAAAGCTCCGAACGAAAGCTTCGAACGGAAGCTTCGAACACGAGCTTGTTGTCGAACTACCGCGCACTTGTTATCGAGGTAACCACACGTGGCTGCTCGAAAGTGTTTTTAGGCAAAATTAATTTGCCAATTGCTACACTTCTGCACAATCAAATTCACTGCTGAATAAACGAATAAAAAATTCGGCCTCACGCGGCGATTTGAGTATAGTTTCCAGTCGGGGAAAATCACGCACTACTTCTCGAAAACAACGGCACAGCGGAACGCTTGAAGAACACGTCTGCTTCCGAAAGCAGTCAGCACGCAACTGAGGGATTGGTGCCACAGTCGGAAATGCCATTACAAACGCTGCTGTGTTCGCAGATGACATTTTCTTATTTGCGGAAACTTTATCTTCAGTCGGGCTTTACCCTAAACTCAAATAAATGTTTTACAGTTGAAATAAAGGGGCAACCAAAGCAGAAGTGTACTGTGGTCGCACGTCCAGCATTTAAGTGCATGGACGAGTGGAAGTACTTAGGCATTTCAGTGCAGAAGGGAGAGCCAGGTACAGAGTAGCCAAAGACCTTAGTCCAACGCTGTTGAGATTGATAAAGTCCCTCCAAAAATCTTAACAAAATTTGTTCGCCCTCAGGAATTCCCTTATCCAACAAATTTATCACAAGCTAACTTTTGGGAGTGTGATGATAGGCGTTCTGGGGAAGTGTAATGTGCTGGTACGTTCGGTCGTAAGGAAGTGGCTCGGACTTCCTCTGGACGTGTCAACTGCATTCTTCCATGCTCCCCAGATATATGGGGGTCTCGGAATTGCTTCAGTTCGTTGGGTAGTATGCACCTATGTGATCGATGCGCAGATTATAACAGATGGATTATCCCTGGACCATGCAGACGATCGCCAGGTTAAGAGATATAAGAGATCAGAGGTTATAGCTGCAGTGCGGGGACATTTCGGAGTGTCAGGCACCGTCGAGGTCCTTTCCGCAACGGTAAATTGCGAGGGATCTGGAGCAATCAATACGTTAGAAAATTGATAGCAAACAACATCATAACATCAAGTGACAGCAATGTCATCAGCGCCAGAGTAGTGACAGGCGGAATATATTGCTTCAGACAGTTCATATACCTCGCAGGTTACACTCGAGATTGGACTTATCCTAAACACTTTGTTTGGAAAGAAGACGCTTGCTACCTAGGCTAAATGGGAAGTTAGGTACACACATACATATGTATAAACATCGCAGTTGTAAAACTTGAGGTGGGTTTTTAGTACGTGGGCTTGATTGCTCATCAACTTGTTGGAAGACCATACAATTTCAGCTCCATTTTTTCGGTCAGAAATTTTACAGAATTCCTGACAGAAAGACAGAGAGCGCTCTAGTGGCAAACGCTCTGTTCGTGAAGCTGAGCTTTAACTGTATGTGTGCACATATTGTAGGTCTACCCAGTGGACCAAAAAACGATACTGAAACGGAACTATCATACAATTTTTGACTTAGAAATGGACTTAGAAATGATAGAAATCCGCGAGCGATGAGTGAAGTCTCGTTTAATGTTTGCTGATGGACTCAGCAAAGAGCATTTTGCGGACAAAAAACATGCGTCGACCAAAGTCTCGCAAACGGACTTAAAAACGGACACGATGTGCAGAAACAGCAAGAACAGCGGCCTGCTGGCGCAAACCCAGGGAACGTCTTCAAAGGCACCATGTAAAGAAATATGTCAAACCTGGCGAAGGAAATATAAGGGTTTGGGGAGGCTTGTTGGCCCTCTGCATTTAGTTGACGTTATCCTGCAAAAAGAGGACTACCTACAAATTTTGAACACACATCTTGCCAATTTTTTGGAGAAATTTGCTTATCCCGACAAAGAAATTTTTTTCAACCAGATGGTCATCCGAAGCACACAGCGAGAATTGTCAAGGCATGGATTGGAAAACAGCATTTTCAGCTGATACAGTGGCCAGCGCAAAGTCCTGAACTCAATCCTATTGAAAATAGTAAAAAGATAGCTCGGGCAGTACGAAGCAGCCCAAAAGAAAGGCACGTCCTTTGGGATGGTGTAAAAGCGGATGGAATCGAGTCCCAAAAACTATTATCGAAAATTTAGAGAGAATGCCAAACCGCGTAAATCAAGTTATTGCTAATAAGGGTCTGTGGACAAACAATTTCAATATTAGTGTTATTAAAGAACATGTAGCAAACTTTAGTTTTCCAAAGCCTTTAAGTGATTTTCCTAATTGTTCAAATGTTATAGCTGAGAATTATATAGCTGCTATAGCTGTCTCTAAAAATAGAACATTAGATATAAAAAACGTAAAAAATAGAATTTCCTATAATGATTTATTGTTTGATTTGAAAGAATCAAATAGTTTTTAATTTATTAAAGATAGGACTTCATACAAAATATTTAAAATTTTTGATATTAAAAATAATACTTTGCATAGCTGATTAGTTGTTGATCTTGAACCCTTTTTTATATTCCCAATAGACTCAACCCTTGTCGGCATATTTTCTTCAAAGAATATTTGTTGTTACTGTCATGTAGTACAGAATCGAATAGATAACATTTCAGGAAAAATCGTTCATGTTTTTGATACTGATAAACATACTTTCCATAATTCACTAATTCCAGAAACACGATGAATAACTATAGCCTATTGCTTAATATGTACTATTCTGGCGATATTGCCGAAATAAGTCAGCATTTTCCAGACAACCAGGAGTCATGTTATTACAGCTATCTTAGAAAAATTAAATAATAGAATAGATAAACTAGAAAATAAGATGGATAAGATAGAAAATACGCTAAACCTAGTTTTTAAGAAAGTGGATCGGAACTTTACGGAAATGGTGGCTATTCGCTCGGAAGTCGCCAATGTAAAGGCTAAGGTTTGTGGACAGATCCGCAAACCGAAAGAAGCGATGCCTTTAGAGTCGTTCAAAAGAACCGACGATCTAGACCGCGTTCAACAAAGTTTGCAGGAGCAGAGAGTCTTGAAAAATGTAGTAAGTATGAAACTCACGAGTTAAGTTTGACTAATATATTCAATAATATATTCTAATTTTCTGTACAGATCTCAGAGTTAATGATGTCAGACGAAAAATCGTTCGAGAAATGGATTTGGAGCTCTTGGCGCTCCATTGTTGATGACGAGGTGGCACGACAGTGCTCTTGGCGTGGCACAGATGCCAAGAAATGAATTAGGGGCTTGCGGGTTACCCTAGCAATCCGTAGTAAGTATTACTTTAAAATTAATATGTGTATTATAATATACTAAACATCGCTTATTTTTTTACAACGGTATTTAAAGAATGATTTGCCTGACGCAAAAATTCTTCCAATGTAGGGCTCAAAAATCTCAAAAATAGAATTAAACTTAATATTTAATTTTTAAGTTACTTAAATTTTATATATATTTTAGGGGTCGAAACCCGCTTCCTTCTGAGTGTTACACATATCCAGTATCGCCAAAAATAGAATATAAACCTATACTTTTCGAGTACCGAGTATAAATAGCCAAATGCCTCATCTAATTAGTAACGCGCAAGAATGGATTACTGTCCCTATCTCCTCAGCCACATGCCTTTGGTTCAATAACAAGTGCGCGTTAGCTCGACAACAAGTTCGAAGCTTTGTCGGTTGGTGTCTTCACTAGACGTGCGGACGGTTAGTGTCTCTGCTAGACATGGAGGTAGAGACGGAGGCCGAAGCCAGCGACACTAGCCTACCCGTAGGCGGGGCCGGCCATGGTCAGCTGCTGCGAAGAAGGGTGCGGAGAAGATCGGGATGAATCTGAGCAGACCGATCCCAGCGGAGAAATCGCCGCCACCGTTGCTGAATTTTGTGCAGCCTGTCGCGTCGACCTCTGCTGCCATCGCCGTCCCCACTGCATCCACATGCCCGGCCACTGGCATTGTCGCGGCAGGGTATTCTACAATCATCGCGGAGGTGTTTGCGGTGAGCATGGCCGTTAGCGAGGCAGTTTTAAATGGAAAGGTGCAAACGGAGGGCTATATGGCTATACTCGCCAACAGGTACGAGTTGATCATGGCATTGGCTGGAGATAGAGTGTGCCTGGAGGAAAAGACACGGATGCCGCCATCACTGATACCCGTTGCCGCTGCCCACACTGGCTACACTGCCGTCACCACCGCCAAGCCACGCGGCAAACTCGGAGTGCGAGTGCACGAAGTTCGTGCGCTGAAGAGCGGAGGAGCGATCATTTGCATCCCTTCAGTCAGCGAGCTGAAAAAGGTAGTGGCCAGCACGAGATTCTCCGAAGCAGGCCTCGAAGTGAGGAAGAGCCCGGAGTCCAAGCCTCAGGTCGTGGTCTACGACGTGGACAAGTCCATCACCCCTGAGGAGTTCATGGAGGAGCTCTACTCAAAAAACCTGGAGGAGGTATTAACTGCCGCGGAGTTTAAAAAGTCGGTTCACCTGGGCAGCAAATCCTGGTCGGTCACCGATGGCGCCACGGTCAACGTGACGCTGGAGGTCAATGCGAAGTCACAAGAGGCACTGCAAGAATGTGTCTACATCAAGTGGTTCCGATGCCGCTGCCGTTCCCTGGTCAGAACGTACGCCTGTCACAGGTGTGCAGGCTTCGACCACAAGGTGTCTCAGTACCGCCTTAAGGCGAACGTGTGCCACCGGTGTGGACAAAACGGTCAGCGACTTGCCCCATCTACGCTGCGGTATTGGCGAGGGTACAAGCTAGACTTTAATGTTCAGCTTCATCCAGGCAAATTGTGACCGTGACCGAGCGGCCGTGATGGAACTCAGAGCCATCATGCGCTGCTCCGGCCGTCTGTTCGCAGTGGTCCAGGAGCCGTACGTCGATTGAGCAGGGCAGATTACTGGACTTCCTTATGAACTGCGAGTATTCCAGGACCGCCGCGGGAAAGCTGCCATCATCGTCGATGAACCGGAAGCCATCTGCATGCCAATGGAACCCCTTATCACGGATTGTGGAGAATGCGTCAGAGTTATGGGAAGATTCGGCTCAATCTTTCTATGCTCCGCTTACCGACAATTACACACCAACTTGGCGCCGTACCTCAGGTACCTAGATGCGGTAGATGAGGCAGCCGCACTCCCGTCATCTTTGGGCTAGAGGCGAACGCCGTATCCCCAGCGTGGTTTAACAAACTTCCTGAGCATGCTCGGGGCAAGCCAGCTATGTGCAGGGTGAACTGCTGTCTGAGTGGATATTGGAGAACCGAGCCGGCGTGCTCAATTTAACCAGTCGGGTGTTTCCGTTTGATAACCGCAGAGGCCAAAGTCACATCGACGTAAAAATTGCCAACCAAGCTGCGACTATGTGGGCCACGTACGATTGGGAAGTGAGGGACAAAATTTGTACATATATTTGTATGAAGCCGGTCACGAGCGCTGGCTGAAGCAAACGACGAAACAGGAGGCGAAGAAAACTAACGGACTACGCTTAGCAGCCGGTCTCGACGTACGTTGCGCAAGCTGAAGCAGACGGAGAAAGAGAAAGCAAAACGAATAGCGGGCCGCCAGAACTGCCACGGTCGGACTTAAAATTCTGTGCGACGTTTTTCGCAAGGGACAAAATAAGCCCAATGGATCGGCAGCCCACCCGAAGTCTTTGGGTTGCTCATATTTGAAGCGGATATTGCTTATATTCTTTGCAGATAGCAAAATGCATGAACTATCGAATCTTCATAAATATTTACTATTTATTGTTCGATGTTTTATGATAGGGAAAGCGATGTAGGATTAGATCGATTCAACACGGTATCGGTTGAAGGTCTATTCAATGTGCAATAGGCCATAGACGAGGTGCGAGGCGTGAGTGGTAGACCAAGACTGAATCCAAGGGCAGGCGACCGAATTGCCCGTGCCTTACTGCAAGTGAGCGCGCGATGAATCGAGAGAGCGATAGCGAAGACGAAACATCAAGAGAGCGATAGCGAAGACGAAAGATCGAGCGAGCGATAGCGAAGACGAAAGATCGAGAGAGTGATAGAGAAGACGAAAGATCGAGAGAGCGATAGCGAAGACGAAACATCGAGAGAGCGATAGAGTGACGCACTAAAGTGATGGCACAGCTGCACATTGCAGCTTCAAATGCTATTTCTGGAAGCTGTAATCCAGCTGAAATTATTAATTTACTTACAAATTTACCACAAATTATTAATTTTACTTTTAACTATTAAAAAAAAAAACATTATTAAGTTAAGTGTGCCAAGACTTTTGTTCTACGAAATAAGCTCCTTTTTCTAAGATTAAATAGTTTTAAGTACGTTATAAAAAATTCCAAAAAGAAAGTGCCTTTCAATAAAAAAATGCTTACTTTAAATATATGCAAAAAAAATTAATCATTATTATGCAGCATGAGCCTGGAAACAGCATTTGAAGTTGAAATTTGCAGCTGTGCCATCACTTTAGTGCGTCACTGTACATACATACATACATATTTATTTATGTGGTGCAGTGGGCAGTACAAACAACAAACAATAATAAGAATTTAATTTACTGCTGCACCACTGGCTATAATGTTCGTTTCACGTCAGTTGATTTGGGCTGCGTAAACCAACTATTTTCAATATTATAATAGCTTCATACTATTGTCTATCTAAAACATAAAAAACCATTACTTTCTAATGTAAAAAGTTAGTTTTAGTTGAAAAATGAATTAATTAATTTTTTGTTTGTTTCTTATTTGCAATGCCCACTGTAAAAATCGTTTGTTACCGCATATGCTTACGCACGCAAGTGGCCTTCTTTCGTCTCTTTGATCGCCTCTATCGATCGCTCGTACTCGGCTTAACAGCAGCTCGAGCTGCCCAATCTCTCCTTACATCGCACTCTCGCGCTCTGTTAATCGTTGCTGCATATAGGCACTAACCATACAATATATAGACAAGACACTCCATAAATATTTTTGTCCGTACCATGACGGTCGTTATTAACCCCCGACTGAGACGTGACGTCATGCATTCACACGTACTTAGCGTGTTTGCATGTGCGTATGAGCGCACAACTGAAATTTGTGCTATCAACTTTGTTTTGAGTCGAACCTTTTTGAAGACGCTTGCCAGAATAATTGTTATTTTTGTACATGCTTAGATGCTAACTTTGTTTAATATAGAATATACTAATATAATGAGAATATATAAGAATATATATATTTACAGAAATATATTTAATTGTATGGTGTAGTTTATTATACAATGATATATTTGATCACATATAAGAAAGTAAAATGCGCTAAAAAAAATATATATATCATCCTTGAATATGGATATTAATGACATATACATAAATGGGTAATGGCTCCATACAGATTTTAGTGCCATATTTGGACGTCAAATTTGAAATCATCCCTATTTTTCTGATGCGAATGTCCATCCAAAGACAGAACCTGCAAGTACATTCATATGTGTGTGTACGTGTGCAGAGCTGTTCCAGAAAAATATTTTTTAGAAGATTTCTTGAACCACAAATTTGTTTGCTGAGTGTTGCTTATTGAAGCGACGCACTAATACCCTATCGACAATTAATATAATTTGATGTCATGTCTGATATACATTTTGCATTTGTACATATTTACATTCGTTCATTATATTCGTTAATGGTACATTAAACAAAATTAGAATATAGAGGATATACAAAATATACAATTTTGTGTATTTTGAGCAAGCTTCATCATAAAATATTAATCTCCAATAAATTCTAAAGTAATGGGTGATTTCTTAGGTAGCGGCAGCGTAACAAACCAATACAAACAAGCAGACCTACAATATGTGCACATATACAGCTAAAGCTCAGCCTCACATACATAGCGTTTGTTCTTTGCTGAGCTGAAATTTTGTTATGTGTGTTCTTCAGCTTGTTGACGAACTGACCTACCGCCACAAAAGAAATTAAGCATTGGCAGGATGGGTTGGGGTGGGTGGGACACTTGGACGTGGGAAGAAGGAAATATGTTTTTTTTTTATTTTTATTATATAAATTATTTTTATTATTATATATTATTACTGCCTATGAAAAAGTCGTCCAAATTGTATATATGTACATAAATATGTAAATAGATACTATTATAAATATATATGGGCATTTCTCTGACGATGTCCACCGAAGCCAAAAAATTAAAATTCAATATTTTTTTGGTATTTTTTTGTCATGTTTTCCATTATTTTTTTCGCATATGTAATGTGCAGTAATACAGTGGTGTTTAAAATCGTACGTACGGATGTGGTTTGTACGTACATTGGTGGATATAGGCTTATACACCAAAGGTATGGCTGGATTTTGGACTGTGTACCTCTAGCTATGCTCTAACTAGCTCGCCGGAATGTCGTGGGATCTTTCCTACTCTCCTATATGCCATACGGACACATTCGCAAAGATGTTTTAGGTACACGGGATTTAACGTTCAAAAGGAACACTCAAACGGAAATAATGGAATAATGGTACGGTTATTTAATGAAGGCATACTCGACTACCGACAAATAGTCTGGTTATATTCCGTAGTTATCGGGGAAATCAGATGACCTTGACCCCTTCTCTACCCTCCCTACCTTTAGTATGCCATATTATGGACGGCATAACCCTTATCAAGTGCGTCGCTTTACGACGATTCGGACCTCAGCATGCTCTACTCAGGACAAACAAGACTGATTTAGTATTTCATTTGTAACAATTAATGACTATTTAATACATCAAAATTAAGGGGGTTTGACTTCATGACTCCATCTGACATATTTATGTTCTTGTTGTTTAAAAGAAAAATGTAAGAATGATTGATAAGAAAATAATTAAATCTAGTTACATGTACATATATATATATAGGTATGGTATTAATAGGTATAATGTCGCAGAAAATGCAATATAAAAAGAATATCAAGAAAAGAAATAAGCTTATGATATACTATATAAAAAAAAAAGGAATTACAAATCGACTCGCTGTATGTAAAACTTCATAATATTCGAAAACCGTTTAGACGTGTATATTCGAAGAACACCATTGACGACTTCATTTAAGGAAGCTCGCTACTCACTCATACTCATATAAATTATCCAGTGCATCCATTGAGCTCAAGGGCGACGTGGTAGTATGTTCTGAGGAAGGGAAAAGAAATATGAATATACAGGTCGTTCTCCTACATCGAATAAAAATCAGTTTTCCTTCTTTTCATACCCGTTCGACGACGATTTGTAACTTACAAATAGATACTCTTCAGTGGGTCTAACGTCTAATTGTTTATAATTATATATACGTGTACATGGTTTCATCGGGGATCTAGATAATAAAGAACTAATATAATCATAGAGGCGAAATCGAAGAAATATGTCCGCTCAGAATAGAGAAAACAAATACAGTTTACCATGTCCGATGGTTCTCAAACTACAATTCGGGCCTGCACGGGAACGTTCGTATGCCTCATAGTTTGAGAAGCGCTGGGGCTATGTCGAAGAAGACGACATATGTATGAACTCATACATATATAGTTGAGAGCTTTCGCTGTGCGCTTAGCTCGAACTCGATGAGGGTGACGAGTGCGGCATATGGGTTTCTGGCAAATTCAGAGGGAAACGATATTCCATTGCCCTCACTCGATCATCACTTTGCGCTACGACATGCGTATTCCGTGGGCTGGACTTAGCACTTCATTAACGGTTCGTGTGTCGGTTTAGTTGTTTCTTTTTACAGCTTTAAATGATGCTGGGAATATGCTATTGCGGCTTCTGGGGAGATCCGAGGTCTCTCCCAGCGCGGCCCAGAGATCGATGGACTTGGTTGCTCCCGTCTTCGGGGTATAGCCTGATCCACCGAATGAAACGTGGCTAGCTTCCCAATCCTAAGACATCAAATTGTTAACTATTAAATTCACTTCCAAGAGAGTTATCTATGTACCTTGCTGTCTTTAATTGTTTGATGCGGCTTAGCTTCGACCACCAGAAGTTTAACCTCTTTTGCACGTGTCAGATTCTTGTTTTCACTATATGCACTTTTTAATTTGAGGAGGAACACTTCTGTCTGGTTGCAGTTTCTTTTTGGCTTTGATCCATCAGAAATTTTCTTGGCGCCTAGCATAGACTCTTGCTTGGGCGGTCGGAACTTTAACTTCCACAAGCAACGGAATAATGGCGTGACTCTAGTCAAAGCTTAAACATAAGTTCTATTACTAACTGCATTATCGTATGATCCCAGGGAAAGCTTACGCTCAGGTTCCACATCTAACGGAATAGTATGCCACTGAGTAAAGCTTTCACATGCTTGCTATTAATAGCTTTGCGCGAACTCTCTTTAAACTTATACTCTTTGATCGGAGCTTAAAATTACTCTTTCCTAGGGCTTCTAATCAGAAGAGAGCAGACAATAACTCTTGGAAAGTTCGTTGTAGGTTTTAGAGTCACAACTGCCCACTACACATATAAGAAAGAAAATTCTTGATACAAGTTTTTCCTCAAAGTCTCCCTTACATATTGAACTATCTAAAAAAAATCCCACAACATTTTTTCAATATTGGCTAAAGGAATTTTTGTAACATTTATAAAGCCAAGAAATTTTTGTCCCGTGCGACATGTCCCGTGCGACAGAGGCTTAAATTGAATTAAAAAAAAACTACAAAGCATACATGCTTAAAATTATAACCTTTTTAAAGAGTCATCAATGCAGAACTTTAATCAGAAATTCTCATAAAAATATCGCTTCAACTTTCGCTGAAATCTGAGTTTGAATTGGTCGCCGCGAAAACCACTTCTATATTTGTCCCGTGCGAATACCATGCTTTTTTGCAAATATCTCGAAAACGAACAGTAGCCCAAAATCGCCCTTAGCACCAGCTATAAAGCTAGTCAAGTGGCGAACCATAACGGTAAAATTTTGAAAATCGGTTTTTTTTTTACATTTTTACAACTTGAAATGCGTACGAACGTCCCGTGCGACATCAGAGAAATGCCCATATGTATATTTCTACTTGTATTTCAAACCACTTGTAAAGCGCTTGTTTTTCTCTGGGGAAGCGCGATGAAAAAAGTCGCACCTTGAATAATCTAACGGACAATTATTCTAATATGAAGACAGTTATGAAATATCTTTTGTAACTCATATTTACATACATTTGTAATTAAATATATGTATACGTTTTTTTTATTGTTGCGTGGCAAGCTTCTTTTGAATTAATGTATATGTGTGTACATATGCATGTATGCGTTTTTCATGGATAGACCAAAAGCGCGCGCGAATCTTGTGAGAAAGACAAGTAGATGTTCCGCTGCTACGGTACGGTGCTTTGATTTACAATTTACAATTAGTTAAATTAAAAGTGAAACATTAGACATTAGAATAAGTTGTTCATATCTACGTGTGAGTGAGTGTTTGTGGAGAAAACTGCATATGCTATTAGGACTAAAAGACCTGCACTTGCTAAGTGAAGAGTGTTTGTGGGGAAAGTTACATTTTTTAGTAGGACTAAGAGACCCTCTTATGCATATCCCAGTGTGAGTGTTTGTGAAACAAGGAATATTATAGTAGGACTTGGAGACTATTTGTTTGGTTGGCTAGCTTCTTTCTCCCTTCCTGGCTAGTGTGTGCGTGGAGTGTATGCGTGGAGTGTGTGCGGCGTGCCGTGCACTTATTCATTATTAAGTATTAACCTAAATATTTGGATTATTTATAATTGTCGTCCGCTGTAATAAAAGACCCCCGAAAAGACTCGGCTAAATGCATTATTCCCTCCTGCCTTAGTAGTTATAGAAACAGTTCATCCGATTTCCCTGTCAGATTATTCCAATTTCCATCGAATTCATTAATGTTTAATAAATGGGTTGAGGTTTGCGGTTTGGATAGGGATTTGCTGTTGAAAAAGTCACGAATTTGCAGTCGGCATTTTGAGTCTCAGCATTTTGGATCACGTAAATTAAAGTCGAATGCAATTCCAACATTAAACTTGTCTGAAAATACATTATTAACTTCATTCAATGCAGATCTTTGTGATGAGTATGAATTTTCAGAAAATAAACAAGACAATGAACTTAAATCTGTTGCTTCTATTGAAAGCTCTAACTCTGCATATTCGTCAGTGCAAGTCAAGATATCGTCATCAAGAGTTTTAAACTCTGATGCCGACTCACTCAACCCATTATCTTTTATAATGTTAATCAACATCGTATCTTCATCGGGCGAACAGTTCCCAGATACTGTTGTTGACGTTAGAACTTTCATAGATAGCATTTTACTTATTATTACATTAAACTCATACATTGTTGGATTATTGTTTGTAACTCCACGAGATCGGATTAAATAAAATAAATTTTCTAAACGGTCTTGGTTTAATTTGGACGTTGCAATAAAAAAAACTTCAGCACTTTCACTCCATACTTTTTTGGCCAAGGAAAGTATGGAGTTGATTGTTAAAATCATACCCTTTATGCAGTGGACTTCCTGTGGATATTTGAATTCTTCAAAATATGTGCGCATTTCCAACAGGGTCTCATAGACAGCATTATGTTTCTGCAGTGCACTTCTATATGGGTTTTTATCATAAAGAACATGACTATTGAGGCAGTCAAATAATCTGTTCATTTTTGTAACAAATGTGGCTGTCGCTTCTGCACTTTCTTTGCAGTTTTCAAAGCTTCCAGTGCTCATCATTGTTCGAATAGCAGCGGCTACACTGTGGCTAAATATTTGAGTGGCATATTTGACCTTCATTTTCTCAAAACTATTTGGATTTATATGCTTTTGTGTTAATTTTGGGCAGAGTCGCGTTGAATTTCTGGAATCGATTTTATATAATTCATCGACTATTTTCCATGAAACAACGCCATCAGGGGTATCAAGATTTCTATTTTTAACTATGTTCCTAATCGATTTAATTAAATGTGGAACATCGTAGATCGCAAAAATTTCTTTGTTTTTAACTTTAAAGCTGGGGTTCTTAATGTCAACTCCCAGTCTTCTGAAAACAGCTCTATTATTTGAGCCCTGGTCGCAAATAGCTGCTTTTACAGTAAGCCTTAAGGCTTGTGCTTGTTCGATATTAGCCGTCACTTTATTCAAAAGGGCTTTGTGTTTTATACCGTTTGCAGATACAGTATAGCTTAAAACATATTTCCAGTTTTCAAATAGGCCTCTAATCATGAAAACACAGACTTGCTGCCCCAAAAGCCTTTTTGTAGGTTGGCTTTTTTAGTCTCTGAAATCTCGGAGCTCATGAAGACGGACAGAGGGACGGACGACTCGGCTATTGATGCTGATCAAGAATATATATACTTTATGGGGTCGGAAACGCTTCCTTCTGTGCGTTACACACATCCGTTATCATCACAAATCTAATAGACCCCTATACTCTTCGAGTACCGGGTATAAAAATATACGGTATAAATTACATAAATCGTAAGCTCACATTAGTATGTACATATATACTGACAGAGTACCGTTGTGTGAGTTAGCCTATTGATGGATTGGTTTTGATTTGATTTTTAACAACCGTTTAATAACTTAGTTATTCTTTTAGATTTATAAATATTAAATATACAAGTTCATCAGGTGATTTATCTCTCTTTAAGTGGCTCTGTTCTATCGGATGAAGATGAATGGGTGGTTATCAGGTTATCGGAAGCCTCTGACGTTGCTTCTGTGCTGCTGTGCTCCAAGCCTTCTGTAGTGATCCATGGCATCTCTGTGGAGCTGGCTCTGCTAGTGCTGGTGGTTCTGACGGTTGGGGCAGCCGTGGTGTTGATGATTGCGATGGGTGGAAGCGCTGCTTCCCTTGGTGTTGTGGTCGTCGTTGAGGTAGTGGGATATGCATCGGTCACCCGACCCACGCCGGGCACAAAAAGCGAGAGCGTTGAGTCAGTTATCTCGCCATAGTCGTGGCCCACATCATCTATATTATAGACACTGTAGGCGTCCATGGCTCGCGACACGGTTACCATCGGATTGCCCGCGCTTATCAGCTGACGAAACCGCAGTGGAGCCGGGCTGCTGGTGATCGGCGCCATCGTCGATATTGTTGTCGTAGGCGTCGTAGTCGTCGTGCTTGTCCTTGGCGATGGCTGGAGCTGGGTCAGCATCACATAAACCTTGGGACGACCTGCGTTTCCTGTTGCGGGTGCTGGCCGCTTTCCTTTGCTGCGTCGCAGCTTCTTACGCTTTCCCCTGGTTGGGGGCGGAGGGCAGGGTCCAGCCTGCAGGATACGCATTACTATGGATGGCAGATGGAAGAAACATTAATCTTTATATGTCCTGGCGTCTGACCCCACGCTCACCTACCTTGCTTGCTCTGGCACTCGTGCCGTCGCACCTCGCACTCGTTGGGGAATGTAGTGGGTGTCTGAGCGTCGCTTCCTTCCCCTCCGATCTCGGCCACGGCACAGACGGGCCGGTGGATCTTCGTGCACTTCATGGTTCGGCAAGTGGGCAGGCAGCGCTCCAGCTCCGTGGGCTCAAGCTCTGTGCCGTACTGAAACAGCATCTTCATGTTGTGCGCCTCCAAGCGGCAGTCGTTCTCGAAGTAGAAGTGATCAGTTCCATTTGTGGCGCAGACGGGAACGCCGCCCGACGCGCAGTGTGGTTGGTAGTCGACGTACTGGATCTGCAGGGGACCCACACCACCTTCACCTTTTTCCGTATGGTCCTGGTCGTGTCCAATGCTGGACTCGGCCAATATCTTGGCGTACTGGGCAGTGGAGTAGTGGGGATCATTGAAACGCCAGTTCCCAAGTGAAAAGGACTTTCTCGCCGCAACAGCCCCGAGGCTTAGGACCAGGAGCAGTGTGCCCAAGGTCATCCTCATTCGCTGGATAGCTTCTGGCCTCTGAAGTGTCTGCATCTCGAATCGACTCTGCACTTTCTCTGAGGCTTTAATGGCTTTATAGGTCTCGGGGCTATCGGCCACGTGCTGATTTTTCTGCATTTTTCCGCTGTCGCCGCTCTTATCGCCACTGCGCTGCATATTTGCTGTTGCACCTCCCACCCACGAGGCCAACGATAAGGCGTTGTTGTGCCACAGGTGGGTGCCACAAGGTCTCCTCCATTACCAGTACTTTCTTCTCAACAATCTAAAAATCTGCACGTAAGTGATTCTTATACATATGTAAATGGTCGAAATCTTCTATATTATCATCATATCGTGCCTATATCTTTTGCCACTTCAGAACATACTCGAACTTGTTTGTATCAGTACTGAACTTTTATGGCATTGATAAACAAAGCTTTGGACTTGAAAATAGGTCACGTCCTCAGCGCTTTCAGTCTTGAGTTAATCGATGATTTTTCCAGCTTTTAAAAACTCTTATTTACGCAATCGCTAAGCTTTAAAGCCAATTTTATGGCTGTGCTTAGCTACGCTGAGGTGAAAAGCTTCTCGTCCAGTATTTTCGATAATTTCCACAAAGAGTTTTTGGTTTAGTTTATGGATTAAATAGCTTTTTGTCAACATTTTGATAGTTCGTGTGTTTTAGCTGCTGTTGAAAATTACATATTACACATTTAATAATTACATATGTGTTTTTTTGCGCTTCCCCATATCGCATGTCTCTGTCAATCAATCAGGATGGCTGGTCTGGAACCTTTTTTGTGTAATGCCAAACAATTGAAAAATTTAATATGATCAATTATATGTATAAACTAACACAAAATTTTCCTTCTGACAGGTAATATTAGAAGTCCCCATATCTATCAGAAAAAGTAATTTTGGGCCACACGGAAATGTTGTGTTGACCAGTGCAATCAAAACTAAGTACACACCAACATACATATGTTGTTGTACATCTACATACATACATATAAATCTCTGTAAATGATTAACTAAGAACAATCACAAAATCCATCTCGGCTCTAGAGGTTTGTGTGCAAAGTTTTAATGAATTTGAATGGCTTTTGTTTAAACTTAAGATCATATTGAGGTTGGGTAACCGAATTAGGCTAAAGCAATTGATTAAATTCTAAGTGCAGGGCTGGCTGCAATTGATGCATGGATTGTGATATAAATTTGCTACTAAATTATATTATTTACTTACATATATTTCCTTATCTTCCATAAAAAGTGACAAAAACATATCCGAATATTCGTGGTGTGCCGTACATATGTATGTAGAGGTCTTGAGATCATTAACAAAGACTATGTCTTTGTCAGTTATGGTGACCTACAAGATGAAAACATTCGTATACCCGTTAGCTCGATGCGACAAAAGGGCGCAAAGGTCCAAGAAGTAGAAATTGTTATTTGACCTAACCAATTTCACAAATTGTTTCCAGCCTGTCAATGATACAAACGCTTTAAACATTTTTATACCCGGTACTCGAAGAGTATAGGGGTATATTAGATTTTTGCGGATAACGGTTGTGTGTAACGCACAGAAGGAAGCGTTTCCGACCCCATAAAGTATATATATTCTTGATCAGCATCAATAGCCGAGTCGATATAGCCATGTCTGTCTGTCCGTCCGTCTGTCCGTCTGTCCGTCTTCATTTGTGCCTATATCTCAGAGACTATAAAAGCTAGAGCAACGAAATTTTGTATTCAGGCTTCTGTGTTATCACACTACTCAAAGTATGTTTCAAAATTTTGCCCCGCCTCCTTCCGCCCCCACAAAGGACGAAAGTCTGTGGCATACACAATTTTGAAGATACGAGAAAACTAAAAACCCAGAATCATAGAGAATGACCATATCTATCAGAGTCTTGAATCTGGATCAGATGGGATTATTAATATAGCCACAATGAAGGAAACCATTTCAAAAGTCATCGTTCCCTCTCGCTCTCTCTCACACGCGACCCTATCTGCTTTCCCCATTCGAATTTTTTGACGCCTAGTTCTCAGAGACTATAAGAGCTAGAGCAACCAAACTTTCTATCCAAGTTCCTGTGATATCACTTCAATACAAGTGTATTTCAAAATTTTGACACGCCCCCTTCCGCCCCCACAAAGGACGAAAATCTGTGGAATCCACAATTTTTAAGATAAGAGAAAACAAAAAACGCAGAATTATGGAAAATATCCGTATCTATCAGATTGCCGAATCTGGATCATATCGGATCATTATTATAGCCAGAAGGAACAAATTAAATTTCAGTGGCTACCAAACGGCAGCCAAGCGATTCCCTCTCTCTCTCGCACACACTTCCATGTCTCTTGTATGTAGTTTTACATGTGTATGTAAAAATGTAGCAGCCGACGTAAAAATCATATGTAAATAAAAATGGAAACAGATACATAACTTCTAAAATATAAAAATACAGCATAGGGTTCGACTTAATTTTTTGAAATTTTCCATTTTGGCCAAAATTTAATTCGTCTCTTTTGCAAACATATAATTAATTAAATAAATCGTAAGCTCATATGTATACATAAATACGTATGTACATGCTGACTGAGTACCGGGTATAAAGCAGAGCCGCGGCCATTGCCGCGGCTCACAACGTTCCCTCTCGTTTTATATTTTGTTTTTCAACATAGTCAACACACACAAAATAATCGGCGTACTGCTCCTCAAAATGGCTTTTTATAAGAGTTACAGTCTCCTTATTTGACGATAATTTCGGTCTGCCAAGCGCAACTCTTAGCTTAGGGAATAAAAGAAGTCACTTGAAGCTAGTTGTGTAGGTAAGGAGTAAGGATGGCGTTGAAGCAATTCAAAGCGTAAGTCATGGATTTTAGCCTGCTATATCCTGTTGAAGCACATTTTTTTCTTCTGCAAGTTGGGCCGTTTATCCGCAATTGCCATCATTAGCTGATCGATGATTAGTGATCGTTTTTCCTTTTACCAGATAATCGGTATATATAACTTCTCGACTATCCCAAAAAAACTGCTGCTGGAAAACAGCATTTTCAGCTGATACAGTGGCCAGCGCAAAGTCCCGAACTCAATCCTATTGAAAATCTTTGGTCAATAGTAAAAAGATATGTATCTCGGGCAGTACGAAGCAGCCCAAACAAGAAGCACGTCCTTTGGGATGGTGTAAAAGCGGAATGGAATCGAGTTCCAAAAATTATTATCGAAAATTTAGAGAGCATGCCAAACCGCTTAAATCAAGTTATGGACGAACAATTTTAATTAATTTAATTATTGCATTTTTTGTTGTTTTTACTTTCAAACTATTTTAATTTATCTTTACATATAGTATTTTTGCTCCAAAGAATTAAATAATAAAGTTAATCTAATTTGATTTGTTTGATTATCTGGTATGGTGCATTTTTTTTGGGCAACGAAAGTCAGTTTCGTGAACATGCAGTCATTTTTGCTCTCCACTGTATATGTATCTATGCTCCCTGTATGCGTAATGTTTGTCAATCGCGGAGTAAAAACTGCTATCCTTAAAATCGTTTTCCTACAATAATGATCGCAATAAATGTTTTTTATTGTTTTATTAATTTTTTATATTTCTCATGCCTTGAATATAGTAGTTGGTAAAAAAGTCATTATTCATATTAAACCTGGTTTATAGAATTCATTGTTTAATTTTTAATGTGCAGATAAAACATTGTGCCAGTGTGTGTCTATTTGAGATAGAAGAGCAAGTAGAACGGAGCATACCTAGAGGAGTACACGAATATGAACCATCGGCCATTCAGAGCCAGGGTTCACAATAAGCTTTCCAATTACCAAAATATGCACAAGGCAAGCCGCCAAGTATGTTTTGACCAAGACGAATCCTCTTTCTGTGTATATATAATATGTACATAATATGTACAATGTACATATGTATGTATGTAACTATGTAAGAAATATTTCTTTGATAATTTGGCAGTTCATCCTCTGCCCTTATTTAATTAAGCTCCTGAAGGGGCTTTGTTCTCATAGCCCGCGGAATAATGTTTCATTGGTAGTCCAGGTCCACTCACGAGCTCAATATTTTTAACTGTAAATATCCCCAATATACAACATATTTTCATTCATCAGAAAACTAATTTCAAAGTAGTTTGGCCCAGATGTACAACCTACTAGTATACTGCATTTTCATAGCGCTTGCTGTGGTTTCCTTTACCGCTAGCTGAAACCGCACAACACAATAATAATCATCTCCCTGCCTCACAACAAACGGCAGTCAGGCCCATCTCAATCATTGTTTGAACAACCCCCAAAAGGAAGCTGGTAATCGATCATCATTGGGGTTGGCAGCCCGCCCGCGTCTCACCACCCCAGCAGACACAATTTCTTAGCCCTTCATTGGGGTAGACACAATTGGCTTGAATTATTAAATATTGATTTATTAGTGGAAAATTTAACATCTAATTTAACAGGAGGAGCGATAGGAATGAGCGCGCCTCACAATACCAACGAATTAATTATAATCCCTGAGCGCCTCAAATTGAAAAATAATTTCAAATATATCTCTTTGTTTCGTCTTGGCAGGTTTTCCCCTTTATTATATTCTTCTTTGCAACATTTATAATCCTGTTTATTCTGCCATAGCCAGGAATTTTCAGGGAAAAGAAGGACACACTTTCGACTCTTACATCATAATTGAAAAAATTTGGAGTTTGAGTTGAAAAAATATTTGTTTTGAACATAAAAGCAAACTTTTTAAATGACAGTTTAAAAGTTTTATGAAACTGTTAATTGAAGCTTAAATAAATAACTATTTAATTGTAATTTACAAAAGTTAATTAAAATGAACCGAAATCCAATAACCATATCATGTGTCCCCCAAACCTGACGTTGATAGATAAAAGATACTTTTTTGCTACAGATAATAGCTTGGACATATGTACTTCACTCAAATCGGACGACTGTATGTATTTTGGACAGATACATATGTATGTATACTTACATATTTATATGTTTTATATACATATATGTACATATATACATAAATATAGAGTACATAATATATAAATTTATGTATACTATATATGTACATATGTATGCATGCGTGTTTGTGTGCTGCTTGTTTTGCTGTGTGAGTGGGTTTTACGTGTGTCGGAGGCCGCAACTCAAAGAAAAATTTTCCACTCAGGGCCAGGAGGCGGCTTTACTTTATCACGCCCACTCACACATACACACACACACACATACAGCTTTTTACATACGCACACCCACACAGGGATGCGAAAGAGGAGAGGGGAGGAGAGAAGTACACATGTAAAGGATGACACATTCAAAGTTTATTCAGCGCCCATTTTGCACATTAATTTACTGACCTTTTTGCACTTTTTCCATAGTTTTGAAAGCGCACCTCTGCTGCTGCCGCTCTCTTGCCCATCTACTGTCCAGCGCCAGTCGCCTTCCGGCCAGCCCCTTTCGTCGACAACAGCAGTGCCAAGGACAGAGACCAACTTTGACCCGATGCTGAAGCCCAACTCTGCTTCTGTTTCCATGTGGACACAACAATATGCGGCTGGCTATGGGCAACGCGAAATTGTCCCTGCCCCTGTCCCAGATACTACTCCTGCTCTACCACTTCCTGTCCCTGGACCTGAATATCTTCCAGCCCCAGCCCCAGCCCCAGACCCAGGCCCAGATCCTTACCAGTGTCTGGCTGTCTGGCTGTCTGGGAGTTGGTCTGGTCTGGTTTGGTCTGTTCACATCCACATCCACATCCACCTTCACAATATAACGTATGATGAATGTGTGACATTTTTGCAGCTTTTTTGTATGCTTATTGTTTGTTCTGTGTGCCTTCCCCACCCACTTTTCCTTTGAACGCAGCGGCCCAAAAAGAGAGTAAAAATAAATGCGGAAACGAGCAAAATGTAGAGAATTTATAGAATATGGAGATACTCTCACATATTTTGAGATACATACATATGTATGTAGTTAGGCAGAGTTTTTGGTAATTTGATTAGTCCTGTTTAGATACGAATTAATACGAAATTTCGTGGAAAAATACTTTAAGAAATAAAAGACTGAGTACTGAGACTGAGGAGACATAGTCTCCATGAATACAGAAATAACAGATATTCGGATTTCCATATTGTTACGAAAAAAAACTGTATGTAAAAGGTTTGGATATTTTGTTTTTGTTTTGTTTTTTGTAAGAGAGGACTTTTCAACAGTGTATTTGAGGCTTGCTTTATTCTTCTTTCTGTTGCACTCTGTTGTGTTTTTTCCCATAGAGTGATATCCGATTCTAATGTCTACTACTACCGTTTCCTTATTGTTTCCCATTGAGTGATGTCCGGGTTCATGGGGGTGGCGCTACATCATTAATTTTCGATTTTTTCCCTTTCACACTTTACATTTAATTAATTTTGCACTCCTTTGATTATATATTTTTCCATTTCATTTGTTTTGCTCTGCCAGCATCTCTGCACCTTTGAGTCTGCAAGTTTCATTGTATTGGAGAGAGGACCTTTGAGATGATTCTCCTTGCAAGGTAACCCATCGACATGCAAAGGGTATGGAAAAGTTTTGTTTGTTTGCTTGCCACCCATTTTTAGCTGCCGTCATCTTGTCTGTCTCTCCTCCCAATCTTTTACTGCTCTCGTTGTGTGCCCCACTATATATACATATATATATATATATATACATATATACATATGTATATGTGTGTATGTGTGAAAAGTTTAATAAATTGTATGTTCTGGTCCGCAGATATGTACATACATACATACATATGTATATGTACATGTATATATGTAAGCATATGCAGATATGCGCCAAGGGATGTTGGACTACCGATGTAGGCCAAAAACGGGCCGGACTCTCTGCTCTTTCATTTTCAATAACGGCAAAGCAATAAACTTGCCTCGAAAATAGCTTTGCCTTTTGTTGACACTCGAAAACTTTGCCACATTTGAAATTGTGCGGCGGAGATTCAAAGTTGAAAGCCACTTCGCTCCAGCTGAACTCTGGAAAAAGGCAGCTGTGACAGCACCACAAAATAAACATATGTACATACATATGTATCTTTGGATGAGTAGCAAATCCTGCAAGTCATCATCTTTAGGAGTGTGAGAATGGAAGCTATGCCAGGTGAAAGGCACCTTCAAACACCTATACCTACATATAAACAATTCCACACCACAAAACAAAGCTTGATAGAAATGAAATGGTTTATGTGGAGATTCTTCAGTTGACACACTTGTACGTCACTTTCTTGCTATTCGATACATTCACACGATTACCGGATATAGGATTGTATATATGTAGAGTGGCTCGAGACTCTCAATGCAGTTCCAGAACACGCCATCCATGTACATATGTACATCGTATATTACCGCAGTTGGCCTAAGGAATGGGAAACGACATCAACAATGAAATGCTTTTGTCTTCTCACAATTCGAAGGCAGTTGTCTACTGCATAGACAATCCTATGCAGGTTGAGATTTATCTCATGCAATTACCTTAAAAAAAACTTAAGGCTTTAAAATAATTCAGCTCTTAATACGCTAGTGCTCTGCCGTTGGGGCACTCTTAATTTGCCCGGTTTTTTAGCTGAAACACTACGCAGTGCCGCCGGGAAAACTGCTTAGATCGCTACAAAACTTTTACACTGGTTTCACTTGATTGCAAAGTGGAGAAAGTACATTTGCTGTTATCATTTTTTGTCGTCGAACAGGATTAACCACTTCTCTGCCTGTCGCAAACCTTCTGGCTTGATGGGTCTACGTCTGACAATTGATGGAAAAGTTCTTTCATTTGATGCTAGTGCTAGTTTAGGTCTTAGTATTAAATATATGATCTTTGATTAGTGATTCGTAGTATATACACATATGCTATTCAACTCATAGCGACTCAGAGAGATGGAGACAACAGGGCTACCGGTCAAACCGAGTTTCCAATGGTCCCCTAATAAAAACTTCATCCTTTTGTCAGATTCTCAAAACAATTTGCAAAGAAACACTCGCAGAGAGCAGCCAGATCCAGCACCGCACCAGACCCTGACCAGGACCCTGAGTAGGCAGACATGCAGAAAGTCATAAATCATCTCGTACTAAGACCCCCGCCGCAAGTCCCAACTCCAGACTATTCAACTCCTGGATATGTTTTTCTGTCTCTCCATCCTAATGTCTTGCAGGCTAACTGTCTGCTTGACAGTCTGCTTCCGTGCCTGTCCCTGTCCCTGTCCCGTCCCGTTCCGTCCAGCTGGAAAGCTGTCTTTATTGTGCTTTTAATTCCAATTTTAATTCACACCAAAACTTTGGCCAATGCTGAGACTTCTTGGTCTTTAGTCCAGGACTATCCTGCCCTGTTCTGTCTTACCCTACACTGTCCACAATCCTGTCCTGTCCTTGCCTTCACTGGCTACTGCTGTTTGCTGTTGCCATTTTCTTTTGAAAGTTTTCCCTTGTCCATGTCGTGTTGTGTCGTGTCGTTCCGATTGTGGTAGATGATAATGAACGCCATTGCCCTTTGTTTGTCAGAGAATTCCATTTCGATTCGTTTCGATACCTCTCCCTATTCCCCCCACCTACCGCTCCCGCTCCCTGCTGCTGCTGCTGCTGCGGTCACCTCATATAATGGACTCTTGCCCGACAAAAACCTTTTCCATTGTTCTAAAGACCAGTTCTAAAGACAATTAAAGATCCTTTTAAAGCGGAGCAGCGAGTAAATAGGAGTGATTTGGAGGTAAAGCGTACACTACATTTCGTGATCCATAACCGTTTTGTTATTTCCTCTTTGTGATTCCTGCGGACACCTTGTCATGGTGTTCGTGGATTCAATTGATTTAGTTATCATCCACCAACACTGAGATATGAATGCATTTCACAATTAATCCATTTGCGCTCACCGCACAATTGTCTTCATTAAGCTAATTTATTACTGAAAAGAGTTGAATTACCCAACGAAATTATTCGGGATTCCTGATAATGTTGAATTTTTTGAGAGAGTTTCACATGTCAGTTATGGGCTTTTCCACGAGCAGATTTACATAAAAAAAATGTACTAAAACCATCCGATTTTTGAATCTGGTAAGACCTTGGATCACTGAATCATATTCGTGTATTCATAAGAATGAAATTTAGTGTACAAAGACATTGATTAGATTACAATAACATATAGATATGTACATATGTATTATTACTTTTAATGCGCTCACTAGGTAGTAATTATCAGAAGGATTTCCTACGTGCTACCAGAACAGAAAATGTTTATCTCTGCAGTTCTCTATTCTTCCAAAATCTTGTTTCTATTCGATTATTTCGAAACGAAAACGCAGTTCGACCCGTGTCAAACCTGATTTAAGGCGGAACGGCAAGTCCTTAATGTGATTGGGAAATTAAGTATGAAACGAAAGCGTATTAAGTTGGGGTAATTCAATGTGTGTGATGGGTTTTCCTTTCGGTTTTCAAGGTTCTGACTTCTGGCGGAGGCTCTCTCCGTCAGGGGCGTCCCCTCTTGTTCCGGCCAGTTCTTTTTACCTTGTTGCGGGCTCCGTGAACCAGCACTCGTATTGCTCTCTGTCAACACTTGGTCTGGCATCCACCGCTGCTTTATAGTCCCGCAGTCACACTAATCTATATATGTATGTATATTTATATATAAATACAATAGCAGTAAATTTACACACACCCAAACAAGAGGAAGACGCAATAGCAAAGAAAGGAAGAGTGAAGGGGAGATAGAGAGAGAAAGAGAGAGAAAGAGAGGTGAAGATGCCTGCCTGCTGTTCCAGTTGCTTTGCCAGTCTTATAATGGTAACCAAGTCAACTCGACTCGACTCCGGACGGTGCACGACCAGGCCTTGATTCTGTCTGGATACCCCACGCCATACAATATAAAAAACAACAAACAACAAACAACAACCACCAACCACAACGAACCGAATGTGCGGCATATTTTCCGCTTAAAATGCCACAATGTGTGTCGTTGGTGTGTCGTTGGTCTGTCGTGCGTGTTTCAACTTCCATCCAGCCACTAGCTCCAAGATGGGGCACAGCCACAGTCTTCAGCGACAGTGACAACAAGGAGTCACAATTTATTCACATATTTTTATTATATTTTTCTTTATTGTCGCGTTCTTTATTGTTGCAGCTGCTGGGGGTGATACTGCTGTTGTTGGCATAAGACCCATGTGAGCATTGCCACACCTCGGCGTAAGCTTTCCTGTAGAAGTCCCGGCAATTAAAAGATTTCAATTAAAGTAAAATAACATTAAAATAACAAGCCTTCATTTAAAGCGCTCATCCAGTGAAGATTTATTCCGCATAAATTGGTTGAAGTATGGCGCGTACCCATCGAAGAGCAGTGCTTCGAAAAAATTCTATTAGTGGCTAAAACCGAAATTAAATTAGGCTAAAATTAAGCTAAAGCTAAATACACCAAACAAATATAACATTTTGAGGTATTAGCGATTTTATTATATTATCGATAACTTTGGTATATCGTCCACTTCAACATCCTCCCCTTGAATGTTATATTTGTCAATTTAGTACAAGACACTCAAATATTATAGGGGTATGTTAGGCTTGTGGTGAACGTGTGTGTAACGCTCAAAAAAAAGCGATTCCGACCTCATAATCTGTGGAAACCACAAATTTTAGGATACAAGAAAACCAGAGACGCAGAATCATGGAAAATAACCGTATCTATTAGACTGCCTTCTAGATCAGGTCGGACTACTATTATAGCCAGAAGGAACAAATTAAATTTCAGTCGCGGTGCAACATCTTTCAAGCGCTTTCTCGTCCCCCGCTCTCTCGCACACACTTCTACGAGTCTTCCATGAGCCTTCCACGAAGTAGGGGGATTAAACTGCGGAGCGAAGTCGATCGGTAGTTGCGTGGGGTGTTATTCAAACTCGGTATGCCCACCCTTACTTGATCATACCGGTCCAAATAGGCTGAGAAATTGGTAATGATCCTCTACTTCTGATGGTAATGATGCTCTACTTCTGCTTTGTTATGTCATCTCGGCGACACATGATTCATTAATTATAATCGGTTTGTGCATTAATAGTTCCTTAAAGATCGCATAGCGGCTTAACGTTCATATATGTATATACAGGTTTCTAAGATAATCGAGAATAAGGGTAATTTGGTGTTCACTTAAGCTGATATTAATAGTAATGATTTGTATACCCTAGCTAGTTAAAGTATTAAAGTACTATAAAAGACAAGCGATAATGATTATAGGATATTGGTATAGATAAATGGATAAGGATTGTAAGGATATTGATGATATAAAAGCAGAAAACCTATTCGAATAGAATTAGCCACGGGAATGATAGAGTGTTTGGTTCAATGCATATTTTATGTACACGGCAATTTGTTTGTTGGGTAACCCCCATACCTTTGCACGTTTGCATTTAATAGGCTTTTTATACCCAGTACTCGAAGATTATAGGGGTATATTAGATTTGTGGTGATAACGGATGTGTGTAACGCCCAGAAGGAAGCGTTTCCGACCCCATAAAGTATATATATTCTTGATCAGCAGCAATAGCCGAGTCGATATAGCCATGTCTGTCTGTCCGTCCGTCTTCATTTGCGCCTATATCTCAGAGACTATTAAAACTAGAGCAACCAAATTTTGCATTCAGTCTCCTGTGTGATCACACTACTCGAAGTGTATTTCAAAATTTCGCCCCGCCCCCTTCCGCCTGCACAAAGGACGAAAGTCTGTGGCATACGCAATTTTAAAGATACGAGAAAACTTTAAACGCAGAATCATAGAGAATGGCCATTTCTATCAGAGTATTGAATCTGGTTCAGATCTGATTATTAGTATAGCCACAAAGACGAAAACCATTTCGAAAGTTATCGTTCCCTCTCGCTCTCTCTCACGCGCGACCCCATCTGCTTTGCCCATTCGTATTTTTTGACTCAGAGACTATAAGAGCTAGAGCAACCAAACTCTCTATCCTAACTCCTGTGATATCAAACCAGCACGAGTTTATATCAAAATTTTTCCACGCCCCCTTCCGCCCCCACAAAGGACGAAAATCTGTGGAATCTGGCAGATTGCCGAATCTGGATCAGGTCTGATTATTATTATAGCCAGAAGGAACAAATTAAATTTCAGTGGCTAACGAGCCCAACGAGAGCCAAGCGATTTCCTCTCTCTCTCGCACACACTTCCATGTCTCTTGTATGTATTTATACATGTGTATATAAAAATGTAGCAGCCGAAGTAAAAATTATATGTAAATACAAATGGAAACAGATAACTTCTAAAATATAAAAATACAGCATTGGGTTCGACTTAATTTTTTGACATTTTCCATTTTTTCCAAAATTTAATTCGTCTCTTTTGCGAACATATAATTAATTAAATAAATCGTAAGCTCATATGTATACATAAGTAAGTATATACTGTACTATAAAGTTCCTTCTCGTTACACTTGGTGCGTTACCTGTCGATATCGGAAAAGACGCAGAGAGGCAGAACTGGCGTTTACACCACAGCGTCTTTGCGTCTTGGAAGAGGAGGACAAATTTTGTGAACAAAGTAAATAATGTGCGAAAATCAACGAAACATGTCGGAAAAAGAGTGGATTCTTTTAATTGCGGTGGCGCAAAGGGAGGAGAATCTTTTGAAGTGCATAGAAGCGTCTGGGTTATCAACAGAAAAGTTGCAATTCGTCTTGCAACTGCAACGTCCTCAAAGACAACTTGCGCATGAAGTGCGTTCGACATTCTAGTGGGACTGCTGCCTAATCTCCGAAAACAGGACCCTCGACAGGCAATCTCTTTGGTGAACAGGATAGACATTCATTGGCAGAAAATTCGACTTGAATAGCTTCTTCCCATAAGGACTTATCTTTTCTACTTTTTATTTCGTCAAATGAATTGGGGACTTCATTGAAAATACTATGATCATTCAATATATAAATATTTAGATTTGTTTCATCTTCTTTGTAGGATATCTGTGGTTTATTTTTCAATCTATCGCTTCTTCAAACGATAACATATTTCTAAGCTGTTGAAGTTCCTTACTCTCATTCAGGAATTCGGGTTCCGTACTCTCATTCTGGTAATTTGTTTTCTCGTAATCCTTACTCTCATTCAGGATTTTTGGTTCACTACTTTTCATACTCTCATTCTGGAAATTATTTTTATCATTCTCTTTACTTTCATTCAGGAGATTACTTTCCTTACTTTCCTTCAGGAATTTTATATTCTTATTATTATCCTTACTATCATTCGGAATTTAGTTTTTACCAGCTCTAGAATTAGCCATGTTTGTTTCATCTACAACTACGTCTCTAGCAACAATGTGTTTATCATTTTCGATATCCCAGAGTTAAAAGCCATTTAGTTCTTATCGGAAAAAATACTTTTAAAAGATTTTTCATCAAATTTTCGTTTTCTATTTTTATTGTGAACATACACAGTTGAACCAACTTGTTTAAATATTTTAAAACCGGCTTTCTATTATGTCACATCTCGGATGGCGTAGTTGCTCTTTAAACATAACATTGATTGTGAGGAGTGATGTTATGTCCAACAATATCGGTTAAAAATATTTCATTTTAACGGCTTTTGGAAATTGGGTTTTGGCCAGAAAAAGTGGCGAAATTCCCCATAGTGCGATGAAACGATTTCGATATGTGGCTACGAAGATAAGGTCAATGCTGATTAATTGCAGGCGAGCCGGATCGCCCGTGACCAAATGCAAGCGAGGAAAGCGATTGAAGGAGAGCATTAGAACAGCTCGGGCTGCTGCTAAGCCTAGTGCGAGCGATAGATGAAGAGATAGAGCGCGAGAGATTAACTAGATGTTACAGCTGAAGAAACGAAACACAGAGGGCTGCTGAGAAAAAAGAAAGAAAGGCAGCTACTGCGCCTAAGCATATGCGATTAAGAATGATTTAGTATAGCGGGAAGTGTAAATAGTTAAAAATATTGTTGGCTTACGTTAGGCTGCACCACTGGCTGTGATTTTAATATTTGGCGACTAAATTTCAGGTTGGGAAATACCACATTTATTATGAATTAAAGTTTTAAAGTTAAAGTAAATGTTATGGTGTAATAAACAAACTAAACTTCCCTGAAGTAATTCTCTTCACGGTTCGTTTTTGGGAGTTTTTCATATTTTTAAGCAGACTTTAATGCTTAAACGATTCAGCGGCTGCACGAAGAGTTTTTGCGACTGTGAGGACGCACGCTTTGTATACACGCTTCAGAATTTCTTAAGCAACATTCAATTACCAGTGTTACCATATTGCTTGTGCGCACTCACGCATCTTGGTGCTCCTTTGATCTACTCTGAGCGAGTCATCTCTCCTTACGCAGTCTCTCATTACCACATACAAAGCAACGGGACAGGCTGAAATAAAGGAAGTACCGTTGGATAACCTATGAGTAGGTATGGTCATGTTCCCAAGCCGGTGGAGGAGGGCGTGGTTTTTTTTTCGCTTTTCCGCCCATTCAAACTAACAACAACACGAGGGACGCCGCCAAACACAACATAGTGGATCTTTCGATTTCGATCTAGGGTTGAAGACAACCATGATGCGATCGATGCGTATCGACAGTATACTTATATCACTAAACATACAGTATATAGATGGGACAGTTCATGCATGTGGCTGTCCGCAGCGACGCAACTTATATTGACTCCCAAAACTGTCTTGTTAGCGTATGAGCATGCGTTATCACGTACTTGGAGTGTTTGCAATAGGGTGAATGGGAGCTACAGCTCTGTTCTCCCAAATTTGTTTTTGTTTCTGCACTCGAACCTTTTTGAAGGCGCTTGCCTTATAATACCAGAATAATGGTTATTTTTTACATGCTTTAGATCATGGTGAAATTAGTAATACATTACTGTTACGTTGCCCTACGTATTATACGGTTTTTTCCCCGGTTTTTCGAATAGTCGATAGTATCGTGTCGTGTCAATAACACCTTGACTAGTGCTGCAAAATGTTTGCAAAACTAAAATTTAAAAACAAAAACACATTTCACACGCGCAACAAAAAGAATATATATGTATAATATATTATACATGACACTACACCAAAATACGTTTGTGATTGACTACAGTTATTTACGGAAAGTGAAGCTTTCCTTGCTTCAGTTTTGACTCATTATCACTGCTACCACAAGCAGCCCCCAGCACAGGGCCTCCACCATTTTCCCCTTGCCACCACAGATAGCCAACAGCAGCAGCTTCCAGTGCAATCGGCAAGGGCTGGATGGAGGAGGCAAAATCTAACTAGCGCACCTGAACCATGCACCACCCGTCGCCCGTTTTGCCAAATGTTTTATCTGTTTAAATCTTTCACTAAAATACAATTCATTGATAAAGATTTAAAGAAAGCAGCGGCAGAGAGAGAGAGAGATACAAGAAGGAAAAATTAACTGGCTTACCAACTTACTTTGGAAATTCGAAATTTGTTATCATATTCCATGAATATTTTCAGCTAAGGCAGATTATAATTAATATTTATATGTGACAGCCTCTTCTTCCAACACCAAAATGGAAAGTGTTGGTTTTAGCTGCGTTTAGCCTGGCAGCACCCCATCAATTCCACTACCATTACACTCGTGTGTTTTATGTTTGAACGAATACCCAAATCCTAAAGATTATGCCAAATAATGTCGGTGAAATCGTCCGATGACTGGTAAGACTGGGCAGCCCCAAACGTAGACTAAGCTCGAAGAAATCGAAATAATTAAAAAAGTGAAGAAAATCCCTCGAAAAAGTGATCCGGAACCGACAGCTGAACTCTTTGCCGACCATGGAAAGACCGTTCCAGCAAAGACAATATAAACACTAAGATGTCCAACGCTCATACAATTCTGTTTTGTAGGGAGGGTTGTTTTCTCAAAGAGTGCTATCTCGCTCGCACGAACTCCAGTGCGGTCGCAAATCTAAAAATAGAATGAGCTTGCTTGTATGAGTGCGCACGGAACTGTAAGTGCGTATGTGTGTGTGTACGCGTGCTGAGCTGCCGAAATTGACACCGAAATACTTTTGAGAAGGTTTCTTGAGACGAAAATGTATTTGATGAGGGGAGGGGGGGGGGGATAATAATTTGGATAATACAATTGCATTATTAATTTAAATAATAAATAGCTTAATTGACTTATATGTATGTATGTATATATGTATGTATTTTATCCATTTTTGCTCAATTTTTATGCATAATTGTTTTAACATTATACAGTAAAATATTATATTATACAATAAAGTTTATTATACATTACATATTAAAGTGCTTTTATTACTTTTCGTCGCTCATGATCATTTCGCAAGAAGAGGTCTTAATAGTACAAATAAGTAAATATCGCCGCTCGAATTTGCTACCGTTTTTAAATACATATGGATGTATCTAATTGGTACCCAGGGAACACCACGAGGAGGCCATTACAAATGTAATGGGGTCATGTATTCATATGACCTTCGAGTCGACTTGAAATGCTTTAATTTTGTACATTAAAACATTTCCATGTTCCCCAACTAAGCTTCAGTTTTCTAACTATTGCTTTTTGTTCTCTTTTTCTATTTCTTTTATTTATTGTATATTTATGTGCAGTCGTCACTTATGAGATAGAATACTTAGCTTAGCTTGTTTCTTTTTTCTATCAGCTATCACAGTCCATTTGCAGTGCTTAAAAAGTAAAACCTTAATCAGTTTGTTTAAAATATCTATTTTATGGGCGTAACACTCATTATTTTTATCAAACCATAATGAGTAATCACTACTTTCAGTAGTGCACTTAATGCATTGCTCCACAATAAATTTCCTAATACCCAGTTGCTTTTTATTATGTTTAAAAATATTTTCGAAAACCTTTATGTGAATTTTGCACACATTAAAAAATGTATCTGATGGTGCACTTAACTTTCCAAAGTCCGTGTCGCTCGAGTAGTTTTTTTCATGTATAAAAAGCTCTGAGGGAGCTGTTAAATGCTCGCTTTCTTTTATGAGGCACGATCTGCATTTATCACAATTGGATCCTTTTGCAATATATCCAACAAAATATCTACTCGATGTTAACTCAATTGGTACATCATTGCACACAAAATTATCCATATTTTGGTCAAAGTACGTCTCATTGCCTTGTAAAATTTCTGAAAATGATACAGAATATTCTTGTAGCTGTATTTCTTTTTTTTCAATACAAGGTTGATATATAATTGAATCGAACTCTACGGGCAACATAACATCATCATCGGATTCGCAATTTGATGTTTTCGAAAAGTTAAATATGTGCAAAGATATTAATTTCGCAATTATTATATTAAATTCACTTATTGAGGGGTTTCTGCAGTTACCACCTTTTGCACGAACGCACGAAAATATATTTTCAAGCGGATCTTGATTAATGCGACTGGTTAAAAAGAAAAAATTGTCCGTGTGATCCTTGAATAGATCTTCGACGAGTCCAAAAATAGCCTCAGTTGTTTGGAGCAAGCCATCCAGACAATATATATTATTTCCTTGGTATTTTACGTTCTTCAAGTATTCCTGCATTTCCTTCAGTTTTTTCCAAGCAATATTGTTGATTTGAAGTGCACATTTCATGGGATTTTTGTCAGTTAATACTCTGCTATTCAGGCAATCGAAGTAATCATTAACTTTTTGGACAAAAGTAGCAGTTGAGGCTGCCACTTCGGGACTATTTCGACAAAATTGCTTGTTTCCGTTACAAGTTTTAATAGCCGCTGCAACAGTGTGACTAAAAGTTTGTGTTGCCAAACATACCCGCATTAGTGTTTATATTGTCTTTGGTTTCAGCCTAAACTTTTCGACGCACCATTCAAAAACAAGGTTAGAAAGGCTGAGTCGCTAAGAAAAAGCATTTGCTATCTGAGCGGAAACAGAAATTGGGGAAGAATTTTGCCCAGGAGTACTCAAAAAAGGAAGAAAGCTTGAAAGCTAGGATGATATAGCAAGTTCAACCTTTTTGGAAGACTACGGTCTGGGAAACCAAACACTGAACTGCAGAAGGAGCACTTAAGACCAACCGAACTCGTATTGGCATTCTGAACCGAACCTAGAGCATTTTGTACCCGGTACTCGAAGAGTATAGGAGTATATTAGAAGAACGCACCCAGAAGGAAGCGTTTTTAAAATACGAGAAAACCAAAAGCTCAAAATCAGAGTATGACTGTATCTATCAGATTGCCAAATCTGATTACACTAGTCAACACGAAATTTCCGCTATTTAGGCTTAGTTTTTTTTTAAGAATTTTGTAAAAATGTGGTGTTTTTCTTCAGAGGTAGTGCTTTTATTTTTCACAAAACTTAAGTTTCTTATAACTGGTTGTATTGAACTTTGCAGTTCTGAAAAGCTGATAAATGCAGCTATAAATTCGAGTCAGAACTGCAGCTTAACGTCTGGAAGATATTAAGCTTTCAAATTCAACTTTCATAATTTTTTTCTCGGCATTTCGTCAAAAAATGGACGACTCTTACATATCTAGGAATGAAAAAAAAACATTTTTCTTGCTCTGACGAGTCAGTCTTTTGACATGAAGAGGGACCGTTTTCGTCCACGTGTTTCACTCCTTTCTTTAAAGTTTCAGGCGTTTTTTATCATATTGTTGGAGCATCCTACCAATCGACCTCTGTCAGTTTTTCCCTCCGAGATCAAATTTTGCATAACATCGCGCTTCTCCGCAGTGCCGTGCTATCCACGACCCATTGCAATGAATATTACTAACTTTTTTGACAGATGCAATGAAATCTTAGTCAAACCAATTCTAAGAAATATAGACGATTCACCAAAAAAAAAATAAGCGAATGGTGCTATTTTTTTTTGGCATTTTTGGGTGTTTTTTTTTTAGCATTTAAAAAATTTGCAAAATTTCTAAAAGAAAATGTGTTGATATCATTTTTTCGCAACTGTATATGAAGACGAATATTTAGATTTATAAATGTAGACAAAACAGATAAAAAACGTATTTTTGCCTAAATTGAAGCAGAAAAGGTTAGATTTAATTGTTTAACTTTAACTTTTTTAAATTTAACCCCTTTGCGAACATATTGTATTAAAACATACTTATATTTTATACATATGTACATATGTACATATGTCGGATTCACAATAACATCAGGGTCCGCGTAGTTGTCGATCTCCTTTTTATACCCGGTACTCGAAGAGTATAGGGGTATATTAGATTTGTGCGGATAACGGTTGTGTGTAACGCACAGAAGGAAGCGTTTCCGACCCCATAAAGTATATATATTCTTGATCAGCATCAATAGCCGAGTCGATATAGCCATGTCTGTCTGTCCGTCCGTCTGTCCGTCTGTCCGTCTTCATTTGTGCCTATATCTCAGAGACTATAAAAGCTAGAGCAACGAAATTTTGTATTCAGGCTTCTGTGTTATCACACTACTCAAAGTATGTTTCAAAATTTTGCCCCGCCTCCTTCCGCCCCCACAAAGGACGAAAGTCTGTGGCATACACAATTTTGAAGATACGAGAAAACTAAAAACCCAGAATCATAGAGAATGACCATATCTATCAGAGTGTTGAATCTGGATCAAATGGGATTATTAATATAGCCACAATGAAGGAAACCATTTCAAAAGTCATCGTTCCCTCTCGCTCTCTCTCACACGCGACCCTATCTGCTTTCCCCATTCGAATTTTTTGACGCCTAGTTCTCAGAGACTATAAGAGCTAGAGCAACCAAACTTTTTATCCAAGTTCCTGTGATATCGAACCAGCACGAGTTTGTTTCAAAATTTTGACACGCCCCCTTCCGCCCCCACAAAGGACGAAAATCTGTGGAATCCACAATTTTTAAGATAAGAGAAAACAAAAAACGCAGAATTATGGAAAATATCCGTATCTATCAGATTGCCGAATCTGGATCATATCGGATCATTATTATAGCCAGAAGGAACAAATTAAAATTCAGTGGCTACCAAACGGCAGCCAAGCGATTCCCTCTCTCTCTCGCACACACTTCCATGTCTCTTGTATGTAGTTTTACATGTGTATGTAAAAATGTAGCAGCCGACGTAAAAATCATATGTAAATAAAAATGGAAACAGATACATAACTTCTAAAATATAAAAATACAGCATAGGGTTCGACTTAATTTTTTGAAATTTTCCATTTTGGCCAAAATTTAATTCGTCTCTTTTGTGAACATATAATTAATTAAATAAATCGTAAGCTCATATGTATACATAAATACGTATGTACATGCTGACTGAGTACCGGGTATAAAGTAGAGCCGCGGCCATTGCCGCGGCTCACAACGTTCCCTCTCGTTGCATTTAGTGTGATGTCGAGCCAACGCACATATGTACATATTAACTGCGACGCAGTTTCTTGCTATTCTTATCTCTCTCTTTCTCACTTTCTAACCCAGGCAGCTTGCCACAGAGTAACACGCTCATGCGACGCTCTGTTGTTACCGTCTTTCTTTCGATCTGTTCTGAACGTCATCACTCTCTCTATGGTCTCTAATAGGCTATTTACACTTGGTGCGTTTCCTGTCGATATCGGAGAAGACGCAGAGAAGCAGAACTGCCGTTAACACTACAGCGACTTTGCGTCTTGGAGGAGGAAGACAACTTTGGTAAACAAAAGAAATAATGTGCGAAAATAAACAAAATATGTCAGAAAACGAGCTAATTCTTTTATCTGCGGTGGCGCAAAATGAAGAGAATTTATTCAAGTGCATTGAAGCGGCTGGGTTATCCTCAGAAAAGTTGCAATTCGTCTTGCAATTGCAACGTCCTCCTTGCGTTTGGACCCTTGTAAGTAAAGAGCAGATAATGTTCTCTCTTTTCAATTAAATAATGTATTCTAAATTGCAATAGCCACGATATGGTTCATTTTGGGAGGAAGATGTTGTGCACAACTCCGAGCCTTTTTTAAAAAAAATGTCCGCATGGAGAGGAGTACTCTCAACATTCTTGTTGGACTGTTGCGCAATCTCAACTCTCGAACGACAATCCTTCTGGTGAAGAGAATAGCCACAGGATAGACCGTATGGTAGGGCGTCTATTTTGTGTGAAAAGGGCCATTTTCTGCAGCATATTACTGGAGTTTTGTCGCGAGGTAGTTGCTGAACTCGCTGACAAGTATCTGCCAGCATACCTTCTTACCCTGAGAAGATAACGGAAACAGTGAAACGATTCAAAGGCAAAAAATATGAAATCAACCGTATTATTGAAATGCTTGATTTAATAATAAAATTAGTTTCAACAATTTGTTCTAAGCATTACATGTATTTTTGCCCTTTTTTACTCAGCTAAAAATTTTACGCGGCTATATTTAAATTTGAATCTGCTGTTTTTTGTTGTTATTAGTGGTGATAGTTCCGCTGATTAGGCATAACAGTACGAAAATTGCTGTTATGCGCACAGAAATACTACAGAAATACCAAAACGCAACTGCGTCGGAAAACGACGCCACTTTTTGCCATCACTAGGGCCCTATGCTAAACCTATGTAAAAACGAGAGAGAACGTTGTGAGCCGCGGCAATGGCTGATTTTAGTTTTCTCGTATCCTTAATATTGTGCATGTCACAGATTTTCGTCCTTTGTGTGGGCGGAAGTGGGCGGGGCGAAATTTTAAAATACATTCGGAGTAGTGCGATAACACAGAAGATTGGATACAAAATTTGGTTACTCTAGCTTTAACAGTCTCTGAGATATAGGCGCAAATGAAGACGGACAGACGGACGGACGGACAGACGGACGTACAGACGGACAGACAGACATGGCTATATCGACTCGGCTATTGATGCTGATCAAGAATATATATACTTTATGGGGTCGGAAACGCTTCCTTCTGTGCGTTACACACAACCGTTATCCCCACAAATCTAATATACCCCTATACTCTTCGAGTACCGGGTATAAAAACTGCGTTTCTGAGAAGACGCAAAGAATCAAGACGCAGCCTCAGTGTAAACGGCACCTAACACTACCACTAACACAGCCATGAGACAGCCCGTGGACAAGACGGTGCGTCATAGCAGAGAATAGCCAAGCAGAGAATAACCAAGAATGCACTGAAAATAATATTAAGATCCGACATACATATATACATATAAATAAATTACATATATGAATCGCAATCTCACATATGTATTGACTGAGTACTTCACAACGTTCCTCTTCGTTTTTGTTTGTGTACGTTTTCTACTTTAGTGTGAAATAAAATCCTAATATATTTATGTAGTTCTATGAAAAGGTAATTTAACAAACTTGACTTTTCTACTTTAAAAATTTGTTTTCTTTATTTTATAAGATTATAAGATTAGATGAAATATATACAATATTAAATCTAATAGGCTAAAGTAGTCGCGTAGAGTACTAGTAACTAGATCTTCTTATTCTTATCATCGTCAAGGGCCGGCCTATTCAAGGGAGCCGCCGGCAGCGGTTTGGAGGGAGTATGATTCGGGTGGCGCACGAACAAGAGGCAAGGCGGAACAGGACAGGAACAGGACACCAGGCTAGGTGTCAGAGAAGGGCGAACACGTCGAGCTGGGTGTGGCGGATCAGTAGCCCTTTAGGCGTGGTACAGACGGTGCCCAAGCCCAAGCCCTAGCCCCAGTTAAAACGTCTTAACGAGCAACGCTTGGAGAGAATTCAAGGTGACAACCATGGTCTCAATTGTCCCCGAGACAACATTATAAACTTGCTACTTGTGTCTTCCGATGAAATAAACAGATTTAGTAAAAAGTATCATACTATTAAATCGGATTAAGAGTTTGGAATGTGCATTGAACATACTACATATGTACATATGTAGTTACCCTGCAGTACGAGCCGTGAGCGATGACAAATGTCAACTACATGTCATCTAGGCATTGACGCCCGCTAAACCGAACCCTTGATTTTCTCTCTGTCTTTCTCTTTTCCGCGCGTGCCGCAATAGATCGGCTCTGCCGATCGTGCGCAGTAGAAGAGAATTTGGTTTTTTTCTTTTCGTCTCTTTTGCGCGTGCGTCGGCAGAGCTCTCTTGCTTTGTTCGCTTTGCATTTTGTACCGCATTGCATTGTTACAATTGTAAATTGTTACGGCAAGAAGAAAGATTACATATTAAGTGAAGTGAATTTAAAAATAAATATCATCAGGTAAGTTGAGTTTTTCAATAAAAATATGTGTTGTGCGCGTCGTAATGGCAATCAGAATTGTATACAATGCTAAATTTGTTTAAATTGTGAAAAAAACAGTGTTCAATGTATCGCTGCTTTCACATTATATTTATTTATTCTTCTTTTCTTTCTTATATGTTTCGTTATGCTCCGTCTAATAAAGAAAGAATTAAAGAAGAATAAATAAATATAATGTGAAAGCATAATCTGCGGTGCGCCCGATATTTCAATTTTAAGCAAATAACAATAACAAAAACAAAAAATCAACCCCTTATATGCAAGGCCTGAGTCAAGCAGGTACATATTTTTTCGCGGTTTTTGTTTTTGTTGTTGGAGTAAATGCACAGCCCATTGCTAATCTACAGTGAGCATTGCTTTTTGTTTAAACAACTCATTTACAAATCGAACATATTTCTGGAATTTCTTTCCTTTTTTATATAATTGCGACCAAATTAATAGTATTTTATGGAATCATTTTATTGATAGATCAGCAAAATACGGAACACAATGGAACACACATCCTGGAAAGACATGGAAAGTAAGTCTTTACAAATCAAAAAACTATACAAAAACATAATAAAATAATCCATATTATTTCAGTGCCGATGCAATTGAAGTTACCCAACGAGGCTCAGGGATCCCCAAAACTGACATACATTAGTACATAATTGTAATTTTAAATAAAAGCAAAAGAAAATAAATGAATACACTCCCTACTTATATACGCCTTTTTTTTCATCTACATCTTCACTTATTATATCCCTAACATTTTCGAAAAAACCATCGCTTATTAAATGCATGATTTTTTGGATAAAAACATCACTTATTGTATGCCTTATATTTCGGCTAAAATCATCACTTATAGTAAGCCTTACTTTTTCGAGAAAATCATCACTTATAGTAAGCCTTACTTTTTCGAGAAAATCATCACTTATAGTAAGCCTTACTTTTTCGCACTTCTCGATGACCATGTCATCCCCTATGCTCCTAGGACATCGCCATGTTAAAGTGAGCAGTTCATCGTTCCGCGCGACATCACTTATGTCAGCAGGGGTGCTCACGCTGACATCGATGTGTCAGCAGATTTGTAAGCGATGGCCCGTACTGCAGGGTACTTGAAAACAAAATAATACAAATACATTCAAATGTCAACCAAATATCTGTATATGCTTGGAGGCATTTGTGGCAAATATTTTCATACATATGTATATGTATTTAATTGAGTTTATCATTTAGCAGAAAGTAAATGAAATACAATAACAATGATTTGGTAATATCGACCGTAAATTGTCGTCTTAATACAACAAACCATTTAATTGACTATCGTTGCATGACTTTGAGCACGCATTTTGCTTAATGAAGCCATCAAATGGAATTTATTTTACGAGAATAAACTCAACTATTGAAAAATCGTAATTAAATACGGTAATGTGTGTTAAGGGTAATCGGTTATTGTTGCCACAAGTTCAGATATCTGTGAACAGAAAAAGCCTGGGAAAGGGTGGCGGGTCTACCTTTATATCCGGTCATGAGTGATTGTAATTTATGAAACCTACATATACAATAAATGTAATACGTAATGACACGTAAGCACTGGAATTGGTGTCGCAGCCGCCCAGCGGCGAACAGCATATCCAATACGTCTACTAGATGCATTTCGTAATGGCCCCACGTAATGCATTACGTTTTTAAGTTTTTAGTTTAGTTTTTAAGTAATCAAGGTTGTAATGGGGAGTTTAGCACAGAACTGTTTGTTGTTTCGTTCGTTTGCTACTTCGGCTATAGAATTCATTCCTGTTCGTACATTTTTCCGATTTATTTTGCACGTTTACGCATACAAGTGTAAAAATTCATTTCTGTTCATCCTTTTGTGTTTGACATTTGTCGACACTCTGATTATACCCGGTACTCGAAGAGTATAGGGGTATATTAGATTTGTGGGGATAACGGATGTGTGTAACGCACAGAAGGAAGCGAGTCGATATAGCCATGTCGGTCTGTCCGTCCGTCTGTCCGTCCGTCCGTCTTCATTTGGGCCTATATCTCAGAGACTTTTAAAGCTAGAGTAACCAAATTTTGTATCCAATCTTCTGTGTTATCACACTACTCCGAATGTATTTCAAATTTTAGCCCCGCCCCCTTCCGCCCACACAAAAGACGAAAATCTGTGGCATGCACAATATTAAAGATACGAGAAAACTAAAAACGCAGAATCATAGAGAATAATCATATCTATCAGAGTGTTGAATCTGGATCAGATCGGAATATTAATATAGAGACTATGAAGAAAACCATTTCGAAAGTTATCGTTCCCTCTCGCTCTCTCTCACACGCGACCCTATCTGCTTTGCCCATTCGTATTTTTTGACGCCTAGTTCTCAGAGACTATAAAAGCTAGAGCAACCAAACTCTCTATCCTAACTCCTGTGATATCAAACCAACTCGAGTTTATTTCAAAACTTTGCCACGCCCCCTTCCGCCCCCACAAAAGACGAAAATCTGTGGAATCCACAATTTTTAAGATAAGAGAAAACAAAAAACGCAGAATTATGGAAAATATCTGTATCTATCAGATTGCCGAATCTGGATCATATCGGATCATTATTATAGCCACAACGAACAAATTAAATTTCAGTGGCTACCAAACGGCAGCCAAGCGATTCCCTCTCTCTCTCTCGCACACACTTCCATGTCTCTTATATGTAGTTTTACATGTGTATGTAAAAATGTAGCAGCCGACGTAAAAATCATATGTAAATAAAAATGGAAACAGATAACTTCTAAAATATAAAAATACAGGGTTCGACTTAATTTTTTGAAATTTTCCATTTTGGCCAAAATTTAATTCGTCTCTTTTGTGAACATATAATTAATTAAATAAATCGTAAGCTCATATGCATACATAAATACGTATATACTGACTGAGTACCGGGTATAAAGTAGAGCCGCGGCCATTGCCGCGGCTCACAACGTTCCCTCTCGTTTTTTTGTCGTGTTGTGCGAATCTAGCCAACGTTAAATTAATTTTAAGTAAATTAACTAAAAATCGTATCAGGTAAGTGTTTACAAATATTAATAAGTAATATACAGTAAAGTTTGCAATAAAAGTGTTTGTTTTTAATTATCAGGCTTGTCCACCAACATACGTACATGCATGATACAAAAATAAAAGCGTCGAAAGAGCCATAAAATAAAGAAAATATTCAATAAAGATCAAAATGTTTTTGTATTTGTTCCAGTAATAGCATTACTACTTCAATAACATTGTATATTGGGTAGTGCAGTATTCGCATTACACATTTGAGCACCTAGTGTGCATAAACGTGTCGAACGTATGCACAGGCACGCACACATTTTTTAAATCGTGTGTCGTACAGTGGAAGGTTTGCCCACAGCCAGCATTACAATTTATTATATGTATAATTGGGTGTAATGGAAGCCCGATGAATGAACTCGGATTTGTTGCCCACTTTCTCGATGAGATTGTATGCATTCACTCCCTAAAGCGGCCAAGCATCATTAAATGTAATGGGAGTCGTAACCCATTTTCGAAGGTAGTAGGCATACGAATTCATGAAGAGGTAATGGGTTACGTGGGGTATTTTTTCGCCGCTGGGCGATTACTTCCGCATACTTTCTCTCTCTCTCTCTCTGTCTGTCTTTTTTATGTCTGTTCGGAAATTCCGCTGAATTTTGCTCGCACTAGTTATGAGAGATGGGAATAATATAGAGAGATGGAGAGAAAGCATGACCGCTAGTTATGTTCTAATATTATATCGTGTCGTTCCAAATTTTATCTTCTTGCCATTTTCCGCTACTGTTTTGTATTCCGCTCCATCTGTCGCTCTCCTTTCGGAACAAAACCAGGCGTTAAATATTTTTCTCCTCCTCCAGAGCGCGTTCACACTGCATGAGGAGTGAAGAGTGTGTGTGGTAGAGAGAAAAGGAGGAGCAAGCGCGCAGGAGAAGTAATGTAGCCATCGCAAGTTGATTTGTTCCCTGGGAAACGTGTCATTCTTGGTGTTACACACATCCGTATCGACTAAAAAATTAATATATTCCTTAACCTTTCGAAAGCCTGGTATAAAAAGACATAAAATATTTACATATGGGCATTTCTCTAACGAGGTCCACCGAAGCCAAAAAATTACAATTCAATAAAATCGCATTTGAAAATAGATTTCTCAGGTTATTATTTTTAAAAGATATTGAAAATCCGCCAATTTATTAATTGACATATAATTCCATGAACTTTGATCTGAAAACCTATTAAAATTAGCAAAAGTTCACTTTTTTTGGTATTTATGTTGGTGTTTTTTTTTGGGTATTTTTTGTCATGTTTTCCATTATTTTTATCGCCTATAAGAAAGAAAATTCTTGATAAAAGTTTTTCCTCAAAGTCTCCCTTACATATTGAACTATCTAAAACAAAATCCCATAAAATTTTTCCAATATCGGTTAACGGAATTTTTGTAAAATTTATAAAGCCAAGAAATTTTTGTCCCGTGCGACAGAGAATTTAAAAACGAGAGGGAACGTTGTGAGCCGCGGCAATGGCCGCGGCTCTACTTTATACCCGGTACTCAGTCAGTATATACTTATTTATGTATACATATGAGCTTACGATTTATTTAATTAATTATATGTTCGCAAAAGAGACGAATTAAATTTTGGAAAAAATGGAAAATTTCAAAAAATTAAGTCGAACCCAATGCTGTATTTTTATATTTTAGAAGTTATCTGTTTCCATTTGTATTTACATATAATTTTTACTTCGGCTGCTACATTTTTATATACACATGTATAAATACATACAAGAGACATGGAATTGTGTGCGAGAGAGAGAGGGAATCGCTTGGTTCTCGTTGGGCTCGTTAGCCACTGAAATTTAATTTGTTCCTTCTGGCTATAATAATAATCAGACCTGATCCAGATTCGGCAATCTGCCAGATTCCACAGATTTTCGTCCATTGTGGGGGCGGAAGGGGGCGTGGCAAAATTTTGATATAAACTCGTGCTGGTTTGATATCACAGGAGTTAGGATAGAGAGTTTGGTTGCTCTAGCTTTTATATTCTCTGAGAACTAGGCGTCAAAAAATACGAATGGGCATGCGAAATTTTGAAATATACTTGGAGTAGTGTAATCACACAGGAGACTGGATGCAAAATTTGGTTGCTCTAGCTTCAATAGTCTCTGAGATATAGCCGCTCATTTCGACGAATAGGCAAATCAGACAGGGTCGCGTGTGAGAGAGAGCGAGAGGGAACGATGACTTTCGAAATGGTTTTCTTCATTGTGGCTATATTAATAATCCGATCTGATCCAGATTCAACACTCTGATAGATATGATCATTCTCTATGATTCTGCGTTTGTAGTTTTCTCGTATCTTTGAAATTGTGTATGCCACAGACTTTCGTCTTTTGTGCGGGCGGAAGGAGGCGGGGCGAAATTTCGAAATACACTTGGAGTAGTGTGATCACACAGGAGACTGGATGCAAAATTTGGTTGCTCTAGCTTCAATAGTCTCTGAGATATAGGCGCTAATGAAGACGGACGGACAGACAGACATGGCTATATCGACTCGGCTATTCATCCTGATCAAGAATATATATACTTTATGGGCCGCATAGTTTGTGCGACTTCTTGAGCCTTGCTTGCTTTGGCTGCCACTTCCTAAACATTTGGGAATCACAGCTACGGGGAATCCTGTGGTAGGGCCCGGACTGGTCTGGCTGCACTGGACACCTGATGCTCCGCGACGAGCTGTGATTAGCCGTCTACCAAATCAGAGCCGTTTGCTTTCGTAGTGCCGAGTGGCAGACAGGTACGGAAGAGTAGAACGAACGGGGAAGCTGCCACCCGTTGCTTTGCCAATAGCCGGGGCGGGGTGGGATGTTTTGAGTGGCCGCCTCGGCTGGAGGCGCTTTCCGTGTCGCTGGCTGAATGATATTGAGGGTGCATCCCGATGCCATGCCTCCGCCCTCGTCCCACCATCCACGTGCACGTGTATTGCCGCAAAGGGAAATGCGAGAACCTACGTACCTTCGTATGCACTAAGAAGGATTTTGCAAAAGCAGCAGCAGCAGCGCCACGGCGCATTACAGACAGAGCCCATTAGGATGGAAGCCCACCTACTCCCACACTGCCACTTCCGTTCCGAGTCCAACGCGTAGTTCGTACTCCATTCAAGTCTCCAGGTTGGCGTACTGATGCCAATATAAAAACCCTGGCCGCAGCGTAGCTGCAGTGGTATAATAAACAAAAAAATCCGTATGGTGTCCTTCAATTCATTTCCAATGGCATGCTAATTATTGCGCTATGAATAGTTGGCTCAATCCAATTAAAATGTGGCGGGGCAGGGATTAAGCATAATTGCTGCAAGTCATTTGCGACTTAATGCCATTAGTATAAGCTGCTTTCTTGCAACAAGCTGAGGTCTCGCTGACAGTGCTCATTTGATTCAGAGCTAATATGCGCCCTCGGCTTTGATGCCGCTAATAAATCTGCTCGCAAGGCCAAGTCCAATCCAGGTGCGTTCTCCACTCAGTTCATTCTGCCTGTCCTGCATGCCGCAAGAAAAAGGATCTCTGCCGAGTCAACCTTCTCTTCGCTTGTCAACATATCAAACAAATTGAATAGAATAGTTTGCTATCATACATATGTATGTATGTACAGGCCTTGTCAGGAGGGTAACTGAGGTTCGCATTGTGCTCCGAAGGCAGCATCTAGATCTACTCTCTCTTTTATATGGAATTTGTAACCTGATAAATGCCATTCCTCAATATAACGTTGAGCTCGTAGTGAGCGCTCCCAGGATGCTGTGTGGAAATTAGCATGTTCTTCGTGTGTTGCGGTCGCGGGTGCGGATGCATGCTGTATTTTTCGGAACAGCTAATAAACCAATTTCCAGCTAAATGCATCCATTGTCCTGCTTCCGCTGTGTGCTGTGTTTTCTTTGTCCGCTGTCCGGCTCTCTTTCTGGGAAAGTTTGCTGCAAACTAAGTTAGTTTAGCCTGAAAATGAAACTGTACAAATTGTTTGCCAAATCCAATTAATTATGGCCATCAACGTTGTTTCTGTTGTTCTGCGGCCCTGTTGCTGATTCTGCCGCTGCTGCTGATGCTGATGCTGCTGCTGCTCTCCGAGAGTGTCCAATTAGGGCCTTCTGTGGCTGTATTGGCTGTTTTTTTTCCTGCCACATCCGTTGAGCATAATAGGTTCGCCCATACATACATATGCAACAACTATCTCTATGCAAGTCTCGACTATGCTTATATCGTCTGTCCTAATTTCCTTGGTTACACAGTCCCTGGCTCTGAGGTGCAAGCATCTTCATAAACTTTATTAAAGTGTTGAAAAAAACAATGCAGAGTGTTACCGTCGAATATACCTGGACCTGTCGTTGGGGAGTGCTCTGCTTATTAAAATTATCCACAGTGGATCACATAGATCGTTCTCTAACGTTATAGTATATACTTGAACATTTCTTTCTACATAAAATAGTCGGACTCTATACGAGGTTTAATTGATTTCACTTTACAGATTTGCTATTAATGATGAGTACTCCATAGTCCCGAATTCTCAGAGCCCCACTTCAATACTGCTTTAACCGTTCCGAGTGTAGGGGATACAAAAAATGCCTGGCAAGTCAGCCGAACGGCGGGAAAATATTTAAAATTGCTGCTGCATATGTGACAGTGGACTTCAAAAGAAGAGCTTAGAATAGCTATGTACGCACAGTCACATTGGGGGACATATCCAGGGAGATGCAGAGATACTCCTGTTCGGGGAGTAAGTGATGTCTGAATGCTGAATGCCTTTGTGGTGTAAAGGCACATAAAGGCTCTGCACATATCCTGTTGGTACAGGGATAAAGAGTCATGGGCTCTTGTAATTACGTGTTGACGTCGAAAACTTCGACTGTATCAGCAGACAATCAGGACCAGTCCAGCAGTGACTATGTCAAGCCCGAGTCTGTTTGCATTGGTGACATTGTTGAAAGGCTTTGATTATAATTCTCCCCCAACCTCCGAGTCGGTACATCAGGATTCTATTCGAGCAATTCGGGACAGTCTAGTCTACTGCAGTCTACTGCAGTCCTATGCAACAGTCAAAAAAACAGCATCCCGTTTTATTGGCATTGAACAACATCGATGTGACGACAAAGGCACATCTACCCATATACTAAAATGTTGGCTGTCGGTCGCCTGAGTTACATATGTATCTCTCTTAGAAATTATCTTAAACTATATGAATAGCTACAGTTTCTTTCTAAGCTCAATTGAATAGCCGTAAATTTTTTTTCCAAAATTGTGTCGTGAATGGTCTGTATCAAATAGTTGCCCACTATTGTTCATCTTGCAGTACTTTACAGAGCCCTTCAAGCCTTTAAAGTTTAAACATTCTTCTGTGATTCCGGCATGGACTCACCTTTCAATCATCCTTCAGCCACTACAGTCTCACTACATCCATCGTTCTCTATTCCCGTGCTTTTAGATCCTAGATCTAAACACAAATTACACAAATTCAAAAATTGAACTCTGGACTTCCCCCTCGAGGCGCATTAAATATTTAATGTGATTGGGATCAGCGAATGCACAGAAAGTAGCAAAATTATTCCCATGCGTGTCAGATGTAATCAGTAATATTTTAGCAAACACATTGCGAGAGAATACGTCAGTAATTAATAACAAAAAATAAATAAATGACATATTGTTAATGAGCTTCGAAATGCTACGGAAAACAGAGACGCAGTTTTGACGCAAATTTAGTTGGAGTTTTAATTAAATTGCAAATGCCAAACATGGAAAATTTCATTATAAATTAAATGTGCAGCTGAAGGGCGGCGACGTGGTCGAATTTTGTAATCAGAATGTGTCAGCCCATCAATTTTTGATAAATTGAAATAATACTTATAGGCGAAATAGATGCGTCAGGAACGGGATTGAAACATTGCCATATTTAAAGAGCTCCGAGGTGGGGGCTACTTTAAATCCGTACCTTAGCTTGCTTAAAAAAATCTGTCTTTGCAGAGCTACAGCTCGACCAATTTTATTGTATCAAATAAACGTGGTGCTTAATTTATGGGCCAACACAACCGTTTCCCTTCAATCGATTCGTTTTTTCCCCAAGGTACCCCTTAGAGTCAACTGCACGAGGGGGGGGCTTCCATCTCGTATGCATTGACATACGTGTGCCTCACAGGGCACGCCCTGTGTCGACTATCCCTTTACATTTTAGGAAGAGAGGAATTCGTTTGCAATTTGTATGAAAATGTTTCCTGTTTGCCTCTGCCAAATTGTTGGTTTTGTATGCAATGCAACGCATCTCGAATCATATTTTTACAACAAACGAACCACTCTGCTTCCCCTACACCGCACTTAATCCGCTCCACTCACACGAACCGCGTATAAACAAGTTTTTTTGTTTACCCTATTTGGTCACAATTTATGAAAAACCGAAATGTTTATTCGCTCTTTTTGCGAGTCGAAAATTTAAAAACGAATTGCATCTGAATCTGGTAGCATTGGCCGGAAGGGAAGTATCCCAAAGTGTGTGTATCTGTATTTGCGTGAGTTTGTGGGGAGGTGTGCTGTGGCTAGTGGGTGTAGGAGGCGGTTCAGTACGCATTGAAGCACAATGGCAGCACAAATTAGGTTTGGGAATGGACATGGAATATTTTAAGACCACAAAAAAGTTTATTTGTGCAACGAAAACTGTAACGTTTAGGATTGGGTAGGGAATTTAAGAGCCTTTTATACCAATTTATGTCTGCTAATATTTCTTTTACAGGAGAATATTATGGGAATAGGTTTTCGTCAGTTACACTCTTTTCAATAGCCTATTAATTTGAACTGAGGACTTGCCTTCAATATGAGCCAGCTCGATCTATAAAAATGTAATTTTTACTATTTTGTGGGACTAAAAATCTTAAAAATATACCCTACTTATATATGTATGTACAATTTCTATTATATTGCTGCCTTTCTTTAGTTTTGCATTCGGAAACTGGAGAAAATGTATCTCCTCTAAAGTTTGGCTGCGCAATTAGAAGCTGGAATTTGGGAATTTAATTAACTGAAAAGCATTGCAGCTTGAGGAATGTGCACCTGCCCCATAGCGAAACACGATAATATTGTGTGCAATGGGTAGGATTCGTACAAATGTAGAGTATACTTATCCGCAGCCAGTCACCAGTCGCCTTCTACTTTGAGGTAATTTATGACTTTTGACATTGGTTGTCCCCTGGCCTCTGCCAACTGTCCTCAGCCACCCGTCCATCTCTGTCACCTGTCCTGCCTAGTGCACGAATGTGGATACGGATTAGCAGGTATTATGTTAAATTGTATGTGCTTTCACCATGGTAACCGGTCAGGCCTCGTCCTACAACGCTGCGGCGAATAGGACCACCAGGAGCTACCACCGAAAACCAAAGCGAATGGTATTAAAATAGCGGCCAGCTACGGTATAGATATTGCTCCTGAGCATTGCCATGGCATCCAATATGCTAGGAGCATCTGCTGTGGACTGGAAGGAAGCGTTTGAGCACGAGTTTTGGTCTGAAATTGAACGCATCTGGAACTTGTTGAGTTGAGGAATCAATCGTCTCCTAATTGGTTCACGATGAAAGGAGGGCTATAAACGGCTTATTTCCCATTTGAATGGATGGAGCATTGTATCCGTTGATAGAAAAACTTTGACGTAATAATATCCAAGTAACCTGCTGCGCTGCTTCCTGTCCTGAAATTGGACTGAGTTGCGCATCGGGCTTTTGACATGGCTAATGAAATAATTAGGAACTGAGGAGGACGAGAGGTGAATCTAGGGCCTAAAGGCTTGGAGGCATTTCCCCTCATTTCCACTCACTCATAACCCATTTCCGCCTTCCCGCGTCGAGTCACCCACGTGAACCGAATCGCTGAATGTGCCGGACCAATCCCGTCGGAGATGACGCAGCTCCGCAAGCAATTAATGTCTTTCCTTTCGGGACATGCGCTGAATGTGTTCCGGGTGCGAGCGGGATAGCCCCAAAAATGGACAGAGGAAAGAGAGGCTCCACGCGCCCACGGCTCACCTGTTGGAAAGTGCATATTGCGCATACGCCCAGCAAGACCAGCGCCAGCGCACGTGACACCTACAACGACAGTGACAGCGCCAGCGCCAGAGCCAGAGCCAGAGTCGGCGCCACCACCCGACAGGTAAGTCACTGGCGTAGGCGTTGCAGTTCCAGCGGCAGAGCCTCGCCGCCAACTACCACTGCTCGCCCCCGCACTCACCGCACGTATGTCATACGAATGCCGTAGGCGGGATATCCCCAAACGAACGAATATATGCATATGGCATCGGTAAATCCAGCCCCCACCGCCCACAGCACTTACAAATCGGATATGAATGAGATGCGTTTTCGGACCAACCCGCCTCACCCCCTCGCTGAGGGCTCGCATCGAATCAAATGCCAGGCTTTGGATTCGACTTTGGCCAATGACAGGACTCAGTGGGCGAGTACACCCAACGATGGTGAACACGGCTTGGCTTGTCAGGCCCTCAGACCATTTAATTAGGCTTCTTAGTGGGGTAGAGCTCACGATTCCGTGTAAAATACATACATATGTACATATATGTGTATGTACATGTATGGCATAAATCAATTAACGTCGTATGTGTTCATTAGCTAAGTGCAACAAAATATAGCGGAGTTCACTCATAAATTAATAGGACTGCAACATTGCAATTGAGATAGATATCTGTACAATGGTCCATTTATGTCCTTCATATGTATAAGTCAATGGTCATGTCAATGCCATGACCATGCAAACATACATACATATGTATGTAAATTATATGTAAATATGTACAGACTTCAGTAAGAGTAAAGTAGTATTTTGGAAAACTCGGCCCGAAGTAATTCACACATTTTTCTTATAAAAGTAACATAAAAAGCACAGGTAGTAGTTATGGGTCAGGATGTTAATATTTTTCTGTCCGTTCGTCTACTATTTCACACTCCTTTTTTTATTAATTTAATCATAGTTTTGGTGCAGTGCAGTTTCAACGTTTTTGGTTTTTCGTATCTTAAAAATTGTGAATTCCAAAGATTTTTGTCTTCTGCGGAAGGACGCACAGATGGACATATGTAGCTATGTCGACTTGGCGATTGATTAACAACATATTTACTTTATGGGGTCGGAAACGCTTCCATCTGGGTGCTAAAGGCCTGTACCAAGCACTGCGGAAACTAAAAACTTTATATACAAAAAACTGGGACAGGAATTTTTCGTTTGTGTTTTCTTGGCCTCAGTATCCAGAAAGTTAAACGAAAGCCACAGAAATCCGCCTCCGTCTGCGCTGTAATTCTTCTTCATATTTTTTGGAAACAATATATGCCGCCACCAACACATTCATTTCATCGACGGAGTTATATTTGTTCCTTTTTTTAATTTCAGTTGAATTTTCAAAATGGGCGCTGTTTGCAAAACACATCTCAGTCATGAGAGTGACCAAGCTCGTTTTAGTTCTTGGTCACACTATTTTAGTTATGTTCCACACAAACGAAATAAATAGCAGATTCCTGTCAGTAATTTTCCGCAGTGCTGGATACAGGCCTTGACTCAACAAATATCACCACAAAACTCCATCAAATTTCCATAAAAAGGAACATCTTAATCGAACATAATATACGTAATATCCTTTTTTATCCTTTTCCAAAAAAAAAGAGGGTGGAGGTCCTGTCACTTATTTATGAGATGACTATCATTAGGGATGATTATCATTCAAAATTTAAACCACTGAGCTCATTGTACAGACAGGGGGGCACTGGGGGTCTAGGATGTACAGCATCAAAATTCAGTACACCACTATTTAACCATTGAAATGGATGATTCAGAGCTGCCATAATATTTATCAAGGCTTAATAAGCTCACAGGAATTCACTTTTTTTCTATTTTTTCTTCAAATTGTGAGCTATCAATAGCTGGAAAACGCAAACAAAATGACACAGCTTCTTCAAATGATGACAAGAATCAGCTCATAAAAGCCTATTGAAAGAAACCGTGTTTCCGAATCAGTTAAGAGTCGGGAAAGGCAAAAATGCACCAAATTTTTAAACAGCCCTCGTATCTAAATTCATTTATAGCTTGTCAGGAAGGATAACGAGCCGAATCCATGAAGTTGTATCTGTAAAATCGGATGGCTATGTCTAAGAGAGGATTAAGCTGATCTAGTGTTTGTTTGTGCACGTTTATGCATTCATTGCAATACATGCTATGAGCCAAAAATGTAAGGTTGTATGGAACATCTTAGTAAATTATCACATATTCGGTTAGAAATATGTAAATGTATACATATCGATAACTTTCAAGATAACTGTTGAATATTTATACAAGGGATGCCCAGCCCTATGCTCTTGGGCTCGCAAGCAAGCCATGCTAGCATTAGATGTGTGTGTGTTTGTGTGTGTGTGTGTGTGTGTGTGTGTGTGTGCGCATTGTATAAAAACAAAACCGGTTTTCTTTGCTCGACTTGGGTCGTCGTTGGCAGTCGTTGCTCGCGACAGCAAACTGACCAAAAAGCATTTCAAAGCTTTTGTTTTTGTCTTACGCAATCCTACGCTTCTGCCTTGCCTTCTGGTCTGCACTTGAAAAAATAGGAGTGGAATAATAAAAAGATTAAATCATTTGTTTACCCTTATTTTGTCACATTAGTATACATATGTACATATGCACACTTTTTTCTTCCGGTGCACAGATTAAAATTCGAAAAATTGTTCCCTTTTTGGTATTGGTGGTTTTCTTTGCGAGTGTTTGGGATTTCGGCGCCGTATGCTGGGTTTGGACACCCCTGATCTATACCAGTGCACTGCAGTGTTTGAAATCTTCTGATAAGTATGCCACATTGAAAGATACATACATACATATATGTATGTATATCTCTTTTTTATAGCATTTTCTTTTAATTTTCTTAATACGTTCCAAACTTTGTGAATCTTCATGAATCAGTTAAAAATAACACGTTAATATCAGCGTAGCGTAATGCATACATGCATTTGCAATTGATGACCAGAGAAGCTTCTTTTGTATGAAAATACATACATACATACATATATATATTTGTACCATTATAAAGCATTATAAAGTTCTTGAATGAAAGGATCCTTTTGAAATGGTTGATAATCTGGTACACGCGCAACCAAATCATTTAATTTCACTTAATTGGCGGGTGGTGCAGGGAGAGGTTTTAACCATAGCTCCCCCTCCTGCCTCCACCTCCCCGCTCATAATGAGGTGCATTCGGCTTTAGAAATACCTCTCATTGGCTAGATGTACTTGGACGCAACAGAATCCACGGCATCTGCTGCAGCTGTTGAATCTCTGCAGAGGCAGCAGCAGAAACAACGCAGCAACTTCAACGGCAACGCTGCCCTTGCTTAGCTATGTCCGCCTGCAGGCGCTGAGGAATGCGAATGCCTCCCCCTGAACAACAATAACAGCCAAAAAACATACGAAAAACAAACCCCGAAAATAATTATACAATATACATACATATGTACATACAAACATACATACATACATACATACATACACACATATGTATGTATGTATATATGTATATGTACATATTGCTACCCCGTCGAATCACCTGCCGTACATAAGCCTGTTGCTGTTGTCGCTGTTGCTACTGTTACTTCCTACATGTTGATGCCACTCTGACGCTGTTAGCGTCGTCGTAGTCGTCGTCGTCGTTGTCGTTGTCGTTGTCGTCGTCGTCGTCGTCGTCGTCATGGTCGTTGTTACAGTTACACACTTTCCACTTGTTGTTTCGGGGACGAACGAGGACGAGTGCACGACAGAGCAGGCCAAAGCAGAGCAGCATGCCAGAGCAGCGCAGCCGAGAGGCGACACGAGGCTGCCTCGTCAGTTGGCCAAGGAGCTGAGCAACAGATGCTGTTCAACATCCAAGCCCGAAGGTTGTGTGGCACGCAACAGCAACAGGAAACGAAAAAAGAGAGCACCAGCAACAGGACACCAACAGTTATTGGCACTTGGAACAGGCGCAACCGTCGTTAGAGGCGACCAGACCATAAGGAAGGAAAAGGCAAAGAGTAGGAGGAGAGCAGACGAGTGGAAGAAGCTGACCCCCTACACCCATTTCCGGCCCAGCTCCCAGCTCCCATATCCCATATCCCAATCGCCAATAACCATCGCCAATCGCCATTTGCCACAGCCGTGTGTCACATGCTAAGCGTGCAACAAGTCAGCCTTCTTCGAGTATTTTTTTGAAAGTGTTTAACCCAAAAAGTGTTAAGTGATCAAAAGTAAAAGGTTTTCGTCTTTGTCGTGCTGCTTAAAACTGAAAAAGTTCTACAAAACACTAGCCAACGATTACTCAACATACCAGAGACCTGAAAATCGAGAACTGAAACCTGAAGAAACTGAAGTACAACACATCCATCATTCGATATACACATTGATGTATGAGTATACACCAGATACAGTATATACAATATACACTAATAATTAGAAAGAGCTACATACATAGATAAATGATATAACCAGCAAAGAGTGTTACTGGTACACTACTGGTCCACAGTCGTTGTTAAATCCTCATCAAAATACTCCTCAAATCCTTAAATTCATCAACATACAAAAAAATACATTAGAAACAAAGCAACTCAAAACGGAAATAAAACATATCAACTAAATATATTCACCGATATCACACTGAAGGTATCGGAAAGCAAAGCACATAGTTCCACTTTCCACTTCGTGGAAACAGAAACATACAATGTGAGTAGTACTTAATTAATAATTACATAGTGAATAATGTATTTATGTATATTAAATATTGTGCTTTTATATTATGTGTATATATTTTTATTATATTTTTCATGCATACGAGTATACACACATATGTACATATGTATGTACGCATGTGTGTATGTAGTAATAAATCTAAAACCTAATTAAATGACTTTAAATATCATATTAAGTAAATATAATACAGCATTCAAAGTCATTTAATTAGTCATTTGATACATTGGAAGAGCTACTTCCCCTCCTGTTTTTGACATAAAATGGAAAGTCATTCAACAAATTGTATTGCCCTAACCCCACGACCGCATTGAAATCGAAATCAGGCAATTGTTCGTGGCAATTAATGTTGCAAGTCCTGGTCAGAAAACCGGGTCCTCAATTAAACTCCAATTGTTATGCAAATTCGAAATGTAGAATGCATTTGCACTAAATCACACTCTCTGGCTCCGCTCCTAGCGTCGAGCTCATGTCCAGGACGTGACCTGACCAATCTCTCCATCTGAAATTAATTTACAATAGCATCAAAATTGCTATAAAAATAGCTCTGCCACAAGCTGTCCCATACACACGCATAGCCACACCAGCAATATTGACTATGATTCAATTATCTGTTTCGGGGCACCGCAATACCCAGGAAGGCCCTGCAAATCCAAATCCAGCAAATGACTAAAACATAAACTCCCATTTGAACAGGCAACAGTGCCAGAAAAGAGGATAGAGATCAATAAAAGCAGCTTAAACATTTCCAATTAGTCACGACACATTACCAGAATTATTTCTGCCTTAGTCGACTTCAGTGTTTGATGTCTGATTGATGAAAGAGATTGAATAGCAGCGTTTTCATGTTATCAAAAGACAAATAAAACAAAGTCATTCACAACTAGTCATTAAAATGTCTCCTTAAGCATTCCCATAACGTAAAACTAAATTGCCAGACGGGTTTTTGCTTCACTTGATACCAAAGGAAACTTCAATTCTCAATGCTATTCGCCTCTCCATATATTTAAGTGACTTTGAAGATAAAAAAGTACACACCAAAGTTCCACTCAAAATATTTTTGTTTCTGTTTTAAACGACCCCAAAGAATTCGATTAATGAAATTCGTTTAAGATGTCAGTGAATGGTCGGAAAATAAATATTGCTGCAAAAATGCGAAATGGGAAATAATATTCGAAAAACGTATTCAAAACAAACAAAAAAACATCAACAGATACAACAAATTGTATAGCTTATGCAAATAGTTTACTTATAATATCATTATCAAGTTTCCTCCGAACTAATAAAAACTTCCTTTACGGAGTGTCTGTGTGCCTTTTTTAAGTAGAGCTTCCCTTGTCGAATGTCGTGTTTCGATTGCTGTTTGTCGTCTGCTGTTTGCTTTTCAATGCTCCACCTGTACAGGTAAGTACCCACTCGAACAGTTCAAATTATAATTCAAGTTCAAGTTCCTATAAGCAGGTGGACCGTTCATCTGCACTGGGACAGTGCGTCTCAGCGCTGTACAAACTGTAGAGTGCATTAAGTATAGAAATATACTTTAAGCTGTATTATCTCATATTAATATTTTCATAAGTAGACACTTTTGTGTTTTTTTTCAAAATAGCCAATGAATGCACAATTTATTCTTTTTCTCTGAAGTTTTGATTCTTTTTTTATTCCGTTTGTGTAGAATTGTTTATTATGAGCATTAGGTATAATATTGTACGTATACATATATGTATATTTATATGTACTTGTGTATATTTTTCCACAATTTAAATAACTCTTATCTATAAATGATCAGTATAATAATTTTCAATTTAAAATGAATTCTATTTGACTGAATGATTTTTATATATGTACATATGTAATAACTTTCCACCAGCAAAGCTAAGTTCCAGAATTTCTCGTAACTGATATTTTGATTTGATTCTTCACAGCGTCTTATTCTCTGATTAAATGATATCAAACGCTGTCATTTGTGAAACGCACTGTACTCTCCACTAACTAATGCATGATGTATACTCGTAATGGGAGGGTCTGTGGGACAATGCCATGCCAAACGATTCTATTTGCCGGATATTTCCGTTGCCTACTTTTGGGCGCCGTACTGGTTGCTCCACAGAAAAAGCAACACCAAGAGCAAATCCCAATGAGTTGAGCTGCTATTTTTAGAAACTGTTAACGCAGAAGGCTATACGCTCGAAATGATTGAATCGACTGTGATTGTGTGTGTGCTCACGGGTACAGTCTCGAGCGGGGAGACGGGTCAATTGAGTGAATGGCAAAAGGGAGAGCGAGGGTTGCTCCCCGACAATCATTTGTAAAATCAGAGGCATTAGTCTGCTGATACCGGCTCCTGGCCGCTGACTGATGATGCCGCCGTCCTGGACCGTTCCTTGCCGTGCATCCTCTTACGCTCATTAGTAGCACATTTACCGAGTACGTGATTTAGCTGCAAATGTGCAAAGGACCGTGCGTCGGAGGGGCCTCCGTGCCAGACTGTTTCTCTCTTGGTGTCTGGCCATTGGCAGCTCCTGTTTCAGCCCTGTTCCAGCCCTTTTCCAGCCCTGGCTCTTTCTGCTCCGAGCTTAAGCATAACTGTTGCTTGTGTACGTGAGTGGGAGAGACATTGGGGAATTGACTCGCACTTGCACTCTTCGGGGCAAGTCCACACATTTGCATTTCGCATGTATGAACCGTAATGCTAGATGAAAACCGTTGCGTCATCCTGATTCTTTAGTAGAGACGGACTTCTATACTTAGCATTTCATTGTTCGCAGGACGAGCGGACAGTGCGAATATGATTTGGGACCTCCAGTCATGCGGCGCAGCCTCTGGCAGTCTACTTTCCTTGTTTGCCTGTTAACATCCATCGATAAGTGGCAAGACACTCCAACAGAGTGGCTTAGACACTCCAGCGCACACACAAAGCACAAACTGATCAATGACTGTCACATTTCCGGCACATGGTAGAGCTTCCGAGGCAGCAGGAAAGGCAGGAGCTGAGAAGCTGTACTCGTTGAAGGGAAGAGGGACAGACGCTACAAGTTGATTTACACAGTCCCTTCCTTCCGCTCTGGCGGTGCGTGTTATCCCCGATACTCCGTATATTGTATCGTTCTGTCCGCACATAAAAACCCCCCACACATACAACTCAGTCACACACTCGTTGAGGCATAAGAATACACCTATACTCGTACATAGAGCCACACTTCAATGAATGGTTCAATGAAAATTTTCACTCAATTAAGCTTTAAGACTTAATTCACCAAATTGAGGTGAATGTCGTTAAAACCATAATCTTCCTGACTCTCTCTCTCTCATTCTCACCGCTAGACTGGTAGTCTTACATACATATGTATGTACATGTACATATATGTACATACAGTCCTCACAAACTGGTATTTGTATGCACAAACTGAGTAAACAGCTTCCCTAGCCCACAGTCCACAGTCCTATCATCCTTAGTCCCAAGATCCTGGATGATGCAGGTCCACATCTTCCATGTCCTCATGTCGTCGACTCCATCATTGTCATGGACTTTATCATGGCTTCCTGAAGCACTCAGCCCAGCCCCCCGCTTGCCACACTTACCACAATTGCTCCACTTGCCTCACTTGCCCCTCTGCATGTCAAAGTGTATTTTTGTGTGGTGGTCGTGTGTCTATGCATCTGTGTTTGCCATGCAATGTTGTGATTTTTTAACAGAAGCAGTGCTCATCGCTTTATGGAAAAGAAAAAAGCCAGTAGAATATTGAATGACTAAAATAATTATGGTTAATTGCGGCTTAGCTGAACTGACTTTGTATGCAGCTCCCGGTACCACCATTGCCCTCTTGCGGTTCGTCATTTCTTGTTTCCCAACTTCAGCTCGAAGTCTGGCCTCAGGTCAGGTTCCTCCTGTATCCCTCCTATACACAGCCCTTACAGACTATCATTGGCCAAGGGGCTTCGTGGAAGAGCACATAAACAGAATAAACAGAGCTGATATGCTTGTAAGTAAGTTTGTAAGTTTTCTGGGCTTGAAGGGGGGGGCTAAGTGAAGGGGCTTTATTAAATATCATTATAAAATAAGACTGTACCTGCAGCTCTTCAATTTTGAAGGCTTAACTCCTTTGAGCTTCGATTTGGGAAATGTTGATAGCTGATCTCGGGACGAGCCCTAAAATTACGACTCCCCACGAGCATGCCACGGCCGAGAGCAGGTGGATATAATAAGAGGTATAAATAAAAGAGGCAGCGGTAGCCCACCCCGCTCTGGCATCTGCCACAAAACAAGCTCAAAAATGCACTCAAGCGTTAGAGCTCAATCGATTTGCTGCTGAAAATAAACACCAAGGGAAATACGAGTTCGAGCATGGTTCTTTCATACTATGGGAGAGGAGTGTGTGCTCGTATGTAAAGTTATTCCAATCCCCGTGTGGGAGAATGTGTGGGATGCCATGCTCAAACAGACGGCAATACGAGATATTTCGGAAAGCATCGGTTCGGGCATGCAGATATGTACATATGTATGTATGTACATATGTATCTATGTATGTACTTTGGGAAATCCCCGGCCAAAACCACAACCACTGAAATTAACACGATTCAAGAGTCGAACTGGCTGCAACCTCAACACAAAGGCCATATCCAAAGGCATGTTGCAGGTGCCACATACCCATGCCCATCACCATGCCCATGCCCATGCCCATGCCCATGCCCATGACCATGCCCATATGCTGCCCCCTTTCCCCCTCTTCCAAAGGGTGCTGCTGCACCTACGCACAAAGGGTGTATTCAAGTGTGCGCCGTAGAATTTCCAAGTTAAATGCATGTCGAGAATTGTAAGGGCCCTCGCACACACGTCACACTTCCTTCACAATAACCATCAGCAACCACACGATGTCCACACGCTGTCCCACACGCTGTCCCAGCCCCAGCCCCTTATATAGCAACACTCTGGCCTCCATCGAGACCCACTCCTTAATACTATCAGTGCCAGCGATGCCTGTCCACCAGTCGAAGCGGGCTAATTAAAAATAGAGCCCAAGTCGCGACAGCTCCAATTAGATGTGCAATACCTGAAGAGTGATGCCCCAGATACACAGATGTCCGAGAAAGGACATTAAAGCAGTTAATATATTCGCCATCCGATAAGTGCCTATGTACACCCACAAAACAAACCTGTCCCAGAAAGAGAGAGAGAGAGAGAGAGTAAGAGCGAACCAATGGAAGTGAAAGTGACTGGGAAATCCAGCGAATCTATCCACCCCCATCGTGGCATCGTGGCATTGTGGCTGTAGCCTGCTGATGAGACCCATCTATTATCGCATGGGTTCCATTCAGAATTCAGAATGGAGCAGCTCGAGCAGACGTTATGCAAATATGTGAAAATATTGCATTAGTATCCGTGTGTGCGGCATTGTGTTCGGCTTGCGTGTGTATCGTGTATACAAGTGTGTATGGGTGTTGTTCGAATGGTAATTTAGTTGTGTTGCCTTCGCTGTGGCTGGCACTTGAGATAATTACAAAATGGAGTTCAAAACAGCTGCGACATGAGCAGGACCACCAGCGGCAGGCAGGAGCAGGGTCACATGTCAAAGGACGAAACATTCCATTTTATGTGTGCAAATACGAGTATGGGATGGCATTAGCCACGAGAACTGCACCTGTCCACAAATTAATGGGACTCCTATGTAGAGGATTGAACATGAGCATATGCACTGAGCAAAAAATCTGAACCTAATCCAAGTGGCACTTAACACAAATCGCATTCCAATTCCAATCGCATATTCCTGCCCAAACACAGTTCAGAAGATTTTTCCAATTCTTTCTTGGTTTCACTCACAGTTTCACTCAGTGCAGATGTGAGGGGAGTTTTATTGTTGCATGGCAATTCATGAATAGGTTCCATGCTGACCGATCCAATGGCAAAATCAGAAATCAGAATCAGCTGGAATTCCAATCAAATGGGTTGCATGAGAATCCCGGGAGGTCGGCGGATGCTGCCTCGGACAACGGGAGACCAGACAGCGGACAACGCTGGACGGATGTGGGACGGATGATAAATGACATAGGATGGGGCGGTGACAGTACAATACTGCGAGTATGTACGAGAATGTGTATAGAATGTGTTTAACTTTGTAGATTATCGGACAACTGGAATGTGTATGTGTATAGCATATATGTACATAAAACGTTAATAATTCAAATTTTTCCGATATTTTTTTAATGCGATTTTCGGACTAAAACTGCTGCGGCATCCCTCGCACAGTGTCCACTAAAATATGTTAAGTACTTCATTGTCAGTGGAGCAATCTCTCGGCGCGGAATGGCGGGTCTCTGGTCTCTCTCTCGTGTCTCTGGGCTGGGTAAATCGATGCTACACATTTTTCTTTATTACGAATTTGTGGCATGCAACGGAGTCGGGGGCAGGACAGAGCCAACTTCACTCGGCTGCGCCACATGCCATCCATCGTGGACATATTTTCCTGCCGTCCAGCAGCGGCCTCGACTCTTGTGACAAAATATTTTGATTTCAAACATTTTTGCAGGCGTGTTTTTATACAGTTGACGTATTTTCTGACGTTCGATAGGTCACCATTTTCAAAGCTCCTTCAATGGAGAGAGAGAGATGGTGATGAGGGGAGGAGGAGGAAAAAGAGATGAAAAGACAGGAGAGCAGTGGGAGTGAGCGTTAGGACTTTGATCACACAGAGATAGATAGAGAGTGAGAGAGAGTGAAAGAGAGCGCAATTCTTGAAGAACAAAATCCTGAGGAATCGGATAGCTCTTCTCTATCCGAAAGAGATCAAATATTTGTGCTGGGAAATTTGCCTGCACTTCCATCTTCCATCATTCCAGGGGCGGTGTTGACTTTCTTCGAAAGGGCATTTAATCCATGGGGCGATTTGTTTGGACTTCTGTATACTTGGCTTAGTTTTATTTGATGTGTCGCTGATTTTCTGTTCACCAGCCGTTTTGTCACAACGAGTACAAATATCTTCTCTTGCAATTGCTCCTGTTACTGCTGCTGCTGCCTGTTGGCTAGGTGTCACATGCCAGGCCCGGGGGGATAGTTCTAGGGACAACGACAGGGACAGGGACAGGACAGGGACAGGGTGCAGACCACTTTATTTCTCGTTATCGTTGGAACTCGACCCCCAGGTTCTCAGACCCCTAGAACGTGGTACCCCTGCGCCCCGGTACCACACCCCTCATATTGCTGTCACAACTTTTGCCATTGCCTGGAAATGTTATGCAAACATCAGAAGCCAGTCACTCAGGAAGCAAGGCAGCGGCGGCAGCACCACCACCACCACCACCACTAACAGTGACAACTAAAACAGAAACAAAAATTAAAATCCTAGTTCACTTGATATATCCAGATATTTCCCCACAAAGTACATATGTACATACATATGTATATGCACATACATTGCGCATCCATATCTGTGTTTTCAGTATGGTGGTGAAGAAAATAAAATCCACAAATTTCGTCAAAGGAGAGAATTGCAAATGGTTTTGGGGCACAAAAGAATATGATTTTCGGTATTGACCAAATATTCAATTTATATGCATCGCATTTTAGTGCTGATTCCAAAATGGATTCGATGAGGGCGATGGACTTCGATTGGTATGTACTCGTTGGAAATCATATCTTTCATTTCATTTGCTCACGAGCCACACCAAGTACACTGGTTCTTAGTTATCAATGGCCAGTACGACTAAGATTACTAGACTCATATTCCTCCCAATATTTCCATATTTTTGAGGGCTTAAATTCAAATTCTTGCACAAATGTTGGCTTGTCGAAAAACACACAAAGATTGCGCCAGGTTTAATGTATGTCAAGACGCCTCTGGGTGTTGCAGGAATGTAGCTGTGTGTGTGTGTCTGTGTGTGTGTATATGGTCTTTCTCTGACAGTTGTCAGCAGAATTGAGTTGAAATTGCCAGGTGTTCGCCTATGACACAAAGTGATTATTTGTTTTGTGCATACAACGGCTCACTCAGAGGCTGAATGAGAAATCACAATGCGATTAGTTGGGCGATGACAGGTCTCGGCTCCGTCCCCCTTTCCCTCACTTAATTATGAAACTTTAGATTTTGCGGTCACTTCTCCTTGGGGCCAGGAATGTGTGTTGCTCAGCCTCTGCAGAGCCTGTGGCTGAAAACGAATTTTTGGCCGCTAATTAAAAGGTCAACACTCGAATGATAGAGGAAGGCGCTTTTTGGAGTAAAGCACAAATCAGTACGTGGTTACTGCGACGGTGGCAGCGAAGGGGAGAGGGGCACACATTAAGCCAACACAAATTGCGTCATTTTAACGAACCCATAATACTCAGTCGGAGGATTCGGGACACTGGGGATGGGGCACGGCGAAACCCCCCACTGATTCAATTCGCTTCAATTCATGTTGAAAATCGCGTCAACGGAAAAACAGGCATCCGGGCCACAGGTGTGAGTACCCTCACTGCCCACCAGTACCATCAGTACACACCCCGCACCCGCAAAGGAGAAGAGGCTGGAATCGAGTCTCGAAGCTTTGTATACCCTTTCATCTTGGAGCTATATAATGTTCTTAGCAGTAGTATTGAATTTGTCAATGCCTTAGATAATCACTAAAGCTATGGGATTAATTGATTGATTAATTTCTGTTCAGTTCAGTAACTTCGGAGTATCCGACTTTATTCCTTCCTATGGCAAAAATCCCATAAGATATCCGATATCAGCCAGAAAATTTGCATAGAAGCAGGTTGACGGAATTGTTATTTTTAGATTGAAGTTGACTTCTTATTCTTGCGTTGCAAATATTTGTAGCTTATTGTAATACCATTTGCAAGGGTATGTCCAAAAAGCGATTCTATATCTTGGTGAGTTTGTGTATGCAACACCCCCCGGCCGCGTCTGATCCTTGTTCCCCGGCCCAGTGTGCCCTTAAGTGTAGCACCCCCTAACACCCCTGGAAGTTCCACCTGTGGGCTGTCATACGAAAGGAAAATTTTAATACAAACATTGACAGGTAAAGCGGCATACATACATATGTGCGTGGAGGGAGTGGGCCCATGTATCTGCGTGTGCGTGTGTGTGTATCAGTGTGTGGCGAGGCAACCAAGCGTATAAGCCAGGCAGAACCCAGAGAGAGGCAGACTGTAGGCGGCAGCAGCAGGAGTAGCGGCAAGCATGAAACTGTATCCAGGCACTCAGCCATGGAGCCAATTGCATATGTATGTGTGTTGTGTGGATGTGTATATATGTATGTGCCATTATTGGCAGCTTAGGCGTAGCACACAGACACACTCACGACAAATATAGAAAAACAAATCGAAAAAATATTAACAACTTATTCCTTTTGATTTTTTTTTATTGGGCCAAGAGTTTGTTGTTGCCATGCTTATTCAGATAAAATTCTTTGCCTTCGTTTGTGTGTGTGTGCTTGTGTACGAGCATATGTATATGTACATACATATGTACATATGTATGTATGTATGTATATGTGTGTCATTTCATCTCTGTACCACTTAGTGCCGCAGCTCAACTCTTTTCTCTTTGACTGGCAGCCCCTTTTGTTTTTGGGGCTTGAAAAAGAAACTGATTCCTTCTAATGTTCCCCCCCAGGCCACACCGCTCTGAAAGAAGCTTTTTCGAACTTCTTGTGGGATCAGCAGAGGCTGGTTTGGTTGACCCAAAGAGTTTGTTACAGCGAACTGAATCAGCACTGCTGGAATAGATTCGAATTGTAGCATGTGTCATGTAACATTCTGGCTTCTTTCGTAATTCACTTTTTGTGATATCAAAATTCACTCAATTCTCGCGATTCCATTATGGGCGAGCTTTTGAAATTGATTCGATAATTTATATTTATCGCCAAATGTCATAAATCGATCGGCGAACCTTTCAGTAATTCAATAACCCACACAACGTAATTTTCGAAATTTAGGCCCATTTTTTTGCCTAATATTACACGCAATATTCACTGTGGGGAGTGTCTATCGTTGCCACATCCTAGTGGGTGGGAGTGGGTGTAAGCACTAAGACGGTAACCTCCATTTTCCGGTTTTATCATGCATCATCTACATATGCTCGCACATCACGCCCTGTGTTAATAGCTTTATATGCACATACACTTTGGCCTCTCTTTTGGTGGGGTGAAGGGGAGGCTGGTCTTGGCAGTGGGATGCTGCCAAGGCAGGGCAAGGGGCCAATAACGTAGCAACAACAAACAGTCGCGCACCAAAATTAATGATATTTTAATGTAAAAACAATATCAGGTACTTAAGCCGCATTCATATCAATGCCACCCACTGTATTCCCCCTTTCATGTGCGTGTGGATGGCACCTTTTACATACGCTCATCTGTGTGTGTGAGCGAGCTTTTCAATTTGCCTGGAAATCGGAGGGGACTGGGGCTGATACTGAGACTGAGCCGTGGCTGTAGCCCTAAGCCCAAAGCTGACGAGCAACCCCAAAAAATTGGCTATGCTATGCCAATACGCAGCACAAACCGCCCGTGTAACAACCCCAACACCAGCATTCCCTTGCCTCCATCGGCGAACCATTATCCTACATCCACTGCTTGCTTTGCTGTGTGCCGCTGGATTTTTTTGTCTGCTATACCATACCATACTTTCACGAGTATTTCAAGGGATATTACATTTTGAATAGTTTTGCTTCAATCCATCCGACTGGCGGTCAGCTCTGCTGCACAATGAGCTGCGATGAAACATAAAATAAAAAATAAATTGGTTTTTTTGGTCCTTCTTGCAACGAAGCGCCAACAAAATGAATACGTATGAACCAGAGAAGACCAATACTTTTAATAACTTTTCAGATCGAATGCTGCCATATTGCTACATATTTGTTCTATCGGTTTTGCACTCTTGATATAGGAATATGTATAGATATGTACATATATGCAAGAATATGTATGTATGTTCACAAGCAAAACAGTTTATTAAGTACGTTATAGTGCCCTTCTTTTCTTGGAAAAAATCTTATCAGAATCGTTAGACTCCACCGCAATGATATAAATAAAGTTGAGAAGTGACCAAGGAATACATGTCAAGGCTGTAATTGTTTGCCCTGCCCTCTGCCCACTGTCCACTGCCCCTTCCTCACTCTCTTACTATTGCCGTCTCTATCTTGTTTTGTTTCTCTCTGCTTCTCATAGTCTGCTAGATAAAGCTTTGTTTGCTAGTCAGGGTCCTTTGTTGGTTGAAATTGAAGTTGAAGCTTTGTGTTGCATTATCAGATGCTCGCCTGGAGGAACCTGCTAGGCGAAACCCTAATGCAACAGGAGAACCAGATAGAACCAGGATAGAACGGGAAATAAAAAGAGAAAGAGATAGAAAGTGCGAGAGAGAGAGATAGAGATAGCAAACGAGATGAGAAACAAAAACCAAAGGGAATGTTGTAAGCCGCGGCAAGTGCCGCGGCTCTTTTTAATACCCGGTACTCAGTGAGTATATATGTATATGTATGTGTGACCTTACTATTTATGTAATTTATTATATGTTCGCAAAGGGAACGAACTAATTTTGGACAAAAACGAAAATTTAAAAAAAAAAAAAAGGTCGAACCCTATGCTAGATTTTTGGAAGGGGGCGTGTCGAAATTTTGAAAAACACTTGCATTGAAGTGATATCACAGTGGCTTGGATAGAACGTTAACTTGCTCTAGCTAGACGGACAGACTATATCCGGTTTTGATGCTGATGCTGCCAGACTATATGTACTTTTTGGGATCGGAAACGCTTCCTTCTGGGTGTTACACCACAAATCTAATATACCCCTATACGCTTCGAATACCGGGTATAAAAATAAGGAGAACAAATGGTGTGCCAATTCCAAAAGGGAATGAAAATAATCAAGGAACGTGTTCCTGCACAGATAGGTATCCCCCACACCACCACAGTATGCATACATACTTACAGTCTTCTCAGAAATATGTGACTTGTGGATACAGCATCTATTATTCTGGGAGTTGAAAGATTACCTATTCTGGCTCTGGATTACTAGAAAATAGAAATGAGGGCGAAAGTTTTGAGCCGCGCCTGGGGCCCTCTGACTATAATATTAATCCGATCTGATTCTGATTCGGGAATCAGGTAGTGCTGGTTCTTGTGCTGGTGCCACAAACTAGTTCATGTTGTGTAATTTAAATGTATGTGTGTACATACTCGTATGTATGTGTATGTAAATACATATGTACATACATATGTAGGTTTTGTGGGCTACAATCTGCATTGATTATGGTGGATTTTCATTAGTTAATTAAAACACGGGAAATACTGTATTCATATTTCATTTAATTATCCAGCAGACTTCTGATTCTTTATGCATACGCAGCCAAAGGCCGACGCTCGTCTCTCGATTGAGTTGGCACCGTTTCCATTCCAGTCTCATCATTGGAGATTGTTTTAATAAATTCCAAAGTTTTCCCTAACTTGTCACCTTCAAGGTGGAAACTTTGCTGGGAAGACTTTTGACAGAAGACCAGACTGGTGTCTGAGGACCGGGAAAACTTGGCCCATAAGCATAAGTGTAATTAAATTTACGCCTACCCCTGGCTACCCCTACTTCTATCTCTGGCTCCCACTTTGGAACCTGCATCCTGTCGTACTGCTGGCCCAGAGCTGGCCCTGGCCCTGCCTCCCTCCTGCCCTAGAAGCTAGCTTTTTTGCCACGTACTTCTGTTGTCACTCTGCCATTGAAGGATGCTGCAAAGTGTGTGGGCTTTGATTTTCTCACGACTATAAAATCAAAGCAATGGAGAGACAATCTTTTTGGGGATTCACGCAGAGGAGAGGCTCACTTGAGCGGGACTGAAACAATTAGTTGCTGACATTTTGGCTATCAGCATTCGACCTCTACACCTAACCGTCATGTGTGACATTGATTTCGTCTCATATTTATTCCACTACGACTCTGTCCACGAGATGTCTGGGCAAATATGCACATAAATTACAAGCGAAATCAGAATCGGAATGGGAATCGTGCTCTCGACTCTAGGGCTCTGGGGCTTACTTCCAGCTGCTCGACTGCCCAACGATTCAATTAAATGTCCCCAGAACCTAATCAGGCGCAAAACAACAGAAAACGTCTCGATTAACCCGCAGTCGGTACTCCATTTGGGGCCAGAGGACATCACATCGACCACACAGATGGACCCCCTCCCGATCGGCTTTCACCTGAAGCACCACCCATGTATTCCTAAAAAAGTTGTGAAGTCCTGCCTGAGGTATCCTGTTTGAAGGCGGCTTTGCAAGTAGTTCATATTTCCACCCCGCTCTTTGCTAAGCAGCATTGCGGCCTTCCTTATAGTTGAGCCTCAAACAGTCTGCGGCTTTGAACTTCAACTTGTTCCCTCCTGACATTGACAGACGGCACACGGCATTAGGCACACAAAGATACTCGTTGCCACACTCACCCATGGGGCATGCGGTAAAAGTTTTGGCAACGGCCAGAGCCAGAATCAGAACCAGGACCAAAAAACCATACACTTTGAAATCGCTTTGCGGACATGTCAAAACCATTTGCCAAATACAGTCGAATGGATGGGAAAATAGAGAAGAAGGTAATTGTAATTAATTTGGCAGGAAAATACGGCACAAAGTGGGAATCTGTTCAAACTAAATAATTGTATTGGACGAGTAATCTGAGCGGAACAAGCATGAACCAGAGCTTTAAATTCGAATGGAATGTGATTGATTTGTGGCAACGTTGTTGCCAGAAACTCAGTGGCAGACAGCAGACAGTCACAGGGGCAGGTGCACATGTTACATGGGAACGTGAAGAGACTGGGAAGGCAGCTCTTCCTTTTGAATAGCAGATGTATGTACATAGATATAAAAGCATTCATTTGTATGTACATATGTATGTATGTATGGTTTCAAGCAAGTAGTTGTTTTAGAGGATTAACCCAAATTTATACTTTATTTAATTTTTTTGTTCTGAGAAAGAGATGGATAGTAACAGCGAAATATGCTCACTCACATATCCTTCTCACGGATATGCTTGCGGCTCTTCCATTCCTGATATGGCACCAAGGTTGCCTTGCTGGGGACAACGACTATCACGGGCAGCATATTTTTGCACTTCTCCAACACTAATCTGAGACGCTTGTGCGTGGGAAAGTCGAGGATAATGATCCCGAGATTGTGCATCCTATACAGTTGCTCGAAGAAACTCTCGATCTCCTCTTGGGACGTGTCTAAAAAGAGGAGGATTAGTGGCAGCAATGGCATCGTTAGACAATGACTACTCACCTTTCTCCACCATCAGGTAGCTGTTATGGTTGTCCCGACGGAAGCCAATGCCAGCGAGCAGGAACCCCAGGGTGACCTCCTGTCGGAGAGAAAGAGAAAAACAGAAATTGGCTCACACGACCTCGACCGGGATGGATGAGGGATGTATGGCCTACGGTATCTGCAATGATCCCAATGGTAAGAATGTTCGGGTCCTCAGGCGGGTGCGCCAAATGCTCCAGATCTAACAAGCTACCTAGGGAAAGGTCATCCGGGGACTCCAAACTCTTCCTAAGGCTACCGCCCCCATGGCTCTGGAGTCGTCCATTGGCTGCCATCTCTCTCCCTTTTTTTCACCCCCAATCCCCAGAGAAACACAAATTCACAAACACTCAGAGCTATCATCTCCATTTTGATGTAGGAATCAAGGCCAAGGAGTTGAATCAGAATTGATGAGTTTTCAAACAGCTCCCTCATTCAGCGCAGTTCGGGGAACTGTTTTATTTTTATAACTTTTTAATAAGTTTTCAATAAGACCGCAGATTGTGCTCCGTTCCCCAAAAGTACAAAGTATATCCGGCTTAAGTCATAAGCTGACAGTCTTCGTTTTAGTCACAATCCCAGTCTCAGTCCCTGTCCCTGTCCTTCTGGCTCCTGTCCTCTGCTTCAGCGCACACACATTGTTCAGCTCCATTCGGGTGACAAAATTAGTTTTTTATTTCGCATTTCATTTTAATTATTCGGCCGAGTCCTGCTCCTTGGCTTCGGGCGGGGCTTTGACTCTGGCACCCGGAGAAAAACGAAGACCAAAATGAAAATTCAATTATGACATGAGTTTACATATTTTGGTTTCTCTTGGGGGGGGGGGGGGGGGGGGGGGGCCTTCGAGTAAATTTTATAAAAGTTATTACCTGCGACTTAAAGAGATTTGGGACTCCTTGCTGCTTTTTTCCATCAGTTATTTTCATGCGCCCTAAAATAAGACAAATCGAAAAGACCCATACTATATTCTCTGAAATTTTGCCTTAAGGGTTGCCCAAAAACGGAAACGTTCTATGTTCTGTAGCTGGAAATGATAAACAATAAAATGACTCGATATTGTATAAGAAGTAAATACTTGAAAAGGAAACGGATGTATCTGAATGAACTACCATCGAAATCAAATCCATAGGGCTTAATTAATTTATCTAGGATGCAACTGAACGACTGGGAAATTTCATTGACCTTCTCTGCCAAAAGGAATGAGGAATAAATGCATACCTGTTAATCGAATTCCTCAAACGAAATTTGCCCAATTAATGGAAGAGAATTGCATTTATGATGGCATTCCATTTAAAGGGAATGCAGACCAGAAATTGGAAGTATACAAACAAACATTGCACACATATGTATGTATGTACCTCTCAAATAGCTGAATCGTTGTTAATAATATAGTTGAACAATGAAATAAGGCCAAGACTTGCGAATTGACTCACTGTTTCCAGCGCTCGTTGAAAATTAAACATAAAACAACAGTTTAATAAAATGCGATACAGGTCCATTAAAGGAGCTGCACTGCGAGCAGCACTTTGAAATGGAATACTCGTACAATACCCACACCTACATCCACAACCACATACTGGCCCGCAAAGCCCGGGAAATGTGCGAATCTGTGGCATGCCTGACAATTGGGGGGACTGATAGACAGCCAGGCGAAGACCGAATTATTGTGTTCAATGTGAATAATGCGTTAACCATGACAAGGGTACGAGTGGGGGCTGCGAGCAGGTCTGAGCGGAAGCCGGAAGAACCAGGCACACTGATAGGTATGGCTGTATACAGATGCATACAGGGACGGAGAGACTGTCGAATGGCAAATGCCGCAAATATGTGTGGAACATGGTTTTGCTTTGCATACCCTTTTGGGCCAGCGGCAAACTGCCACACTCTCGTTGCCACATGTGCATTCCGACGGGGCAGCCAAACGTGGACTGGAAGGCGGGAGAAGGCTGGAACTGAGTCACAATTTCAAGTATAGGGGGCTATTTGGGGCTCAGAAATCGGTGCAAATTTAATCAGAATCTATTTGTAAATTGAATATGGAAACGGTACCGCACCGATTGTATTTGTTGCGCCCTTAATAGCTGCTATATTCTCTGCTTTCATTGTATAATTTTCAGTAATATTTATTCCTCATCTTATATCTTCACAGCTTTTTGTCTATCCTCCAAGGTCCCATGCTCACATGATGGCCGAAAGAATGATCAATTGGGCAATGGATGCCGACCTAGGAATGCTTAAGCTCAAGTGAGTACTCATATGCCACACTCAAGTAAACAGTTACTCATTTTAAAATTTAGAGTACATTTAGTAGTATTACTATGTATGATTTCAGTTGGCATGCTTATATCTACTTTCCGTATAGCTCATACATATACCTCCTATATCTTATAATATTTTCATTCTTTATGGGCAATATTATAACAGAAGTTAAATATTGCAGAAAAAATATATAAGTTTAAAAAGTTATTATCAAAAAAAACCGTGGGAAAAAAATGTATTCCAATTTTTTCTGATTCCCGAATTCCGAATTCCGAAATATTGAACATTTTCGGATGATCCCTTCATTCAGTCATGGTTAGTTCATATTCTCCCACATCGCTCTTTGCATGACTCCTAAATGAAATTCCCCCAGCCATTCATCTTAAACCAATTAATAAAAAGGTATACTACTTGTAACGTACTACATTATAAAGATAATTAGAAATAAAATAGTAGATAATATGATAGTTAATCATATTTGGAGTAGGAATTATATTGATAATAATTTTTCGAGCTAAATTCAATTCATTTCATTAGATAACGTTTAATTCAAATCAATTCATCAACTCATTCCAAAAGATATATAAAGTTAATTTGGAACTAATTAAATGGTCGTGGGTGCATCTGATCCCATTGCATTTGATCTCAAGTCGGATCCGAAAGCTTGCGAGCGAATTGAGCCACAACAATAGATAACCAAATTAACCAAATTACATATGTAAGTATATATGTATGTATGGCTTCGCTCATAATACCTGAATAATTGAATACGCTTTTAATACTTGAAAAAATAAAATTGGTTCGTTCATTTATGTACGTACTTTTTCTATTTTATGTCCAAAAAATCTCTCGGCGATTATGGTCCCAGAGACGACTTTTGTTGGATTAAATGAATAAGTCGCAGACGGAAAGAGATTTTCTTATTTAGTTTTTTTTTTTGATAAACATATATACAATATTTTTGGGTGTAGCACCGCCTTTTTTTTGTGTTAAGGCATATTTAAATAGCACTAGGCAACAAAAGTGAACTTTTTATTTCCGCTGTGGACCAAATAGATAGATATTTTTATAGAATTGGAGCTTTAAAAATTATGTTCTTTTCTTTTTAATTTTTAAAATATTATTTTTTTTTTCATTTTTTCAGTGGTAGTGCTAGGCTATCAAATTCAAATTTGATACATTTGAGGTTATGATCCAATTTCAAGAAATGTGGTTAAATGTAAAATTTCCTACCAAATAAATTTCACAAGGGTTTACTAATCTACGACACACAATAGGTTTCAAGGTGGGACTCACTTTGTATAACTTTTTAAAAAATTAGTTTCCATTACAACTTGGTTAATTTTTAACGACTCACTTTAACATACAATTACGAAGTCACCACAATTACCATATAATTTATCAGAGATTTGAAATTGTAATTAAATTTGCACTTTTTCACTGCACGACTTTTTCGATAACAACAGCTGGGTTGCATAGCAGATCAATCGAATGGGGCGCCATCTATGGAAATTTCTGGTACGCAACTTAAGAGGTCACTCTTTTTCCAATGCAGAGTGATCAAAACTACGGTGTTTCGTTAACTTTTAAAAATGAGGTTTTGGCCAACCAAAGTGGTCATTGGGACCGCCAGTGCGATGGGAGCGCGAGCGAGTCTGAAATCATACATGTGTATATCGGAGTATGGTTCATATTCAACGGAACATCGTGCCCTTCGTTTTCGTTATCCATTTTCGTCGATCCGTCGCCAAAGCACAGCAAGTCCCAAGAGTCGTTGTCTTTTTGGTTTCTACGCACAGACTGACAGGACCGAATTTTCCGTCCTATTTACCCGGCGCTTTGCTCGTTCTTCTCTTGGGCCATGCTCATCTGAGACTCGCTCTCGCTCTCAGACTATGCTCTTAGCATAGTCTTTGGATCGACAAAAAGAAGTGGTGCCTTAACGGTAGCGGCACAGCACTGTTGTCCATGGTTAATGGTCTCAAAATTGCACAGATGTTTTCATGCAAAATTGTACACGTAGGGTTTTTCATTTTGTGTGCTATAAGAGTATATTTAGGTGCTCCATCGCAACTGGGCCAGCTGTTGCGGCTTATAAGTTTCATGTGTATGCGTCCTTAAGATGAACCTGCTTTTTAAAAAACATGTAAAGCTTCGGCCTCCGAAGAAACCATACCCCCATTATTTATTATTTATTCCTTGTCCCAACGAATTCGAACGAATAAAATGGATAATTTTCCTGTGTGTTAATCGATGCGAATGTACAATGATTTCCAACTGAAATCGAACCAAACATCAGTCTTTTTCAGTGGGCAGAGGCCACTGATAGCAAAGCTGGGGAAGGGAAGGGAGGGGAAGGGAGAAATACTCATTTTTGCCATGTTGGCTGCGGCCATCTCTCCGCTCCGTTGGCCTTCCCTAGCGCTGCGGAAAGTGTTTTGACGTGCAGCTCGTTTGAAAGGGAAAAGTTAAGCCTGCGTCAAAAACTCATAGCACCACATACATATGCTCACAGACATGTGCAAATTTGCAGTTGCCGCAGCCTTCACATTCGTAATATTCATACTGCCGGTACCGGGGGTGTTGTTTGATGGCGCGTCCTTGCCGTGCTCATCCTTTCAACAAAGAGCTTTGGGGGGATGGCGACGCACAGCGGTAGTGCAATTTTAATAACGGAACAAATTGCGTAAGCCGCCAAAAACCATTAATATTTTTGTGCACCTGTACACGGCAGCCACGGAAGCAGCAGCATCAGCAACAGCAGCATCAGCAACAGCAGCAGCAGCAGCAGCATATAGTATGTATGTAGCTCTCTCCGTCTCTCTTTGCTCGGCACACGGATTTTATACTTGATATTTCTGTGTTTAAAAGTACGAGATGTTTGCTCTGGTTTCACTCAGCCTTTGCTCTTCCCCTACTCCCCCACTTTTTCCGTTTCGGTCTCGATATCGACTTCCTTTCACTGTGTGGGATGTGCGCGAGTATGTGCTCTGCCTTTTAATTATTGATTCCGCTATTGAAGTGATTAATATTTTCGGGCCAAAGTGCTGCCAGAGGACGGCAGTTAGCGGGGAGTAGGCCGGGTATCGGAACAAGGAGCACAGCAGAGCAGCCACTCGGCCAGGGACTGCCCGAAAGCGATTGCCATTGATTGCTTTTCATTTTTTTGTGCTTGGTAATTGCATTTCCTTGTTACGCACATTGTGTCCCACAGTCCCGAAAGTCCACAGATTCGTGGCAACATTTTCACTGATTAAAATAACATTTACCGAAAAAAATCAAGAGCGGAAATGTCAACCGGCATACCGACTATAAGATGCCCTCTACTTCAGTCTATGAATATCTCATAATGGTATACCCCACCGTTTGCATTTGCTTTTACTCGTTCTTTTCTGATCCAAGTTTCTAGGCATTGTTATATATGGAACATTTCCAAATAAGTAAAGATGTCTTTACTCAGACATGAAGTCCGTGGATGGCTGTCAGCATTGATGGGACTCTAGCTGTGAATATTTTGCAGTATTGATGCACCTAGGACAGCCTTCAGCCTACACCTCTCTTGCGCCATCATTGATGATGTGCTGATAGAAGAAATTGGAAATTGGAAGAGCACAGGCTGAATCGGTTAATTACGGGCAATAGTCACACAACTGTCCGCAGATCCCAGCAGATCCATCATGTCTAGGACGAGAAAAACGAGGCATGCTCCAAAAAGTATGCAACAATTTGCTCCACTCAAATGACAGTAGGTATGATGGTAGATGTGGATGTAGCAGTGGGTGTGGCATTCATTTTGGGGCAGGGCCAAAGGCATCAATCTTCCTCCATCATTGTCAGTGGCCGATGACGATGGCGAAACAAGAGCAGAAACAGAAAGAGAAACAGCAACAGCAACCCACAGTATCTGCCACGCATATCCTCTCCCCGCCTCGGCTGTGTCTCCCGCAGCTTCCTTTTCGCATTTCTCATTTCCGTAGCACCCCATTTTGCTCCACCAACCGCTATATCCCTAGCCGCACTGCCCCCTTGGGGCAGGCAATACAAAGTAAATGAAATATCATCGCCTGCCTGTCACTTCATAATTTTGAAAGCGAAATGAAGCGACTTCTGGCATCTATACGCGTATAATTCCATTTACGTACATACATATGTACCTATACATTCACTATACAATATTTGTAATTTTCTCTTCCTGTTTGGTTTGTCAATAAAGTCACTTTGCGTAATAAATTAATTATTTATTCGCATCGCCGTTGCCATTACAATAACCATTGGCATTGCCATTGCCATTGCTACTCGCATCAATATTGTTTTATACAATTTCCTCAATTTTTCCCAACACAAAAAAAGGGGACGAAAAGAAAGATGGGAAGCTTAGGAAAAACATTTATCAAAATTTACAAGAGAAGAATGAATACCGCATGGATATATCAAGCATTATTTGACCATCGTTCAGATTGAGTGGAATTCGGGGAGAAATAGAGTGGTGTTGCAAGCGATGGGGTCGCCCCTGGCGGGGCCCCCACTCATAATTTTAATTCAATAATTCACTCATCTCTGTGCTGGATTCATAAACAAATTGAAAAACTTTCAGCCCGGTCAACTTCTGCCTCGCTTTCCATAGACTTCACCTGCTTCAGAAGTGCCCAAGGCGACCACAGACACAGAGATGAGCCTCCCACAAACATGTGTCTGTAGCCTGTAGGAGTACTTATAACCAATGTCGATTGGGTGGGGGGGAAACCCTGGAATAAAAAACATGTATTTGAACAATTTTACGTTGAAAGTTTTACGTTTTCAGCCAGCCCCAGTTTCAAAGTGTGTTTGCCCAACAGAAACCACAAAAAACAAAAAAGCAATGAATGGAAGAGAACCGAACTTCCAGAATATATGTATAAGACAAGGGTCTAATCCCAGCAGTTGAAGATTTCATTGGGTTTGTCTTTATTTTCCTTTACAAGATGAATTGGCTGCGAGCATATGCCGCAGTGTTGGCAAAACTTGTGCTTGACTGAAAGCTGGAAAATTCGCAGAGGGTTACCCAAAACAGAACCAAAGAACAAAAAACAGAAGTGCAAACTAAAGTTTTGGGTATCTTTTACCTGGAAAATTAAAGTCAAAGGAGAAAAAACAACACAGCGCAAAATTCAGTCAGTATTATGTTTCCAAGGAACGCTTCTCAAAAGCCCTCTTTCTCTCTCTTCATCTCTCTCTCTCTCTTTCACCTCTACTTTCCTCTCTCTTCCTTAATCTCCCATATTTCCACTTTAGTATTGGTAAACATTTGTGGATGGAACTTTTTGGTCCCCTTCTAAAATGATTGCAAGCTTTGAGAATCACTTTCGCTTTGTTTTGCTGAAGTTCCGATAAAAGATATGTCTGGAGGACAGTATTCTCCAACTTAGAATACTCGATAGTCAGTGTTGAACGACGTTGGAGGGAAGACGATCTCGACAATTTTGAAGTTCATTTCTGCTACACCGAATCCCAATGGAACCTAAAAAAGGAATGAGTTCCAATAAATGCATTAGATGCCTTCTTATTTCAGTATTCTTAAAGGACGATTGTGTCATACCTCTAGGTTGGTCTCATCCTTCCAAGCTCTATTGAAATGATGGCAAAAGTTTGTCTTAGCTAACTGCTAGCGGGAGATACTTAAGATAAGCCGTAGCGAAAATTGTAATCCCAATGGACTCTTTTCCAGCCTGGACTACAGCACTGAGCATTGAGCACAGTGAGCACCCGTCCTCGACCCTGGCAGTGTTGGGAAATTGCAGAGCATATGTGTATGTGCTCGCGATGAACTGAAAAAAAAGATGTGTAATTAACTCTTGAAATACAAATGCAACTCGCAGTAGAGGGCAGCTAATTGAATTGTTTGCCAACAATTTCACTCGGGCATGAATTTAACAGCTCCCACACACTTAGCGGGGCTTGCGTGCCTACGTGCCCCGTCTCTCGCCTGTGTATATTCAAGCCCACCCATGGCGGACCGTAGCTATGGTTTTCGGTTTAAAGCTGCTCGCTCACCTGACACGGAGCATTTTTGTATACAATTTGAAATTTTGTTTACGCTCGGGCTTAGGGCACACGCTGTACAAACACGGGCCAACGAGACCCTGCAGGGTACCCTGCTTGGGTATGCTTTCAGTCCTGCCAGAAAACATGGCCCCGAACTAAGGGGAAAACGTTCTGCTTTCCATATACATAAATATTCCTATCAAATTTCAATTTGATCAACATTTTTCTCGTTTCCAGCATTTATTGGGGGATGATAAAGGTGCCACGGGAACCGGAGAAGGGGATGGGCACGATGATTATGACGGTGGGGAGATATAATTAAGCCGCGTCTCAAACAACTTCTGGCGAAAGCCTACAAAAGCCCCGGCCAAGAGGCTGTCGTAATTAGAAATCTACAAAACAAGGCGATGCGCAACAGCCAGTATAGAGCGGAGGGTGGTCGGGAAACAAAACTGAAAAAATTATTTGAGTAAAAACAAACTCAAAGCTACGGCATCAGCATCGGTTTTGTGTTTGCGTTTTCAAGCTGGCAGATTTGCATCGGCCTTAATTGCTGCACGCCAAAAAGTATGGAAAGGAATATTTTTATACATAATTAATTGCCTCAACCGGATGATGGTTACGCACAGGGAAATGGGACACGGACACGGACTGGGACAGGGACAGAGACAGGACCAGAGCCAGAGGCCTGGACTGCGGCCTCGATGTAGCTTAAGTGGCATTTAAATGTGTGCCTAACTCCCCCGACCCGCCTCTATACATATATATGTGTATCTTTATTTCTGGAGTTATGCTATACTAATTACGGAATGGAAAAAGAGTGGGAATGGGAGTGGGAGTGGAAGTGAAAGTGAAAGTGGGAACTAGGAGCTAGACCCCCTAGACCTAGACCTAATCTAATGATTAAATGCTTTAAATGCCGCTTTCGTTTACATTTGTGCATTATCTGCTGGGATAATTAAATATAAACATATGTATGTATGTTTGTCCCGGGACAGGATCTATTCAGTGCGGACAGTTTGACAGGCAAGCAAATTCATACTCTGATAGGAACCCCAAGAAAGGAAGGAGTCTTGAAATTATTATAAAATATTTAAGAACCTATTTTCAGGACCAGCACTGCACTATGGTCCAGATGACCATTTTTGTTGGCCAAAATTAATAACTCGCGAACGGAAAGAGATTTTTTCATTTCGTTTTTTGTATTGGATAGATATAATCAAAAGGAAGTGGATTTGCAAAAAAAAATGGGTGTGGCACCGCCTTTTTTTTATTAAGGCATATTTAATGTGCACTAATAAACAAAAGTAAACTTTTTATTTCCGCTGTGAACCAAATAGAGTTATTTTTATAGATTTGGAGCTTTAAAATTCATTAAAGAATTATACTTTTTTTTTTTAAATTTTTAAAATCGGAAATTTTTTTTTCAGGTTATTTTTACATGTTTTTTCAGAGGTAGTGCTTCTTTTTTTAGCATAACTCAAGTATCTCACATTTGGTTGTATTCAACTGTGCAAGTCTGAAAAGCACATAAATGCATCTATAAATCGGACCCAAACACTTTGTAGCTTCAGCTTACCGTCTGGAAATTAATAGGCTTTCAAATTCCAATTCGATAAATGTGGTAAAATGTGGCATTTTTTACTATATACATTTCAACAAGGATTTACTAATCTACGACCCACAATAGGTTTCAAGGTGGGACTAGGTGGGACTCACTTTGGTCATTTTCAAACTTGGGTCATTTTTAACGGCTCACTTTAAGGTACAATTACGAAGTCAGCACAATTATTATATACGGTTCACATTACAAAACACGTAATACAACCCCTTCTGATTAAAATTCATAACAAAAATTTGCTCAGTTAATGGTTTTTTTCCAATTTATCAAAGATTTAAAATTGTAATAAATGTGCAATTTTTTACTGCACATGCTTTTCGATAATAACAGCTGGGTTTCAGAGCAGATTTATCGAAAGGGGCGCCATCTATGGAAATTTCTGGTACGCAACTTTAAAGGTCACTCTTTTTCCAATGCAGAATGGCCAAAACTAAGGTGTTTTGTTAACTTTTAAAAATGAGGTTTTGGCCAACAAAAGTGGTCATCTGGACCATAGTGCACTGTAAGGAGCTTAAGGAATACGCGTGCCTTACATTTGGAAAATGGCACCGAAGAAAGTGTACAATATATACTGTTATATATTTTATATGCCATTGCAATAGTGATAAATCTCGACCTGGATTGTAGTGCTCGCACTAGTTTTTTACAATACCTCTGGAAACACCCCACTCTCTCGCAATTGAAGCCGCGGCGCTACTGGAGCACCTGTGGAAACTGCTAATTGCTTCGTTAGCGGATTTGGCTGTCCTCTTTGAAGCTTTCATCTTTCACCCCTTCCAATCCAGCATCATCATCATTATATTCGTCGAAGTGTAGATATATTTATACCAACATGTACATATGTATGTAGGTATGCATGTATGCATGTATGTATGTATGTATGCATGTATGTATGTATGTATGTATGTATGCATGTATGTATGTATGTATGTATGAATGTATGTATTTATGCATGTATGTATGTATGTAAATGTTTTCCCTGAAATTTCGTTGCCTACTTATTGGGGCATCGCTTGAGTGGAGTTCTGCTCGCCGGAGCATTCATTCATTTATTTATGAGCATTACGAGGCAGCTACTTCTTTATTGATTGCTTCCTTTTACCCAGACTCAGACCCCCACGCCTATACATAAACATATTTTTGAATTGTGTGGTATTTTTTTGAGTTCCGAGAGAGTCCTTGACAATGACATGTTCGTGTGGCACTGGTGCACTATGGTCCAAATGACCACTTTTGTTGGCCAAAACCTAATTTCTAAAAGTTAACAAAACACCTTAGTTTTGACCATTCTGCATTGGAAAAAGAGTGACCTTTAAAGTTGCGTACCAGAAATTTCGATAGATGGCGCCCCTTTCGATAAATCTGCTCTGAAACCCAGCTGTTATTATCGAAAAGCATGTGCAGTAAAAAATTGCACATTTATTACAATTTTAAATCTTTGATAAATTGGAAAAAAACCATTAACTGATCAAATTTTTGTTATGAATTTTAATCAGAAGGGTTTGTATTACGTGTTTTGTAATGTGAACCGTATATAATAATTGTGCTGACTTCGTAATAGTACCTTAAAGTGAGCCGTTAAAAATGACCCAAGATTTAATGAAAACTAATTTTTGAAAAGGTATACAAAGTGAGTCCCACCTAGTCCCACCTTGAAACCTATTGTGGGTCGTAGATTAGTAAATCCTTGTTGAAATGTATATAGTAAAAAATGCCACATTTTACCACATTTCTTAAAATTTGACTTAATAGATTTTAACCTCAAATGTATCGAATTTGAATTTGAAAGCCTAATAATTTCCAGACGGTAAGCTGAAGCTACAAAGTGTTTAGGTCCGATTTATAGATGCATTTATGTGCTTTTCAGACTTGCACAGTTGAATACAACCAGATGTGAGATACTTGAGTTATGCTAAAAAAAGAAGCACTACCTCTGAAAAAATGTAATAAAAAAAAGGCGGTGCCACACCCATTTTTTTTTTTTGCAAATCCACTTCCTTTTGATTATATCTATCCAATACAAAAAACGAAATGAAAAAATCTCTTTCCGTTCGCAAGTTATTAATTTTGGCCAACAAAAGTGGTCATTTGGACCATAGTGTGGTGGCACTGGTGGCCGCTTTCCCCGCATTCTCGCAAACCGCATTTCTTTTGTGGCACACCGCCTGACAGCCTCAAACTTTATTACATCGTCCTTGTCTGTGTCGAGTGGCTTGCCATCTGTTCATCCCGTAGAACCATAACCATCGCCTGCCTCCCCACCCTAGTACCTCCAGCCCCGCTGCTCGGTTGTGTTTCTCGTTCTGTTTCTATTGCTGTTTGAGTGGAGCAACAGGCAAAATGTGTGCGCCATTGCGGCAAAATGTTCAATTTATGTATAGCAACAAAATGTAATACCGCACACAAAACGGTGCCGGGGGCAGTGGGGATTGAGGATTCAGGATTCAGGATTGGGAGAAAGAGCAAACACTGTTGGCAACTTGACGCCAGTTCTGGGACCGAAGCTGGCAGGCAGACATAGTTTCATGGGGAAAATTTCCCTAACAGAAATTAACATTAAAGAGGAAGCGAATGTGGAAATAAAATTTGATATCATCAGGAAAAGTGCGAAAGAGAGAGGAAAGGAGAGCTGAGGAGAAACGGACGAGGACACCAAAGGCGAGGGAGAGTGAAAGTTCTGTGTGGAAAATCTGAAATGAATATTTGTTAGAGAAATTATTGCGAGAAATACAACTGAACAGAAAATGGAAACGCGAAAGTAAAAACAGAAGGAACGAAACGAAAGAAAATGGAAAGACGAAAGTGAATTCGAAAGCGAAAACGAAAACGAAAAGCAGTGCAAATGGCCGAGTTAATAAGCTGGAAAATGTGCCCCAAAGACCAACATTAACATTAATGGCGTTAAGTTGAAAGAAAGGTCACCACTGAAAGGGAAACTGGCATGTTTTCACCCAGTTCCCGTTTCCGTTTTTCAGCCTCCATTCGCCATCCACGTTCCTGCCCCACCAGGACAATCGAGTGTGGCCAGAGAAGCCTTTAATTGAAACTAATTGATAAACGCGTTTGTGCCAAGCAGGGGAGACTAGCGGCGGGCATTTGTGGCCATAAATTGTAAACATTTTCCGATTTAATTAAACAGACATTCGCACACCAACATAAATCATATAAAATACTCGTACGCAATTCCATTGAGAAGACTTCACCTTCTGGAGCCCCGTTTTGGATCAGAACTATAAAAACAAAATGGGGCCATTCGAATTTTTTCGCCAAATACTGAAACATAAACCTCCCGGCCGTTTCCGCTTGCCATTAATTACACGATGGGACGGGCACGTGAGTGTTTGAGTGCGATGATAAAATTTGATGGGGGCGCTGACTGCTGATGCTGGTGCTCATGCTGGTGCTGATGCTGGTGACGGACACCGGGTCAGAGTCGAAGTCGGTGTCGGGGATGATCCAACTGACATCCAGAGCACGTTATTAAAAACTGCCCATAAAACCAGCAAAAAAAACAAAGACCCCCCAACGATAAACAGAAACAGAAACGGAAACAGATGCAAAAACAGCAAAAGAAACAGTAATAATACGAGCCAGAGACGACACAAGGAGGTCGCGGATACGGGCGGGTGTCCGTAGGAAAGGCATTGGAAAAGCCATTAACCCATCGTTGCCATCCGACACGACAAGCTGCCATAATAAAAACCATACTGGCAACATTTTTACGGGCAACGAATCGGTAATGCTCTGCGAAAGCGGTTCAAAGTCCTATATTTTGAATTGGCTAAATCATTTCAAGATTCATTTAACGACTCAATTAGATTGCCGTCTTTGAAATCATCTTTAATGATTTTTTTCTTCAGTACTTGACTTGTACAAAATATTCCAGAAAAACTGAGATTTTTAGTTGTTAATTGTGTTTAGTATTTCCTGTTCCAGAAATTTTAGACTATTTTATGACCGATGACCGATGATTTTTCCAATCAAGACGAGTTATCTGAAGTGCTCTGAATAGTTTAAGAATAATTCAATAAAAATTCAATTCAAGATAATTTAGCTTTCTCTTTGGTCTATTCTTATTACTCGACCTCTGAAACTAGTAGAATAAGTCCTTTCGATCCATTTAGGAAAGACTTTCTCCTTTAAGCCATTGGGAATATGCCCGTCTCGGCCAGATCCAGTGGGATAGATGGGCAGACTGCGAAAGAGTGTGTGGAAATCCAGAAGCCGCAGTAACAAACAGTAGTAATAAAATTTAATATTTCCACAGCCTGACAGCCACGGGATTTTCATATCGTTTAAGCATTTCCTTCCGTTTCAACTGATTTGTTCATTTCGCCTCTTCCTTTGTTTTTCCAGTTCCCTTCGATTCACTGCTGCCTCTGGCTGTCCGTTTCTATTTCCCGATGCACTCTTTATAATTGTAGTATGTATATGTTGTTGCTGTTGTTTACTCGTGCTGAAGGTCGAGTCTGCCATGGCAACGGTGCTTAAAAGAACCCTTTAAGCAAGACAGGAAGCTGCCATTAATTGGCCAGCGTCCGGACAAAAGACGCCTATCCAAGTGGTTGGGATCTGAAATGCCTCTGAGCGGGAAGCATATAGAACTGCTTTGTTAGGATGTCAATGCCTCGAAAGGCAGCATATCCACTGGTCTTGAAATGAGGGGGCCTTCAAAAAAAGGCATAGCCAACTGGTTTTCAGGTGGAATGGCTCAGATAAAAGCATAACCACCTGGTTTATACATATATGAACTGCCTTCAGAGGAAACAATCCGAAGTGGTTTAAGCGTGGGACGTTTCTTAAGAAAGCCGTCCACTAGATTGCATGTGAAACACCTCTAGAGGAAGCATGTGGAACTGGTTGGTATGTGGCAAGCTCGCATCCGCAGCCATCGTCATCTGCGGTGTGTTTTGGGTACCCTCAGAGCAGGGCAAGGTGCTTTAATGCTATTCAATATTAAAGCAATCAATTTCCCACACTTTTACCCTTTTCCCTCCCCTGACTACGATTCGGGATGTGCCCAGCCGAGTAGCATTAATCAGGTGGAGGGTATATGCATTCCCTTCCGCTAAAAGATGTATAATATGTAGTGAAGGGAAAAGTAACTAAACACATGGCAGAATTAGCATAATTATTTCTTTATTCAATTCCTGATATTGACATTCATTAAATCGTAACCTTAATGTAATCTCAATTAAGTAAACTTCATGCATTACCAAATGGATGAAATATCTAGATACGCTTTGTACCATTTCTGAAGGTCTATCGATCCCTATTTCGTGAGAATCTCCACGGTTGGGAAAACGAGCAAAAGCTGCCATAAACGTTTCTTACGTTTTAAATACTCAGCGGGGGTTTCTATAGTTACCTACCTAATGTTCCTGCGTCCAATCTCTCCCCACTGATGGTACACCCTCCATATCCATACCCATACCCCCTCCGAACTCGTTCAAGTGGTCAGAGACAGGAATGCCACGCCGATTTCCATTGCGATTCTCGGTGAAGTGGCAGCCAAGCGCCCCACTGGCCCATTGGCGGCCAGGCTACCCATTTCACTGGGTCCCTGTAGTGCAGCAGTAATAGAAGAGCACACACCCACACACAAAAACACATAAACTCAGGGTACAAAAAAAAGAGAATTTGAGTGAAAGGGAAAGAGTATGAAAGGAAGAGAGAGAGAGAGAGAGAGAGAGAGAGAGAGTGAGAGAGAGAAGATTTGTCAGTTGACAGCTGTCAAACAATGGAGGAGCCATGCGGATCGCATATGAATGCATTTTAATAGTGGGACGGTCCGGTCTTGCCTGTTCTGACGGAGGAAAACTTCTAGTTTTTCTTTCACTCCCCACCGCCCCTTCCGACTTTCTATGGTCGCTGTGCAGATGCAGATAAGCCCACCGCTACACAGTGGGTCAAACGGTTAATCTAGCTCACATCGTAAAAAGTAGATAAATAGATATTGTCTTCGTGTTTTTTCGGCGTGTATCAAAGACTTTTGTTGACGAATGCGTTTATTAAATGTTTTACTTTATTTAATTATTAAAAAAAAAAACGAAATTATTGAACGAAACTATTTCGGATGACGAGGAAGCTCGTCAAGTTGGTTACCAACTGATATGCTAGTCTTAGCCAAGACAAGTCTAGACAAGACTATTTTTAAATATATTTTAAATGTACCCTACAGAAGAATGATTCAAACTGTTGACATAAGAAATATTTGGGGCCCAGTTCCACATTGTACACATGCAAACAACCACTTTTATTTTACTGTGCTGACCTTAAACTTAAGCGAACGCAATTTATTTCAATAGTTTCTGTTTATTTATGGAAAGAATACAGTTTTGTGGCACCGGCTGCAAATCGGCGCCAAAACTCGTTGTTGCGCCAGCGAAAACTTTGTGCAAAGCTCTGTAAATATGGACGGCAAAAATATATATGAACAAATATCGACAAGGCAAGGTCCATGATGTATTAAAAAAAAATAATATTTTTCGGGTTTCGAAAATCGACCGCTCAAGCCACTGTACGCTAGGGGAGGGATGGAATACAGAGACCTGCTCGTAAAAGAAAATTTTGCCCTTGGCGAGGGGAGATGACGACATTAAAAAAGCGCTGTTGCTGCTGAATGTTGGGATGGTTCTGGGATGGTTCTTGCTTTACGAGCGTTCAAATTGCATTCATTGTACACACAGAATCACACAGTGACAGACACACTCCGATACACCCGCGCAAAGTTACAGTCACGTCCAGAACTGTATATCATCCTACAAAGAAGCGCGAAATCAACGAAAGTAGCCTCTACATTTTTCATTTCCCTTTTCCGACAGACGGCTCAGGGAAAGTTAGTAGAAAAACTATTACTGTGTCGACTGTTCCCAGCCCGATATTAAGTCGCCAAATCTGTAAAGCAGCCTAACGGAAGCCACCAATATTGTTCATATGCTTATGGACGGCAGCTGCCTTTCTTTCTTCTTTCTATCCAGCTTTCTTTGTTCCGTTTCTACAGCTGCAGCATTTAGTTGGTCTCTCGCGCTCTATCTATTTATCTATCTATCGCTCCAACTCGGCTTAGCAGACGCCCAAGTTGTTCCAGCGCTCCCTTTGGTCCCTTTGGCCAATTCGGACAGCCTGCAATTACACTAGTCGACACAGCATTTGGGCTGTGGCCCGAAATGATTTTTTCTGATAAATTTTGGCGATTTGGTATTTTTTAAGGATATTTGGCATTTTTTATGGTTTAGTTTTTTTTAAATGCATTTTTTAAAATCTGAATTTTTTTTGACAATTTGACAAACCCTGCAAAAGTTGAAAAGTCGGTTTCTCGACTTCAGGTTAGGGTAAGGCACAGTAGCCTTGTTGCCACATAGTCCACATACATATCCATAACTATTCTGAACACTGGTAGTCTCGCTGTAATCAAAAGAAGCACGTGCCAATTCGTATTATACATACACATATGTACCTATCCATATAATAAAAACCAACCAATTTTGTATTGAAATTATTAAATATATAGGAAACTACGCTGTTAAAGAAGCTAAGTAAGTAGCTCAAATAACTTCTTTTAACGCTTTAGATGCTGAAGGGCCGCTGAACCCACAGCTTGCATAAAAGCGTTAGGACAACAAGGATTTTGGCTCTGACTTTCTTGAATCAGCTGCTCAACAGTCAAAAATCAAAAAAATTTTAACGGCAGCCGGCCTCTGGTTAGAAAGAGAGCCCTCGCATTAGCCCTTGAGAAAATACATTTTCGTTATGGGACACATTAACGTTCCGATTAATGTTAGTCCGAGCTCGAGAATCGAATTATTATTCAATTTTTAATATATTTAGAAATCAAGAGCGAACGATCATCAGATTAACAATAGATTGAATAGTAAATCTGTAAATATTTCAACCGGAAAATATATTTACCAAAAATCGATTGGGGACACCATTAAATACATTTAGTTTTGCTAGAGATTCTGAGCATAGATTGGACTTAAAAATAATCACTTCCTTTGAACATATCCATCTACATATTATGCCTTAAAAGGAAATTGTTGGTATTGTTAGTAATTGTTATTTGGAAAAGGGACGAATAAAATGAAAGCTGGCAACACCCTTCCCTGCTGAAATAAATACGATTGTGTATTGAAAAATAATACTCGATTCCTTTGTGTGAAATATTTCACTCCATAAGCGTTGGCCTCCCACACATGTACATATGTACATACATATTAATCGGGAAATTTCATACATGGATTGTAAGTTCTTGGATTCGTTTTATTCCCCTGGACTTTTAATTAACACAACCCCAGCTCCAGCCTCCAGCAACAGCTCCAGCTCCAGCTCACCGGATGCCATTAGCAGCTAAACTGTGGCTGTTGGTGGTGGTAGTGGTGGTTCGCAGGCAGTGGTGGTGGTGACTGTGGTTGCCAGGTCGCAACGAAAATATTTTTCCTCATAACGCCACTTTTGGGGAGGAGATTTATTTGCCTTTAACAAGTATCCACCTCATCGCGGTGGCAGTTGATGGATGGACATACGCCAAGAGTGTATATATCGGTCTCTAAATGAGCCCCGGGGTCCTGTCTTGTCCAGTCCCTTGTCCAGTCCCTTCCCCCTTCCCCTTCCCATTCGCATTCGCAGTCCCTGCCTCGTTACAGTTAGCCATAGATTTTAATTATCATAATGATAATTTTCTTATGGTGAGTGTTGTCGCAGCTGGTTTAGTTTTTGCGTCTATTTAATATTTGATCGCTCCGTCAGGCATGCCCCCGTATTCCCCGGCTCTAGTCTCTGGCCTTGGGTATCCTTTGATGTTGCCCTACCCGCTAATTGGATTGCATCTTTATTAATTAGCCAGTGTCAGGGCCGGGCAAAGCTGGGATGTCTGCCGGGACGATGGCTTTTGGGTCCTCAGAACGGATTAGCTCAGAGCTCTGTTCTATGCAAATCGAGTCGCTGAGAATATAATTATAATATGTTGGCAAAGACAAACAAACAACGGCAGACAGCGGTGGGCTCCTAGCCCCGGGACCAGGCAAAAGAAAAGTTATAGGAAAAGCCAACGAAAAGGCAAGAACACACACACGCACATACACGCTCACACCACACACACACACACACACACACAACCCCATAAAATAAACTAAATTGAGACTGAGCCACGCACAACAAATTGATAAATATGCAAATTAAATAGACTTGCAATCAATTTGCATAAATCCTCGCAGCTAAAAATAAATAAATAAAATTGCAAATGCGGAAAAAATGAAAGGGGTAAGCCAAAAAAAGACGCACAGAGCCTCGCCCGGCCCGGCCCCGCCCAGCACCACCCCGTCCAGAGGACGACCCAGCACCCAAAGGAAGCCGAATGCCAAAGTCGCTTTCAACAACCAGGGATTAATTAGCAGGCAGCCAATTACAATGGGAGGAAGTGGATGAACGGGGTTTTTATGGCAGCTGCCTTGAATATCAAATGCATCGATGATGGGCTATTAATAATAAATATCCTGATATGGGAGACTATTAAAAGCAGTCTGGGCTTGGACCATTAATTCACCTGTACAACAAATGTTTGCCTTGAAGAATGCTTTAACGAGAGATCTCGATTAGTTATTACCATATGACCCCCAGCCGTTGATCCAACAGATAAATCAACTGAGCGTAAAAGCCTTGTTGCAGGAAGCCTTTTTGGAAATATGGGGTCCTATGGGTAATCTCTTCGAAATCCTATTTCAGTGCTTTACTCGTAGTTTACACTTGAAAGTCAATCAGTCACAAAATCAGCTGCAAGTCTACGATTTCTCAGACTCAGACCCAATCCACTCCCAAGTTTCGATACCCCTTTTAAGCTGCCATGCGCAAAAATAAGTAAAGCGAGTGAAGCAAGGCAAAGCTATGAAAATCAAAACAAAACAAAGGAATGGAAAAGACAGAAGCAGCAGGAACAGTTTGTATGTAGGTACACGAATAAAACAGAAAAAATAAACAGGATGAAAGAAAAACAGCTTAGCTGCCAATTGAGTGTGAACAGTTCTGCATATAAATTGGGAGCTGCGGTACGGATGCAAAGATACATTGGTATCCACGCGGAACCATGGATACGGCAATACGGGAATACGGGGATACAACTACAAATGAGGGGAGAGGGATAAGGACAACAAGGACAAGGACGAGATCAAGATTTGTTTCGTTTCCATTTCCGTGACCATTTGCCAGAATTCTCGCTGGTGTTTATCCAACTTCCTCCACCAGGCCCCATCTGCGGACCCTTCCGGAGGGGCTGGAGGAGGGGCTGTTTATCAGCCTGTACATTATTTGTACACACGATTGCCTTTCGCATATTAAAGACGAATTCATAATAAATACGAAAGCCTTTCTCCGGCCCATATCTCGAGCAGCAATCAGATTTCGTTAGCTTTTTCCGACTTTCATATAGGGGAGACTGGGAGAGACTCCCGTTGTGCACGCGTAAGATAGCTCTTTAAATGATGCTTCAGCTGGTACTTTCAAGAATTTCCCAACAATTCTGAATACGGAAATCAGTTCTGAGAAAACGAAAGCAGCTGAAACCTTGCTTTTGCATATCGAAAGTTCTCTGGAACTAAATGCAGACCATTAAACAGCTCTTGTAACCATAGCAAGGGTGGGAAAACACATTTTTTCCACCATTGCCGAGCACTGCATCTAAATGAGAACAGAACACTTATTCAGAGAAAATAAAAGGAGATTATTAAGCTGTTTATTGGAATGCTCTTAGAGCTCTTGCAATGCTGCCGTCAATTTCCCATCGCTACATTGAAATTATGAAAGACCTGCCCAACACTGCAATGTTTTCAGTATAACAGGAGGTAATCAGCGGAAACCGAGGGAGTCACAAATTCATTTTCCTTAAATTGCATCCATAAAATCCCCCTCTTCACAGGTTTTATCAATCGATGGAGTCCAGCACATCGTACTCCAATTCCAATACCCTGCAGATGCCAGCGTTGCCCAAAACTGCAAGCAATTCAGGGAACTGAGCGAGCGGTAATCAGCGACAGCAACGAGGTCATCGAAACCCAGTCGATTGTGTTGTGTGGTGTGGCACCAGGAGGGCCACAAAGTACTCAACGCACTTGAGTGTCCATTTACGCCTCGGCGGAGAGACAAAGTCCAGGGAATACCCGAGGCAAGGGCACGGGGAAAGGACACGGTGGTCAGTCCCAGCCTTGTCAGTAAGCAAATATGGCTATTATCATACTTTCATGCCACAGGCATACATGACATGTTGACAGGATACAATTGCGTTTCAGTGCTTGATTCAGCTGCAGTGTTTACGGATGAAACCGCACACATCACGCAGAGCCGCCGCCACTATCCCAAGCATGGGGCCTTCCTCCATGAGCGCCTTGCACAGAATCTTGATCGACATAGTCTTCTTGTACGACTTCTGCGGGCTTACCGAAGAGCAGATCCTGCGGTGAGGACAATTCCGATTCAGTCCGGGTGAATATTGGGGTGTAGCGCACCTGAACCATTCCGGAGCGCTTCTCACAGGTTGCCATAGTTCTGATGGTGGAACCGCAAAGGTGGCCTTTGAGGTACTTGCTATTCACGTCCATGCGACCGGCGATCAGGGTGTGTACTACATGCTGTCTAGGACATCAAACGCATGGTCGCACCAGACCGGACATGCTCAGAATATCCTGCATCTCCACCTGGAAAAAGCGATTGGGACGGCAGCCGGGGTTCTGGCCGATCTGCTCCCATGCCGGGCTTTCTCATTGATGCCAGGTGCAGTGCATCGATCTTGGAACGGCTGAATGGACAATTGAAGAGGGACACTACTCCAGCATCGTAATGCAGCGACCGCTCATCTCGGCCGACGTGAACACCATCCACTTGACGTCCACATTTTCGCATCCAGGTGCGTCCCCCACAACCCAACGGCGGACGAAAGCCCATCTGCCACCAATCCTGTGGCAGCTTGACCGGAACATCTTCCAGATCTTCCATCTACTATTACTGCTGAAGTTTCTTTTAAGGCTAATGGGGCTGTTGGCATCCATCTTCATCTCGATCGTCAAACTCTGGCTTAAATCTATGAGGTTCACATCAGAGCTAGAGTATTGTGGATAACTGGTTTGGGGACCCCTAGCCAAGATCGGGTAGCTGTCCAAGTTGTAAATGGTGTCCATTTTCAAACACCTGTTCACGGCTCTTTTCGAAATGAATTCAGAATTGAGCTACTCCTAGTAACTTTCCTTAAACAGTTAAAAAAAAACACTTCCCACTTCTAAGTAGCGATATGTAAGATCAAATTTCTCTAAGAACAGAGTCCTTCTTAATGTTTGGTGACGCTCTGTCATTTACATTTAGTTATTTTGTTCAGCGACCTATATATGTATATACATATATGTATGTATATATATATATATATGTATGTACATACTTATATATATTTTTATCTTTAAGTATACTGAGTATACTGGGGCTAATTCTTGCCGGACTTGTAGCCAACTAACGCGGAGACTGTGGGGCCAGCCGTTCAATTACGAAAGTTTTCTGCCCTGCGAAGTTAATAACATTTATCGTTCCCCATAAAACATATCCTGCGGGTGGATGCGGGTGAGACGGTGTCTAGCGAAAAGTTGTTGCAACAAGTTGAACCTTTTTTTCCGCATTGCCAGTCGTCTCGCCTGTCGTTTCCGGTTGCCCAACCAACAACAAGACAACATTGACTTATTCCCTATACACATTCGGCGTGTGTGCGTATTGGTGTGCGAGTAAATATCTATGTATGTATGTATGTATGTACATATATGTGTATGTAACTATGAAATATGTTGTTGGGGCTGTTTGTGCGCCAGCTTGGGGCCTTCTTTGCTTAATAGTTGAGCAATTCTTGTAAGTACATCAGCTTCTGCGTTCTGCCCCGCTATGCGCCCACCCACGATGGCCGCACCACACGCACTCTCAGGAAATACTGAGGCGAGAGCTGTTTCCTCTCTGGAATTCGATATCCGAGACGGACCACTTGACCTGTGGATAATCTGTGGAAATGCACTGCTAAAATTGCATTACAATTCGCCGGCTGCTTTCTCCCCCACATCTGATTTTGCCATTAGATAATTAATAGCTGGCGTTCGACGCATTGACCGCCTAATGCTCAACTGAATTTCCTGCTGCGGAGGCATACCACTGTCCAAACATTAATCGATGTGAGATCTTCCCTTTTCTCGACTGGCGGCAAGTCTAAGTGAAAAAATAGACCGGATTTGATTAGCACCAGAAATTTAAATATGTACATATGAATGTATGTGGATACGAGAATGGAAAGGCCTGTTCAGATTATGCAGCTAGTGAATGGCTCTAGAAGGAATGGCATGGAAAGGCTTTTCTCAGAGTGGGGAAAAGAAGACAGGGCGATTCTTTCGCTCTATCTCTCTGCCATTGGGTGGTCAGGTGGGTTGTTTACTGTTGCACTGGAAGGTAACCTACAACATCAGCAACAGGAGCAGCAAGAAAATCAAAATCATCCATCGCCCGCGGCCGGCTAGCATGAAAGTTGGGGGAAAGCCTGAAAGCACGAAAGCCCCAGCACGAGAAAATCCAGGAAAAACATGAAAAGTTCACCCAGAAACAGTCCCAGTCCCTGTTCCTGTCCCGCAAACAGTCCCAGTCCAGGTCACAGAAACAGTCGGAGAACCAGCACAACCCCAAGGACAAGCATCCCCTCAATCTTCTTGTAATTTTTACCTTTTTCAAATGCAAAAAATCGAATGAAATTTTCACAATTTTTTATTTTTTTTCCTTTTCTGTTTTACCTCCGATTTTCACTTTGTATTCAAGCTTTGAGTTTTGCCGTCGATCAATACGAGATTTGATGGTTGGAAAATTGATGGGGGACTCCATTCCCCATCCCACATGATCCATGCTCCATGCCCTGCGCTCTTCTTGTTTTTACCACGTGCAAGGCTGAAACGATTGCAATGACAGATGCGGACTATTAAAGGTGAAGCGCACACACATACACACACACACACACACACACACACACACACATACACACAGAATCGGCAGTGCCTCATTCAAGACAAATTTTTGGTGTATGCGTGCAGTGAGCCATTTTATGTTAACAACTTTGTTGGCCCAAAGCGTTTCTCATCATCCGAAGCAGCAGAATCAGCCGCAGCACCAGGATTCAGTGATACAGGGATACAGGGATACCGGGATACGATGACGGGATACAGCTTCGGTGTGTGTTTCCTTTGGCATCATTACGTTCATCATTAACAACTCGTCAGCGTGATGATGATGTTGATTATATTGAAGTGAGTGCCATATGTTATCCTCATACACACGCTTGCACATATGTATCCAGAGAAAGACACTGACAAAGAGAGCGAGAGAGAGGGAGAGAGAAAGCGGCAGACAAAGATGGACACACAGTCAGAGAAAGAGACAGAGACAGAGAAAGAGACATACATTTTGGTGGCAAGAAATGGCACAAATCAACAACCAGCAAACTGGAAGCTGCCACAGGAAGCACGCAGCAGCAAGGTCGCAAGGGGCAGGCAGCACGCAGCGTGGGGTGCCACGGTGGCAACAACATCAAACGATAAAGGCAAAAACAAATCAGTTTTTTATTTAACGTTGGCCCCATAAAAAAAGGGCAAAAAGCACTCACCGAAGGAGCGAAAGTTTATGAACCATAAAACAGAATGGAACGATGCATAGGCATGCGATTTTCCTTTTTTGCTCACCTGACGGATAGGGGATAGCACCCCAACACCCGCTGGTCCCCCGGCACCTGTCTCACACCCGCTGGTTGGGTTCTTTGTATATCATTCACTGCTGTTTAAAATCCCGTTAGATTTTGTCCATTTTCCATTTGTGTTTTAAGCTCGTTTTAACATTTACAAATGTAATAAAATATTGCCTAGCACTTGGCAGGGAAACGTAGCCTTTAAGGATCATTTCAGTGAGACAGACAGAAAGAGAGACAGAGAGAGAGAGTGAGAGAGAGAGAGCAAGGATTGGAAGGGTTATTTTTGTATACGAGTTCATAAAAGGATCACCCCTCTGCATACGCTTTTTTCATGCTGTTTCAAGCTATTATTTTGAAAGCGCTCTCTTGGTTTCCCCCTTCTATTAAGGATATGCATAGTCCTGAATTTGTATACCTTGCATAGCTTTTGAATAGCTTTATTCATCATTTGGATCGCAGAAAATGGTCATCGACTGAGAGAGCATCGACTCGAACTGAATTGAAGACTTTGAAACTGTGTTTTCAGAAAGAAAATGTCCTAAGGCCTGGGTTTCCAGGGAAATACAAGTATCCATCCTCCATTTCAACGAATATTGACATTATTCTTCTATAATCAAATATTTACGAGTTTCCATGAATTCCAAAATATAAAGTCGCAAAATTAACCGCTTAAATAATCCCTGCTAAGCGATAATTGCGTCTGAAGAATACCTCCCCCTATCCTATTTATTTGAATGTCTGCGTGTATCAAAATACGTGTATATTCTATACAAAAGAATATGCTTTCAATTTTTATTTATTTTTTACTCTCGCCCACTCCCAATCTCAATCGTACTCCAACATCAACTTTCGCTCCCCCCTTCACATTCACATTCACTTTTACTTTCCCCACTCCCATCCTGTTTATCTCACTCCTCATTTCTCTTCCACTTTCTCTGCAGCTGTCTCTTTTGTTTGCTCTCGTCTCAAGCTGAGAATATTTCGTGGCTCGTAAAATTCTGTATATAAAATGTAAACAAAAGCCGAAACGAGAACTGCGCTCCCTGTCGCTGCCCGTGTCCCTGCCCCTTTGACTCTCTCTCTCTCTCTCTCTCTCTCTCTCTCTCTCTCTTCTTCTCTCTATCTCCTTCTCTCTATCTCCTTCTCTTTATCTCCTTCTCTCTCCCACTCTCTCTTTTCGCTCTCTTAGTACTCCGAATTATGGCCCGTTAGGTAACCAGAAAAAGCGCAAACGAGCTCCGTCTTCTCCTTCATCTTGTTTTGCTTTCTGCGGCTTCTGTCAGTTTTTTCGACAGTCATTTTGGGTATCCGTGTGTGTGTGTATGTGGTTGTGTGTGGGCGAGAATGTGTATAAATATCGCCTACATATACATATGTGCGTGTGCGCCAAGGAGCTCTTTCAATGCTCAATGTTAACGCACTTGCAAGCATTAATTAAAAAGTTAGGGGTCAGACCGAGACAGAAATGGGGAGAGGGACAAGGACAAAAGGCACGAAGAGAGGCAGACCATCTGCACGACTTGACCATCTTGTGGTATTTATACTCGTAGGAGACTCCGAAAAACCGAAAATAAATATTTAAAACTTTTTGGAAAATCTCTTCTTGATTTTACTCTAAATTGTAGACTTCGTTTCAGTGAGCTAAATTAAAAAGCCAGGATCATTTCAAAAAATCCTCCACTCAATACCCAAACAATGCTTCAGTAAGGATCCTGGATCTGCCAGGGTATCTACAGCTTATTTTGAGAACTTTTTATAAGTGTAATCAACGGCTTTTTGCTGCTACATAATTTGCTTAATCTTTTCGGGTCCTGTTTTCTGCTGGGTTTTGTGCGTCTGGTATTTGCTCCCGCTGTTGTTGGTGTTTATTGTGGGAAATAGTTGACTTGCTATTTATCAGAGGTCCCTCCACACCCGCCGAAAAAAAAGCGCAGGACAAACATGCGGGTCCGGGGGAGACTCGACCGGAGTCAGGGAAGCAAAGCCCTTGTGGGTCATGGAAACTGTGCGTAACTATAATTAATTTCATTTTAGACTTGTTGGCAAATAAACGAGCAAACGAAGCGGTTCGTCCGGGCTGGAGCTGCGGCTGGGGCAGGGGCTGGGGTTGTTTCTTATCCCTTCCCCAGGAAACCCATCCAGAACACGGCATCATCCACAGCCCAAAACCCAAATGCCACCTCCCAGCAGCCACCTTCTGCAACACAGGACTAGCAGAACCTGCTTTGAGAACTATTTTTGACATCGTTCTCGCTGTTGGCTCTGCACTTTGCCAGCATTTGACTGCCCTGCTCTCGACGCCCCCAGGACCATGTACTCTTTTTCAACCATGTCCTTTTGCTTTGGAAACTGTTGCTCGTGCTGCGGGGACTCCATTTTGAGTCGAGACTTCAGGTCTTCGAAGAGGCAGCAGCGACTCGGACGAAGTCTGGAAATGGGACTGGGATTGGGGTACGGATACGGATACGGTACCCAGAACCCTTATCAAAAATTCAACAAAATTATTTTATATCCCAGAAATTATTGATTCATCTTGAATGCTGAATCATTTGCTTCAAATTCTTCGGAGTTAGTTATCCCTCCGCTTAATCGCCTCGAACTCATCAACTTTCAGTCCGCGGTAAATATTTTATTTAATTTTGCTGTCCAATGTTTGCGAGACTGATACTCTCTCTCGAAATTTATTTCAAGGCAACGACTCAGAGACTTTCTTCAGCTTTCTGCTTATTAAGAACTTATTAGGCTCGACTCGAATTGCTTCAATTTCATCCAAGAACTTTCGAATTTGTCAGCCGACGCTCCACACGCTATTTTAATACTATTTGCTCAGTTTGGATGGAGACATTTGAAGACGGCGTTTTCGAAGTCGTGAGAAATCAATAAAATAGACTTTGCCTAAATATCCGTATTTCCTGGAAATAAGTTCTTCCACATCTGCGATACGATTAGTTGTTATTTTTAGTTATTTTGTTTTTAGATCTGAGGGTTAGGTATCTGAAATATCTGAGGGAATTCATCAGGCCCAAAGGGACGAAGTAGTTGAGCATCTGGCATTCTTAAAAAAACCAGCACTGAAATTCTCTCAAAGTTCCTGTGCCAGAATAAGGCCTCCGCCACCCTTGCCACTGATTGCTAATACGCGCTCGGTTGTCCTGGTGGGACAGTTTTGGCAGAACAAATCCAAAGTCCATTCCACTTTCCCCTACTAAATACTATTTAGTCACGTTAAATCCACTTAAATTGTTATTTATGAAAAACACTCTACAAATCGGATCATAAATAAATGAAAACAAACCATATTTCAAAATGGATTTGATTTTCTCAAACAAATTTGAAGAATGCTTCACAATTTGAGCCCACAATTTCCTCCAAACTTGTTCAAAATAAAGACTGAAGACAGGAATTCTTTCTAAGGTCTTTACATACTCGTTCGTAGCTCTGACGATCGAAAAGGATATGATCCGCGGCAAGGGTTGCAGCTCTGCTTTTATGTATACCCGGTCAGTTCATATGCGAACGAATGCTTACAAAAAAAACTTTACGTAAATACACGTAAGCGACGGAATTGATATCAGAGCCGATGCTGCATGCACTATATCTCTGCGCTAGAGTACGAATTATTAGTTGCGTTATCGACATTTTAACAGAGCGAACCACTGTTAAGTTAACAGCAGTCAAAATCAGCTGTTTGCTGGCGAGAAACACGCTTTTTTCCACAGAGTAATTATGCTCGGTACTCGAAGAGTATAGGGGTATATTAGATTTGTGGGGATAACGGATGTGTGTAACGCCCAGAAGGAAGCGTTTCCGACCCCATAAAGTGTATATATTCTTGATCAGCATCAATAGCCGAGTCGATATAGCCATGTCGGTCTGTCCGTCCGTCTGTCCGTCCGTCCGTCTTCATTTGCGCCTATATCTCAGAGACTATTAAAGCTAGAGCAACCAAATTTTGTATCCAGGCTTCTGTGTTATCACACTACTCCGAATGTATTTCAAAATTTCGCCCCGTCCACTTCCGCCCACACAAAGAACGAAAATCTGTGGCATGAACAATTTTGAAGATACGAGAAAACTAAAAACGCAGAATCATAGAGAATGATCATATCTATCAGAGTGTTGAATCTGGCTCTGATCGGATTATTAATATAGCCACAAAGAAGAAAACCATTTCGAAAGTCATCGTTCCCTCTCGCTCTCTCTCACACGCGAGCCCATCTGCTTTGCCCATTCGTATTTTTTGACGCCTAGTTCTCAGAGACTATAAGAGCTAGAGCAACCAAACTCTCTATCCTAACTCCTGTGATATCAAACCAGCACGAGTTTATATCAAAATTTTGCCACGCCCCCTTCCGCCCCCACAAAAGACGAAAATCTGTGGAATCCACAATTTTTAAGATAAGAGAAAACAAAAAACGCAGAATTATGGAAAATATCTGGATCATATCGGATCATTATTATAGCCAGAAGGAACAAATTAAATTTCAGTGGCTACCAAACGGCAGCCAAGAGATTCTCTTTCTCTCTCGCACACACTTCCATGTCTCTTGTATGTAGTTTTACATGTGTATGTAAAAATGTAGCAGCCGAAGTAAAAATTATATGTAGATAAAAATGGAAACAGATAACTTCTAAAATATAAAAATACAGCATACGGTTCAACTTAATTTTTTTAAATTTTCCATTTTGGCCAAAATTTAATTCGTCTCTTTTGTGAACATATAAAGTAGAGCCGCGGCCATTGCCGCGGCTCACAACGTTCCCTCTCGTTTTTCTCTAAGTTTAAAGTTAAAAAAAGTGGTTAATTGACCAATTTTAGTGCGGTTTTTACAATGAATTAAAATCTAAGAGGTTTTAAATATATTCAATGCATTGCCCATTGGAGCTATTGTTGCTGATTGAGAATTTATGCATTTACTTTACATCCACCACGAAACTAATATTTGTATCTTCGAGTACCGGATATACAAAGAGGTAAAATTGGGATGCAATTTTTTCCACAGGCAGGCATTGTATATGAAATGCCAATTTTCCTTTAGTTTTTGCTAAAATAAATCAAGTTACTGTATCGAAAAATGTATTCCGAATGAATCAACTTGGGTGAAAGTTCTACATATTTAAGTTTTCGAAAGAGCTAAGGACTTGGAATGCAACAGTTGGAGAGCAGCTCGTAGTTGGTAGAGCCGCAAGTCATCCCGAGCAGATTCCATCAAATATGCATGGCCCATCATTATCATCATCCTCCAGCGAAGCGCTGTGCTGTGCTGTCCATTTGAATTATGCATGCATAGACAGCTGAATCGGACGAAAAAGTTGTGGAGACTACGGATGGGTGCGGATATGGGTCTGGGACAAGGGATCGTTTTCATCGGCAAGGAAATTAGATTTCCCCCACAACAATGCCAGCGGGTTCTGCTCTCTCTCTCTCGTCCTCTGCTGTCCTGTCCTATGTGTGAGAGGGTGTGCATCTGTATCTGTGTGTGTATGTTGAGCCAGTGCACTATGGGGAAAATTTCCATTTTTCGGGTATTTAGTCATTTTTTCAAAGTATTAAAATTGGTAATTTTTTTGTGTTAACATCTTAAGAAAATATTAAACTTTAAAATTCTATACAAAAAATGTTATATAACAGATCAATGTTAAGCCGATCCGCTGTTAAAGTCAGCTGTTCTGTTAAAATGCGCGTGCTCTAAGATTGCAATATTTTTGTTGCCCATTTTCAAATTGTTATTACTCAAACGCGACACATTCTTTTTGTATAATTTAAAATGGATATTAATCACACCGGTTTGTACTATGTGTTGGTTGTACTAAAACTTTGTATTTGTCCGTGTTTTATTAATATAGTGTAAAAGTAGTAAGTGTTGTCAAAGGTCATTTCTTGGAAATAAATTTCAAGTTTGTAGAGGTCTACAAAATGACCACCAGGTTTAACCAGTGTACGTCCTAGTTCATGTTCTAGCGCCATTAATTGTGATTTATATGCAGTTTGTCTCAATGTGCAATTTCTGCAATATTTGCGCAAATTAAATTTTTGCAATTGACTTCCAGTTATCAAACGCGGAGCAGATTGATGTGTGGAATAAGGAGAAGGGCAACTACAACCAGGAAAATGCAATTCTTGATTTTTTTAAGAAGAGATTATATAAAAATATTAATGTTCTAAAATATGTATCATATTTAAACAGCAAAAGTCAATTTTGTTTGCCAAAATTTGAAAAAATGCAACCAGACCAAAAAATATTTTGGAAAAAGCATTAAATTTGTGCATCAGCACAACAAAATTATACAATAGCAATTCAAATGGGAAGAATAATCCAAATATTGGACGTCCAAAGTGGGCTTACTGATTGAAAGGTGAAGAAGCACAAAAAAAACAAGCAGCAGCTCTATCAAATGCTCAAGAGTGCAACGTCTGTTTGTTGATTTCCCTGCCTATTGATGTTTTAAACCTCTTATGATGTAAAATTGAAGGACCAGATCAAACTTTTGATGATTTTGAAGAAGAATTTGACGCTATATTTTTTATGTGTGATAAAGATGTTGAAAATGAGGAAAATGTCTTTTAATATTATTTATTATTTCTTTAGCTCCTGAGTTTGATCAAAATTATGGTTTTCCAAAAGTCAAACTTTATTTTTATGTATAATAGAGCATTATAGTTAATAAATATTAGTATAAAATTGAATTTCATTTTATAAAAAAAAAAAAATAAAAAATTTTTTTTATGGGTGGGCGGTGACACGCCCACTTTTCCAAAAAATGTTTCTAGGGGCTTACATAATAACAACAAAAAAAAACCGCATCGAAAAATCTTGCTTAGTTTAGGAGTTATTAATTAATACCCGAAAAATTGGAATTTTACCCATAGTGCAGTGGGACAAAACGGCTTAAGTGTTTTGCCAGCCACCTTTTTACTCGATTTGCATAATGGTCGCGGTGACTCTCCGCTGAAAAATATGCTACAACTTTTATCAACCGCCGCACTATGGTCCAAATGACCACTTTTGTTGGCCAAAACCTAATTTCTAAAAGTTAACAAAACACCTTAGTTTTGACCATTCTGCATTGGAAAAAGAGTGACCTTTAAAGTTGCGTACCAGAAATTTCGATAGATGGCGCCCCTTTCGATAAATCTGCTCTGAAACCCAGCTGTTATTATCGAAAAGCATGTGCAGTAAAAAATTGCACATTTATTACAATTTTAAATCTTTGATAAATTGGAAAAAAAACCATTAACTGATCAAATTTTTGTTATGAATTTTAATCAGAAGGGTTTGTATTACGTGTTTTGTAATGTGAACCGTATATAATAATTGTGCTGACTTCGTAATAGTACCTTAAAGTGAGCCGTTAAAAATGACCCAAGATTTAATGAAAACTAATTTTTGAAAAGGTATACAAAGTGAGTCCCACCTAGTCCCACCTTGAAACCTATTGTGGGTCGTAGATTAGTAAATCCTTGTTGAAATGTATATAGTAAAAAATGCCACATTTTACCACATTTCTTAAAATTTGACTTAATAGATTTTAACCTCAAATGTATCGAATTTGAATTTGAAAGCCTAATAATTTCCAGACGGTAAGCTGAAGCTACAAAGTGTTTAGGTCCGATTTATAGATGCATTTATGTGCTTTTCAGACTTGCACAGTTGAATACAACCAGATGTGAGATACTTGAGTTATGCTAAAAAAAGAAGCACTACCTCTGAAAAAAATGTAATAAAAAAAAGGCGGTGCCACACCCATTTTTTTTTTTTGCAAATCCACTTCCTTTTGATTATATCTATCCAATACAAAAAACGAAATGAAAAAATCTCTTTCCGTTCGCAAGTTATTAATTTTGGCCAACAAAAGTGGTCATTTGGACCATAGTGCGCCGGCGCGCCGGAATGCGTTCGAACGACACTTTCTGCTGCGGAAATGATGCTCGTTGTATGTCTGTTTGTATGTGTGTAAAAGCAGACAGACATAGAGACAGTTGATGTTCGATCTCCCAAAGTGCGTTCGAATAGTCGCAAATGACGTGTGTGTGTGTCGCCTTGGGAGAATTAACTTTAATTATTTATTTATTCAAATGCTTGGTTTGGCTTCTAAGCCGGCCACCTTTCTGGGGCGAAACGGAAGGCACCGTCTTCAGATGGAAAAAGTCAAAGGAAAAGCCCTAAAAAAAAGGGGCACTGATAAAGGAACAATTTTTCAACATTTTTCCCTTTTCTCCATCACCTTAAGCGGCTGGCATGCGGAGCTCTAGACACAGAAATAGAAAGTGACACGCGCAAATTACTTAATCCGACTTTCCGAGTACTTTGGTCTGAGACAGACACAGAGAACTGGGCATAGAGAGGAAAAAGTAGAGGAAACCTGGGGCAAAGAGGCAGTTAAAATGGGGCAGAGAGGCACCAGAGCCGGGAAAGGAGAAACCTTCGTCTGGGGTAAATGCCGGCACGTACTTTCTGGTCCTTTGATCTAATTTACCAAGCATTTTCAGGTATTCCAACTTTGAATGCCAAAACGAAACCCAAGATGACAACAACAACGGCGGGACAAATTTCCGAAAAAAAATTAAGGAAACGTAAACGAAAATGAAAATGGTGATGTTAAATAAAAATAGCCCCAAGACCCCTCCAGCCAGCGTCAGGCCGTCTGTCTGCCCGTCTGTCTGTGCGTCTGCGTGTCTGTTTGTCTCCGCTGAGCCTTGGCAGTTAATCAATGAATAGACGCACCCACAGCTGCCGCAGCAACCGACTCCTGCCACAGAGTAGACCTTCCCCGTCCACAGCCGAACTGTGGCACGGCAATTACATCAAAGGGAAACTGTTGGCCAACAGCCCACGTAATATTTCAGCGGGGCTGGAGACAGACCCTCTAAAATTAACTAAATAGCAGACCAGCACACCACCACCAATACTACCACCCGGCCCATTCACAACATGAAAAGTCACTTAATAGTACAAGGACGACGACTGGAGACTGGAGACATCAGGAGAGCCACAAGGATGCTCTCAAGGCTAGCCCGGAATACACGAGAGCAAGAGAGGAGTCCCTGGTGTCCGGCAGGTGCCAACTGGCCAAAGTGTTCATCTGCTTCTGCTTCGCTTTTTTATTATAACGAATTGCATTTTATTGCTCAGTAGCAGAACAAGCCGGGGACCCAGACCAGAACCACCAACCTATTCAAGGCAAAGAAAACGTAAAATGTTGAGCATTTGACTAAATTGTTTCATTTTGCGGTGGAACAAAGTCGAACTGACGGTGAAAAAGGACGAAACAATAACTTTTCAAGTGAGGTGGCACCTCGGGGGCCCTGGGGTTTTGTGGGAGGGAAAGCAAAATGAGAGAGAAATGAGTTCTAAAGGACAACGCAGATTAATGGAGCTAATAGATTTGCTGAATAAAATTTGATTATATTCATATTGAAACTTAGGCTAAGAAGCTGGTAGTTGTCATGGCTTCCGGAATAGTGGATTAAGTTCTCAACTCCCTAATATTCTTAAGATATGTATATGTACATATGTATGTACTATGCATATTTCGCGAAATAGTTTCATTCAGTTGTGGTTTTAATTCGGGAAATTTTTTTGGGGCAAAGACCAAGGGTTACCGTCCCTTGTTATTAATCCTGCAATTTTTTAGATGAAATCAAGAAAATTAATCCCTTCAACTGCAACTTCCCAAGTTCTAACGTTCTGGAATAGGTAGTGGGACTTTTATAAGTTGTAAGATAGCCTTAACCATTTAACTGTTTCGTTCGTTCATAATATTGGGTATTCTTTCAAATCTCTGCCAATGCAATGCTGAGCAACTATTGGTGGCAGCTTTAAAAAGTGAATCTCCTCTGATTCTTAAGATTCTGTAAGATGATGACAGGCATCGATTTATGGGCTCTATCGATTCCAGTGTTGGGCAACACATTGTGTGGAAAGAGGCAAAAGCTGTCCTTTTAGCCTTCCCCTTGCCTTTCGCTGAGTAAAGGGATCCCCACGTAGACGCTGTTGCTTCTGTTTGGATTCTGCTACTGTGACCCTGACATGGCCCAGCACTCTGTGCCCGTCCATGTCCATGTGCAGCTGCCCGAGCTTATCCGCAGACCGGACGGAAAGCCCAGATAAGAAGAAGTAAAGAGGGCGGCGGAGAGCAGAACAAAGCTGGCATAGAAAAGTGGGAAAATTGAGTTGAAAACTGTTCATGGCACACACTTCACAGGCAACGCAAATTGACAGCTGTCAATCAACTGCTCGAGCTCATCCGAACCGAGTCTGGCCAAGGTGCCCGCCCCACGATGATGATGATTATAATGTTTATGATATTTATGATGTTCATGATGCTCATGATGATGGCGATTACGACTTCAGGTGCTGGGATGCACTTGAAATTGATTAAGCGGCTGCTGGATCTGTTTTCCTGTTGCTGAACTTCCATCAAGATAGAAAATCGGACTGCAATGATTGCCCTCCAAAAAAAAGGGAGGACAATTATTTCGGTTTTAGTATTTCATTTCCGACTACGAGATACGCTATACTCAGGGTATACTTAGTCCAAAGAGCCCGCCATAGTAGCTATCCCACAGGAGAGCATCCAAAATAATAAATATATGTATTGCAGAGGTAAACCCATTATTATTCTGTGTATTACGTACATGTTCACAAAGTCAGCAAACCCTTGAATCCCACTGGTACGCGATAGGAAAAAAGGAGGAAAGGGATAAAAGTGCAAACTTTGGTGCTTGGAACTACTTTCGCAAAGTATTTCATTGACGGAAAAAGCAGGGGAGAACTACTTGTAGCCCACTCCACCACTTTGAGCAACTTTCGCAGAACTCTGGCACCCACTTGACAACTTCCGGCCGTGTCTATGTCCGTAAAAACATGCTTCCAGCTGCAAAAGAGAGGGAGAGAGAGAGAGAGACGGCCTGGCACTCTCTGCCGGTTATTAAGTTTATGGACATTAACTTGCGGCCAAATAAAGTTGATGTTTCGTTTTGATTGACTTCAGAGGATACGACCTTCGCCCCAGTCGGCCCAGCCGCAATCCATACATGATTAGCATTGGACTCTGTTTCAGCACGAATCGATCTTGAATGCATCCATCCACATATGGTGGCTGGATGTCGTCTCTCCCTGCAATAAGATGAGGCAGGAAAAGAGCATTGGGAAAAAAGCATTGAGAAGACAGAAGTTTTCCGCACCCCCCACCCTGATATTCTTAATTTCAAAATATTACCCCTAAAATTTAGCATGTATACGTATACTTCATTACTGCTTGTAATATGAATACCTATGTAGTATTATTATATGTTAATAAATATGTATGTCTATAAAAAAAACTTTTGTATGTATAGCATAGTATAGTATAGCTTACCATAATTAGCCCTCCCCACAATTAACTCCCTAGACGACGAAGAGGTAACCTATTTTATCCACCAACATACCTTGTATAGAGAATCTTTCCAATATTAATCCCATAAATGTTTTTTTAAATATCAAAACCAATATTCTTTTCTTCAATTTTTTTCAGTGTATCTCTGTGTCTCTGTGTGTAGCAAAACCAACAAACCCCCTTCCCTGCCCCACTAATAACCAATAACCAATTAACAATCCGATCAGACAATCAAATTACAATCGAAATACAACAAACAATACAGTCTAATCCAGTTAAATATCGTAAAATACCGTTCAATACAGTAACTTTAGTCACAGCACTCCTGGCTATCCGAAACCACAAAAAGAAACCCCATTGCGAAGAGAAATTAACTTTTCAAGTGAAAAACCAAACATCTTGGTTGCAACGTTGCAAAGCGTATGCAGCTAATGTATGAGAGATATGTATATGTACATATGTATGTAATTTATTGACCAAACCAAAAGCAAAGGAAAAAGCAAAAGCAAAATCTTCTAGATATTGGTGTAACCGATTGAACATCAGACGCACAAAACAAAAAAGCCATCGAAAACGGATCAAACACGCAGCTGAAAGACGAGAAGGAATAACCACCCAAGGATATCGTTGACTAGCAAAGGATCTGCGGGTGCAGACACATAACGCCATGCGCCATGTCAAAACTTCGGCATTACAGGTCCATGGATCAGCCCAGCAGCAGCGGCTGCGTGGCCATCCGCAAGAAGTTAGCAACATTCATCTCAATATCCTTCCTAAGACATCAAAAACAGAAGCAAATCAGATTCAATTTTTATGCTTTCCTCTTCTACCGCTACTGCTCTTTTCAGCACTTCTACAATTTCCTGCCTTGGCTTGAACTTTCCACCTCTTCCACTATGCTATAACACTCTATATCTCACACTTAACTTTACCACACTACAAGCTTGGAGCTTTCTTCGATACTTCTCCTACGCATGTCCCACACAGCTTTTCCTGCATGTGACTTTGTAAATAAAAGATACCAGAGTATAAAGCTTACATCTGTGAGCTTTCAACGTACAGCGTACAACCTTCAAATTGAACTTTGAGCCTACAACCTTGAGTGCTGAGCTTGGAGCTAGAGCATATTTATAGCTGAAGCTCTCACTTAAACAGCTTTCAGCTGTTGCTTCTGATGCAGCGGCAGCAGTCCATTTGCATCCCCCGACCACAAAAACATCACATCTTTTTGTATGGCTGCCGCCTCTCCAATCTATAGCCAAGGAGATCTGCACAAATACCTATAGCTATACTATCTGTCAATAGATACTCGTATACCAACATGTGTGTGTTCCGCGCTGAGAGTGTGCTCGTCTCGTTGCAGGACTATGACAGCAGTATGCTTTGTGTGCAACCTGCCCATCATGTCGCACCAGGTGGGTCTGGTGTGGTCAGGTGGGAACGGCTGGGACGACCTCGTCCGCGAACAGGTGAGTGGACTCTCTCCAGGATAGCCATCAAATTAATGCTTGTTTGCTCATCTGACCCGTTAGCTGGAGGAGTCAACGATCCGCCAGAGATTAGGCGGACGTCGCGATTCCGCCGCTCAAATCACTACCCCACCGAGTACCTCCCCTCCGCCAGGACTTCAACGGCGAAGGCGCAGCTCTCTGGCCCAGCTTACTGACATTTTGCGGGAGTGGAGCGGCGGCACCAAGCAACAGACCCAACAGCAGCAGCAACAGGCCCAGCAGCAAGCCCGCAACAAAGGCCAGCTGAATCGGCGCGAAACACTAGCCGATCTCGCCCGGAGCTTGCCCTGGCGAACGTCGACCACCGATGCGAGCACTGGTGCTGGTGGTGCTGGGGCTGGCTGCAGTTCGAGTGGAGGCAATATCACATACATTGCCCCGCGCAAGCGTCGCGAGTCGAGCGCCGATTCCGGTATACGGAGCATCAGATCCCGACGCGAATCGAACACGGCCGAGTTCGTGAAGCACTGGAACAGGCGCGAGAGCAGCGCAGTTGAGGAACAGCCCCCGAGTCACATTTCTGTGAATGTTGTCGTCATCGAAACTGCTAAAAGCGTGAGTTTCTAGAATTGATCCGAACCTTTGACCATTCTGTACTCCTGCATTGCAGCTGGAATATATAATATGTAGTGTATGCCTTGTAGGAAACCCTTCCCTTTGTTTTCACCGATTTTGGTAATGTTTTATTTCCTTGATCGATTCATCATTCCTCGAGAAAAGCTATCGAAACATACTAATGACCAGTCACATAGAATGGTGTCGTTCCATCTTGTTTTGATCGCGGCATCTCTGCGCGGCGACGGGATATCTTTAAGATTCATATAGTCTTTCTCTGCATCACTTGATCAATGCTACCGTTTAGTTCGGTAGTTCCTAATCCTTCCACTCTACCAATTGACCTTTGACCTTAACCCCAGCATGCAACTCTTCTCTCTCTCCCCACCGCTTTCCTTTTCTGCCTGGGAACGCAGGCCTCGCGCCGCGGATCCGGGGAGAGCTACCTGTCGAGCAGTCGGCGGGACAGCAATGTTGCCGGCCGCGTGACAACGCCACCACCGCCACCCAAGAATCAGATGGCCAAGAAGCGGGACTCCCTTGCCGCCCCGGAGTTTCCCAACTTCCGGCAGGAGCAGCGCCCCTCCACCAGCTCCGCTGGCTCCTGCCAATCCGACTCCGTGCCACTAATTCAGTATCATCAGCAGGTCGACTCCGCATGCCAGGCTCTGCCGCCGCCAACCATCATCACCAGCTCGGTGACGCCACCGGCCACCAGCCCAACGGCCCCTAAGGGTCGGCGTGACTCCACCACGCAATGCGGCCGCGTCAATCGGCGCGACTCCAAGGCTGGCCACAGTCCGGAGCGGGCGCCGCGCATGAACCGGCTCCAGCGTCAAGCCACGGCCTTTGACGAAAGCGTTCTGCCCGGCGGCAGCCGACGCGGCTCCCAGCCGGCCCTCAGTCCGGATCCCCCCGAAGATTGTGAACGGCGTGCCTCGCGCCGCGATTCCCTTTCACCGGATAGCGCCTCGCGCGGAGGGCGGCGCGATTCGCGCACCCATCTCTCACCAGATCGAACACACGAACGCGACGGCAGCCCCCGGCGGCACACACTCCGCCGCCAGAGCAGCTCGGCGGCCCGCCACTCGCCCGACTCCAACAGTTGCGGCTCCTCGAGGGATCCCAGTCCCTGTTCAAGGCCACCGCCTCTGCCGACTGTTGAACAAAATCAGAGACCAGCCATCAGGCGCCAATCCACCACAGAGGAGATCCTTATTGCGCGTGGCTTCCGGCGCCAGTCCACCACGGAGGAGATGATCCGTTGCCGCAACTTCCGGCGCCAGAGCTCCCAAAGCGACGATGTGTGTCGGTTGGTATACGTAACAGGCGATCCCCAAGGATCGGCAAGCATTCATTGAGCCATTTTTGAGCATCTCTCTCTAATCTTTTTATAGCTACCGCGGACGTCGCGATTCATCGGCCCAGATCATTGACGGCACCATCGGCACCATGACCGTGGAGACAACCAGTACTTTCTTCGATTCTAGTACTCAGACAGGTATGTTCTTGCAAAGTTTTTCCCTCAGTAGATATTTCCTTTATCGATTTTCCATTGCATTCGAAAATGCCGCGCATTGTAAGAAAGCTGCAGTCCTGCCAGCTGGTTGATTAACTGTTGCCAAAAGCTCAACTTTAATAAAGCTTTGGTGTCAGCTTCCAGCAGCTGGCGGGGCAGCCCCAACAGCTGAGTGTCACGCGGGGCTGCTAACCTGTGTGTGAAACGTTTTGTGGGTAAAGACGGGGAGAACGAGAACGGCAGGGAGATTCCCTGTCGCCATTTCAATGGCAGCGCCTGGTCTACCGTCTGCCATCAGTTGCTGTTGAAGACGCAGACGTGCCACAAGCACCAGGCATAGTCCTCACCCGAGTCCTCGTTTGAGTTCGAGTCGGAGTCCGAGCCGGCATCCAGACCCCAGAGCGTGTCCCGTGTTCGCCATCGTAAACTGTAAATACAAATAAAAAGTTTGTTGTCGCTGCTCCCCACCCCTCTTCGTCCACCACTCTCTGGCCGTCTCTCCACCCTCAAGCGCACAGCCGCCCAGCCCTGCTACCGCCGACGTTCGCGCTCTTATCGCCCGGTCCGTGCGCATTAGTGTGCGATTCTCCTTGTCACTGTGTGCGTGCGTGCGTGTGTGTGTGCAGAATATACAATATATTTTTCCCATTTTTTTCGGTGTGTGAACATTTTGTTGTGGATTTTGCTTGAATTTTTGCTGTGGGTGGCAGTGAGCCTTTGAGTGCAGTTTCGGCTACAAACGGCAGCGACGTGGCCCAGTACGTTGACGTTGGCAGCGACGGCGTTGCGTCGCTGCGCAGCGGCCGTCGCCAGCCGTCGAGCAGCAGTGCCAGCAGCAGCAGCAAATGTAGTCGCAGCGGTCTGTATAAATCTTAATATCATCATACAAACATATGTACATAGTATGCAGATCTATGACATACATACATCTCTTCGATGCGAAGAGTGTGATTCCTAAAGTCCCACTCTCGCACACCATCCCAGAACTTTAATGAATGGAAGTGCAATTCCTCCTATCTGTGTGCCAGTCCCTTTCTAAATCAGTGATGCCTTTTATTCCTCTCACTCACTCTCTATCTCTCTCTCTCTCCTGCTCTCTCTGTCCGTCTCTTGTCTGCTATGAATGAACTGCGAATGGAGTTCTGTATGACAGCCAACAATGACAGCCCAGACCGAGACCCACGCCGAGACCCAGATCCAGACTCAGACTCAGACCCAGACCGAGACCCAGATATCGATATGGATGGTGCAACAAGTATCCTTTTCGCGGCCAAGTTGCTCAAATAGACATGTGTAAAAGGAACATATTGATTGAACCTGATTGATTGCCAGACCAGTGCACTATGGTCCAGATGACCATTTTTGTTGGCCAAAATTAATAACTCGCGAACGGAAAGAGATTTTTTCATTTCGTTTTTTGTATTGGATAGATATAATCAAAAGGAAGTGGATTTGCAAAAAAAAAATGGGTGTGGCACCGCCTTTTTTTTTTTTTAAGGCATATTTAATGTGCACTAATCAACAAAAGTAAACTTTTTATTTCCGCTGTGAACCAAATAGAGTTATTTTTATAGATTTGGAGCTTTAAAATTCATTAAAGAATTATACTTTTTTTTTTTAAATTTTTAAAATCGGAAATTTTTTTTTATGGGCATTTTTACATTTTTTTCAGAGGTAGTGCTTCTTTTTTTAGCATAATTCAGGTATCTCACATCTGGTTGTATTCAACTGTGCAAGTCTGAAAAGCACATAAATGCATCTATAAATCGGACACAAACACTTTGTAGCTTCAGCTTACCGTCTGGAAATTATTAGGCTTTCAAATTCCAATTCGATACATTTGAGGTTATAATCTATTAAGTCAAATTTTAAGAAATGTGGTAAAATGTGGCATTTTTTACTATATACATTTCAACAAGGATTTACTAATCTACGACCCACAATAGGTTTCAAGGTGGGACTAGGTGGGACTCACTTTGTATACCTTTTCAAAAATTAGTTTTCATTAAAACTTGGGTCATTTTTAACGGCTCACTTTAAGGTACAATTACGAAGTCAGTACAATTATTATATACGGTTCACATTACAAAACACGTAATAGAACCCCTTCTGATTAAAATTCATAACAAAAATTTGATCAGTTAATGGTTTTTTCCAATTTATCAAAGATTTAAAATTGTAATAAATTTGCACTTTTTCACTGCACTATTTTTTCGATAACAACAGCTGGCTTGCAGAGCAGATTTATCGAATGGGGCGCCATCTATGGAAATTTCTGGTACGCAACTTTAAAGGTCACTCTTTTTCCAATGCAGAATGGTCAAAACTAAAGTGTTTTGTTAACTTTTAAAAATGAGGTTTTGGCCAACAAAAGTGGTCATTTGGACCATAGTGCAGTGTCTAATCAGTCTTTCAAAGGGAAAGTGCACCAAAAGTGTATTCCCAAGTCAAAGCTATCCATTCGAAGATGGATTACTCTGACTAATTCGAAAAAACAATCCATTAGTCTACGAAAATAAAAATACCAAGGACGAAACGAAGGAACCCTGACAGCAATCACCAATTTGTAGTCCATAGGACAGTTAGTATCTCAGCCGCTATCGATTATATTCCTTTTTAGAATTGAATTTCTGCGTTACACAAACAAACCGAAAGGGGGAAAGTGTTGCGGCCGTCAGGTCGTCGCGGTGGGGGCTTTTTAGGCACGAAACTACCTTTAATTTATGGCCAAACAGTAAATTGTTTTCCGAAAATGGGACACTTCTATTACGACATTTTGGATTCACTGAGAGGGATGACGAAAGTGTCGATCCTCTCAGCTCTATGCTTGTGCAAAAGTACTAATGAATATGCCACTTCCTCCGAGACATAGTGAGATACTTTTTATGTCTAATACATATATTCGTATTATTGTGTTGGATAATTATGAAAAAGTTTCCTCAGAATAGCCAAATATTCTCTTGTCGAAATCGGACTGGTATTGTGCATTCGTGAATTGATCCAACAATCAAATAATGTATGCCAATTCTATCTGTTGACACTGCCGACTCTCATCCAAAAATGGCTCTGAGACACCGTTCTTTTTCAAGGTCAAGATCATAGTGGCCTCACGAATGCTACTGCACTATTAATGCCTAATGAAATAATGCACAACGCTTAGAACATGATTCTGCTTATTTTCATAATCATAAAACTAAACTACAGTCTTGTTGTCCGTACTGTTTCACTGTTGATCCGTTGACCCAACGCAAGTCCCAATTTGACTCCACGAGCTGGTTCTTTTTATACCCGGTACTCGAAGAGTATAGGGGTATATTAGATTTGTGGGGATAACGGATGTGTGTAACGCACAGAAGGAAGAGTTTCCGACCCCATAAAGTATATATATTCTTGATCAGCATCAATAGCCGAGTCGATAGAGCCATGTCTGTCTGTCCGTCCGTCTTCATTTGCGCTTATATCTCAGAGACTGTTAAAGCTAGAGTAACCAAATTTTGTATCCAGGCTTCTGTGTTATCACACTACTCCGAATGTATTTCAAAATTTCGCCCCGCCCCCTTCCGCCCCCACAAAGGACGAAAATCTGTGGAATCCACAATTTTTAAGATAAGAGAAAACAAAAAACGCAGAATTATGGAAAATATCCGTATCTATCAGATTGCCGAATCTGGATCATATCGGATCATTATTATAGCCAGAAGGAACAAATTAAATTTCAGTGGCTACCAAACGGCAGCCAAGCGATTCCCTCTCTCTCTTTTTTTTCGTCTAATTGATTGGCTCTTGCTTGATTGATTCATCTAGTCATATTTGGACAGGTCCAATTTTACTGTAGCGGAAAACCAAAAAATATATATTTTTTTTGTGGAGTTGATTCGATTGATTCATTGAGTGATTGATTGGTGAGTGAATCAACTGATGGATGGAGTGAGCTATCGCGGTCTTGGTCCCCGGTTCGTGTCCAGAGGGACCACCTATTGGGCAGCTCATAAAAGAGTTCGTTGTCGATCGAATTAGCAGCAGCTGGCCATCGATTTGAAACTCGAAAGTTTTCAAATCATTTATGGCCATAAAATTCAAATTGCTATGACGCCACCAGCAGCGGACCTAAGCAGGAATCACAGAAATAATAATAAAATACGAATCTCTTTCTTAAATGTCCGAGGCTTTGTATACCCTTGAAGGTCTAGCTTGCCTGTGACAGGGCTTTGTGATAAGGATACAAAGTATACCTTATAGAGTCAAAAAGTCATAATACCTTCTTTTAAGGTATCAAAAGTTTACATTTGAGTTTTTTTAACAGCATAGGTCCCGGTCTAGGTCAACTTAAAGGACATGGCTCAATCAAACCGATCCAACCTCCCACGCTCTTCCAGCAACAGAAGTAGGCGTGGCAGTCGCACAAATGCATAATGCCATTAACAGCTGTCACTTTCTTTGGCCCCTCGTTGGGCCGTTGAAATATTTGACAGTCAAACAGGATAGGGATGGGAACCTTGGCGCATTAGAGTGGAGGAGCTTGAGTGTCGCATAAAAAGTGGCAAAAAATAACAAGAAGCACATAAACCGAAGACAACGGCAGGACAGGACACGGACATCGACATCGACATCGACAGGCCAAGGACTGGAGAATGGTGAAAGGTGGAAGGTGGGGGAAGATGCCAAATGCCATAGAAATGATAATAATAATAATTCGTGGTAATGGTTCGCGTTTATTTGCCAAACAAGATGGTTGTCAACTGTCCTGTCCTGTCTTTTTGGCTGAAACCCTGCGTCAATCATACGCACCTTTGTACGTACTTAAATCCCCCCGAACACAACAGGGTGCACTGGGTCCTCGGGGAGTTGGTAGCACCTTAATACCCGACCAAATCAATATCTTTTAATTTAAGCTCACCCAATGGACATTAGGCCAAACGGTCGATATTTTGGCATATGTAAGTTCGAAAACCTGGCTACGTAAAATGCATTATATTTATACCAGGTACTCGAACAGTATAGAGGTATATTAGATTTGTGGTGATACCGGATGTGTGTAACGCCCAGAAGGAAGCGTTTCCGACCGCATACAGTACGATTATTCTTGATCAGCATCAAAAGCCGAGTCGATATAGCCATGTCTGTCTGTCCGTCCGTCTGTCCGTCCGTCTGTCCGTCCGTCTGTCCCCTTTCATTAGCACCTATGTATGTATATCTCAGAGCCTATTAAAGCTAGAGCAACCAAGTTTTGTATATATGTTGTGGCATGCACTAATTTGATAGTACGAGAAAACTAAAAACGCAGAATTATCGAAAATGACCATTTCTATCAGAGTGTTAAATATGGATTCAAACCATTTCGACAGTCATCGTTCCGTCACGCTCTCTCTCACACGCGACGCTGTCGGCTTTGCCTATTCGTCCAAATAAGCGCTGAGATCTAAGAGACTATAAGAGCTAGAGCAACCAAACTTTCTATTCAAGCTCCTGTGATATCACTTCAATACAAGTATATTTCAAAATTTTGACACGCCCCCTTTCGTCCCCACAAAAGACGAAAATCTGTGGATTCCACAATTTTTAAGATATGAGAAAACAAAAAGCGCAGGATCATGGAAAATAACTGTATATATTAAATTGTTTAATGTGGATCAGGTCGTATCATTAGTATAGCTAAAAGAAACAAATGAAATTTAAGTGGCTAAGCAACGCCATCCAAGCACTTACTCATCCCCACTCTCTCCCTCGCAAACCTTTCCACAAGCCGTAGATATGTGTATGTATGTGTAGAAATGTGGAAGACAGGTGTAAAAACATATTACGAACATATGTAAATTTATTATATACATACATATATCGTAAGCTCACATACATATATGTATGTATGTATACTGACTGAGTACCGGGTATAAAGTAGAGCCACGGGACTTGCCGCGGCTCACAATGCTCCCTCTCGTTTAGCCTGCAAATATTGTACATTTAAGACTAGAAAGTCCGGCTTAGTTAAAATGTCTACGAGTATATGAAAAAGTGTTTTGTTCATCTTTATAAAACGCTGCTCAATATTTTGATTGATATCAAGAGAAAGGCTTCCACTGTTGCGAGCTTGATATTCGATCACGGAGAAGAACCATCGAATCAATAAAAATTAATGATCTTAGTCGTTTAAATCGAGAGGGGCTTGCCAAAATGACGAGAGAGATATGACGAATTGAATGAAATTTTTAATGGAAATAATCTTTAATAAACATAATTAGAAAAAATAAATACTCAACAAATAAACACGTCAATAATTATGCATTTCTCAACAAAAACAACCACCAAGAGCCTCTCCGCATATGGGTGGTAGGGGTGGTTGTGGTCGGATCGATCTGAAAGTTATCTTAATTCTTACATGTACATATGTATTTACATATATATAATTCTAATCAACTGTGCATATGTTCTAACTCTAACTTAATTTGTCGAATTTTTGCCAAAATATCGGCTGTCTGGCCCAGCGTTGCACAGGTGAAGTTATGTATATAATTGCTGAACTCTCAATTGGTGGTCGAATCGAGTTGTCCATCCGGCCATCCGGCTAACCAATAAGGGAGAGGTAGAGCGCAAGAGTCTGACAGAAATATGAAAGGTTCTTCAAACGAAGTCAGTTATTGTTAAGATCCAATACCGAATAAACCCATTAATTTCTGATTGACTAAGCTACTAATTAATGTTGTGATTGGATTTGATGAAATCATGACAACGACTGTATATCCCATCCCTCAAAATCAGTTTGAAAAGAAGTAATATACAAATATCCTGCGTCAATATTGTATATTAAGATTTCAAATTCAATTTTTATAATTTTTCGCGGTAATTTTTCTCGAAATTTTTACTTTCAAAACCATTCAGTAGATTTAGCGAGTGTTTTGAATACGCATATCGGTATGTAACTGGGATATCGTATCTTATGTATCGTAACCCTTGCGATTGCCTCTCGAAGGTCTGTGAGTATTTCACATTCAATCTTTTTGATCCAATGGTAGTAATATCTTCAGCATATATGTACATATACATATATATACATATATATGGGTTCCTTGGGGCTATTTCGATAAAATCAAATTAACACACAACTCGGAGCACGCAAAGAAAAAGACGAGCCAAAAAAGAAAAAAAACGAAAATAAAAGGAAAGGAAAACCTCTCACTAATTGAAGTAATGCCGGTTCACCAGGAGGGGGCTGAATTACTGTGGCGCAGTAGTGCCAGTAGGTGATGGGTTAGTTTCGGCCCAGACAGAATGTTTGACTTTGGCTCAATTAACGCCGCATGGTGAATGGTCGACTCATAGATTCATTAAAATACAGCACACAAGGCAGGACAGGACAAGAGAGGACTGGACAGGTCTGGAGGCCCACACCCACATTAGGAAGGGCAGGGGAGGGCAAACTAAAGTCCAGTCTATCCCGTGGATGTTTGTGTGTGTGTGTGTATTTAAGTAATTTGGATTAAACATGCAGTCTTGCGGGAAAGAGGACAACGGACAACGGCGAGGACAATAGAAAATCACCTGACCCATTAACCAGCAACGCTTACAATGTATGTATGGATGTATGTGTGTATGACAGTCTATTTTGTTTGCTCTCTCTTTTCATCTCCATCTCCTTCGCCTTCTCTCTCTCTCTCTCTCTCTCTCTCTTTCTTACTGTTCCTGTCGATTGGTGGTGTTGAAGTTTGAAGCCCGAGCCGTAGTTGTAGTTGTAGTCGCAGTCGTAGCCCTAATATAACCTACCAGATGTTAAGAATTTAATTAAGTTCTTTTAGATGATAAGCTAAATATGTCTGTACATATGTACATATGTATGTACTCGTACAAAATAGTTTCAGTAGTAATACTTGATAACTCACATTAAACGGCGGGATTCAATCGATTTGAACAAGGATAACGCGATCAAAATCTGGTGACCGGTCTCTTTCCTTATAGAAATATAAAGCCAATCTTATAATACATTATGTAGTGGACCTGAAAGCCCATCGATCATCAACCAGCATATCACAACGCCATTAAAAAATACCCCATTAAAATATGTACGTACATATAAGAAAACAATGTTGCCAATTTGTATTTATTTTAAAATTAATTGAACTTTTGTTCATTAGAATTTGCATTCATCAGAAGTTTATACAGAAAGCAGAGACGATTGGAGTTCACTTAACATATCGTAGATGGCATGGAATAACTTAGTGATGTGGGGATCAGGTTTAGGTTAAAAAAAAAACTAGGGTTACGAAATAAATTTGTGTATTTATATGAGTTTACTTATGTATGTACATATGTGCTGGTTATGAAGGTATAAAGGAAAGGTGTAACTCACTCGAAACTTATATGATTTTGTAGGGGATAATAGTGTGATAAGGTATTGGGCATAGTAGACGCTCTGGGACGTTCTCGTAACATCATGGATGATTGCGTGATACTTCAATCATATTAACACATTGTTGATTTACAGCATTTCCACCCAAAAATATTTGCCTCCAACCAGAGCAGTAGCGACACAAGCAAGCCGCAGAGTCGATTCGAAGGGGTTCCTGTCAGCAAATCTGGGTGGGGAATGCCTGAAGAACGATGGCGGTACAATAGGTGTGAAGGGACACAAAAATGTGGCAAGAAGAACCGCAACGTGCTGTTGCTTTGCTAATTGGAGCAGCCAAACGACTCTGATACCGACAAGCATAGACCCAGGTGGGGGGACCAAGAAATGGTGATTGGTGAGTGCCGAGTGGATAGCCTGGAAGCCTGGGGACCAAGGACTGGGGCACGAAGAATGAGCATGACGTGTCAGATGAAAATAATTACAAAACAGTTTATTTAATAAAATTCCAAATGATTTAACTACAACAAGGAGGAAGACGCAAAACAAAGACTAGGACAAAGAGGCGAAAAGCACGAGGACGAGGAAGAGACGAAGCAGGGACAATGGTGTATGGCAGCAGCAGCATGACGAAGACGACAGCCAACCAAATGGGGCCGAAAGTTGCCTACACGCACACACCATACCGGAGACTGGGGCAAAAGCAGTGAGGCGACAGTGGAGTAGAGCTGACATTGATTGAGCGAGGATGTGGGTGAATGGCAGAGATTGTTGGCTATTAAATGCCCTGGACCAGGGAACAGAGACGACGACCAGGATCAAACTCCTGACTCACCTTGACTCTATTCAGCTCCACCTCAGGACACCTCTGCTAATATATGTACCTGGCACGCAAGCCTCTGCACACGAAGGCTACCTCGCATGCATATTACAAAAACGAGAAGAAAATAGTATTAGTTCCAACTGAAAGATACCCGCTACTAGATAATTACATCCTGAGCTGTTCCGTAGTGCTTTCTCGATGAATACATATGTAGATAAAAACGTTGGGTAAACCTAAATCTAAAATCAATCGACAGCGGAGTGTAAATCTAACAATGTTCGATCATCGATTTCATTAAGAATATACATACATACACAACTACATATACATATATGTATGTACATATGTACATTAGGGGTTCTGTTCTACCTGTTGTATTCGTCGAACAAATTTGCATAAATATAGAACACTCTAAAACCCAACAGGCACTGAGTATAAAAAATGAAATAAAATGTAAGGAAAAGAACCTTCCACCAAAATTCCTTTGGCAAAACAAAAGTTTTGATCAAGTTTTTCTCTTCTTCGTTTCGAACCGCGCGAATATAAGATTTAACACGCACACACCTATATCCCATAACCCATAACCAATATCCTTTTAATGTATCATGTGTGTGTGTGTGTGTGTGTGTGTGCGGGATCAAAAAAGTTGCGCGCTCGGAACCATTTCAAAACTGAATTAACTTTTGTTGCACTTTGGGTTACTTACGCGTACACTCGCATCCGAACCTCCCGAACCCGAACCCGAATCCGAACCCTTAGCACTTCCTGGCACATCTTTTATCCTAATGCTATTTTGCCGCCCGGAGCCAGAAATCTACATGTGGCCCACCCACAAACACTTTCCTATCTTTTTAATAATATGTATTCTTTTGCCAAACAAAGTTTTTATGCAAATTGCCTGGCTTAGAAGAACAGCTGAGGTGCGATACTCTGTGGTGTGGTGTGGGAGTTTTCCTGGAATAGATTCACACACTTCTTTCATTGACACTTAAGTGGCGTCTGGGGTCGAAAGTTTGGCCGGCTCTAATTCGAGTTCGGGGAGTCCATTGGAACAGGAATTTAGTTTATTTTGACCCAGTCGATTTTCCATGTAACGGACTGAATGGGTTCATATTGATAAGTACTTACACTTCTAGAGATTCCTTCACAGGGGAACATTTTCCAAAGCGGAAGTTTTTAGAAGCAATTAGAAGTGCAGAGAACGCTGTCTGGAATGAAACTGACTGACCCACAAAACTGACTGATTCACCCGTTGATCATTCTTTCTGGAATTTCACTTCTCCATTGCTCCCCTTTCAGCGCTTTTCCTTGATTTCTTTGGCTCTTTGGCAGCCGACCATTCAACAAGTGCGAAGATTTCGACTCATGTTTATAAATTAAGTTTGCGGTGCTCGAAACAGGCCGTCTTAATGCCGTCAGCCCCAAAAATTTATCACAACTCATTTCGTGCATGGCGTGCATACTGAGTCCTAAATCCATTTGCCGTCTACTGTCGAATGTAGGCCAAATAGGCAGACGCGGACGGGGCCTGCACATGTGTGTGTATTGGAGCTACGTAAGAGCATCGGGGAGGATGAATAGGTATGGCGATGGGGATGGGCAAGGGCCTGGGAGTATGGAGATGTCGGCTTTTCGAGCATTTAGTCGACGTAAGCGAAACATTTTCGAGCACGTTAGTTCCATTAAAAGCCGCATTATGTGAGCCTGTTGATGCAGCAAAAAAAAAAACACTTTTCACGTGCCGGACTTTAGAATTTATGTATATTGCATTCTTCGACTTTAAGTATTTTCCCTCTTTTTAAGTAAGATTTCCATTTAATTTTTGCCTTCGGTTTGGGTTTTCGGTTGTGGATTTAGCTTTTTCTATGGCATAGAAAATTTACGACTGTTATTCTGTGTCTGCTTCCTGTCACGCAATGACAATTTCAACGACAAATTCCAAAGAATTCCAAAGATTCGGATATGATAGATAGTTAATTCCATCTTTCTCTACCCACCCCTAGCACTGCACTGAAGCGCACCGAAAGACCAGTGTCTGGCTGTGTGTGCTTGGAGTCGAGTATGGTTCCTGTTGACCCATAAATACGCACGTACACAAGGCGGGGCCGATGACTCTGCTCCATGTCAGCTCCATGTTCTTGGTGGGGGACTCTCCTCGATGGTCGCTGGTCGCTGGCCGGTGACCCACATGACCCCACCGCTGTCACTGAGCTGAGACAAGGGGGTGGCGGTGGCAACTGAGACATGCACTTTGGGGTCGCCCACTGGCCAGTGTACAGTGGTGGATAGCAATTTGGCTGAATGATATGCTTCAACTTAATTGCACTGCACTAATCAGCAGAAGTAGAAACAGAAGCAGAAGCAGACTGCGGCAAACCGAAGAATGTCGCCACTCTGCCAGTGTCGCATATCGTGACAGGACCTGGCCCTAGCCCGAAAGGCTAATGACAGCTTACTGTCAGCGATAATTGAACAACAAGTCCAAATGGAAGACAAACAAGGGGCGTGGGGCTCGACGGGTATACATAGTTGCGTTTTAGGGTTTCAGTCTTACTTGAGGCCCTCGTCGTGGAAAATTGGCCATTTATAATCGGCCCTTGGTACTGGCTATTATTGCTATGTACAATGTGTACATGCCTTCGAGGAATTTTCAGCAAAGTTTTTAAAGATTGAACTTTCTATGAAGTATAATTCAGTCAAAGAAAGCAATCTTTCACTCGCCTCATAACTATTCAAAGTTTTGACATTTCCATACGTTCACCAAGTGCAGTTTTTTCTGTCAATCACTTCTTTCTACGAACAAACTGCTACTCATTACTATATCAAGTTTTGGCAACTTCAACTGTTTACCAAGTACAGTTACGTCAAAAGGTTTACCTGTTTGAAAGCGTTTTCTTTGGGCCAATGAATGTGCAGTGCTTGGCGTGGCGTCTAACCGGCAACTGGTTGAAGCTCATCTCTAACCCCTATACAGTCCCCGCTCTACATGCATGTGTAATTTACTCTTTCCCTGTTCGCTCCCTTCCTAGCTCTTTCCGCCCTTGTCCTTCCTGTTTTCTTTCCGCTCCATAATGTTGATAAAAGTGCATTGAAGGCACGTTGGCCGGTTTCTCCGTAGCATCCACCTCTCGGCGACTGCCTCATGTGCAACCCCTGGTCCAATATTATTTACGCTCAATTAAGTTAGTGCACATCTCCCCCATTTCACCCCCTCCACCCTACTACTACCTACTACACTCTGTTCCTCTATTTTAGTTATATGTTAGTTAGTTATATGCAACAATTTCTCTAAACAAATTGCATTTGCAGCCAATTCTGTTTCCTTAGCGAAGTCAGAGCCAAGTCTGTTGCCAATGTCTGACAATTGCCTCCCCCGTTTGCTAGAGAGGGTTAAAATATGTGTGTGTGTGTGTATGGTGTGTGTGTGTGTGTGGGGGGGGGGGTGTTGTTTGTTGGTTTGCAGGGACACAATGGAGTACCATCTCAGAGTGACTGTCACAAGCCATTAGGCATCCATTGTTTCGGACTGGCCTTCCGAAAAACCGAGCGTGCCAAGCGCTCCTCAAAGGAAAAAGTTAGCGCTTCATTTCTGCACCAGAAGTTTTCCATTCTTTTTGGTCATTAGTTGGTATTATATCAAAGTCATGAATTTATATTGCTCAACCACCCCCACCACCTATTTCCCTGCGAAGAAACTGGGGAATATAGATGCAAAGTTTCCATGCGGCAGGTGTCATTAAAGCGATTGGGAAAAGGAAGATGCCCAGTCGAGCCAGAGAGCAATGAAATATGAAGTGTGCCCCGGTTAGAATAGAGCAGACCAGACCAGAACAGAACAGAAGAGGGTCGCAACCGCGGAAATCCACACTTCTGCTAGATTGCCAGATAGGGAGAGAGGAAGATAGAGGCTACACATCCCTTTGAAAATATAAAGATTCAAATGCAGATAAATATAAATTGATAGAAAATAAAGAACTACTGCATATACCAATCAAGCCATTATTTTCCTTCACTGAACACAACCCTCACCAGACCATACCCTCTGCATGCCAGATAAAGCTGACAAGATTCCGAGAACTTGTCCAATTTTGTCGTCTTTCAATTAGTCAACTTTGAAGCGTGTCATGATTAAACTTCGCCAGAAGCGTAAATAGTTTTTCCTCTTTTTATGGTCCATTAAATTATAACAATTGAGTCTCGGTTGTCGAACGAGCTCTAAGGACGCACCGAGAGCTCAGATGAATTCCGTGCTGCTCCCCATGCTGCTCCGTGCTGCTCTTATGCTTCAGCTGTATAAAATGGCATGACATGACATTGCTTTCGAGTACTTTCTGGACATTCTTTTTGCTCATTTCAGTCGTTGCTCTGTACTTGACAATGCAATTTGATGCACTGTGTAGACATGCATACGCATGCCCATGCCCATGGCTATGCCCATGCCAAAGCCCATTCAACCACCGGTAGTATCTCTGGCTGAAGTCCCTCAAGTCGACATTCATTGCATTAGTTTGTTACTTAGTTTTCTGGCCAGCAGACCAATTAGGTGCGGAATGCTGGAGGCTAGAGCTGGGGGAAGACACGGCGCCCTTACCCCATACCGACTATCAAAGAAACAATTTCATTCATCCAACTTCTGCTGTTCTCGCAGTCGTAGTCGAGTTCATTAATTCAAAAATATGCGTAAAGTTTCGACCAAGCCCGACTCTGGTCCAACAGAAGCCCGCATTCGAAGTCGGGCTGCATTTCGAATGGAAAGGAATTCCTGGTTGGTAATTTTCTGGCCAAAGCCTGCCTGGATGCGGATGCGGATACGGGCGTGCTTTTTGCGGCCTCGCCTGTCTCTTGTATTGGTAGAGCAGACGGCAAGCCTTCGATTTGGCCAGAAAGGGAACAACTTTAAGAGGCACAAACTGATTACAAATTCATGCAAAACCATTCGTGGCAATGATGAGTTCGTCTGGGCTCAGCGGCAGCCACCGCGGATGAACAGGACAAATGTCAGAATACATCACAGTATCTGTAACAGAGACTTACTTCCCTCAAAGGATTAAATACAATTTATTGCGCATACGCAATGTGTACATGCTGGAAAAGTAAAGAACGGAAGGCACGGACGTGGTCCTACAGATCACTATTGCTTCCTGGTGGTTAATGGCAACATGTTTCAATGTGTGTTTTCATGAAACTTTACTCTATATGGAATAAACAGAAGACACGGCGTAGACACTCTGGTGACACTTTATTTAAATGCGAGTACCATTTGATTACGGCTGGGTCAGGAGGCTCAAATGTGGGGTTGCAGTACCGGTAGATTTTGATGATTATAATGATGGCGATGATCTGATCGCTTCCCATCCAGCCCTTGGCCCATAATGTGTTTCCGGTTGCCTGATTCATTTAATTATGATTTCCGGTGTCGAGGCAGGCTCCCAGAAAGGGGCAAAAAGAGGCAGAGCCGCGCACACATGCTCGTGATTATAGACATTTGGGTGCCAAGCCATGCCCTGCCCAGGCAGGCCAACCTACAAAAAAGAGCCCCGACAAAAGCAATGGGGGGGAACGTTTTGAGTAGCAGCTACTCTACATTTGTGCCCGATACTCAGTCAGTATGGCCGCACAGTGTACGATGAAGAGTGTGCGAGAGAGAGATAGAGAGAGTTGTTCCTTTTGACTATAATATTAGTCCGCTCTGATTTAGATTCAGCAATCTTCTAGATGCGGTCATTCTCTATGAGTCTGCAAGGATTTTTACAAGGATTTACGTAAAAAGTATGTATGCTCATCTTTTTGCATAATGGAGAGAACTATTCTAATAAAAAACTTCTAAGAGTTTGTTATATATGTTTATCTGTATCTGCTTTTCATGGGCTAAATTATAAACTTTATACAGGCTTTATTTGGGTAACTCTTTTTGCTCTCTGAAAGCGTTTCCGCTCGACAGATTAATGCCTTTCACGAGCTTATAAAACTGATTGAATATCAACTAGCCTTCTGCAATCAGATTTTATTCTAGTATACATATACATAAGTAGTCATCAACGAAATTGCAATTTTTCCAATTCTGGGTCACTTCAGCAGCTCCTTCAACCCTCTGCAATGCTCTTAAATTTCCCCGTTACTGCGTTGATTGGGGATTCTGTTGCTTTTCATTTCGGAGAAACTGAATCAGTTTTTTGGTGGTAAGGACATGAGCATGAGCATGGGCATGGGCATAAGGCCAGCGCCATCGCCAGCCCATCAACCGCCATTCATCAACTCAACAAGCAACAATTTTGTAGAACTCTCTCTTTCTCTGCCTCTTCCTCTCTATCACAATTTCTGGACGGGCTGGCTCTTTTTCTGGTGGCATTTTGCGGATATAGCCAAGCCCTATCCTTTTCCAATTTGCTTGTATTAGAAACTCATTTCCGTTTGTAATTGAGTCGCTCCAGCAGTCTATTGTGTGTATGCGGTCGCACACACCATGCTTACACCCTGTGAAGAGGACATCCTACACACATACATACATCATATGTACATCATATGTACATCATATGTATGTAAACCCTCCAACACAGTCCAATGGACTTCCCCAGGCATCCATCCTTCCTTCATATTTGGGTTATATATATGCAAATTAATGGCAATATTTGCTTTGAAATGCCGCTGACTAACATTGTTCATGTGCGGTTTCGGTTTCGGTTTCAGCTTCAGTTTCGGTTCAGTATCCCCATCCGCATCCGCATCTGCATGCGAATCCTCCATCGGAAAGCATATTTGATTGATTTGTAAAATTCATGTGGCCAAGTGTCAGCTTAGTTTTGATCGTTCCTTCTATTCCATTCTTCCATTACAGAACCATCGCCGCTATACGACAACAACCACTACCATGAGGAATGTCTGCGGTGCAACTCGTGCGGCTTGAATTTGACAGGGCCCAATCAGAAGCGCGCCAGGAGGTTCAAGGTAGGTCTATCACCACCCACCACCACTAACCGAACAAAACCCATCTCATCTCGAATGCAGTTGCTCATTTTGTTCAGGGGCCCCATAAAAGTGAACTCATTATGTAGAAAATGATGCACGGCTGCTGCCGCATTGCACATACATGCATACATATGCACATATACGAGTAATCGTGCAGGGATATGGTGTGTGGTGCATGTGTGGCAAGTGGCCTAATCAAAATTACATACACGTATGAGCCAAAGCAATGGCGGCAAAAAGAAAGGGAAAAAGAAGTGGAGGCACACATAAATCATTTAAGGCTGAGCAAATATTTAGGAATCTAACGCTTCTGTGTTTCGCTCTTTTCGCCATGCAGAACCAGATCCTGTGCGACCTGCATTTCGCAGACGTGGCCCTAATGGAGTGCTCCGATTTTATGCAGCAGCTGCGGAGCTTCAAGCCCCAATCACTGGGCTGTGCGGTGGCGCGACGCAAGAGCTCCACGACGTTAATATTTCCATTGCCGCCACAAGCATGTTCAGGTATGTAAGCACATTTTATTATGGCCCAAATCGGCACTGGGACGGCACTGGGAGCAACACTTGGTCCTTGCCCCATGCTAATGCCCGTGCACGTGCCCGTACCCGTTCCCGTCTCTTGCCGCTGTTGATACCCTGCACATACATACATATCAGTAATTCACTGGATGGGATCTTTTTGATTCTACTGCCTTGGATCGGGGGTTTTAATAGATATGCCAGGCCTTAATTCCACAACTACTGAACTACATATATTTTAATATGGTTCTGAAACATCTCATTTGGGTAAATCCAAATTGAGTCACCAATCAATTTGGTATTTTTTTTTCAGAGTTAGTGCTTCAATTTTAAACATAACTTAACGGGTTGTTGTCTTATAACTGGTTGTATTGAAATTTGCAGTTTGGGTGACAGCCAGAGCTCGCAAATAACCGTCAACCATTTTAAAGTGTCCGAAAAAAACCGATCTTCTACGAACACTTTGAGAACGTGGAGCGAAAGAACACATTCAAAAGTGTTTTCGCTCAACAACTGTTTTTCTCAGACCAAAACACTTTTTTTTTTGTTCTCTTTGGTTTGCTCTCTCAGGGACTACTTTGGTCGGACACTTTCAGCAAAACAGTCCTTTTGTATGTATGCGTGCGTCTGTGTATTCCTACATAACATTTATGCACATGTATGTATTGCACATATATTCTTTTCTCTTTCTCGCACACAGCAAGAAACAACCCTTTTTGAAGACACTTATTGCGTAGTGGTCTTTCAAAGACCGTTTTGCAGTGACCGCTCTCTCAAAAGTGTTCCTACATATATGTGGTTATTGAGAGACCGAATCGTCTTTTCGGTTGAGCCAAACAGTCGGACCGAAACACACAAGCGAAACGAAAAAAGTGTTTCTCTCAGAGAGAGATCGTGTGTATCAAATTTTTTTGTGTTTTGTCTGTGTGAAGACTGCGTTGGAAAAATCGGTCACTGTCACTGACAGCAGAAATAAAAACTTAAATTTCGTTGAATAGTGTTATTGGCTTTTCAGTTTTTTTTTCCTATTATATAATAACCATAATAGTTTTTTCATAGACCGACGCTGCAGTTGGTATTTCGAGAAAACAATTTCCTGACATCAGGATTTAGGATTGTGCATAAATACGCAATAATGTGTTTAGGGTGCTGATGATTCGGCCACATGGAGAACTCTTTTAACTTTTGTTTTTTCTTTTTGTTGCGTGCATGTGTGTAAGTGAGACAAAGAGTGCATTGGTATGTGTATGCGTGTAAACGAATACATATCCGAGCATGCGGCGTTATCATTATAATTCAAATGAGATTTGCGAGCACAGAAATCTGCACACACACACAAGCAGACACCCACATACATACAGTTAAATACGCGAACATACGCACATAAAGAGTTTGGAAAGAAGAGAGAAAGAGTGAGAAATAAGGAATGAGAAAGCCACGGCAAAGCACAGATGCGAAGCAACAAAGGGGGGGGGTGGTGGCTCTGTCTTCAAGTTCAAGAATGTTTGGCATTTTGCATAATAAAGTTGTTCAAATATATTTGACGTTCGGGTTGCGCAGACATACACACACGCACACACACGCACACACACACACACACACACACATAAACAAACACACACACAAAGAGGTAGAGAAAGACATCCTCACAGATAGAACAGCCATTTCTCGCTGACATAAACTTTCAATTCGGTTTTGATTTCACTTTATTCCGTCTCGTTTTCTGCGTTTCATCTTTTCCTCTTGTTTTCCGCTTTCGCAACGATTTAATTAAAAAAAAAAACGTTTTGATGAACGCAGAAAGCAGAACCGACAACATTTCTTAACATTATTTATCAGTCAGTGGAAGCGCTTATTGTATATTTATATGGTATTCGGTGTTCAGATGGCCCCGTAGACTATGCCCGTATATATATGTGTATGTATTCACCCGTCTGTGTTTGCGCGAGCAGGAATACAAAGTTTATTAACTGGGTTTTTATTGCGAAACTTTTGGCCCCGACTTACACGTAAGGCCCTTTGCCCCCGAGCATGGACCGCCATGTGGGCCGCGCTTAACGCTCAATTCGTTTGCCGTCCATTTTAATTACAATGTGCCGAAATTTACGGGTGTACGAGAATACGTATACAAGACGAGGGCCTCGCCAACTCGGCTACTCGACTCTGGCTCTGCTAGCCAAGGCAGTAAAATATTATCGCGGAAAGTGCTGAACCGCCTATAGTCAGGAGTCAGTAGTCAGGATTCAGGAGAGTAGATATGCGACAAGGAACAAACCGCAACGGACAGGGGATAGCAGACAGGGTACACATACTCGCACTTGCCACAACGGTCAGCGAATAAAGGTGGGATGTGCACGAATTGGTTATCGCTAAGTGAAGCTGGTCATCGAAAATAACCAAATTAAATCGGCAAACAATGATAAACAAGCAGGAGCTCACTGCTTCATAATGGATGGAAGCCGCCAACAGCTAATTGCCTCACAAATTGAGGGATTGCAGTGGGGTCCACAGCCCCGAGAGTGCTGTGCAAATTGAAGGAGCCTAAGTGTGCTGTGTGCAGGTCCAAGCTGGGAAAATTAAAAAAACGTACCGATGTAAGCGACAAACTGCTGGATGCATGCTTGCAAGGAAAAAACTAAACAGTATGAATTTAACAAAGATTTATTTATTTGTTGTTTATTTAAACGATGGCTTCAGAAGTCACTGGCTGCTGCAAGGTCCAAAGCGGTGATGTGGCACACGTCATCGGCCAAGATTGGCCGGATGCCTGGAAAAGGGCTTTCGGATTGGTGTTGGGAGGGAGCGGGGGTTCTGCGTTGGGTCCATAAAATAGATTAAATAAATACAGTAAATAAATCATTTAGCGTCTCCGAAGTGGCGCATACGACACGTAGGCAGCACCGACACGTCTATTGCCAAAATCGCGCAGCCGAGTTATAAACACGTACTATACCCCTTACCAAATAAATGCGAGCCAAGAGATACTCGGATATGTACATGTGTGTGTACGTGACAATTAAATTTATGAAATCATATATACAGGGCCGAAAAAGGACCGAGTCGCTGACCAAGACCAAGTCCAAGTCCAATAGCAGAACCGAAGTCCAAGGCCAAGTTGAAAAGTCAGTTGAGGGGTCGTAGCTCGCCAAGAAATGGGCGCGTATCTGCCACGCTGGGCCATTATCAGATGATGGACATTTCATCCCTGCCAAAATATAATGCGTGTATGATGCAATCAAAATGATTCACAGAAAGTCTGAATGGTGCTCCAACTCGCAGCTCCAGCTTCAGCTCCTGTGAATATTTACACATTAAATTAAGTCTGGATTGAAGCTGACGCCGTGAATTATTTGTGAATTAGGAAAAAACTTCCGTACTTATTTTGTTTAGAAAACTAATACGAAATCAATATTGGATTAATTCGCATATTTCCCCCCGCACTAACAGAAATAGTTATGAAAAGTGGTGGAACCTTAGAGATTCAGGGGTTCAGGGGTATATTCGGTTATAAGAAACAAATTATTAGAGCTCTGCTACAGCGCTGAAATATTCATTTGGGTTCCATTAGGGCCGGCTGAATTCCTCCTCGAGCAACAATTCCCATTCAATGCCTTATTCACAACTCTGTCATCTGGCCTGGTCATAAATTTAGCATAGCTGCTGGTGTGTGCATGTGCTCGTGTGTGTACCTGGCCGGGCATTTACATTTTAATATGCATTATTAGCAGGATAATTGTTTGAGAATATTGCCCGAGAATAGACAGCCGTGAAAGCACGTCTGGCAGGTCTCCAGCTCCAGCTCTGGCTCTGGCTCTCCTATGGCTCCCGTCCGTGGCAGCTATCCATTTGTCCCTTTGGCATTTTGCACTGGTGTTGGTGTGACCACGCCCACAGCTGGATATGCCGCCTCCCTTTCATTTGGGCCATAATAAATTTAAAAGCCCCTCCATGAAGAAGGCAACAAAAATTGTCGCGCACTTTTAACGTTAATTTGTCAGCGCGGTTTCTGGTCGCCCCATTCCCCCATTCTCTCGGCCTTCCTGCCTCCATTCTCCATTCTATCTATTCGTGTCGTGGGGCTAGCCATCTTTGTTTGCCAATTTTAATATTTTAATATGTCCTTGCACGCATTTCCTCTCATTTGTTCGGTAAAAAATGACTTCAGTTTCTGGGCATACATAAAGCTGTAACGACCAGGCTATTTGTTCAAGACAGCCCCACCTTCTCCACCTCAGTTTTTCTGAAAGGCAATTAATTGAACAAAAGCAAAGTTTTCCCAGTGGAAAAGCCAGGGCGATTAAGCAGCTGGAAACGGCAGAGATGCACATGAAACAAGTGAAAAATACTCGTTGCAGCAAGAAAATATAATTTCCCATTACTCACATCAATGGGAGTGCTGAGTAGATTTTCTCTTATGACTTTTGCAATACATTCTTTGGTTCAACTTTCAGCTTTCCTGCTCCTTTGGCCATATTTCTAGTTAAGAGAGAGAAAGAGTTACCTAAGGGCAAGCTGGTCCTTGTCCCTGCACATTGGGCCACTTAGCCGCAAAGTTACAAGCTCCTGCAAACCCCTCAAATAGCAAGACCACCACAAATATACATATGTATCTTTGAGCCGAAAAAGTCCCATAACACTAAGATACTTATGTAGCGTTACCGAAGAGATATGTCTGCACCCAATCACGTTCTCAGAGAGTCTATCTAGAAACAAAGAAAATTTCATCAGACTCCGGGCCTTAATCCGTATGCGACTCACTCCGCTCTAATGAAAAACGAGGGGGAACGTTATGAGCCCCGACAAGCGCCGCGGCTCTACTTTGTACCCGGTACTCAGTCAGTATGTATGTATGTATATGTATGAGCTTTAGGTTAGGTTAGGTGATAGCGTCTGCCAGCCTCACTAGGAGCCCAGCACATTTAGGCCAGTTTCGGCCCGTTGTACAACCGCGATTAATCTCCTCTTTTTCTGCGTCTTGAGACCTAATGTCAGCAGTTACCCCAGCCCACAGCTCTTAAGAAGTTTGCTATCTTTCTGGGACATATTGTGGACATTTTCAAAATGTCTGCTATGAAGGGCGAGCCAAAGTGAGAGCTGGACATAGGCAGAACAAGTGTTCCACCGTTTTCTCCTCTTCCTCATCTCTACAGCTTCGGCAAAAGTCGTTGTATGGGGCGCCCAGCCTATTTGCGTGGGTACCTATTAGCCAGTGTCCCGTTTGGGAACGGATGAGTGCGCTGCACCTCCACCTGCCGAGCTTGCATATCTCAGAGGTGCGCTTTCTATCTGAAGTTGGCTATGTTTGCCGATCTATTCAACAACGTGGTACTGATTGACACCAGTTGTCTATTAGTCGCTTATATTGCTCCTTTATTATGAGCCTACATGTGGCCATTGGCATACGGGTATAGTCCTTAGCTCAAAGAATAGGGATTGTAGTGCCAGATCTGGCCAGCTCGTGTGCCATACAGTTCCCTTCGATGTCCCGGTGCCCCGGAACCCACATAAGGCTGAAAGCAAATTGCTGAGCCATCTCGTGAAGAGACGGACTGAATTTAAGCCAATCAAGACAATTTTAAAAATTAGGTCGAATCCTATGTTAGATTTGTATATATTAAATGCTCTCTGTTTCCACTTTTGTTTACTTAAAATTTTTACGACAGCTGCTACATTTCTACATGTACATGTACATGTACAACTACACATACGAGACGTGGAAGTGTGCGCGAGAGAGGGAATGAGAAGCGCTTGGCAGGCATTGCGTAGCCACTGAAATTTACTTTTTTCGTACTGCCCATAATAATGATCCAACCTGATCCAGATTCATCCATCTGGTAGTTAGTTTTCTCGTTTCTTAAAAATTGTGGATTCCACAGATTTTCGTCTTTTGTGGGGACGGAAGGGGGTGTGTGAAAATTTTGAAATACACTTGTATTGAAGTGATATCACAGGAGCTAGAATAGAAAGTTTGGTTGCTTTAGCTCTTATAGTCTCTGAGACAGACAGACATGGACAGACAGACATGGCTATATCGACTCGGCTATTGATGCTGATCAAGAATACGATATATATACTTTGTGGGGTCGGAAACGCTTCCTTCTGGGCTTTATACACATCCACTATCACCACAAATATAATATACCCGTATACTCCTCGAGTACCGGGTACAAAAAGGCGGATGCAGCATCGTGGGGCATTGTCATTGCCCAAGGTAAACGAAGGGCACTGCGTGCAGTCGTACCTCCTCGATTTCCGTCGAACGCATTGACCCGCCGCTCATGGCGTTGCGCTGGCTTTTAAAAATGGACCGAAACCTAGCTCCAAGCTTTCACAAATGCTTGTTTTTTCTTTCTTTGCATACCCGTATTTGTCAAAGGTGGCTGGGTGCCCACTGGGGTATCCTAGCAGCAGGTTAAAGTCCGTAAGCTGTGCACAGGGGGTGGGGATGGGGATGGGAGAGGGTAGCAGAAATTCAATTTGCTGCTGTCAAAATTAAAAGTGTCGAACTCCGAATTCGCCAGTCATTGTGGCAAGTAATTTCCCATCAATTGTCGGGCCTCTCTTTGGAATTGGAAATCAAATGAAATTGAATTTTGTCGTTGGATGCATTTCTGTGGCTTCTTTTGTTCCGACTTGCATCGAGAAATTGGAATCTTGAAAATGTTTTACTAATTCTCTCAATGATAGGGCCCAAGCTCAAATTTTTCTTTTGGTAAATATTCCTCTTGGATAGCCATTTCAATAAAGCCCATATATGTACATAGATCGGTTCTATAGTCCTGTGTCGTCTGACTTTCCCCGCTTACAAGCCCAATCTTGAGGCTAAGAAAAGTTCTGTCTCACAGAATGTCAATAAGCAATTATTGTACTGCTGACGTGGCGGCGCCCAGAGCACGTGGGGAGAAGCGGTCACTCTGCCCGTCTGTGCCATAGGCCCGCAGGCAGCGCAGGTCGAACATGGCACGTAGCATGGAGCACGTAGCCGCAAATTTAAGCCTCTTAAATATACGAAAAGCAATTAAAATATAATCAATATGCGGATCCCTGTGCCGACCCAGACCCAAAACTAGGCCCAGGCCCCGGCCCAGGAACCCTCTTCTAATGGGGGCGGGGCACTGCGAGTACCTATGTCCGTGTCCATCCGAGCCTGCGATGGATTTCGAGGGAGTTGTGCAGAAGCTGCCGCCTGAAGCGCAGGATATTGTCGTCCCGCACCGGAGCTGGATGGGTGAGCGTTTCCAGATCGTCCACGTGGCGGTAGTGCTGCATCTGGCCGGTGCGGACAGGTACATCCATGGGGCCGCACGACTCCCGCCAGCGGAAGGCGAAGTGGTTGTGCGTGAGGGTCACATAGTTGGGATTGTGGAGGCACTTGATGGCCGAGTTGGCGTCCAAATGGTCAGCCACCCGCGTAACATGCGACAGCATGTAGAACTGCTGCGGCAGCAATGGATCAGGGGCCAGCTCCTTGGGAAAGTATACGTTCCGGAAGCAGAAGCTACTACGCGCCGAGCAGTTCACGTCCATCGTCTGCAGCTCCTCCAGCAGCATCTGGTAGCTGAGAAGTTCGCCCATCGGCATGATGACCTCATCCACATCGAACACACCCAGGTAGTCAAACTCGTACATGTTTCGGTAGAGGCAGTCGTTGTACATCAACACTTCGGTGAGCCGCGCCCGCAGACCCCAGTGTCCCGGCAGCTCCTCCAGTAGGCGGTGTGGGCGCAGCTGCAGCAGACCGTCCACATCCGTGTAGTAGGCGAGGGTGCGCGACGTGTTTGCAGTCAGCTCCCCGATGTCGAAGGCCACCACCCGCTCGACTCCCAACAGACGCAGCAGCTCCAGCCACTCCACTATACGCTCGGATATATCGCGATCTGGGAAGCTCATAAACTTAACGCAAACCCCGGTGCGCAGTCGCAGCTTGGAGTCGAGCGGCCGTCGTGGCACCTGGGAATTGACCACGACAAGGGCGTTCCGAGCGGGGGCACAGCGGTTGCCGAAGACCAAAGACACCAGATAGGGCACCCGAATGTCCGGGTCCGGCACCACACAGCTGAACATAGTGGGGTAGGCGACGCCGGCCTCATTGCCCCAGACTTCGTACCAGCCCACCTTAGTATCGGTGACGGGCACCAGGTCCGGCTGGCCGCTGTCCGCGTACCAGAACTGACAGAATGCCTCCGGATACGGACCCGTGACGGTGGTCACCATAGCCAGAACCACCACCTCGGGCGATGCTGGCCTGCGGTCATAATACGCGTTGTAGAGGAAGTAGCTCAGGTTTCCATATGTCACCCACTGGAAGTCGGCGCTCTTGAAAACAAGGTCCTTGTAGCGGGGATAGGGCCCACACTGACGGCTCCGGCGCGAGCCATGGGCCCAATGGACCTTCGCATTCTGCTGCAGCAGGTCTTCTAGATCTAGGTGGTTGCTGTTCTCAATCGCTTTCGGCACCACCACCACAGGGGGCGCGACATCTAATCTGACCATTTCTGGAACCGCACTGTGCTTCAACAGCCTCTCATGCGATGGAAGGCCCGAGGACTTGTCCGACGATGCCCCGGCGTCTGGGCGTATCAGTGCCAGCAGCTGGTGGGTGACCAGGAAGAGTGCCATGGTCCCGAACACACATATCAGCGGCGTCCGACAGGCGCGCAGAAGCTTGAACACCATTCTGGAGCCCATCCAATAGGCATCTGGCTGTATTCTCTTCCCGAGGTGCACTTAAGCAGTACCGGTCAACTCAAACTCTTTTACGAACGGCGACCATAGGTTGACAAACTAGATGCAAGAGAATTCTAAATTAGATAGCACTCGTCAGACGATAAGATAGCGAGCACACTTTAAAAAATTGAGGGGCATTGAAACTACATTGAACTACTAAACGGAAGGAATGGTATCAAGCCGAGATAAGGGTGCTTCAAATTGTCAACAAGTTCCTGTACAAGCTAACGACACTACAAATTGAAAACGAGAGGGAACGTTGTGAGCCGCGGCAATGGCCGCGGCTCTACTTTATACCCGGTACTCAGTTAGTATATTTAATTAATTATATGTTCGCAAAAGAGACGAATTAAATTTTGGCCAAAATGGAAAATTTCAAAAAATTAAGTCGAACCCTGAATTTTGCTGAATTTTTATATTTTAGAAGTTATCTGTTTCCATTTTTATTTACATATAATTTTTACGTCGGCTGCTACATTTTTATATACACATGTATAAATACATACAAGAGACATGGAAGTGTGTGCGAGAGAGAGAGGGAATCGCTTGGCTGCCGTTTGGTAGCCACTGAAATTTAATTTGTTCCTTCTGGCTATAATAATGATCCGATATGATCCAATCTGATCCAATCTGATCCAATCGACAATCTGATAGATACGGATATTTTCCATAATTCTGCGATTTTTGTTTTCTCTTATCTTAAAAATTGTGGATTCCACAGATTTTCGTCCTTTGTGGGGGCGGAAGAGGGCGTGACAAAATTTTGAAATACACTTGTATTGAAGTGATATCACAGGAGCTCGGATAGAAAGTTTGGTTGCTCTAGCTCTTATAGTCTCTGAGATCTAGGTGTTCATTTGGAAGAATAGGCAAAGCCGACAGGGTCGTGTGAGAGAGAGCGAGAGGGAACGATGACTTTCGAAATGGTTTTCTTCATTGTGGCTATATTAATAATCCGATCTGATCCAGATTCAACACTTTGATAGAAATGGTCATTCTCTATGATTCTGCGTTTTTAGTTTTCTCGTATCCTTAAAATTGTGCATGCCACAGATTTTCGTCCTTTGTGTGGGCGGAAGTGGGCGGGGCGAAATTTTAAAATACATTCGGAGTAGTGTGATAACACAGAAGCCTGGATACAAAATTTGGTTACTCTAGGTTTAATAGTCTCTGAGATATAGGCGCAAATGAAGACGGACGGACGGACAGACGGACAGACGAACGGACGGACGGACAGACAGACATGGCTATATCAACTCGGCTATTGATGCTGATCAAGAATATATATACTTTATGGGGTCGGAAACGCTTCCTTCTGTGCGTTGCACACATCCGTTATCACCACAAATCGAATATGATGAGATACGAGTATATCTTTTCAAAAATCCTTTTCCATTATGAAACTTTCTACGATACATATGTACACGGGTATAATATTTCCTTGGGTAGTCTTCTCCAACGTCCCGAAAGGCAAAACTTTTCCTTCAGTTTAAGACACAATACTAATACACATATCGATGAAAGTGGCCCATACTCCCCCGCCTTCTCCTTGGACCTTGACAAGCGGCAAACAAGCCAAGACCATCGCTGAGATGGCTGAGACATTATTATGTACGCCTGGAGTTAGTGGCGTTAGCTTGGCAATGGTCAAAACGACAGAACGACAAAATGACAAAATGACAAAAGCAGTAGCTAGCGAGCGTTGTCGCAGAGCCTGCGGGCTAATGTCTGAAATGGGAAAAGATCAGGCAGAGCCGGAGGCAGCACCTGCATTAAATTATTGATTCGATATCGCGCGCGGTTCGCTTTTATTGTGGCCGACGGTTTTTTTTCTGAATGAATTGTAGCCGCTGGCTGGCATTGTCAAAGTTCTGCGGCCACCCCCTTGTAGAAATGCCCATACTCGTTTGTAGTACGCTGTTACTCACGCACAAACCCTCATGGACTCGTCTACCACTGTCCCACCTACATACATACATATGTACATACATACGTACATATGTATATACAGGCATTCTTCCAGTGTTTGTCAGTCTGTTACGTTGCCCTTCCAATTTCTCACGTATGTGTGCGCTGCCACGCCCAGGAACAAAATAACAATAACAGGAAGGAGCTGCATAAACGACAATACGACCAAAAAATACCCACTACTCTTTTAAAAGTTAGTCAAAAAGAGGTACCAACACAGTTAATGAGAGTTCAGATTCCACACTCGCCGTTCGGGACTGAATCGAAGAATTATCGTGGTATTTTGCGGGGAGTCTATCTAAGGGACTCTCACAGATTCAGTATTTGATCGTTTAATACTGTGACTACTGTGAATAAACTTGTATTCTTAATGGAGCCGAAGGAGGATTCCTACTGCCTGCTACACACACATGTCTAAAAAAACAGCATGCCCTGTCTCTGCAGACGTACCGCGTATGGATAACAGCCAGAGAAAGCCGACAGGCAGAAATGTGTGCGAGCACTTCCCTGAATGCTACTGTATGTGCCGTTCAAACATACATACATATGTACATACACACATACATACATATATGTCTATGTATGTATGCATAGGTTATCCGGGCATATACGAGTCTTCCAGTAGTATTCGCATGGCCGTGTCTGGCAAACAAGACATAATCAATCACTTATCCCAAAAAACGCACAACAAACGTTCGTTTCAATTAAAGTTTCGTTTTCATTCACTTAGTCGGAAACGAAAAGATGGGGGGGACTAGTGAAATCATGTCACCCATAGAGCACAAATACACTGAGCGAAATCATCAGAAGGGACACTTTCGGAAAGGGAGCGTCTCCATTTCCGAAAAGAGCCAAATGATAGATCGTTATATACAAATGACACAAAAATTCATCAATACCTCCGGAAAAGTTGAGGTCCCCCTTTCTATTCATATTCAATACTATTCGATTCGATTGTTTATGCTCGTTCATGTTTTCAGCATCGATTTCTATCGAACCTAAATAGATCTAAGACAGCTTTTGATATACAACTCAAGACATCTATATTTGAAAACGAGCTTCATTAACATTCACATTCACCTGAGAACATTCCAAATACACCGGGCACTTCGTTTTCTTCAGGAGAAAGCATAACACATTTTACCTTTCATTGGCGATTGTTTATTGTTAGTGGCTTTTCCTGTGAAGAACATTTTCCCTTAATCTATTTATTTTCCCAATATTTTAGTGAACAATGGGAATAGTCCTTGGTCTGGGTCTGGGTCTGGACTCCTTTGCATACATGTGAGCAGTCCATTCATAATTCGCATATCATCAGGGGAAAACAAATCCAAAGTTTAAATGCGAACATGGCATGGCATGGCTCCTAGAGAAATCACAAGAATCTGTTTCTCATTGCTGATACGAGTATTTTTCCTTTTCCATTTCTGTTGCTGAAATTGAAGCAATGACGCAAGCAAAATTCATTCCGAAGACTTGACCCTTCCCCGTGCTGAGCTTACTCGCTTGAAAGTAATTTGTTTTCATACGAAGGCAGGTCTGTTGTCGACAAGAATATATAAAGAATAATTCAAGACGAGGGGTGACATTTCCTTTCAATGATGACGTGAATGCAGTCCTAACATTTCAAGAAAAACCCTTTTGAAGGATTCTCAGAGATACAGAGAGATGGAGAGTGAGAAAGAGAAAAAGAAAGGGCCACATGATCTGCTCTCAAATCACATTTTGTCGCACATTTAGCATAATTTAGCACTTCATTTACCAGACAGGCAGCCATGGAAAGCAAAAACCGCGACAGCTACCTCGCAAAAGTTTTCAACAGGCACAAACGCCAGCCTTAGCCCCTCCTCAGGATTCGAGAGTGAGGCCCAAATCCACAAAAACATTCCAACCAGAGCCGCGACGCAGAAGGATGTATGGAATATGTGTTGGCATTAGGTTGCAAAGTGATTATGATGCCCAAGGGCAGAAGGTGGAGAATGGAGGCAGGCCACGACGTGCCAGACGACAAACATGACAACCCATAGACATTATCATCCCGTCTCGCACATCCACTTTCCTCTCCCGATTGTCACAGGCAACAATTCCGTATTCCTGCTACAATGACACGAATCTCAGCATCAAAGGTACACAGAACAAGCAGCCCACGTGGTTTCCCCTACCAACCCACACTCCCACCATATATCACTTATAAGATCTTTGCCGAGTTAACACAAAAAAAAGAAAAGAAAGAGTGTCACAGTTTTTGTCGTCTGCAAAAGCACGAAATTAGAGGCTTTTTTTATTTGAATGATTCTTTCCAAGAGTTATGTTTCACTCAACGGCATCTCCCTCCACCTTCCACCTTGGAGGAAAAGTTAAATGACGAAAAGTTACACGTACATATAAGTATAGCATATGTAACTAAAATTATTCTATTATATTATATCACTATTATTGATGACCGGATCTTTAGCAACATAAAGAAAAGAGGGGACATTTTTTTTAGATGTCCAAGTATTTTTACTATGAGTGCTTTGATTAATACCCCGCTTTTTTGTACTTTATTGAAATCAGAAAATATATAAAAATGAAAGAAATCACATTCTGTACTTTCTATTTTAAAAGAGAGAGCAGATCGCTTTCCATGTTCTCCAACAAATAGCGGCGCTGGGCCTTGGGATCCTCTCCCCGCATTATATTTTTAAGTCTCATTTTTTTAATGAGCAATGCCTTGTAGCGGGCCATTTCTTTCTCCAGATAGTCATCCTGACCGACTTTCGATTCACCGCGCAATTCGCATCGGACTGCCTTCAAAATATGATGCATGTCCTGGTGCAGGTTATTGCCTTCTTCTTTCTGCGATTAGGACCATCACAGCTAGGATATAAAATGACATATTGCGTTCCATCACTATTTGTAGATCGATCGGTATTGGGAGATTTGACGTCATAAAAAGATGGTTCATCTATGTGCACCTCTGGGATGCATTTAGAGGATGCCCCAGAACATCCAAAGTGTCGACGGCAAATCATGCCTTTCGTAGGCAGCACTGGGTCGTATACTTCCTGAGGTTCAACCTTGGCTTTTTCGTGGAACTCAGGCCGCTCACTCATGCTCTTTAGCATGGAGTTCTGAGGGCCGCCAATGAACTTGCCGATAGTGCGTCCCATAGAATCCCATAGATACACTCCCAAGTCGGATGGTCCCGCACCTTCGAAATTCTGAGGACTAGACTTGGTTTTCTTGTCACCTTGCTGAGAAGCACAAATGGTATTCTGCATGAGGTGCTGAGGTCTGTTCATGGACTGGGTGAAAGAGCACTGTCCTGGTCTGGATGATTCCGGACAATCAATATTGGAGGTTCACCATTTGTCTTTTCGTAGAAATTAGGCGCCTCGCTAATGGTACTTTGCATCAGATTGTCTGGGTCGCTCATGGACTCGCCGATAGCGCGTTCCATAGAATCCCATAGATATGCTCCCACGGATGGTACCGGACTTTCAAATTTCTTAGAACCGACCTTGGTCTTTTTGTTGCTATGCTCTACTCCACCCATAACCTTTTGTACAAGGTGTTGAGGACAGCCAATAAACTGATTGAAAGAGAACTTCGCAATAACAGATAGCCTCTCTGGAAGGCGTGATAAAGACGGCTTCGAGTCGACCAATTTGTAAGGTCTTTTGCATAGCATTCTGCGGTCCGCCAATGGGCTTCTGGAAAGCATGCATTCGCATTTCGGCTGGACCTGAGTCGTGAATTCGAGGTGCATCCTTAACCGTTTTTTCGAATTGATGAGGATCTTCAATGGAATTTTCCTTTACGGGCAGAGTTCGGCTCATTAGCTGGTTAAAAAAGTGCTGTTCTTTGCTAGATAATCCCACTGGTGTCGATAGCGTAGATAGCTTAGCATCGAAAAATGTAATACCTCCACCCCTGGTATTCTCTATGGGGTGCTGATCTCCACCCATAGACTTGTTGCCAGCTCGATATTCCAAGTTGCATGGGCTTTCATGTGACGAAGGCGAAGATACACGGAGGTCACCAAGTTGAGTCCGTCCATCCATGGTATCCTCCTTGAGGTTCTGATCTCTGCCTATAAACTCTTTGACGGAGTGTCGACTCATCCCGGATGCCTCCACTGAATTTGGTGGCGGAGATGATCCTTGATGGTCCATATGCAGCTGTAATCCACCCATAAACTGCTTCAAAGCTCGATATGCATGTGCTTATATGTGACGAAGACGAAGATAGGCCCAGGTCCACAAGTTGAGTCCGTTCATCCATGATATCCTCCATGAGTTTCTGATCTCTGCCTATTGACAGTCGTCTCATCCCGAATGGCTCCACTGAAGCCGGTGACGGAAATGGTCCTTGCTGGTAGAGATGTTGAGGTTCATCCATAGTCTGTTCAACGTGAGGCTGAGCTATTCCGATGTACTGATTGAAAGCTTTATATTCCATGTTCCACGGGCCTTCATGTGATGAAGGCGAAGATACTCCCGTATAAAAAAATTTAATTCTTTCACCTCTGGTATTCTCCTTGTGGGGTTGATCTCCATCTCCACCCATAGACAGTTTGTAAGCGCGATATTCCATGCTGTATGAATCTACATGTGAAAAAAGCCGAGATAATAAACGAAAAAAAATCTAAAAATATAAAAAACTTGTGAGGATTCTCGCCAAGGTATGCCCCGGTGACCGCAATCTCTCTCAAGTTTGATCGAAGCTTTCATTATAGAAAGAGAGGAACCACAATCGCTGGATAGACTATAATATTAATTCTTACACTCCGTTTACCCTCTCTTAAACTATTTTATCTTCAATATTAGTCAGTCTCTCAAATCACACTATCATCATCCGATATATTTCGTTCCCCTCTAACCAGGATGCGCACAGTGGACGAGGAAATGTGTGTGAGATAGAGAGCGAAAGTGTAAGAGCCTGGAAGGGTCGTAGTCCTACGTAGCACTACTCAACAAAATTCAACTTTTTATTTCCGCTGTCGCCCAAAATGACTTTTTCTGATCGATTTGGAAATTTACATTTTTTTTAAGAATCATGTTTTTTTTCTGACTTTTTTTTTTTTAAAGAATTTTTAAAAATTTGGTATTTTTCTTCAGAGATAGTGCTTTTGTTTTTCACATATGTAACTTAAGTTTCTTATAACTGTTTGTATTAAACTTTGCGGTTCTGGAGAGCTGACAAATTCAGATATAAGTCTGACCTAATTTAATTTGTTCCTTCTGGCAAAAGTAATGATCCTATCTGATCCAGACTATAGTCTCTGCAATCAAGGCGCTCATCAAGCGGACAGAAAAACATGGCTACAACGACTCGGCTATTGATGCTGATCAAGAATATATAGACTTTATGCGGTCGGAAACGCTACCTTCTGTACTATCAAACGCTATCAAAAAAACATAATACCTTCCAGCAACCTGGTATCTTCCATTGTATACTGATCTTCTCCAATAGACTGGTGTAAAGCTCGGTATTCCACGTTGCGATGGCCTACATGTGACGAAGGCGAAGATAACCCTCGATCAAAACATTTAATCCGTTCACCCATTGTGTCCTCTATGGGGTGCTGATGTCCGCCTGTTGACTGATTGAAGAAGTAACGTTTTATCTCGGAATGTCTTATTGAAGTTGGTGGCGGTGATGATCTTTGGTCGTAGAGATTTTGATGTTCATCTATAGTCTGTTCCATGTTGAAAGCGTTGTAATTTATTCTGGGTGAATCTTCGTATAAAGAAGTCGAAGATAGCCTTGGATCGAATAATTTAACTTCTTCACCCATGGGATATTCATCTCCGATGGACTGGTTGAAGGATTGACATGTCATCTCGGATGGCTCAAGGAAAGTCGCTGGCGGAGATGTTCTTTGGTTTTAAAGATATTTTGGTTCATAAATGCTCTGTTCCATGCGATGCTGAGCTCCGCCTAAATACTGGTTGAAAGAGCGATATACAATGCTGGATGAATTTTCATTTGACGAAGGCGAAGATAGCCCCGTATCAAAAAATTGAAGACCTTCACCTATGGTGTCCCTGATGGAGTACTGATCTCCGGCTATAGACTGTTCGAAGGAGTAATGTCTGGTCCCGGATGCCTCCAGTGAAGTCGGTTGCGGAGATATTCTTTGGAGGTAGAGATGTTGCGGCTTATCCACATTTCGTTCGATGTAATTCTGAGTTCCGCCCAAAGACTTGTTGAAATTGCGATATTTCATTTTGGATGATTCTACTTCTGATGAAAATAGCCTCGGATCAGAAAATTGAATGCTTTCACCTCTGGTATTTTCCGTGAACTGCAGATCTTCACCAATAGACTGCTTGAAGGAGTAACGTCGTATCACTAATGGTTCCAGTAAAGTCTGTTGCGGATAAGGCTCCGAGCCGTAGAAATGTTGAGGTTCATCCAATATCTGTTCCATGTGGTGCTGCACTTCGCTCGTAGACTGGCTATGAATTGCCATGTTGGATGGATTCCTTGAAGTCGTGTGCGAATGGGGAGTGGTGTGTTCTATGTCCGCCTTTGGACTGGGTCTCCATCGTGTTTCCCGCTCCGCCCCTGGCACGCTGTACCATTGGATTTGAAGAGTTCAGGAACTCCATCCACTTGAGCTTAGCTGGGGGTACCTGCTTGAATACGCCGTACAGACGTTGCTGCTTTATGCAGACGCTCAGGTTACTCACGTGGGCATTGCGGATGTGTCCGTCAAGCTCCGTGTTGCACTGCATGGTGATAAGTTTATTTAGCCACAACATAGCGTTGCGGTACTCCTGCGAGCTGGTTTTGAAGGCCTCTTCCGGTAGCGGGCAGTTTTCCAGGATATAAAAGAAGTCGTTAAACAGCGTATTCATCTTTTTATGATGTTCTTAGGTACTGGTGCCTGGACATTCCCTGGACACTTCTCCATATTTTTGAAAAAATATTAAAAATATTCTGTTTTACGAAATATATATCTATTGTAACATGATGTTTAGATTTTCTGAGTACTGCGTAGAGTTCAATCAATAGAGCAGTCGAACCTGGCGTTAAGTTCTCAGAATAGTTCTCGGTGACAATATCTTTTCACAATTTCATTGAATTGTTTCACCTATTCTCCACCTGCATTCAAAACTGTGTTCGCGGGGTTCCCAATGCAAGAGTTTTCTGTCGTTCAGCCACTGAGCCTCTACGCTCCAGCAGTCAATGGTCATGTTTCAATAAGGGATCGTTATGCGCCTTGATTGGGGCTCTGTTTAGCGTATGGGCTGTAGGCTGTGGATTGAATTTGCATTTTGGACTCTGGCCAGCCGCAAAATTGCTTACCAATGGCTTCAAAGGACGTGTTCTGTTGACTCTCTGCGACTTATTGGCCAATTTGCAACTTCATTAACGAAAGTGCATGGGGATGGGCAAGGGATTGCGATTGCAGCTGCAACAGCTCCTTTCGATGATGCTGCGACTGCTTCAACAGCTTACTACTGATGACGATGATGACGAAGGCTCGACCCGGCGGCGCCCCCGAGTATGTACGAGCATTTGTGTTCGGCGGCATGAAGTCGACATCAAAATGAACGGACCAAACTGGCAGCATTTTAAAAGCAATAAACTCTAATTGCTGAGCCAAGGAAAAGGAAAGGAAAATATTTCAATAATCCTGTGAGCTTTGTGTGAACTGCCATGTCTCGCAGCCCAGCAGCCAAGGCATATGGAACTACGATACGCTTGAGTCACTACTTCAATATGTTGACAACGACCTAATGTTCCAGGGTATCTGTTCGTCGGGGCCATCTTTCGTGTGAGGCTTAATTCAAAAATTAAAATTTCTATCACGTATAAAATGCTGGCAGCAATGGCAGCCACTTGTCAACATGAATTTCCAATTTTCTCAGCTCCCCATCATGTGTAAGTGTGTAAGTGTGTGTGTGTGTTTTTTTAATTCGTTTATTGAGTATCTTAGACTAAGTTTATATACACTAGCTATAGGGTAGTGTGTAGGCGGAACATGGCATTAGCGGTACGGCCGTGAGGTAATGCTTCGCTTCTGCCAATGTTCCGCCTACTCTACCACTCCTCTGCGCTCGCGCTCAGCCTTGCGCAAGTCCGTCATGACCGCCGCCGCAAACGCGCTGACCGCTTCCCAGTTAGCACCGCTAGCCAACATCGACGTCACGAGGCTGTCCACGGAGAGGCATCCTATGGTCCTCTCCAGATCCGCTCGAGGCCCAGAGAATCGTCCGCAGTGTAGCAAGACGTGTTCAGCATCCTCGACGCTTTCGTCCCCACAAGAAGTGCAGAATGGGGCACTCTCATGCCCGAAGCGGTGCAGGTACCCCCTGAAGCAGCCATGACCACTTATGAGCTGTGTGGTGTAATAGTTCAGCTGGCCATGCCGTCTGCTTATCCACGCCAAGATGCTTGGGATAAGGCGATGTGTCCACCGTCCCATGCTCGACGCATCCCACTGCGTCTGCCAGCTCTCCACCGTGCGCGCTTTAGCCGCAGTGCGCACTGCCTGCTTTTGAGGGGCAGGCAGCTCCCTGCCGTGTGTTCCCTCGAATATCTCAGCCCTTTCCCTAGCCAGCTCAGCTATGGGTGCTGTGCCAGCCAGCACCAGGCATGCTTGGTTGCTGCTTCGGCCCTCGCGTATTGGGCATGATCCGTGAGATTGCCCGGTTCGTTAGGGCGGCCTTTGTGCTGGCGTAGTCCAGGTGCTCCTTGAAACTCAGCCTGGTGTCCAGAATCACGCCCAGGTACTTAATGGCCCTCTTCGACCTGACCTCGATATTTGCCACTGTGATGGTGGCTGTCTCAACTATTTTCCGGCTGCTAATGAGCACAGACTCGGTTTTATGGGGTGCTATCTCCAGCCCTACAGAGGAGAGCCACTGCACGGTTCTCGAGATAGCCAAGTTACAGCTGTCCTCGACTTCCTTAAGTTGTTTGGCGACAACCACTATTGCCACATCGTCGGCGAAGCCCACCAGGTGGACGTTGTCGGGCATTGCCAGCCGAAAAACACCGTCGTACATGACGTTCCACAAGGCAGGTCCCAGAACCGACCCTTGTGGCACGCCTCCAGTTACCTGGTGCTCCTCTGTCGCCTCGCTGGTGTCATACCTCAGGATTCTATCTCTGAAGTAGCTTCGTAGAATTCTCCGCAGGTACTCCGGAACGTTGAACACCTCTAGGGCCTCCAGGATGCGGCCCCATCTAGCCGTATTGAAGGCATTTTTAACGTCCAGCGTTGTCACCAGGCAGTACTGCTTGGCGCCGCCTTTCCATCTGCTTCCTTCGATCGCTCCCGATGCTAGCTCGACTACCTTGCCGATCGCATCCAGCGTGGATCTCGCCTTCCTAAACCTGTACTGATGCGGTGACACACCGCCAGCAGCAGCGATGGCGCTGTCAAGGCGTGTGCATATCAGGCGCTCCATTAGCTTGCCGACAGTGTCGCTCAAGCAAATCGGACGATATGCTGCTGGATCCCCGGGTTGCTTCCCAGGCTTCGGTAGCAGGACCAGGTGCTGGAATTTCCAGCGATTTGGAAACACCACTTTGTAAGCAGCTGTTGAACATGCCCGCGAAGATATCGGGGCGGAGCTCCACTGCTAGCGCTGCGAATCTCATCCAGTGTGATGGGCTCGGTTGGGGTGGGCCCGCAAGGCACAGGTGGGGGCACTCCGATTTCGTCAGTCATGCTGGGGAAAAGGTGTCTAACAATCCATTTCAGCGAAACTGGATCGCTGGGGTGGCAGCGGGAAGAGGCGTTGAAGCGTTTTGCCACTAGCTTGTATGCGTTGCCCCACGGGTCGTGTTCCGCGGTGTCGCATAGGTCCAGGAAGCATCTGCGCTTGCTCTCCTTGATGAGCTTCTGGAAGCGTCTCCTGCTAGCAAGGAATTCCGCCTGGAGTTCCTAAAATGCCTCCGATCCGCGTGCGCGTTGGTATCGGCGTCTGGCATGGTTGCAGTTGCTTCTCGCCTCGGCGATCTCCTCGTTCCACCAGTAAACTGGGTCGTGGTGCCTCTGGTACCTCCTACTCCTTGTCATGCTCGTTTCGCAGGCGCGGCTAAGGATCTGCATCGTTTTTTCAACCACAGATTCAGTGCTATCTGCTGCGTCAGGGACCTCCGCGGATTCAAGGTGGGAGCTAAAAGTACGCGTGTCCAGCGTCTCGACGCGATACCGGAGACCGTGCTGAGATGGGGCATGGCGGCGGTCAGGGCGTACTCCAAAGGTGCACCATATGGCAACATGATCGCTTGCGTTGTATGTGTCGTCGATGGTCCAACAAGACGAGCCGAACAGTGCGCTGCTGATGAACGTGAGGTCAACGACCGAGCCCAGTCCAGCTCTTCTGAACGTGGGCTGAGTTCCGTGGTTAAGGATCGCCACATCGAGAAGAGAGAACGCCTCGAGCAACGCCCGTCCCTTCGCATTAGTTGAAGCGCTACCCCACTCCACCGCCCACGCGTTGAAATCTCCCGCGATGACGATCGGGTGTCGGCCCCTCGCGTCCGCAACCAAGGCGTCCAGCGTGGTAGCGAACTCCTGTAGCTGCAGGCTGGGGGGCAGATAGACTGCGTAGAACCACAGGTCACCCACAAGTGCGCGCACGTAGTTATCGCCCCTGCGCACGCTGACCAGTGGGACTCCGTCAATCCCGCAAGACCATAGAGCTGCTCTCCCGGATGTGTCCGAAGCGCACCTAGGGCCCTCTCGCAGCCGGTATGGCTCGCTGAGCACCGCGAGGTCCGCAGAGTGCTCGCGCACTGTTTGCGACAGCAGGTCCTGAGCCGCTGCACAGTGGTTGAGATTCAGTTGGACGACCTTCATCTTGCACGGCTGTTTGGAACGCTCTCCGGGCATCTGCTACCACCTGCCTGATGACTGATTGAGGCCATGCCCTTTGCGATGCATAGGAAACATTTCGCCACCTCGCTCTTGCAGCTCGCTGCCTTATGGCCCGATTCTCCGCACCTGATGCAGCACTGGGACCTGTCCACGGGGTTGCGTCAATTGCTTGCGGTGTGCCCCATCTCCAGGCAACGGTAGCACCGCGTGCGCGCTTCCTGCAGGCGAATGGGGCAGCTAGTCCAGCCAATGCGTGTTGCCATATCCGGGTCTAACACTCTTCACCTTGCATGCGTCCACTGGGATGTTCGTCTGCGAAGATAGCGCAGCCAGTATCTCCTCTTCCGACGCCAGCTCGTCCAGGTCCCGAATGGCAAAGTGGGTTTGCTCGGTGAACGACCGAACGACTGCGCTCTTGCCCAGCACCTGCTCCACCTCGTCCTTGAGCTGCTTGGTACACTCCAAGCCTACTCCGTTCAACTGCAGTAGCAGCTCGCCTTTCGCTGTGCGGCGGGCTTTGGAAACCTTGTCGCGGACTCCATTGAGCTTACCGTCACTCCTGCGCGTCACGAGGGATAACACCTCGCTGTAGGAGAGCTCGCTGGTACTTATGACCAGCGCATCGGGTCTGCTCCTCGTCGACGGCTTGCCAGGCGGCTTGCTGACCGGCTTGGTGGACCTCTTCCGCTGCACCGTTTGCCACGTGTTCGGTGGGACCGGCTCTGTGGCCGCAGGTTTTGCGCTCCCAGTTCGGTGTCTCTTCTTCGATGGCGTAGTTCGCTGCCCCGGATCCTGCTCTCGCCGTCTCTTGGGCGTCGCTGCCATTCTCGCTGCTGAGTGTGTGTGTGTAAGTGTGTGTGTGTTTTTTTTTATACCCGGTACTCGAAGAGTATAGGGGTATATTAGATTTGTGCGGATAACGGTTGTGTGTAACGCACAGAAGGAAGCGTTTCCGACCCCATAAAGTATATATATTCTTGATCAGCATCAATAGCCGAGTCGATATAGCCATGTCTGTCTGTCCGTCCGTCTGTCCGTCTGTCCGTCTTCATTTGTGCCTATATCTCAGAGACTATAAAAGCTAGAGCAACGAAATTTTGTATTCAGGCTTCTGTGTTATCACACTACTCAAAGTATGTTTCAAAATTTTGCCCCGCCTCCTTCCGCCCCCACAAAGAACGAAAGTCTGTGGCATACACAATTTTGAAGATACGAGAAAACTAAAAACCCAGAATCATAGAGAATGACCATATCTATCAGAGTGTTGAATCTGGATCAGATGGGATTATTAATATAGCCACAATGAAGGAAACCATTTCAAAAGTCATCGTTCCCTCTCGCTCTCTCTCACACGCGACCCTATCTGCTTTCCCCATTCGAATTTTTTGACGCCTAGTTCTCAGAGACTATAAGAGCTAGAGCAACCAAACTTTCTATCCAAGTTCCTGTGATATCGAACCAGAACGAGTTTGTTTCAAAATTTTGACACGCCCTCTTCCGCCCCCACAAAGGACGAAAATCTGTGGAATCCACAATTTTTAAGATAAGAGAAAACAAAAAACGCAGAATTATGGAAAATATCCGTATCTATCAGATTGCCGAATCTGGATCATATCGGATTATTATTATAGCCAGAAGGAACAAATTAAATTTCAGTGGCTACCAAACGGCAGCCAAGCGATTCCCTCTCTCTCTCGCACACACTTCCATGTCTCTTGTATGTAGTTTTACATGAGTATGTAAAAATGTAGCAGCCGACGGAAAAATTATATGTAAATAAAAATGGAAACTGATAACTTCTAAAATATAAAAATACAGCATAGGGTTCGACTTAATTTTTTGAAATTTTCCATTTTGGCCAAAATTTAATTCGTCTCTTTTGTGAACATATAATTAATTAAATAAATCGTGAGCTCATATGTATACATAAATACGTATGTACATGCTGACTGAGTACCGGGTATAAAGTAGATCCGCGGCTATTGCCGCGGCTCACAACGTTCCCTCTCGTTTTTTTTTTTGTTTTTGTGTGTGTATATGCGTCGGGGTGGTGTTGCCTCTCTAGCAGTCCCCCCAATACGATGTTTCCCTATTTAATATATATCTGTCAAATGACAATCAAACGAGAGAGTATTCAACTTTCGGACTGATTCTGATTTTGGCAGTAACTATGTACTCCTCCAGTATTTTTCCACTCCCAATTCACTTTAAATGTTCACTTAAATGTATATGTACATATATATATTTATACCCACTTCCGGGGAAATGTTACAGTAAAAAAATCTGTTGGCGTATTGTCACCCATTTTGATTGGTATCGGTATCTTAAGAATATGGCCTTGTGGCTAAATACTAATTCAACGCATAAAAGTTTTACAGCAGGTGGGTTTTCCGGATTAAATGTAGAGAAATCACAATCCCAATTGGACTCAGTGTCCGTGCAATTCGAAACACTCAAAGCGGAGAATGAGGATCTAAAAAGAGAGTTCCAGCGATTAATAAGCGAGAGAGAGCAGGCCCTAAATGAGCCAAGCAGGATGTTGCAAAACAGTAAGGCCCGAAACCTTGTTTTTAAGGGACTGGAGAGGGAAGATGCCATGAAGGAAGACGTGGAAAAGATATTAAGAGGTAGAATGGCGATTCCAAACACCACAGACTTAGCTTCATCTGGATGCTGCAGCTTCCCAGACTTATGTGGATCACAATCCATAGAAATCATAAGCGAGGACAGATTATTATTATTATCTAACAATAATCCCCACCTACTTCAACTAGCTATTATGATCAGTTATGTATATGGTCGTGGGTGACTTAAATGCTAGAATAGGAATACATCATACATTTCAAGACCACGCAAGGAAATACGAAACGATAGTAGGGCAGCAAAGGTAGACAGCAGCATAAAGCAAATAATGAAGATGTGCGAGGGCAACAGTCTCACTGTCCTAAACGACAGAACGCAAAGCGACGGAAACGGAAGCTGCACCTTTATACGAGGTCAAGCGGCGGCAGGCAGTCACAATAGACTACTGTCTTGTGAATGGTAGGTGGCATGATCTCATTGAAAACGTGGAAGTAGTGCCGGAAACTTTCTCATGTCACTTACCACTATCAATCCAAATGACATACGAGCGCAACCTAACCCACACGAGAACAAAATACTACCGAAACTGAAGTGGAAAGAGAGGTTCCGCCAGCAGTATACAGAAAAGCTCGAGCGCCAAATCAAACGTCGAGATGCCCAAATCGAAGCACCAAATATTGAAATATTAACAAACTGTATACAGATAGTATACAATAAAACAGCCATGGTACGACTCGGAATGTCATCGAGACAACGTTCAATGATCGCATTGAAACGAGCACTACACACAGGCACGGAGGAGGAAAAGCTCGAGTACAAAAAGGCCAACGCAGCTTTCAAGACAATGTGCAGGAAAGAAAGAGGAGACCACTACAGGAGTAATCGGCTTCAAGTCAACAACATAAAAGACAGCAGGAGTTTCGGGGAGTTCGTCAGAAGATTCAATGGGATCAACAAGAGCATCCAAATCAGGGCTGAGCATGACAGCTTGGCGCAGCATTTTATAAAACTGCTAGTTCAAGACAAGCAAGCTATACAGCATGACTCTGCTTTTCCATACTAGTCGACAGGATACCAGCAGAATTTAAAAAAAATGCACCAGAGAAATTTATTGATAATTTATTTATTTATTTATAAAAGTTAGCTATAATTTAAATTAACACTAACTTAATATCTAAAGCGCTGGCTGCAAAGGCCTTCGGCTTGTTAGAGGTATTTAGGGGCTAGTATTTGTATATTTACATATTTACATTTACATCTTACATTTACATATATATATTGTTTAGTTTAATTAGGGTTATAGGAGGTGATATATGTTCGTTTTTTTTTAGGAATTCAATAATTTTTGAGATGTTTTCTATAGTTGGGTTTTCGAGGATGGATATGGGGCATGTGTTTTGGAAGATTTGGTTTTTGAGGTGGGAAGTTGCGGTGCAGTTAGTGAGGATGTGTTTAATATTAAGTTCGTCTGTTGTATGGCAGTTAGGGCAGGGTATGATGTTGCCAGGGTTGTAGAAGTGTTGTTGTGTAAATCGTGTGTGTCCTAGTCTGAGCCTAATTATTTTAATTTGGTCACTACGTGTGATCACTTTTTTATTCGTATTTTTTAGGTACAGGTTTGTGTATGTTAGGTTTGGGTTTAGCTGTTGGTACCATCTGTTGCAGAGATCTATGTTTTGTTTAATTTTTTCTGCTAGATCATTGGCAAGGAATTTGTTTATGTCTGTTGTGTTAAGGTTGAGGGTGTAATGTAGGGGCATATGATATGTGGATTTGGCTGTAGTGTCGGCTAGCTCGTTACCTTCAATACCACAGTGGCTAGGTATCCAAAGGAGTTTTATTTTAGGGGCGATTTTGGTGAGGAGGGTTCTTATGGTAATAGGATATAAATTGTTGTTGTTGATGTTGGAGATGGATTTGATCGATGAGAGGGAGTCGGAGCCAATGATGTATTTTCCTTTTCTTTTTTGGACTAATTTTATTGCCTCAAGAATGGCTATGGTTTCGGCTGATAGGATGGATGAGTGGGGTAGAATGCATCTTTTAAGGATTTCGTTTTCGGTGGTAATGGCAAAAGTTTCTGTGCTGTCTTGTAAGGATCCGTCTGTGTATATGAATTTGTGATTGTGGTATTTGTCTTTGAGTTCAAGAAATTGTTGTCTGTATGTGCTTGGTGGTGTGTTGGGTTTGCTGAATTTTTGTAGTGTAGTGTTGATAAGGGAAGGGATAAATTGCCATTGGGGGGTGATTGCTTTTTTTGGAAGTTACCTCCCACTTCCAAAAAAGGAATGTTGTGTTCTTTGCATGAGATAATGACTTTTTCCAGTGTTGACGTTAATTTACTTATTTTTTTGTTTCCGTTTTTTTTTTAATATATTTGTGAAGAGGTGAGTTTGAACTGTTTAGTACTGTTTTGTAGGCTTTGGTTGTGATAAGGTCTCTTTTTTGTTCTATTGTTGGTATGTTTGATTCGAAGAGCAAATTGGGTATAGGGGTTGAGCGTAGTGCTCCAAGGGATGTGCGGATTGCAGCGTTAAACAAAGGTTTAAGTTTATTAATCGTTGATTTAGGGGCGTGACCGTAGATAAAAAGTGCATAATCTATTTTTGATATTAGGGTTGCTTTGGTTATATTTAAAAGTGTGTGTGTGTTACAATTTAGTTTAGGGCTTGATAGGCATTTAATGACGTTAAGTTTGTTGTTTAAGGCTGGTTGAATTTGTTTTATGTGTGAGTCCCATCTGTATTTGTTGTTTATTGTTAGTCCTAATATTTTTAGGCTAGTGACTGAGGGGATCGGGGTATTGTTGCACGATATGTTGCAGGTACAGTTCTGCTTTCGGCAAATGTGGAGGTGTTGGCATTTTTGTAGGGAAAGTGATGCTCCTGAATATGAACACCATTCGTGAATGTTAGAGAAGAGGTTGTCTAGGTTGTATGTTTGGTTTTTTTCCTATTGAGGGGAATGATTAGGAAAAAATCGTCAGCGTAGGCGGTGAATTGTATATCTTTTTGCAGGCTGATGATGTGTGATAGCTTGTTGTATGCAATTAAGAAAAGAATGACCGGTATTGGTGATCCTTGGGGGATACCATTGTGGAGTGGGTATGGGCGGCTTATAATGTTTTTAATTTTTGTTCTTATTTGCCTGTTAGACATAAAGTTTTTAACGAAGTTTATTATTTTTGGTCCAACTTTCCAGGTGTTTAGCTGGTCAATTACGGTGTGCACTCCGACTCTGTCGAAAGCCTTTGAGAAGTCAAGGGCGATGACAGATGTGTGCTTTTTGGATCTCAGCGACCTGGTTATCAGATGGTCTGCGAAGAGCAGACCGTTTGCAACCGATTTGCCATGCTTAAATCCGGATTGGTTGGGATGGATAAGGTTATTCTGTGTTACGAACCACCATAGGCGTTTGGCTATTATTTTTTCTAAGGTTTTGGATAGGCAGCAGTTTAGTGAAATTGGTCTATAGTTGGCTATTATTGTTTTATTTGAGTTGGGCTTTTGTATGGGGATGACTAGGTTGGTTTTGTAGGATTGCGGGATGAAGTTGTTGAAGATAATATTAAATAGGTTAGTGATTATTGTCTTGAGTACGTCGGACGTGTTTTTGATCATAGGGTACGATATTCGGTTAAGGCCGAGAGTTGTTCCTTTAAGGGAGTGCAATGCAGATAGTAGTTCTATTTGTGTGATTGGTAATTCTATTGTTTGTGCTGTCGGACAGGGTATAACTGTAGTTGTTGAGTCTGAATATTTGTTGGCAGTGAAGTTTTGGTTAAAGTTTTCGTCTTTGGAGTGGTCTGACCAGTGTTGAGCAAAAAGATGAGCTATTTGGGTAGTTTCTGTCGTGTGTAAATTGTTGGTTGTATCTGTGATACAGTGAATGGTTTTAGTGGGGTTAAGTCCACAGAGACGTCGGATGCTTGCCCAGATTTTGTCTGAGGGGGTGTTGGGGTCGATTGTGGACGTGAAATCGGTCATGGCTTTAGTTTTGGATAATTTTAGCTCTCTTCGGAAGAGAGCGTTAGCTCGTTTATAACTGAGGAGATTTTCCGTGCTGTTGGAACGTTTGAAGTTCTGCCAGGTTTTAAATTTATTTGCCTTAAGTTTGGTTAGGGTCTTGTTCCACCAGGGAGTGTTTTTGCTGAAGCGATGCGGGGTTGTCTGTGGTATACTGTGGTGTGCCGCTTGTAGAATTATTTTGTTTATGGTTGCTGCTTCTCTATTGATGTTCGTGCTTTTGGGTATCAGTTCACTTAAATCATTAGTTATTTTTTTGAATCGTGGCCAATCTGCTTCTTTTATTTTGAAAAAGGGTCGAGAGAAGTTTGTTGTTTGTGGCTGTGGGAACAAGGATATTAGGATTGGGAAATGATCGCTACCATTAAGGTCATCGACTATTTTCCAGTTACTGAAGGGGGTGAGTTGGGGAGAGCATAGCGAAAGGTCTATGTGGGTGAATGTATTGTGTGTGGAAAAGTGGGTTGGGGAGCCGTCGTTGAGTATAGTGAGGTTGGCGGTTTGGAAAAATTTTGATAATATTCTTCCTCTTCTGTTGTCCTGGGGTGATCCCCAACTGTGGTGCCAGCTATTGAAGTCGCCTTGGATAATTTGGTTGGTATTGTGCGTTTCAAAGTGGTCGTTTAAACATTTGAGTGAGAAAGGTTTGTTGGGGGGGATGTATGTTGAAAGGATGTTAATTTTTGTTTTTGATGCAATTTCTATTCCGAGTGTTTCCAGGTCTCGAGATTGGTCTGACTGAGAATGTTGTATGGATTTGTGGACTAATGTGGCTACTCCACCAAATCGGTTGGATGCTGTGTTGGAATAAATATGGTAATTTACTGGGACGGGGGAGGGGGTATTTGTGTTGAAATGGTGAGTCTCTTGGAGACATATGATTTGTGGAGAGTATTTTTTTATTATAACTAAGAGTTCATTGTAGTTGTTTGTGTATCCTCTAATGTTCCATTGTAGTATTTTGAGCATTGCTATAGTTTTGAGTTTAAGTTTTTAAGGTTGTTATTTGGTTTTGTTTTGTTTTAAAGTTAAGTATAGGATTTTTGTTTTAAATAGATTCGCTGTCGCTGTGTTGGTTCTTGTTTTTGGCTGTTCTTGGTTTGGTTTTTGTTTTTGTTTTGGGGGCCTTAAAGTTAGTAGATAGGGGACTAGACTTATCTTTAAGGAATATTCTTAGTTGTATATCTTCGGTGGGCTGCAATGTATGTAGGAAATGAAGGAAAGGGAGAGACACGAAGCGGCTGTAGTTTTGTCGCGTCGTCTGCATTCAGCGGCCATCGGCTCTAAGAGAGCCGAAAGAAGAAGGAAAGATCAGTCGATACTCAGCTCTGTTCAGCCACGCATCAAAAGTACAAGCGCATAATTATACATGAACATAAGTGACACAAATGTAAACTTGGAGCTAATTAATATTAAGATATTCAATAAATAATATCTATTGCTGGTTGGTAAGCAATATAAAATAACCACAAATTGGGGGCTCGTCCGAGAAAAAGCCCAAGACAACAACATCAAAATTTGTGACTGTGTGCGTGTATTCGACGAAATTTGGCGAACAAGAGACTGCGTGGACTGGAGATCGGCGGCTGTGCGATATTGAAACGGAGTCTGGCCTGCAAGTGCGAGAGGGACAAAACATCAGTTGTCAAGAAGAAGCATTAGTGTTGGCAGATATTCAAAAGGCACGAGAAGCGTCGGAAAGGCTGGATCTAGAGGGAGACAAACGGCACGGACACGACAATCTGAGCGCGTTCGTTCCAAAGAGAGCAGCGAAAAGTAACGGTAGACGGCAGCAAACACAGCAAAATCTGAAACCATTGTTGTTGTTGTGCATTGCGTCTGAGAGGCTAGAGCTACAAGGAGACAAACGGCACGGAGACGACAATCTGAGCGCGTTCGTTCCAAAGAGAGCAGCGAAACGTAACGGTAGACGGCAGCAAACACAGCAAAATCTGAAACCATTGTTGTTGTTGTGCATTGCGTCTGAGAGGCCAGAGCTACAAGGAGACACACGGCACGGAGACGACAATCTGAGCGCGCGTTCGATCCAAAGAGAGCAGAAGCGACAAAACGGCGAGAGACAGTCGAAGGCAAGGCAGAATCAAAGAACATTGGTTTTGTTATTGTCTATTACGTCTGAGAGAGGCTACAGCTACAAGAAGAGACAAGCGGCAAAGAGACGACCATCTGAGCGCGCCTGTATTTGTGAGCAGAAGCAAAGACGATTTGAGAAGCAGCCAGGAGTTAACGGCGAACAGCGAGAACAAGGAAAGGCAACAAAGAGAGGACGACAACAGCGACATCGACAGGCAAGCGAGATCTGGATGTGAGGGTGTGTGCGTCGAATTTGGAGTCTGGAAGGTTCTGCACGGAAGCGAGAGTTAACAAGGGTAAATCAATAGTTGGGTGAGGTGAGTGTTAACAGAGAAGCGATCGTTAACAGAGACGGCGGTAAAGGCGAAATAAGAGTTGATTAACATAGTAGATTTTTAACAGTAATTCATAATTTAAAATTGTTATTCAAGTTTAAATTCATAACATTTTCCTAGATATAAAATATCATTTAATTTGTATTTAAATCGTCACGATGCTGGTTGAGGAGATCATGACACTGACAGTCGCAGATTTGCGAGAGAAGTTAAGAGGGCTTGCGTTGCAGACGGCGGGACGAAAGCGCGAGTTGCAAGATAGACTCTTAGTTCATTTCGGGTTTCAAGTTGAGGAAGAAGAAGAGTCAGAGAATGAGTCTGTAACCACAGCTATAGACGATACCGTAGCAGTTCAACAATGTACGCGGCCGACAGAGAATAAATCATGGTTCACTCTAAAAGACGTGGAAGGTAGCGTGTCGCATTTTTCTGGTTCTAATAACCCCGACATTAATCAATGGATAGAGGAATTAGAGGAGTGCGCGGTTACTGTTCAGTGGAGTCAATTGCAATTATTCGTTTATGCCAGACAGCTGTTGGCTGGTGCCGCAAAATCGTTTGTTCGTAGTTTGCGTGATGTTCGTAACTGGAATTCGTTAAAGACAGCTCTGTTGGAGGAGTTTAGCGTAAATTTGTCATCTGTTGAAGTGCATAGAATGTTACAGAAACGTCAGCAGAAAAAAGGAGAGTCGTTGCATGAGTTTTTGTATGCGTTGATGGAGATAGCCAAGCCAATTAAACTAGATCATGAGAGTATAATCGAATATTTTGTGGATGGTATCCCAGACGCTAGGGCAAATAAGGCAATGTTGTACCAAGCTAGAAACATAAAGGAGCTTAAATTTCAGATCGACGTGTACCAGAAAGCAAGAGGCGGATCCAAGCCAATGAACAATAAGTGGTCGCAGGGTAACAAAAGTGAGGGTTCGGTGAAAGGGTCGACAGCAGAAAATTTCAAGAAATGTTTTAAGTGTGGAGACAAATCGCATCTGAGGAAAGATTGTCCTAAGAATGATTTTTGTTGTTTCAAATGTGGCCAACCAGGGCACCGTGCTGCAAATTGTAATGTCAAGGTCGAGACTGGACAAGAAAAGCGGGTGAATACGAATATTATTCGAGATAAGAACGTCGTTGTTAAGCCGACAGGTATTTTTACTCCATCAGGTTTGGAACTAAAGGATATAAAGTATGGTAATTTTGTATTTCAAGGTTTAATTGACACAGGAGCAGATTTATGTTTAATTCGTAGAGGGGTATTCTTGAAATTCGGAAATCTTGAACTTATAGGTCGTGAGAAATGTTTAACAGGTATTGGAGATAGTCAAGTTGTAACGTTTGGTAGCTTTTCGATACCAGTGAAAGTTGATGATATTGAAATGGAGGTAGAGTTTCATGTCATTTCAGACGAGGATATTGGTTTTGAAGCCATTTTAGGAAGGACTATCCTAAATCATGTTGATATGCAAGTTTCCAAGACAGGAACAAAATTTGTTCGTAGATTGTGTGAGGAGGATAAAGATAAAAAATCGGATAAGGTAGCATCGTCCTCATGTGTGGAATTGTGTAATGAGTTTAGAGGCATTTGCATGTCAAGCATTGACGAAGTTGAGAAGAAGTCTACTATTGATATTTCGCATCTCAGTGAGGCGCATGCCAGAGATGTTAGGAATATGGTAAAAGAATACCAGCCTCAGAGAAATGTTGAGGCACCGATTAAAATGAAAATTGTTTTAGTGGATGAAATGCCAGTTTTTCAGCATCCAAGACGTTTAGCGCTGTGTGAACAGGAAATTGTAGACAAGCAAGTGGAAGAGTGGTTAGCTGAAAAGATTATAAAGCCAAGTACATCAGAATATGCATCGCCAGTAGTGTTGGTATCCAAAAAGAATGGTAGCAAGCGATTGTGCTGTGACTACCGAAAGCTAAACGAGAAAATAATTCGCGATAACTTTCCCATGGCACATATGGATACAGTATTGGAGAAACTGCAAGGTGCAAAGTACTTCACGACATTGGATTTAACAAATGGTTTTTTCCATGTGCCGGTAGAAGTGGAGTCTCAAAAATATACGTCTTTTGTGACTCAGAATGGTCAGTTCGAATTTTTATTTGTACCATTCGGAATTTCAAACTCCCCAGCGGTATTTACAAGATTTATAATGGCAGTGTTGAGAGATGTGGTAAAGAATAACGAAGCAGCAGTCTATATGGATGACGTTATTATTTGGAGTCAAGATATAGAAGAGGGTCTGTTAAAGCTCAGAAAAGTGTTGAAGGTCTCAGAACTAAATGGACTTCGTATAAATTGGAGCAAGTGTCAGCTGTTGCAACAGAAAGTTAGTTTCCTAGGGTATGTAGTAGAAAATAACACGATAAAACCAAGTGATGAAAAAACGAGAGCGGTCGAGAAATTCCCATTGCCAGTTGATAAGAAGGCAATACAACGTTTCATTGGATTGACGTCTTATTTTCGAAGGTTTATTGAGGGTTATGCTGCTATTGCAAAACCGTTGACAGATCTTTTGCGGAAGGATGTTAACTTTGAATTTAAGGAGATCCATCAAGTTGCGTTTGAACAATTGAAAGTAGCATTGACTAGTAGGCCTGTTTTAATAATGTATAATCCGAAATTGGAGACAGAAATCCACACTGATGCATCGAAATGGGGATATGGAGCCGTGTTGTTGCAAAAGAGTTTGGAAGACAGCCAATTCCACCCAGTTCAATATATGAGTCGCAGAACTAAGCCATGTGAAGAGAAATATCCTGCTTATGATCTCGAGGTTCTGGCAATTATCGAAGCCTTAGTGAAATGGCGAGTATACGTTTTAGGTATTAGATTCAAAATTGTCACAGATTGTAATACATTTACAATGACCATGAAAAAGAAAGATGTTCCTTTAAGAGTAGCACGTTGGGCTTTGTACCTACAAGATTTCAATTATGTTATTGAACACCGCTTAGGGACAAAGATGAGGCACGTCGACGCGTTAAGTCGTGTAGCTTGTTATATGTTAACTGAAACTATAGTTCATCGTTTAAAAGAGGCTCAGCTAACCGACGATTGGGTGAAAGCCGTTAAAGGTATTGTGGAGGTCAAGGATTATGAGGATTATTATATTCAGAATCAGATATTGTTTAAGGATCCAGATAAGGAGCTCATTGTAGTACCAGCTCAGTTGGAAAATGAGATTATATCGATAGCACATAAGCAAGGGCATTTTTCGGCGAAAAAGACACAAGACATAATTGAGAAGTCATATTTTATTCTGAAATTGAAAGATAAGGTATCGCGTGTAGTAAATAGTTGCGTCGAGTGTATCATAGTTAATGAAAAGACGGGGAAACGTGAAGGTTATTTGCAACCAATAGACAAGGGCGACCGTCCGTTGCTAACATATCATATTGATCACGTTGGACCAATGGAGATGACTAAAAAGCAGTACAATTACATACTGGTTGTCGTTGATGGGTTTTCTAAATTTGTTTGGTTATATTCTACACGTAGTACAGGCGTTGAAGAAGTCGTTAAGTGTTTGGAAATTCAAGCAACTAGTTTTGGTAATCCGCATAGAATAGTGACAGATAGAGGTGCAGCATTTACGTCTAATTTGTTTCGAGAGTATTGCGATAGGCAGAAAATTCAGCATTTAATGATTGCCACAGGAGTTCCACGTGGGAATGGGCAAGTCGAAAGGATGCACAAGATAGTAGTACCTATGTTGTCGAAGTTTTGTCAGGGTAATTCCGGTAATTGGTACAAGCATCTAGGAAAGGTACAGCAAATGATAAACAGTGTAGGTATGAAGTCGAGAAGATTGGTGATACTGAGGGACCCTGTAAGACTTCTACAGTTTCAGAATATATGAAACCTTGGCTAGACCCATCCGAGGCGAATGGTCCGTCAGGACAGCCGAATGTAGGAAATGAAGGAAAGAGAGAGACACGAAGCGGCTGTAGTTTTGTCGCGTCGTCTGCATTCAGCGGCCATCGGCTCTAAGAGAGCCGAAAGAAGAAGGAAAGATCAGTCGATACTCAGCTCTGTTCAGCCACGCATCAAAAGTACAAGCGCATAATTATACATGAACATAAGTGACACAAATGTAAACTTGGAGCTAATTAATATTAAGATATTCAATAAATAATATCTATTGCTGGTTGGTAAGCAATATAAAATAACCACATGTATGAGATTTGTTTTCCGTATTGGGAGTGTTACTGTCTGTTTCCATGTCTTCTGCTACGATATGCTGTTGTTGATGTTCTTTTTGTAGCTGTATTGTTTCGGTTGATCGTGCTGTGGTTGACTGGGTTGTGGGTGCGTTATGGTTATGGGATGTGGAAGTAGATGGGGAGTTTCTTAGCTGCTGCGTGGCACTGGTTTGTGTGTGTGTGCATGGGGAATTGGGTGATGTGTGTGTTGGTGCGTGTGTTGTTGTTGTAAGCGATGTTGATTGTGCAGCTGTTTTAGAGTAGGTATTTTTCAACTGCTGGCTGTGTCTATTGTGGTATATATCCAGCGCAGTTTTGTGATCGACTTGTTCGGTGATTTTTATTGCAGTTAATTCCTGTTGCTTAAGGAATGCCGGGCATTTGCGGTCGAGAGGGCTATGTTGGTAGTCTACTTCGGGGTTATTTTTGCAGTTTAGGCAGTTCCTCATCTTTTTGCAAAGTTCTCCTTCGTTTGTGTGATTTCCTTCTGAGCAGTTTTTACATGTTTCTGGACTCTTACAGATGGTGTCAGGGTGACCAAAACGTAGACAATTTTTGCATTGAAGGGGAAGGGGGATATAGGGTCGCACTCGGACGATTTCGTATCCGATGTTAATTTTTTCGGGTAATTTGTGTGTTGCGAATGTTATTCTAATAAGGCCCGTTTCTGTGAGTGTGTTGCCTTCTTGGTTTATGTTGTTTGGTTGTTTTTTTAGAATTTTTCGTACTTCTGATACGTTCTGCGCTTTTAGTTCTTGTAGTATTTCGTTCTCGGTTATGTAACGTAGTACATTGCAGTATATTACGCCTTTTGTAAAGTTTAGTGTTTTGTGTTCTGCTGCAGTAATGTCTATATCTGTCATTTTGGTTAGCCTAAGTAATTTAAGCGCTTGCAGTTTAGTTTTAGTTTTTATAAGAAGAGAGCCGTCTCTTATTTTTTTGCACATTTCCACTTCCCCTCCACAGGCATAGTCTATGGTTTTTTTAATAACAAATGGTGATACCTTTTCGAACGATTCGTTATCATTTCGTTTTAAGACAATATATTTGGGTTCGTTTAGTTGTGCGTTGTTGCAAAACACTGAATTTGCTTATGTCCGGTGGTTCGTGCATGGTTATTGTTTTTGGGCTCAAGCCCGGTGTAACTGTTTGTTGTGTGTTTGTTTTTGTTTTTTTTTTGTTTTCTCTTTTGGTTTTAATATTTGTTTGTCACTCGTTTGCTGGTAAGATTTTGCGTTTGCGTTTAGCGGTTCTTATACAGTTGCAGCACGTCTTGTCTCTTGAGAGGTTGAAGTGATACTGTTATTGATAATTTAATAACAGGTATTCAACACAATTTGAAACACAGAAAATATACCTCAAAGTTTTCGGCTAATCCTTATTTTCCCGAACGGCAAGAGTCTGTCCGAGTGGTTCCCATGCAACCATGTGGTGAAGCAAGGATGTCTACTAAGTCCATTGCTATTTTTCCTGTACTTAGACGATATACATAGCATCGATGCTGCCAGGAGGAGTTCATATGGGAACGGAGAATGTCAATGTCAATTATGTACGCAGATTACATGGTGATTATAGCAAAATCGCCCACCATTCTGCAAAACATGATTGACGCCATTCACTCTAACCCAGAACATGAGCTTCGAAACACATGTGCAAAATAAGCTGGCGGACGCAAAGGTAGCTCTAAATTGCACATGGAAAGAACTTCTTGGAAAAAAACAGGTCTCTCAGAGCACAAAGTTTAAAATATACACGGCAACAGCACAGACCATATTGGGCTATGCAGAGGCGATATGGGGACACGAGAGCCATGAATCAGCAGAGAAAGTCCTGCGCTTCTGCATTACAAAAATCTTCCGACTCCCACTTAGCCCACACACACTTAGCTTCTATGCCGTATTCATACATACGCTGCAAAAGCCTACGCTTCAGCTATGCATCCAAAATGATGGATATGCCTGATAATAGACTCCCAAAAAAAGTACTCAGGTATAAAACAGACCAGAAAACTGATTTCCTCGAGAACTGGGAGACGATGGAAAATGAGCGAGGAGTTCCAGGAGACGTCCAAAATCCAACATGTTGGAGAACTTGGCAAGATCAAATCGTCCGATCCACATATGAAGAGGACAGACAAAATTGGTTACATAGAGCAAGCGCATCGAGGCGCCTATAAAGCAGTGCTGCCACTTAACGCGTCGCCGTACAGAAGTCTCGCTGAATGCACAACAGAATCAACGCTTTGTAATATGCCCGCACAGGAGGACACTGTACTTTTTGGCGACATGACTTATCGTAAAGGAGATTCGAACACAATATTGCTGAAGTCCAAAGCTAACAGTCCAGGGCTTGACTACCCTGCTCAACGGAACGGGCTGGCACAAGCTCGAACTTTTCGTCAGGGAAATGTGGCATTACAGAGAGGACATTTTGAGGGAGCGGTTCTAGAGACGACAACAGTAGGCGAGATCGCAAAAGCAGAAACAGGGCCATTACAATAATTACACTGCCCTTCATGGGTTTGGCCCATAAAATAGGAGAATAGAGAATTTTTTTATGCTGAACACGGGATCCGGGGGACAATTTACGTTTTTATAATTTGCTAAATTATTTTTTTTTAAAATAAAGTCGATTTATATCTCTGATATAAAATTCTTGAAGAAAAAGTAACAGATAGTAAATATAAATGGTAACATATTAATAGGCTGTTGCTCCTCCTTCGGCCTGAATTACTGCCATTATCCTTCACGGCTTGCAATCAACCAGGGTCTTAAGGGTTTCTTCATCTAAACTTTAGATTCTAAAGGATCTGTTGTGTTCGACTTCACTTTTACAACAATTAACTATCCGTTGCTAGGGTTGAGTTTTGTGAATATTGTTCGATGTGTTTAGGTGCCGTGGCCGTGAACTTCGAGTTTATGGTGTCTGTACAAATTTGTAGTACACGGAAGACAATTCCTTCAGGCACGCTTTTAATGATAAATTTGCTGAGCCGCGATGCTGCGATTTGACGAATATATGACTAACTTATTGACAAATGAGCAAAGCATTTCAATACAAGCAGCAGAAATACTAACACGTGTGTGTAATTCACATGAGCGCAACTATGGGTAACTTTAGATCATATGCATATGTACGAGATGATAATTGCACCTTCTTAAGAGGTACATATTGACGGATGTTGCTCCAAACGTATAATATATACCAAAACCATTTCTAGCTGCCTTAAGATGAATTTAGCTTACTTTAGTGTCATGCTTCTATGTCGCGGAATACTTTATCAAGCTTTAATAAAGGAAACCTTATGTCGGGTTCCGCAGCCCGATATTTATTCGGCATAATTAAAATCCTATCCAGTGGTGCAGCACTAAAGTTAAATGTCTATTATTGTTTACCATTTGCACTGCCCACTGCCCACATTGTTATACACACGGCCTATGCAGCCGCTCTCTCGCCTTCTCTCTCTCCTTGCCTTCTTTCTTTCGACTTTTCTATCTCACTCTAGATCTTTCGTCTTCGCTATTTCTCTCTCCTCTGGATCTGTCGCACTCTCGCTTGCAGTAGGGCACGGGCAATTCGGCCCGCCTGCCCTCAAACAGACTGGATATTGCCGCACTCGCATTAGGGCACAGGCAATTCGGCCCGCCTGCCTTTGCAGCGCCTGGACGTAGCTCTTCAACCGACACTGTCGTTAAACCGACCCATCGCGTCTTCAAGTTGACCCCGTCTTGAATCGAGCTAAACGGACTCATCGTGCCTTTCTCATATTTCCTCGACTCTATATCGTATTTCCATATCGTATTTCGTATAAACAAAAATAAACTGTATCAAACTAAAATCTCGTCTATTAATATTCGCAAACAACGCTGCCGAAAAAGCTCGGTAGCTCAACACCTTATATTAATGTTTTGTTTGTAAATTTGTAATTGGAAAGAATGAAACCAAAGACGAAAAAACCTATGACTGCCCCATAATTCTCCACATGCATAGTGCTTTCTAGAACGAATATGATGCGAAGAGCACCCCCAGATCATCTGGCATTGTGGGAAAAACAATTTGGTTCCAGCCAGCCATTGATCAACATTTATCCTATATCGCGGATGCAATTTTGGAGTGGTGCGCTTTTCCTTATCGCTAGTGTATATAGTAACGTTTTGTAGATAAAATATCTATCTATCTAGTGTTTTTATTGAAAACCCACATGTTTCATTTCAATATGAGTGTGTCAGATTTGACAATTGCATTTTTTATTAGTGTCAAACAGAAATGCACGGTCTTTATACCCGGTACTCGAAAAGTATAGGGGTATATTAGATTTCTGGTGATAACGGTTGTGTGTAACGCACAGAAGGAAGCGTTTCCGACCCCATAAAGTATATACATATATTCTTGATCAGCATCAATAGCCGAGTCGATAAAGCCATGTCTGTCTGTCCGTCCGACCGTCCGTCTTCATTAGCGCCTATATCTCAGAGGCTATTAAAGCTAGAGCATCCTGTGTTATCTCCAGTCTCCTGGGTTATCACACTACTCCAAGTGTATTTCAAAATTTCGAAAATCTGGGCAATCGACAATTTTTGAGATAAATGAAAACCAAAAACGCAGAATCATGAAAAATTACCGTATCTAGCAGATTGACGAATCTGGATCAGGTCGGATCATTATTATAGCCACAAGGAACAAATTAAATTTCAGTGGCTACGCAACCCCTGCCAGCGTTTACTCATTCCCTCTCTCTCTCGCAGACCCTTCCACGACTCTTGTATATAGTTATAATGTGTATGTAAAAATGTAGCAGCCGATGTAAAAATTATACGTAAATAAAAATGGAAACAGATAACTTCTAAAATATAAAAACACATCATGGGGTTCGACTTAATTTTGTAAAATTTTCCATTTTGGCCAAAATTTAATTCGTCCCTTTTTCGAACATATAATAAATTACATAAATCGCAAGCTCATATGTATACATATGTATGTATACACGTACATATATATGTACATATGGGCATTTCTCTGACGAGGTCCACCGAAGCCAAAAAATTAAAATTCAATAAAAACGCATTTGAAAATAGTTTTCTCGGTATTTTAGTTTTATAATATATTGAAAATCCGCCAATTTAATTAATTGACATACAATTTCATTAACTTTGATCTGAAAACCTATTAAAAATTTTAATTTAAAATTAACAAAAGTTCACTTTTTTGCAGAGCATTCAAATAACCGTCAACTGATTTTTCCAACGCAGTCTTCACACAGCAAACACACAAAAAAAAGGGTTTTGGTCTGAGAAGAACAGTTGTTGAGCGAAAACACTTTGAATGTGTTCGTTCGCTCCACGTTCTCAAAGTGTTCGTAGAAGATCAGTTTTTTTCGGACACTTCAAAATGGTTGACGGTTTTTTGCGAGCTCTGCTTTTTTGGTATTTTTTTTGTCATGTTTTCCATTATTTTTTTCGCATATAAGAAAGAAAATTCTTGATAAAAGTTTTTCCACAAAGTCTCTGTTCGGCTAAGCGCCTGCCCATGGCAGCACAAAGAGAAGCATAGTTACTCTCTTTGCTATATATCACTCTCAATGCATCGTTGCTACTGCTTCCCTACGCTCTCAATCGCTATATCGCCTTTTCCCTAAGTTCGTCGTCCGACAAGAGGTGTGAGGGAGGCTCATCAGCAAAGCAAATCACACTTAGGAATTGATCGTCTTCGTGAGCAAACGTCGTATCGTTAACTTTCGCATCTCTCGCATAACTAAACACAAAATCGAACAAACACGAATATACATACCTATACATTGAAATCATTCATAATTTGTGTTTTAATTAAATGTCTTAAAAATACGCTGCTGAAAAAGCTCAGTAGCTCAACAGTCTCCCTTACATATTGAACTATCTAAAAAAAATTCCACAAAATATTTTCAATATCGGTTAACGGAATTTTTGTAACATTTGTAAAGCCAAGAAATTTTTGTCCTGTGCGACATGTCCCGTGCGACAGAGGCTTAAATTTAATTAAAAAAAACTACAAAGCATACATGCTTAAAATTATAACCTTTTTAAAGAGTCATCAGTGCAGAACATTAATCAGAAATTCTCATAAAAATATCGCTTTAACTTTCGCTGAAATCTGAGTTTGAATTGGTCGCCGCGAATCCCACTTCTATATTTTTCCCGTGCGAATACCATGCTTTTTTGCAAATATCTCGAAAACGAACAGTAGCCCAAAATCGCCCATAGCACCAGCTATAGAGCTAGTCAAGTGGCGAACCATAAAGGTAAAATAATTTTGAAAATCGGTTTTTTTTGACATTTTTACACATTGAAATGCGTACGAACGTACCGTGCGACATCAGAGAAATGCCCATATACTGTCTGAGTACCGGGTATAAAGTAGAGCCGCGGCTTTTGCCCCGGCTCACAACGTTCCCTCTCGTTTCTTTTTCTTTTGCTGAATTCAGATTGTTTTTATATTGTGACAATCTTGAAAGAGTATTAAAGCGTGCAATATTTAGTGTTCGAAATGGTAATGTGCGTTGATCAACTAATGGAATCAATCTATCAAACTTTATAAGAGTGCTCAATTGTTTGTAGTGCTTTGACCATCAAAAACATCAACAAAAGGTAAAACTAGATCCTAGCGTCCAAGTGTTCATTTCATTTTGCTTGCAAATGCGGGTATTGTTGGTGTGGAAATATTATCGCGCTCCAAGTCGACGTTCTTACGTCCATCTTCATATTCGCATCCGCACAGACCTAATCATTTATCAATTAATCTTTCATATTTATTTTAGAATTTTTTTTTTTTTCCACATTCTACTTTAAGCATGAACTGTGCCAATTATTCTACCCTGTATTCTATTCCATCGTTTTTTCACATCGGATATACATCTTCCCCACATCAGCATAAAATCCAAGACTCCTTTCGCTTTCATAGTCCTGGGTAAACGTTCTGTGTTCAAGTATAGTTTGCATCAACGGCTCCGACCAGCCTCATCCCACACCCGACCTTAACACCACCCTGCTGATCTGCCACCCCTTCCTAATTGCTCCCCGCCATCTCCGTGGAAAACAACCGCCCCGCCTATTCCCATGTTGCTGACTCGTCAAACATGGGGACACGCTGTAGTTTTCACAACATTTCTGGACTTCATTTTTGATTAAACGCAAACAAGGTGGCCCCGCAAAAAATTAGTTATCTTTTATGCAAATGCATGACGGACCTGGGAGTCCAAAATCTGGCCATTTGGCTGTCCCACATTCAGGGAGGGTTACTGCTGCTGCTTCCCGCCGGTGAGGCTGCCTTATCGCTGCCATCTCTCTTGGCAGGTAACCCCTTGTCGGACGGTGGGTCGACGGCACGCGACCCGTCTAAAAACTGGAGAACGGAATAAAAGCGAGTGAACTTTTCGGGGAAGTTCGTTTTTCCTGCCTTCTTTATTATCTTATCCGCTTTCTGTTATTTGATATTTGCGCTTTAATGAATTTTAATGCCCATCTTTTAGCTTTCTTTCATTTTTTACTCGTTTTTTTTTTTTGCTAAATTATTAATAGGGAAATTTTGTGCTTACGCATCAGGTTTTTGGGGTTCTCTTGGCGGACAGAGATTTTAATCGTTTTAAAATTTGTTTTCTTTGACTTCAAGGTCTGAGTGCCAGCCAGAGGGCTGCTGCTACCTCCTCCTTAGAATGGCAGGCAAACAACCGAATTATAGTGAAAACCCACACACACATACACTTGTACACATACACACACGCGGGCACACACACGCGGGCACACACACGCGCGCACACAGAAACGCCCTACCGACCCCATCCATGCGGCCATGAAGCGAAATATTACGCAGACGCCGCGTGTCTCAGCATGTGAGAGGCTGACTCATTCCCCTGGACCCCATCGCTCGCTGTAAATTGTAATGGCCAAAGCTTTTTCGTTGGTAGCAGCTTGGTGTTACTTCTTACAGTGAGTGTGGGGCGTTTCCACAAGCATCGACGAAAGTGAATTTGAAATCAGATTTGGGAATCGGAAACGTTAGCGGAAACGTCAGCGTAATCGGCAGCGGAAGTGCAAGTGAAAGTGAAAGTGAAGTAGAAGGAAAATGCAGAGCTCAGCATAAGGCGATCATCGAAAAGTGTACAGCATGGCACCCACCCATCCACACAATCACTCACACTCCTCCAAAGATTCACTGAAACACTCGAACACTCACACACCCGAAACACGAGCTCCCCGAGGTGTCAAGGGGCAGGGACCCAAACCCACCCACAAAAAACTGTCACGTTGCAGCCGTCGGTTATGGCATGTGAAAATCGACAGTCAGCCAAACTGCAGTGGCTTCGAGCTCGTAACTCGTGATAATGTACATACATACCTACATTTACATATGTATGTAGATTCAACATTATTCCCTTTCAACGTTCCAGTGAGACAAAGTAGCCTTGCCATTCAAATGAAAGCGAGCTTAGTTTTACACGCGCCTTCTTTTGTGCTCATGACAATATGGTCCTATTTTCATCGATGGTAAAAACACTTATAGGGTGTTCAATTGAATTGGTTTTTACCTCCACCGAATGCAGTGATGCAAAACGGTACGTGTTTTAGCCACTGAGATACGTCAATACACCATGATTTAATCTATTATTATACCCGGTACTCGAAGAGTATAGGGGTATATTCGATTTGTGGTGATAACGAATGTGTGTAACGCATGTGGACGCACAGACGGACAGACAGACATGGCTATATCGACTCGGCTATTGATGCTGATCAAGAATATATATACTTTATGGGGTCGGAAACGCTTCCTTCTGTGCGTTACACACAACCGTTATCCGCACAAATCTAATATGCCCCTATACTCTTCGAGTACCGGGTATAAAAATACAGCATAGGGTTCGACTTAATTTTTTTAAATTTTCCATTTTGGCCAAAATTTAATTCGTCTCTTTTGCGAACATATAATTAATTAAATAAATCGTAAGCTCATATGTATACATAAATACGTATATACTGACTGAGTACCGGGTATAAAGTAGAGCCGCGGCCATTGCCGCGCCTCACAACGTTCCCTCTCGTTCAGAACTAAATTTGTTCGGTTTTTACGTCCCTGGTATTCCACCATTATAGATTTTAGCTTTGAAGAAATCTGGTACTCACGCAAGAATTTTGATGTGCCATGGACACACGATCCTTTTTTTTACCTATCGCCATATTTGTTCGGTTTTTACTTCCTTGAAATCCAGAGGATATAGATGTGTTATAGATGTGGCTCCGGGTTTTTCGACGTTGTAAATAAATCAAGGACTACAGGTTTCATTAAATGTATAGTTTTATTTATAAATATTATTTATGATTCGTTGTAATCGATGTGCTTTGAGTTTAATGTTTTTAGTAACAATATTTGGGCTCGTTTGTTTATATGTACCTTATGTTTTTGGGGTTGCTGTCATCAGAGTTTTTCAATTGTTTTTAAAACCCACTATAGTTATTGTTGGAATATCATCAACTTTCAAACAATAACATTACACATCACTAAGCTATGGATTATTAGTTTATGTTAATCTGGTCACACTTGAATCTGATCTCTCTTCTTCTTAAAAAGCCTAAGCTGTAACGTGCTGTCGATGTTGCATACGATAATAATAATCTTTAAATATAAAGTCAATCAATATATAAAACATAAAACAAACATTGAGAGTTATTACTTATTTATTTAATCTTGTCTTCTAATAGTTATCAATGGCTTAAAACTATTCCCTAGCAGGAGCATTCGAAGTTCATTTAGTTCTGATTGGAATGTGCCCCACTTTTTCCGGCTTGATTTTCTTCCCCTGTCTGTAGTTTGTCGGTCGATTGCTTTGCATCTGAGCGGAATTGGTTTGCTTTTACCTAAACTTCTGTCCTTGCTCTATTTCTACTTTCACGAAGTACCCGTGCTTATTTTCCCCCAGTCTTCGGCTCTCTCTCTCTCGCTATCTCCCACTTCGTGTTTCCACCAACTTTTCTATATCTATTGTTATTCGGCTTGGCTTTTCCTTTGTGCCTCTGTCCAACATTGATAAGAAGGGAATTTTCCTGGAAATGGCAGCCAACTCAAAGGGAGAAACTGGCAGGGCTCCCTCTTTTCGCTGTCTGCAGATGAAATCACAGTACTGTAAAGTGAAAATAGGAAAAGTGAAAAAGTAAAAAGCAATTTCCACTTACCAGCCCCCACAACCGATTTCCCATTCCCAATCGCCCGGCAACAATTAATAAGCAATCGATGGAGAATGCAAATAAACCAATAGACAAACAACAAATCGAAAGAAACTGGGAGGAAGAGGCTCTTCAATATATAGGCCATAGCTGGACCTATAAGGGTATTAAGTTACAAGTGGCCCGCGGGCGCCCACTTGACTTGGTTGACCCGTGTCCCGACACACAGTCTCTCACTCCATGCTGACTCGCCGGCCTTATTGTCGCCATTGACATCATTAATGACACCAAGAGCGTCCTCCATTTAGGCAGGAGACTCAGGGCTGGGGCTGTGAGGGCTAATACAAAGCAAACAACACCACACCGAAAAGGGAGTTGCGATAAAATCTGAGCCATCCCCACCTCTAGCATTCCCCAACCCAACATTCCCAACCACCAAAAGCGAAAGAGAGGGAAAAGAGAGAAAAACGATGCGCAACAAATTCAAATGGTATGATAAAAAAAATGTCAAGTATCCCCCTTGGTAGGGCACGAGCCAAAGTGTCAGGCAGAGGGAAGATATAAAGCCATCCTCTATCCTCTCCACAGTCCCATATAGTAAAAATAGCCGAATACATTCATTAGTCGATTGGCGATAGATGGTAAATGGTAGATGAGTGTTAAATATGTACATCATGCATCGTTGCACTTTAGACAGAACTTTCATTTGATAAGTCAATGAAAGAACTGGAATTGAAGAATAATTTAATATATTCAAACTTTTCCAGTTGATTGAATTGATTCGCACAGTACGTGGATTCGCTTGACTTGAATGGGGACTTTGCCATGCCATGATTCACATGAAGGAATGGCCAAAAACAATATTTATCATTCATACATACTTACATATGTTTATGAACATTTCCTAAATGTCGAACACATTGCAAGTGGTAAAACGGTTCAAATAAGACGGATTTTAAAAAAAACGAGAGAGAACGTTGTGAGCCGCGGTAATGGCCGCGGCTCTACTTTATACCCGGTACTTAGTCAGTATATACGTATTTATGTATACATATGAGCTTACGATTTATTTAATTAATTATATGTTCACAAAAGAGACGAATTAAATTTTGTCCAAAATGGAAATTTTCAAAATATTATGATGTATTTTTACTCGAAGAGTATACGGGTATATTAGATTTGTGGGGATAGCGGATGTGTGTAACGCACAGAAGGAAGCGTTTCCGACCCCATAAAGTATATATATTCTTGATCAGCATCAATAGCCGAGTCGATCTAGCCATGTCGGTCTGTCCGTCCGTCCGTCTTCATTTGCGCCTATATCTCAGAGACTATTAAAGCTAGAGCAACCAAATTTTGTATCCAGGCTTCTGTGTTATCACACTACTCAGAATGTATTTCAAAATTTAGCCCCGCCCATTTCCGCCCACACAAAGGACGAAAATCTGTGGCATGCACAACTTTAAGGATACGAGAAAACTAAAAACGCAGAATCATAGAAAATAATCATATCTATCAGAGTGTTGAATCTGGATTAGATCGGAATATTAATATAGCCACTATAAAGAAAACCATTTCGAAAGTTATCGTTCCCTCTCGCTCTCTCTCACACGCGACCCTATCTGCTTTGCCCATTCGTATTTTTTGACGCCTAGTTCTCAGAGACTATAAGAGCTAGAGCAACCAAACTCTCTATCCTAACTCCTGTGATATCAAACTGCCCCCACAAAGGACGAAAATCTGTGGAATCCACAATTTTTAAGATAAGAGAAAAAAAAAAACGCAGAATTATGAAAAATTACCGTATCTGGCAGATTGCCGAATCTGGATCATATCGGATCATTATTATAGCCAGAAGGAACAAATTAAATTTCAGTGGCCACCAAACGGCAGCCAAGCGATTCCCTCTCTCTCTCGCACACACTTCCATGTCTCTTGTATGTAGTTTTACATGAGTATGTAAAAATGTAGCAGCCGACGTAAAAAATGTAAATAAAAATGGAAACTGATAACTTCTAAAATATAAAAATACAGTATACGGTTCGACTTAATTTTTTGAAATTTTCCATTTTGGCCAAAATTTAATTCGTCTCTTTTGTGAACATATAATTAATTAAATAAATCGTAAGCTCATATGTATACATAAATACGTATATACTGACTAAGTACCGGGTATAAAGTAGAGCCGCGGCCATTGCCGCGGCTCACAACGTTCCCTCTCGTTTTTACTTCGGCTGCTACATTTTTACATACAAGTGAATATTTACATACAAGAGGCATGGAAGTGTGTGCGAGAGAGAGAGGGAATCGCTTGGCTGCCGTTTGGTAGCCACTGAAATTTAATTTGTTCCTTCTGGCTATAATAATAATCCGATATGATCCAGATTCGGCAATCTGCCAGATACGGTAATTTTTCATAATTCTGCGTTTTTTTTTTTCTCTTATCTTAAAAATTGTGGATTCCACAGATTTTCGTCTTTTGTGGGGGCGGAAGGGGGCGTGGCAACATTTTGAAATAAACTCGTGCTGGTTTGATATCACAGGAGTTAGGATGGAGAGTTTGGTTGCTCTAGCTCTTATAGTCTCTGAGAACTAGGCGTCAAAAAATACGAATGGGCAAAGCAGATAGGGTCGCGTGTGAGAGAGAGCGAGAGGGAACGATAACTTTCGAAATGGTTTTCTTTATAGTGGCTATATTAATATTCCGATCTAATCCAGATTCAACACTCTGATAGATATGATTATTTTCTATGATTCTGCGTTTTTAGTTTTCTCGTATCCTTAAAGTTGTGCATGCCACAGATTTTCGTCCTTTGTGTGGGCGGAAATGGGCGGGGCTTAATTTTGAAATACATTCTGAGTAGTGTGATAACACAGAAGCCTGGATACAAAATTTGGTTGCTCTAGCTTTAATAGTCTCTGAGATATAGGCGCAAATGAAGACGGACGGACGGACAGACCGACATGGCTAGATCGACTCGGCTATTGATGCTGATCAAGAATATATATACTTTATGGGGTCGGAAACGCTTCCTTCTGGGCGTTACACACATCCGTTATCACCACAAATCTAATATACCCCTATACTCTTCGAGTACCGGGTATAAAAACTCTTGATTAACTTTATAGTAAGTGGTAAGTACGATTTTGGGAAACTATTCGCTTTCGAGATGTTTGCAAATAACCAAGTAGTTTGAACGGTAGAAAACTAGAAGTGGAGGAAAGTTGAGGATGTATTGATACGAATTTCTGATAAATCTGATAAGTGTTGTGCATGGATGTCTGTTAATAAAAGATGAAATTTTACGCAAATAGGATTTTTAGTGGTTCTTACCCGTTACTTGAAGATTATATGGGTATATACGATTTGTGGTGAAAGCGGATGTATGTATGTATGTGTTATAGCCGACTCGATAGGGCAAGTATGTCTGTCCGTTCGTCTTGATGCCTAGCTCACAGAAAATAGTTGATAGAGAATATTTTATCCACAGTTTTGAAGATACAAGAAAACCACCGATCACACAGACACAGTCTTCGCATGCACTGTGCGTTCCCTGGAGTGAAAATATAAAAAATAAGACAGGTGAAAAAAAAATAAATATTAAGAAAAATAGAAACGATCAATTCGAATAGATCAAAATCTCCCAAAACTACTTAACCAATGTTTATGAAATAAAAAAAAAAAAAAAAAAAATCAATTTGTCCCTTTTGCGAAACAGCGGTTTCATTATAAATAAATACATGCCTACTGAGTACCGGGTATAAAGTCGTCACGCAGCCATTGCCGCGATTCACAATGTTCAACCTCGTTTCGCATTTAATTTAAGCAGCTGCTTACATTTTCTGGTATTTTATTAGATAGATTTTCAGAAATTTATATAGAAGTGTGTTTCTATTGACTTTCATTTTTTGGCCTCGTTAGACTTTTCGAGGTAAATGGCTATATTTACGTATGTCCCTCAGTTGATACGCCACAGCCCCGTGTCCATTATGCTGGGAGTCATTTGCCAAATGTCGACCCATTGTACCGGCACTTTGTACTAATGCAATGTTGCGTGATCCTTGAAGGATTTGTCATTGCAGAGAGAGAGGGGAGGGCTGATGCTCGCCCAGGCCGAGTCGCAGAATGGGGTACGGCGCCACCTGCCTGCCACGCTAATGGATTTTCATGGCGCATCAAAAACATAAAAAGCAAACCAGATGAGTTGGCTGAGCAGGACCAGGCCCCGGAAGGCAAGGCCAGGCTGGCCCCTGTGGTCCTTGATGGTTGATGACGGGCGGCTTGGTGCCATTTAAATGTAGCAACAAATCACGCAGCGTCATGTGCCTCAAAGTGCATTGTTGTCCCCGGCCGAGTCGGGGTGTTGGGGGCAACTGTCAAACCAGTGCCATGGCCAGAAACAGAACCAGAGACAGATTCTGAACCAGAACCAGAAGCAGAGCCATGGTCATGTCCTGGCTGGAGCGTTGTGTAAGCGGAAATCCTTGTGGCCGGCTGAATGCGTTAACAAATGAATGGACCGCCCAGTGGATAGATGGTTGGGTGGGTGAATGGATGGATGGGGGTGGTGGGAGTTGATGAGCGGATGAGCGGATGATTGGATGATTGGATGATTGGATGAAGTGGCAGTAGAACACTGACCGAATGACACGGCAGAACCAGCACAAGATTAGCATTCTGCATCGTAGTATGCGGTAAATGGATTAATGGCAAATCCTTAAATAAAGCAAGATCCTTAAGCCATTTAACTCAAACAAAGAAGAATTGACATTTTCATTTCGCATTTCAAGGAAAATAATCGATATGATTGGAAATCGGTAGAGAGGATTCCCAGATTCCCCAATTGGGGAATCGGCCACATTTGCTGCCTCTCCAAAAATAATTCCACAAACAATTGGACACTAAATGTTTTCCTCTCTTAAAGCTGGTCCTGTACCATTGAGCCCAGAAAGGACGCTTCATTTCGATTTGCCGGGGTGCATTGTAAATATTTGCATATCTCTATTCCCAGAGCGTTCTACACACACACATATCGATAGCACCATGGGCCGATTATATCCATCAGGGCTTTACTATACTTTTTTTTTAAGTCTTTTTTTTGGTCTTTTTAAACAGGATACTAGAATTCGGTGAACATAAGGTATATTTCCAAAGCGTATATTTCCCCCCAAAACATCGTGTAGCTTTATTATGATTCCTCACTTCCCAAAGGAGTGACACTCTGACAAAGATAATGATGACATTTCAATGAATAGGCTCTGAGTTCGGGTAAGCCCGTTCTGGTGCCCCGCACCACAGGATTCACCAGATAAGTCCGCAAATGGTGCATGACCTCCTGTGCGGTGGGAATGCACTGGGCCAATACTGGATTGTGGAGGGACTGGACCAGGCTCTCCGGCCGCAGACAGGTGATGGACATCCGCTTGCTTGTCCAGTTCTGAAGATTGATCACCAGATCCTGGTGAGTGAGTCTGCCCAGCAGAACGTAATGACGGCTTAGCTCGTCCACGTAGTGCAGCCGATACTTGGAGTCGTCCCGGTTCCAGTGCATCGGCAGCAGCTCGCTGGCACTTCTGCCGGCATCCACCGAAGTTAGTCTACTACCGACAGTCATCGTGATGGCCTGCCCCTGCTCCGGGTCAACGCTCCGCAGATGATATTGCTTGGTGATGAGGAAGTGGGCCAGTGCCAGCAGCAGGTCTGCCTTCTTGCGTATGCTTCCCCGAATCGAGTAGAAGAGGAGCTGCCAGCCGTAGAACTGATCGTAGTCAAACACGGACACCGTCTTGGCCTCGATCTCTTCGGTATCAATGGACCTCAGCGACACAAAGGACGGTGGTTGCTCCATGCGGGCTATTCTCATCATTGGTCTGCTGATGTAGTATGTGTGTTTGTGTTTGCTTGTGTGTGCTTGGGGGGAATGTTTTGAATTTTTCCCTGACTGAATGTTTGGCGAGAACTAGATGTTATTTCCCATATTCCCTGGTTCCTGGCTATCTCTGAAAACCAGAGCTTGCAAATAACCGTCAACCGATTTTTCCAGCTCAGGCTGCACACAGGCAAAACATAAAAAATTTAGCACATACGATCTCTCTCTCTTTTCTTTTTATACCCGGTACTCGAAGATTATAGGGGTATATTTGATTTATGGGGATAACGGTTGTGTGTAACGCACAGAAGGAAGCGTTTTCGACCCCATAAAGTATATATATTCTTGATCAGCATCAATAGCCGAGTCGATATAGCCATGTCTGTCTGTCCGTCTGTCCGTCCGTCCGTCCGTCCGTCCGTCTGTCCGTCTGTCCGTCTTCATTAGCGCCTATATCTCAGAGACTATAAAAGCTAGAGCAATCAATTTTTGTATCCAGTCTCAGATGTTATCACACTACTCAAAGTGTGTTTCAAAATTTCGCCCCTCCCCCTTCCGCTCACACAAAGAACGAAAATCTGTGGCATGAACAATTTTAAAGGTACGAGAAAACTAACAAAACCAGAATCATAGAGAATGATCATATCTGTCAGAGTGTTTATTCTGGATTAGATCGGATTATCAACATAGCCACAATGAAGAAAACCATTTCGAAAGTCATCGTTCCTTCTCGCTCTCTCTCACACGCGACCCTGTCGGCTTTGCCTATTCATCCAAATGAACGCCTAGATCTCAGAGACTACAAGAGCTAGAGCAACCAAACTTTCTATCCAAGCTCCTGTGATATCAATTTAATACAAGTGTATTTCAAAATTTTGTCACGCCCCCTTCCGCCCCCACAAAGAACGAAAGTCTGTGGAATCACCCATTTTTAAAATAAATGAAAACCAAAAACGCAGAATCATGAAAAATTACCGTTTCTAGCAGATTGCCGAATCTGGATCAGGTCAGATCATTATTATAGCCAGAAGGAACAAATTAAATTTCAGTGGCTACGCAACCCCTGCCAGCGTTTACTCATTCCCTCTCTCTCTCGCAAACACTTCCACGTATCGAATATGTAGTTATACATGTATATGTAGAAATGTAGAAGCAGATGTAAAAAGCATATGTAAACAAAAATGGAAACATGTATAAAAATTCCAAAAATTGTTTGACTTCATTTTTTGAAATATTATTTTTTGCCCAAAATTTAATTCGTCCCTTTTGCGAACATATAATTAATTGCATAAATCGTAAGCTCATATATGTACGTATGTATGAATATACTGACTCAGTACCGGGTATAAAGTAGAGCAGCGGCCTTTGCCGCGGCTCACAACGTTCCCCCTCGTGTTTTACTTTGAATGCGTACAAATGCAGCATTCGACATTAAAGAGTTGCCCATTTGTATTATATTTACATATATCAATTTCTCTAATAGAAGCTTCCTCTACCCGTATTAAATTTCTTCGTTTTTCTCTGTGTTATCCTGCCAAATTCTCACATACGAGTATCTGGAATATCATTTTATTCTTGGTAGTAGACCATCTTTCCTCTTCTCTCTTCTTCTTTTTGTCTGTATACTTCCTTTCATTCATTCTCTACTTCTTTGGCACCAGTATTTCCCATTTATTCCCTATTTCACCGAGTATCAGGCTATGCTCCATCCATTTGATTGCCTTCGCGATGGTCCAGAGGAACGGTTTTCTGCACGGCCTGGGCCTGGCCATGGGTTACCTTGGCAAAGCGCCAGTACAACTATGAAGATTAAATACTCGTAGTTTCCCAGGCAGCTTCATCTTCGCCGGGCAACAAACGATGTCCATTAATTTGCCTGTTTGTGTGCATGCTGCAGCAGCTGCAACGGAAGAAGCTATCCCATCGTGAGTGGGAACTGGAGGAAAAGACGCATAGGAGGGCGAATGAAATATGCGGCAGACTATGAGTTATTTATGGTACCCGTATATTTGTTATGGGAGGCGGGAGCACAAGAAATGCGTCTCAGGCCCCGAATCGGATGCGTGAATCCAAATGACCCGAAATAGGGGCTAGGATTCGGGTACTCGAGAATGCGAGGATGCGGCCTAGCTGGCCTTAAAAAATCAAATATATTGCACATCTGCGGGCGCTACGCACACATTTTACATATACGCAGATTCTGATCGAGTCCACAATCGGCAATAGTAACCACAGGCATTTGGAGCCCCTGAAGGTTCCACGAACTTCCTATACTCTTCCTGGAGTCCTTGATTGAACGAATGCCAAAATTCTGTCTATTCCAACTCCCATATCTTTCTTTTAATGCAGATCCGATAATATATAAATATTTATCATCCCAGATCAGACCTTATATTGTAATTGATCTAAAAATTATGTTTAAAACGTATTTGAACAAAGTTGAGCCGCAGTATGTGGCAAGCCTTCTTTCAGAGCATGCGCCAGCTGCCACTTGTGTGTGACAGTCGGAGCCCGACCGCGGCTGAAAAGCTCGAGCAAGAAAATTCATAGCCTACTTAGCGGCGTACGCTGCGAGTTATTCAAATTTGAATTGGCCAGAACAGAAAAGCAGCCTTGGGGGGGGGTCCGTTGCTGGGTCTGGTGCCGGGACAGGCCGAGCAGCATTTTATGGCCGTCAGTGTTGGGCTGGATGCGTGTAAGGGAGACCCGAAAAACATGCAGCAGCTGGCGGGAAAACTTGCGGCATAAAATGTGGCACATGTGATGGGAACGGCAACGGTGAGCGCTCCTTAATTAGATCATAGTTGCGTCTTTTGCTGAAAGAGGGCAATATTTTACGGCCAGACACACAGCATGCCGCAGTCAGAGAGCCCTGCCCCACATCATCATCGCCATATCCATCATTTAGTGGAGGCAATGTCGGTGGCAGGGACAAGTCGAGGCAGAGTTGTGACAGATTATTGACTCACGCAACGCACCGCGCTGTACTGTACTGCACCGCATCGAATTTCCAACTCAATCAGAGAGCAGAGTAAAGTTTTCACCCATTTCCCACTTTTCCCCCGGACTCTAATACGAGTATGAGAGACGACCTCCGTTCACGACAGCGTTTACGGTATTTGCATTTTCATTTAAGTGAACTAAATTATTTTGTTTAGAGCTGACGGAATTGACGCTGCTTTGCGGGTCGGGTGAGACGAAAGCTCTTGGGTGTGCTCCGACCATGTAAAAGCCACAAAAAACGCTAGAAACATGAGCAAAACTTTCGCAGCAAAGAGCGCGGGAAAAGTTTTCCAATAAAGGGGCTTATTGAATGCAGCTTAAACCACCCCAAGGCTTTCCATCTTTCTATTTTCCAACCATCAATCAACTAAAGTACTCAAGACTTTCGCTAAACATCTTCTCACATCCAATATCATCCATTCCAGATGAGTTTTGCGAGGAGTATCCACACAACCTAATGCCCACTCCCGGATACTGGATCGAGTGCTCGCGCCAGAAGATATCCATGCCCACGCCGCACACCATATGGGATGAAAGCGACTCAGAGCACGAGGACATACGGGCGGGTAGTGCCAGCGATGCGTACTTGGAGCGTGAATGCAGTGATCTGTACGAGGACGACGAGGACTCTGAGGCCACACCCAGGTGGGACTCTTCTTTGCCTTATCCCCCCAATATAATCCATTTCCTTTGTAGTCCTCGCAAGAAAACTACAATTGAGGAGCAGTGGGATCAGCAGGGTGCCTTCGAACTCATCTCCGTGGAGCAGGAGACGTACGAGAAGTATTTCTACGGAACCGAGCACTGGAACTACTTCACCAGCGACGAGGATCTCGGCCCCGTCATACTCTCCATCAAACAAGAGACGCTCAACGGACGCGACCAGTTCCGCATTCTGGTGCGAGCTGGCTCCTACACGGTGCATGGATTGATACCAGCTTCCTGCGTATTTGCTGATCGGTATGACCACTAGTATACATACGTACTATACACAGATACTTAACACCCATTGGGGACACCCGTTCTGACCTGTTACTACCATTCACTTTACAGATATAATCGCGAAGAGGTTGTTAGATCTTTAGGAAAAGAAGTTAATTTGAATCCCCCTCTAACATTGGGACAACTACCAGACACTCCGGAGGAGTTGTTAAAGTTAGATCAGGTATTCACCGTATTGCAAACTGAAAAATGCATTCTATAATACATATGTACACGGGCCGGTAACGGCCTAAGTGTGCCAGGCTCCCGGTGGGTCTGGCAGCCGCTGTAACCTAACCTAACCTACATATGTACATATATGTATGTATGAACATATATGTATGTACATATGTACATATGTACATAAATATAATCCCTTTTCGCTACTTAGGTTTTTATAAAATCTGAACTTAAAGTCGGCGTCATATTTGTCAAAGAGGATCAATACACCGAAGAGCAAATTCTGGACAATAATGAAAACTCACCGCTCTTCGATGAGTTCCTCACACTTCTCGGCGATCGGGTGCGGCTCCGTGGTTTCGACAAATACAAGGGTGGCCTTGACACGGTCCATGATCTGACTGGTAAGAGATCCACCCCTCAGTCTATTAAGTACATTAAAATAATCATGTAACTTTCGTGTGCCCAAGGGATGCCTTGTGCGTAGTTGTTTCTTACCGTTTCATAATGATTGTTGTTTGTCGAGTGAGTAAATTGTTTCAAAGTAATCAGAGATTGAATGTGAATCGATGAAACATGGCTGAAAATTGCATGTCCAACATAAGTACATGTATTCGTAGTCATATTTTAACGCTCCTCAATTTTCCAGATTCCCAAATGTGCTTTTTCTTAACTACAAAGTGTGTGTGTGAGAGTGTGTCTATGTGATTCTTAAATGACAGTGATAGTTATCTAATTAGTCTGTGATTTTATTCTTAACACTTTTCGCTGAACATTTCTCATACATACATACATACATATGTACATGTGTATCTCTCCTCCTTACTGTAATGTACTTCTTAGGCCTCTTCTCGGTTTATACGAACTGGCGTAATATTGAGATCATGTTCCACGTTTCCACGCTGCTGCCATACGAGAAGCACGATCCCCAAAAGTTGCAGCGGAAGCGCCACATCGGCAATGATATTGTCTGTGTGGTGTTCCTCGAGGCGGACAATACCCGATTTAGTCCGGCCTGTATCAAGAGTCACTTTCTGCACACATTTATATTGGTAAGTGCAAACAGCCTGCCTCCATACACTCCATCCCAACCCTCCGTCTATATTATTTTGTCAATCCATAGGTGCGCGTCTCCGCACGCATCAAACATAAGCCGACACGCTATGAAGTCTCCGTTGTGACACGCGACGAGGTTGGCGCCTACAAGCCGTACCTCTGGGAGCAGTCCGTCTTTGAGAAAGGGCCCATGTTCCGGTGAGTGTAGCATCCTGGCTGACCGACTATCCAGAGCTAACCTATACTCCATTCCACTGTCCCGCTTAATTTGTGCATACACCTCCGTTACCGCAGAGAGTGGCTGCTAACGAAGATCGTGAATGGAGAGCGGGCCTCGTACTCGGCCCCCAAATTCGCAAGGATGCAGGAGCGCACACGGTCGCAGATGCTCGAGGATCTGGTGATGAATCTGTCTAATCACGCGGAGACAGGCCAGATACCCAAGCCGTATCGACGCGGCTCCTGGCGACCGATTGGTGAGGATGAGTATTTCAAAATGTTGCATGCTCGCGTATTAGACAACAATATACATAATGAACAACAACAACAACAACTGCAACAATTTCAACAACAACCGTACAACAATTGTTGCTATTGCAAGGCCGAGGATTCCGGCGCCTCAAAGGGCTGGGGGCAGACAATGGCACACGCTGCCGCACACAGACACACAACAAACAACTACAACAATAATGCAGAGACCCAACAACAACTACTACACCAAAAACAACACCAACAACAGCTACACCAACAATTGCAACAACAACTATACCAACAACAGCATCTGCAACACTCAACATCGTCACTCACACACACATCGTGTTGCGCCATGTTGCACCTCTGTGTGAGGCATAGTATGTGTTTTACCCAACCACCACCCCCACACTAACCATACGCCCAGGAACAGCCACCCACGATCACTCCCTCATCTTCCAGCATGTGCTTTACTTTGATGAATAAACTCTAAATACCTAAATGCCTCAACCTGCTAGTCCACTACTTTATACGTTTCCCCTTTCGGCAAATAGACAGTAGTGGATGCGGTCTGCCGCCTCATCTGATATTTTCGAATAGGAGAGAGAGAAAATAAGATTCTGATTTAAGGATCTACTATTGATCAGTGTGGGATTCCTTTAGTGAACTAACCAATGTTTATCGGAGTCTGCACAATAATATTTAGATTGAAAGAACTATTAAAGAACTTAAGTTCTGCATTTTATTTATAGTTGACCTTCCTATATATTACTTTTAAGGATATTCCTAGCGCATCTTCCCCAAGTCTACCCTTTGATTTCCCCATTTTAAAGTAATACAAAGCAACAGACTCAATGATTTTCCAGGAATTTGAAAAGATTTATATAAGAATCGCAAGATTAAATTGCAGAGCATTACTAGGACCCTAAAAAGAACACAGAAAAATAAAGACCCCAAAATTATTTGCATCTTGTTCGCTCCGTGGTGACACAGTTCCTGTGCGAGCATGTTTGATTAATCGTTTTGTCTTGCTTTCGGTTCCAACATGCCACCCATACGCATACTCATACGCACAAATATAGGCACTCACATATGTATGTACATACGTGCACATTGAGCGAGGGACACACTGACACTTCCGCTTCCGCCATTAACACATCCGGGTGTGTTTGTATTCGACGGAAACGTGCAGGCTGCGCTCGAAGCGTTTCGGGCTCATGTCACACAATATTCACTGACTCTCAGTCACCCGTCACAGTCGGCCGTCGCCGCTCCTAGCTCCTGGCAAAGACAATCTGCTTCTCCCTTATCCCCCCGATTCCCATCACTGATACCTGGTACTTTTGGATTTCAGAGAGGAATCTTGCATTTGGCGCAATGTTTGTGACAGGCAAAATAACCCACAAAATAGATAATGTAGAGCTAATAGTGGGACATTACAACAGTAGTATAAAGATACCACTTCTTTTTTTATGTCTACTGTTTTCGAGATAAGGAAATTTTTGGTGGTGTAAATACACGTTTTTCTTAAATTGTACCTAAGTATATCGGGAAATCCAGTGGAATCAATCAGAGATATCAGACATAAAACACAATTATATAGATACATACATACATATGTGTGTAGATAAATTATCTACCGATGGTTGCTTGTATTATACACCCCGACTAGCGGATAGCCTCCAGTCGAATGCTTTGCTTGTTTTATTCTTATGAAATGTGCTGTCCGGCAAAGAAATATTGTTCATGTTTGTATTATTTTATCAGCCACAGAAAATCTTTTGTTTCCACATTACTCTACAAGGCGGTTGCTCGTTCTTCGATGTCGTTGTTGTTGTTGTTGTTGTTGATGCTGTTGTTGTTTGTTGTTCATAATTATCGTTGTCGTTGTCGTTGTCGCTGTTTTTGGTGTTTTTTATCGTTTTTCGCTTTCGTTTGTCGGTGTGATTTGTTTAGATTTCTCGTTATTTATTTGTAGCTGTTTGTCGCATTAGACAACACAAATCTAATTTGATTTATTCATTCTCACACTTATGTATGTACACTCTCCACACCGATGCTTGCTTTTTACCCCACCGGACACATACATACATCACACACATACTCACCCACAAGTCCACCCGCATCACCATAAGTCCACACAGACAATCGTGCGCCTACAATTCCATACATCACTCACACTCACACCCCTTTCAACCCCTCCAGTGAGGCCCCACCCGTGAAAGGTGTGGGGTGTGGGGAAAGGAAATGGAAGCGATCCCCGGTGCAGTCAGCATAAGACACATCCACATCCCAGCATCCGAACTATGAATATTCAAATTATGCAATTTACACTACTCAACACGACATTTCCGCTGTCGCCTAAAATGACTTTTTCTGATAAATCTGGAGATCTAAAAATGTTTACAGAATCTTTTTTTGTTTTTCTAGGTTTAGTTTTCTTTTTAAGAATTTTTAAAATATTTGGTATTTTTTTTAGAGGTAGTGCTTCTATTTTTCACATAACTTAAGTTTCCTATAACTGGTTGTATTAAACTTTGCAGTTTTGAAAAGCTGACAAATGCAGCTATAAATTCAATCCAGACACTTTGTAGCTGAATCTTAACGTTTGGCAGATATTGAGCTTTCAAATTTCATGATTTTTTTCGGTATTTTTTTCCCGACATTTTGATTGTGAGAACTCAGGAAAAGACAAAAAAACAGTAAAGTTTTGTAAAGTTTTGCTCAAACGGTTGTAACTTTGCCGTTTATTTAGCGCTTACATGTTCTTACAAACGATACCTTAAACGAAGCTCAATTAATGTGTCTATCTAAAACTAAAAAGCTTTTCAAAACTGCAAAGTTCAATACAACCAGTTATGGTAAACAAGTTATGTGAAAAATAGAAGCACTACCTCTGAAAAAAGGGACCACATTTTTTAAACATTAAAAAAAAAAACTAAGCCTAAAAAAAACCATAATTCTTTAAAAAATTTAAAATCTTTAAATCTATCAGAAAAAGTCATTTTGGGCGACAGCGGAAAAAAAAGTTCACTGTCTACGTATTATACTGGGAAAAAAACCTCAAAACCAATACCCGTTTTTATTTATTTTTTTGTACCATATTTAAAGATATATAGTTAAAAAGAGATTGGTAGATCAGAGTGGGATTCAAATGAATTGAAAGAGGAATTTTCAGTGCCAAAATCTCTATTATTTGAATCCAGATAGCATTTTTCTTGGGCAACTTCTCTTTGCATGATAACAATGATAATTTTATACTACCAGACCGAAAGTCTACCCGAGAAGCCAAAGCCTCAAAAAAAACCACGAAAGTTAAAGTGCAATACTTAATGAGCGCTCGTTCGTCCAAAGAGCGGTACTGGTAATCTGTTCAATTTATCTATTCATCATTCCAGAGGCAGAGAGAAGAGTATTTAATATTGACTTCAGATCGGATAGGGCATCAGCATCTGATTTTGATATTTGATATTTTATTCATCATTTTAGAGCGCTCTTTTTCGCAGCGTACTCATATGTGTGTGTTATCACTCTCGATATCAATAACTCAATTATTCGGCCGCTCAATTATCTCTATCGCATTGTTAGTGAAGCTTGTATCCTTTTTCCCAATGTTCCCAAACGGAATCGATCTTTCTCAGTTGGCGCAATACAGCTGTAAATTTTAGATTGTGTACGAGTATTTTAACATTCGAATGCAATAACTTGCAGTCACCTGCAGGTACCAACAGCATCCAGTATCCAGCCCCCAGTCCACAGCCCACGGCCCGCACAGGCCCTTCTGGTCATATAAATTCCAATCAAAATGCAATAAAAGCCATCCCTTCACATGTGTCTCATCATTGGGGTTCGGCCGACGAGCAATTCGGATGACTTACCCGAGGCGGTAGGGCGTTGAGTGGGCGGATAGCGGAAGTTTCAAGGCGGAATGGGGTGGCGATGAAGTTATCTTTTACATCACAAGATTTCCATATGGAAGCTGTTGCTACCCTTCTGTCAGGAGACACAACATTCAGTGGGATTAGAGATGTCTGTTTTGCCTGTGTTGCTGTGTGGACCTTGATACCCGTAAATACATTTATAAGGTATTTTCCCAACAGAGGGAAAGATTAGCCTTTGTATATGATATATTATACCACTATATACTATATACAACCACATTCTAGATATCAGTATTCGCCATTTGGCTCTTATACTACATGTACACACATTTTATATTTCATATTATATAAGATATTCACTAAATTACATGTATACATGTATCCACTAATTAGTATTTGCATCTATTCCCGAATTATTTCCAACAAAACTGTGCTTAAATAAGTTCACTGAGTGCTTTGATCTTTTAGTTAGACAAAAAAGGGTATCCAAGATTATCCCCAGCGTCTATAGCTGTAAGCCATAAACCCGGCCTCTGTCGAGGAGGATAGGAGCATCTTAAAGTAGCGTCTGGCGCCAAAAGTTGCATGATTGATGACCCGGCCCAAGTACCAAGCCAAGCCAAGGCGATGTTTAAACGTTACCCACTACAAAGTGCAATGAAGCGGGGCAGGGACGGGGCTGGATGATAAATTTGGGGATACCACACACAAGAAACCCGCACTGTTTGGGAGATTTTGGGTGTCTTTCCTGAACACTGAATAACACCGCATGACACGCATGCATTTGAAGCTATTCCCAGCTAACTAACGTATATAAATCTAGCCAAATAATCAATTAACAAATAGCAGAATGCTGCAAGACTACTTCTTTGCATCGCTTGCAGAATGGAAAGAACCGAAATCTGTTTGATCTATGGATGCCCCTTTTAGAAAGGATTAACATATAACTACTCGTTTTCTCACCCTCTTCACCGAACAGGTCACATGCGACCCTCGTCGCCCCTACTAGACTCTGTCCGGGATCAGTTTGAGGACTACGATCAGCTGGCCAAAGACTTCACACGCGTGTTCCTCAACGAGGAGCCATCGTGCTTGAGCAACTCGCACCTCTTCGACGTTGTCTTCCTGGTGGGTCAATCCAAGCAGAAGGCGCGCTTCATTGGAGTGCGGGCCATTCTGGGCGTACGCAGTCGCGTCTTTCAGGTGAGTATACCTTCATTTTGAACTAAATTGAACTGATTGTAAGCCTGTTCGCAGGAGATGCTATACGGCATCCAGACGGGCTTCGGATCGCCGCAGATACCCGTCGCGGAGATCTTCGCTCGCCCCGCACCGTCGCTGGTGTCGCCCCAGAATCAAAAGCCGAAGAGCAACAACTATCTGACGGTGCCGGACTCGGATTCCATACGTCCCAAGAGCGTGCCCTCCTCGCCAATGGTGAAGCGGGCCTTCTCCCGCCTGGGGACCATCACGGCTGGATGGGGCCGTTCGATACGGAATAAGAACTCGAACCAGTTGAATCCGGACGACAAGAAGAAGTGGATCTCGTCGACAGATTGTTCGAGTAAGGGTTCTCATTCAATGCAATGCAACAATATCGATGCGTATTTTTCTTTTCTTTTCTCTCCGTTCTCTCTTTTTTTCTCCGCTCTCTCTCTCTCTTATGCGTCCTTTTTACGTCCTCGTTCCTCCGTTCTCCATTCTTGGTTCTCCGTAATGTCACCACCCTCCAAACTAAAACTAAACTCTGTAAAATACTCTATTGTGATATTTGATATTACACAATTATTGCATCCTTAAACCACATATAAAAAACTACCAATGCTAATACGCACGTCGCGCACTTCAACCTCCAACCGCTCTACGTATAAATACTACTTATTATTTATCGAACAAAACCATATATATGTATATATACATATATATATATATACATACAATATTAATACACCTCCCAAAATGGAACTCTTGGACGTCATGTGCTCTCACACTATAATCTTATGTTCTCTTCAATTTATCTATTGACTGTACAAATGGCGAATCATTTCTTTTCGTTGCCTCAAATATTTTGGACGTGTCTCGATTGGTTTTTGAACATTATTATTAATATGCATCCTAATATAATTGGCTAATCCCTTAATCAACTCCATTTGTCTTGCATTTTTGCACTGTATGCCACTGTAAATTCCAATATTCAACCTTAATCATAATACCCATTACCATTTGAATTACCCATTTGAAAAAACATTCATGAATCGTTCAACGAACTCAACAAATATTTTGCCTGACCAAATTCCTTTGAGCTACTTTTGATTCCCGATCTGTTGTATATAATTTCTGCATATCTGTCTTCATTTTTTTACTGCTATAAATGCACATAACTCCCGGACTTGGCCATATGTTTTCATTTTGTATATTTAAATGAATTCTTAAATATCTGTCCATTCCACTTTTTCTTAATTTTTACCCATGTAAATGTAAAATGTTCAACAATGTTTTTTTTCCGCACCGTAACATTTTTGCAACTGGAACTGCGTTTTTGAAACAATTCTGACGATTGGATAACATTCACCTTGTTTTTGCTCTGTTGCTATTTTTTCCCCTTTGCTCTTTTCTATATATAATTGGTTAATTTTCTAATTTAACTGAAAACTTAATCTTCATTCAACGAAAAACAAACAAAAAAATTGAATTCAAATTAAACAACAACAAAAATTTTGTCATCTCTCTCATCTCACTTGACTCGCCAACCGCCTCACCACTCTCGCCCACGCCCACGACTTCGCCTCAATCCGATTTTAAAATTTTTTATTTCCCTCATTATTTATTAATGATCCACAAAAACAAAAAACCCAATTATAAAATGCTCCATGAAATTTGGTTCGATTTTTTGTTTCTATGATTTTCAAACTTTGTTTATCGATCGATTCTCGGACTGATACCGATACCGAAATAAAATCGAATACCAATACCAATACCGATACCAAACATCCACAATCCCCAAACGATAAATCGCGTTGATCATCGATCCCGGCGAATGCAGATAGGGACAGCAAGGACAAGGACAAAGACAAGCCGGGCAACAACCAGCTGGCGGTACCGCGGCTCTCGGTCTGCGCCGATGCTCAGAAGGTCGACCGGGCAAAGCTTGCACAGACGGAGTTCAACATCATCGAATTTGACCCGGACACATTCCGTGTCCTCCTCGACTATCTGCACACGGGAACATGTCCTCTGACCTGTGTTTCCATTCCAGGTAAGGCAATGTGAACTGCTAGATGATTCGTCTGGAACATTTAGGACATCGGAATGCACATGCTCATCATTGATCTTTCATTCGCAGGGCTTCTGTGTGCTGCGGAGCACTACGATCTGCCGGAGCTGCTTCAGGCGTGCTTTCACCACTGCAAGCAGTTCCTCCGCATTGAGGTGGTCTGCCCGATGCTCATTTCGCTAGAGAACTACTACTGGCGCTACACGTCCGCCTCCGAGCTGGTCAACATGATCCTGTCCTTTGTGGAGAGCAAGGCGCACTCCCTATTCAAATGCCCAGAGTTCCTTCACCTGTCCGAGTCAATGGTGCAGATGATCATGTGCCGGGAGCTTCAGACCCCGGAGATTCGTAAATTCGAGGCGATGCTGGCCTGGGCCCAACACAAGGTAGCCAAGATGAAGAACCACCCCAATAAGGACACCCAGTTTGAGTTTGAGTGCATCATGGAGAGGCTGACCCGTGACCTCAACCTGTGCCGCATCTCGCCCAGCGAGCTGCTCACCGTCGTCCTACCCTCCAAGTCGATGAAAAACGAGCGCATCATGGAGACGCTAATGGTGCAGGTGAATCTTGGCACCTACCGCATGCCCGAGCTGGATGCCTACCGTCAGCAGTTACGCCAGCAGGAGTCCGCCGAGGCCACCGTGCAAGTCCACCGGGGTGGATGAGATAGTAAGAATGTGAGCTTCGATTTGGACCAGCAGCCGCTCGGCGCCATCGCAGCCACAACAAACATGGATGCGGGCGCCGGGGCCGGTGCCTGTGGCGGTGCCATTACCACGCCCCCTGCCTTAGGAGTCTACCCGCCGAACGATGTCCGAGCCTATGCAATGGCCTCCCTGGCCGCCGCCCTTGATATGCAGCAACAGCAGTCCCAGCAGCGAGACGCCACCGACGAGGAGGTGGAACTATATGCCAGCTTCGACATGGGGCCGAGCACCAGCCGGGTGGCGGCCCAGATGCAGGCGGCCAAGGAGGCCCGTCGAAAACGGTGGGCGGCCGATGGGGCCAGTGGGAGCAGCGGTGATGGTGGCTGTGCCAGTGGCAGCAGCGGGAGTGGTCGTCGCTACTGAATATCGAAGCGAGTGCGAGTGGATCTCTGTCCATGTCTGTGTCTGCATCGGTGTGTGTGCGCGTATTGGTGCCTGTCCAATGAATTTAAGTTCCTGTATGTCTGTGTGTGCGTGTGCGTTCATCCCACCGCGAAGAAGTGCCCGAACCATCCAAATCGAAATTGACATTATTAACTCTTACATTCACCCCGCAAACGACTTTAGGCCCTGGCCACGAACGGATTGTCAAGTGAGAAGGATTGATGGATTGAACAGAGAGGCAAATTTTAGCCAATTATCCCCTCTCCCCTCACCATATATGTACATGTACATATGTATGTACATATGCATGTCCTAGGCTGGTACTATATATAGTTTCTCAAGACCCCTCCCCCACACGCTGTGGCATTCGATTTTTGATGGCCACAATCGAAAAAGAACAAAACCGATACGCAGCCGAGAAGAACGAGTTCTCGACGCGGAATCGGAATGGAAGAAGAAAAACCAAGAAAAGAAACGCTTACTGATGTAAAACAAAGACTTAAAACTAAAAGAAAAGAAACCAAAATGTAACCAACCAGAGGATAAACAATTTTTTTTTATCGATATTATTATTATTGGAAAATGTAAGCCGAAAACCCTTGAAACCAACAAAGTTCTTATGTCCCCAAATTTCCCCGTAACCTGTTGTCCTCTTCAAAAAAAAAAAAAAACCAAAAAAGAATTTATATGTTAACCCATAAAATGCTAGGGCAGTAAGGAATGATAAAATATATTACGTTTTTCAGATCTGCAAACCAGACGAATCTAACGATTCTAAATGGAAGTATAGGTTTACTCCTTTTTGTTAAACCTTCTGAAGGTAGTTAATACTAACTTTGTTCTACCATGTTGTAGATGATAGATACAATAGTACTCTAAGAAACCGGCATGCCCTGTGCTGTACATACGCAGAAGCGTAAGTCCAGTACATAGCATGCGCCTATACCTACAATATACATTAGATATACAACTACTATATACTTATATATACATACTATATACATACATATACAGAGTAATTTAAAAGACATACCTAACCACTACATATGTATGTATATACATTACAATACAATTTATAGAGTTAAGCGACCCTCAACTGTAAAGATACAACATTTATTAGTACTTCGAGAATCCGAAAGCAGAAACGCATTCCAATACCCTCATTAACCCAGGCATACCAACAGTAGCTAGATATGATGTGTATGTATGTGTATATTACCCATTTATAGTGCTGGCTTAGGGCAGCTCTTTGGCGAACCTAGAATTCGCATACTCCAAATCGATACCAAGGCGGAATAGATAGAGAATCCCCTATCTTCCTCTTAAATGTAGGCACACGCGCACATCGGGATAGGCTGAACTATAAAACAGAGGTTTTAGGCAACCATAGATCATAGATACAATAAGAAAACACCCCAAGATAGCTCTTTAATATATATACATATGAGAGTCAACAGAACCTTAAACACTGAAACACTTACAGATTTAAGATGCAGAATATACAAACATATATAAAACTTCCCCCCTAAGGGATACAGAAACCATGGGCGTAGCCAACTTTCGACGAAGGGAAAGGATAAATCTTATAAATATTGACAATTTGTTAAAAAATTTACCTTGGGTCATTGGGAATTTCTAGTAATAGTATATTTCACGTTTCTCGGATAAAATTCTAATTTTCACTGAACGGAAAGGTATGGTATCTTATACTTAATACCTTCCAAAACTATGAACGATGTCCTCACGTTTTTATACTGTCGAACCTTAGTTATTGTGAGAAGAATTGAGTTGTCGAAGATATTTCTGTATCAAGAAATGGTACAAATTGCAGCTGAATATTTACAGGATTGTAAGGTTTGAGAGGCATCCTTGATCAGAAATCATTGAATACTATTGTACATTAGAACCCTGAAGTTGCATAATGTCTATAACTTGCCTATGCTCGGCATATCCATAAATATTATTGTTTTTTACTTAGTTGATGTTCGCTAAATTTTCACAGAATTAATGTACATTTTTGACATCTTGACGGACATCAGACGATGATCTTCAATGACAATCTAAAAATATCAGAATCTTTGCTTGATTGATGTTCCCTAGTGGCTCAAAAAATCAGTTATTTGGTTCTCAACATGAATGTACGTTAGGGACATTTTGTTGCAAGTGATCGACAAAAGTCCTTTAAAGAGATACAAATGTCGCTTAGGTTAAAATCGAGCTGCAACCATATTTCTAGCAGTAAGCAGTATTAAATGTTGTCTGTCATACCAATAGCAATCCATTTGTTAGCATAGGACTCCCTTCCCCATGGCTACGCCCTTCTTTAACTTCACTAAAAACCGTAAAAACTACATCCAGAAATGCAACCCGGAAAATTACATCGTCAAATGCACCGGGGAAAATACTTTACATCCTCGAATACAACCGATAATAACACGCAAGAGCTCTAGAATGTACCAAACAAACAAAAACCTTCTAAAAGGCCCTAAGATACATAACTATATTATAGAATAGTCTAAAAAACACACTTAAATACTAAGTAACCCTCTGCCCATGTACCTATGTACAAAATCTTAAAAACAACCCATAACAACCTCTGTAACTTTGACTCCACAAACAATGTCATGATAGTAAGATCATTGAACCCCATAAAACAACCAACAAAAATAACCTGTATAAGAAGATCTTGAAAAGAGCGTTAAATGAAAATTCACAAGCAATGCATACATACGCGCATAACATATATAAAAGGAATGATGAACCCATAGATAAGTTTCTCAAGAATGCTTAATGTTGACCAAACTTTGTTCAGTGTCGCTCTTTAGAAAAGTGTATGCTCATTGTATGTCATGAACTTTGGGGAAACTGATAGAAGATCTTGCTTGATATATTCTTCCAAAATACATTAAATCACGCACTCCAAAAAGTACATTTGAAGACATTAGGGGAAACTACTTACAATAAACCTATAATTACAAGGCGTACCATCAACTCGTCCTGCAGTTTTAAAAGGCACTTCAACGCATACATATATCTCAGTGCCCCAATTACATACAGAACAACTTCAACTAAGAAAACTTAGCAATACATAAACATACATATGTATGTACTGTCTGTGGCCATGGCGGTAAAGCAAAGCAAATTCTAAACAAAGAGGAAACTAAATGTGAACGGCAGCATTTCCAAAAGGGTTTCACATAAATGTTCAAAGTCGCATACATATATCAAAATTCAATATCTACACTTCTACTATATTGTATCCCAGCAATGGTCACGAAACCAATGAAAATGAATTGCCTGAAATACACTGTGAAGCTTCGAAAAGCTCTTGTAAAATCCTAAGCGAGCACACACTAAACAAGAAACCGAAACAAACACCAAACAGCAAACACTAATTTAACGCTTTCAATGTGAACAAATAGTTATAATCAAACCAGATACAAAATACCCATACTAAATAATTGCAAAAAAAATTCATATGGATGTATATATGTGTGATAGTATATATCAAAATAGTCAGAACAGTAAAATAAACCTTTGATCCAAAAGGACAGATCTAACGTACGGGAGTGGTAACGCGACAGGACAGAACAGAACAGAAAGAATTTTGACGGGTGTGTGTGTGTTCCCAATGCAAAATACATAGTTCCAAGGCATCGTGATGCATCGTTGAAATGTAAGAAGCATAAACCACACGCAAAAGGAGTCTGTTGTTTGTGATGAACGAGCATTAAATATCATATTCACACGGGAAAATATAAATTTGTGTAAAAAAGATTTTAAATACTAAAAATAAAATCGGAAATCCAGAGACCGAAAAAAATCAAATGTGGAAAAATGGGAACAACTAAACAGACGGACTCTGAAAAATACGGAGAAATATCTCTAGAATTTGATCTTTTCGAACGATGCAAATGTTCACTTCCAACCCAAACAAAAACCAAAATAACGATTTTATGGAAATAGAACCCATAGTAGCATTTTGAATAAGACCAGACGACGAACATTCCACTCAGATCAACCATATGAATATGTATGTACATTCAATACATACATATGTATGTATATACATATGTAATAGTTGTACAATACAACAGTTGTTAGTTTTTTTTTTTTTTTGTGTTATATGTTTATAGTCTACAGATAAATAGCAACCGATATCAATACAATGGAAACATAGCTGTATTTTAACTGTCTATCGACTTATCGAGTCAAAATAACTGTTTGAACTGAATGTATTGATGTACTCGTATTTACCATTTACCATAGAAAGCTGAAAAGCAAACCGAAAAGACAAGAGAAGCGCAATGAATCGCAAAACCATAAAAAATATATTTACATGTACATGCATTATTTGGAGCAGAGTCGTTTCTAAGTGTTTTTTGTGCCGTGCTGTAACTAACCGAAACTACTCCCAACTACTGTCACGGCCATAAAATCTCGGACTTGCCGGGATTCAGCTTGATGTGCCCTGTCCTGTGTTGACCTTTGTGGCCTACGAAAGTTGTTTTGCCCACCCATTGAGCGACAGGGCAGAGCAGGCTTCCCCGCGACACACTTTTGATAGCAAAATCCCAAAAAGCAAACTCCGTGCAAAGCTGCGACTCCTTTTGAGCTGATCTAGCACTAGATCTATAATCTCTCAGATATACGAAAAATTACACAAAAAAATTTAAAAAAAATGTTTGTTAAATAAGAAACACAGAAATCAATTGACTTGCAGAACTTTGCAGAAGCTTAATAAATGTTGTAATTGCCAGAGCCATGCAAACACACAAAAACACGCAACTTAACAATAAAAAAAATAATAAAAATTTAAAAAAAAAATTACACTTCAAAATGTGTTATTATTGGTTTCATTGTGATACTGTTCAGTGATTTAAATGATGTGCTTTAATATTTAAGCTTAATTTAGAGCGGGTCAATTTGTTTTGGTCAAAAAAACGTGGTAAGCGTCTAACAGCACCGGAATCTACGAAGAATTCTACGAAACTTTCACCAGGAAAATATGTGTAAAGGAAATGTAAACATCCAAATAAAAGTAGGCAACGCATGAGTAAATTCGTCGTAAATTTAATTTGATTACAAAAAATAGATGTGTTTTTCATAGATTAATTCCGAAGCTTTTAATAGATACGCTTTAGAAAGACAATAATGAGAACGCTTTGAGAAAGTCTCTGCTGAGACAACGAGCTTTTTTAATTACTATAATTCATATTTCAAAATATTTATTTGATGATGGGGAAGGTTGTGATCCGTGGCAAAGGCCGCGGCTCTCCTTTATACCCGGTACTCAGTCAGTGTATACTTACATATGTGAACTTATGATTTATTTAATTTACTATATGCTCACAAAAGGTACAAATTGAATTTTTGCCAAATAATGGGTTTGGAGTTTGGAGATTGGATAAAAAGTTTGGTTGCTCTAGCTCTGGTAGTCTCTGAGATCTAGGCGTTAATTTGGATGAATAGGCAAAGCCGACAGGGTCGCGTGTGAGAGAAAGCGAGAGGGAACGATTACTTTCGAAATGGTTTTCTTCATTGTGGCTATGTTGATAATCAGATCTGATCCAGATTAAACACCCTGACAGATATGATCATTCTCTATCATTCTGCGTTTGTAGTTTTCTCGTATCTTTAAAATTGTTCATGCCACAGATTTTCGTTCTTTGAGCGGAAGGGGGAGGCGCGAAATTTTTAAATAGATTTTAAGTAGTGTGATAACACCAGAGACTGGATACAAAATTTGGTTGCTCTAGCTTTTATAGTCTCTGAGATATAGGCGCTAATGAAGACGGACAGACGGACAGACAGACATGGCTATATCGACTCGGCTATTGATGCTGATCAAGAATATATATATATTTATGGGGTCGAAAACGCTTCCTTCTGTGCGTTACACACAACCGTTATCCCCACAAATCGAATATACCCCTATACTCTTCGAGAACCGGGTATAAAAAGCAGTTCACAAAAATCTCCACCTTCACCCACAAAATAAAACCAAAAGCAAAGCTTATAGAGACACCAACAACTAAAGTAGAAGTCACATCAACACTACAAAGCCTTAAAGGTAACACACCAGGGTTTGATAACATTCCGTCCCAAATACTCAACAGACTCCCACACGAAGGTATCAATAAACTAAATGACTTGTACAACAAAATATTTGAAACCAGTGTAATTCCTCAGCAATGGAAACTAGCCCAATGGGTGGAATCGGTTTCTTTTTTTGGCATAAGCCCAAAAATGTTTTTTTTATATTTGTTTGGTTTTAATATTTTGTCCAGTAAATTATTTGTCCCTGTTCACAACTGAAATTTGTGCTCTCTCAACTTTTTTGTGGTTTTTGGTTCACTTTAGAATTTTTAGAGTCGACCCTTTTTGAAGACGCTTGTCTTATAATACCAGAATAATTGTTATTTTGTACATTCTTTAGATCATGGTGAAATTAGTAATACGGTGATGTACTCAGCTGTGGTAAGGACGTTAAGTTTTTCACCTCGATCTCTCGGCTCTCAGAGAGGAAATCGCTTGAAAGAGATAGCAAGCGTTTTACGTTCTACACTCTTCGTTTTTTTTCTATTTTAGTTGACAGGAAATAAAATATTTGCGCTATTAATAAAACAAAATAATTAAAAGTAAATTATAATATTTGAATTCATTGTTTTCTGTCACTAGTCCATTCGTAAACAATGAAGAAGAAGGTAATGGAAAATACACATACTACACTATACACTACGTCTCTAGACAACGTTTGACGTTCGACTGACAAAAATAAAATAGAGAGCACGTGTGGGGAGTACATCACCTTATTAATAATTTCACCATGTTTTAGATGCTAACTTTATTTAATATAGAATACACTTATATAATGAGCTAATATGTATATGTATATACAAATATCACATCTATATACCCTATAGACAATTAATACAATTTGATGTCATATCTGTAACTTGTTGTAACTTTGGTTTATTTTGGTCTTATGCTATTCTTAGGGCTACGCTAAAGGCTAGGGCCTATGGCCAGGGGTATCCTATTCCTTAACTCATATTCGGGGTTTCCGACAGCCGCGTGGCTTTTTCCAGGCGTAGCGGCGGTACTAGTGCTCAGCGGCAAACTCTGATCCGCAACTCTGAAATCGCACTCAACGGTTCGCCTTTCTTAGTACACCACTGACTGCCCTCGAATCTCTTTTTCCGTGTCTGACTTACTCGGTGCTCCGGTATCGGATTTGTCTTTGACGCAGGGCTTTCCGTTTTCATTTTCGCCACCGGACTCTTCCCGTAGTACTGTTAGACTTTGTCCCGGTGTTCGATCACTCCCGTTCACTCGCACATGCGCAAAAGAGACCCGCTGTAGGGGCCGGCCTCCTTATATGGGCCGATCCTAACGGGACCCATCCACTGCCGGTGATTTTCCATTATTAAGGCTCTCTGATCGCTCCCACCGTCTTCTTAACGGGATCTGGTCGATGACCCGCCTGCATGCCCATATTTCGGCCTGCTCCGGGCCGCTGCTGGTCCGATCCCGCGATTCCCCGCTTCTCGTGAGAGCCGTCTCCTCTCGCCGTTCGTGCTCTCTCGTTCTATAGTGTGGCGTATCCGCCACTCTCAGTGGCGAGCGCCAACGGCGAATTGGCGGCCTCCGGATATACGTGGCGTCCGGACCATCATTCTTATCTGGTCCGTCGGCCTTATCCGGCCTGTCCGCCCTATTCAGTTGCGTTCTGACTGCTTCTGGAAGCAGACGTGTATTTCAAGCTTTCCGCTGTGCCGTCGTTTCAAAAAGTAGAGCCTGACTTTCCCGTAAACAAGTGCTCGTTAGCTCGATAACAAGTTCGAGTTCGAAGCTTCCGTTCGAAGCTTTCGTTCGGAGCTTGAGCTCGAAGCTTCTCGAACTTTCTGTGCGGTTGGTGTCTTGGCTTGGTTTGTGTCTTAGATAGACCTCAAACAGGTTCGCGTCCTCGCTAAATTCCGGACAGTTCGTGTATCCACTAGTTTTATGTGGAGGATTATGTGGAGCCTGCCTCCGCCGCTGCCCCTGCCGCTGCCACCCGCACTCCCGTCATCTCTGGGCTAGACGCGAATGCAGTATTCCCAGCGAGGTTTAGTAAACTTCCCGAGCATGCTCGGGGGCAAGCTAGCTATGTGCGGGGTGAGCTGCTGTCTGAGTGGATACTGGAGAACCGAGCCGGCATGCTCAATCTAGCCAGTCGAGTGCTTACATTCGATAACCGCAGAGGCTAAAGTGACATCGACGTACTAATCGTCAACCAAGCCGCGACTATGTGGGCCACATACGATTAGGAAGTGAGGGAATGAGAATGAGACACCAGTGACCACAACCTGGTGTTACCGATGCAGTCGAGCACATTGCTCCTGTGCCATCCTGGAAGCTTTCCAATGCGCGCTGGCGATTGTTCGAGGACGAAGTAACAAGGGAGACTGCCGAATTGCCGGAAAACATCGCTGAATCGCCGCTGGATGACCAGGTGACTGCACTGCACTCGTTAGTGCACAGAGTGTGCGACAGAGTGCTGGCACGCAGTACGCCGAGAGCCGTCAGGAAAGTAGTTTGGTGGACCGCCGAACTACAATCCAAACGCCAAGAGGTCAGGAGACTAAGGCGACAGCTCTAGAATGCTCGTCGGCATGAGACCGATGAAGCGGAGCAGCTCGTGGTTGCGTTGAGGATCTCCTCAGTCGAATGCGGAGTCGAATGCACACATTGCCATTGAGTCCGAGGCTCCACCGGCACTCGAAGCTTTCGAGGTTGACGTATGCGTCGCCAGGTTGAAGAGCTCAGCAGGTATGGAGAAGCCACTGTTCCGGTGACAAGAGGTTGCCATGACGGCGCAAGCGATCACGAAGCTGATTGCGTGCCAAAGAGCCATCCTGATTGGATGCCTACCGGCAGTGTCCACTGTGGCACTGCAAGTACTTGCTGGAGCCCCCCGTTTGATCTGGTCGCCATACGTCTGGCAATCAGATTCAAACTAAAGCGTAACTACCCGCTGGAGAAGAGCGATTGGCGAAGATTTTGCAAATCTTAGCTGGAAGCAGAAGATGACGCGAGTAGACGAATGCCTGCTTTGCGAGTGGCAACGCAGATGGGATGATGGTAGGTCCTCAGGACGGGTGACGCACCGCCTCATCCCGAACGTAAGCTTCGTCTACAGCGAGCGAAGGTTTGGCTTCACGCTGCGCGCTGGATTCCTGCTGACTGGCCTTGGATCGCTCAATGCATTTTTGCATCAGAGAAGCGATACGCCTGCATGTCTATGCGGCGCGGAGCGCGAGGATTGGCAGCACTTCTTATGTGACTGTCCCCTCTATGCAGATTTGCGAGACCTCGATGGACTTGGAGTGCAGCACACAGATGGCGAATGGAACTTTTCCGAAGCGGTGGCTTCGCAGGAGAGGATGCAGTTGCTGGATCGATTCGCAGGAGAGGCGTTCTCCAGGATGCGACAACTAGGGTCTATGGCGGCGCATGAGCCGTCAGTCCCAGACTAGTAGAGTCAAAACTGACACCCCATGGATTTCCCATCCGGTTCTTGTCGGGGCCAAAAGAGAGGGCAATCGATCCCTTAATTTCGTCCACGGGTTGGGCAGTGGTTCAAGACTGCCCATTGAGGTAGGCCCCTTTGTGGGAGTTCGCAACCACAGCCAGGTTTGAAACCCAAATGTACGCGGGTAGAACCGTTAGGTTCGTCGTGGAGTTGCGCGCTCAACCGGGTGCCGAGACCCATAGATCGGAAGAGGTGTTATATACACCTTGCCCCTACCAAGGGGGATTGTATGTCCGACAAATCATACAGTCAATTGGTAGAGTGGCGAGTTTAGAGTGGCGGATCAAAGCATTGTCCGAGATCATTGGCCCCTGAACACCAGTACCGACGCCGCTACGTTTGAAGTGGCCCCGCAGCTGTCGGAAACCCCGAAATTCCGTTAAGGATTAGCATACATAAGCCCAAGCCGTAAGCCCTAGCCCTTAACTTAGCCTAAGACTCGAATAAACCAAACATTAAACACGGAAAAGCTGTGTTATTACTCTTCGTTGGGGCAACACAAACAAATTTGTTGCATTGAGCCCATTGGCCGCTGAGCGAACCCAGCTGCCGCAAACGACCAAAAAAACGGTTACAACTGGCGCCCAACGTGAGGCCTCACGACAAGTAATATAGGGAAGCAAATCAAATAAGAGTCAGAAGCAAAAATGGGAAGGGGACAATGGGTACACCGCTTGAAGAAGAAGGAGCTGGTCCAGTGTGGCAAGGCCTGCGGCGTGCGACTGGAGGGCAGCTTGTATGAAATGCGGTGAGGGTCCACGGAGAGGAACCTGAGTGGTCCGACCTGTTGGAAGAATGGGAGGACCGGACAAGGGGGACCTCACCGACGTCCAGGATAGAGGACCGACAGACTGCAGATGAGCGGCTGACGCTGCCGCCCGACGCGAAGGCGGCTGCCTTGTGGCGATCGCCAGCGGTGTTGCAGCGCAACACCTCCGCAACGCCAAGAAAATCGCGAGAGGCCGAGAGAGAGGGGCACGGGGCGTAGGTTCTACGACAGGCACGCAGATGGATTGCCCGGGACCTTAGCGCGGAGGCTGAGCGTGAAAGACGCGAGCCACGGACCACGCGACCCACGATGATGGACGACGAAAGGGGCCGGGGTCGAGAGGAGGGACGCAGGCAGGAACCACAGGCCACGAGGCCGGCACACCAAGATTACGCCAAGGTGGCGAAACAGGTGAGGGAGTAGTCGTTCCGATTTGACGGGACGACGAAACCTCTCGAGTTCTTGGAACAGGTCGAGTGGTCCGCCGAGACGTATGGACTGGATCCAGATCTCATTCCAAGGGCGATGCCCGAGCTCCTGAAAGGGAGGGCGTTGATGTGGTTTGTCGCCAACAATCGCCAATGGAGGACATGGGAAGACTTCTCAATCAGCTTCCAGGCGTACTTCCTGCCGCAGGGCTATTTTGACAAACCTCGGCAGGAGGTGCGATTGCGGAAACAGAGATGGGGAGAGCCCTTCAAAGAATACATGGTGGATATGCAGACTTTGATGAGGCCCCTGAAATGTTCCCAGGACGAGCGAACGGAGCTGATCAGAGAGAACAGCATGCTGGACCTGAGGGCGTACATGCGACCGTATAGATGCAGGAGTTTGGACGCCACGATGGTGCTGGCGGACGAGTTCGAGGCGTTGGAGAGAGATCTGGCGGAGTTCCAGAAGGAGAACCCAGCGTCTAAGGCGCGAGCCGCGAACCCATTCTACAAGCCGGCGGGGTCGGAGGCGTGCCGCAGGTGCATGGAAGCACCGCCAGAAGCACCGAGTCGAGCGAGGGGAGCCGTAGGGCCAGGCACCGCGCGGATCGAGGAGTCGCATATCGAGAACGGATATGTCCGAAATCCGGCGCAGGCATGCCGCCGATGTGGCAGCGGGGAGCACTGGAGCGGAGAGTGCAGCGCGCGCCCGATTACGTATTGCTGGATGTGCGGAAAGGTGGGCGTCTCGTCGTGGCAGTGTTGCCGGAAGACGTGAAACGCCCCGCGACCCCAGCCACGAAGGGCCGTGCCCGGGTCGCAAGAAGCCGGCCCTCAATCCTAGTCGGCCAGTTGACGAGTGAGGAGACGCAGCTGTCCGCGGTGGTGCGGATAGCAGGTGAAGAGCTGCGGGCCACGGTAGATACGGGGGCCACTAGCAGCTTCGTCAATTGCACTCTAGCGGGCCGGCTGGGAAGCGCCGGGAGAGAGGTGGCTGTTCGGAAACAGGTGCGCATGGCAGACGGCCATGCGCAAATGGTGGCGAGCCAGCTCAATGTGGGAGTGGTGTTTGGTGACAAGGAGGTCAGAATGTCACTGCTCGTACTGCCAGGGGTGATCGACGAACTGGTTCTAGGGTGAGACTTACTCCGAGCGGTCGGAGCTGAGGTGATCTGTGCGGGGCACAGAGTTGTGATCCACGCCGAAGATAGGAAGGAGGAGGTGATCGGCGAGAGGCTGTCAGTGGCGAAAGCCAAAAGCACGACCGAGGCCCCAGAACCAGAAGCGGCGGCAGAGAATATCTCAGCGGAAGCCGAGGTTGAGAGCCAAAAGGGAGAAGAGCCTGTGGCGGAGTTTCTGGCCCGGGAGCTGGCAGAATTCGCCAAGATGGAGGGGGTGTTGAACGTGGCCGTGCACACAATCACTATGAGTGACCCACGGCCGATAAAGCAGAGATACTACCCGAAGAATCCCAAGATGCAGGCCGAGATATGGACGAGCTGCTGGAAATGGGGTGCATCGAGCCATCAAGGAGTCCGTACAGCTCACCGATAGTGATGGAAAGGAAGAAGTGCGGCAAGTGGAGGCTGTGTGTAGACTTCCGACAAGTAAATGCGAAGTCCATAAAGGACGCGTATCCGATGCCGTGGATCGACTACATTCTCGACCAGTTGCGGGAAGTGCGATTCATCAGCAGCCTCGACTTAAAAGACGGGTACTGGCAAATTCCGCTGGAGGAGAGCAGTAGGGCGGTCACTGCCTTCATGGTACCGGGCAAGGGGCAGTACCAATGGAAGGTGATGCCGTTCGGGCTATACTCTGCGTCGGCCACCTTCCAGCGGGCGCTAGACCAGGTGATTGGCCCGGAGATGATGCCTCACGCCTTCGCTTACCAAGACGATATTATCGTCATTGGAAGAACCCAGCAGGAACATAGAGAAAACTTAAGGGAGGTGTTCGAGAAGCGAGAAGCTAACTTGCGGCTAAACGCCGATAAGTGCCAATTCTTCCGGAAGGAGCTGCGATATTTGGGCCACAAAGTAACAGGAGAAGGAATTTGCACGGACCCCGAGAAGGTTGCTGCTATCGCCAAATTGAAACCACCGAAAAACGTGAAGGAATTGCGGCACTATCTGGGCGTGGCCTCGTGGTATCTGCGGTTTGTGCCAGGGTTCACGACCTTAGTAAAACCACTCACCGAGCTAATGAATAAGAAGGCGGAGTGGGTGTGGACTCCAGAGCTGTAGAGCGCATTTGAGGCGGTGAGAGACCGTTTGGTGGCGGACCTCGTGCTGACATGCCCGGACTTCTCGAAGAAGTTCGTGCTCCAAACGGACGCCAGCGACTATGGGCTGGGAGCAATTCAAACGCAGGAGACGGACAGGGGAGAGAGGGTGATCTCTTTTGCCAGCAGGTCACTGAATGGGGCCGAGATGAACTACTCGGCCACCGAGAAGGAGTGCTTGGCCATAGTGTGGGCCGTCAGGAAATTGAAGCCGTACTTGGAGGGATATCGCTTCAAGGTGATAACCGACCACATGGCTCTAAAGTGGCTGAACAGCATCGAAAGCCCGTCGGGTAGGGTGGCCCGGTGGGCATTAGAGCTGCAGCAGTACGACTTCGAGGTGTCGTATCGAAAGGGGCAGCTGAACGTCGTAGCGGACGCGCTCGACAACCTCTGGAGGAGAAGTGCCAAAGGATCAAAGGAGGGGAGGACGGCGAGGGAAAGACGGACCTGCCGTGCAAGTGGCTTCAGAACTCAGAAGGAGCCTCAGAAGTATCCGGACTACGTGGAGAAGGGAGCGAGTCTATATCGCTATATCCCGCATCAGGCGGGAAGCGAAGAGGTCGCCTCCTGGAAGCTCTGCGTTCCAAAGGAGTCACGGGAAAGGGTGCTGCGGGAGAACCACGATGAGCCAGGAGCTGGTCATGCCGGTGGGAGGAGGACATCAGCCCGGGTCGCAGCACGGTACTACTGGCCGGGGATGCACAGGGACGTAAGGCGGTATGTGCGAAAGTGCGAACAGTGTTTACGGTATAAGTCGAGTCAGCTGCAAGCCGCGGGGAAGATGTTGACACGGATCCCGGAGGAGCCGTGTGTAACAGTGTGTGCCGACTTTGTGGGATTTTTGCCAAGGTCGAAACACGGGAACTCGATGCTGCTGGTTATGGTGGATCGGTTCTCTAAATGGACAGAGTTGGTGCCAATGCGCAAAGCTACGGCGGAGGCCCTAACAAAGGCCTTTAGAGAACGGATTGTAGCCCAGTTTGTAGTACCGAAGGTGATTATTACCGACAACGGGGTACAATTCACCAGCAGAACATTCAAGAAGTTCCTCAAGCAGATGGGAGTGCGCAATCAGTTTACGGCGCCGTACACTCCACAAGAGAACCCGACGGAGCGCGCGAATAGGACAGTAAAAACCATGATTGCTCAGTTCTGCGAGCGGGATACACGGGGCTGGGACGAGAACTGGCCGGAGCTGATGCTGGCGGTGAACACTGGAGTGTCCGAATCGACGGGGTATTCGTCAGCGTTCATAGCACAGGGAAGGGAGCCCCGCCTACCGAGGGCTTTGTACGACGAGGAGACGGTCGGTACAGGGCAAGAAACGCAGACGCCCGAAGAAAATGCCCAAAAGCGGGGGGATTTGTTTCAATTAGTGCGGCGCAATCTGGAGAGAGCCGCATAAGATCAGGAACGGCACTAAAATTAATGAAGGCGAAGGCCGTGGAAGCCAAGAGTGGGAGAAATAGTATGGGTCAAACAACATCATCTATCAAACGCGGCGGACGGTTTTGCGGCGAAGCTGGCATCCAGATACGAAGGGCCCTATCAGATAATCGACTTTGTGTCACCTGTGATAGTCAGACTCAAGAGGGAAGGGGACAAGCCAATGTGGACGGCACATATAGGGGACCTGAAGCCGCAGCCAAGTGAAAAGAATGGCACCACGCAGGACGCGGAGGAGTAAGGCCACGCAGGACAAGATCGGGAAATGCCACGCAGGGCAAAGGTGAGAAATGCCACGCAGGGCAAAGTTGAGAAATTCCGCGCAGAACAAGTTTGAGATATGCCACGCATTTTTTTGGAGTGCCACGCAGGACACCGCTTAGAGGGTACCGCGAGGGATAAGATCGGCTCGTGCAGATGGTGACGGATGTGGTGAGAATACCTGGAAGAGAAAATGCAGGTGAGTGGCATAAAACAAAATAATACATAAATGCCAGACAAACCAGAAGGGGAGGGGGAGCCCAAAGCGCGGTGCGCTGGGAGGGGAGTGACGGGAGGAAGCCAGGCTCACGCTTCTATACGGGAACCCAGGCCAACAAAGAGCGTCGGACCCGACAGAGCAGGTGCCGCTCATGCGTGGTCTACCGGGCGAGGAGTCGGATGATCCTCGCGTCCGAGCCTCTGCATGAGGGTGACACTTCAACAGATTCGGGCCGAGGGCGTGAGAAGCTGGCCTGGGAATGGTCTGCCGAGAAGTCAGCCCCGGGCGAAAGGTCAGAGAACCTGTTGATCGCGGGGGGCTTCGAGGCGGACGGCTCGTGTCGAAGGCAGAGGGCGAGCTGGAAACGGGGAAGTTAGTAAGGAGTCACATCGATCGAGCATACTCACCGGGAAGAAGGGGCGAACTGACCAGCGCGCGGGGCAGACGGGTTTCGCCAAGCCAGATGGAGAATCAAAAGTTCCGAGGCGTCTATTATCTGTTTCACGAACGGGAGGTGGGTCCATCAGAAGATGGATGACGCGGCACAGTCCCATCAGATGATAGATATGCCTGCGCAGAGTCCATAACACATCAACAAAAAACACAACACGGCACAGTCCATCAAAAAAAACATAACAGAGCACTGTAAATATTAACAGACACAGCGGGGGCACGGCGCGGCGAAAGCGGATAATGAGAGCGCATACAAGGAAGGAAACAGTTATCCCGTACTTGAGAGCGGTGAGAAGAGATTCACCGTTACCAGGAACGGTGGAACCCGCAACGCGACTATAGCAGCGTAAGAACGTAAGAACGGAGAACAAAAAAAAAAAAAAATGGAGCGTACTGTGAGGAACCGTGTGGCTCACAATAATGATGAGGCTGACGGACCGGATACGATTGACGGACTGGATAAGCATGACGGTCCGGCAGATCCGGATATCCGGAAGCCGCCAATTCGCCGTGGCCTCTCCCCTGAGAGGGGCGGATAAGCCACCGAAGGGGGAGAGAGCACTAATGGCGAGAGGAAGCGGCCTCACTGGAAGAAGGGAATCGCGGGATCGAACCAGCAGCGACCCGACGCAGGTCCAGATATGGGCATACGGACGGGTCACCGACCAGATCCCGTTACGAAGAGCGTGGGAACCATCAGAAGCCCGATGGAAAATCACTGGCGGCGGAGGTCCCGTTAGGTTCGGCCTATAAAAGGAGGCCGGCGCCTCTTTTAAGTACGTGCGAGTGACGGCAGTAGTTGAATACGAAGACAAGTACGAAACAGTATTACGTGAAGAGATCGCGAGTGACAAGTGAGAAAAGGAAAGCCCAGCAGCGTCTGAGATAAATCCAATACCGGATCACCGAGTGAGTCGTACACGGAAACAGGGAACCAAAGGTAGTCAGTGGTGTGCTAACGAAGACTCGAATAAACCAAACATTAAACACATAAAAACGGTCTTTTTACTCTTTGAGCCCATTGGCCGCTGAGCGAGCCCAGCTGCCGCAAGCGACCAAGAAAACGGTTCGTTACAAGCTTTTCAATGCGCGCTAGCGATTGTTCGAGGACAAAGTGACAAGGGAGACAGCCGAATTGCCGGAAAACATCGCCGAATCGCCGCTGGATGACCAGGTGACTGCACAGCACTCGGTAGTGCATATAGTGTGCGACAGAGTGCTGGGACGCAGTATGCCGAGAGCCGTCAGGAAAGTAAATTGGTGGACCGCCGAACTACAATCCAAACGCCAAGATGGCACGCCATACTGCCTTGCAAATGGCACCTGTGATGCCGTCCATGCCGGGAGAGCGCCTGCTCTTCAACCTGGCGACGCATACATCAATCTCGAAAGCTTCGAGGGCCGGTGGAGCCTTGGACTCAATGGCAATGTGTGCATTCGACTCCGCAACAGGGAAAAAGTTGCGGAGGAGCTCACTCGCACAGTCACGCCATGTTGTGACCAGCTAACCATTTATCCGGAGGCCTCCAATCTCCGTGCTCTTTTTGCGGCCTCGGAAAATCCTGTAGACGTGCCCCCATGGATCATCTCTGTTTTCTCCCACGAAGCATCGCCAGTTGTCCTCCTTCGTCGTTAGGATGAGCTTCTTGTATTGCGCTGAGGAGATCCTCAACGAACCACGAGCGGGTATCCCTTAAAGCGGCAGTTCCGGCAGTCCACCGGGTTGGGGCATCGCGCAACATTGTGGCCGTTCTGTGCACACCGGTGGCACACGTTCGCCTTAAGGCGATACTGAGACACCTTGTGGTCAAAGTCTGCACACCTGTGACAGTGGTACGTTCGCACCAGGGAACGGCAGCGGCATCGGAACCACTTGATGTAGACACATTCTTGCAGTGCCTCTTGTGCCTTCGCATCGACCTCTAGCGTCACGTTGACCGTATTGCCGTCGGTGACCGATAGGGTTTGCTGCCCAGGGGAACCGACTTCTTAAACTCCGCGGCAGTCATTACCTCCTCCAGGTTTTTTGAGGAGGGCTCCTCCATGAACTCCTCAGGTGCGATGGACGTGTCTACGTCGTAGACCACAACCTGAGGCTTGGACTCCCGGCTCTTGCTCACTTCGAGGCCTGCTTCGGAGAACTTTGTGCTGGCCACAACCCTTTTCAGTTCGCTGACTGAGAGGGTGGGCACAATCGCTCCTCCGCTCTTCAGCTCGCGAACTTCGTGCACTCGTACTCCGAGTTTCGGCACCACAGTCTTCTTAATCCGCTCAACTATCTGCTTACCCGTCTCCTCCGGGTCCTTGGTCTGTATTAAAGCAGACCAGGAGTCGCGTGGCTTGGCGATCGGTGGAGCAGCGATGGTGCTCGCTGCGGGCAAGCCTGGAAAGGCTGCCGCATACGCAGCGGTGGTGACGGCAGTGGTGCCAGTGTGGGCAGCGGCGACGGGGCTCGGTGGAGGCGGCATCCGTGCCTTCTCCTCCAGGTGCACTTTTTCGCCAGCCAGTGCCATAACGTCGTTTCTGGAGGCCTCCGTTGGCATCTTACCCCTTAAAACTGCCTCGCTCACAGCCATCCTCACGAAAGACATTTCCGCGATGATGGCCGAGTACCTTGCCGCGATAATGCCAGTCGCTGGGCATGTGGGTGTAATGGTGACGGCGGTGGCAGCAGGGGGGGTGGCGGCGGCGGTGGCAGCTGCGTCATTAGAGGTTAACGCGATGGGCTCCATGTAATCCAGCGACGGTGGCGGTGATCTCTCCGCTGGGATCGGCCCGCTTGGCCTTATCCCGAGCCCGATCTTCTTAGCGCCCTTCCTGGCAGCAGCTGACCTAGGCCGGCCTCGACGCTCGACGCTCGATGTCGAGCTAGCCCCTACACTAGGTATGCTGGTGTCGCTGACTTCGGCTTCCTCTACCTCCATAGAAGCTGGCTCCCTCATACGGCGTTCCTCGACACTGATAACACTAGTGGAGACAAGAACCGACCGAACTGAGCGAAGACACAACCCGCCTGAAGCCTATCTAAGACTCCAACCTAGCCGAGACACGAATCGCACAGAAAGTTCGAAAGCTTCAAACTCAAGATCCGAACGAAAGCTTCGAACGGAAACTTTGAACTCCAACTTTTTATTGAGCTAACTAGACTTATTTACGAGCTTACCACAAGTGGCTGCTTGAAAAAATAAGTTTCAGCAAAAATGATTTTGCCAATAGCCACACTTATTGTTCACCAAAATCACTCCCGATTACACATACAGAAAACTCGCACTCTCGCGGCGATTTTTTGTAAGATTCCACTCGGGAAAGTTACGCCCTACACTGCGAAAACGACGGCACAGCGGAACGCTTGAAAAACACGTCTGCTTTTAGAAGCTGACTGCTGAACGCAACTGCCACGCTCCGGCAGGGTGGCATGCCAACACTGAATTCTATGAAGAGGTTGAGAAGAAACTCTGTCTTCATTTCAGGCCTAAGAAGAGGCGTCACTGACACTGATTTGCCATCAGCTCTAGCCATGGCGCAAGAAAGAGTCCGGCTGGATCCCAGAGACTCTCCGACCAGCGCAGACGGCGGGTTAATCACATCACTCAGGAGGATCCAGATCAGTACGAACAAGATCGATGAGGAGAACAATGCGGGATACAAAAGTGATACTGTTAATTTTTTAGGGGAGAATCCCTGCTCCCGTTCGTCAAGCGAACAGTAGCGGGGAGAACAGTCAAATCTTAATAGATACTAGGGCCGCGAAAAATTACATAAAGCCACTAAAAGAACTTCAGGGAATTTTCCCTGTAGAAGCCCCATTCATTGTAAAGTCCCTACACGACTTCAACAAAGTAAATCAAAAATGTTTCCTAACCATGTTCGGCATTAGAAGCTCTTTATTTATCTTGCCATAGCTATCAACTTTTGATGGCATCGTAGGGCTTGACACGCTGACCAAGGCTGGCGTCAATATAAACTTGGAGACAAAGAAACTCCACTTCGGGCATGAATTTGAAAAAATCTTATTCCACAAGTGCCCTATCGTCAACTTAGGGCCGAGGATGAGGAACCGATCTACTCAAGATGTACCCTTTTCCTGTAGTGGCCACTGACTTTATCAATGACGAAGTGAAAGACCTTTTGACAAAATCAATTGGCCATCCAGGTCTCCGTACAACAACCCCATATGGGCTGTCGGAAAAAAAGGCACTGACAGTTCGGGTTCAAGCAAGAGACGGCTAGTCATAGACTTCTGCAAGCTTAACTCAAAGACCATACCAGACAAGTACACGATGCCTTGTATCTCCATGATACTTTCTAATCTGGGGAAGGCAAGATACTTCACTACCCTTGACCTAAAGTTAGGGTACCACCAAATCACGCTAGCTGAACGCGATCGCGAAAAGAAGACATTTCCGGTAAATGGAGATAAATATGCCCCAGAAGTGGATTGTCAGCATTGAGTCAATTTAATTTTGAGATAAACTACTTTTGTAAAGATTTCTTAAGCCAGAAATGTGTGCTGAGTGTTGCTTATTGACGCGTTCTAAATTTATGAATTTGTACATATTTACATTCGTTCATTATATTCGTTTATGGTACATTAAACAAAATTAGCATATAAAGGATATACAAAATATACTATTTTTTGTATTTTGGGCAAGCGTCATCATAAAATCATAATCTCCAATCAATTTTAAAGTAATGGGTGTTTTCTTCGACAGCGGCGTCGTTAACAACCGAAAAATCATAGCTCGCAAATAACTGTTGACCGATTCGTGCGGTCGCAGAATAAGAGTTCTTCACTGAGACCTTGAGCAAAACGTCTGAGAGCAACCGATTGCATTGTTCGTACAAAAATTGTACTCGCACTCAACCGACGAGCAGTTATTTTCGGTATCTTTTGCTCTGCTCATTCCAGGATCGTTTGCCCTCGAACGACGATTTAAAAAGTCTTTTGCGAATGTATGTGCATATGTGAAGTCTCAAAGATTCTACGCATCACTCTGCTTTGTGAATTTCGATGGTACATAGGTCGGTATATAGATGGTATCGTAGGTCGCAAATCTCGACAAAATGTTTAGTCGCTTACCACTAAACGAAAACATGTTAAATTTTTTTAGTGAGGTAATGCTGAAATCGCCACACTGTACGCTGGAACATGTTGTACACAAAACCGAAACTCGATATTCATTATTATTTATTTATTAGTTGTGAAGCTTAATTCAAAATAAATTAATTATAAAGACAGTATTCATTTTTTAATAAAAAAACGAGAGGGAACGTTGTGCGGCAAAGGCCGCGGCTCTACTTTATACCCGGTACTCAGTCAGTATATACATTATATACATTATACATTACCACACACGCATTATGTATACGTTAAGCACTGGATATATCAATAACAAGTTATGTATATAACCAGCACTAACCCTTATACGCATATAACAGACTAGGATAAACAAATGATAAGATCCCCAATACCACAAAACAAATGAATCATAAGCTGTCAACAGGAAATCGCCTAAATTCCAGACTACTAGAATAAACAATTCGGTTCCCATAACCAAATTGAATCACAGATACACAAGTAAACAAATTCGGCTCCCACACTCTAGTAGTATAAACAAGTGACCAGCCCAGACGTAAGATGATACAGATCACCAGCTGCAATCAACCCTTTCATCAAAGCCGACAATACCGTCCATACGTTGACCAACGCACGTCGGCCAACGCACCGAGAACAAAAGCCACGATCAAGAGAACCCGACGGAGCGCGGGAATAGGACAGTAAAAACCATGATTGCTCAGTTCTGCGAGCGGGATACACGGGGCTGGGACGAGAACTGGGCGGAGCTGATGCTGGCGGTGAACACTGGAGTGTCCGAATCGACGGGGTATTCCCCAGCGTTCATAGCACAGGGAAGGGAGCCCCGCCTACCGAGGGATTTGTACGACGAGGAGACGGTCGGTACAGGGCAAGAAACGCAGACGCCCGAAGAAAATGCCCAAAAGCGGGGGGATTTGTTTCAATTAGTGCGGCGCAATCTGGAGAGAGCCGCATAAGATCAGGAACGGCACTAAAATTAATGAAGGCGAAGGCCGTGGAAGCCAAGAGTGGGAGAAATAGTATGGGTCAAACAACATCATCTATCAAACGCGGCGGACGGTTTTGCGGCGAAGCTGGCATCCAGATACGAAGGGCCCTATCAGATAATCGACTTTGTGTCACCTGTGATAGTCAGACTCAAGAGGGAAGGAGACAAGCCAATGTGGACGGCACATATAGGGGACCTGAAGCCGCAGCCAAGTGAAAAGAATGGCACCACGCAGGACGCGGAGGAGTAAGGCCACGCAGGACAAGATCGGGAAATGCCACGCAGGGCAAAGGTGAGAAATTCCGCGCAGAACAAGTTTGAGATATGCCACGCACTTTTTTGGAGTGCCACGCAGGACACCGCTTAGAGGGTACCGCGAGGGATAAGATCGGCTCGTGCAGATGGTGACGGATGTGGTGAGAATACCTGGAAGAGAAAATGCAGGTGAGTGGCATAAAACAAAATAATACATAAATGCCAGACAAACCAGAAGGGGAGGGGGAGCCCAAAGCGCGGTGCGCTGGGAGGGGAGTGACGGGAGGAAGCCAGGCTCACGCTTCTATACGGGAACCCAGGCCAACAAAGAGCGTCGGACCCGACAGAGCAGGTGCCGCTCATGCGTGGTCTACCGGGCGAGGAGTCGGATGATCCTCGCGTCCGAGCCTCTGCATGAGGGTGACACTTCAACAGATTCGGGCCGAGGGCGTGAGAAGCTGGCCTGGGAATGGTCTGCCGAGAAGTCAGCCCCGGGCGAAAGGTCAGAGAACCTGTTGATCGCGGGGGGCTTCGAGGCGGACGGCTCGTGTCGAAGGCAGAGGGCGAGCTGGAAACGGGGAAGTTAGTAAGGAGTCACATCGATCGAGCATACTCACCGGGAAGAAGGGGCGAACTGACCAGCGCGCGGGGCAGACGGGTTTCGCCAAGCCAGATGGAGAATCAAAAGTTCCGAGGCGTCTATTATCTGTTTCACGAACGGGAGGTGGGTCCATCAGAAGATGGATGACGCGGCACAGTCCCATCAGATGATAGATATGCCTGCGCAGAGTCCATAACACATCAACAAAAAACACAACACGGCACAGTCCATCAAAAAAAACATAACAGAGCACTGTAAATATTAACAGACACAGCGGGGGCACGGCGCGGTGAAAGCGGATAATGAGAGCGCATACAAGGAAGGAAACAGTTATCCCGTACTTGAGAGCGGTGAGAAGAGATTCACCGTTACCAGGAACGGTGGAACCCGCAACGCGACTATAGCAGCGTAAGAACGTAAGAACGGAGAACAAAAAAAAAAAAAATGGAGCGTACTGTGAGGAACCGTGTGCCTCACAATAATGATGGCTGACGGACCAGATACGATTGACGGACTGGATAAGCATGACGGTCCGGCAGATCCGGATATCCGGAAGCCGCCAATTCGCCGTGGCCTCTCCCCTGAGAGGGGCGGATAAGCCACCGAAGGGGGAGAGAGCACTAATGGCGAGAGGAAGCGGCCTCACTGGAAGAAGGGAATCGCGGGATCGAACCAGCAGCGACCCGACGCAGGTCCAGATATGGGCATACGGACGGGTCACCGACCAGATCCCGTTACGAAGAGCGTGGGAACCATCAGAAGCCCGATGGAAAATCACTGGCGGCGGAGGTCCCGTTAGGTTCGGCCTATAAAAGGAGGCCGGCGCCTCTTTTAAGTACGTGCGAGTGACGGCAGTAGTTGAATACGAAGACAAGTACGAAACAGTATCACGTGAAGAGATCGCGAGTGACAAGTGAGAAAAGGAAAGCCCAGCAGCGTCTGAGATAAATCCAATACCGGATCACCGAGTGAGTCGTACACGGAAACAGGGAACCAAAGGTAGTCAGTGGTGTGCTAACGAAGACTCGAATAAACCAAACATTAAACACATAAAAACGGTCTTTTTACTCTTTGAGCCCATTGGCCGCTGAGCGAGCCCAGCTGCCGCAAGCGACCAAGAAAACGGTTCGTTACAAGCTTTTCAAAGCGCGCTAGCGATTGTTCGAGGACAAAGTGACAAGGGAGACAGCCGAATTGCCGGAAAACATCGCCGAATCGCCGCTGGATGACCAGGTGACTGCACAGCACTCGGTAGTGCATATAGTGTGCGACAGAGTGCTGGGATTCAGTATGCCGAGAGCCGTCAGGAAAGTAAATTGGTGAACCGCCGAACTACAATCCAAACGCCAAGATGGCACGCCATACTGCCTTGCAAATGGCACCTGTGATGCCGTCCATGCCGGGAGAGCGCTTGCTCTTTAACCTGGCGACGCATACATCAATCTCGAAAGCTTCGAGGGCCGGTGGAGCCTTGGACTCAATGGCAATGTTTGCATTCGACTTCGCAACAGGGAAAAAGTTGCGGAGGAGCTCACTCGCACAGTCACGCCATGTTGTGACCAGCTAACCATTTATCCGGAGGCCTCCAATCTCCGTGCTCTTTTTGCGGCCTCGGAAAATCCTGTAGACGTGCCCCCATGGATCATCTCTGTTTTCTCCCACGAAGCATCGCCAGTTGTCCTCCTTCGTCGTTAGGATGAGCTTCTTGTATTGCGCTGAGGAGATCCTCAACGAACCACGAGCGGGTATCCCTTAAAGCGGCAGTTCCGGCAGTCCACCGGGTTGGGGCATCGCGCAACATTGTGGCCGTTCTGTGCACACCGGTGGCACACGTTCGCCTTAAGGCGATACTGAGACACCTTGTGGTCAAAGTCTGCACACCTGTGACAGTGGTACGTTCGCACCAGGGAACGGCAGCGGCATCGGAACCACTTGATGTAGACACATTCTTGCAGTGCCTCTTGTGCCTTCGCATCGACCTCTAGCGTCACGTTGACCGTATTGCCGTCGGTGACCGATAGGGTTTGCTGCCCAGGGGAACCGACTTCTTAAACTCCGCGGCAGTCATTACCTCCTCCAGGTTTTTTGTGGAGGGCTCCTCCATGAACTCCTCAGGTGCGATGGACGTGTCTACGTCTTAGACCACAACCTGAGGCTTGGACTCCCGGCTCTTGCTCACTTCGAGGCCTGCTTCGGAGAACTTTGTGCTGGCCACAACCCTTTTCAGTTCGCTGACTGAGAGGGTGGGCACAATCGCTCCTCCGCTCTTCAGCTCGCGAACTTCGTGCACTCGTACTCCGAGTTTCGGCACCACAGTCTTCTTAATCCGCTCAACTATCTGCTTACCCGTCTCCTCCGGGTCCTTGGTCTGTATTAAAGCAAACCAGGAGTCGCGTGGCTTGGCGATCGGTGGAGCAGCGATGGTGCTCGCTGCGGGCAAGCCTGGAAAGGCTGCCGCATACGCAGCGGTGGTGACGGCAGTGGTGCCAGTGTGGGCAGCGGCGACGGGGCTCGGTGGAGGCGGCATCCGTGCCTTCTCCTCTAGGTGCACTTTTTCGCCAGCCAGTGCCATAACGTCGTTTCTGGAGGCCTCCGTTGGCATCTTACCCCTTAAAACTGCCTCGCTCACAGCCATCCTCACGAAAGACATTTCTGCGATGATGGCCGAGTACCTTGCCGCGATAATGCCAGTCGCTGGGCATGTGGGTGTAATGGTGACGGCGGTGGCAGCAGGGGGGGTGGCGGCGGCGGTGGCAGCTGCGTCATTAGAGGTTAACGCGATGGGCTCCATGTAATCCAGCGACGGTGGCGGTGATCTCTCCGCTGGGATCGGCCCGCTTGGCCTCATCCCGAGCCCGATCTTCTTAGCGCCCTTCCTGGCAGCAGCTGACCTAGGCCGGCCTCGACGCTCGACGCTCGATGTCGAGCTAGCCCCTACACTAGGTATGCTGGTGTCGCTGACTTCGGCTTCCTCTACCTCCATAAAAGCTGGCTCCCTCATACGGCGTTCCTCGACACTGATAACACTAGTGGAGACAAGAACCGACCGAACTGAGCGAAGACACAACCCGCCTGAAGCCTATCTAAGACTCCAACCTAGCCGAGACACGAATCGCACAGAAAGTTCGAAAGCTTCAAACTCAAGATCCGAACGAAAGCTTCGAACGGAAACTTCGAACTCCAACTTGTTATTGAGCTAACTAGACTTATTTACGAGCTTACCACAAGTGGCTGCTTGAAAAAATAAGTTTCAGCAAAAATGATTTTGCCAATAGCCACACTTATTGTTCACCAAAATCACTCCCGATTACACATACAGAAAACTCGCACTCTCGCGGCGATTTTTTGTAAGATTCCACTCGGGAAAGTTACGCCCTACACTGCGAAAACGACGGCACAGCGGAACGCTTGAAAAACACGTCTGCTTTTAGAAGCTGACTGCTGAACGCAACTGCCACGCTCCGGCAGGGTGGCATGCCAACACTGAATTCTATGAAGAGGTTGAGAAGAAACTCTGTCTTCATTTCAGGCCTAAGAAGAGGCGTCACTGACACTGTTTGCGGCGCAGCCCAAAGATTTGCCATCAGCTCTAGCCATGGCGCAAGAAAGAGTCCGGCTGGATCCCAGAGACTCTCCGACCAGCGCAGACGGCGGGTTAATCACATCACTCAGGAGGATCCAGATCAGTACGAACAAGATCGATGAGGAGAACAATGCGGGATACAAAAGTGATACTGTTAATTTTTTAGGGGAGAATCCCTGCTCCCGTTCGTCAAGCGAACAGTAGCGGGGAGAACAGTCAAATCTTAATAGATACTAGGGCCGCGAAAAATTACATAAAGCCACTAAAAGAACTTCAGGGAATTTTCCCTGTAGAAGCCCCATTCATTGTAAAGTCCCTACACGACTTCAACAAAGTAAATCAAAAATGTTTCCTAACCATGTTCGGCATTAGAAGCTCTTTATTTATCTTGCCATAGCTATCAACTTTTGATGGCATCGTAGGGCTTGACACGCTGACCAAGGCTGGCGTCAATATAAACTTGGAGACAAAGAAACTCCACTTCGGGCATGAATTTGAAAAAATCTTATTCCACAAGTGCCCTATCGTCAACTTAGGGCCGAGGATGAGGAACCGATCTACTCAAGATGTACCCTTTTCCTGTAGTGGCCACTGACTTTATCAATGACGAAGTGAAAGACCTTTTGACAAAATCAATTGGCCATCCAGGTCTCCGTACAACAACCCCATATGGGCTGTCGGAAAAAAAGGCACTGACAGTTCGGGTTCAAGCAAGAGACGGCTAGTCATAGACTTCTGCAAGCTTAACTCAAAGACCATACCAGACAAGTACACGATGCCTTGTATCTCCATGATACTTTCTAATCTGGGGAAGGCAAGATACTTCACTACCCTTGACCTAAAGTTAGGGTACCACCAAATCACGCTAGCTGAACGCGATCGCGAAAAGAAGACATTTCCGGTAAATGGAGATAAATATGCCCCAGAAGTGGATTACCAGCATTGAGTCAATTTAATTTTGAGATAAACTACTTTTGTAAAGATTTCTTAAGCCAGAAATGTGTGCTGAGTGTTGCTTATTGACGCGTTCTAAATTTATGAATTTGTACATATTTACATTCGTTCATTATATTCGTTTATGGTACATTAAACAAAATTAGCATATAAAGGATATACAAAATATACTATTTTTTGTATTTTGGGCAAGCGTCATCATAAAATCATAATCTCCAATCAATTTCAAAGTAATGGGTGTTTTCTTCGACAGTGGCGTCGTTAACAACCGAAAAATCATAGCTCGCAAATAACTGTTGACCGATTCGTGCGGTCGCAGAATAAGAGTTCTTCACTGAGACCTTGAGCAAAACGTCTGAGAGCAACCGATTGCATTGTTCGTACAAAAATTGTACTCGCACTCAACCGACGAGCAGTTATTTTCGGTATCTTTTGCTCTGCTCATTCCAGGATCGTTTGCCCTCGAACGACGATTTAAAAAGTCTTTTGCGAATGTATGTGCATATGTGAAGTCTCAAAGATTCTACGCATCACTCTGCTTTGTGAATTTCGATGGTACATAGGTCGGTATATAGATGGTATCGTAGGTCGCAAATCTCGACAAAATGTTTAGTCGCTTACCACTAAACGAAAACATGTTAAATTTTTTTAGTGAGGTAATGCTGAAATCGCCACACTGTACGCTGGAACATGTTGTACACAAAACCGAAACTCGATATTCATTATTATTTATTTATTAGTTGTGAAGCTTAATTCAAAATAAATTAATTATAAAGACAGTATTCATTTTTTAATAAAAAAACGAGAGGGAACGTTGTGCGGCAAAGGCCGCGGCTCTACTTTATACCCGGTACTCAGTCAGTATATACATTATATACATTATACATTACCACACACGCATTATGTATACGTTAAGCACTGGATATATCAATAACAAGTTATGTATATAACCAGCACTAACCCTTATACGCATATAACAGACTAGGATAAACAAATGATAAGATCCCCAATACCACAAAACAAATGAATCATAAGCTGTCAACAGGAAATCGCCTAAATTCCAGACTACTAGAATAAACAATTCGGTTCCCATAACCAAATTGAATCACAGATACACAAGTAAACAAATTCGGCTCCCACACTCTAGTAGTATAAACAAGTGACCAGCCCAGACGTAAGATGATACAGATCACCAGCTGCAATCAACCCTTTCATCAAAGCCGACAATACCGTCCATACGTTGACCAACGCACGTCGGCCAACGCACCGAGAACAAAAGCCACGATCAAGAGAACCCGACGGAGCGCGGGAATAGGACAGTAAAAACCATGATTGCTCAGTTCTGCGAGCGGGATACACGGGGCTGGGACGAGAACTGGGCGGAGCTGATGCTGGCGGTGAACACTGGAGTGTCCGAATCGACGGGGTATTCCCCAGCGTTCATAGCACAGGGAAGGGAGCCCCGCCTACCGAGGGATTTGTACGACGAGGAGACGGTCGGTACAGGGCAAGAAACGCAGACGCCCGAAGAAAATGCCCAAAAGCGGGGGGATTTGTTTCAATTAGTGCGGCGCAATCTGGAGAGAGCCGCATAAGATCAGGAACGGCACTAAAATTAATGAAGGCGAAGGCCGTGGAAGCCAAGAGTGGGAGAAATAGTATGGGTCAAACAACATCATCTATCAAACGCGGCGGACGGTTTTGCGGCGAAGCTGGCATCCAGATACGAAGGGCCCTATCAGATAATCGACTTTGTGTCACCTGTGATAGTCAGACTCAAGAGGGAAGGAGACAAGCCAATGTGGACGGCACATATAGGGGACCTGAAGCCGCAGCCAAGTGAAAAGAATGGCACCACGCAGGACGCGGAGGAGTAAGGCCACGCAGGACAAGATCGGGAAATGCCACGCAGGGCAAAGGTGAGAAATTCCGCGCAGAACAAGTTTGAGATATGCCACGCACTTTTTTGGAGTGCCACGCAGGACACCGCTTAGAGGGTACCGCGAGGGATAAGATCGGCTCGTGCAGATGGTGACGGATGTGGTGAGAATACCTGGAAGAGAAAATGCAGGTGAGTGGCATAAAACAAAATAATACATAAATGCCAGACAAACCAGAAGGGGAGGGGGAGCCCAAAGCGCGGTGCGCTGGGAGGGGAGTGACGGGAGGAAGCCAGGCTCACGCTTCTATACGGGAACCCAGGCCAACAAAGAGCGTCGGACCCGACAGAGCAGGTGCCGCTCATGCGTGGTCTACCGGGCGAGGAGTCGGATGATCCTCGCGTCCGAGCCTCTGCATGAGGGTGACACTTCAACAGATTCGGGCCGAGGGCGTGAGAAGCTGGCCTGGGAATGGTCTGCCGAGAAGTCAGCCGCGGGCGAAAGGTCAGAGAACCAGTTGATCGCGGGGGGCTTCGAGGCGGACGGCTCGTGTCGAAGGCAGAGGGCGAGCTGGAAACGGGGAAGTTAGTAAGGAGTCACATCGATCGAGCATACTCACCGGGAAGAAGGGGCGAACTGACCAGCGCGCGGGGCAGACGGGTTTCGCCAAGCCAGATGGAGAATCAAAAGTTCCGAGGCGTCTATTATCTGTTTCACGAACGGGAGGTGGGTCCATCAGAAGATGGATGACGCGGCACAGTCCCATCAGATGATAGATATGCCTGCGCAGAGTCCATAACACATCAACAAAAAACACAACACGGCACAGTCCATCAAAAAAAACATAACAGAGCACTGTAAATATTAACAGACACAGCGGGGGCACGGCGCGGCGAAAGCGGATAATGAGAGCGCATACAAGGAAGGAAACAGTTATCCCGTACTTGAGAGCGGTGAGAAGAGATTCACCGTTACCAGGAACGGTGGAACCCGCAACGCGACTATAGCAGCGTAAGAACGTAAGAACGGAGAACAAAAAAAAAAAAAATGGAGCGTACTGTGAGGAACCGTGTGCCTCACAATAATGATGGCTGACGGACCAGATACGATTGACGGACTGGATAAGCATGACGGTCCGGCAGATCCGGATATCCGGAAGCCGCCAATTCGCCGTGGCCTCTCCCCTGAGAGGGGCGGATAAGCCACCGAAGGGGGAGAGAGCACTAATGGCGAGAGGAAGCGGCCTCACTGGAAGAAGGGAATCGCGGGATCGAACCAGCAGCGACCCGACGCAGGTCCAGATATGGGCATACGGACGGGTCACCGACCAGATCCCGTTACGAAGAGCGTGGGAACCATCAGAAGCCCGATGGAAAATCACTGGCGGCGGAGGTCCCGTTAGGTTCGGCCTATAAAAGGAGGCCGGCGCCTCTTTTAAGTACGTGCGAGTGACGGCAGTAGTTGAATACGAAGACAAGTACGAAACAGTATCACGTGAAGAGATCGCGAGTGACAAGTGAGAAAAGGAAAGCCCAGCAGCGTCTGAGATAAATCCAATACCGGATCACCGAGTGAGTCGTACACGGAAACAGGGAACCAAAGGTAGTCAGTGGTGTGCTAACGAAGACTCGAATAAACCAAACATTAAACACATAAAAACGGTCTTTTTACTCTTTGAGCCCATTGGCCGCTGAGCGAGCCCAGCTGCCGCAAGCGACCAAGAAAACGGTTCGTTACAAGCTTTTCAATGCGCGCTAGCGATTGTTCGAGGACAAAGTGACAAGGGAGACAGCCGAATTGCCGGAAAACATCGCCGAATCGCCGCTGGATGACCAGGTGACTGCACAGCACTCGGTAGTGCATATAGTGTGCGACAGAGTGCTGGGATTCAGTATGCCGAGAGCCGTCAGGAAAGTAAATTGGTGGACCGCCGAACTACAATCCAAACGCCAAGATGGCACGCCATACTGCCTTGCAAATGGCACCTGTGATGCCGTCCATGCCGGGAGAGCGCTTGCTCTTTAACCTGGCGACGCATACATCAATCTCGAAAGCTTCGAGGGCCGGTGGAGCCTTGGACTCAATGGCAATGTGTGCATTCGACTTCGCAACAGGGAAAAAGTTGCGGAGGAGCTCACTCGCACAGTCACGCCATGTTGTGACCAGCTAACCATTTATCCGGAGGCCTCCAATCTCCGTGCTCTTTTTGCGGCCTCGGAAAATCCTGTAGACGTGCCCCCATGGATCATCTCTGTTTTCTCCCACGAAGCATCGCCAGTTGTCCTCCTTCGTCGTTAGGATGAGCTTCTTGTATTGCGCTGAGGAGATCCTCAACGAACCACGAGCGGGTATCCCTTAAAGCGGCAGTTCCGGCAGTCCACCGGGTTGGGGCATCGCGCAACATTGTGGCCGTTCTGTGCACACCGGTGGCACACGTTCGCCTTAAGGCGATACTGAGACACCTTGTGGTCAAAGTCTGCACACCTGTGACAGTGGTACGTTCGCACCAGGGAACGGCAGCGGCATCGGAACCACTTGATGTAGACACATTCTTGCAGTGCCTCTTGTGCCTTCGCATCGACCTCTAGCGTCACGTTGACCGTATTGCCGTCGGTAACCGATAGGGTTTGCTGCCCAGGGGAACCGACTTCTTAAACTCCGCGGCAGTCATTACCTCCTCCAGGTTTTTTGTGGAGGGCTCCTCCATGAACTCCTCAGGTGCGATGGACGTGTCTACGTCTTAGACCACAACCTGAGGCTTGGACTCCCGGCTCTTGCTCACTTCGAGGCCTGCTTCGGAGAACTTTGTGCTGGCCACAACCCTTTTCAGTTCGCTGACTGAGAGGGTGGGCACAATCGCTCCTCCGCTCTTCAGCTCGCGAACTTCGTGCACTCGTACTCCGAGTTTCGGCACCACAGTCTTCTTAATCCGCTCAACTATCTGCTTACCCGTCTCCTCCGGGTCCTTGGTCTGTATTAAAGCAAACCAGGAGTCGCGTGGCTTGGCGATCGGTGGAGCAGCGATGGTGCTCGCTGCGGGCAAGCCTGGAAAGGCTGCCGCATACGCAGCGGTGGTGACGGCAGTGGTGCCAGTGTGGGCAGCGGCGACGGGGCTCGGTGGAGGCGGCATCCGTGCCTTCTCCTCCAGGTGCACTTTTTCGCCAGCCAGTGCCATAACGTCGTTTCTGGAGGCCTCCGTTGGCATCTTACCCCTTAAAACTGCCTCGCTCGCAGCCATCCTTACGGAAGACATTTCCGCGATGATGGCCGAGTACCTTGCCGCGATAATGCCAGTCGCTGGGCATGTGGGTGTAATGGTGACGGCGGTGGCAGCAGGGGGGGTGGCGGCGGCGGTGGCAGCTGCGTCATTAGAGGTTAACGCGATGGGCTCCATGTAATCCAGCGACGGTGGCGGTGATCTCTCCGCTGGGATCGGCCCGCTTGGCCTCATCCCGAGCCCGATCTTCTTAGCGCCCTTCCTGGCAGCAGCTGACCTAGGCCGGCCTCGACGCTCGACGCTCGATGTCGAGCTAGCCCCTACACTAGGTATGCTGGTGTCGCTGACTTCGGCTTCCTCTACCTCCATAGAAGCTGGCTCCCTCATACGGCGTTCCTCGACACTGATAACACTAGTGGAGACAAGAACCGACCGAACTGAGCGAAGACACAACCCGCCTGAAGCCTATCTAAGACTCCAACCTAGCCGAGACACGAATCGCACAGAAAGTTCGAAAGCTTCAAACTCAAGATCCGAACGAAAGCTTCGAACGGAAACTTCGAACTCCAACTTGTTATTGAGCTAACTAGACTTATTTACGAGCTTACCACAAGTGGCTGCTTGAAAAAATAAGTTTCAGCAAAAATGATTTTGCCAATAGCCACACTTATTGTTCACCAAAATCACTCCCGATTACACATACAGAAAACTCGCACTCTCGCGGCGATTTTTTGTAAGATTCCACTCGGGAAAGTTACGCCCTACACTGCGAAAACGACGGCACAGCGGAACGCTTGAAAAACACGTCTGCTGCGGCGGGTTAATCACATCACTCAGGAGGATCCAGATCAGTACGAACAAGATCGATGAGGAGAACAATGCGGGATACAAAAGTGATACTGTTAATTTTTTAGGGGAGAATCCCTGCTCCCGTTCGTCAAGCGAACAGTAGCGGGGAGAACAGTCAAATCTTAATAGATACTAGGGCCGCGAAAAATTACATAAAGCCACTAAAAGAACTTCAGGGAATTTTCCCTGTAGAAGCCCCATTCATTGTAAAGTCCCTACACGACTTCAACAAAGTAAATCAAAAATGTTTCCTAACCATGTTCGGCATTAGAAGCTCTTTATTTATCTTGCCATAGCTATCAACTTTTGATGGCATCGTAGGGCTTGACACGCTGACCAAGGCTGGCGTCAATATAAACTTGGAAACAAAGAAACTCCACTTCGGGCATGAATTTGAAAAAATCTTATTCCACAAGTGCCCCATCGTCAACTTAGGGCCGAGGATGAGGAACCGATCTACTCAAGATGTACCCTTTTCCTGTAGTGGCCACTGACTTTATCAATGACGAAGTGAAAGACCTTTTGAGGAACAAAATCAATTGGCCATCCAGGTCTCCGTACAACAACCCCATATGGGCTGTCGGAAAAAAAGGCACTGACAGTTCGGGTTCAAGCAAGAGACGGCTAGTCATAGACTTCTGCAAGCTTAACTCAAAGACCATACCAGACAAGTACACGATGCCTTGTATCTCCATGATACTTTCTAATCTGGGGAAGGCAAGATACTACCCTTGACCTAAAGTTAGGGTACCACCAAATCACGCTAGCTGAACGCGATCGCGAAAAGAAGACATTTCCGGTAAATGGAGATAAATATGCCCCAGAAGTGGATTACCAGCATTGAGTCAATTTAATTTTGAGATAAACTACTTTTGTAAAGATTTCTTAAGCCAGAAATGTGTGCTGAGTGTTGCTTATTGACGCGTTCTAAATTTATGAATTTGTACATATTTACATTCGTTCATTATATTCGTTTATGGTACATTAAACAAAATTAGCATATAAAGGATATACAAAATATACTATTTTTTGTATTTTGGGCAAGCGTCATCATAAAATCATAATCTCCAATCAATTTTAAAGTAATGGGTGTTTTCTTCGACAGCGGCGTCGTTAACAACCGAAAAATCATAGCTCGCAAATAACTGTTGACCGATTCGTGCGGTCGCAGAATAAGAGTTCTTCACTGAGACCTTGAGCAAAACGTCTGAGAGCAACCGATTGCATTGTTCGTACAAAAATTGTACTCGCACTCAACCGACGAGCAGTTATTTTCGGTATCTTTTGCTCTGCTCATTCCAGGATCGTTTGCCCTCGAACGACGATTTAAAAAGTCTTTTGCGAATGTATGTGCATATGTGAAGTCTCAAAGATTCTACGCATCACTCTGCTTTGTGAATTTCGATGGTACATAGGTCGGTATATAGATGGTATCGTAGGTCGCAAATCTCGACAAAATGTTTAGTCGCTTACCACTAAACGAAAACATGTTAAATTTTTTTAGTGAGGTAATGCTGAAATCGCCACACTGTACGCTGGAACATGTTGTACACAAAACCGAAACTCGATATTCATTATTATTTATTTATTAGTTGTGAAGCTTAATTCAAAATAAATTAATTATAAAGACAGTATTCATTTTTTAATAAAAAAACGAGAGGGAACGTTGTGCGGCAAAGGCCGCGGCTCTACTTTATACCCGGTACTCAGTCAGTATATACATTATATACATTATACATTACCACACACGCATTATGTATACGTTAAGCACTGGATATATCAATAACAAGTTATGTATATAACCAGCACTAACCCTTATACGCATATAACAGACTAGGATAAACAAATGATAAGATCCCCAATACCACAAAACAAATGAATCATAAGCTGTCAACAGGAAATCGCCTAAATTCCAGACTACTAGAATAAACAATTCGGTTCCCATAACCAAATTGAATCACAGATACACAAGTAAACAAATTCGGCTCCCACACTCTAGTAGTATAAACAAGTGACCAGCCCAGACGTAAGATGATACAGATCACCAGCTGCAATCAACCCTTTCATCAAAGCCGACAATACCGTCCATACGTTGACCAACGCACGTCGGCCAACGCACCGAGAACAAAAGCCACGATCAAGAGAACCCGACGGAGCGCGGGAATAGGACAGTAAAAACCATGATTGCTCAGTTCTGCGAGCGGGATACACGGGGCTGGGACGAGAACTGGGCGGAGCTGATGCTGGCGGTGAACACTGGAGTGTCCGAATCGACGGGGTATTCCCCAGCGTTCATAGCACAGGGAAGGGAGCCCCGCCTACCGAGGGATTTGTACGACGAGGAGACGGTCGGTACAGGGCAAGAAACGCAGACGCCCGAAGAAAATGCCCAAAAGCGGGGGGATTTGTTTCAATTAGTGCGGCGCAATCTGGAGAGAGCCGCATAAGATCAGGAACGGCACTAAAATTAATGAAGGCGAAGGCCGTGGAAGCCAAGAGTGGGAGAAATAGTATGGGTCAAACAACATCATCTATCAAACGCGGCGGACGGTTTTGCGGCGAAGCTGGCATCCAGATACGAAGGGCCCTATCAGATAATCGACTTTGTGTCACCTGTGATAGTCAGACTCAAGAGGGAAGGAGACAAGCCAATGTGGACGGCACATATAGGGGACCTGAAGCCGCAGCCAAGTGAAAAGAATGGCACCACGCAGGACGCGGAGGAGTAAGGCCACGCAGGACAAGATCGGGAAATGCCACGCAGGGCAAAGGTGAGAAATTCCGCGCAGAACAAGTTTGAGATATGCCACGCACTTTTTTGGAGTGCCACGCAGGACACCGCTTAGAGGGTACCGCGAGGGATAAGATCGGCTCGTGCAGATGGTGACGGATGTGGTGAGAATACCTGGAAGAGAAAATGCAGGTGAGTGGCATAAAACAAAATAATACATAAATGCCAGACAAACCAGAAGGGGAGGGGGAGCCCAAAGCGCGGTGCGCTGGGAGGGGAGTGACGGGAGGAAGCCAGGCTCACGCTTCTATACGGGAACCCAGGCCAACAAAGAGCGTCGGACCCGACAGAGCAGGTGCCGCTCATGCGTGGTCTACCGGGCGAGGAGTCGGATGATCCTCGCGTCCGAGCCTCTGCATGAGGGTGACACTTCAACAGATTCGGGCCGAGGGCGTGAGAAGCTGGCCTGGGAATGGTCTGCCGAGAAGTCAGCCCCGGGCGAAAGGTCAGAGAACCTGTTGATCGCGGGGGGCTTCGAGGCGGACGGCTCGTGTCGAAGGCAGAGGGCGAGCTGGAAACGGGGAAGTTAGTAAGGAGTCACATCGATCGAGCATACTCACCGGGAAGAAGGGGCGAACTGACCAGCGCGCGGGGCAGACGGGTTTCGCCAAGCCAGATGGAGAATCAAAAGTTCCGAGGCGTCTATTATCTGTTTCACGAACGGGAGGTGGGTCCATCAGAAGATGGATGACGCGGCACAGTCCCATCAGATGATAGATATGCCTGCGCAGAGTCCATAACACATCAACAAAAAACACAACACGGCACAGTCCATCAAAAAAAACATAACAGAGCACTGTAAATATTAACAGACACAGCGGGGGCACGGCGCGGCGAAAGCGGATAATGAGAGCGCATACAAGGAAGGAAACAGTTATCCCGTACTTGAGAGCGGTGAGAAGAGATTCACCGTTACCAGGAACGGTGGAACCCGCAACGCGACTATAGCAGCGTAAGAACGTAAGAACGGAGAACAAAAAAAAAAAAAATGGAGCGTACTGTGAGGAACCGTGTGCCTCACAATAATGATGGCTGACGGACCAGATACGATTGACGGACTGGATAAGCATGACGGTCCGGCAGATCCGGATATCCGGAAGCCGCCAATTCGCCGTGGCCTCTCCCCTGAGAGGGGCGGATAAGCCACCGAAGGGGGAGAGAGCACTAATGGCGAGAGGAAGCGGCCTCACTGGAAGAAGGGAATCGCGGGATCGAACCAGCAGCGACCCGACGCAGGTCCAGATATGGGCATACGGACGGGTCACCGACCAGATCCCGTTACGAAGAGCGTGGGAACCATCAGAAGCCCCATGGAAAATCACTGGCGGCGGAGGTCCCGTTAGGTTCGGCCTATAAAAGGAGGCCGGCGCCTCTTTTAAGTACGTGCGAGTGACGGCAGTAGTTGAATACGAAGACAAGTACGAAACAGTATCACGTGAAGAGATCGCGAGTGACAAGTGAGAAAAGGAAAGCCCAGCAGCGTCTGAGATAAATCCAATACCGGATCACCGAGTGAGTCGTACACGGAAACAGGGAACCAAAGGTAGTCAGTGGTGTGCTAACGAAGACTCGAATAAACCAAACATTAAACACATAAAAACGGTCTTTTTACTCTTTGAGCCCATTGGCCGCTGAGCGAGCCCAGCTGCCGCAAGCGACCAAGAAAACGGTTCGTTACAAGCTTTTCAATGCGCGCTAGCGATTGTTCGAGGACAAAGTGACAAGGGAGACAGCCGAATTGCCGGAAAACATCGCCGAATCGCCGCTGGATGACCAGGTGACTGCACAGCACTCGGTAGTGCATATAGTGTGCGACAGAGTGCTGGGACGCAGTATGCCGAGAGCCGTCAGGAAAGTAAATTGGTGGACCGCCGAACTACAATCCAAACGCCAAGATGGCACGCCATACTGCCTTGCAAATGGCACCTGTGATGCCGTCCATGCCGGGAGAGCGCTTGCTCTTTAACCTGGCGACGCATACATCAATCTCGAAAGCTTCGAGGGCCGGTGGAGCCTTGGACTCAATGGCAATGTGTGCATTCGACTTCGCAACAGGGAAAAAGTTGCGGAGGAGCTCACTCGCACAGTCACGCCATGTTGTGACCAGCTAACCATTTATCCGGAGGCCTCCAATCTCCGTGCTCTTTTTGCGGCCTCGGAAAATCCTGTAGACGTGCCCCCATGGATCATCTCTGTTTTCTCCCACGAAGCATCGCCAGTTGTCCTCCTTCGTCGTTAGGATGAGCTTCTTGTATTGCGCTGAGGAGATCCTCAACGAACCACGAGCGGGTATCCCTTAAAGCGGCAGTTCCGGCAGTCCACCGGGTTGGGGCATCGCGCAACATTGTGGCCGTTCTGTGCACACCGGTGGCACACGTTCGCCTTAAGGCGATACTGAGACACCTTGTGGTCAAAGTCTGCACACCTGTGACAGTGGTACGTTCGCACCAGGGAACGGCAGCGGCATCGGAACCACTTGATGTAGACACATTCTTGCAGTGCCTCTTGTGCCTTCGCATCGACCTCTAGCGTCACGTTGACCGTATTGCCGTCGGTGACCGATAGGGTTTGCTGCCCAGGGGAACCGACTTCTTAAACTCCGCGGCAGTCATTACCTCCTCCAGGTTTTTTGAGGAGGGCTCCTCCATGAACTCCTCAGGTGCGATGGACGTGTCTACGTCGTAGACCACAACCTGAGGCTTGGACTCCCGGCTCTTGCTCACTTCGAGGCCTGCTTCGGAGAACTTTGTGCTGGCCACAACCCTTTTCAGTTCGCTGACTGAGAGGGTGGGCACAATCGCTCCTCCGCTCTTCAGCTCGCGAACTTCGTGCACTCGTACTCCGAGTTTCGGCACCACAGTCTTCTTAATCCGCTCAACTATCTGCTTACCCGTCTCCTCCGGGTCCTTGGTCTGTATTAAAGCAAACCAGGAGTCGCGTGGCTTGGCGATCGGTGGAGCAGCGATGGTGCTCGCTGCGGGCAAGCCTGGAAAGGCTGCCGCATACGCAGCGGTGGTGACGGCAGTGGTGCCAGTGTGGGCAGCGGCGACGGGGCTCGGTGGAGGCGGCATCCGTGCCTTCTCCTCCAGGTGCACTTTTTCGCCAGCCAGTGCCATAACGTCGTTTCTGGAGGCCTCCGTTGGCATCTTACCCCTTAAAACTGCCTCGCTCACAGCCATCCTTACGGAAGACATTTCCGCGATGATGGCCGAGTACCTTGCCGCGATAATGCCAGTCGCTGGGCATGTGGGTGTAATGGTGACGGCGGTGGCAGCTGCGTCATTAGAGGTTAACGCGATGGGCTCCATGTAATCCAGCGACGGTGGCGGTGATCTCTCCGCTGGGATCGGCCCGCTTGGCCTCATCCCGAGCCCGATCTTCTTAGCGCCCTTCCTGGCAGCAGCTGACCTAGGCCGGCCTCGACGCTCGACGCTCGATGTCGAGCTAGCCCCTACACTAGGTATGCTGGTGTCGCTGACTTCGGCTTCCTCTACCTCCATAGAAGCTGGCTCCCTCATACGGCGTTCCTCGACACTGATAACACTAGTGGAGACAAGAACCGACCGAACTGAGCGAAGACACAACCCGCCTGAAGCCTATCTAAGACTCCAACCTAGCCGAGACACGAATCGCACAGAAAGTTCGAAAGCTTCAAACTCAAGATCCGAACGAAAGCTTCGAACGGAAACTTCGAACTCCAACTTGTTATTGAGCTAACTAGACTTATTTACGAGCTTACCACAAGTGGCTGCTTGAAAAAATAAGTTTCAGCAAAAATGATTTTGCCAATAGCCACACTTATTGTTCACCAAAATCACTCCCGATTACACATACAGAAAACTCGCACTCTCGCGGCGATTTTTTGTAAGATTCCACTCGGGAAAGTTACGCCCTACACTGCGAAAACGACGGCACAGCGGAACGCTTGAAAAACACGTCTGCTTTTAGAAGCTGACTGCTGAACGCAACTGCCACGCTCCGGCAGGGTGGCATGCCAACACTGAATTCTATGAAGAGGTTGAGAAGAAACTCTGTCTTCATTTCAGGCCTAAGAAGAGGCGTCACTGACACTGTTTGCGGCGCAGCCCAAAGATTTGCCATCAGCTCTAGCCATGGCGCAAGAAAGAGTCCGGCTGGATCCCAGAGACTCTCCGACCAGCGCAGACGGCGGGTTAATCACATCACTCAGGAGGATCCAGATCAGTACGAACAAGATCGATGAGGAGAACAATGCGGGATACAAAAGTGATACTGTTAATTTTTTAGGGGAGAATCCCTGCTCCCGTTCGTCAAGCGAACAGTAGCGGGGAGAACAGTCAAATCTTAATAGATACTAGGGCCGCGAAAAATTACATAAAGCCACTAAAAGAACTTCAGGGAATTTTCCCTGTAGAAGCCCCATTCATTGTAAAGTCCCTACACGACTTCAACAAAGTAAATCAAAAATGTTTCCTAACCATGTTCGGCATTAGAAGCTCTTTATTTATCTTGCCATAGCTATCAACTTTTGATGGCATCGTAGGGCTTGACACGCTGACCAAGGCTGGCGTCAATATAAACTTGGAGACAAAGAAACTCCACTTCGGGCATGAATTTGAAAAAATCTTATTCCACAAGTGCCCTATCGTCAACTTAGGGCCGAGGATGAGGAACCGATCTACTCAAGATGTACCCTTTTCCTGTAGTGGCCACTGACTTTATCAATGACGAAGTGAAAGACCTTTTGACAAAATCAATTGGCCATCCAGGTCTCCGTACAACAACCCCATATGGGCTGTCGGAAAAAAAGGCACTGACAGTTCGGGTTCAAGCAAGAGACGGCTAGTCATAGACTTCTGCAAGCTTAACTCAAAGACCATACCAGACAAGTACACGATGCCTTGTATCTCCATGATACTTTCTAATCTGGGGAAGGCAAGATACTTCACTACCCTTGACCTAAAGTTAGGGTACCACCAAATCACGCTAGCTGAACGCGATCGCGAAAAGAAGACATTTCCGGTAAATGGAGATAAATATGCCCCAGAAGTGGATTACCAGCATTGAGTCAATTTAATTTTGAGATAAACTACTTTTGTAAAGATTTCTTAAGCCAGAAATGTGTGCTGAGTGTTGCTTATTGACGCGTTCTAAATTTATGAATTTGTACATATTTACATTCGTTCATTATATTCGTTTATGGTACATTAAACAAAATTAGCATATAAAGGATATACAAAATATACTATTTTTTGTATTTTGGGCAAGCGTCATCATAAAATCATAATCTCCAATCAATTTTAAAGTAATGGGTGTTTTCTTCGACAGCGGCGTCGTTAACAACCGAAAAATCATAGCTCGCAAATAACTGTTGACCGATTCGTGCGGTCGCAGAATAAGAGTTCTTCACTGAGACCTTGAGCAAAACGTCTGAGAGCAACCGATTGCATTGTTCGTACAAAAATTGTACTCGCACTCAACCGACGAGCAGTTATTTTCGGTATCTTTTGCTCTGCTCATTCCAGGATCGTTTGCCCTCGAACGACGATTTAAAAAGTCTTTTGCGAATGTATGTGCATATGTGAAGTCTCAAAGATTCTACGCATCACTCTGCTTTGTGAATTTCGATGGTACATAGGTCGGTATATAGATGGTATCGTAGGTCGCAAATCTCGACAAAATGTTTAGTCGCTTACCACTAAACGAAAACATATTAAATTTTTTTAGTGAGGTAATGCTGAAATCGCCACACTGTACGCTGGAACATGTTGTACACAAAACCGAAACTCGATATTCATTATTATTTATTTATTAGTTGTGAAGCTTAATTCAAAATAAATTAATTATAAAGACAGTATTCATTTTTTAATAAAAAAACGAGAGGGAACGTTGTGCGGCAAAGGCCGCGGCTCTACTTTATACCCGGTACTCAGTCAGTATATACAATATAGTAACATATCCATAATGCCCTACGCCCACACACGCATTATGTATACGTTAAGCACTGGATATATCAATAACAAGTTATGCATATAACCAGCACTAACCCTTATACGCATATAACAGACTAGGATAAACAAATGATAAGATCCCCAATACCACAAAACAAATGAATCATAAGCTGTCAACAGGAAATCGCCTAAATTCCAGACTACTAGAATAAACAATTCGGTTCCCATAACCAAATTGAATCACAGATACACAAGTAAACAAATTCGGCTCCCACACTCTAGTAGTATAAACAAGTGACCAGCCCAGACGTAAGATGATACAGATCACCAGCTGCAATCAACCCTTTCATCAAAGCCGACAATACCGTCCATACGTTGACCAACGCACGTCGGCCAACGCACCGAGAACAAAAGCCACGATCAGCCAAAGTGCAACCGAAGAAGAAAGCTGCAGCCGAAGATCAAAGCTTGGGACCAAAGCTCAAAAGCTTCCCAAGCGAGGCTCATTGGAAAATAGATCAAGATAGAAAAAATAGTTCCGTTTGAGACTTTCAACATAAAAGTCAGGGATAACTCAAAGAACAACCTTTGTAATAATTAATAGTTTATATTAAATAAAAATCTTTTTTTAAAATATAAACTCTTACATTGGAATTATTATTATATGTATGTATACATATGAGCTTACGATTTATTTTTTTTATTTTATTTATTTGATGTCAGAAAAGACTTGCAAAGCCAAGTCCGGCATGAGATCTTATATCGTGCTAGCTGCCAGGGCCATCGACTACAGAGTTAATTATATATGTATAAGTTTTAAAGCTATGATATGTACAGATATATATTATTTTTTAAATTTGATTAAGTTTAGATTTCGTGGTATATATTTGTTTCTTTTAGATATTCTATTATTAGTTTAATTTTTTATTTGGATGGGTTACTTAGATATTGGGTGATATTTATATTTTGAAATATTTATAGTTTATTTATCTATTTATTTATCTTAGAGTTAGGACTAATTAAAATTAGTCAGAACTTAATTACTGAAGCGCTAGCTGCTTGGGCCTTCGGCTTGACTTGTGTGTGTTTACATATTTACAGATTAACATACTTATATACATATATACAAATTATAATATTTACAGATTAACATACATATTTGCATAATTTACATTTAGTATTGTATTTTCTAAGCTTAAACCTATAGGGTGTGGTAGTAATTAGTTTTTTTGAGGTAGTCAATTATCGTGGAAAGGTTAGTTGGAGTTGGGTTTGCTAGGGTTGCTATTGGGCATAATTTTTTAAAGATTTCATCCCTGATGTGGGAGGTTGCAGGGCAGTTTTTTAGTACGTGTTCAATGTTTAGGTCAGATGTTGAGTTGCAGTTTGGGCAGGGTGTTATGTCGTTCGGGTTAATGTAGTGTTGTTGAGTGAGTCTTGTGTGGCCTAATCTAAGACGTAGAATTTTTATTTGGTTTATCCGTGCTATGTCTTTTTGCTTAATGTTTTTGAGATAGTGTCCTATTTAGCTGTTGGTACCATGTGTTGCAGCGGCTAATGTTGTTTTTGAGCTTTTGGAGTAAGTTGTTTTTAATGTATTTGTTTATATCGCTACAGTTGTAGTTGGGAGTGTAATGGAGGGGGGTATGTATAGCGGATTTTGCGGTTTGGTCGGCAAGCTCGTTGTCTTTTATGCCACAGTGGCTGGGAATCCAGAGGAGTTTTATTTTGGTGTTGGTTTTTGTTAGGATTGATCTTATTAATGTTGGGTAGAGGTTGTTGTTGTTGCCTATGGATTTGATAGCTGATATTTTTAGTTTAATTTGGGTAGTTGCAGGGCATAGGTTAAGGATGTGCTCCATGGTTTCTGGAGTGTGTGACTGGCAGATCGGGCAGTTTCGTGACGCTGTGGGATCCAGGTAGTGTTTGTGCGTAAGTTTTGTGTGACCCAGTCGGAGTCTGGTGAATTTTATTTGGTCGAGTCGCTTTGTTTGTTGCTGCATTAAATTTGAGTAATGGGATATGTGTGTGTTGTTGGTGTTAATGTTTCTGTACCAAGTGTTGCATTTGCAGACAAGGTTTTTTTGTGTTTTGGGCTAGTTGTTCTTTTAAAAGTCTGTTAATATCTGTAGTATTAAGGTTGTCGGTGTAAATTAGTGGTATTTTTAAGGCTGATTTTGCTGTTTTGTCTGCCAGTTCATTTCCTTTGATGTTACTGTGTCCTGGTGTCCACAGAATTGTTATTTTTGGATTGTGTGCTATGAGGATTGATCGGATGGTGGCTGGGTATGTGTTGTTGTTGCTTGTGTTGGCTAATGCCTCGATTGCACCAAGGGAGTCTGAGCAGATTACAAACTTGCCCCTTTTTTTTGCTGTTAATTTTGCTGCTTCAAGTATGCTTATAATTTCGGCTGTTTGTATTGAAGAGTATGTTGGTAGACTTCCGTATTTTAATATGTCTGTTTCTGAGGTGACTGCGAACGTTGTAATCGAGTTTTGTTGGGATCCGTCGGTGTAAATAAATTTGTGGTTATTTAGTTTGTGTTTTAGTTCGTAAAATAGTTTTTGGTATATATCGGGTGGTGTGTTATTTTTTTTGTGGATGTGCAATGATGTGTCTATTAAGTTTTTTGGTAACTGCCATGGTGGTTTTAGTTTGAGATTTTTTTGGGGATGGTAGGGTATGTTATAATATTGGCATACTTTTATTGCACTCTGTATAGTTGAGGTCCATTTTTTTTTGTAAGTTTTCGCTTTTATGAATTTATGTATTGGGGTGTCTTTGCAATGTATTAGAGATTTAAAGAGTTTTGCTGTTAAGTGATCTCGTATTGTTGGTGTGTTGGTTTCGTACAATAGGTTGTAGATCGGTGTGGTGTGAAACGCTCCTAGTGTAGTCCGGATTGCTGAGTTAAAGGTGGTTTTTAATTTGTTTAGGTTGTTTTTTGCTGTGTGTCCGTAAATGTGTAGTCCGTAGTCGATTTTCGAGATTAATAATGCTCTTGTTACATTAAGGAGAGTGTGGGTGTTGCAGTTGAAACGTGGGCTGGCTAGACATTTTATAATGTTTAATTTGTTTGAGAGTGCTGGGATCACGGCGTTAATGTGTGAGTTCCAGTTATATTTATTGTTGATCCACAGTCCGAGTATTTTGAGTGATGTTGTGTTGGTTATGTTGGCGCTATTGTTGCAGGTAACTACACAGTTGCAGTTCCGCTTTCTGCATGTGTGTAAATGTTGACATTTTGTTGGTGGGGATGCTCCTGAGTAGGTGCACCAATTTTCTATGTCTGTGAAGAGTGGTTGTAGGTTGAAATTTATATTTTTGATTTTGCTTAGGTTTAGGATTAAAAAGAAATCATCTGGGTATGCGCTGAAGTTAATTTCCTTGTGAAGTGCGATAGTATTGGTCAACTTATTGAATGCTATAAGCAATAGGACTACAGATATAGGAGAGCCCTGTGGTATTCCGTTTTCAAGAGGATGTATAGCCGATGTGTTTTTTCCTGTTTTCACTGTTATTTTTCTGTTTTTCATAAAGTTTTGGATGTATTTAATTATTTTTTCCCCGCATTTCCATTCCAAAAGTTGATCTATTATTGAGTGTGTACCTACTCGATAAAATGCTCTTGCAAAGTCAAGAGAGATGAGTGAGATATGTTGTTTTGCGTTGAGTGACTTCGTGATAAGATGGTCTACGTAAAGTAGACTATCTGAAGTCGAGTTTCCTTTCTTGAATCCAAATTGGTTTGGGTGTAGAAGTTTATTATGGGTTTGAAACCACCACAATCTTTTAGCAATGATTTTATCTAGCACTTTTCCAATGCAATAGTTTAGCGAGATGGGTCTGTAGGAAGAGATATCCGTTTTATCCTTTTTAGGTTTCAGTATGGGTATCACGAGAATTGTTTTGTATGACTGTGGTATGTAGTTGTCGAAGATTTGGTTGAAAAGATTGATAATTCGAGCTTGAATTATTGGATTGCTGTTTTTTATCATGGGGTAGGAGATTCTGTTGAGTCCTGGTGTTGAGCCTTTTGGAGAATGTAAAGCTATGTGAAATTCTGTTTTTGTAATTAATTTTTCAATTTCTTCTGCTGATTTGGATATAGTGTAGTGTATGACTGTGTCTTTGTATTTGTGAGTTTGGAAGTTTGTGCTGAAGTTGTAGTCTTTGGAGAGATCAGACCAGTGTTTTGCAAGAGTGTTGGCTATTTCCTTTGGGTTAGTTATGTTGTTGGATGGATTTGTTAGGCAATGAATCTGTTTTATTAGATTAAGACCACAGAGTCTACGTATGTTGGCCCAGATTGTATTTGTTGGTGTGTTAGTTTGAATAGTGGATGTAAAGGTGTTTGTTGCTTCTTTTTTTCTTATTTTTATTTCTCTTTTTAAAATGGCATTAGCTTTTCTATAGTTGATGATGTTTGTTTGTGTTATGTCTCTGTTTAGAGTTTTCCATGCCTTTCTTTTGTTTTGATGGAGTATTTGTAGCGTTTTGTTCCACCAAGGGACCCTGTGTGTATGTGTGTTAGGTGTTGTTTGTGGGATGCTATGATGGGCACTTTGTATTAAAATTTTGTTGATTGTAGCGGCTTCCTTGTTGATGTTGGTACTTGGGGGGTGTGCGGTGTTGATGAGGGTGTTTAGGTTTTGTAATTTTTCCCAGTTTGCTTCTTTTATTTTGAAGTGAGGTTTGTCGTAGTTGTTGTGGGGATCATTAAGGAAAAAAGGGAGGTGAGGATTGGGAAGTGGTCGCTTCCGCAAAGGTCGTCAAAGATGTTCCAGCTTGCGAAGGGTATCAAGGAGGGGGAGCAGATGGTTAGGTCGATGTGTGTGAAAGTGTTGTGTGTGGTGAAGTGTGTGGGAGATTTGTCATTCAGAAGTGTGAGCTGTGATTGCTCTATAAATTTGGCTATAGTTTTTCCTCTTCTGTTGGGAATCGGGGATCCCCAATTGGGATGCCATCCATTGAGATCACCTGTTACTAATATTGTGTTGTTGTTGCTGTTAATAATGTTGTTGAGGTTGTTTCGTAAGATGGTTTTGTTGGGTGGTATATATATTGAGTAGATTGTAAAATTTTGTTTAGATTTGATTTCAGCAGCTATTATTTCAAAGTCATCATTTGTATTTCTCTGTGTATGTTGTATTGATGTGTGGATTAGAAGTGCTACTCCACCCAAATCTGTTCGACGCGGTGTTTGAGATTAATTTGTAATTAATTGGTATGGGTAGGTGGTTTGTGTATTGTATGTGTGTTTCTTGGAGGGATATAATGTGTGGGGAATGTTTTTTAATTATGATAAGTAGTTGGTTGTAGTTGTTTACATAACCTTTTATGTTCCATTGTATTACTTTTATTGTCATATGTAATTTATGTTGTTGGTTGTGGTTGGGGGTGTTTTAATAGATTATAGATTTATGTTGTTTAATTTTTGTTTAAATTGTTTTGTAAGTGTTGTGCTGGGGTTGTTTTGAATGTTGTCCTTAGCTTTTAGTGGTTTGATTAGTGTGTTGGTTTTTTCTTTGTTATGGCTACGAAGTATTCGGTCTGATGCGGTTGAGCTGTGTTGACTGGGTTCGCTGTTGGGTTGTGTGTCCATTAAAATGTCGTCTATGTCGTAGGTTATGGGTGTCCTGTATGGTTTTTTTGAGGTCGCAGGAGTATTTAGTTCGGCGTTGGAAGGATGTTGTGGTGTTTTTTTCGGTTGTCTTGATGGTGATGGCTGGTTTTTTTGGTTCGTTTGTTTCTTTGTTGGTTCCAAGATTGTTAGGCTGTGGGTTGGTCAGTGTGTGGGCAAATGTTGATTGGTTAATTGATTGTGTTATGCGGTTGTTATATATTGTGAGTGCTGTTTTATGGTAGACTTTTTCTAAGATTTTAATAGTTGTTAGTTCATATTGTTTTTTGTAGGCTGGGCATGTACGGTCTGTGGATTTGTGGCTGTTATTGCAGTTGAGTTCTACGTCGCATGCTTCTTCCGGATATGTGAGTGATTTTGAGCACTTGTTGCATGTAGGTTCTTCTTGTTTGCAAGCGGTTGTTGGGTGTCCGAATCGAAGACATTTTTTGCAGCGTAGAGGTTGTGGTATGTATGGTATTACCCGTACTACTTCATAGCCGATCATTATTTTATCGGGGAGATTAGGGGTAGCGAACGTCAAGGTTATTTGCTTCTAGTTTCTAGTTATAGTTTCTACATTGTTTACAAACCTTTTCCATTTGTATACCTCTACAACTTTTTGGGATTTTAGCTCGTTTAGTATTTCGCTTTCTGAAATGCTAATGAGTTCTCTTGATTTGATTAGGCCTTTTTAGGAGTTTAATGTCTTATGTTCGCTTGCGGTAACATCCAGATCTCCGATTTTGTTATTTTTAATAGTTTTGTAGCTTGAAGGGAATTTTTTAGTAGTCAATAGATTTTTTTATTATAAATGGGATTACATTTTCAAATGATTGTTTGTCACTTCTGTTAATTATCATACATTTTTTATCATTAAGGGAGTTAGCGTTTTTTGTAAATAGTTTGTTTTTGTCGGGTGGGATCATCTTAACTCACAGGGGCGAGCCCCTGGTTTTCGTTGTACCAAACAAAAATTCGTATTTTTGTTTGTGTAAATTCTTTTGTGTCTTCTTTGTGCACTTGTTTGTTTGTCACCGAATTGCGGTTTGCTGATAAGCGTTTGCTGCTGTGGGTGTTTGTTAAGCGCTGTGTAGTTACACGTCTTTGCTCATTGAGCTTTGGATTGCAACTGGATTACGATTTATTTATATTATTATATGTTCGCAAAAGAGACGAATTAAATTTTGGCCAAAATGGAAAATATTAAAAAATTAAGTCGAACCCTATGCTTGGTTTTTATATTTTAGAAGTTATCTGCTTCCATTTTTATTAACATATAATTTTTACATCGGCTGCTACATTGTAACATACACATGTATAACTACATACAAGAGACGTGGAAGTGTGTACGAGAGGGAATGATGACTTTCGAAATGGTTTGCTTCATTGTGGCTATATTAATAATCAGCTCTGATCCAGATTCAACACTCTGATAGATATGATCATTTTCTATGATTCTGCGTTTTTAGTTTTCTTGTATCTTTAAAATTGTCTATACCACAGATTTTCGTTCTTTATGTGGGCGGAAGGAGGCGGGGAAAAATTTTGAAACATACTTTGAGTAGTGTGATAACACAGAAGCCTGAATACAAAATTTCGTTGCTCTAGCTTTAATAGTCTCTGAGAACTAGGCGTCAAAAAATACGAATGGGCAAAGCAGATGGGGTCGCGTGTGAGAGAGAGCGAGAGGGAACGATGACTTTTGAAATGGTTTCCTTCATTGTGGCTATATTAATAATCCCATCTGATCCAGATTCAACACTCTGATAGAAATGGTCCAAATTCTCTATGATTCTGCGTTTGTAGTTTTCTCGTATCTTCAAAATTGTGTATGCCACAGACCTTCGTCCTTTGTGGGGGCGGAAAGAGGCGGGGCAAAATTTTGAAACATACTTTGAGTAGTGTGATAACACAGAAGCCTGAATACAAAATTTCGTTGCTCTAGCTTTTATAGTCTCTGAGATATAGGCACAAATGAAGACGGACAGACGGATAGACGGCCAGACGGACAGACGGACGGACAGACAGACATGACTATATCGACTCGGCTATTGATGCTGATCAAGAATATATATACTTTATGGGGTCGGAAACGCTTCCTTCTGTGCGTTACACACAACCATTATCCGCACAAATCTAATATACCCCTATACTCTTCGAGTACCGGGTATAATTATGGATGGACTGGACAGTAATAGCTATGGTATAGTAATAGCTAATAGTAATAGTAATAATAGTAATAGCTATAGCTAATAGCTGGGACTTCCCACTGAAGGCACCAAGGCTTCGCTAATCGCAGTTCTGAACAACATTCCGGCTAATGAACGTGGATCTGGACCGATCATTAACAACCAAGGCGCCATTCCCATAAAAGATAATGAAATCAGCAACGCCATAATAGAAGTTGATGATCGTTCTGGAGAGTTCGACCGCGACGCTCTACCCATCGCTTCGTGAGGCAGTGTGTCAGAGAAGGACAAATATACTACCAAAATGTCCAGGAAGCCAAATTGCAATTGAGACCTACGGGAATAACTGTAACAGAAACATAAAAAAATTGTACAATTTGTAACGAACCGTTTTCTTGGTCGCTTGCGGCAGCTGGGCTCGCTCAGCGGCCAATGGGCTCAGTGCAACAAATTTGTATGTGTTGCCCCAACTAAGTTAACGGCTAGGGTTATGGCTAGGGTACAATATATTGATCCTCAACGGACTTTCGGGGTTTCCGACTGCTGCGGGGCCACTTCAAGCGTAGCGGCGTCGGTACTGGTGTTCAGGGGCCAATGATCTCGGTCAATACTTTGATCCGCCACTCTAAACTCGCACTCGACGGTCCGCCTTCGTTAGCACACCACTGACTACCTTTGGTTCCCTATTTCCGTGTACGACTCACTTGGTGATTCGGTATTGGATTTATCTCAGACGCTGCTGGGCTTTCCTGCGTCGGGACCTGCGTCGGGGCGCTGCTGGTTCGATCCCGCGATTCCCTTCTTCCAGTGAGGCCGCCTCCTCTCGCCATTAGTGCTCTCTCCCCCTTCTCCCCCTCTCTTCGGTGGCTTATCCGCCCCTCTCAGGGGAGAGCCCACGGCGAATTGGCGGTCTCCGGATATCCGGATCTGCCGAACCGTCATCCTTATCCGGTCCGTCAGCCTTATCCGGTCCGTCAGCCTCATCATTCTTGTGAAGCCCACGGTTCCTCACAAATTGTTGTACTTTATTTATAGTTCTCACACTTTCCTTTGTGATCACGTATACGCATTGATGCCTTAAATGGGCTATTGGGGTAGGCGTGGTCAAAAACACTTTAAATTTTGTTTAAATATTTAGAGTGCTCTTCTTATCAAATATACCAAGTTTCGATATCTGCGTCATTCGACTTTATGTCACTTATTTGGCAATTCCACCCAGTGTGCATCGGTGGGAATGAGTGTAGGTGCATTGAGAGCGTGATAGCGCTCTCTCCTTTCTATTCGTTTATATCTCGTTACAGTCGACGTCGAAGCGCTTCTACGTTGGAAAGGAACGAAGTGGGCGAGAAACTGCCACTTAAAGGGTACTTAAAAAAAACACGCACTCTCTCCCGCTCTATATGCGGCCTATGCCGAGTACCACTTATTGCCTCACCACCCCTTTTGAACATTACATTAACTTCGGATATGCTGTTCAGCCGTACGCGCTTGCGTGAGACATTTCACCTTTAAAAGATAATTTTCATACTTACATTTAGCTGTTAAGTTATTACATTTACGTTTATTATTACATATTGTAGTATGTAACGTAGTGAGCTGGTGAAAAGTGAAAAGCTTTTCCGGGGCACGCGCTTGTTTCGGTCTCGTTGCAGTCGGGAGATGGGGTGGGTTAAGTATAGGAGCCGCAACTTTAACTGCTCTCCTAAACACATGCATTTATTAAATATCGCGTGCGATGGACAATCCAGTTTGTTTTTCGATAAAGGACAGATAGAAAATAGAGGAAACTCCTAGCATCCAGACTTATTTACGTGGCGCAAGGTGAAAACGCTTCCACCGCCTTCCCGTCCGTGATCGCTAAGATCCCAAAAAAAACGAAATGTAACTAGCGATCCCAAAAATAAGTGTAGTTGTACTTATCCCCTACACTACGCATGAGCCCCGGAATTTAGCGCAACTAGCAAGAATTTATGTTCATTCATGTTAAAGCTTACAACTAAGTTTATTTAAATACACAAGGAGAAGCCTAAAACTACAATATTCATGTTCATATTCAAACACTTCAGATGGTAAAACATTAAGAAAAGAAAAATAAAAATATAGAATGTATCGAGGAGTAATCTAATATATGTTTTTAAGTAAAACGACAGGGCACGTTGTGAGCCGCGGCAAAGGCCGCGTCTCTACTTTTTACCCGGTACACAGTCAGAATATATGTGAGCTTGCGATTTATGTAATTTATTATATGTTCGCAAAACGGACGAATTAAATTTTGGCCGAAATAGAAAACTTCAAGAAATTAGGTCGAACCCTATGCTAGATTTGTATATATTAAAAGTTATCTGTTTCCATTTTTGTTTACATATAATTTTTACATCAGCTTCTATATTTCTACACATACATGTAGAACTACTCCTACGAGACGTGGAAGTAAGCGCTTGGCAGGCGGTGCGTAGCGACTGCAAATTCATTGGTTCCAATTGTCTATAATATTGATCCGATCTGATTTCCCACGATTATTTTTTTTTTCGTTTTCTCGTACCTTAAAAATTGTGGATTCCACAGATTTTCGTCCTTTGTGGGGGCGGAAGGGGGCGTGGCAAAATTGTGAAACTAAACTTAACATATTTATTACCTTTAAAGCCAGACAATTGACCATGACAATGACATAAACAATTCAATTGTGGAATTTTGTGGGATCACAACTAAAACTCCACCTAAACATAAAAAAGACGTTCACAAAACACATGAAAAGGATTAAATCGAATAAATTAATTTCACAAGAACAATTTGATCAGTTGGGTAATTATTTATATTAGAATTTAAAGTTAATAAATTCAACTTCAAAATTCATGCTAAAAAAATTAATTTGGAACGCTTAAGCTGACGTCTGACCACTTTGAATCGGGAGTTTGACGTGTAAAAATCTTACTAAACGCTGCAGCTATACGAAAATAAACACGTGTTCGTGATTTCAATGCTATTTTTAGAAAGTACCATTGCAAATCCAGAACGAGAGGGAACGGCAAAGGCCGCGGCTCTACTTTATACCCGGTAATCAGTCAGAATATGTTGGCAAAAAGGAATTATTATTGCCAAAATAAATTTCAAAAAAATTGAGTCGAACCATTCTGCAAATTTGTATACATATATTAAATGTTTTTCTGTTTCCATCTTGGTTTACATATGTTATCTACATGTATCTTCTCTACATTTGACATCTATATATTCGTCCTTACATATATACGGTGTGTGCGAGAAAGAGAGAGGGAATGAGTAATCGCTTGGCAGGGGTTGCGTAGCCACTGAAATTTAATTTGATCCTTCTGGCTATAAGGTTAACATATTCGTTGACGGCCAAGCAGCGATTAAATCCATGCAGTCGTCCGCGGTCAGTTCCAGAAGTGTCCTGGCAAGCAGGAAGGCACTAGACTCACTAAGCACGACTAAGTCAGTGCAGAATTATTGGGTTCCCAGTACCAGGGCATTGAAGGAAACGAAGCGGCGGACGTTCTGGCTAAGGAAGGCGTCGGGCTAGTAAACGAAAGAACCGAAAGCGTACCGGTCTCCCTAAGGACGCTACAAACTGACCTGGAGAAGCAGGCCAAAATGGGGACAGACAGCAGGTGGAAGAACACCACCACCTGCAGAATCTCGTAAATCATGTGCAAGGAACGCAATGATAAACTCAGGCACTACCTGCTGCACCTGCCACGAAAGGATTGCAGACTGCTAGTGGGCATTCTAACAGGCCACTGCCTGGCTGTGTCACATGCAAACAGGCTGAACATCACCAACAGCGACATCTGCAGGAAATGCAATGAACCCGGGGCTGTCGCAACCCTGGAACAGCTCATCTGCTGGTGTCCGGCTCTCTCAAAGGCAAGGAGAAGATACCTGGGCGCACCGATGCTGGTATCACTGAAGGATGCCTCCAAGAAATCGCTAGGGAAACTGCTTGCCTTTGCTAGAAACACCTAGATTCTGGGGGACTTCGGAACCTCAGAAACACCCTCGTAAGGTCCATACAAAGATCCGGATGACTAGGGGCCATTCTGGCCTATGAGAGGCCCCGTAGAAGGCCGTTCGGAGCAACCTAACCTAACCTAACCTTCTGGCTATAATAATGATCCGATCTGATCCATATTCGGCAATCTGGTATACACGGCCATTTCCCATGATTCTGCGTTTTTCGTTTTCTTGTACCTTAAAAATTGTGGATTCCACAGATTTTCGTCTTTTGTGGGGACGGAAGGGGGCGTGGCAAAATGTTGAAATAAACTCTTGCTGGTTTGATATCACAGAAGTTTGGATAGAAAGTTTGGTTGCTTTAGCTCTTATAGTCTCTGAGAACTAGGAGTCAAAAAATACGAATGGGCAAAGCAGATGGGGTCGCGTGTGAGAGTGAGCGAGAGGGAACGATGTCTTTCGAAATGGTTTTCTTCATTGTGGCTAAATAAATAACCCGATCTAATTCCGATTCAACACTCTGATAGAAATGATTATTCTCTATGTTTCTGCATATTTTGTGTAAATAAACATGCACGATGCACCGCTGACCCATTTGCTATTCGTTTACCTAAATAAACATGGAAAATGCACCGCTGACCCACTTGCTATTCGTTTACCTAAATAAACATGGAAAATGCACCGCTGACCCATATGCTGGTAAATATGATCTGCATTGGGTCAAATGTCACCCCATCTGTAAAACATCCTTTGCAACCATCATAAAATATCTAGGACCTGACCCATATGCTGTTAAATTTGTAATAATTGTTTAGTCATAAATCAATATACATACAATATACATATTCTACCTAAGACCCTAAGTAATCAATTGTTACCCACCAAAACTGTATATAAACCCTGCATATTTTACAATAAAATTAGTACGAAAGAAAACTCTGACGTATTCACTTCTCCGAAGCCCAATTTGTTTCAAGTACCGATTGCGGCGACACTTTGTTACTGGTACATGAACCGGTGGCATACACATTCTCATTTTCAGCATACGATTGTCAAATTGACGATCACACTAGAATCAAGTGAACCTACATCAACAGGTTCGTTTGATTCGTGTCATTTGGTGACCCCCGACTTTTGGATTAAATCAGTAGACCATTAATTTGGTTACTTCAGATTTAAAAACTTATATTCATTTGGCGAATCCTAGAGAATTGGTCAACTTGGCGATCAATTCACATACAAAGTAAAGGACAATTCAGTTGAACATCTTGGATCTACCCAATCAATATAGTCAACTTGGCGACTAAGGTTGAATTAAGCATTGCCAAAATTATTTATTATTTAGTACTTTGACCATCTTCTTGGTTGTGAGTAGAGGCACAGCCTGTCATAACGACAAACAAATAAAAATGGCATCAACCAACATTAATAAGAAGGATCCCGCTGAAAGGAAAGAAAAGCCAGAGTATTTAAAAACTCGGCTGGAGCGATTAACAAGTCTCTGGGAAATGTTTTCGCAAGAGGAAACAAATATCCAAAATATACCTCAAGGCTCAAAAATTGAGCACAACTATTTTACTAATAAATATTTTGAACAAATAAAACATTTGGTTTCAAAATACAAGGATGAATTTACAAATGGTTTATCGTCCATAGAAACACAGATGGATACAGGAAAATGAGCTCGAAATAGTGCCCATGATTCGAGAACAAAAGGCATTGCTTGAGAGTCTTCAAAGAATAATGAACAAAATGACGAATGAGACAAGAAAAGATTTCAAACCAATAATAACCAAATATTGGGATGAGATTAGATTTATTCACATTCAAATTCATAAGAAATGTACTGATCCCAAGAGCATGGGATATAATAGTAAAATGTACATAGCAGCTGAAGAGGCAGTTTTGTCAATTCAAACATTAACAATACCGGATGCTGTTCAGCAATTCAACGATACTCCTCATATGAGCAATGCGTTGCCCCTGCCAAAGGTTTCCATTCCCAAATTTGATGGAGACTACCTTAAATGGCAACAATTCCATGACATTTTTAAGAAAATGATTCATGAAGCGCATGTACCTATCATCCAGAAGATGTGGTACTTAAAAACCAATGTTACGGGAGAAGCAGAAAATCGACTCCGCCATCTTTCGTTAACAGAAAGTAATTATATAACAGCATGGAATATGCTAAAAGAGCGTTTTAGCAACAAAAGAGTGCTAAGTAATGCGTTGATTCAAAGAATGTTGGATCACCCAAGCACATCTAATGATGCAAAATCAATTAAAACGTTACATGACAACATAAAAGAAACATTAGCTGCATTAAACAACATAAATATACAGACCAATATTTGGGATACTATTCTGTTATGTTTATTAACAAAAAAATTAGATCGTCATACACACACGTTGTATGAACAATCAATACAAAATACAAAGGAATTACAGCCTTTGAGCGAATTCATGCAATTCCTCGAGCAAAGGTTCCTTACTCTAGAAGCGATAGGATGGGAAAAACCTAAGAAACCCATCATTTGCGCATCAGCAGGAACTGAAAGCCATTATACATGTTATTTTTGTGAAAAGCCAAATCACGCCATCTACAAATGCACCCAGTTTCAAAAGAAATCGGCTGCTGACAGATTAAATTGGGTTCAAAATAACCAACTATGTGTGAAATGTTTCAAACGCGACCACACAGCCAAAAATTGCCAAAGACGAGATTGTGTGAAGTGCAATAAAGGTCATAACACCCCTCTGCATTTAGAACCCAAGTTTGACTCGAAAACTGCAGCATCGGCAAATAGCGTACATAACAGTTATGTACTATTAGCTACTGCTCGAGTGATCATTAAAGGCAACAATGGACAAATGGGTGAATTCAGAGCCTTACTGGATTCTGGCTCTCAAGTTAATGTTATTTCTGAAAGAGCATTACAAATATTAGATCTAAAGATTACCAAATCAGATCTACAAATAAATGGAATTGGTGGAAGAACACAAACTTCAAAAGCAAGAGTTAATGTGACACTTAAATCACAGAACAATAACTTTCAGTCAAGATTGGAGGCAATTGTACTACCACACATAGTCGCAGATCAACCGACACACTCAATTGATACGTCTCGTTGGAAGCTACCAAGAAATATTACATTAGCGGACCCTAATTTCGACAAAATGGGAAAAATAGACATTCTGTTGGGAGCAGAACACTATTTTGAAATCATGCAAAACAGGCATGTATCCCATGGAGTCGGATTGCCCAGATTACAGAAAACCAAATTAGGTTGGATTGTGGCTGGAAAATTAAAGGATTCAGCTAAAACTGCAATCACATGTGCTGCGATGACGGAAGAAGATAAGGTTGATCAGCAAATCGGCAAGTTTTGGGAATTGGACTCATTCCCAAATAACACACAATGTTTCTCACCATTGGAGAAACGATGTGAGCAGCATTTCAACCAGAACATACAGATGGCAGCAGACAAGAAACTCATTGTCCGACTGCCCTTTTTGGAGGATGCTTCATCCCTGGGGGAGAGCCGAGATCTGGCGACACGGCGATGCTTTTGCCTGGAAAAATGGCTTTCGCGAGATCCGGATACCAAGGCAAACTACGTTCAATTCATGCAAGAATATGAGGCACTGGGGCATATGAAGGAAATGCATACGTCGGAAATAGCAAGATCGCGCTATTTCATCCCACATCATTGTGTATTAAAACCCGACAGCGCTACAACCAAATTGAGAGTTGTTTTTGATGCTTCTGCAGTCACGTCATCCGGAAAATCGCTCAACGACTTGATGCATAAAGGTCCAACAGTGCAAAGTTCGATATTTTCAATACTGCTTCGGTTTAAAATGCATAAATATGTATTTACCGCAGATATCGAGAAAATGTATCGTCAGATCTGGATTAATCCAGAGGACCAATACTATCAAACTATAGTATGGCGCAATGATCCTTCGGAAGATCTGCGATACTACAGATTAAAAACGGTGACATATGGAACAAAAGCTGCCCCATATTTAGCCACAGAATGTCTTCAGTATATAGCGCAAAAGGAATAATTTTCATGTACTTCAAGGAATCCCCAAAGAGGATATCGCTTCAAATGTACAACTGGAGGATACGGCCTATGAAGACTGCAGTATTAAAACTCTGGGGATTACGTGGATGCCTAAATCCGACAAATTTTGCGGTAAAACAGATATTGCCATAAAAGGTACAATCACCAGGAGAGATGTAGTCTCTGAAATCTTTCGGATTTTCGACCCTCTTGGATTATTTTCTCCAGTGGTGATGAAGGCAAAAATCTTCATGCAGCATTTAACAAAAGAAGGATATGAATACCAAGAAGCTCTTCCGAACCTGCTTCAGGAGGAGTGGAAAAGATACAGGGAGGAGCTTAAGGTCTTAAACAGCATACAAGTGCCACGTCATATTTTCCAAGGACAGATTCCAGTATCGTCAGAGATACATACCTTTGTCGATGCATCAGAGAAAGCATTTGGAGCTGCTGTATATGTCCGAGCACTATATAAAGACAAACGAGTATCCATACAATTATTGTGTGCCAAATCTCACTTGGCTCCCATCAACTCAGTAACATTACCCCGTTTGGAATTAAAGGCGGCTGTATTGGGTGCTCAATTGACGGCTAAAGTCAAGGAGGATTTATCCATGGAAGATACAAACACATTCATGTGGTCGGATTCGAGGATAGTGTTGTCATGGATTAATTGCACAACATCCATCCGAGACAAATTCGTGGCTACAAGAATAGCTACAATTCACGAACTAACAATACAAAAGCAGTGGAGGCATGTTTCATCAGAAAACAATGCAGCAGATGTGTTGTCTCGAGGAATGACAGCAACCAAGTTCGCGAAAAATAGCATGTGGTTCTATGGCCCACTATTTTTACATGGACCACCATCGACATGGCCACTACCATTTGTGGCTAAAAAGGAGGAAGCACTGAGTGCAAACCCTCAAAAGATTGGTCAAACCAAACCCAAAAGGGAAGTTCGATAAATTCGCTAACACCATTTTTGGATCAAAATGGAATTTTGCGAGTTGGAGGGCGATTAGAAGCCGCAAACATCGCATTCGATGCCAAACACCCAATGCTGTTAGCTTACAACGATCCAATTGTCAAGATGATACTTGGCAAAATACATAAGGATAACATGCATTGTGGTCCTCAGGCTTTGCTAACAGCATCACGGCAGCAGTTCTGGATCCTAAAAGGAAAAAACATGGCAAGGAGCATCGTGCAGAACTGTGTGAGGTGTACCAAAGCGAGGCCAAAACTACTTGAACAGATCATGGGAAACCTGCCACCTCTTCGTGTCACACAAGCGAGGCCATTCCTAAATTCTGGTGTGGATTATTGTGGACCATTCAAAATCCACTATAAAATTCGAGGCAAGAAACCGAATACAGCGTACATTGCGATATTTTGTTGTTTCGCGACTAAAGCGGTACATCTGGAGTTAGTCAGCGACCTCACCACAGAAGCATTTTTAGCGGCACTTCGACGGTTCATTTCGCGTCGAGGAAAATGTCAAATGCTCCACTGCGATAATGCGACGAATTTCGTAGGAGCCAGAAACAAACTTCAAGAATTGGAAGATGCAATATTTTCTGACAAGGCAAAAATGCAAATTGTACAGGAGTGCAACAACAAAGGGGTACATTTAAATTTATACCTCCTCGGGCACCTCATTTTGGCGGACTATGGGAAGCTGCAGTAAAGTCTGCCAAACATTTATTATTGAAGAATGTTACGACGGCAAATTTGACATATGAGGAACTGGAAACGGTCATAATCGAAATAGAGGCGATTTTTAATTTCTCGACCGTTAACACCGATATCGGATAACCCGAATGATATAACGGCCTTAACACCAGGACACTTCCTGATAGGAGAACCGTTAACTGCACAAGCTGACAGTGAGCCATCCCAGCAACCGAAGACGCACGGCCAACGATGGCAAGCTGTTTCTAAGCTGAAGCATTCTTTCTGGACACAATGGTCTAAAGAATATTTGCAACAATTGCAGCAGCGTCAAAAATGGAGAAAATCATCGGCAAATATTAAAGAAGGTTCATTAGTAATACTAAAGGAAGACACACCAGTATTACAATGGCCACTAGGAAGAATTGTTAAAGTATTCCATGGCAAGGATAATTACGTACGAGTGGTTGAAGTCAAAACAGCCAAGGGAACCTTTAAGCGGGAAATTCAACATGTAGGTCCATTGTTCAACGATGACGAACCCACACATAAACATCCAATCGAGGATTCTACAGAGAATGGAGAACCATCAGAAGACAGACAGCCGAAAAAAAGGACACAGTCTAATAAGTTGTCATTGTCAATGGCACTGATTGTAATGTTGCTAATATTACCACTAGCAATGGCTCAGTCAATTGACATAACCCAGTTTGGATCGAAACCAGGCATATATTTCGAAAGAGTAGGAACCAGTCAAATAGCGACAGCAGACTGGACAATAATTGTTTATTACAATTTAAACCCCTACTGGAAGGACATGAACACATTTACCATGGGAACAACAAAGATTGGACATTTATGTGCACAACTTAAACAAGTTGACGCATGCACCAGTATGTACCAGAGCTTCAAACATATAGAAGAGGACCTGCAAGCTGAAAATATGCTTCTAATGAGGACAAGGAGGCAAAGAGCACCGTTGGACATTGTTGGAAATATCGCAAGCAGTCTTTTTGGCGTATTGGACTCAACATATGCCCAAGAAATGTCGGAGACCATAGCAAAGGTTAAAGACAATGAAGATCACTTATTAAGGTTGCTTAAAAATCAAACTTCATTGATTGACTCAACAATCAACGTTATTAAAAGGGATGAAATTTCGAATTCCAAACGTCTCAATCGCATTGAAGAGTTTATCACCGAGTCAAAAGGAAGAGCTGATCATTTCATTGCTTTCCAATGGTATATAACGTTGTCGACTCAGTTAACGTTATTAGCCGCCAATCTGCAACGAATGCAAGCCGAAATCATCAACGTCTTGACGGAAATCCGACACAACAAGATAAGCCCTGTGCTGATCTCTCCCCGACAACTAAAGGAACAACTGGAACAGATACGTGACCATTTAAAGCCAGGACAAACACTACCAGTAACTCCCGACAATTTGTTAATGGTCTACCAGATGATGAAAGCTGAAGGCACGATAATAGAGGATCATGCTATCATCAAAGTTACATTTCCATTAGTCTCGGCATATGAGCTGGAATTATACAAATTAACACCCATTCCGCAGCCAACAGAAAATGGAATAAGCATGTTCAATATCAAGACACCATACATGGCAATCAGTCATCGAGACGAATTTATTAAGCTGTCAGAGACTGAGCTAAAAAACTGCCATCAAAGAGCAAACAATGACTTTGTATGTCAGAATAAACAAACAATGTTCTCAGCTGAGACAAGTATTGAACAACAAATGTTTCACAACAAAACAGAAGCATCCTGTAATATAATTACAACAAAAAAATCATTTATATGGTTGAGTATGTATAACAAAAATCAATGGATTTTTGCCAACAAGTAACAAGTCAGAGCACCCTGGAAACCACGTTGCATTCATCATACGCTCGCTTTGGAGAGAATGAACTCATTGAGTAACTGAACATACTACAGTTACAATTGCAAAGAATGATGACCGACTAAATTACAAGGAGCTTTATCAACTGGAAACAAAGCTATTACCACCTAATAGTTTCAAGTTACCTCACAATCTGGAAAGCATCGATCATCATCATGTTGCCATATACATTGCATTGATCTTTATAATGATTATTGTAATAATCCATTTGGTAAAAAGGTGGCACAAGCCCAAACCCACATCGCAGCAAAGCCATACATCCAGCACACTGGCACACGGAGACATCACACCAAGGCACCTGTTTACAATCAATATTGATGATGGTTGAACCTACTATGTTCAACGGCCGGGAGGATGTACGATTTCAAGTAAAGTACAAAATCGTATGGTTAGGCCTAATTAAATAACTAACCATAAATAGTTAAGAATTGCATCCGCTGACCTAAATAAACATGCACGATGCACTGCTGACCCATTTGCTATTCGTTTACCTAAATAAACATGGAAAATGCACCGCTGACCCACTTGCTATTCGTTTACCTAAATAAACATGGAAAATGCACCGCTGACCCATATGCTGGTAAATATGATCTGCATTGGGTCAAATGTCACACCATCTGTAAAACATCCTTTGCAACCATCATAAAATATCTAGGACCTGACCCATATGCTGTTAAATTTGTAATAATTGTTTAGTCATAAATCAATATACATACAATATACATATTCTACCTAAGACCCTAAGTAATCAATTGTTACCCACCAAAACTGTATATAAACCCTGCATATTTTACAATAAAATTAGTACGAAAGAAAACTCTGACGTATTCACTTCTCCGAAGCCCAATTTGTTTCAAGTACCGATTGCGGCGACACTTTGTTACTGGTACATGAACCGGTGGCATACACATTCTCATTTTCAGCATACGATTGTCAAATTGACGATCACACTAGAATCAAGTGAACCTACATCAACAGGTTCGTTTGATTCGTTCATTTTGTTTTCTCGTTTTTCCAAAATTGTATATGCCACAGACTTTCGTCTTTTGTGCGGGCGGAAGAGGGTGCGGCGAAATTTTGAAATATATTTACTTGGAGTAGTCTGATAATATAAAAGATACAAAATTTGGTTGCTTTTGCTTTAATAGTCTCTGAGATACAGGCGCTAATGAAGACGGACAGACAGACATGGCTAAATCGACTCGGCTATTGATGCTGATTAAGAATATATATACTTTATAGGGTCGGAAACGCTTTCTTCTGGACGTTACAAACATCCGTTATCACCAAAAATTTAATAAGCCCCTATACTCTTCGAGTACCGGGTATAAAAAGAATTTTTTTTTTATAGGCGGGTGTAGCTTCGTTTTACATATTCCAGGTAAGCGAATGTGTTATGTATTAAAGAAATAAGAACTAAGCAATAGCAAAATCAGCCATTTGTACTGTATACACACACACACACTAACACTATTACACCCGAATGTATGTATGCCTTCTCTCTTCAAATAAAGTCAGTTCTAAGCTAGTTCTCATCATGAACACAACGTTTTCTCCGTACACAGACACAACATATTGGCGAACAGTGAAAAAAGTGCCTCAGAATCATCATTTTGAGTATTTCGTGTCGGTAGTCTAACCAAATAGAGATCGAACGATTAAAAAACAAAGAAAATATGGATACAACAAACATCAAAGAATTGTTGGCTCAACAGCAACAATTCGCAGAGGAATTGATAAAAAAACAACAAACATGGATGGAGGCCTTTCTCGCAGAAAACAGTGCAGTTAACAGACCTGCAGAGTCAACAGTTTGTCCGCCGTTCCCAAGTTTTAATAAGGATCAACAAAATTGGGAGACGTATTTACAACAATTGTCGCAGCATTTCGCAGCGTACTCCGTTATCGCTGTCGACAAGAAAAAAGCATATTTTCTGTCGTGGGTAGGCACACATGTTTTCGAACTTGTCAAGAATCTCTTCGGTAGCGAAAATTTGGACCAGCAGTCGTACGTGCAAATCACAGACAAATTAACAGAGCACTACAAACAGAAGCGTCACATTGTTGCTGCTCGCTATGAATTTTGTAAACGTCAGATGCGGGACTCACAATCTCATAAGGAATGGGTTGCCGATCTACGTGGTATTGCTCGTGAGTGTCAGTTTTCTTGCAACGCAAATGGGTGTACATACAATTATGTTGACGAAATGATACGCGATCAAATAATTGTACACACGCCATTCGAAGCAATACGCACAGCCGCATTGCAAAAGCTTCAACCGTCCCTCGCAGACGTGCTCTCAATTGCCGAAACATACGAAGCAACATCAAAAACAGTAGTAGTCATAAAGGAGAGCGAGAAGAGAACACTGGACATGAACGCTGTACACACACATAAGAAACATCAACAGAAACGCAGTGGTATGGAAGCAAAGGGAGGCAAGAACTCTCTTAAATCTTGCTCCGGTTGTGGAAATACACATGCTCGTGAAAACTGTAAATTTCGCGATGCTATTTGCCATAAATGTGGTCGAAAGGGACACATAGCTATCGTTTGCATGTCAAAGCAGTGCAAAGATATGAAAGAGAGAGATAATCACAAATACCAGCATAAAGAGAAACACGCAGAATCAATTCAAACACTTCACACCGTCTCAAGCCTAGTGAAGTTCGAGGGAAATAAAAATGTAATCAACCTGGAAATCTTCAACGAAATTATTCCTTTTCAAATGGATTCTGGCGCAACGGTATCAATTATCAATAGTAAAACATACAAAGAACTCAAAAGTCCAAAGCTGCAGAAGTGTGACCGTATATTGCAAGCGTTTGGCCAACAACAAATCCCCGTGCTGGGTGAACTGCACACTGTGGCAAAGTGTGGCAATAAATCGGCAAATGTTGTCATAATCGTGGCAAATGTAGAAAACTCAAACAATCTGTTCGGAATGGATTTGTTCAAGACATTCAATTTCGAAATTCAACAAATTTCAAATGTGAGTGAGGCGCAGGGTTCTAAATTGACTGATCTTTGTAACAAGTACAAGGGAGTATTCGAACCGGCTATTGGTACAATAAGAAACTTTAAGGCAAGCATCTACTTAAAGCAAAATTTTGTGCCAAAATTCTACAAAAGCAGACAAATTCCATTTGCTCATATGGAACAGTTTAAGGAGGAAGTAAAGCGTCTCACAGATGCCGGTATTTTGAAGGCAGTCAAGTTCAGCAACTGGGCATCGCCCATAGTACTAGCACCCAAGCCAGGTGGAGCACTACGGATCTGTGGCGACTTTAAACAAGGTGTCAATTCCCAATTGGACATCGAACAATATCCGCTGCCAACACGTGAGTCTTTATTACATACAATCCGTCACAGCACTCATTTCTCCAAAATCGATCTGAAAGACGCATATCTACAAATGGAGTTAGATGATGCAGCAAAAGAAATTATGGTCGTCAACACGCCGTTGGGCCTTTTCCAGTACCAACGTCTACCATATGGAATAACGAGCGCCCCAGCTATATTCCAACGTCATTTGGAACAACTTCTCAGTGGCATAGAAGGTTGTGGAAATTATTTAGACGACATCATTATTTCAGCTCCAACAGTTGAACAGCACCTTGCTCGCCTCGAACAAGTTTTATGCATTCTAAAAGAGAATGGCATCAAATGCAAGAGGGAGAAGTGTTTCTTTTTGAGAAACGAAATTGAATATCTCGGCAGAAGAGTAAGCATGAAGGGCATCCTCCCGGATACCACGGGTCTAGAGGCTGTAAAACAATTAAAGCCTCCCACTAATCTACAGCAGCTGGATGCTTTCATGGGAAAAGTCAACTACTACTGCAATTTCATCCCCAACTTTTCTCAGCTAGCGTCTCCGCTCAATCAGCTTCGGAGGAAAAACGTAGTCTTCAAATTCGGACCCGAACAGCAGCAGGCTTTCACAGCATTAAAAACGCACATTCTCAATGCTACAGAGCTAGCACATTTCAACGAGCATCTACCGCTTGTTCTAACCACCGATGCATCTTCATATGGCATTGGTGTAGTCTTGTCACACATTCAAGCAGATGGCAAGGAAAGGCCAATAGCATTTGCATCAAAAACATTAGATGTCCATCAAGTTCGATACAGCCAAATAGAAAAGGAAGCACTTTCGATTATATTTGGGGTAAAGAAATTTCATCAGTACCTTTACGGCAGGAAGTTCATTCTCATTACTGATCATAAGCCATTGGTCACCATATTCAATCCAAACAAGCATCTTCCAACAATGACTTCTAACAGACTTCAGCGTTGGGCTATAATTTTGATGGCCTACAACTTTGAAATTAAATATCGCAGCACCACAGCTCATGGAAATGCAGACGCACTCTCACGTCTTCCTATCAGCTCAGATGAAAAGTTTGACACGGAAGAGGCATGCTACAATGTCGTTGAGATGTCATGTCCCATAAATGCCAACATAATCAGGCACAAGCTAAACAGCGACCGTATTCTGCACAAGGTCTATCAATTTGTATCTACTGGTAGGCCAGAACAACAGCATGATCTCGAGATATTGCCATATTTTAATCGTAGATTTGCCCTGACGATTAACAACAACCTACTATGTCTCCATTCTAATGTGAATAGAATCATTATTCCGGGAGCACTACGGAATAATATTCTCAATCTCCTCCACGAGGGTCATTGGGGAATAGTACGAATGAAACAGCTGGCTCGACAACATGTGTGGTGGCCAGGTATCGATGAGGAGATCGCTACAATTGCAAAGAATTGTAGCGTGTGCAAGATAGCAAATCCAGCCCCACTAAAGCAATTCGAGAGCTGGCCAAAAGCGACATCCGCCTGGGAAAGGATACACATCGACTTCGCCGGTCCTATATTTGACTCCATGTGGTTAATCTGTGTCGATGCTCATTCTCAGTTCCCGTTCGTAGTACAAATGACATCGACAACAACTGGAAACACTATAGCCGCACTTTCAGCCATATTTGCTATTGAGGGTTATCCGAAGACTTTAGTCAGCGATAATGGGCCTCAACTCACTTCAGACTCTTTCAACCAATTTTGTCAGCAACATGGAATAAACCACATCACAACAGCAAAAAACTATGCAAGGGGAGAAAAATGGATAAAAGCTATCATTGATCGGCCCATCGGTCGTATGTTATTTATCCTTCGTACATCCACAGGTTTCATCAAGCGCCACATAAACCAGATAAAGCCAAGATCTGAGCCTGATGACTGCACTTCCAGCTCCAACGACGACAACAATCAGATTTGGTGGACACCTGAATTCTCAAGTCCGCCTACAAATCCAACAACACCAGCCCAAGAAGAAGAACCGTCATCGAATCCGATCCAAAATTCTCAATCCATTTCTGGGTTCAACGAAGACCCGGGATCATCTCAGCAAGAGGTTCTTCAGCCACCCCAGCAACGCCGTTCGGGTATCCCCATCCGTAGCAGCACTCGCGAACGCCGAGCAACCAGCCGCTACTCTCCTCAGGATCACAGGAAGAAGAAAATTACTAACAAACCGTAATTTAAGGGGAGAGATGTGTTATGTATTAAAGAAATAAGAACTAAGCAATAGCAAAATCAGCCATTTGTACTGTATACACACACACACACTAACACTATTACACCCGAATGTATGTATGCCTTCTCTCTTCAAATAAAGTCAGTTCTAAGCTAGTTCTCATCATGAACACAACGTTTTCTCCGTACACAGACACAACAGAATGCATGGAAGCTGGCGCATGCCGATTCGGATATCGGGAAGAAAGCACAAAAGGGAACATAATAAAAAATGTTCTTTCTCGCTCACCATTTGGTATGCTGGTATGCAGACATACAGTCCTCCCTCGCTGAAAAGCGCCTTTCGCTGGGTTCGGTGTCGAGGATCTGGGGAATTAAATTGTTAGTGCTCCCTGTTGGCTTCCACCGAGTGCATAATGTGGTTCAGGTATTTTGGATAGGATTTTTTTTCTTTTACCCAAAAATTCTTTTTTTTCTTTTATTTATGGTTTATGGAAAAAAACGTTAACTTTAGTAATGAAAAATAAAAAAAGGAAATTTGAAGGAAAAGGAAAACCTCTAAACTAGGGTGAAATTGTGTCGACTGCTCATTAGCCGGCGTGGCCTCAGGCGAAGGGCGTGGCTTCTTAGGGGTACTTCACGGTAGGCATTACTGGCAGTGGCACCTGCGCAGAGGTTATGGCAAGGTTAAGTTATGGTGATGGGATTTCCAGCAAACTGTGGGAGCCGGGCGTCCAGGTTCCCAAGAAAAACTGCCCCCACCCCAAGATCAGAATAGCAATAAGACCAGGTTAAATCAAAGACTATATAAACACTAAGCTGTGCCGCGCTATACAAAATGATCAGCTCGATTCCTGACGGGCAGGAATTCAAAAGTATTCCTGAATGAAAAAGAGAGAGACAGATAGACGAAGAGACAGAGAGCGCTTTAGTAGCACACGTTCTGTACGTGAGGTTGAGCTTTAACTGTAAGTGTGCACATATTGTAGGGCAGTTTGTTTGTGTTGGTTGTTGACGACGCCGCTGTCGAAGAAAACACCCATTACTTTAGAATTGAATGGAGATTTTGATTTTCCGATGACGCATGCCCAATATATAAAAAATTGTATATTTTGTATATTCTTTATATGCTAATTTTGTTTAATGTACTATAAACGAATAGAATGAACGAATGTAGATATGTACAGATGCAAAATTTATATCAGACATGACATCAAATTATATTAATTGTGTACAGGGTATTATTCCGTCGCTTCAATAAGCAACACTCAGCAAATAAATTTGTGGCTCAAGAAATCTTCTCAAAAGTATTTTGTGGTGATTTCGGCAGCTCTGCACACGTACACACACATACGCACTTACAGTTCCGTGCGTACTCATACAAGCAAGCTCATTCTATTTTTAGAGTTGCGACCGCACTGGAGTTCGTGCGAGCGAGATAGCACTCTTTGAGAAAACAACCCTCCCTACAAAACAGAATTGTATGAGCATTGGACATCTTAGTGTTTATATTGTCTTTGGTATGGTGTCATATTGATGCATAAGGTAAATGGCAAATCGAGGGTTATCGAGTATTATAGCAAATGCACTACAGCGGCAGAATCAAAATACCACTCATATGAGTTGGAAACGCTAGCCGTGTTTAATGCTGTAAAACACTTCCGCCATTATCTGCATGGCCGTCCTTTTGAGGTATACACTGATTGCAATTCTCTGAAAGCTAGTCGACATAAGATTGAGTTATCGCCTAGGGTACATCGCTGGTGGGCATATTTGCAATCATTTGATTTCAGTGTTGAGTATAGGAAAGGGAATCATATGGCTCATGTAGACTTTCTCTCACGCAGCCCCTTACCGGATGATAGACATTCAAATGTAGTAAAGAATAAGGATTTGCGCGTGGAACTAGCGGAAATAACGAATAATTGGCTTCTAGCAGAACAGCAACGAGATCAAGAGTTAGCTGAAGTAGTTTTAAAAATGCAAAATAATGAATTGCAGAATGAGATTGCAAAGACATATGAGTTGCGAGCGGGTATGCTGTACAGGAAAATACAAAGAAATGGTCGAACCAGGTGCCTGCCTGTAATACCCAGGGCGTTCAGGTGGTCAGTCGTCAATCACATACACGAAGCTATAATGCATCTGGGCTGGGAAAAGACATTAGATAAGGTGTATACTCAGTATTGGTTTGAGAATATGTCAAAGTATGTGCGAAAGTTTGTGGAAAATTGCATCACATGCAAATTGACGAAACCTGCCAAACAGGCAAAGCACAAATAGAATTGCATTCCATACCGAAGATCGACATACCATGGCATACGATACATATTGATATTAGCGGAAAGCTGAGTGGCAAGAGATACCGTAAGGAATACGTGATAGTGCAGATCGATGCTTTCACTAAATTCGTGTTTTTTCATCACACTCTTAGTCTTGATAGTGATAGTTGCATAGAGGCAGTAAAATCTTCCATATCTTTATTCGGTGTTCCTAATCGTATAATTGCTGATCAGGGTCGTAGTTTTACAAGTAATGACTTCCGACAGTTTTGCTCTAGGCAAAAGATTGATTTTCATTTAATAGCAACTAAGGCTAGTCGCGCCAACGGTCAAGTAGAGCGCGTTATGAGTACCATGAAGGCAATGTTGACGGCTGTGGAGACAAGTAAACGATCTTGGCAAGATGCAGTAAAAGATGTTCAGTTGGCTTTAAATTGTACAACGAATCGAGTCGCCAAGGCCAGTCCATTGGAGATGTTAATTGGAAAGGAAGCAAGACCTTTGGGTATGATGCCCTTAGTGGAAGAAGAAAAAGTAGATGTAGAAGGTGTTAGAACTCGAGCACAACGAAACATGATAAGTAATGCTGAGTACGATAAACAGAGATTTGATAGAGATAAGGCCAAAATTGTGAGATTTGGCGTAGGCGACCATGTTTTGCTCAAGTGTGAAGAACGTCACCAAACGAAGTTGGATCCTAAGTTCAAAGGACCATTTTTGATAATTGAAGCGCTTGAAGGTGACCGTTATATGTTAAAATCTTTATCTAGTAAGAGAACGTATAAGTATGCTCATGAACAGTTGCGGGCTATGCCAAGTGGGCTAGTTGCAGCTGAGGTGGATCACCTGCACGAGGGCAAGGATGATGAAGATGTATCATGCACTCTGGCACCGGTGGGTGCGTTGAATTGAATCATACACGAAGGCTAAGACCGCACCACGATGGTCAACCGATGGCACATGTGTAGGCTAATGAGAGTCGAACATGGCGTGCGGCGCGGTTGATGTCGCGTGGCGGGGGTTAAGAGGGTCTAATGAGAGACCATGACGCAAAGAGTGCGTGAGAGCGTTGTATTGAGACAGCAAGAGCCTTAGAACGTGGTATGAATTCGATGATGTGATATTAAGAAATGTAAAAAAAAAACATGAGAGAGTGATGGTACGATGGTACTAAAAAAGAAAGAAATGTTAAAGAGCAAGATTAAAAAAAAAAAAAAAAAAAAAGAGAGAGCGTGTGACTCTAGTAAAATGTGAGAATAGAGATAAAGATTTGAAAATGAATTTGAGTTAAAATTATTTATAGTTAAACGAAATTGAAGAACAAATGTAAATTAAATGTTAAGTAACTTGAGCAAGGCAGGGAGCTACTAAATATTTGGCTGTTATTATGTATGGCACAGCACACGAGGACGTGTGAGTGTCAGGAAGGCCGTGTCGGAGATTGAGAAGTAAGACTTATTATGTTGGTAATTAAGTAAGAAATGTTAAATAAATGATATTCGAGCGATACTAGCTATCGATATTTTGTTTGGTGTGACTAAAGGTTGCTGAGAGCATAGTCTGAGAGTGAGAGAGTCTCAGATGAGAATGTTGTGTCAAGAAGGGCGAGAAGAAAAGAAACTAAGAAAAAAAGACGAACGAGAAATGCGCCGGGTAAAGAGGACGAAAGAGTCGGTTCAGTCAGTCGGTGCGTAGAGCCAAGAAAAGAGATAACGACACGGGACTTGCTGTGCTTTGGCAACGGATAGATAAAATTGGATAACGAAAACGAAGGACACAATGTGCCTTTAAATAAGAACCTTACGCCGATATACATTTATCTGGACGGGCAAAGAGCAAGCAATCGGCTTCCGCTAGCCGCCAGTATAAATAAACGCTATTAAATTTGAACAATTCATGTATTATTTTGGACAAAAAAGCTTGGCATCTCATACATTGGTGACCCCGATGTGATTAAAGATATTGGCTAATTGCGTTTCGTGTAAAACATATAAATTAAACAAAATATTCTGTTCTGTACAGTTTGAACCACAAAAAAATACATTTGTGCAACGTTTAAAAAACGGGTTGTGTTCAAATTCAGTGAGAGTGCGGTTGTCTGGGATTCCCTTAGTTCAACCGTTCGAATCTCTCATTCTATGCTCAGCCGCAGACACGGTCATTGACTTTTCGTGTCTCTCATTCTCGCTCCAGCTTCTTTGCACCGTCGCAACTGCAGCAACGGTTTCGACTTTTCGTGTCTTCACTCTCTCTTTCTCGATTCGGTTCTGTAGCATGTAACGAAGAGAATCTTCGGGCTATGAAGCAGATGGACGGTTAGCTGTGCAGAGGAGTACGCGCTTGCTTTGACGGCTGGTCTCTGGTCGGACATGGGTATGGGTTCTTCAACAATAATACCTTTCAGCTACGGCTCTGGCAGAAAAGCTCTAGCAGAACTTTTCTCCACTATCGCGGAGTTAACACGGGCGGGCGAAAAATAATAAGAAAATAAGCTCACTTACACATTCCTTTTTGCTTTTGTTTTGTATTCCGTTCCCGCCGCGAAAGATCTTTCGTAGCTGGGCGTCTCGGTGTGTGTGTGATTAGCTGAAAGCCCAAAAACAAATACAGGCAGCTAGTGCTGCATGTCACACTCTCTTTGACGTGACACCGCCGATCGGAAGCTTTAACGCTCCAACTTCATAAGCTTCACTTCTGAATTGACCATATAACACCAGGGTACGAACAGCTCTAGCCCTTTTGGATGGCCAATGAGGGTCGTACTAACAAAACGAAAAACCCAACGTAGGATCAGCACTAATGATCTACGCTTGAACCCAATATAACTGCCGAAGACAGGTACACCAAATGCTGGGCAAAAATTGTCGGTTCCACGGTGTGGGTGCTATCGCGTTGACACTTTATCACACGAAAACGAGAGGGCGCGTTGTGAGCCGCGGCAATGGCCTCGGCTCTACTTTATACCCGGTACTCAGTCAGTATATATGTACGTATTTATGTATACATATGAGCTTACGATTTATTTAATTAATTATATGTTTGCGAAAGAGACGAATTAAATTTTGGCCAAAATGGAAAATTTCAAAAAATTAAGTCGAACCCTATGCTGTATTTTTATATTTTAGAAGTTATTTGTTTCCATTTTTATTTACATATAATTTTTACGTCGGCTGCTACATTTTTACATACACATGTATAATATACACAAGAGACATGGAAGTGTGTGCGAGAGAGAGAGGGAATCGCTTGGCTCTCGTTAGGCTCTCGTTCCTTCTGGCTATAATAACGCTCAGACCTGATCCAGATTCGGCAATCTGCCAGATACGGTAATTTTTCATGATTCTGCGTTTTTGGTTTTCTCGTATCTTAAAAATGATGGATTCCACAGATTTTCGTCATTTGTGGGGGCGGAAGGGGGCGTGGCAAAACTTTGAAATAAATTCGTGCTGGTTTGATATCACAGGAGTTAGGATAGAGAGTTTGGTTGCTCTAGCTCTTATAGTCTCTGAGGACTAGGCGTCAAAAAATACGAATGGGCAAAGCAGATAGGGTCGCGTGTGAGAGAGAGCGAGAGCGAACGATAACTTTCGAAATGGTTTTCGTCTTTGCGGCTATATTAATAATCAGATCTAAACCAGATTCAATACTCTGATAGAAACGGCCATTCTCTATGATTCCGCGTTAAAAGTTTTCTCGTATCTTTAAAATTGTGTATGCCACAGACTTTCGTTCTTTGTGCAGGCGGAAGGGGGCGGGGCTAAATTTTGAAATGCACTTGGAGTAGTGTGATCACACAGGAGACCGGATGCAAAATTTGGTTGCTCTAGCTTTTAAAGTCTCTGAGATATAGGCGCTAATGAAGACGGACGGACGGACGGACAGACAGACATGGCTATATCGACTCGACTATTCATGCTGATCAAGAATATATATACTTTATGGGGTCGGAAACGCTTTCTTCTGGGCGTTACACACATCCGTTATCACCACAAATCTAATATACCCCTATACTCTTCGAGTACCGGGTATAAAAAACGTTTGTTGCCACCAATTCTTCCACCGACTCGTCTGGATGCAGTTTTTGCCAGTCAGCGGGACATGGTGCAAGATATTCGGGAATTTGTCTCCGTTGCTGCGCCACAAAGAAGTGAAGAAGCTTTCTCTATGTTTCTATTGCCTGAAGGCGGGGCATCGGACTCGTGCATGCAACAGTGGAAAATGTCGAGTATGCGGTGGGAGGCATCATAGTTTTTTGCATTTTGAGAATCTACAATTCACAACTCAATGCTCCCCAGATCTTTCCGCTCCAGATCTAACACTCCAACCAGACGCTATTTCTGCCACTCAGTATTCTGTTAGCAGTTCACCTTCCCCTGCCTCTACCTCTCTTGCTGCCAAGGTCTACAATCCGATGTTGTGCTTTTGGCTACCGCTGTGGTTCTCGTGAAGAATTGGTCTGGCGTTTTAGTTCTCTGTCGTGCCATACTAGATTCAGGATCTCAACTTCATCTCATCCAGGTTCGTCCATCAGCTTCAGCTTAGGAGAACTCATCGTCTGCCCTTGTCTCTGGGCTCAGCGATACCAGCGTGGCTACTGAGGGATCCACCGTGAACATTTGTATGCATTCTCGCACAGCTGACTATACCACTACGCTTACTGCCCTTATAGCTCTTACGATCACCGATTGTCAACCAAGTCTGGCAGTCAATGTAGCCGATTGGAATATTCCATCAAATATTCAGCTTGCTGATCATTGTGCAGTTTTCAATCCTCAGCGAGTGGATCTGCTCATTGGTGCTAGCATTTTCTATGATCTCCTCTACGTTGGGCAAATCAAACTCAGCGATGGTTTTCCTCTTCTGGCGGTGGACAAAGGGTAGCACGCTCGGCGCTCTTAGCAAGGCACAATGCTCCAGAGTCAGAAGCTAACATGGATTCAAGGTTGGATAAAACTCTCCGTATGTTTTGGGAGGTCGAGACTTGTGCGGACGCCGTTTTGAATACCAAGGAAGAATTTGATTGTGCAGCGCATTTCGTTGACCACTTCTCACGTTTGCCATCACGGGAGTATTCAGTTCGTCTCCCATTAAAAGATAATGCTGATCGCTTAGGTGAATCTTACAGTTCGATCGTGATCCTACACTTAAGGAGCGGTACTCTGCCTTTGTGAGGGAGTATATTGAGCTGAAGCATATGTCCCCAGTCAACCCTTATTCTCGTAGTCTCTGCAAATATTTCTTGCCTCATCACTGTGTTTTGAAGGAGGATAGTACGACGACAAAGCTTCGTGTCGTTTTCGATGGTTCGGCAGCTACATCAACTGGATATTCCCTAAATAATGCGATGATGGCATGCCCTGTTATTCAGCTCGCATTGTTTAGCATACTTATTCGGTTTCGCACATATCCAGTCGCCCTCACTGGGGAAATTTGTAAAATGTACCGCTGTGTACGAGTGTCCTCACCTGACAACTACTATCAGTGCATTCTATGGCGAGATGCTATCCAGTCCAAGATTCAGGTCTATGGCACTAGAGCTGCATCATTTTTAGCGGTCGGGCAATGCACCAGCTGGCCATTGACGAGGGTGAGTCCTACCCTCTGGGCTCAGCTGCTCTGCTCTCATCTCGGGCGGCAGCTCTGTCGCTGAGGTCATGGAAAAGATGCATCAAACCTCCGCTATACTTTCTTGCGGAAATTTTAAACTTAGGAAATGGTACTCTAGTCATCAGGAAGTACTTGAAGGAACGCCTGACGATGACAGAGAGAAATACTTAAGGTTTCATGATTGAAGTAATATAACGAAAACTCCTGGCTTAGCATGAAACCCTGCATCTGATCAGCTGCTTTTTGCCTTGTCTGCGCTGGACACAAAGTCGAAGTCCTCCAAGCGATCGGTTTTGTCTACGATTGCTCGTTTCTACGACCCTCTTGGCATGATAAATCCTGTTATTGTCAGCTGAAAAATCTTCCTTCAGCAGTTTGGAGAGAAAATTCGGATTGGGATGGAAGCCTACCCTCAGCGTTGCATTCATCTCGGATGGACTTGAGAAACAGTTTGTCAAGTATCACGCGGATATCATTTCCTCGCGGGGTTCATCCTTCTGCTACGGTTATCGAACTTCGCGGATTTTGTGACGCCAACTTAGAAGCATATGGCGCTTGCATATATGTGGTGCCCAGGGAAGAGCAGTTGTCGAGCACTATTTTGTGCTCAAAGTCTCGAGTGGCGCCCCTAAAAGCCTTATCGACTCCTAAGTTGGAATTAAGTGGAGCCCATTTGCTTGCGAAACTAATGAATAATTTGAAGGATGTTGGAATTTTTACAGGTCAGTTTTACTGCTGATCAGATTCATTAACAGTGTTATCTTGGATACGGGATGAGCCGGCCAAATTTCAAGTCTTCGTGGCGATTTGGCAGCAATTCAGGTGTAAAGTATTAAAGGTCCAATACAGTTAATTTGGTTTTACTGTAGACTTCGACACGTCTGGTCGAAGTCAAGTATATTTCTTGAATAATCTTTACAATTCTTCTTATGGATTAGCTTACCCTAACGCTGCCCATTGCTACGCTGGCGAAGCCATCAGCGGAGCAGCGTCATACATAAGTACATATATGTATGTGTGTTTATATACTAAGCATAGGAAATGTTGCTGAAGAACGGAGAGGCGCATGCACATAGTATATTATGTATGTACGGTCAGAACCCTGCATTTATGCTGACTAGGTTCTGGCCGTTGCCCGCTACATTCAAGTGCGATAGTATTACGTTGCGCTGGGAATGTGTTGGGCTCTTAGGGATTGTTTATGTCAGCGACAAAGTGTCGCTGATGGATTTGTATTTATGCAATAAAGTATTGCTGTTGATTTGTTACTGGGTACAGTGTACCCTCGATATATGTGCATAATACACAGGAGTTGACGGCAGGCATGGAATGGCGCTATGTTCCCAAATCTTTAAATCCTGCTGACGTTCTCTCCAAAGGCTCGCTTCCCCACCAACTTAACCAGTCAGAGCTTTGGTTTCACGGTCCATCGTTTTTGGTAGGCTCCAAGAAAGAGTGGCCTGTACCTTTTGTTCCTGCAGCAGCAACGGCCAAGCTTCGCAAGCGAGTATTGCTGGTCGAGTCTCCACATGCCGATCTTACCTCAGAATGCAAATTTGCCAATTCATTCTTTGGCATGCAGCGCGCATTCGCCTACATGCATAAGTTTGCACATAGTCTTCGGCATTCTGGACTCGCCGTTTCTGATATTCGGCAGGGAACGCATCTTCTAATCCGAAACATTCCGCTGGCTAACTTGTGGATGGATATAAAGGAGATTCGAGGCAATGGTCAAGTCATGAAATCCAGTTCCATCAGCTTACTGTGGGCCTTTTTTCTACAGATTAGAAATCCACTCGAGGCCAACCATCAAGTGCTAGCTACATCAGTTTATTCATTTGCTTTACTTCTAAGGCTACACACATGGAGCTCGTAAAGGACCTGACCACCGCTTCGTTTCTAGGCGCCTTAAAGCGTTTCACTTCCACGCGAGGAAGGCCAAGTCGAATTTGGTCCGACAATGCGACAAACTTCGTTGGAGCCAAGAACGAGCTTTTGGAGCCCAAGAAACTAGTTATGAGCGACTCGCATATGAAGGAGGTCCATGAATCCTGCTTGGCGGACTCGATCGACTGGCGCTTCATCCCACCACGCTCTCCGCACTTTGGCGGATTGTGGGAAGCAGCCGTGAAGACTGCAAAACGTCACCTGTACCGCTCAGTTGGGTCCTCTGTGCTTGACTTTGATGAGCTGCGCACTCTGATCTGCCAGATCACGGCAATTGTTAATTCTCGCCCTTTTCTTTCGTTTTCAGAAAATCCTGCTGACTTAGATGTCCTGACTCCTGCTCATCTGCTTTTAGGCGGTCCACACGAGGCAATCCTCGAGCCCGATCTAACGAAGCTCAACTACAATCGTCTGGATGGCTGGCAACGGGTCGCTCAACTGCAGCAGATATTCTGGAGCCGTTGGCGCGAAGAGTATCTGACTCTTTTGCAAGAGCGGTCGAAATGGCGCACTCCCACGCAAAATCTTTGCGTAAACGATCTCGTTCTGATTAAGGACGAAAATCTTCCTCCAATGCGTTGGCCACTGGCTAGAGTGGTCGAGGTCGTCAAAGGCAAGGATGGAGTGTGCCGCGTAGCTGATTTGAAGACTGCCACGTGAACCATCAGGAGGGCCGTTACCCGGCTATGTGGTACTGCCCCTCAAGGAGTCTGTTGAAAGACTGGCTTTCAACGGGGGGAGTTTGCTCGGGCCAGCCGCTAAACAACGGGCCTAACTTAGAACTATACATATTTAGAATATTTAGGGCACTGTAAACACCAACGTTCGGCAGCGCAGCTGCGCTCTACCTCTGTAAAGGGCTCTCTGCAGCCACCGCTTCGGCTCTAGCTTTGTTTAGCCGACTGTGCCAATTTTTAGTAATCTGCTAACCTCTCTGCGCATTGGTTGCATTTGGATCTCGATTGTACATTTTTCTGGCCGGGCAAAGAGCAAGCAATCGGCTTCCGCTAGCCGCCAGTATAAATAAACGCTATTCAATTTGAACAATTCATGTATTATTTTGGACAAAAAATAGGTGCTAAAAAATATATATTATATATTAGATATACATATGTAATTATGTATTATGTATATTACCATTTTTAGTTTTTGATTTGATAAAATTTGATAATAAATAAAATATTAGATACATGATTTTGTGATATTCAAATTTCATTATTTTGCGCGCACTCCATTGCGGGAAAAAGGCGTCAAATTTTTCGTTCTCCCTTTTGTTTTCTTTTCTTGCTTATATTGAAAGCCTACAATTGCATTGAGCTGCCGAGTGTTCGATTTTGTAACTTTTTATACCCGGTACTCGAAGAGTATAGGGGTATATTATATTTGTGATGATAACGGTTGTGTGTAACGCCCAGACGGAAGCGTTTCCCACCCCATAAAGTATATACATATATTCTTGATCAGCATCAATAGCCGAGTCGATATAGCCATGTCTGTCTGTCCGTCCGTCTGTCCGTCTTCATTAGCACCAATATCTTAGAGACTATTAAAGCTAGAACAACCAAATTTTGTATCCAGTCTCCTGTGTGATCACACTACTCTAAGTGTATATCAAAATTTCGCACCGCCTCTTTCCGCCCGTACAAAGGGCGAAAGTCAGTGGCATGCACAATTTTGAAGATACGATATAACAAAAAACGCAGAATCACCATTTCTATCAGAGCGTTGAATCTGGATTAGGTCGCATCATTAATATATTGCCACAATGAAGAAAACCATTTCAAAAGTCATCGTTCCCTCTCGCTCTCTCTCACACGCAACCCTGTCTGCTTTGCCTATTCGTCGAAATGAGCGCCTAGATCTTAGAGACTATAAGAGCTAGAGCAACCAAAGCTCCTGTGAAATCGATTCAGCACGAGTTTATTTCACAATTTTGCCACGCCCCCTTCCATCCCCACAAAGAACGAAAATCTGTGGAATCCACAATTTTTAAAGTACAAAAAACCAAAAGCGCATAATCATGTAAAATAACCGTATCTACCAGATTGCCGAGTCTTGATCAGGTCGAACTACTATTATAGCCAGAAGGAACAAATTAAATTTCAGTCGCTGTGCAACGCCTGCCAAGGGCTTACTCATTCCCTCTCTCTCTCTCAAACACAATTATACATATACAGGTAGAAATGTAGAAGCTGATGTAAAAATTATGTGTAAACAAAAATGGAAACGGATGCCTTTCAATATATAAAAATTTAGCAAAGGTTCGTCCTAATTTTTTAAAATTTTCCATTTGGGCCAACATTTAATTTGTCCGTCTTACGAAACATATAATAAATTACAGAAATCATAAGATAACAACTATATATTCTGACTGAGTACAGGATATAAAGTAGAGCCGCGGTCTTTGCCATGTATGCCATATAGGCCGGTCCCGCTACGGATAGCGTGGGAAGTCGAAGTGGCCTATTAGCCTATAAGAAGAGGTCCGCGGCAGCGGGAAAGGACAGTCAAGTGCGGGAGCCAAAAGCGTCACCAAGCGCAACCGGTGCCAGAGAGTATTAACCACTGTCATTGAACCAAGAGGAACAACGGCTTATAGAGTCGACAACGGTTGCAGCAACAGCAACACTCACCGCGTAAAAGTGAGAACAGCGGAAAAGGTGAACCCATTGCGTGCGGAGCTGTGTGATTGGCGGACGAGGCGGTAGCCACTTCAGAACCCGCGCAGCCGTAGCCCAACGGAGCTACACCTGAGGTCAACCTCAGCAATGGTCGAGTCGGGAATTGCGCCGCACAGCACCTGGAGGAAGCTGCACTTCGGTGAGAGGCGTCACGTAAATTTTATTAAGAAAATACCATAGATAGTAAGATAACTTTAGGATACCAATAAAGAACCGCTAGTCAATCAAAAACCCACCCAAGTGCTTTACTTGCTTGTCGCCGGGGCAACAAATAAATTCGTTGCATCGATCTGCATCGACCAGCCGCTGAGCCAGCCCCGCTGAATCAGACGGACGAAAAACGGTTCGTTACAACTGGCGCCCAACGTGGGGCCTCACGACAATCAAGAAAAGGAGAGTGCATTGGGAAGTATGTTACTGAGCGGGGTATCAAGAAGGGTATCAAGATGAGGAGCTGGCAGTGGATTCATTCGCTGAGGAAGGAGGAACTGATGCAGTGCGCCAAGGCATGCGGAAATCAGTTGGAAGGCTCAGTGGACGAATGCGAAAGGCATTTAAAATCTGGGTCGAGAAGCATGGGACGGAACCGGAGCTTGCCGACGTGATTGAAACGTGGGAAACAAAAACGGGCAGGATCTTGCCGGTTGCGCAGGCTGAGGACGGGTCAGACGCATTCGAACGTCTGATGCCACCGGGGGGTGCAGAGCGGTCGACGCTATGGAGGACGCCTTCAAAGTTTCAGGAAGAACTGATAGTGAACCTGGCGATCCCGTTAAAGGAGAGACCGTCCGGGACAGAAGCCCGGGGACACCCGGACACCCGCGCAGCGTTCGGAATATGAGAGGACGGAGGAGGAGAGACGAAGGCCCCAGGAAGAGGCCACGAGGCAGCCACGCATTAATTCGGCCGTCGTGGCTAAGCAGGTAAGAGAGTGGTTGTTTCGCTTTGACGGGACGGAGAAGCCACTCGAGCTCCTGGAGCAGGTGAAATGGTCAGCCGACATACATATACGGATTGGATGTGGACCAGATACCGAAAGCGATGCCAGAACTGCTGAAGGGGCGAGCGCTGATGTGGTTCCTTGCGAACAATAGACAGTGGCAGACGTGGCAGTCGTTCGTGCTTCCAGGTCTACTTCTTGCCAAGGGACTACTTCGAAAAGTTGCTCCTCATATTGCCCTTGGCTAGTTCTGGGGTGGGACTTTATGGTCGCAGTCGGAGCAGAGGTGACCTGTGCGAGGCACAGTGTGGTTATCCCTGCGAGAGGTCGACGGAACAGGCGGTTAGAGGAGAAGTTATCGATGGCGGTACTGGCCACGGAGGAAGCCCCAGAGCTGCTAGCGAGACGACCCGTGCGGTCTACGAAGTTAGAGGCATGAGGGGCGGCAGGCGCAGCGCGGTCTACAAGGACTCAACGGATGAGGAGTTTTTGGACAAGGAACTAGTGGAATGAAGGGGGTGTCCCAGGTGGCGGTTCATTCAATCATCATGAAGGACGCTGAGCCGGTCAAACAGCGGTACTATCCCAAGAATCCCAAGATGCAAGCCGAAATCAACGAACAGGGGGACGAGCTGTTGGAAATGGGATGCATTGAACCATCGAGGAGCTCGTACAGCCGGTGACGGAGCGCTGCTGCAGGGTGAACGAGGAGAAGGGAGGTCAGAAGCGGGGTACCGAGTGCTCGTGGATGAAAAAGGTAAAGGAGCACATGAAAAAAAAGCTGTTAAAGTATCCTGACTACGTGGAGGAGGCAGCCCGGATATACCGACACATACCCCACCGATCGGTAGACGAAGAGGTGGCATCATGGAAGTTTTGCGTCCCAAGGGATCTCCGGGAGCGGGTTATAAAAGAGAACCACAGCCGAAAGACTGCGACGAGGATAGCGGCCAGATATTACTGGGCCGGGATGCACCGCGACGTAAGGAGATTTGTGAGGAAGTGCGAATCTTGCTTGCGCTTCAAGCCGTGTCAGCATCAGGCGGCCGGCAAAATACTGACGCAGGTTCCCGAAGAGCCGTGGGCGACGGTTTGCGCAGATTTTGTAGGACCATTAGGACCAAGGTCAAAGCATGGGAACGCCATGCTGTTGGTGCTGGTGGATTGGTTTTAGAAATGGACCGAGCTGATGCCGTTGAGAAAGGCCACTGCCGAAGCATTAATGAAGGCATTCAGGGAGAGGATTGTGGCCCGGTTCGGGGTGCCAAAGGTGGTGGTCACCGACAATGGGGTCCAGTTCAGCAGCAGGGCATTTAAAAAATTCCTGAAACAAAGCACCGTACACCCGACAAGAGAATCCACCGGAGAGAACCAACAGGACGGTGAAAATAATGATAACACAATTCACCGAAAGGAACCAGAGGGGTTGGGACGAGAGGGGCTGGAGTTAATGTTGGCTGTGAACTCGTCGGAATGCCGAATGCGTTGTACGATGAGGAGACACTCGGCACTGGGCAAGAAACTCACACCCCAGACGAAAACGCGACCAAGTTGCGGGAGCTGTTCCAGTTGGTACGATGCAACTTGGAGCGGGCGGCCCATGATCAAGCAAGACATTATAACTTACGAAGGAGATCCTGGAAACTCAAAATAAGAGCAATAAATAAATAATAACCCAAAAAGCACCATTTGAGGGAGGATTTCGCGGCGAAGCTGGCACAGAGGTACGACGGGCCGTATCGGGTAGTGGACTTCACCTCGCCGGTGATTAGCAGGTTGAAGAAGGAGGGCGACCACATCGCCGATTTGAAGCCGCAACCAGAAGAAGATGAGGAAGAAGCGACAGAGGAGCTTGGAGACGCGGGGAAGGTTCCAGACGATCAGTAGGCGGGGGATGTTTACCAACGAGAAGTACCGGCTTCACGGTGTGGCACGCAGGACACGGTATGGAGTCGAAACTAACGCGAAAAGGTACATGCATAACTGTAGGAAGGAGCCAAAACTAAGGGACCGACTCCAGGAGATGCCACGCAGGACACGGAATGGAGCCGACACCACCACGAGAAATGCGCGCGGAAGTTAGTAAACAGGAATTAAAACTACAGAGGGTCAACTCCCTATTGGAACACGCGAACGGCCGATGGCGGTGAAAGGCCTGAAAACAAAAAAAAAAACAGCAAAAATTAAACAAGGTCCAACCGAAAGGCAAGACGTACCTGACAGCCAGAACGTGCATCGGCCGGTCTCCGGACGGGAAGATGTCCAGGCGAACGGGTGGAGTTTGGAAGACGAGTCGGTGGAACGAGTAGAGGAGTCCTGGTGCATGGTCCAGGATCCGCTGGCCATCTATAACCATCGGGTTCGGCCGGGCAGAAGGCTCGCCCATGCGCTGCTTGTCGGGCGAGGAGTCGGATGATGCTCGGGTCCGGGGCGGCTGCATGCAGCGAAAGTCACGCCAGAAGCCGAACCGAAGGCCGGGAGGAGAAGGCCGCAGAGTAGCAACGAGCGTTACCCGAGACGGAACCGACCCCAGGCACAGAGAGGAGTACCCGCAGCAGTGCCGGAGGAGCCAGCGCCAAGTCAGGACGCGCCATCGGTAGCATTAGAACCGGATACGGAAAAGCCGGCGGGAACGACACTGGCAGGGGTGAGTGTTTGCGCGGGAGATGGATTTCGAGGAGCCGGCCGCCGTGCCGACGACGGCGACAGCAATCGAGGAGGAGGTGTTGGAGCGCGTTCCGTGGGAGCGGTCCTCACCTGTGAAGGCGCAGGAACGGCCGGTCCTGGCGAGGCAGGCCTCCTGTCCGGAGCCGAGAGGTGTGGACGGCCGGCCGCGGCTTCAGCGGCAGCACTCCAAGCCGGATGGGCAGCCGGCAGAGCAACGGCGCTGGCGGCGGGTGGCAGCGGATGATTGGCCCGAGGCGGTGATCCGGGCTGTGGAGGACACCCGTCCAATAGGGCGGAGGGTGAAGCGGGTCATCCGAGTGCGCGGGGTGCGGCAGAGGCAGCGCCGACGTGTTCGTAGAGGCATGAATTGGGCCATAAGGAAGAAGAGAACATGAATGAAAAATAACAGATAAATAAATGATATACAACGTACCTGGGGAGGTGTTGGCCTCATTGGATAGGATGGAGGCAATCCGCCGATAGGGTGGAAAGCGCGGCCCGCTCCTGTATCGGAGGGGCAAGCGCCGGTGAGAAGAAAACACACGCGGGCGGCGAAAATTTACGCGAGATACAGGCGAAAATTACTCGTGAGTCGGTCCGTCAGCTCCAAGTTGCGCGCGCACCTATCGTGCACAGAGCGATCGGAACTGGTTCCGGAGCCCTATCGACGCAGGGGTTTCGATAGGCTATCGTCGCCATCCGCAGTAAGTCGCGAGCGATGGAACCAGCCCAAACACCAATAGAGGAGGGTGAGGAGGGTGGACACCAGAGGCCGTTAAGGTTGAAAGCGCGCCGAAATTTGAGTGGAAGTGCCGACGGGTGACCGGGGAAACCTCTGGCCAGAGGTATCCGGGATTGTGGGAGTAAAGAAAGGGGGAAGTGTGAGAATCGATATTCCTCAGGTGGCCCTAGTAGGGGATGAGGCGAATTGGCCTGTAGAGAGCGCGAGGCGATCCCGCTACGCGAGAGGATGGAGCGGGCCATGCCCAAGAGTACGGGAACGGCAGAATTGGGCCAGCGGTGGGCCGAGTCCATGGAGTCGGCAACGGGATACCATGTAGGCCATGGAGGCCGATCCCGATCCCGCTACGGATGGCGTGGAGGTCGAAGTGGCCGATAGAAAAATACGAAGGGAAAGGAAGTCCCTGGAGTCGTCAACGGGATCCCATGTAGGCCATGTATGCCATGTAGGCCTGTCCCGCTACGGATAGCAAGGGAAGTCGAAGTGGTCGATGGAAAAATACCGAGGGAAAGGAACCGTTGCGGATGGGCAACGACGCGGACGCTGGGCCGCAGGGAGCCTATAAGAGGAGGTCCGCGGCAGTGGGAAAGGACAGTCAAGTGCGGGAGCCAAAAGCGTCACCAAGCGCAACCGGTGCCAGAGAGTATTAACCACTGTCATTGAACCAAGAGGAACAACGGCTTATAGAGTCGACAACGGTGTCCGAAGAGAGGAGAAGTGTACGGCAGCAACAGCAACACTCACCGCGTAAAGGTGAGAACAGCGGAAAAGGTGAACCCATTGCGTGCGGAGCTGTGTGATTGGCGGACGAGGCGGTAGCCACTTCAGAACCCGCGCAGCCGTAGCCCAACGGAGCTACCTGAGGTCAACCTCAGCAATGGTCGAGTCGGGAATTGCGCCGCACAGCACCTGGAGGAAGTTGCACTTCGGTGAGAGGCGTCACGTAAATTTTATTTAGAAAATACCATAGATAGTAAGATAAATTTAAGATACCAATAAAGAACCGCTAGTTAGTCAAAAACCCACCCAAGTGCATTACTTGCTTGTCGTCGGGGCAACAAATAAGTTCGTTGCATCGATCCTCCAGCCGCTGAGCCAGCCCCGCTGAATCAGACGGACGAAAAACGGTTCGTTACAATATTTGCGGGCGTTCGTGCAAAAGGTGGTAGCTGCAGAAACCCCTCAATAAGTGAATTTAATATAATAATTTCGAAACTAATATCTTTGCACATATTTAACTTTTCGAAAACATCAAAATGCGAATCCGATGATGTTATGTTGCCCGAAGAGTTCGACTCAATTATATATCAACCTTGTATTGAAAATAAAGAAATACAGCAACAAGAATATTCTGTATTATTTTCACAATTTTTAAAAAGCAATGAGACGTACTTTGACCAAAATATGGATAATTGTGTGTGCAATGATGTACCAATTGAGTTAACATCGAGTAGATATTTTTTTTTGGATATATTGCAAAAGGATCTAATTGCACTAAAGGATCTAAATGCACTACTGAAAGAAGTGATTACTCAGTATGGTTTGATAGAAATTTACATAAATAGATATTTTAAACAAACTTACTAAGGTCTTACTTTTTTGGCACTGCAAGTGGACTGTGATAGCTGATAGAAAAAAGAAACAAGCTAAACTTAGTATTCTATCTCATAAGTGACGACTGCAAATAAATATATGTATGTTGATACAATAAAAACAATTAATACAAGAAAAAGAAAAAAAGAATGAAAAGCAATAGTTAGAAAACTAAAGCTTAGTTGGAGAACATGGAAATGTTTTAATGTACAAAATTAAATCATTTCAAGTCGACTCGATGGTCATATGAATACATGACCCCATTACATTTGTAATGGCCTCCTCGTGGTGTTCCCTAGGTACCAATTACATAGGTTCAACCATATGTGTGTTCATATATGTATAAAAACGGTAGCGAAGTCGAGCGGGGATATCTACTTATGGGTACTATTAAGACCCCTTCTTCCGAAATGATCATGAGCGACGAACAGTAACTTTAATGTATAATATAATATTTTACTGTATAATGTTAAAACAATCATGCATAAAAATTTTGCAAAAACAGGTTGATTATATACGATATATACACATACAAAATCGGTAAAATACATACATACATATATAGTATAATTTATATAATATATAACATTTTTAATATACATATAAGTAAATTAAGCTATTTACATATGTAAATAAAAATACTATTATTATTTTTATTATTTAAATAAATAATGCAGTTTGATTATCCAAATGTCAATCGCAAAAGAATTTTTGTCCCCCACAAGTTGGCAGAGGTGGCCTACCGGGAGCGAAGCCCTACGGGGTATGCACAGGGCACGTACCAGTTTTCCGGCTTTCCCTTTCTGAATTCGTGTTTCTTCTTTCTTGCCGGGACGTGGCGGGAGTGTAAGGTTGATCTCTGGACGGCACTAATTGCAAGGGTTCCGTAAGAGCGCGGTGTGGATTCGAAGTTTTTATACCCGGTACTCGAAGAGTATAGGGGTATATTAGATTTGTGGTGATAACGGATGTGTGTAACGCACAGAAGGAAGCGTTTCTGCCCCCATAAAGTATATGTGGGGGAGAATTATATTATTCTCGTATATAAGCCTCCCGATTTAGTTCAGTTACACGGATTATCTTCCAATAGTTTTATTTATTAAATCCAATAGCGTTTTACTTATTTTATTTAAGATTATTCACATACTAAGTTCTCTTCTTTATACACATCGGGATTTTCTTCTTTTTTATTTCTCGGAGCACACACAACCGTTCACACTCGCAGCTCAAGCCCTTCTCTCACGATTACTCGATCCTCACTACTCAACTCGATGTATCTATTCGATAAATCTTAATAGTTGCATTCCCACTCATTCCTTTCCTACATTAGTGGTACTCTCACTTATTCTCTTCCTACATTCGGCCATCCGACATCCTCATTCGCCCCGAATGATGGATACCACTTCTTCATATACTCTGCCACTGTGTTCGTCCGGTTCGGACCTTCATCCTCTCCTACCTTTTCAACTGAATATCTGCCATGTCTCAACTTTCGGACTACCTTATAAGGTCCCAAATATTTCTTCTTTAATTTTAAACCGGCTCCAAACTGCGTTCTTTTGATTGCAACTAAATCATTAACCTCATACTCGCTCTCCATTTCTTCAGCGCCTGTATTATAGCAAGGACCTCTAACTCATATGAATGATATTTCTCTTCTGCTGGCGTAGTCTTCCTGCTCATATACTCTACTGGGTGAAACAGTTGGTCCTCCGAGCTTCTTTGTAACAAAATGGCTCCGTAACCAAACTTACTAGCATCACAATGAATTTCAGTAGCCCCCTTCGGATTGAAAAGTCGCAAAACTGGTGGATTGATTAAGCAAACTTTCAGCTGTTCGAATGCGGCCAATTCTTCAACACCCATTTTAAAAGAAACATCCTTCCTCAGTAGATTTGTAAGTGGCTTAGCAACCGTGGCGAAACCTTTCACGAACCTACGAAAATATGAAGTGAGACCCAAATATCGTTGGACTCCTTTCCTATCTCGCGGAACTGGAAAATTCTCAACTGCTCTCGTTTTCTCTTTTGAGGGTCTAACCGTTCCATTTTCTATAATGTATCCCAGGAAAGTAACTCTTCGCTGTAAAAACTGACACTTACTCCATTTTATTTTTAATCCTGACTGCTCTGCCAAACTCAAAACTTTTTTCAGTTTGTCTATTCCATCTAATTCACTCTCTGCCTGTATTATAATGTCGTCCATATACAATATTAAAACGCCTTCATTTATGAGTGGCCTCAGCACCGCGAATATATAGCGCGTGAACACGGCTGCTGAATTATTAATTCCAAATGGTACAAAGTTAAACTCGTATTGGCCTTTGTGGGTAACAAATGACGTAAATTTTCGCGAACTCTCCTCTACTGGTACGTGAAAGTATCCATTGCATAAATCTAGTGTTGTGAATACCTTTCCTCTTTGCAATTTATGTAGCGCATCATCAATAACTGCTGTCGGAAAATTATCTCGTATAATCTTCTGGTTAAGTTTTCTATAGTCGCAACATAACCTTTTCTTACCGTCTTTCTTCGGAACTAACACTATCGGAGAACAATATTCCGAAACACTATTTCGAATGATTCCTTCTTCCAACCAATCTTTAACTTGCTGATCCACCATTTCCTGCTCTTCATAAGATAATCGTCTCGGTCTCTGATACACTGGCTGTTCGTCCATTAGTATAATCTTCATTTCTACTGGACAATTAGCTGACTTGATTGGATTATACTCGGTAATCATTTGCCTCACTACTCCCTTCGTTTTTACGCTCAAATGCGAAAGATCGACTTCTGACGACAAATCTACCATATCTTCTATCGTCATTAGCTGCTCGAATGTATCTTTTAACTCTGCAACTCGACTCTCCGATGAAACATGGATAGAATTTTGAATATCAACATTATGATCGATATTGGGTTGAACACTTTCCTCTATCTCGGATCCATTGCCGTTCTCACCCGCCACATCAACCTGATGGAAGACTATTCCTTTTTTTCCAATTGTAACGCTTACCACCTCGAGTACATCGCTACCGATTACAGCACTATACAAAGTGTCTCTATCTTTGACCACATGAAAACACATCTCAATCGGAATGCCATCGAGCTCTGTATCAACGAAGAAAAATCCCAGAGTAAAAATTCTCTTTCCTCCAATTCCAACTAACTCTTTCACCTGTGCCTTCAATGGAACTGGGTACACTCGTTTGTATGCGCTCTCACTCATAGTGCATATATCGCTACCGGAATCAAAAAGCGCTGATATAACTTCATTCCCGAACCGAACATCTTTAAATACCCGATTATATATTTTTTGGATCAACTGTTGTGGATTCGCTACCTCCTTCTTCGCATCTCTTTTTTGGACTGTGCACTGATTTGCTTTATGTCCAAACTGATCGCATTTAAAACATTTTATGTCTTTCTCTGCACAATTCTTAGCAAGATGATTTTTCCCTCCACACTTGAAACATCTAGGTCCTTCTGCTCTAACCTTCTGTTCCTTCTTCTCAAACTTATGCTGTGATCTTGATTCCTGATTCGACGATGTTTTCTCATATATCTTCATTTTGTCTCTTAACTCTTTAAAATTTGTAGCCTGATACAGCACGCTCTTATTCTGTTTATTGTCAGGAATACCTTCTATTATGTATTCTATGACGCTCTCTTCATCCAAATTACTCTTTCTGGCCAGGCTCTTCATTTGATAAAAATATTCCACTAAACTTTCATTAGGCTTCTTCTTTCTACTCTCAAGTTGCTTATGTATCTGCTTTGCCGACAATTTCTCTGTAAATTCTTCCTCTAGCGCTGTTTTAAGCGTATCCCAATTGGTAAGGCCGTCTTGACTGTTAACAAACAACTTCGCGGCTCCTTTCAGCAACTGTCTACTATATATGAACTTTTGTAAAGCATTCCACTGTACTGTCTCTGCCGTCCTCTCAAAATCTGTAAGCCAATCGTTGATATCATTATGCTGGCTGCCATCAAACTCAACCAAAGAATCCCGAATATCTTTGAGTGTAAACGCCATTGTATTTGGTGTCTCTAACTGGTTGCTCTGAATTTCTAGACTAAAATCAGTTGTATCCTCATACATGGACTCTTCATTAATCCCAGACTCAAAATATGAAATTAATCTCTCCTGTAACTCGGCTTTGTTTCCCTTAGTTTTCAACTGAAATTCCTTTAGCTTCTCTTTTAGCTCGGCTACGGTGAGTTGTGTGATCTCGTTTTGTAACATTAGAATCGTAATTAATTTGATATAAACTTAAATTAATGTTTAAGATTAATAATGATTAATATCTACTTATAATAATTCAAATATTTTTATCTCACCCTTTAAATCTCTTTTACTTTATCTCTATTACTCTTACTCTGGTTTCTCTCTAATATGTTAATACTTTTGCGCAGTCGTCTTCGTTACGATAAATCGTCTTCACGTTGTCCCTCTTTGCGTCGTTTCTCTGCTCTGCACCCATACACATTTCTGTTGGATAGTGCCGTCGCCTGTGTATGCGGATGCCCCTCTCCAGATTCCGTTATTCTTCTGTCTCTTTTCTGCTCTCAATCGTCTCGCCACGCTTTGTACTCGTCTGCTGGCCGATGATTCGTCGTTGTATGTGAAGGCTGCTCTCTGGATCTGCTGTCTCTCTGGTCTGGATACTATCGTCGCTTTACGCACCCATACACACGTTTGATGGATAATGCCGTCGTTGTGTTCTGTGGTAGCCGCGCTCTGGATTTTGCTCTACTCTGATCCTCTGGTGTGGATACTGTTGCCGCTTTACGCACCCATACACACGTTTGATGTATAATGCCGTCGTTGTGTTATGTGGTAGCCGCGCTCTGGATTCTGCTCTACTCTATCTCTCTGGTCTGGATACTGTTGCCGCTTTACGCACCCATACACACGTTTGATGTATAATGCCGTCGTTGTGTTATGTGGTAGCCGCGCTCTGGATTCTGCTCTACTCTGATCCTCTGGTGTGGATACTGTTGCCGCTTTACGCACCCATACACACGTTTGATGGATAATGCCGTCGTTGTGTTATGTGGTAGCCGCGCTCTGGATTCTGCTCTACTCTGTCTCTCAGGTCTGGATACTGTTGTCGCTTTACGCACCCATACACATGCCCTCGTTTGTGTATGTGGAAGCCGCTCTCTGGTTCATGCTCTGTGTAGCTATGGTTTTACTCGTCTCTGACGCACTCTCTATGTGCCTCTTTTCATTTTCATTGTACTCTGTAGTTTTTTTTTTTTTTTTTTTTTTTTTGTACTGCTTAGACATTCACGAACGTAACGGATAATGCCGTAACTGTTCTTATGCTTGCCCTTGCTGTCATACTCTGTCTCAGTCGCTCTCATGCACTACTGTGACATGGTCATTTGTGTGTGTGTGTCTCTTAATGTGCTGTCTCCTTCTCTCCTTTGCAGAAATTTCTGGACGCTCAAAATTCTGCATCTCTTGGGAATTTTTGGTTTTATAGCAATATTGCAAATTTGATTGCTTTACACTATTGCTATTCCCGGACGAGCCCCCATAAATGTGGGGGAGAATTATATTATTCTCGTATATAAGCCTCCCGATTTAGTTCAGTTACACGGATTATCTTCCAATAGTTTTATTTATTAAATCCAATAGCGTTTTACTTATTTTATTTAAGATTATTCACATACTAAGTTCTCTTCTTTATACACATCGGGATTTTCTTCTTTTTTATTTCTCGGAGCACACACAACCGTTCACACTCGCAGCTCAAGCCCTTCTCTCACGATTACTCGATCCTCACTACTCAACTCGATGTATCTATTCGATAAATCTTAATAGTTGCATTCCCACTCATTCCTTTCCTACATTAGTGGTACTCTCACTTATTCTCTTCCTACATATATATATTTTTGATCAGCATCAATAGCCGAGTCGATATAGCCATGTCTGTCTGTCCGTCTGTCCGTCCGTCCGTCCGTCCGTCTTCATTAGGGCCTATATCTCAGAGACTATTGAAGCTAGAGCAACAAAATTTTGTATCCAGTCTCCTGTGTGATCACACTACTCCAAGTGTTTATCGCCACGCCCCTTTCCGCCCACACAAAAGACGAATTGTGGCATGCACAATTTTGAAGATACGAGAAAACTAAAAACGCAGAATCATAGAGAATGACCATTTCTATCAGAGTGTGGAATCTGGATCGGATCGGATTATTAATATAGCCACAATGAAGAAAACCATTTCAAAAGTCATCGTTCCCTCTCGCTCTCTCTCACACGCGACCCTGTCTGATTTGCCTATTCATCGAAATGAGCGTCTAGATCTCAGAGACTATGAGAGCTAGAGCAGAATCATGAAAAATTACCGTATCTGGCAGATTGCCGATTCTGGATCAGGTCTGAGCATTATTATAGCCAGAAGGAACAAATTAAATTTCAGTGGCTACCCAACGAGAGTCAAGCGATTCCCTCTCTCTCTCGCACACACTTCCATGTCTCTTGTATGTAGTTTTACATGTGTATGTAAAAATGTAGCAGACGACGTAAAAATTATATGTAAATAAAAATGGAAACAGATAACTTCTAAAATATAAAACTACAGCATGGGGTTCGACCTAATTTTTTGAAATTTTCCTTTTTGGCCAAAATTTAATTCGTCTCTTTTGCGAACATATAATAAATTACATAAATCACAAGCTCATATGTATATATATGTATATAAATATGTACATATATACTGACTGAGTACCGGGTATAAAGTAGAGCCGCGGCCTTTGCCGCGGCTCACAACGTTCCCTCTCGTTTTTTGTTTGTTTTATGGTTTTTCTTTCTGGTTTTAGTTTAGCCACGTGGTGGTTTTTTCCAACTTTTCACTCAATTTTGGCGAGCTAGCCACCGATTTCCCACCATTCCCGTTTCAGAAAAATGAATAACTTTCCTGGTGGTCGAACCATTTAAATGGGGTCAGCAGAACAAAAGCACCAGAATCAAAAGTTTTGAAAGCATCTTTTTGACAAGTGTCCCTAGCGAAAGGTAGAAAGCTCTGCTTTCTTCCCAAAATTATGCAGCGTGACTCTGTCAGCATAATTGGCCGAAGCTAATCACAGGCGATATCGTTTTAGTGGATCCCAACTGCAACAACCAGCGCCACTACAATATCTCGAATGTTGGGGGGACGGGGGGCTCCATAGAGTTAATTGTTCATGTCTAAGAAATTTATAATGTTTGTAATGTGGTAGTTTATACATATATTGCGAGCCATGAATCGTATTGTGGATAGAGTTTAGTAGCACGTGAACAATAATTGTATTTTTAATGTCAGTGAGTACCGTATCGGCGCTATTCCTTACTTCACCCCTACCTACTCAACCGATTTTGGAGGACGGATCCATCACGTGCCTTTTGTGTCGAATACCGCAACCCCTGCTCATCCGTATGGATGATATACTACAGAATTTATCTGTATATAGGTAGTTAATTAAAATGATAAATAATGATATGATAATGATATTATTTGGCGCCCAACGTGGGGCCCGAAGCTGTCGTAACGACAAGTCGCTATGATCCGATTTATTGTAAAAGTATACGTAAATAACATCAGACTTTACATCCACGACCTATCCACAATAATAGCCTTTTAAAATAGAAATAGAATTTACAAGAATCATACGATACTCGTATCCCCAAGCCGCTGGATTAGTTTTGGCTACCCAAACTTTAACGCTTCAGGCTAATAAAGGGCGGTTATGCTAAAAGGTATTTTTTTTTGTAAATAGTTGTAATTTATTGGTTTTTACGCGGACAATTGAGGTGCGGCCATCCCATCTTTTGACAATTAATACTAATAGAATTAGCGTGTGTGTCTTCTGTATCTCTTTTCTAGTTCGTGACTGTTTTACTTGAGTATTAGGGTCACTGAGTGATTGAATCGACAGAAACTAATTGTTGCCGTTTGCCGTTTGTTCCTGTATGTTGTAGTTCAGTCAGTGATCCGTAAGCTCGTAATAGTTATATCAGATGGTTACATATACAAGGTGTTTCGAAAAGGTATCTTTGACAATATTCCATGTTAGTGACAAGACATCCGTATAGACGTACATACCTCTCTTCAAGACGTACATATAGACGTACATATTTTTTATTAATCACTTTAGAAGATAGTTAGATATGCCTTTAACTTGAAGCCTGGAGAACTTGTCCATACAGTCCAACACGGGGAAGATCTGTATTATTTGCTCAGATTGCCTATCAAGCCCAGTTGCTTGTTCCCAGCTCTGGCCACGAGTTCCATAAAGCCTGTTTCTTCTCCAATACGGGAAAAAGCAAGGTCACATTTAAGCATATCTCTCGAGAGTTTGACCTCCAGCCTTTCGGTCCCAATTCTCGAGCTCCCACTGTGGCGCATTTAAGAGAGCGCGCAGGTTAAGAGAGCGACGGAAGCCAACATGTTAAACTCCAACATCGCACCAATGGCCCCAGCCTCGGCTACCTCATCTGGTGACAGTCAGGCTTCAATGGTTGATAGCATTAGGCAAGCTTTAGCGGAGGCAATGACGGCGGCAATGTTCCTGCAGACAGACTTTCTGGCTGCAGCCATGCAACAACAGACCGATAGGTTAGCGCAAACCATGGAATTGGCCTTGCCACACAGTGCTCGACCTCGAGCTTCACCGGTCGAAACATGCCGGGGAGTCCGCCAACAGCCTATTTTTCAGCCAATTGATCCCAGGGTTGATCCCAGGTCTGATAGGGAAGGTCTGGAAGGGAAACCTGGATCTGGTAGCACAAAATGTTAACAATATTTTCAAAGAGATCGCCAGTGATTGGTATTGACGGTATCACAAAAGTGTTAGGACAGTCCAATGGCATGCTTTGTGTTCTGCATTGAGGGGCCAGTTCATGGACGATCGTACCGACCGGGATATAAGAGCAGAAAAAGAGCAGCGTAAGCAGCGATCGAGCGAGTCCTTCGATGATTTTGATTGAATCATAGCCTCACTGGCTGACAGACTCTCACAGCCAATGTCTGAGCAGGCCATCGTAGAGACCTTACGGGCCAATCTCCTACCGGAGATCCAGCACGAGATGTTGTGTGAACCTGTAGTATCGTCCTCTCAACTGCGAAGACTGGTCAGGATAAGGGAGATATTTATGAAAACGGTAGAGAAAACCCAAGGAGCCGTACCACGTCCAGTGCAAAGACGCCAGGTTTGTGCAGTGCAGTGCCAGGTGGAGCAAATTTCAGATTCCGAAGGATCTGAGGATGACTTCGAGGTGGAAGGCATGGAGCTGTTGTGCTGGAATTGCACATCCAAAGGAAATGGTACCATCGGCAGAGACCCTTCCAAAATATCAGCCATTGTGGACTTTCCGGCACCACGTTCGCTAAAACAGGTGTGTCGATTTTTAAGGTTAAGAGGCTGGTATAATAAGTTTATCCGGAATTATGGCGCAGTGGTAGCCAGAATCACGGACACTCTTAGGAGTAATCGTAAGTTTGTGTGGACCACTTCCTGCGCCTGGAAGCATTCGAAGCGTTGAAGCGGCAAATGTGCACGGCATCGGTTCTTCACAGTGCAGATTTCGGACGGCACTTTGCTATACATTGTGATGCTAGCAATACAGGCGTGTGCGTGGTTTTAATGCAGACAGATGCAGAGGGAAATGAAGTCCCTATCGCTTTTATGTCGAAAAAATTGAACCGATGTCAAAGCAATTATACGGTCACAGAGAAGGAATGTCTAGCTGCTGTCCTGGCCGTAAAGAAATTCAGGGCGTACGTTGAAGGGGAAGAATTTTCGATTATCACCGACCATCCTTCGCTAAAATGGTTGTCACAATCAGACCTGAGCTCCCGGTTGGCGCGTTGGGCATTAAAGCTTCAAGTACCAGATGCGTTGTCTAGAACCTTCACAGAAGATCTCTCGCCTATTGAGATAGCCAGTCTCCTGGACCTACTGGCCAAGGTGTTCGATGATCCAGATTACATGGCTCTGAAAGATAAATTAAAGTCCGCCAACAATCTGATGTGCAGGTTAAAGATAAAGATAATCTATCGTCGCGCGGAGCAAGTGTCGGATGAAAAATTATCGGACGACTCGTGCTGGAAGCTGCGGATACACAAAGGTTTATTTCCGGAACTCTTACAGAAGGCCCAATAGGATCCATTAGCATCGCATTGCGGGATAGGGAAGATGCTGCATAGTTTAAGAAGGTTTACTACTACCAATTTGGTGATAGATGTGAAGGCTTACGTAAACAATTGTGATGTTTGCAAGACGACAAAACACACTAACCACGTCTTAAGGCAAGCTCTGGGGAAATCGGGCAGTTCCGGAAAGGATATTTCAGCTATTGTATGTAGACTTTTTATGCCCATATCCGCGAAGTAGGTCAGCAAACATCGGACTTTTTATAGCCGTGGATCATGCGTCGAAGTTTCCGATTTTAAAGCTCATGAATAAGTTCACAGCAGACGCAATTATTCCTTTTTTAGAACAAGACATTTTTCCCTGCTATGGCATACAAAAAACGCTTGTGTCGGATAATGGCGTTCAGTTTAAGTCCATTGTTTTCAATGCTTTGCTGGAGAAGTATAGCATAGCGCACATGTATACAGCCTTATATGCTCCACAGGCTAATGAGTCCGAACGAGTAAATCGATCGGTACTGGCAGCGATCATATACACCCAAATAAAAACGAGAGGGAACGTTGTGAGCCGCGGCAATGGCCGCGGCTCTACTTTATACCCGGTACTCAGTCAGTATATAAGTATTTATGTATACATATGAGCTTACGATTTATTTAATTAATTATATGTTTGCAAAAGAGACGAATTAAATTTTGGCCAAAATGGAAAATTTCAAAAAATTAAGTCGAACCCTGTATTTTTATATTTTAGAAGTTTTGTATCTGTTTCCATTTTTATTTACACATAATTTTTACGTCGGCTGCTACATTTTTACATACACATGTAAAACTACATACAAGAGACATGGAAGTGTGTGCGAGAGAGAGAGAGGGAATCACTTGGCTGCCGTTTGGTAGCCACTGAAATTTAATTTGTTCCTTCTGGCTATAATAATGATCCGATATGATCCAGAATCGGCAATCTGCCAGATACGGTAATTTTTCATGATTCTGCGTTTTTGGTTTTCTCTTATCTTAAAAATTGTGGATTCCACAGATTTTCGTCCTTTGAGGGGGCGGAAGGGGGCGTGGCAAAATTTTGAAATAAACTCGTGCTGGTTTGGTATCACAGGAGTTATTTATTTATTTATTTATTTAATTAATTATCTGCTAATAATGCTATATAAATTATAAATTAGGGAGAGAACTAAAGATAAAACAATAACAAAATTAAGATTACAGGTTAGCAGAGTTCAGGTAATTGTAAATACTAAATGCTATATGTTTAAGGGTTAGTTCAGGGGATATGAGCTGATAAAGGGAATTATAGCTATAGCATAAAACCCTGAAAGGTTCATGCTGGGAATAGTTAGACCTAAATAAGGGTAATCTGATAGGTCTAAAAGAACGAGTAGAACGAGAGGGAACCGTAAAGTCAATCTGACTCAAGAGAGATTGGGAGTCCACCATCCCGAGAAGGAGCTTGTGCACGAACATAACACCATTGCATATTCTACGATGGTGTAACGAAGGCAGGTCAATTAGTTTTAGCCTAGATCGGTAAGGTGGCAGGATTCTACCAGAGTCCCAATGTAAATTACGAAGAGCGAAAATTAAAAATTGTTTTTGAACTGATTCAAGAATTACTTGCTGTTCCTTATACTGTGGGCTCCACACACAAGAACAGTACTCCAATATCGGGCGCACTAACGAAATGTACAATTGTTTGGTCACATACGGGTCTTCAAACTCCTTGGACCAACGCTTGATAAATGCTAGAACACCTTTAGCTTTATTAGCTGTCGCAGCTATATGACTATTAAAACACAGTTTATGGTCAAATAATACTCCAAGATCATTTGAACTCGAAATTCGATCCAATATATGATTGCCAAGAGAAAACGATACAAAATGTGGAACACGACGGTAGAATGTCATAAGCTTACATTTTGAGAGGTTCAAAAATAGGAGATAACTTGAACACCACAATAGCAATTCATTTAGGTCTAGCTGAAGGTGTGTGTGCAAGTACCAGTCGGAGTAGGGCAGACAGATTTTAACGTCATCCGCATACATTAATGTATGAGAGAATGTTACAACTTGGGGAAGGTCATTCACAAATAAAATGAAGAGGAGCGGACCCAAATGACTACCTTGTGGGACACCAGATGTGACGTTAACGATCTCTGATAAAACATTAGTAAATAAGACCCGTTGTGTACGATTAGAAAGATACGACGAAATCCAACGTAGAAGATTACTAGGGAAACCTAATAAGGACAGCTTCTGAATTAATAGGGTATGGTTAACCGAATCGAATGCCTTGCTAAAATCCGTAAAAATACCGTCAGTTTGCAAACCGCTCTGAAATCCACGGTTGATTATGGAGGAAAACTCGAGCAGATTGGTAGTTGTTGACCGATGTTTAATAAAACCATGTTGTGAAGGAGATATCAAGCTAGAACAGAGATGTTGCAATTGCCGGGTAACCAGGAATTCAAGGAGCTTAGGAATGGCAGAGAGCTTTGCAATGCCTCGGTAATTCTCTATGTTGGATCTGGAGCCTTTCTTGTGCAGCGGAATTATGTAGGACTCATTCCAAATTACGGGGAGACAAGACTGTTCCAAGGATAGATTGTAAAGAAAGGTTAAGGGTTGGCATAGAGACAGGGCACAATGTTTTAAAATGCAACTAGGCACTTTATCAGGACCTGCAGAAAATGAAATTTTCAAAGACTGCAAGCCGTCAAGCACAACGCGTTCCTCCAAAGTGGGTTGAAAAATGCTATTAGAGTGAGGCAAAAAGGTTGCAAATAAGTTTGCGATGCCAGCAGCAGAAGATTCAGAATTGTTTAGATAATGAAGGGATGGAGGAAATGCATTGGACTTACGTTTAGAGTTGACAAAAGAAAAAAATTTTTTAGGATCATTGCGGAAGTTTCTACTACAAGAAGAGAGGTAAAGATTGTAGCACAGACTATTAGTTGATAGGAATTGAGAGCGGGCGGAAGAATATTGTACAAAGACAAGCAAGGAGCCAGTTTTCTGGTACTTTTTTAAAAGTCTGGATTTCCTATTCTTTAAGTATGATACATTTTTAGAGAACCAGGGAGGCTTGGACGATAATGGTACAGTAATCTCCGGAACATAAGTATTAAGGGCAGAGTTTAAAATTTTATAGAATGAGTTGACTGCTACGTCAATATTAGGTAAGGAAAAAAGAATGGACCAATCGACATTCGAGAGGTGAATGTTTAAATTGTCGAAATCAGTTTTGCGAAAACACTTCATCCGGTGAGGAGTCGAGGTAATGTTAACACAACTAGAAGTGGTACACTCTAAAGTTATAGATAGCGTAGGATGGTATAGGTCTTCAGGAAGTGATAGTGGGGAGACTCTGGCAACTGTACTTAGGTCGTTATAAATCGTTATGAGTATTAGGAAGCAATTGGTTAGCGTCATCACAGGGCACTTTGACTGCAATGAACTCAATCCCGTGGATATTGTTGAAAGGGAATAACTCCGATGAGAAGTCAGTTTTGACTGCAATCAGAACTCCACCTGCATAAGATGCACGATCCATTCGATAAATGATGAAATTGTGACCAAAAATTTCATGATCGTGAACAGTGGAGTTGAGCCATGTTTCAGAAAAACTGATAGCATAACATTAGGACTCAGATTAGAACTAGAATTGGCAGGGCCAGTAACATTAAGACTATGATTCGATACTTTACGCACGAACTCATGCATAATTGTATGCTCAGGCCAAATAGAAGGGTCAAGAGATCTATCAAGGTAAGAATCAGGAACAAAAATTTTAAAAGAGGAAATATTACGCTTATGTTTAAAGGAAAACTTGGTCACAATAATATCCTCAAGGCGAGCGCTAAGTTTTGAACAGAGATGATGCTTAACATCCTCCGTAGTGGCCTCAGGATTGAGTCGGGAAACAAAAATTGCTTTTCGAAGAACCACTCCACTAATTTCAAGTCCCGATCGAGAGCCAGAAGGTGTAGCCATACCCCGAATAGGTCTCGGTGTGGCAATAGCATTGGCGGCATCCTCAGCCTCAAGCACTTCCACCCTGGGAGCACACGCAGCGGTGCTGTTCGGCAACACGATTGGCATAGTGCTGGTTGAGGCGATAGCGATGGATGCCAAGTTTGAAGGGGCCTCAACCGCCATCATGACAACCGCGTCAGCTTCAGCGGGTGGGGGCCTAGAGGCGACAGGCATGGGTGCAACGCGAGGTGCAGGTGGTGCGACAGGCCTGGGCGCAGAGGCAGATGCAATGGCATCATTGGCTACAGGTTCCATACCAGTAACAGGCGGTGACCGAGCAAGAAGTACAGGTGGTTCAGGGGCTGGAAGAGAAGAATCATTATTTGTATTGGCTAAATACTTATTACCCTTCTTCCTCTTCGGTGACTCAGTCAAAATTTTAAGTGTTTTGAAGTGAGCCTCCGTCAACCGAAACTTATCTTGAAGCAAACGGAATCCAGCGTTTAGGGCATCGAATTCAAGATGCGTCTGTCTCATAAAGACACGCATGTCGTTTTCAATAGCCCTGCAGTCCCAACAGGTCCAGTTGAGACCGCAGCGAGTCTTGATAAGATCTCCCACGCGACCTCCGATGTGTCCCAATTCAGCACAGTTGGTATGAGCCGTGTTGTCACACAACCAACAGTAGATATACGTTTGCCGTGTAGAGACCGAACGGTCACAGTTCTTAGCACAGCAAGAACTCATATTGTGTTTAAGAAAAATATAAAAAATAAAAATAAAAGAAATAAAGAAAGGTAAAATAAAAGTCGGTGTGGGGCAAAGATAGTAACTTTAGCTTGTGTTAACAATTGCGCGCGCAAGCACGAACAAAAACAAAAACAGTCACAAACAACTGCAAGTGAAACGGAGAGAACAGAGAAACGATAGAAACACAGAGAGACAAGCACAGAGCGGCGGCTAACGCAGTGCGTGTGTGTTGGAAATGAAAACAGATAAGCTGATAGAAGATAAAACAGAGAGCGGTTCAGAGAGAGCAAGCGCACCGCACTAGAATAGACAACAACAAAACAGCTGCGATTAAGAAAGTGCAGAGAAGTAAAGAATGCACAATAGGAATTGAAAGTTGAATATAAATACACAAAAGTAAGCGTAATGCGTATGCACTAAAATCGAACACGTTGCACGATCGGTTAGGAACACCAGAACAAGGTAAAAAACACAAATTAATTTCCTTTAACAGAAGATTTACAATTTTTAACAAATATTCAAGCACGAGCGAAATAGAACACGACCGTCCGCAACGATATATCGATATCGATGATAGAGGATAGAGAGTTTGGTTGCTCTAGCTCTTATAGTCTCTGAGAACTAGGCGTCAAAAAATACGAATGGGCAAAGCATATGGGGTCGCGTGTGAGAGAGAGCGAGAGGGAACGATGACTTTTGAAATGGTTTCCTTCATTGTGGCTATATTAATAATCCCATCTGATCCAGATTCAACACTCTGATAGAAATGGTCATTCTCTATGATTCTGCGTTTTTATTTTTCTCGTATCTTCAAAATTGTGTATGCCACAGACTTTCGTCCTTTGTGGGGGCGGAAAGAGGCGGGGAAAAATTTTGAAATACATTCGGAGTAGTGTGATAACACAAAAGCCTGGATACAAAATTTGGTTGCTCTAGCTTTATTAGTCACTGAGATATAGACGCAAATGAAGACGGACGGACGGACGGACGTACGGACGGATAGACAGACATAGCTATATCGACTCGGCTATTCATGCTGATCAAGAATATATATACTTTATGGGGTCGGAAACGCTTCCTTCTGTGCGTTACACACAACCGTTATCCCCACAAATCTAATATAGCCCTATACTCTTCGAGTACCGGGTATAAAAAACTTGGACGAGAAGATCAGCAGCATATGCTGTGCACTTCGCTCATGCTTGCATTCCGGTATCAAAACCACCCCCTTTACCCGAGTATTGAGGGAGTTAGATTTGCTAGAGGACAGGACAATCCAACTGGACAAAGATGATTCCTTGGATCTCATCCGTCAATCAGCTCGAGACTCCATGCTTAAACAACGTCAGCGGAACGGCAGCAGGGAGGTTTCGTTTCGCCCAGGGCAAGATGTATTTAGGTGTAATTTCCAGCAAAGAAACTTTGCAAAGGGTTTCAGTGCCAAACTGGCTCCAGTCTTTGTAAACGCAATCTGGGGTCAGCGTATTATGACATCGAAGATCTACAGGGGAACTTCATTGGGAAATACAATGCCAAAGACCTGAAGCAATGACGGAGGCCTGTCAAGCCGGGATCTCCCTTGGGTGAATTCCTTTCCCCTCAAGTGTGATCTTGGTGGGGGGAAATTGTAGTGTGGCTTGTCGGCCCAAAAAAAAGGTCTAAAATTTTGTGGGGGAAAACGGTACTACAGCTGTCTACCGTCCGTTTGAGCGAAAGAGCCTCGGGGAGAGGAGTCGAACTCACCGAATGGTTCGGGGCTGGAAGAAGTTCGGGAGGTGATCCCTTTTGGGATATAGTTGGGAAAACAAGGGAGGCAAGGCGATCGAGGGACAGAGTCAGATTTTTATAATTGCGCGTCCGGGGTAAACACCAAGTAACTGCCAAACCGAAATAAACCGCAACAACAGCGCTGTGCGACAGCCCAGCCAACTATAGCGCAGCCCCGGCTTCCGCGCCGTCCAGCATCAGAACTGGCACCCAAACCAGCGCTGCCCAAGAACAACACCGCGCCAGCATCAGAGAAGCTCCATCGTCCGCGCAGCGCAGCATCAGCGCTAGCACCTCAGCAGAGCAGCCCCAGCATTAGCTTCGGTACCGCCCCAGCTGCAGAGCAGCGTAGCATCAGCGCTAGCGCCGCTGCGGAGCAGCCTCAGCATCAGCACAGCTTCAACTGCAGAACAGCCCAGCATCAGCGTCTGCACAGCCATCGGCAGAGCAGCTCCTGCTTAGGCTTAGGACACAGCCTCGATAGAGTATTCCTTTAGTGTAAGCGCCTTCAGCGCAAACAATTGCCTTCCCAGTGAGGGGAATGTAAAGCAGAGAAGGGTAATAGACCAGCCACGATAGCGAAGCAGGCAGAAGTTTAGCTGAGGTCCCTACCCGCTTACCGCCAAAACCTTTCCTGCCAAGCTTGAGCGTTACTCTCGCGCTCTGGGATGCCAAGCGCTAGAGCAAGTGAGAGAATCGGTGCGAGTGAGTGTAGGTGCATTGAGAGCGTGATAGCGCTCTCTGCTTTCTATTTGTTTATCATTCGTTACAGCCGACGTCGAAGAGCTTCTTCGTTGGAGAGGAACGAAGTGGGCAAGTAACTGCCACTTAACAGGTACCAACAAAACAAAACCGCTCTCTCTCTCCCGCTCCATATCCGGCCTATGCCGAGTACCCCCTTATTGTCCTCATTTGTGCCGAATACCCCCACCACCTGCTCATCCGTATAGGTGATATACAACACGGCCGAGGCACGTACGGTCGCCAGCCCAGTCGACGTTGCCTCGGAGATCGAAGCACCTAACGACGAATTGGAGCAGGCCCATGATGGCTAGTCCTCCAATACGACTTTGATGCGGGAGTTTAAGGCGATATGTCGCGACGACACTATCGGAGACGACTCCGACGCCGACAACACAGTGGTTGAAAACTCTGGCGATGTCTCTGAGACTCTTTCAGATCAATCTCCACCACCTTAAAACAGCATTCACTGCCCTAATACTCCGCTTGGATGTGAGCGGAGCAGGCGTAGTCCTGATACAAGAGCCTTGAGTAGGAGGAGACAAGGTCTGTGGATTAGCGACGAAAGAGTACAAACTTATTGTAGCTCAACAAGAAGGTAAAATCCGAATCTACATTCTTGCAAGAAAGCACTTAAATATCTTTCTGTGCCAGTTTCACTCAAAACCTCATTGAGACAAGACGTGTCACTTCTGCGTTCCTGTGCACTATGGTCCAAATGACCACTTTTGTTGGCCAAAACCTCATTTTTAAAAGTTAACAAAACACCTTAGTTTTGGCCATTCTGCATTGGAAAAAGAGTGACCTTTAAAGTTGCGTACCAGAAATTTTCATAGATGGCGCCCCTTTCGATAAATCTGCTCTGAAACCCAGCTGTTATTATCGAAAAGCATGTGCAGTAAAAAATTGCACATTTATTACAATTTTAAATCTTTGATAAATTGGAAAAAAACCATTAACTGATCAAATTTTTGTTATGAGTTTTAATTAGAATAGGTTGTATTACGTGTTTTGTAATGTGAACCGTATATAATAATTGTACAGACTTCGTAATTGTACCTTAAAGTGAGCCGTTAAAAATTACCCAAGTTTTAATGAAAACTAATTTTTGAAAAGGTATACAAAGTGAGTCCCACCTAGTCCCACCTTGAAACCTGTTGTGGGTCGTAGATTAGTAAATCATTGTTGAAATGTATATAGTAAAAAAGCCACATTTTACCACATTTCTTAAAATTTGACTTAATAGATTATAACCTCAAATGTATCGAATTTGAATTTGAAAGCCTAATATTTTCCAGACGGCAAGCTGAAGCTACAAAGTGTTCAGATCCGATTTATAGATGCATTTATGTGCTTTTCAGACTTGCACCGTTGAATACAACCAGATGTGAGATACTTGAGTTATGCTAAAAAAAGAAGCACTACCTCTGAAAAAAATGTAATAAAAAAATGGCGGTGCCACACCCATTTTTTTTTTTGCAAATCCACTTCCTTTTGATTATATCTATCCAATACAAAAAACGAAATGAAAAAATCTCTTTCCGTTCGCGAGTTATTAATTTTGGCCAACAAAAGTGGTCATTTGGACCATAGTGCTGTGGTGCCCAAAGAGAAACACAAAAACTCTTATCAGTTAAACAGACAAACAAACAAGTGCATAAAACAGAATACGAAAATAAAAACAACAAAAGCAAGAGACACAAACCAAAGTGCTGGGCCTGAGCCCGAAAAACAACAACAATGGTTAAACCGCCCGACATCAACATAACAACAACACCAATCTACAACAAATATCAAAACCTAAACAACCCAAAATACATTGTAATTAACAGAAAAGACAGCAAATCCTTTGAAAATGTATCACCAATTCCTATTTAAAAAAGCAATAGACTACACATGTGGAGGAGAAGTTGACACATGCAAAAAAACTCGCGCTGGCACTTTATTAATCAAAACAAAAAATACTTTACAAACAATGAAATTATTAAAAATCAAAAATATGGCCGATATCGAAGTAGAAGCCACCGAACATAAGACACTAAATTTCTCCAAGGGAGTAATCTACTGCAACGAATTACGAAACATTGAGGAAACAGAAATAGTAAACGAACTAAAATCCCAAAGCGTAACCGAAGTGCGAAAAATATTAAAGAAACAAGAGCAAGGCATGGCAGAAACGGGACTTATAATTATCACATTCGCCTTACATAATCTTCCAGAATCGATTAAAATTGGATATGAGAGCACTAGAGTCCGCCCGTATATCCCCCTCCCTCTGAGATGCAGAAAATGTCTATGATTTGGCCACCCAACCCCGATCTGCAAAAGTTTAGAAGAAACATGCAAAAACTGCTCTCAAACGATACACACCGCTGAAAATGAAACTTGCACCAACGAAAAGTGTTGCCTAAATTGCAAAAACAACCCCGAAGTTGACCCTAAACACAGCCCACTGGACCGCAAATGCCCAACATTCATAAAACAACAAGAACTGGTAGCAATTAGAACTACAGAGAAAGTTGACCACAAAACAGCTTTATCAATTTACAACTCTCGTCATAACCTGCAACTTAGCAACAGCTACGCATCAACATTAACCAAAGCTGCAACAAACCAAGACGCTCACTCATCAACACCGACAACAAATACAGCTACAACAACATCGACCTATAATACAAAATCATCATCGGCCCAACGAACGAACAACTCATCTCCACCCACATCTTACCACGACCTATTATCAGAGCAACCAAGTACCTCAGCCCACAGCACAAGCACATTGCACCAACACCACCGCAAAGAAGACATGGAAATGGACGTAGACTACCTCGCCAACTCACAAAATTTAGCAAGTAAAAAAACTCACGACTTAAAATTAAGAATATTTCCCAAAGAAAAAAACAACACCCTTTCAACAAATCTCAAACCCACAAAACCCAACCTACCAAATACAAAAACCTCAAAAAAAGCAAAACATAAAGGCAGCAGCGACAGCGACAGTGTTTAACACCTAGAAAAACAATGGGACCCACATGCTGTAATTATCATAAAAATAGACTAACAATACCCTCACATTTCTCTCCCCAAAATATAAATAAAACCAAATGACCATTAAGATCATTCAATGGAACATAAACGGTTACACAAATAATTACAGCGAACTCCAAATATTAATTAAAAAACACATGCCTCTTATTTTATCTCTACAAGAAACACATATAATACACACCAACTGCATACCTATACCAACCAACTACACCTTAATAACAAACGAGAGGGAACGTTGTGAGCCGCGGCAATGGCCGCGGCTCTACTTTATACCCGGTACTCAGTCAGCATGCACATACGTATTTATGTATACATATGAGCTTACGATTTATTTAATTAATTATATGTTCACAAAAGAGACGAATTAAATTTTGGCCAAAATGGAAAATTTCAAAAAATTAAGTCGAACCCTATGCTGTATTTTTATATTTTAGAAGTTATGTATCTGTTTCCATTTTTATTTACATATGATTTTTACGTCGGCTGCTACATTTTTACATATACATGTAAAACTACATACAAGAGACATGGAAGTGTGTGCGAGAGAGAGAGGGAATCGCTTGGTTGCCGTTTGGTAGCCACTGAAATTTAATTTGTTCCTTCTGGCTATAATAATAATCCGATATGATCCAGATTCGGCAATCTGATAGATACGGATATTTTCCATAATTTTGCGTTTTTTGTTTTCTCTTATCTTAAAAATTGTGGATTCCACAGATTTTCGTTCTTTGTGGGGGCGGAAGGGGGCGTGTCAAAATTTTGAAACAAACTCGTGCTGGTTCGATATCACAGGAACTTGGATAGAAAGTTTGGTTGCTCTAGCTCTTATAGTCTCTGAGAACTAGGCGTCAAAAAATTCGAATGGGGAAAGCAGATAGGGTCGCGTGTGAGAAAGAGCGAGAGGGAACGATGACTTTTGAAATGGTTTCCTTCATTGTGGCTATATTAATAATCCCATCTGATCCAGATTCAACACTCTGATAGATATGATCATTCTCTATGATTCTGCGTTTTCTCGTATCTTCAAAATTGTGTATGCCACAGACTTTCGTCCTTTGTTGGGGCGGAAAGAGGCGGGGCAAAATTTTGAAACAAACTTTGAGTAGTGTGATAACACAGAAGCCTGAATACAAAATTTCGTTGCTCTAGCTTTTATAGTCTCTGAGATATAGGCACAAATGAAGACGGACAGACGGACAGACGGCCAGACGGACAGACGGACGGACAGACGGACGGACAGACAGACATGGCTATATCGACTCGGCTATTGATGCTGATCAAGAATATATATACTTTATGGGGTCGGAAACGCTTCCTTCTGTGCGTTACACACAACCGTTATCCGCACAAATCTAATATACCCCTATACTCTTCGAGTACCGGGTATAAAAACAACTCACCTTCCCATGGGGGTGTAGCTCTCCTGATACACAATTCCCTACAAACTCGAGAAATAACTTTGAACGGTGACTTCGACGCAGTATGCGCAGAATTCACGTCAAATCTCAAATTTAGACTAATTTCAGCCTACATTGCACCAAACAAGGGATTTTCTATGAACAATCTCCAAAATGTACTAGAAACCTCAAACATACCCGTGCTAGTTACTGGCGACTTTAACGGCTGGCATAAAAACTGGGGCTCAAACACCAATAATCTTAGAGGGAAAATACTTGAAAAATGCATAACCCAATCAAATTACATCCTACTAAATGACGGTTCACCAACACACCTTAGCACCCACAATACACTAACAAACATCGACATAACCTTTAGCAGCCCAATCCTACAACTCGACAGCACATGGTACACAGAAAATGATCTCTTTGGTAGCGACCACTTCCCTATTATAATTAACCTCTTCAACTCCAATCCAACAATAACACAACACATTTCCTCCAAACCCATTTTTATCACCGACAAAGCTAACTGGGAACGTTTTTCAAAACTCACAGAAGAATACTCATCACAACTACAAATAAGCTCAAACATCAACAAAGAAACAGCCACAATACAAAAAATAATTATATCTAGCGCACATAAAACAATCCCTCAGACACACCCTATGACCAAACCACACAATGTACCTTGGTGGAACAATAATCTGCAAAAACTCAGAGACGAAAAATTTAAGAAATGGCACACGCTAAAAAGAAACATCTGTACCCAGAACATCATACAATTTAAACGTGCAAATGCCAAATTTAGAAGAACCCTAAAAGAAGAAAAAAAACACAGTATCCAAAAATTCACAACACAAATAGCACCCGACACACCTCCATCTTAATTTCATCTTAAACCCAGCAACAAACCAAAATACCACCAGCAAAGCAGAAATAGCAGAACTCTTCTGCAAAAATCTCTCAGACACATCATCTGAGCACAATTTCTCCACGACCGTTATAAACACAAAACAAGCATCACTGAACAACCCACTCAACCCCACATGTGTATTCAGAAAGAGAGCTACAGAAATTGAGAAAGAAATAACACTAGTCGAATTCACGTCAGCTCTAAACACATTAAAAGGAAATACACCCGGACTCGACAGAGTAAACTACGCCATGATAAAAAATTTGGACAGGAAAACCAAATGTCGAATTACCAACCTCCAAAACTCTATACTAAACAATTACATCCCCCAAGTTTACAAGAATAGTATAATAGTCCCAATCTTAAAACCCAACACAGACAAAACCGAACTAAACTCCTACCGACCAATATCACTGAACTCATGTCTATCAAAGGTCCTAGACAAAACAATAGCAAAGCGACTGTGGTGGTTTGTTTCTAACGACAAACTAATCCATAACAGTCAAACAGGTTTCAAGAAGGGGAAATCTGCTATAGACAGTCTACTGTTGATAGACCATCTACTAACAAGATCCATCTCCAGAAGAAACCATACGTCTATAATATCCCTAGACTTTACAAAAGCTTTTGACAGAATCGGACTACACTCAATACTTGACCAAGTCACGGAATGGAAAACGGGACCCAAAATATTAAACTACATAAAAAACTTCATGACGAACAGGAAAATTACAGTACGAATAAACACCAACCTCTCCCCCTTCCACCCCATCCACAACGGCATCCCCCAGGGCTCACCACTCTCAGTGATCCTATTTGTAATAGCTTACAACAAACTCGCTGAAAAGCTCACCCTACACCCAAACATCAGCCGAAGCGCCTACGCAGACGACTTTAACATAATACTCAAACTAAAAAATAGGAAAAATATTAATATAAACCTAAACCCAATCCTCAGAACCATACTTGACTGGGCTGAATATTCAGGCGCCAAGCTATCCACCACCAAATGCAAGCACATGCACGTCTGTAGAAAGCAGAACTGCAAATGCACATTATCAACAGGAAACATACAAATCCAGAATGTCGCATCACTAAAAATACTAGGACACTTTAACAACAAACACAGATGGAATAAACACACTGAACAACTCACGCACACCCTGCATCAAGCAATTAATATAATAAAATGTCTCGCTAGTCCAAAGTTCAACTGTAACACATCCACACTTATAAACGTCACCAAAGCTATACTCAACTCCAAGGCAGACTACGCCCTTCCCATCTATGGACACTGCCCAAAAACAACTTTACGACCTGTAAAATCAAAAATTAACACAGGCCTCAGAATCGCTCTCGGGGCATTCAAAACCACACCCTCCCAAAACATTCTATACGAAGCAAGAGTCTCCCCATTAGAAGACAGACGCGAACTTCTAACAGCCATTCTCGTAAAAACCCTGATCACAGCAAAAAATTCCCCACTACACAAAATACTAAAAACATACCGACCTCCTAGACGGCCACAATACAATTCAACAATAGACCTAATAATAAAATATAGCAGAAACTACAACATACCCTTTCAGCCCACAAAACTACTCACTCTAACTACTACTCCGTGGAATGTAAGCCAAATAATCACAGACACGACACTAAGAAACTATAATAAAAAGAACACATGCCCACAAACGTACAGAGCCGAATTCATGCAAATTAACACCACAGACAAGCTTAAATACACATACATCTATACAGATGGATCACAAAACAACAGTATCACTACCTTTGCCATCACAAATGAAGCCGATACCATCAAATCATATCTCCTACCCCACTACTCCTCCGTATTTTCCGCAGAAATCATTGCAATAGTAGAAGCCTTAGAGACCCTAAAAAGTAAAAGAGGTAAATTCTGCATATGCACCGACTCACTCTCTGCAATAGACGCAATTAACAACACAAACAACAACGAACATTACCCCTCATACGCTCGCAATATTATGCAAAAAACCTTCCCTAAATTCAAATTACTCTGGGTGCCCGGACATGTAGGAATAGCAGGGAACGAACTAGCAGATACCTCTGCAAAAAATGCAGCGAAACAGCCCCTAATAACAAAGGAAAACCTTAACGTACAAGACATACAAAAATACTTAAAAAACATGCACCTCACAAAACTACAATCCAACATAACCGAAACATCAACCTGGTATCAAGCAAACAACCCGCATAAACTCAACAACTACCAAATTTTTAAAAGAAATTCACTATTCCCCTCGAGAAGAGACCAAATTATAATAACCAGACTTAGACTCGGACACTCCAAAATAACTCACATACACTACATCGATCAATCTCCCTGTATATGCCCCTTTTGCAACGACACCATATCAATCGAACACATCCTCACCGACTGCAATACCCTAAAACTTCAAAGACAAGCAATATTTAAAAACACCAACCCTCTCCAATGCTTAGCACACCCCACATCCTCAAACATATCTAACATTCTAAAATACTTAAAAACAACAAATTTATATCACTACATCTAAGAACATACAAATTAATTTAAATTAAGAAAACCACTCTTATCACCCCATGTACATTAATGTAAATATGTAAATACAACACACAGTACTACTAAGAAAACCCATACACAAACACATACAACTCTAGAGCTGAAGGCCTCTGCTGCCATAGCCACGCAATAAGCTAGCCTATAATTTTACTATTAATAAGTTAGCTCTTAAATAAATAAATAAATCTTTCTGCGCCACAACTATAGCAATGGCGACAACACGGCGGTAAGCCTAGAGCTCAAAGAAACACATCCATATAAGGCTGATGTCACTGGGTTGGCGACCAGACGTGCCTCGGCCGCTGCATCTGACTTGTAGACTTTAATGCTAACCGCACTAAAGCCGAAGTTCAGCTCCCATTTTGTAGCCTCTATTGGGGCTAATGACTCTTTGTTGAGTACGAGCACCGAATGGTTCATCGTCCCTTGTGTCGCCTCAACTTTGACTACCCTCCAGTCGGAGGTCGGTAGCCCTGGATTGCTTCGCTTCATAGAGGCGGGCACCTAGAGCCCTTGGCGAGCCCTTGGTCTACTGGACACCTCGCTCCAGTCGACAGCGTCGAGCTTCGCCCCCGAGGAGGACCTCTCCGACTTGCGCTACCGCTCGTCTTCGCAGGCTATAGTTTTGATACAGCCCTGATAACACCCCATGTCTTTGCAGACTGGAGGGGGGCCGGGCTGTTTCTCCAGCAGCTCGCAGCGGCGGTCGGCCAGTGCCGCTTGCACCCACTTCCACTGGATCCTGGGAATCTTCGGATCCGCGCAGCCTTTGTCCAAGACGCCGATCAGCGTCCCTTTTCTGGAAATTTGCGCGAATGAGACATTCGGCAACACTCTGGAGCGCTTTGGAGCCGGTCCAGGAGTCTCCTGTGAGCGCTGCTCTTTTAGTTGCGGGGCTGTCGTCTTCGGCAGGGCAACCCTCTTCGGTGCCTCTTTGGGCAGCACCTTTGATGCCCACTCGACCTTTTTCCGCCACTGGTCAGTCGGGCTGGACATCATACTTGTGTTTTACCAACGGAGTATGTTGCCAGCACTCCACTTCTCGGCATACGTAAATCTTTGGCTTGGGCGCAAGTCGACTCACCCCCCGTAGCCTTACCAGCAGGCAGAGCAGCCGCAGGATTGCATAACCACTCTGCAAGGGTATCAGTTTTGGGAGGCGATTTGCCACCCACCCCAAGAACTGCCGCGCAGGTTTTACCTGGTGTGTAGCGGATCAGGACAGGCCTTTGGGCCGTTGCCTTTCCCTGTGTGGGACTGCTCCATATTGGCAATTGGGGAATGCGAGACCTGTTTTTGTTTTGTTTTGTATTGTTCTCCATATTTAATCCCAAGATTTGCAAAGAAGGGGCGGTCCATCAGGGCAGAGATTCACGTTGCCCGGATAAGGCATCAGGCTGACTCTCGTGTAGGTGGGGTGTAGGGAGGGGGTTACTTAAACGAGGCGGCACCACAAGCGCATCGTCAGTGTTGCTACCTCGCGAACACCCACTGATTGTCCGGGACTGCTTATTTTCGGTACTCTCCCTAGGGATGCCCGCTTATTCAAATACCAACAAGGGTAGGTCGTTGCGGTGGTCCGGTGGTCTCAGCTAGGCCCCTCTGAACCATCTCACAAGCTCATCAGAAACCTAAAATTTACGAGAGGGAACGTTGTGAGCCGCGGTAATGGCCGCGGCTCTACTTTATACCGGTACTCAGTCAGTATATACGTATTTATGTATACATATGAGCTTCCGATTTATTTAATTAATTATATGTTCGCAAAAGAGACGAATTAAATTTTGGCCAAAATGGAAAATTTCAAAAAATTAAGTCGAACACTGAATTTTTATACCCGGTACTCGAAGAGTATAGGGGTATATTAGATTTTTGGGGATAACGGTTGTGTGTGACGCACAGAAGGAAGCGTTTCCGACCCCATAAAGTATATATATTCTTGATCAGCATGAATAGCCTAGTCGATATAGCCATGTCTGTCTGTCCGTCCGTCCGTCTTCATTTGCGTCTATATCTCAGAGACTATTAAAGCTAGAGCAACCAAATTTTGTATCCAGGCTTCTGTGTTATCACACTACTCCGAATGTATTTCAAAATTTCGCCCTGCCCACTTCCGCCTACACAAAGGACGAAAATCTGTAGCATGCACAATTTTAAAGATACGAGAAAACTACAAACGCAGAATCGTAGAGATTGATCATATCTATCAGAGTGTTGAATCTGGATCAGATCGGATATTTAATATAGCCACAATGAAGAAAATCATTTCGAAAGTCATCGTTCCCTCTCGCTCTCTCTTACACGCGACCCTGTCGGCTTTGTCTATATCGACTCGGCTATTGATGCTGATCAAGAATATACATACTTTATGTGGTCGGAAACGCTTCCTTCTGGGCGTTACACACAACCGTTATCACCACAAATCTAATATACCCCTATACTCTTCGAGTACCGGGTATAAAAAGTTATTTTGAGCCACAGCGGGCTTGACTAGTGAAATTGAAGCAACAGCCAGAGTTCTACTTTTGAAAGTCGTACAAAACATCGGTTTTTGTATGATGTATACTTCAGTCCGATCTGAGCAGGCACGGCACTATTTACAGATTCGTTGCTGTTATTTGAGTCTTGTCAATTCATATTTCTGAATAATTTTTTGAGCAATCGAGGGAGGGAGTAAACATCTTACTTCAAAGGCTCTCGGAAAATTTCCTCAATTCTAAATGGACTCTCAGGAACTAGACCTGGAAAAGCCGGGTGGATCTAATGACGTCAACATAGGAGAGAGACCAGCCTTGCGTCATGGACAGGATTCACAGATGCCCCAGGTATCCGCAGGCGATATTGCTAAACCTGTCGAATACAACACTGTGGCGTCTGAGCAACATGGTGAACCAGAGACCCAGAAAACACCGAAAATTAGGAATCATAGGTTTAGAAGCACGAAGGTTCCAACAGAACGTTGTTCATTATGGAGCAAAAAACAAGCTCCTCAAGGTCTCAAATTGAAGACAGCTCGCATTCTCTATACCACCGATGAGCAGGTGCAGAATGCTCTCATCGAGTTTCTGGTATTTATAGTCTTTATTTTCATTACATCGCTAATCACTCTCACAGTGCGGAGCCCGTATATGTTTTATTTCAACGATACGACAAAGAAACTATTTGTCACTCGCAGTCTGGTCGTAGCGCCATCGGTAACGAACTGTTTTGAAAATATTCTTCTTGTCTCAGATTGGTGGGACTACTTAATATACAATTTTTTAATTACATTGCACGGAGATATGAATGAGCATGACGAGGACGAAGATGAAAAGATAAAATCTGTAAGTGGCTCCGATCCGATCGAAAAGCTTCGGGCACGCAGGTTTATGCACGAGAATCTTCTACTCGGACCCCCGCGCCTCCGTCAGATTCGCGTTCACAAGCAGAGCTGTTATATGGGCTGGTATTTTAAAAACTGCTATGACGACTATTCTCAGGGGGCCGAGGAGAGAACTGAGTCCCATAAGGGCTCTCCATACATGACGATGGGAGAAGCCGAAGCAACACCGTTTTCGACTCTGCTGGCTTACTACAGGTCTGGCGGCTACACTATTGACCTTACCTACGATAAGGATATTAACCTGCAGAAGATTAATTACCTCAAGAACATTAATTGGTTGGATCGCAGTTCAAGGCTGTGTCTGGTGGAGTTCAATCTCTTTAACGAGAACACAGACATCTTTCAGAGCGTTAAACTTATGGCAGAAATTCCTGCCTCGGGTGTTGTCATACCCCAAGCGCGACTACAAGCTGTCAAACAATATTCGTTCTTCACCGATCCTGATCCAAAAATGACTGCTCTCTATCTTGTATGGTATATAATGATCGTTTACTATACCATCATAGAAATCAATGAATTGCGGGTGTCGGGATTCAAAATGCACTTCAAATCATTTCTAAATATTCTCGAGGGTTTCTTATTGATGATTTGCTATCTGGCTTTGGTATACAACATCTGGCACACCATCGAAGTGAAATCCATAATATCCAAGGCACAGAAGGAAAAGGTCTATCAGAGTATTGATATTCTCTGTTTCTTGAATATCATTTATGTCAATATGATGGCTATTTTAGCTTTTCTCGTTTGGATCAAACTGTATAAGTTCATCAGCCTAAACAAGACACTTGTTGAATGGACAACGACACTACGAAGGTGCTCGAAAGATTTGGCTGGCTTCTCTTTAATGTTCGGCATTGTTTTTGTGATCTATGCCAGACTGGGACTCTTGCTCTTTGGCAGTAATCATCCAGATTTCTATAGCTTAGTCATTTCAATGTTGACTATGATACGGATGATATTGGGCGACTTTCGGTACAATTTAATTCAGGAATCCGATCGAGTGATAGGTCCCATCTACTTCATAACTTACATACTGCTTGTGTTTTTCATATTGTTAAACATATTTCTGGCCATCATCATGGAGTCCTATAGTTCAGTGAAAAGTGGAACTGACGTACAAGGAACTCAGTTGGCTTCCTTTGTTTATAGGAAGCTAAAGAATGCCGTCTACTGGATTTACCATAGTATCTGTAAGACTCGGGCTAAGCTTGTTCGAGATCGGTTGGCTCGGGCTAAGCCCTTTTGGGCAAAAACTGCGCGCCCTTCGACTTTTGCCAAAAAAACTGATCTGGATGCTACCACGGTAGAATTTGAGGAGCCTGTGCGAAGAAGGAACATGACAGCAGCAGAGACACTTTACTTTCATACTATTCCTAAAGATGTTAGAAATAGAAAAATGTTTCGAGTAAGCCAACGCATAACACTGCTTGAAGAAGTTCTGGAAAAGCTAGTCACTAATATAGAGGATATAAAAAAAAGCCTAGAGAGAGTCTACGGCTAAAATACGTTTTAAATATGTGTGTGTAGTATATATATTATGTAAATAAACAATAATACAATGCATTTAAATTGGAACCCTTGAGACAGATGTTTATGTAAAAATAATACATGGTAGGTAAAAAATTTGGGGATTTTAAATTGTTTAAAAAATTATGATTTTTCGACTCGGTACTCGGCCTTTGCCGCGGCTCACAGGGTTCTCTCTCGCTTTGATTAGGCTGATGTCAGAGTGCGAGAAGCGAAGCGATAGTATTGGGCGAGAATGAGTGATCAACCACTGCAAGCTTTTTTAAGTGAAATCGCTTGAAAGATGTCATAGTGAGAGCGAAGCGAGTTGCGAGTTCAAGCGATAAAGCGAGAGCAAAGCGAGAAAGCAGTTTGCAACCTGCTTCACCGCTTCAACTTTTAGAGAGCGTACGATTGTTTTCTTGCATTCTGTGCTTTAATTTCCGCATTTTATCGAAACATGCGTGGAGATAAACATAGAAAATGTAATTATTGAAGTAAAACTTTTTTTAATATGGTACCAAAAGAGCAAAAACTATCACATTCAAATAAATAACTAACAGAGAGCAAGGAAGCTCGCTTCTCGCACAGCACTCACTCTGCCATCTTCTCGCTTCGCTTCTCGCGCGCACTCTGACATGAGCCTTATAGTTGGAGTTGAACTCCATTTTAATGCGATGTGATCAGTAATTATATTAAAATGGTAGCCCTCAAAGAAGCAGCTAAGTTTTCGAACTACATTCCTTCCCGGTGGCGGAGTAGTTTTCTTTGGCCTTGAGTAGTCGTTGGCTGACGTAGGCGAGGACCAGCTCCTCCCCTGCTATTTCTTATGTAAATACGCTCTGGCGTCTGTCTGGAGGACAAATCTCTCGTTAAAATCCGGGCATGTTAGCACTGGTGCCTGAGTCTTTTTCCTTGACAGTTTCGAAGGCCTGACCCAGATAAAACTTCTGGTCTTCAAGAGGGTGGTCATCGGTTGGACTATGGTGGAGGAGTTAGGGACGAATCGTCGATACCATGAGGCCATTCCAATGCAACGCCGTAGCTCCACCCAACGCAGCTTTTGGATTGAAATGAACTGCATATATTGAGTTATTTTTCAAAAGGAGCTTCTCTGCCGATGCAGCGAGGCACTTTAGGCTGTTCACCTTTAAAAAGATATGAACAAGGCCATTCAATAAAGAACTCTCTTCACTTGAAGAACTGACTGGCTCTACATTAAGCGAAATAAGGAAGATATTACACAACCAAAATCAAAAGAAACGTTCGGTTTCCTCAAAGAAATCAGTTAAAAGAACGATTGATGCTATGGCAGCCTACATGAAACTTATTTCTAAGCTTTAAAGGGTATTTTAGTCATAATGGGAGCAATAAGAGCATAGTACTCTCAAAAGGTAAAGAGTATCATTGGAGGCTGGAAAAACAATGGTGCTCATCAGTAGCAGCAGCAGAAGTGCATTAAAAATTTAAAAATTCTCGCATTGTTTCTCAGCTCTAAAGCATAAAAAATTGAATGGAAAAATGGTTTTGGACACAGAGACTGTCATAGCTGGAAGTGGTCCCTGATTCTGGCCTTGTTTTTGTGTGCGTGACAAGGCGGAGGAGATTTAGCTGGAATATTCAGGTTTGTAACGGGCGCCCTTCGGTCCGTTGAGATCAGCAAGAATAAATTGAAATTTCCCTCGCAATTCAGCTGCGATATTTTATAGTCGCTGCGATGGAAATGAATATCGGGTTTCTAAGATATAGAGGGCGCTAGATGATCTAGTTCCACCAGCTGTAGTTAAGAGTGCACCTTAGAAAAGCTCTCCCAGGGCTTCTGCACGCACCGAACGTCATCTGTCACTCTCTCCCTCTCTCAGAGGGGCTGCAGAGAGAAAGCTCTGGAATGCCGGTCTATAAAAGACAGTTGCAGCTGTACCCACGCTCTCTTTCCCAAAATTTCTGTTCTTGGTGCGTCTGCAATTTTATACCGTGTGTACCAGTGCGAATATAAGTTAATCACGTGTGTGAAAGAAAAGACAAAGATTTCATCTGGAGGCATCCAGCATTTAAGCCGATCCAAGTGATCAAACTATTCTTTCACTGGATTCGACACAAGAAAAGCGTGCAAAACGACTTTCTTGGCTATCGCCCACGCCCCGCGATCTAAACATTGCCAACTCTGCTGCACGCATCTTGCCAAGCGGCTACTACGGATTCTCGGGGGTGGGCTGATTTTTCGCCTGTGCTTCCTATTTGGGTCTTTGTGTGGCCAGTGCAGCACCCACACGCCTACATCGCTAGCTGAGCCCACCAATTCACACCAACACACGCACTAGCACCCACAAATCGCTAAGCAGCTCAACCCTTTGCTGGAGTTGCAACCTGCAAGCCGCTAGTCCATCATTCGGCACGGGTCTGGAACAGAAGGAAAAATTCAAATCCAGAGCACTCTAGATTACCTGCACTGCAGGCAGCACAGTGGCGCTCCACAAACAAAACGGAAAGTTACCGCACCCAGCGATTGTGCAGTGGCGCTCCACAAGTAAAACGGCCAATTGCTTCGCTGACCGATCGCACCGTGGTACTCGACTACCAAAACGGATCTTCCATTGATGGCTTCATTGTTTTGATTTGATTTTTTTGATTAGTTAAAATTTCTTTAAAATTCCAGTAATTCTAATTCAATCTTTTGCCTGCGTGCAAGTTTTAAGATTTACATACATATAATACCGTTTGAGGAAAATTTGTCGGAAAAGTGCTGAAATGGTTAAAATCAATCGTTGTACCCCTCTATAATCATTTTGTTTCCCAAAGCTTAGCCACCACATCAACACCGTTGGAAGGCCTTTCACCGTTGGAGAGTTTTCGTATGTGAGTTGCTCGAATTAATATCATTGCATTTGCCCTAACTAAATAAAAAATTAGTCACCACACATTTCGACCGATCTTATAAAAAATGATCCGGGAAATGATTTAGAACCGAACATTAACCTCAATCCACAAGTATTTTCCCACATTTTTTGCCTTTATAAGTTTTCTTAAATTTTGATATTACCTTTCTCTTTTTGTAATTTTAAACATACATTTTGTAGCCATGTAATTTTTTTTCCTTGAATATTTTTGTTTAGATTAGGAAACCAAAATGCTTACGATGAAATATAGTGAATTTACATGAATCTGACATGTAATTATTTCGGAATGAGTGACTAGAACATTTTTCTTAACGGTGACCTGAGGAACTAGGAGATAGTTATTGTAATAGGGGATATTCGGAAAATCGTATATTAAATATCCAGGTAGGGAGGGTAAAGAACGCGTTGGTCGACTTACACCTTTAGACCACGCCAATAATTCGCAAATGTTTGGGAAAATTCATCCTTGGATATCCGCAGTTTGATTGAACTTTTTTCACCAAATCGGATTATTTTGTTTTGGGAGTCTACCTCCCATTGTGTAGTTTCAGCAGGGATCCTTAATTAAGATTATGTAGGCGAGAGTCAAGGTTCTAGCAAAAACCCACCCCACCCCACCCCGAAAGAGCTAAGGGAAACCTAGGGTCCCGCCCCGCTCAGATACCTTCGACTCAATATAGGAATATGGATGGAGGCCTGAGCGCAAATGCGCTAGCCACACGACTCGTCCAAACATTCTCCCTAGATGGTTACAGGTTCAGGTCAAAGGTCTTGGTCTGACATTGGGCTCTCTTTTATTTTCGATGGCATTGCATATGTGTGGGGTACCGTGCTCTGTGTTTTGTATTCTGTATCTGTATATGTTCTGTGATTTCTACATTCGGACCGCTTTACCTGCAAATAAGTTGATTAAATTCACAATTAGAATCACTGCAAATAAAGCACTCACCTGGACCTCAGCGGGATTAGCGTATGACTGGTTCGCCGTCTAGTTTCTTCAGATTGGGCAGACGACGGATTGCCTCGGCTATAAAGGCTGCCGGGTCCATGTTCTCATTAAGAACATTACCATTAAACGTGATCTCGGTGAGATTCGGGGGGACTGCAATGCGCATAAACTCGGCCCAGTCCTTGATTAGATTGTGGGAAATGTAGAACACCTGCAGAGCCTTCATCGACTCCAACGGCTTGATCTTCTCGATATTGTTGTAGCTGACCCAGAGCTCTTCAAGGGTTTCGCCCAGCGACTCGATGCCGCTGATGTTCTTCAGATTGTTGCGGGCCAAGCTCAGCACTCTTAGATTTTTCATGCCCGATATCCCGGAGATCTTCTCGATCATGTTCGAGGACAGGCTCAGGCGGTTGCACGCCACGAGGGTACTCAGGGTTGGATCCATTTTCTCTATCGGCGGATACTGGAACTGCAGTCCAATTTCAGTGGCGCTAATGGCCTCCTGTTTATTTTTCTCCTCCCAGCGCGTCAATGCGTCCTTGATGGTTGTTGGCTTCGACATAGTTTAGATTTCTTTATATTCTATCGATAATACTAGTAAAATGTGGAATAAACTAAGTCTGATAATTGTTGAAGATGTAGACATAGTTTACTTTGCTGTGTAAGATATGGAAAAACTTTTCCTACAAATGTACACACGCATCTCGTATCTGTACCCTTTCGAAAAGACCCTCACAAAGAAATGTAATTATTTTTTTACAATCTCCAAGTTGTACTTGTACTACTGTCGGATTTGGCTTCTGGCCACTTCTAGAATTCATCGTAATCTATAATGTTGACAACCGCTTGGTGCATTCTTTTTACTCCATACAAATTGACAAATTGATCTAATATACATATTATCAAACCTGTCGTCCTGGATTAATGTAGAACTACGGAAAACTCGGGGCCACAATTTTTTGGTGCTCAGCCGGAGGTTTAAACGATTACAAATGGAAAGTCATCAAACTAAAGTTGTTGTGGGGATAATGCTTTTTATCCCCGATAATAATAATAATTATTTCAAGTAAATAATACGCGACGCAGAAATAAAATTGCGAATAGTTGTTTATTAGTTGATATCTAAACGGCGAGTGGCCCTTGCTTGCCCTTCTCATTTCCAGCATTGCCGCTCTGATCACTCGGCGCAGCTTCGCTTCGCTCGGCAAATATAGATAACGGCGAGTATAGATAATAAAGAGCAGAGCAAGCTTTGAGAAAGCGTTTAGCAGGGCAAGCGAAATAAGTAAGACGGCAGCAGGCGCTACGGTAAATAGGAGAAGAAAAAAACCAAAAGCGACCGAATAAAAGGTAAACAGCAGACGAGGCGAAAAAAGAAACCCAGTACCCAATTTGAAGGCAACGCAGGACACAGGATGCACAGCAGCGTGAATCCTTGGCAGTAGTCATCTGGACAGAGTGGAAAGTGCGGAGCAGTAAAAATAGCTGGCGGGTCGCAGGTGCTAGACAGTAAGAAAAGCAGCTGGTCAACGCTAAAAGTCTGCAGCAAGAAGACGGTGACTTGACAAAGCAGTGCGTGCGTTGAAAAGAGACGCAGCAGTCAATAACTGTAAAGGCAAAAGAAACCAGAATAGAGAGGAACGATGTGAGCAGCGAAGAGGGCAATAAACACCCAAGAGTCAAATCTGTAGGCAGCACAAGACTTCTTGGATGTTCAGCGATGTGCAATAGACAGGATCATTGGCGGTAGACATCTCCACCAGGTGGAAAGAGTGGAGCACAGAAAGTATCTGGAAGATCGCAAAGGTTAGACGTTTAAAAGTCAAGGCTAAAATTGCGGAGCTGTGTTGGTGCGACAACGACGAAAATACCCTGAAGCTGTGTTGATGCGTCGACGACAAAAAATCTTGAGCTATGTCGCTGTCCCCCCCCCTTCGTTGTTCGTGCTGCTCACCCCGGAAGATGACTCCAGATCCTCCGGGGATGGAGTGCGAGCGATTTCGCCTGGCGGTGGACTGGCGCTTGGTTTTGGTGATGCTCTTCCATGAATTCATTTATATATATGTAGCTCCTGTTCGCCTGGTTCCAAATACCAAAAGGGGTTTTTCTTGCCCTTGCCCTGCATTTGGCATGGGTTTCTGAGTGCGGTTTCCGGTCCCGACTCGAGGCCCAGGGTCTCCGTCAAGGTTAATATATGAGTAATGGGGTAGATCGGTGTTGCTCTCCCTGAGATGCTGGTTGAGCGTGTAGACGTCGTGCTGCAGTGGTGCCCGTTCGCGGTTTTATGAAAGCGCCCATCGTGCAGAACCTCCTCGTCGGTTTCACTGCTACTCCTCTTGGGCCCGCGCCCCCAACGTGGCTCGGCTTCTACTGACACGTTGTACCCTTTATTTCTCATTCGTGCCGCTCGACAGGTGTGTGGACATGGGCCGAGCGGACTTCGCACTTTAGTTAGGACTGGGGGTGACTTCAGTCGCTTTGGATGTTGCTTGGCCCGTCGCTCGTAGACATGGCACCACACTTCGTGAGGTGCAGACTACGGTTGAGGCTTTGTGGGCGCCTTCTTCGATGTCCCTGGTGGGCCTGGAACTCTGTCTTGTTGGTGCGTCGCCTGGGGCTGGCATACTTCCCGCAGACGCGCCTTCTTCTGTCCTACCGCCGTGATTCTGTCCCCAGCCGCGTGGATGTGTCGTAAGTCTTCGCGGGACGTAGAGAGTCCCTCGAGTTCGTCGGGTCGCCCCACTGATGGGCGATTTAGCATGGTTATTTCGTAGTTATTGACTCGAGGGGGTGGACAGTGTTCCTTAGGGCCGACGGGCTTGAGTACTTAAGTACCCGATATGGCTGCTCGTATTTGGGTGCCAGTTTCGCAGCGAAGCTGTCAGCTTCCTTGGGGAGATGGTGTTGGCGTAGCATTACCAGCATTCCAATCGTGAGAGCATTCCACTCACGTCGTCGATGATTGTATGCCCTTCCTTGACCCGGGGATGCCTGTGCCTGGGTGTAGCCTTGTATGAGGTGTTTCTATGGCTTCGGCTACTTCTGGGGCTGTCTCCACGTATAAAGCTCTGGGTAACCGAGGCTCACGTCCAAATACGATGAAAGCCGTGCTCAACTCCGCGTGTAGAAAGCGCGGCTGTTGATGGCCAAGCTGAACTCGGGAAATAGATCGTCTCAAGTCTGCTGGCCTCCCTCGATCATCTCAATTGTCCTGTTGGCCCGCTCCATCGGATTCGACTGCGGGTATAGGGAGCCCTGTGCTCCAGTTCTATCCCGGAAAGTTTGCAGAAGTTTCAAAACGAATTGGGTCCTATTTTCGCAGACCGCCTTCCTGGGGATACCAAATCGACCCAGAATTCGTTCTCGAAATGCATTTTCCAGCATCACTGTAGAGTCTTTGCACAGGGGAATCAACTCTACCCATTTTCTGAAGGCGTCGAAGAATTCCGAGAGCATGGTATTTCCACGTTTGGACCGACGCAAAGGACCCACGAAGTCTGCGGATAGGATATCAAGTTTTCGTTGGGCCTGACGTGTGTGAATTTGTCCCGCTGGTTTGACTTGGCTCATCTTGAATCGTTGGCAACTGACGCATCGTTGAACGTATCGCGCGAAATCTCGGTAGGGTCCTAGCCAGTAGTACCGCTGGATGATCCGTGGGACCGCCTTCCTAATTCCTAGGTGACCCGGTGTTGGCTGATCGCCGCATTCCTCTAGTACTGGTTGTCGATGATCCTTGGCCACACATAACTTCCACTGGATGGTGTCCTCCCCGACTGATCTGTTGCTTGCCTGCTTGTATATCTGTCCGTTTTCTATGATGAAGTCTGGGTATTTCTCCGGTAGCTCCTGGATTCGTTTGTATAGTCGTCGCAGCCACGGGCAGGTGTTCTCTACTTCTTCGGTACGTTGTTATGCATCTACTGGTTGTCGTGAGAAGATGTCGGCCACGCCATTCTGGCTTCCTCGCCGATAGTGGATATGAACTGGTATTGCTCGAGTTCCAATGCACAGCGAGCGATACGTCCTATGAGATTATCTATGGAGTTGAACTCCATTTTAATGCGAGGTGATCAGTAATCACATTAAAATGGGAGCCCTCAAAGAAGCAGCTAAGTTTTCGAACTACATTCCTTCCCGGTGGCGGAGAAGTTTTCTTTGGCCTTGAGTAGTCGTTGGCTGACGTAGGCGAGGACCAGCTCCTCCCCTGCTATTTCTTATGTAAATACGCTCTGGCGTCTGTCTGGAGGACAAATCTCTCGTTAAAATCCGGGCAAATCTCTCGTTAAAATCTTGGCATGTTAGCACTGGTGCCTGAGTCTTTTTCCTTGACAGTTTCGAAGGCCTGACCCAGATAAAACTTCTGGTCTTCAAGAGGGTGGTCATCGGTTGGACTATGGTGGAGGAGTTAGGGACGAATCGTCGATACCATGAAGCCATTCCAATGCAACGCCGTAGCTCCACCCAACGCAGCTTTTGGATTGAAATGAACTGCATATATTGAGTTATTTTTCAAAAGGAGCTTCTCTGCCGATGCAGCGAGGCACTTTAGGCTGTTCACCTTTAAAAAGATATGAACAAGGCCATTCAATAAAGAACTCTCTTCACTTGAAGAACTGACTGGCTCTACATTAAGCGAAATAAGGAAGATATTACACAACCAAAATCAAAAGAAACGTTCGGTTTCCTCAAAGAAATCAGTTAAAAGAACGATTGATGCTATGGCAGCCTACATGAAACTTATTTCTAAGCTTTAAAGGGTATTTTAGTCATAATGGGAGCAATAAGAGCATAGTACTCTCAAAAGGTAAAGAGTATCATTGGAGGCTGGAAAAACAATGGTGCTCATCAGTAGCAGCAGCAGAAGTGCATTAAAAATTTAAAAATTCTCGCATTGTTTCTCAGCTCTAAAGCATAAAAAATTGAATGGAAAAATGGTTTTGGACACAGAGACTGTCATAGCTGGAAGTGGTCCCTGATTCTGGCCTTGTTTTTGTGTGCGTGACAAGGCGGAGGAGATTTAGCTGGAATATTCAGGTTCAGGTCAAAGGTCTTGGTCTGACATTGGGCTCTCTTTTATTTTCGATGGCATTGCATATGTGTGGGGTACCGTGCTCTGTGTTTTGTATTCTGTATCTGTATATGTTCTGTGATTTCTACATTCGGACCGCTTTACCTGCAAATAAGTTGATTAAATTCACAATTAGAATCACTGCAAATAAAGCACTCACCTGGACCTCAGCGGGATTAGCGTATGACTGGTTCGCCGTCTAGTTTCTTCAGATTGGGCAGACGACGGATTGCCTCGGCTATAAAGGCTGCCGGGTCCATGTTCTCATTAAGAACATTACCATTAAACGTGATCTCGGTGAGATTCGGGGGGACTGCAATGCGCATAAACTCGGCCCAGTCCTTGATTAGATTGTGGGAAATGTAGAACACCTGCAGAGCCTTCATCGACTCCAACGGCTTGATCTTCTCGATATTGTTGTAGCTGACCCAGAGCTCTTCAAGGGTTTCGCCCAGCGACTCGATGCCGCTGATGTTCTTCAGATTGTTGCGGGCCAAGCTCAGCACTCTTAGATTTTTCATGCCCGATATCCCGGAGATCTTCTCGATCATGTTCGAGGACAGGCTCAGGCGGTTGCACGCCACGAGGGTACTCAGGGTTGGATCCATTTTCTCTATCGGCGGATACTGGAACTGCAGTCCAATTTCAGTGGCGCTAATGGCCTCCTGTTTATTTTTCTCCTCCCAGCGCGTCAATGCGTCCTTGATGGTTGTTGGCTTCGACATAGTTTAGATTTCTTTATATTCTATCGATAATACTAGTAAAATGTGGAATAAACTAAGTCTGATAATTGTTGAAGATGTAGACATAGTTTACTTTGCTGTGTAAGATATGGAAAAACTTTTCCTACAAATGTACACACGCATCTCGTATCTGTACCCTTTCGAAAAGACCCTCACAAAGAAATGTAATTATTTTTTTACAATCTCCAAGTTGTACTTGTACTACTGTCGGATTTGGCTTCTGGCCACTTCTAGAATTCATCGTAATCTATAATGTTGACAACCGCTTGGTGCATTCTTTTTACTCCATACAAATTGACAAATTGATCTAATATACATATTATCAAACCTGTCGTCCTGGATTAATGTAGAACTACGGAAAACTCGGGGCCACAATTTTTTGGTGCTCAGCCGGAGGTTTAAACGATTACAAATGGAAAGTCATCAAACTAAAGCTGTTGTGGGGATAATGCTTTTTATCCCCGATAATAATAATAATTATTTCAAGTAAATAATACGCGACGCAGAAATAAAATTGCGAATAGTTGTTTATTAGTTGATATCTAAACGGCGAGTGGCCCTTGCTTGCCCTTCTCATTTCCTGCATTGCCGCTCTGATCACTCGGCGCAGCTTCGCTTCGCTCAGCAAATATAGATAACGCCGAGCATAAATGATAAAGCGGCAGCACGGTAATAGGAGAAGAAAACGTTAGGGAACGTTGTGAGCCGCGGCAAAGGCCGCGGCTCTACTTTATACCCGGTACTCAGTCAGTATATATGTACATATGTATATACATATATATGCATACATATGAGCTTGGGATTTATGTAATTTATTATATGTTCGCAAAAGAGACGAATTAAATTTTGGCCAAAAAAGGAAAATTTCAAAAAATTAGGTCGAACCCCATGCTGTAGTTTTATATTTTAGAAGTTATCTGTTTCCATTTTTATTTACATATAATTTTTACGTCGGCTGCTACATTTTTACATACACATGTATAATATACACAAGAGACATGGAAGTGTGTGCGAGAGAGAGAGGGAATCGCTTCGCTCTCGTTGGGTGGCCACTGAAATTTAATTTGCTCCTTCTGGCTATAGTAATGATCAGACCTGATCCAGATTCGGCAATCTGATAGATACGGCTGTTTTCCATAATTCTGCGTTTTTCGTTTTCTCGTATCTTACAAATTGTAGATTCCACAGATTTTCGTCTTTTGTGGGGGCGGAAGGGGGCGTGGCAAATTTTTGAAATACACTTGTATTGAAGTGATATCACAGGAGCTTGGATGGAAAGTTTGGTTGCTCTAGCTCTTGTAGTCTCTGAGATCTAGGCGCTCATTTCGAAGAATAGACAAAGCCGACAGGGTCGCGTGTGAGAGAGAGCGAGAGGGAACGATGACTTTCGAAATTCGTTCGATTCTTTGTAGTAATCAGACGTGTTTTTTTTGCGCTCCGCTTATCTGCCTTTAATCCTAAAGAAACAGCCGGTGTTTTTGGAATTTAATATCTGAATAGACTTCCTACATTGCCTTCTTGCTTGGATATTTTCCGTAGGCGCGTGTGCATGCCCACTTATTGTGTTTTTAAATATTATTTAATTATTTTCCTGTGTCAGTGGTCAATGTGTTTTGTTGTTTCTTTTCGTAAGTAGACGCAAAATCAAAATCTGCCGCTCTCACCTAGTTGATTTATCTCTTTATCACTCTCTCCCTATTACCCAAACCATTATAACTGTTCTTCCTCTCTCGCTCTCGATACGTTCAGCGTAGTAGCACTCTCTCTCTCTCTCTCTCTCTCTCTCTCAACTAAGTAACCGCTCTCCTCTCTTTCTTATTGCTCTATCGTTTTATCTGGCACACTGGTCTGATACCAATTGTTTTGGAAATTTTATTTATTGATTTCTTAAAGTTACATTAATTATTTTCTCATAATGGAATACTCTGTTGTCTGTGCTAAAAAAACCTGCAAGAAGCAGATCACCCACGACCAACCGAGTATCCCCTGCTGGCTTTGCGATAGCGTAATGCACGCAAAATGCGCTGGGATTTCCGGTCTCGTGGGTGATGCCATATCCAAAAGGAACGGCCTGCACTACAGCTGTGAGGCATGCCGTCCGGTTGAGGGGGAGATGGCAGCGTTTATGAGGCAGACCCGGAAGGGCTTTAAGGAGCTGACCGTGGGCTTTAAAGAGCAATACGATCGGCTCCTAGCCATGGAGTCTCAGTTCAGTGGCTTCAAACTACTGACTGAGTCTCCTAGGCGCAAAAAGGTCACTCCGCGGGATCTGCATGTGCCAACTGACCCTCGTCCGGCCGATGCTGCCAAGCTGACTCCGACCACTCCAATTGTGCAGCAGCTGATTTCGTTCGCCTCTCCGAAGGCAACGACGGCTGCCGGCGATGAAAATTCGGTAGCCGAATTTATCGTGTCGGAGGGCATGCAGCCAAAATCGTCCGTAGCGTCCGTATCCGTACTGTCCGCAAACACATTAGCTGTCCCCTCAATTCCGACCCCACCAGTGAACATTCGTCCCGGACCACCGGGTATTAGCATCACAGGCGATAGGCCTGTGGTGCCAAGATTGGTGGGGATCCCACCAAAGAGACAAGTTTTTGTCTCACGGCTTGCCCCTGACTCCACAATTAAAGATGTGACGGCTTACATTCAAGGCCAAATAAAAGCCGCTGATGTTAAGGTGGAAAAGTTTAACTTCTCGTATGCCAGGGAGATAGCTTCCTTTAAAATAAGTGTCTCCCAAGCTCACTTCAACACCGTATGTTCTGCCAAATTTTGGCCGGAGCATTTGGTGGTGAAGGAGTTTAAGGCAAAAAAGAAGAATAGACCCCCAATAACCTTGCCAACTAATCAGACCAGAGCCCCTTCGTCATCTTCCCGCTCCATTTCCACCCGTCCAAAAAACTAACAGACTCTCTTTTAGTGACCTATCAGAATGTTCGGGGCTTGCGTAGTAAGCTCAGCATTCTTTTCCGGGATAGTGTCGCATTTGCATCCCATGTTATCGTGTTTACCGAGACCTGGTTAAAGCCGGACATTCTTAGTTCCGAAGTTTTGGCAGATCGGTGCACAACTTATAGAAAGGATCGTTCGTCTCGACGTGCAGGAGGGGTTCTGATTGCTGTGGACTCAAACTTCACGTCGGAACTTTTCACAGTCCAGATCGAGCAGGAACTGGAATTTCTGTGTGTAAGACTGATTCTTCCCGCTTTCTCAGTTTTCATAACTTGCTCGTATATTCCACCTTCTTCGGAAATCGCAATTTACGAGCAGCATTTGTCCGCCTTAACCGCTATTTCTTCCTCGCTATCTGACAAAGATCACATGATAGTTCTTGGTGACTTCAACCTGCCAGGAATTGATTGGTCTTCGGCAAATGAGTCTAATTGCCTGGTACCCATGGCACGACATGACTTTGTTGACGGCTTGATTGACCTGTCTCTGTCTCAAGTTAACCATGTTAAAAATTCCTTGGGTCGATTTCTTGATCTGTGCTTTGCAACGGATCCGACCTTAGCGTTGTTAACTCGAGTCCCCCCGCTCAGTATACCTGAAGATGCCAACCATCCTACATTCGAAGTGACGCTCGACCTAGGACGAACTGTATTGAATCGGTCGGGTAGACTACCCCAATGTGTCCGCTGCTTCCGTAAGGCCGAGTTTACGAAGCTTAATAACCTCATTAGGAATTTTGATTGGTCCGCTTTATATTTGTGCAGTGACATTACGACAGGCACAAACATTTTTTATGATGCACTGGACTCACTTTTTGTCTCTTGTGTCCCACTTTCCTGTCCGATTAGATCAGGAAAACCCCCTTGGTTTACCAAGGAGTTATCCCATCTAAAAAACGTAAAATCCAGACTGTATAAACAATTTCAAGAAGTTGGCTCTCCTTCTTCTCTTTCTCACTATGTAATAGCTCGGTCAAATTTTTCAGTTCTTAACGCTCAATGCTATCAGAACTACCTATCTCGATGCAGGATAAGTTTCTCTAAGGACCCCAAACAGTTCTACGGCTTCGTAAACACTAAGCGTAGATCGTCCGCACACCCATCCTCGCTATCATTCCTTAATACGTCGGCAGATAATGATCAGGCAATTGCCGATCTTTTTGCCCGTTTCTTCCAAACTACCTATTCGCAGGACGTCTACTCTGGTCAGCCGTATCCATACGGCTTACCGAGGTCGAACGGCATTTTCAGTCCTTTGCTAAATGAAAGCTCGTTGCTTCATGATCTACGAACAGTAAAGCCGGTGTTCTCACCGGGTCCGGACGGAGTTCCCGGCTGTGTACTCAGGTACTGTGCCGAGTCACTGTGTGGGCCGTTGCTTAAACTGTTCAACCTCTCTATAAACTCTTTCCCCCGATATGGAAGGAGTCCTTTATAATTCCTCTCCATAAGAAAGGTAGCAAATCTGACGCGAACAACTATAGAGGTATATCTAAGTTATCCGCTATTCCTAAAGTGTTTGAGAAAATTTTAACTCCGCACCTGCAGCACCTATGCAGATCACTTATATCTCCGGCTCAACATGGATTTATAAGGCGGAGATCAACCACTACAAACTTATTGGAGTTCACCTCCTTTATAATTAAAGGCTTTCAAGGAAATTTACAGACGGATGTTGTTTACACCGATTTTAGTAAAGCGTTCGACTCTGTAAACCACTCCCTCCTTGCACAAAAACTTGACCTTTTAGGGTTCCCGCCCAATCTCCTTAGGTGGATCGCTAGTTACCTGTGTTCTAGGTCTCAAAGAGTCCTTTTCAAAAACTCCCTGTCCTCACCAGTTTTGGTGACTTCGGGTGTACCTCAGGGGAGCCATCTAGGCCCCTTACTCTTTACACTCTTTACAAATGACCTGCCTTCTGTATTAACATACTCTCGAGTACTTATGTATGCGGATGATGTTAAGCTCTGTGTCCAGTATAAGGACATTTCCTTCCAATCCAGGTTGCAGTCCGATCTCGATAGATTTCAGTCTTGGTGTTGTGCAAATCTGTTAAACCTTAATGCTTCAAAATGTAAAGTAATGACTTTTCATCGTTCCAGCGCCTTTCTGGTTCCTTACACCCTTTGTGGTGGTTCTCTTGAGAGAATTACCCGGGTTGATGATCTTGGTGTTCTATTAGATCCCAAGTTAAAGTTTTCAGAACACATTTCTACCATGGTGAACAAGGCCATGGGCGTGCTTGGGTTTATAAAGAGGTGGTCAAAGGAATTTGATGACCCCTATATACCAAAGACTCTCTACACCTCTCTGGTTCGTCCGATTTTAGAATACGGCTCTTGTGTATGGTGCCCTCAGTACAACGTACACCAGGACCGTATAGAATCAGTTCAGAAAAACTTTTTACTTTTTGCTTTACGCGGCCTCAACTGGGATGCAGGTGTGAGACTGCCGTCTTACCCTAATAGATTGCTTTTAATAAACCTTCCAACCTTAGCTAATCGTAGGAAAATGCTTGGTGTGATTTTTGTGCACAACTTGATCAGGGGTGACGTAGACAGCCCTGACCTGTTGAGCCGCATAAACTTCACGATTCCTATTAGAAGCACTAGGAATTATACACCCTTGTTTCTTCCGCTTTGTAGATCGAATTACGCCTTGCATGAACCATTTAGAGTCCTATGCTCTGATTATAATTCCTCTACCATACTACTAACTCCCTTCCTGGTCTGAAATTATTGATACTCTTATATCTTTCTCGTAATTAGCAATTGCTTAGTTTTTAGCTAAATTAGTTCTACTTTTCCTCGAACACTAGTCTAACAGCTATCTTTCCTGCATGTCCGCGATCGGTTCGGTTACCGAGTCGCGCGTTATGCGGCAGCGCCCCTCGGTCGGTTGGGCGGGAGGTGGGCTGCGTTCTTGCCTGGGATCCGCGCGTAACAGCCATCGGCTGGTGTCGCTTGGGCCACCTGATGGTGCAGTCATTGCATATCAACGTCCTAAAAAAAAAAAAAAAAAAAAAAAAAATGGTTTTCTTCATTGTGGCTAATATAATTAGCCGATCTGATCCAGATTCAACACTCTGATAGATATGATCAATCTCTATGATTCTGCGTTTTTAGTTTTCTCGTATCCTTAAAATTGTGCATGCTACAGATTTTCGTCCTTTGTGTAGGCGGAAGTGGGCAGGGCGAAATTTTGAAATACAAAATAAACGCATCGAAAAATCTTGCTTAGTTTAGGAGTTATTAATTAATACCCGAAAAATTGGAATTTTACCCATAGTGCAGTGGGCCTCAGGACCACCAGAGGCCGAGTCAGAAAAGAGCCAAGGAGCAAAGCGTACGACTCCTTCCGAAAAGTAAGGAGTTTGTCTGGAAGGTATAGATAGCGGAAATCTCTATCCCGGTTTAGCTTGACCCTAGCACGCAACTAATCTCTAGCTATAATGGAGAATGGCAAATCATAAGAGGGGAAGCAAGACCACCACCCCCCTAGCCGACGCGCCGACGAGTGCGCTCCTCGTGGGGATAACGGTTGTGTGTAACGCACAGAAGGAAGCGTTTCCGACCCCATAAAGTATATATATTCTTGATCAGCATGAATAGCCTAGTCGATATAGCTATGTCTGTCTGTCCGTCCGTCCGTCTTCATTTGCGCCTATATCTCAGAGACTGTTAAAGCTAGAGTAACCAAATTTTGTATCCAATCTTCTGTGTTATCACACTACTCCGAATGTATTTCAAAATTTCGCCCCGCCCACTTCCGCCCACACAAAGGCCGAAAATCTGTGGCATGCACAATTTTAAGGATACGAAAAAACTAAAAACGCAGAATCATAGAGAATGATCGTATCTATCAGAGTGTTGAATCTGGATCAGATCGGATCATTAATGTAGCCACAATGAAGAAAACCTTTTCGAAAGTCATCGTTCCCTCTCGCTCTCTCTCACACGCGACCCTGTCGGCTTTGTCTATTCTTCGAAATGAGCGCCTAGATCTCAGAGACTACAAGAGCTAGAGCAACCAAACTTTCTATCCAATCTCCTGTGATATCACTTCAATACAAGTGTATTTCAAAATTTTGCCACGCCCCCTTCCGCCCCCACAAAGGACGAAAATCTGTGGAATCCATCATTTTTAAGATAAGAGAAAACGAAAAACGCAGAATTATGGAAAATATCCGTATCTATCAGATTGCCGAATCTGTTTTATATCGGATCATTATTATAGCCAGAAGGAACAAATTAAATTTCAGTGGCTACCAAACGGCAGCCAAGCGATTCCCTCTCTCTCTCGCACACACTTCCATGTCTCTTGTATGTAGTTTTACATGTGTATGTAAAAATGTAGCAGACGACGTAAAAATTATATGTAAATAAAAATGGAAACAGATAACTTCTAAAATATAAAACTACAGCATGGGGTTCGACCTAATTTTTTGAAATTTTCCTTTTTTGGCCAAAATTTAATTCGTCTCTTTTGCGAACATATAATAATTTACTTAAATCACAAGCTCATATGTATGTATATACATTTGTTCATATATACTGACTGAGTACCGGGTATAAAGTAGAGCCGCGGCCTTTGCCGCGGCTCACAACGTTCCCTCTCGTTTTTTTGTTATTATTATGTAAGCCCCTAGAAACATTTTTTGGAAAAAAAAAAATTTTTTTTTTGTTTTATTATGAAATTCAATTTTATACTAATATTTATTAACTGTAATTATGGAAAACCATAATTTTTAACAAACTCAGAAGCTAAAGAAATATTTTAACTGACATTATCCTCATTTTCAATCTCTTCGTCGCACATAAAAATGAAACGTCGCATTCTTCTTCACAATCATCAAAGGTTTGTTCTGGATCTTCATATTCGCATGATAAAAGGTTTAAAACCTCAATGGGAAGGGCAAGACTTTTGTGCTTTCGAACTCGCTTTACGAAGTTTGTGGATGAAATAATTGGATCGGAGGAATCCATTGCTCTATTAAAAACATCGAAAAAATTATGTACTCTGCTATGCTTCCGTGCGTGATGAAGTCTATCTTCTTTATAGATTTTGTTACGTGATTCAGATGCTTCTTCACCAAAATAGCCCACAGGAAGTACAGTGTTTTCAATAATCTGCCTAGAATGGACAATTATTTTGTGAATAGTTGCTGTCATTGGCAGCCATTGGTAATTATCAACAATCAATTCGCCAGTTTCAAAGCAAAATTTTTCAAATTTATCCAAATGGATCGGAAGTTGACATGACAAACAGATTAATATTGTTCTCAGATTTTTAAATTTTTGCTGGTCAAATCCCGTAATTTTGGAAAATTCCACAAATTCGTTGAAAGCTCGCCGTGCTGTGTTTCCATTGTTTGTATTGCCAGATCCATTTTGTTTCGGCTAATCAACCTTTAAAGATAGCCTCTCCCAAAACATATGCTGAATATTTTTCTTCCGATCAGCTAGCGTCTTTTTGTCCAAATCCGTTGCCACTCGCCATTTTTTTAAAGTTAACTTATAACCGGCATGCAAGACAAATTCGAAGCATCTTATCCAGCAATGCAGTGGGCTTAATCCATGTTTTAAATTGTCCAGAAGTGGTACAAATTTAAGGCACTTAAAATGTTTATTTTCAAGGAAATCCTTTGGTGTGGCAAATTGGACAGGCTTGGAACGATTTGGTTTCTGTTAATGCATTGAGCACTTTTCCATCTATAACAGTCAGATACAGCCGAAATTTTATATAGATGCATTGATTGTTGTCCAATATTATTTTGCCCGGTACAAGGTTTTCTATTTCTTGTTTGATGTCTTGATCCTCTTTTATTATGGTTTCTTTCGTTTCCTTTAAAAACTCGACTTTGAGTGGACGACAAAATCTTATTGACTGTGGAGTGCGATTATTCCATAATAAATTTCCCGAGACTTCAATCAATCTAAGAGGCATTACGGTTGTGAAAAATAGGCTTGAGTCTGCATCAAAGGACCTTTTATCAATATATGCCTGGTTGTAATTAGACTGACCGGTACTCCCATCAAATCCATAGCTCAAGATTAAATCTGCGGATAAGAAATCTGTATTCTGCACCCTCATTGCATGTTTAATGACGTCCTCTTGGAGCACAACAATACGACTGGCCGTATGACTTAAAAGGTCTTGCAAAGGCACTTTAGCAACAGTTTCATTAATTTGAATATTATCCGGTCTGCAATGTTTTTTTTGCTCAGCTACATCTCTATACAGAGGATAAATGTCAGCCCTTCTATTCTTCGCATCCTCTCTAATTGCGCAATACTGTTCCTTTGACAACTTCAGATCCAAAATGAATGCTAATGCATCGTTTTTAGACGCTCGAATAGGCATTTCTATAGGATTGGTCAAAATATGTCTAACATCCTTTGCTTTCTCGGGTTTATTCGCAAGCTCTTTAAGAACTGCAGCAAGATCAATCAGCCCTTGTCTGCGCGCAGCTGTGCTTGCAGCTTGAATCAACAAAGGGACGTTGCATTCCTGACTTTTAGATAGAGCTGCTGCTTGTTTTTTTTGGAGCTTCTTCTCCTTTCAACATGTAAGACAATTTTGGTCGTCCAATTTGTGGATTGTTGTTCCCATCTGATTGATTGATATTTAATTTTGTAGTGCCTTTCAATCAATTTAAATGCTTGCTTTCAAAATATTTTTTGATTCGGTTGCACTTTTTCCATTTAGCATTCATATGTTGGCATACAATTTGACTCTTGATCCTTAAATATGGTTCATATTTTACAACAATAATGCTTTTGTTTAATTTCCGTTTGAAAAAATCAAGAATCGTCTTTTCTTGGTTAGGGTTGCCCTTCTCCTTATGCCACACATCAAACAGCTCCGCGTTTGAAAACGGGAAGTCACCTGCAAAAATTTAATTTGCGCAAATATTGCAGAAATCGCACATTGGGACAAACTGCATTTAAGTCACAATTAATGGCGCTACGACATGAACTAGGACGTACACTGGTGGAACCTAGTGGTCATTTTGTAGGCCTCTACGAACTTGAAATTTATTTCCAAGAAATGACCTTTGAGAACACTTACTACTTTTACACTATATTAATAAAACACGGACAAATACAAAGTTTTAGTACAACCAACACATAGTACAAACCGGTGTGATTAATATCCATTTTAAATTTTACAAAAAGAATGTGTCGCGTTTGAGTATTAACAATTTGAAAATGGGCAACAAAAATATTGCAATCTTAGAGCACGCGCTTTTTAACGGAACAGCTGACTTTAACAGCGGATCGGCTTAACATTGGTCTGTTATATAACATTTTGTGTATAGAATTTTAAAGTTCAACATTTTCTTAAGAAGTTAACACAAAAAAATTTCCAATTTTAATACTTTGAAAAAATGACTAAATAGTATTTAGTAAATACCCGAAAAATGGGAATTTTCCCCATAGTGCACTGTGCCCACCCTTCCATTGGCCCTTCTGCCCCCTGGCATCCATCCGAAGGGCCCCTATTTCTGGGCACTTCGCCTAGCCGATGTCAAAATAGCACAAAATCAACATGTACATGTAAATTTAAAATTATAAAATGTATTTACTTTCTAACTGAGACATAAGAACCACCTACGGATACGTATAACATACATATATGACATATAATATAATTTTACAAAATAAACCTAAATGAATGGCCTAAAAATAAATATTGGGTAAAAAGAAATATAGATATAAATCTAAATGTACCCTAAAAACTAGTAGTTTTGCAAAACAAAATATATAAGAATAAGCCTCCTCAAACTATCCCTAACGCTAGCTCCATGATAATGAGCTCAAACGATATACATATGTATGTATATACATAACTCACTCAGATTTGAGTGCGAACGGCAGGGCCAAATGCCAGGCCGCCCTCAGCGTTCTGCTCTTCCAATTAATTTCTCCCCTCTCTTTCGCTTGAGTCGTAGTTCAAATATAATGGTAAGATAAACATAACAACATTCCACTCATACCTTTGTCCAGCTCAGCGTTCCATCGACGAAAGCGCTTTCCCGACGAACACCTGAAATGCTGTGGGTGGAAAAAATACAATCAAGGGCATAGGGACGGGAAAAACATTTCTCTCTTTTCGCTTGCCTTTCTTCTTTTGACGCGCATTCTCTCTGCTCCCTAACTTCTCTATCGCCTAATGCCTTTCACCTTCTTCACCTGTTACGGGCGAGGGTAGAAAACTTCACAATAATTAAATTTCTCCTGAATTCACTTAACCGCTTACTTTATAATTACATATTTACATATATTTTTTATACCCGGTACTCGAAGAGTATAGGATTTGTGGAGATAACGGATGTGTGTAACGCACAGGAGGAAGCGTTTCCGACCCCATAAAGTATATACATATATTCTTGATCAGCATCAATAGCCGAGTCGATATAGCCATGTCTGTCTGTCCGTCCATCTGTCTGTCTGTCCGTCTTCATTAGCACCTATATCTTAGAGACTATTACAGCTAGAACAACCAAATTTTGTATCCAGTCTCCTGTGTGATCACACTACTCTAAGTGTATATCAAAATTTCGCACCGCCTCTTTCCGCCCGTACAAAGGGCGAAAGTCAGTGGCATGCACAATTTTAAAGATACGAGAAAACTAAAAACGCAGAATCATAGAGAATAATCATATCTATCAGAGTGTTGAATCTGGATCTGATCGGATTATTAGTATAGCCACAATGAAAAAACCATTTCGAAAGTCATCGTTCCCTCTCGCTCTCTCTCACACGCGACCCTGTTGGCTTTGCCTATTCGTCCAAATGAACGCCTAGATCTCAGAGACTATAAGAGCTAGAGCAACCAAACTTTCTATCCAAGTTCCTGTGATATCGAACCAGCACGAGTTTGTTTCAAAATTTTGACACGCCCCCTTCCGCCCCCACAAAGAACGAAAATCTGTGGAATCCACAATTTTTAAGATAAGAGAAAACAAAAAACGCAAAATTATGGAAAATATCCGTATCTATCAGATTGCCGAATCTGGATCATATCGGATCATTATTACAGCCAGAAGGAACAAATTAAATTTCAGTGGCTACCAAACGGCAGCCAAGCGATTCCCTCTCTCTCTCGCACACACTTCCATGTCTCTTGTATGTAGTTTTACATGTGTATGTAAAAATGTAGCAGCCGACGTAAAAATCATATGGTAATAAAAATGGAATCAGATAACTTCTAAAATATAAAAATACATGGTTCCACTTAATTTTTTGAAATTTTCCATTTTGGCCAAAATTTAATTCGTCTCTTTTGTGAACATATAATTAACTCTCCTGCAACCAGAATTAAATCAACAAAAACAAAAGAAAACTCAGGATAGGACAACATATATATGGAGGGATATTATAAAGAGGGATTAATTTTAGCATATAATAATATTTATAGTTATTTAGTTATATAGAAGGATATATAATGATATAAATAAATGTAGCTACGCGTAATTACTTATCAAGTTATAAAGCGATATATGAAAAAATATTTTTCCTTAGACAGAAATATATTAGTTAGCCAACTTTCATTAATTATTAAATTTCGTATGCAGAAGGCAAATCAGCTGTGAAAGCTTTAATAGCCGGAGGTCAGCGGCCGGCGAACGGCTCTGGCAGAAAAGCTCCAGTAGAACTTTTCTCCACTATCGCGGAGTTAACACGGGCGGGCGAAAAATAATAAGAAAACGAGAGGGAACGTTGTGAGCCGCGGCAATGGCCGCGGCTCTATTTTATACCCGGTACTCAGTCAGCATGTACATACGTATTTATGTATACATATGAGCTTACGATTTATTTAATTAATTATATGTTCACAAAAGAGACGAATTAAATTTTGGCCAAAATGGAAAATTTCAAAAAATTAAGTCGAACCTTTTATTTTTATATTTTAGAAGTTATGTATCTGTTTCCATTTTTATTTACATATGATTTTTACGTCGGCTGCTACATTTTTACATACACATGTAAAACTACATACAAGAGACATGGAAGTGTGTGCGAGAGAGAGAGGGAAACGCTTGGCTGTCGTTTGGTAGCCACTGAAATTTAATTTGTTCCTTCTGGCTATAATAATAATTCGATATGATCCAGATTCATCAATCTAATAGATACGGATATTTTCCATAATTCTGCGTTTTTCGTTTCCTCTTATCTTAAAAATTGTGGATTCCACAGATTTTCATCCTTTGTGGGGGCGGAAGGGGGCGTGGCAAAGTTTTGAAATAAACTCGTGCTGGTTTGATATCACAGGAGTTAGGATAGAGAGTTTGGTTGCTATAGCTCTTATAGTCTCTGAGAACTAGGCGTCAAAAAATACGAATGGGCAAAGCAGATGGGGTCGCGTGTGAGAGAGAGCGAGAGGGAACGATAACTTTCGAAATGGTTTTCTTTATAGTGGCTATATTAATATTCCGATCTGATCCAGATTCAACACTCTGATAGATATGATTATTCTCTATGATTCTGCGTTTTTAGTTTTCTCGTATCTTTAAAATTGTACATGCCACAGATTTTCGTTTTTTCTGTGGGCGGGGCGAAATTTTGAAATACATTCGGAGTAGTGTGATAACACAGAAGCCTGGATACAAAATTTGGTTGCTCTAGCTTTAATAGTCTCTGAGATATAGGCGCAAATGAAGACGGACGGACAGACGGACAGACGGACGGACAGACCGACATGGCTAGATCGACTCGGCTATTGATGCTGATCAAGAATATATATACTTTATGGGGTCGGAAACGCTTCCTTCTGTGCGTTACACACATCCGTTATCCCCACAAATCTAATATACCCCTATACTCTTCGAGTACCGGGTATAAAAATACAGCATAGGGTTCGAATTAATTTTTTGAAATTTTCCATTTTGGCCAAAGTTTGATTCGTCTCTTTTGCGAACATATAATTAATTAAATAAATCGTAAGCTCATATGTTTACATATATACGTATATACTGACTGAGTACCGGGTATAAAGTAGAGCCGCGGCCATTGCCGCTGCTCACAACGTTGCCTCTCGTTTTTTTTTTTACCAGTGTTTTCCTATGCCTTTTGACCACTAGATGGCGCCACAAAAAAAAAAAAATTAGTTTTCTATGCGCTCGCTACAAGCACTACAAAAGCCCCCCCCTCAAGATCTGGCTTGGGGCTCAACATCCCAAGACGGATCACAAGAAAGCTTGTAGCTATTGTTTGATGTCCTTGGCGTGAAAGCGCCCTACTGACCTGCCCTGAAAATCCTCCAGATCATACAAAGAATTCCCCAACTTCCTACGAGTAACGGGTATAATGAGTCTGGGACTCCCCAATTGCCAACAGGGAGTAATCCCATACAGTGAAAGGCATCGGCCCAAAGGCCTGACCTGAACCGCGACATAGCAGGTAAAACCTGCTCGGTGGAAGGCGCTAGGGCGAACCTTAAGAGGTCCCATCCAGTCCTGGGGTGGGTGGCAAATCGCTCCTAAAGCTTATACCTTGGTAGAGTGGCTATGCAACCCTGCGGCTGCTCTGCTTGCTGGTAAGGCTGCGGGGCGCGAGTTTCCATCGACTAGCGCCCAAGGCAAAGCTTTTACGTATGCCGAGAGGTGGAGTGCTGGCAACATACTCCGTAGGTATAACTCACGAATAAGGTGTCCAGTTGCGCGGACTCAAAGATTCCCAAGAACTGGCCGACCGCTGCTTCGAGCTGCTGGATAAGCAACTTGAAGCCAGCCCATGACAGCTACTCCTCCGACACGGCTCTGATGCGCGAGTTCGAGACGATGTGACGCAACGACACCATCGAGGACGACTCGGACGCCGACAACACAGTGGTGGAGAGCTCTGTCGATTTCTCTAAGACTCCTACAGATCAATCTCCACCACTGTAAAGCAGCATCCGCTGCCCTTATACTCCGCTTGGATGCGAGCGGAGCAGATGTAGTCCTGATCCAAGAACCTTTGGTAGTAAGAGCTTATTGTAGCTCAGAAAGAAGGTAAAATCCGAATGACTTCCTGCTCCACAACTTCAGCAATGGCGACAACACGGCGACAAGCCTTGAGCTAAAAGGATCTCACATAAGGCTGATGTCGTCCTACATGGCTCATGAGAAAAGCGATCCTTCCGGTGACCTAGTTCGCATGCTAATAGGCTGCGATGCCCACGCACACCACACCCAATGGGGGAGCTCGGATATAAATGTAAGGGGTGAGTCACTTTTCAGCTTCATCCTAAACTCTAATCTTCTTATCTGCAATCGGGGCAATGATCCTAATTAAGAATAGACAAGAGGTAATTGACCTAACATTAGTGTCGCACAAACTGTCAGACATAGTGAAGAGCTGGAAAGTTCTGGGGGACCATTCCTTTTCAGACCACAGGTACATCGAGACTATACTATCTCTCGAGAGCCCGAAACCCACTGTCTTTTTTAACCAAAGGAAAACCAACTGGGAAAAATATAGCACAGAAATGGAGGGACTACTTCCCTCCAAGGCACCAATATGCCTGAACACAGAGGACGACCTAAATCGTGTAAGGGTGCGAAAAGTCAGAATTGTGTGTTGCCGCAGACGTCCGCGGGTGTATGGGATTCGGCCACTTTTTACGGAGGCGACTGTGCTAATTGCATAGGTTGTACAACTGGGCATGTTGTCAGGGAGGCCATTGTAAATCTCTTATCGCAAGCCACCTGCATGCACATGCATGCTTACGTTCTGGTGAAAGCTTTCCAAGATCAAAGCTTGGGAATTTTCCTCTCCCACTCTATGCTCATGAGCTTTGCGCTCAACTTCTGCAAGTGAAGTTCTTGTCTCCACGTGCCAAGATCAAAGCTATCTCCAAGTTCAAAGCTCATGGGACTTGCACTCTGAGCTTGCATTTTATTCTTCTGCAAGCCACGGCCAAGTGTAGTATTGTTACAAGAACCTCACGAAATCTCATTTCGGCACACCACGTGTGGAAAATTTTCACCAGTTACATAACCTGGGAGAGGTTGGAAATCCGGATGGAAACTCAACGCTTTTAACCCAAGTAACTGATTCCCCACAACTGTGCGACTGCGCGTACACAGCGCCAAAACAACTTTTCTTGGATTGGAACATTAGTGACATTAGTGACATTAGTGACCCAGCAGTGCGTGTTGACCAGCGGTGCCGGTGGGCATTGATCACACAGGGAGTGTGTGAAGTTTGTGCCTGGATCAGTTGTGGGCAGCAGAGCACACGATTGCACGCACGCACGGGCTACAGCGCCGTCACCGGCCAACTCTTATCAGTTGCCCTTTGCACCTTCAACGTCATAGCGTGAGTAGTATGGGCCAGGGTAGTTGGTGGGTGCGCTATCTAAGATGTCTTTGTTTGGATCATAGCCCCTCTCTAGATCGCCAAAACCTGACAAGGTCAGAATCAGAGGACGGGAAGACGCAAGAGTGCTACGTGAGGCAGTGAGTCACATAACCTCGAACCTCCCGGGCCACGTGTCTCGGTCTCGGACCATACCCCTCGGTCACACTACTAAGAATACTACAGTGTGGTCGTCATCAGGATCTGAGTCAAGAGACGGCCAACACCAAGGGTCAGAATTGGCATTGGTAGACAAAACCTCGAAGCACGGGCCGTTTCTCGTGACACCCATCCCGTGGCGTTACCTCATCACCCGGACCTACAGCCAAGGCTACTACAGTCTTCGTGGCTACCCTTGTATCGACATGAGTTTGAATATTATTTAGATTAGATATGCTTTATAACCATACTTATACCACTCTTGAACTCTCTTATAGTTTTGCGCTTGTTCTGTTGCATTATCCAAATTTAAATCTATCGCCTACAGTCATTTGAGTCATCAGGCCTGCTGACACCGATGGACTATTAATACAAAGAGGTCGTAAGTACGGCATAGCCGCCAAAATTCATGTGTAAGTGACGCAACAATAAGCTATAGCGCAAAACTGATAGAGCGAGATCGCCTGGTTGAAGCCTCGGAGACCGATCGTTATGCACACGGATTTTGTCAACCTATCCTGAATTGCAACCGGTTGATTTTGCGTAGCTTTATGATATTCAATTAAGTAATTCCGGTGCATGGCGATCGTGATGTGTGGCATATCTATGAATTATTCCTAGTTTGCTAAGTCAGTCAAGCTCATTATGTTATACAACTCTCATATTACCATTACATGTTTAAGCCATCGTTGTTAATTTTCTCCTAATGAATTGTCTAACATAGTCAATGCATTACCTACTCTCGTTAGCTCCTAAAATTTCGATATCTTCCCCTGAATTATAGTAATAGATTAACATGAACTAACTTCTTCTTCTTGGGGGAACCTCAAGTACTTCGCGCCGCAGCGATGTTTTGGGTAGGCTCGATTGAGTTCTACAGGTAGGGTGGGTACAGAAGGAGAACCCGAACACACCGGTTCTCCAACAGAATGGGGGTATATCACATCTCAGTCCGTTCCCGTATAGTCTGGTAGTTCCCATTTCTCTGTCTACGATTTTAATATTGTAACGCCGGTGTCTAGGCCGCGCTGAATCCACGCCAATCTCCCTGAGCTAGGCCGTCCAGCTAGTAGACAGAGGGTGCAGGCTGAAACGACTCCGACCGTGTCGGTTACATATTAAATGGCGCCCAACGTGGGGCCCGAAGAGTGTATACGTCCAGTTCACAATATACATGCCCCTTGCTTCCTCCCAGAACCCTTCCCAATCCTTCTCCCAAACCAGTCACCACCCACATATTTTGTTTTTAGGTTCAGATGGTACTCTCAATCTTACTCGGAATTGCTGGCATTCTGATGGTATTCGTGTCGGAGCCAGACCAGGAGATAGAGTAGTTCCAATTAATTGATTTATGTTAGTAGTTCTTTTCGTAATGAAAAATCACGTACTACATGTGGAATCAATTCCATGGTCTAGTGTCTCATTGTGCAGGAATCTTAGTTCTGACTCAAGTCGGTCCTATGCCGCGTGATAGACAACTGGAAGGTTTAGATCTATCTATCTCATTGTGCAGGAATCTTAGTTCTGATTCAATTCGGTTCTATGCCGCGTAATAGATATATAGAAAATTTGCATCTTTCTGTCTGGAATTGAGATTGCTCAGATTGGAGATTTTCGGTCTGTTCCTCTTTCAGTCAGACAAGACATTCACCTTGTTTTTGTAGATTTCGTACACGGATTTGAGATGTGTCATACTCCTATTTAAATATTGCTGCGGAGCGAGGGCTTGAGGAAAGTCCCTCTTGATAAATTTTGATATCGATACCTAATAGAATTTCGTTCATTATTGACATTGTTGTTTTGAAACCCAAAGCTTATTGCAATTTTCTCGTTCTCATTAGAGAGTATTGCAAACTCTTATTATTATTATTCCTTTGAGATGGCGGTGAGACGGAGCATAGAAGACTTGAGATTATCCGGCTCAGGCGAACAAGTAGCATGCACCATTTGTAGTGATACCAGTGCGGAGAGGGAATCAGTGGAGACACCCTGTAAGCACAAATTTCACAAGTCCTGTCTGTTAGAGTGGTTAGCGACCAATGAGACCTGTCCTGTGTGCAGGCAGTTTTGTTCTCGAGTTATGATGCAAATCAGGGAAAGCCCTGTGACCGATTCAAGGCCACCATCTTCAACGATTGGCCAAGATGCTGCGAGTTCCGCGCAATCTCAGACCGGAGCAGTTCCGAGACCTCGCATAAACACCAGATCAGTTTCTCGCAACACGAGCAACCCAACTAACACCCGAATTAACCAGAACCCAAATCCAAGACGTAATGTTTCTCGGCCTGGAGTAACTTCTGATTGGAGGGAACTCACAGACGACCGTATACAGCAGTTGATCAACAACTCTTTGGATACCTTTAGAGCTAGTGTGACTGCCACCATGACTGAACAGCTTAGCGCTGCAGTGCGCAGCCTAACGTTGTCGACTCAGGCTCGGGACGTGCACGACATTCGTGACATTCAAAACGAGGGTCAACTTGACTGGGAAAGCGATATACTGCTAGCTCCCCCACGGCTCAGCAATGCCAGTAATGCTCGAAGTAATAGCCAGAGGCCTGGAAATTTCAGTGCTCGAGTTAATTTGAATGATTCGATGAGTGAGCATCCGGAGAGAATCTCGAACCTTATCTCTAATTGGCGTATCAAGTTCAGTGGTTTGGCGAATGATCTTGCGATAGAAGACTTCGTTTATAGAGTGAATTGCTTGACTTCTCAATGTCTGAATGGCAATTTTGATCTTTTAGCTCAGTTTGCTCATCTTTTGTTCTCAGGTCCAGCCCTGACCTTTTATTGGCGGGTTCATAGAACAGCTGAACATATGACTTGGCGTGAATTGTGTAGTCGACTGCAAGAGCGATATCAGGCTCAGCGAACGGATCGTGACATTAAGGAGAGCATGCGTCGACGCAAGCAAAATAGTAACGAAACCTTTGATGAGTATTTAGACGCGATTTTAGCGATAGCGGATTCTTTGCGGGAACCCATGTTAGATAGCGACTTAGCGATTGAAGTTAGGCACAACCTTAAGCCAGACTTGAAGCTAGAGTTGTTGCACATCGATACTCCAGACTTGGCCAGTTTGCGCAAAGAATGCCATCGACACGAAGAGTTCTTTCGTAGTTCCCGTCCTAGACCAGTTCCTCGTCCGAACATGTCCCGTGGGTCGGTCAACACTGTTCTACACGAACAAGCCCGTGAAGTGGTAGGCCATCGGGAGGACGAAGCTTCAGCAGAAATCTGTGCGGTTTATCGACCATCCGAGAAGCTCAAATGTTGGAACTGTGACGAACAGGGGCACCGATATCAGGATTGTCTCAAACCTCGTCGTATCTTTTGTTACGGCTGCGGTAAGCTCGACACATATAAGCCAAGTTGTGTTAAATGCAATGCGGTTTTGGAAAACTCGACGCAGGATGTCCGCCGTGTTCAAAAGGGGGATGTCCGATCTTAGCCACGGAACCACCTGACTTTCAACCTACCCAGACAGAACCTTTACCTGACAAATCGACTTCATTACTTGACGTATCCCATTTATTGCGTTTCAAACCGTATCATGTGCGAGTGAAGGAGTATGAGAAGCGCAGGGCAGAGATATTCAACGCCACCGATAAAGTCTCATGCCAATCTCGTTCGGCTTTGCGAATGCACAAATTCTGGCAAAGCAAGCAAGCACTTAAGAGATGCCTCATAGCCTCTTTGGTCCACAAGAACAATGACATTCGACCCTTTATCAGCATCAGAGTTTTCGGTCAAGACTATTTAGCTTTATTGGACAGTGGAGCCAATAGAAGTGTCATTGGTGGAAACCTGGCAAAACGAATCATCTCGGAGGGGGTGAAGTTTGTCAAGATGAAAGGAGTTGTGCGTACGGCCGATGGCCAAACTCAGTCTGTTGCTGGGACTATCACTATTCCTCTAACCTACAATTCGATTCACGAAGACTTTGAGTTCTTAATAGTTTGCTCGATAACAACCGATCTAATATGTGGTATGGATTTTTGGCAGAAGTTTGGCATGTTTATTTCCTCTCTGGGAGAAATCAACGTCTTAGAGAACGAAGTGAAATCTGACGATTCGAATATGATGATACTGTCTTCGATACAGAAAACTCGATTGAGAGCCATCATTGATTCCTTTCCATCTTTTGAGAGGGATGGACTCGGGCTAACACCGTTGATCGAACATAATATTGACACAGGTGTTGCCAAGCCCGTTAAACAAAGATTTTACCCTCTTTCGCCAGCCAAAGAAAAGCTTTTGTGCAGTGAGATTGACCGAATGCTGCAGCTGGATGTAATTGAAGAAGCTCCCAGCTCACCATGGTCATCACCCATTACCTTACACATAAAACCAGGCAAAGTGCGATTCTGCTTAGACGCAAGAAAGCTTAACGCAGTCACGGTTAGAGATGCTTATCCTATTCCAATCATGGACGGACTGCTGAGTCGTCTGCCGCCAGTATATTGCGTTTCAAAAATTGATCTGAAGGATGCCTTCTGGCAGATTCGTCTCGACCAAGAATCTCGTGCAAAGACAGCATTCACCGTCCCGAATAGACCCTTGTATCAGTTCAAAAGGATGCCGTTTGGGTTGACGAACGCCTCACAAACCATGAGTCGTCTAATGGATTTGGTGATTCCCTATAAGCTGAAGTCACATGTTCTAGTGTATCTAGACGACTTGCTAGTGCTGTCCGATAGCTTCGAATCACATCTTTTGCATCTTTCGGAAGTTTCAACACAGCTCAGAAAGGCTGGTCTCACCATTAACGTCCAAAAAAGTAATTTTTGTCTTGAGAAAGTAGATTACTTAGGGTACATAGTGGGTGAAGGCACACTTCAGACGAATCCCGATAAAGTTCGTGCAGTGGCAGAATTTCCAGTTCCAAAGACTCTGAAGCAGCTCAGAAGACTCTTAGGAATGACGGGCTGGTATCGGCGGTTCATTCCGGAATATGCTGCAATTGTCTTTCCGCTCACCGAACTTATCGGAGCGAAGCCATTCGCATGGAATGATCGAGCCCAAGTAGCATTTGAAGAAATCAAGGCCAAACTGAGCTCAGCACCATTCTTAGTTCATCCCCAATATGACAAGCCGTTCATTGTGCAATGTGATGCCTCGATGTATGGTGTAGGAGCCGTCCTAGCTCAGGTTGACGACAACGGATGTGAACGACCAATAGCGTATATGTCCAAGAAGTTAAATAAAGCCCAACGGAACTATACTGTCACTGAGCTGGAATGCTTAGCTGTAGTCTTGGGAATTAAGAAGTTTCGTATGTACATTGAGGGTCATATGTTCACTGTCGTCACAGATCATGCTAGTCTTCGATGGTTGATGAACCAGTCCGATCTAAGTGGTAGATTAGCGAGATGGGCGATTAGTCTTCAGGGTTACGGTTTCAATATCGAACATCGCAAGGGTAGTCAAAATGTAGTGGCAGATGCCTTATCCCGCTCATTTGAGTCAGACGAAGTAATGATTCTAAATTTTGAAGCGTTGCCAGAAATAGATCTTCACTCGGAAGCCTTTCATACGGGGGAGTATAGAATTCTGCGAGACAAGATGAGCGCAGCTAATTTACCCGACTATCGCGTGGTTGATGGGTACCTGTATCATAGGGTAGATTTTGGTAATGGCAGCGCTGATCAAGTTGACAATGATTGGAAGCTAGTGGTGCCTGAATCCCTGCGTAAAAGCGTGATCAGATCAGCGCATGATCAACCCTCCTCTGCGCATTGTGGAACGGCAAAGTGTCTAGAACGAATTCGACGGCACTTGTATTGGCCAGGGATGGTGGTAGATGTACGCAAGTACATTGGAGAGTGCGGAGTTTGTAAGACGACGAAGTATCCCACTCGATCTCTTAAACCTCCCATGGGTGCTCGAGTTACCAGCGAAAGACCATTTCAGCGTCTGTATCTCGACTTCATTGGCCCATTTCCTCGTACCAAGAAGGGTAATATTGGAATTTTGATCATTCTCGACCATTTTTCGAAATTCACATTTCTTAAGGCCGTTCGAAAATTCACGTCCAATGTGGTTATTGACTACTTGAGGGAGGATATATTTTCGTGTTTCGGAGTACCAGAGATCGTCGTGAGTGACAACGGCACTCAGTTCAAAAGCCGTAACTTTGAAGATTTCCTTTCGACTTATGGCGTTCAACATATGTGCACTGGTGCATATACACCACAGTCGAACGCAGCAGAGAGAGTAAATCGCTCGGTAAATGCCGCCTTGAGAGCTTATATTCGTTCAGATCAGCGGGAATGGGATACCTTTTTGAGCAGTATTAATAGTGCCCTTCGAAGCTCTATTCATCAGTTGGTTGGTAGCTCGCCATATTTTATAGTATTTGGTCAGCAAATGATTTCACATGGGAAAGATTACGACCTGTTGAGAAGACTCGAATTGCTGACCGAGGGCACCGCTAATCTCTTGAGGCCAGATGAAATCCAACGAATTCGTGCGGACATCGACAAGCATTTAAAAAAGGCGTATGACAAAAATCAGGGCACCTACAACCTACGGTCGAAGAGGCGGACATTCGAAGTTGGGCAAGAAGTGGTCAAAAGAAATTTTTCGTTGAGCAAAGCAGCAGATAACTTCAACGCAAAGCTAGCTCCAATTGGTACCAAATGCCGTGTCAAGAAAAAACTGGGCCAGTCAATTTATCTTTTAGAAGATATGAATGGCAAGGAGTTGGGAAAGTTCCACGCAAAGGATATCTGGTGAGGCTCACAAGCGTGCACCCTTTCTTTGTTTCTTTGTTCGATTTTATCTCAGGCCAGCACCCCGAGATAAAATCTGGTGGGGGGTGTTGTAAGGGTGCGAAAAGTCAGAATTGTGTGTTGCCGCAGACGTCCGCGGGTGTATGGGATTCGGCCACTTTTTACGGAGGCGACTGTGCTAATTGCATAGGTTGTACAACTGGGCATGTTGTCAGGGAGGCCATTGTAAATCTCTTATCGCAAGCCACCTGCATGCACATGCATGCTTACGTTCTGGTGAAAGCTTTCCAAGATCAAAGCTTGGGAATTTTCCTCTCCCACTCTATGCTCATGAGCTTTGCGCTCAACTTCTGCAAGTGAAGTTCTTGTCTCCACGTGCCAAGATCAAAGCTATCTCCAAGTTCAAAGCTCATGGGACTTGCACTCTGAGCTTGCATTTTATTCTTCTGCAAGCCACGGCCAAGTGTAGTATTGTTACAAGAACCTCACGAAATCTCATTTCGGCACACCACGTGTGGAAAATTTTCACCAGTTACATAACCTGGGAGAGGTTGGAAATCCGGATGGAAACTCAACGCTTTTAACCCAAGTAACTGATTCCCCACAACTGTGCGACTGCGCGTACACAGCGCCAAAACAACTTTTCTTGGATTGGAACATTAGTGACATTAGTGACATTAGTGACCCAGCAGTGCGTGTTGACCAGCGGTGCCGGTGGGCATTGATCACACAGGGAGTGTGTGAAGTTTGTGCCTGGATCAGTTGTGGGCAGCAGAGCACACGATTGCACGCACGCACGGGCTACAGCGCCGTCACCGGCCAACTCTTATCAGTTGCCCTTTGCACCTTCAACGTCATAGCGTGAGTAGTATGGGCCAGGGTAGTTGGTGGGTGCGCTATCTAAGATGTCTTTGTTTGGATCATAGCCCCTCTCTAGATCGCCAAAACCTGACAAGGTCAGAATCAGAGGACGGGAAGACGCAAGAGTGCTACGTGAGGCAGTGAGTCACATAACCTCGAACCTCCCGGGCCACGTGTCTCGGTCTCGGACCATACCCCTCGGTCACACTACTAAGAATACTACAGTGTGGTCGTCATCAGGATCTGAGTCAAGAGACGGCCAACACCAAGGGTCAGAATTGGCATTGGTAGACAAAACCTCGAAGCACGGGCCGTTTCTCGTGACACCCATCCCGTGGCGTTACCTCATCACCCGGACCTACAGCCAAGGCTACTACAGTCTTCGTGGCTACCCTTGTATCGACATGAGTTTGAATATTATTTAGATTAGATATGCTTTAGAACCATACTTATACCACTCTTGAACTCTCTTATAGTTTTGCGCTTGTTCTGTTGCATTATCCAAATTTAAATCTATCGCCTACAGTCATTTGAGTCATCAGGCCTGCTGACACCGATGGACTATTAATACAAAGAGGTCGTAAGTACGGCATAGCCGCCAAAATTCATGTGTAAGTGACGCAACAATAAGCTATAGCGCAAAACTGATAGAGCGAGATCGCCTTGTTGAAGCCTCGGAGACCGATCGTTATGCACACGGATTTTGTCAACCTATCCTGAATTGCAACCGGTTGATTTTGCGTAGCTTTATGATATTCAATTAAGTAATTCCGGTGCATGGCGATCGTGATGTGTGGCATATCTATGAATTATTCCTAGTTTGCTAAGTCAGTCAAGCTCATTATGTTATACAACTCTCATATTACCATTACATGTTTAAGCCATCGTTGTTAATTTTCTCCTAATGAATTGTCTAACATAGTCAATGCATTACCTACTCTCGTTAGCTCCTAAAATTTCGATATCTTCCCCTGAATTATAGTAATAGATTAACATGAACTAACTTCTTCTTCTTGGGGGAACCTCAAGTACTTCGCGCCGCAGCGATGTTTTGGGTAGGCTCGATTGAGTTCTACAGGTAGGGTGGGTACAGAAGGAGAACCCGAACACACCGGTTCTCCAACAGAATGGGGGTATATCACATCTCAGTCCGTTCCCGTATAGTCTGGTAGTTCCCATTTCTCTGTCTACGATTTTAATATTGTAACGCCGGTGTCTAGGCCGCGCTGAATCCACGCCAATCTCCCTGAGCTAGGCCGTCCAGCTAGTAGACAGAGGGTGCAGGCTGAAACGACTCCGACCGTGTCGGTTACAATCGTCTGGTGGACAGGTTCACTAAAGCATGCAACACGGCTTTTACGGTAGCATGCCCATTAAACAAACACAAGGGGAAAAAGAAACCCGCCTGGTGGTCAAAACATATAGATATCGTACGGAAAAGCTGCAGGACGCTCTTCAACAAGGACAAAAGCGCTAACGAGGAAGAACACTGGGCAGATTACAAAGTCGTGGCATACGCGGACGATGTGGCAATTATCTTCTCGGGAAAATACCCTCAAACACTCTGTGACCTAATGACCGCAAAGCTCGCAAGACTGTCAAGGTTCCGTCTCTAAACTCTCAAAGACGGAACTTGTGCTATTCACAAATAAATACAAGGTTCCGTCTCTAAACCCCCCCATACTAAATGGATACAGGCTCTCCTTCAGCGACAGTGCCAGTTACTTAGGGTTGGTAATGGACAAGAAGCTAAATTGGAACCTGAATATCAAAGACAGAGTGAAGAAGGCCACGATAGCCCTCTACACTTGCAAAAAAGCTATTGGCTTAAAATGGGGCATGAACACAAGCCGGCCTTATCAAAAAGGACGATCACCAGACAACTCGACAAAGTTCAACGAACAGCCGCCCTTTGCATCAGCGGAGCTCTTCGCACCACTCCAAATCATGCGCTTGATGCCATTCTACGCCTCCAAAGCCTTGCCCTTGCAGGAAAAGAAAGGGCAGAGATGGCAGCAATACGTCTGGGAGACCCCGACCAATGGGCACCTCAGCACACAGGTCACTCCTCGGTCGTTGACCTAGCATTTGTCAGTAGCGCTCTATTCGGTTCGTCCTGTTGGACCATCGACGACTCATTCAACGCAAGCGACCATGTTGCACCGTAGGAGTACGCCCTGACCGCCGACATGCTCCAGCTCAGCACTGTCCCTGGTATCGATACGAGACGCTAGACATGCGGACTTTTAGTTCCCATCTAGAGTCCGCTGAGATCCCCGAACCCGCAGACAGCACCGAAGCCGTGGTGGACAGAACGATGCAGATGCTTAGCCGCGCCTGCCATGCGAGCGTGACAAGAGTAAAAGGTACCAGAGGCACCATGACCCAGTTTACTTGTGGAACAAGGAGATCGCCGAGGCTAGAAGCGATTGCAACTATGCCAGACGCCGCTACCAACGCGCACGCGGATCGGAGGCGTTTCAGAACCGTCAGGTGGAATTTCTTGCCAGCAGGAGACGCTTCCAGAAGCTCATCAAGGACAGCAAGCGCAAATGCTTCCTTGACCTATGCGACACCGCGGAAAACGACCCGTGGGGCAACAGCAACAAGTTGGTTGCAAAACGTTTCAACGCCTCTTCCCGCTGCCACCCCATGGATCCAGTATCGTTGAAAGGGGTTGTCAGTCATCTCTTTCCCAGCATGACTGAGGATATCGGCGTGCCCCCACCTGTGCCATGCGGGCCTTCTCCAGCCGAGCCTAGAGCTGCCTACAAAGCGGAGTGTTTCTGAATCGCTGGAAAGTTCAGCGCCTGGTCCTGTTACCGAAGCCTTGTAAGCAACTCGAGGACCCTGCTGCATATACTACAGTACTGCCTTGTGGCAACGCTGGACGTCAAAAATGCCTTCAACACGGCTAGATGGGGTCGCATCCTGGAGGCCCTCGAGGCGCTCAACGCTCCGGAGTACCTGCTGAGGATATTAAGAAGCTACTTCAGGGATAGAATCCTGAGGTATGACACCAGCGAGGCGACAGAGGAGCACCAGGTATCTGGAGGCGTGCCACAAAGGTCGGTACTGGGACCTTTATTGTGGAACGTCATGTACGACGGCGTTTTTCGTCTGGCAATGCCCGACAATGTCCACCTTGTGGGCTTTGCCGACGATGTGGCGATAGTGGTAGTCGCCAAAGAGCTCAAGGCAGTCGAGGACAAATGTAACTTGGCCATCTCGAAAACCATTCAGTGGCTCTCCTTAGTAGGCCTGCAGATAGCACCACAAAAAACTGAGGCTGTGTTCGTAAGCAGCCGAAAAACATTGGAGACAGCCATCATCTCAGTGGCAAATACCCCGGTCAGGTCGAAGGGGGCCATCAAATATTTGGGCGTGATGCTGGACACCAGGCTGTGTTTCAAGGATCACTTGGAGTACGCTAGCACAAAGGCCGCCCTAACAAACCGGGCAATCTCGCGGATCATGGCCAACACGCGAGGGCCTTAGCAACTCAGGAGGCTCCTCTTAACCAGTGACACAAGAGCAACTTATATGCGGCTCCTATATGGCATCCAGGCTGCAGCTTCGACAGCTACACACGCAGGCTTAGAGCTATCCACCGCCTTGGAACGATCAGAGTCTATAGCGGCTTCAGAACCATCTCGGATGACGCATGCCTGGACCTGGCTGGTATAGCACCCATATCCGAACTGGCTGGGGAAAGCGCGGACATCTATAAGGGCACACACCAGGGAACTGCCCGCCCCCAAAAGTAGGCAGTGCGCCTTGCGGCCAAAACGCGCACAGTAGAGCACTGGCAAAGGCAATGGGATGCGTCTAGCAAAGGGCGGTGGAAACATCGCCTCATCCCGAGCATCTCAGCGTGGATAAACAGCGGCATAATCAGCTGACCTTCTACAGCACACAGCTCCTAAGTGGTCATGGCTGCTTCAGGGGGTACTTGCACCGATTCTGGCATGAGAGTTCCCGTTCTGCACTTTTTGTGGCGACAGAATTGTCGAGGATACCGAACACGTCCTGCTCCACTGCGGACGCTTCTCCGGGCCTCGAGCGGATCTGGAGAGGACCCTATGATGTCTTTCCGTGGACAGCCTCGTGACATCGACGCTGGCTAGCGGCGCTAACTGGGAATCGTTCAGCGCGTTTGCGGCGGCCGTCACGACCGACTTGCGCAAGGCTGAGCGCGAGCGCAGAGGATTAGTCTCTCTCTAATAGTCTCTGAGATATAGGCGCAAATGAAGACGGACAGACGGACGGACAGACAGACATGGCTATATCGACTAGGCTATTCATGCTGATCAAGAATATATATACTTTATGGGGTCGGAAACGCTTCCTTCTGTGCGTTACACACATCCGTTATCCCCACAAATCTAATATACCCCTATACTCTTCGAGTACCGGGTATAACGAGAGGGAACGTTGTGATGCAATGGCCGCGGCTCTACTTTATACCCGGTACTCAGTCAGCATATATGTACGTATTTATGTTTACATATGAGCTTACGATTTATTTAATTAATTATATGTTTGCAAAAGAGACGAATTAAATTTTGGCCAAAATTGAAAATTTCAAAAAATTAAGTCGAACCCTATGCTGTATTTTTATATTTTAGAAGTTATCAGTTTCCATTTTTATTTACATATGATTTTTACGTCGGCTGCTACATTTTTACATACACATGTATAGCTAAATACAAGCGACATGGAAGTGTGTGCGAGAGAGAGAGGGAATCGCTTGGCTGTCGTTGCGTAGCCACTGAAATTTATTCCTTCTGGCTATAGTAATGATCAGACCTGATCCAGATTCGGCAATCTGATAGATACGGATATTTTCCATAATTTTGCGTTTTTTGTTTTCTCTTATCTTAAAAATTGTGGATTCCACAGATTTTCGTCCTTTGTGGGGGCGGAAGGGGGCGTGTCAAAATTTTGAAACAAACTCGTGCTGGTTCGATATCACAGGAACTTGGATAGAAAGTTTGGTTGCTCTAGCTCTTATAGTCTCTGAGAACTAGGCGTCAAAAAATACGAATGGGCAAAGCAGATGGAGTCGCGTGTGAGAGAGAGCGAGAGGGAACGATAACTTTCGAAATGGTTTTCGTCCTTGCGGCTATTGTAGTATACCTACCCTGCCAGTAATACAAATCAAAGGGTATTACAGTAAATCTATACATTGTGACACTCTGTCATAAATATACAAATATCCAAAAGACCACTAGCGCATATGTCATACGATGACCCACTTACATATGTACATGCCGATCGTAGCGCGTGGGAATGCTGACTGCATATGTCATACGATCCACCACTTATGTACATACTGTTCGTTGAACTTTGCAGCTCAAGTGGTCAAGATATACACAACGTATGTATGCCTTCTGCATACATACGTATACACCAATGTACTTACACATAATTATAAGACATAGATATAAGTATTGCATGTAGCGGGTTAGCTGAACCCAGAACAAAGATATAATATTCAGTTCTAATAAAGTAACACAGAGGAGCAGACGTTCCAAAATAAAATCGTCCAAATATACCTCGATTACATGGCGACCGTGACAAGTTCACGAAGCTACAATGTTAAGTTTTAATATTTAATGAAAAAAAAGTGCTGTGATTCCACTGCAAAGCAACAGTTCTCCACCAGTCAAACCGACAAGAAGGAAAATGAGAGCTAAGAAAATGAGAGCGTAAGAAGCGTAAGCGCAGAAAGATGCGTGCAAGGTCCAAGTATGAATGGAACTTTTGACTTACAAGCTAATCTAAACCAACAAATCCAACAAATAACCAAACCAACCAATCTAAACCACACACATACACCCAAAACGCCCACAAAGCCTGTGCGATAACCAGCGCAGGCACTGCTTAACGCGCTTATGAGTGAAGACAACACAGATTCTGCTCCTATTGAGCAAAGGGAAGCACTTTCCCTTCAGGAGCACCTGAAGGTGTTTCCGAACGATGGACCACGCCCACTCACAATAGCTCAGTACCGGGCACGGCAGGAGAAAAAGCCGACGGAGCAAAAGAAGACAAAACGTGGAGGACAAGTAAGAAAGTTACTTCAACAAAAGCGACTGCAACAAGATTTGCTGGCGGCAGCGACGACACCAGAAGACCGGCAACGCTACATAGAGCGCATCAACGACCTGAAAGATGAATTAAAACTTCGCAGCCGAGCGAAGCCACGCAAGGGGGCCGCAAATATGCGTAAGCCTTAACTTGCCATAGACTTAATTTCTACCTGTGAATTGAAGCACGTCAGTGCAATTCACAAAACACTAAAATCTGCTAGGCTTTTAATACTAACATATGTGGTTGGAGAATTTTTTTTTATAAATATGAAATGTAATTTGAATTGTGAGCCAACCACATACACTAAATAACTAACTTTTCCACGTCTCTGGCGCTGGGTATTTATACTCAGCAGCGTTTAGAATATTTGTGTAATTGATAAATCTTGCAATAAGTTCATTGCAATGAAAATATCGCTCCAATTTCATTTTTTCTTTTTCTTCGATTTTCAAATAGAGGAATGAATAAAACCCTATTACATTCTAAAATCCCATATAAGATTAAATGAAAACTAAGATTTTGAAAATACAATTCAATTTTCTTTCATGAAACATTAAAAAAAAAAAAAAAACTGTTCTTTTCATTGAATATATACAGCCAAATTAAAACTACATAATGGGGTGGTTTAGTGAGTCCAGTGAGGCAAAAGATAACACTGCTAACGTTGTAAACAACGTCAAGATAATTGATCACACGGATGATATAAACGCATTGTGGCTCCTGTTATTAATTATCACGATAGTATTAGTTTTGCAATTTCTGCTTACACTCTATGTTAAGCATAACAAAATTATCAAGAAAAGATACATGAATAGGGCAAATAACCTAGATAACGTCTAAAAATGAATAAGTAGAAAATAGATCAAATTTACAAGGGTAGGATAATTCCATTAAAGAATGGAATGGAACGAAATCGCGAAACGTATAGACGCATTTCGTTACAAATTCGGTAAATCTTACAAATGCATTAATAAAGATGCAGTTATAAAAGCAGAGACTTTGAAATATCATATAGAAATTTTAGTAAGGGAATATAATAACGTTAACTACTACGCTTACCTTAGTAAGCCGTTTCGACAACAAATTCACGACTGAGCACAAAGGTAAGTGTTTAAGGGTAATAAAATCCCTAAACACAAGATTAATTGCTGTCACCAATAGGCGACACATTCAGATAACAGTGCCAGACAATATATATCAATTGGCGGAGTTTGATCCCAACCAATTAAACGAATTAGACGAATCAACTCAGTCAGGCGACGCCGAATCTGATAGTGACATCGAAACACTAGAAGAAAGCGAACCAATCGAAACAAAACTAGAAACGATAACAATCTCTGAAATGGCACAAACAGTTGTAGAATTTACCAAGCTAGCCACATCTCTATTACCAGAGTTCGATGGTAAGCCGGAAAATCTTCAAAGTTTCATAGATTCTCTGAATCTATTGGATACCTTGAAAGGCACACATGAGCTAACAGCCATAAGTCTTATAAAAACAAGACTCAAAGGCCATGCGAGAAATCTAATAAGTAATGAGCAGACAATTGCTGCAATCGTTACGCAACTGTCAACTGCAATAAAGGGCGAATCGGTAGAAGTTGTATCTGCCAAGATACGAAATCTGCAACAGGGAAACAAAACGGCAACCCAATACACCCAAGAGGTGGAAAAGCTGGCAAAGGCTCTTGAAGGAGCCTATATCAATGACGGCCTAACCCAATCACTTGCAAATAGATACAGCACTGCAACAGCTGTAAAAGCTATGACCCAAAATTGTTCGAATGATAAAGTAAAATCAACCATGCAGTCAGGCATATTTACAAATATGAATGATGCCATCTTAAAATTTGTCGATAGTTGCACGGAGGTAATGGGTCAAAGTAACTCTGTCCTATATTATCGACGAGGTGCAAATCACTATAATAGAGGAGGCCGAGGTTATGGTAATGGTAGAAATTACAACCACAACAGTTACAACAGAGGCGGTAATAACAATTATAACAATAATTACAATACCCGTGGAGGAAGACGAAACGAAAATAGTGGAAGAGGCCGAGGTAACTCCAACCAAGGTTACAATAATAGCAATGTGAGAGTGGTGCAAAACGCGTCGGAAAACTCTCCGGACCCTTTAGGAGACAATCAGTAAATGCAAAGGTTCATTCCATCAATTACAGTCTTAATATATTTGTCACTTTTTATAATCATTCAACTAAAAATAAACTCACATTCCTAATAGATACTGGTGCAGATATCTCACTTTTAAAAATAAACTCCGATTCTTTCAAAATTCAAGAAGACAAAATTATAAACATCCAGGGCATAGGCAAGGGTGTAATAAAATCTCAAGGAACAACTTCAATAGAACTTCAATCAACAAAATATATTTTTCCACATGAATTTCATTTAGTAGACTCCGATTTTTCAATACCGTGTGATGGAATAATAGGAATTGATTTTATTAAAAAATTCAATTGCCAATTAGACTTCAAACCAAGTAAAGACTGGTTTATAATTAGACCTCAAAACTTAAATTATCCTATTTATGTTCCAATAACATATAACGCTGGCAACAATACAGTTCTTCTGCCAGCCAGATCCCAAGTAGTCCGAAAAATAGACATTAATTCAGTAAACGATTATATATTTGTTCCAAATCAAGAAATACATAATGGAATCTATGTTGCCAATACAATAGCAGCATCCAAACATGTATACATTCGCCTTCTAAATACAACTAATTTCGACCAACTGGTCAAAGTAAACAAAATCGAATATGAAAATTTAACAGATTACGATATTCTTAACACTAATCCAGAAAATAGAAGCAAACAAGTACTTTCAAAATTGACTAAAAATTTTCCAGAACAATTCAGAAATCAATTAACAGAATTATGCACCAAGTATAGTGACGTGTTCGGACTGGAAACCGAACCAATAGCGACAAATAATTTTTATAAACAAACATTAAGACTTAAAGATGAGGAGCCCATTTATATCAAAAACTACAGAAGCCCGCATAGCCAAGTTAATGAAATCCAGAAACAAGTAGGGAAATTAATACACGACAAAATCGTAGAACCGTCTGTATCCGAGTATAACAGCCCACTCCTGTTAGTTCCGAAAAAATCATTACCAAATTCGGAAGAAAAGAAATGGCGATTAGTAATTGACTATCGCCAAATCAACAAAAAGTTACTTTCTGATAAATTCCCGCTCCCCAGAATTGACGACATTCTAGACCAACTGGGCAGAGCTAAATACTTTTCATGCCTTGACTTAATGTCAGGTTTTCACCAAATTGAACTTGAAGAAAATTCAAGAAATATAACATCTTTTTCAACAAGCAATGGTTCATATCGCTTCACGCGATTACCATTTGGTCTTAAAATAGCACCCAATTCATTTCAGAGAATGATGACAATAGCATTCTCGGGTTTAGAACCCTCTCAGGCATTCCTTTATATGGATGATTTAATGGTGATAGGATGTTCCGAAAAACACATGATTAAAAACTTAACTGATGTTTTTAATGTATGTAGAAAATATAACCTAAAGTTGCATCCAGAAAAATGCTCATTTTTCATGCATGAAGTGACATTCTTAGGTCATAAGTGCACTGACAAAGGAGTATTGCCAGATGACAAGAAATTCGACGTCATTAAAAATTATCCTGTCCCTCATGACGCGGACAGCGCGAGACGATTTGTAGCATTCTGCAATTATTATCGTCGATTTATAAAGAACTTCGCCGATTATTCACGGCACATAACTAGATTATGTAAAAAGAATGTTCCTTTTGAATGGTCAATTGAATGCCAAAACGCATTCCAATACCTTAAAGAAAAGCTTATGCACCCCACGTTATTACAATATCCTGATTTTCGCAAAGAATTTTGCATTATAACAGATGCTAGTAAACAAGCTTGCGGAGCGGTTCTAACTCAGAACCGTGACGGAATTCAACTCCCAGTAGCTTATGCATCTCGTTCATTTACAAAAGGGGAAAGCAATAAGAGCACAACAGAACAGGAGTTAGCGGCAATTCATTGGGCAATTACCCATTTCAGACCATACATTTATGGCAAACACTTTGTTGTTAAAACGGATCACAGACCACTAACATATCTTTTTTCTATGACCAATCCCAGTTCGAAATTAACTCGCATGCGGCTAGAGCTTGAAGAATACGACTCCACAGTAGAATACCTAAAGGGAAAAGATAATTTTGTAGCAGACGCACTTTCACGAATAACTATAAAAGAACTCAAAGACATTCAACATAAAGTCCTGAAAGTCACTACCAGGCGACAAAGTAGACAAAACAAAGCCTGTACAGCAGAAAAATATGAACTATTGCCAAGGCAAAGTCATAATGTACCCAAGCCCAATGTACACGAAGTCATTACAAATGATGAAGTACGAAAAGTAGTGACCTTGCGCATAACAGAATCTAAATGTTTATTTAAACATGGAAATAAAGTTATCGCAAGAATGGAAGTTAGCGATTTATATACCAATGGAATTCTCGACCTAGGTCAGTTCTTCCAAAGGCTCGAAAAAGAGGCCGGTATATTACAAATCAGCCAACTCAAAGTGGCACCGAGCGAAAAGATCTTTGAATCAGTTTCAAAAGATTCTTTTAAAAATATGGGCAATAAAATATTAAAATCTTTAAGAGTAGCGCTACTCCAGCCGGTGACCCAAATAACAGATGAAAAAGAGGTACAACAAATATTGTCTACATACCATGACGATCCAATTCAAGGAGGCCACAGTGGCATTACAAGAACGCTAGCAAAAATAAAAAGACACTACTACTGGAAAAATATGACACGTCATATAAAAGAGTACGTACGTAGATGTCAAAAATGCCAAATATCTAAAACAAAGATACACACGAAAACTCCTTTGACTCTCACAGAAACACCTGTGAATGCTTTCGATATAGTGATAGTAGATACAGTTGGTCCGCTGCCTAAATCAGAAAATGGAAATGAATATATAGTCACATTAATTTGTGACCTTACAAAATATTTAGTAGCCATTCCAATAAAAAGCAAAAGCGCAAATTGTGTCGCAAAGGCTATATTCGAAAATTTCATACTCAAGTTCGGTCCAATGAAGACGTTCATTTCGGACATGGGAACAGAGTATAAAAACCAGATTTTAACTGATTTATGCAAGTATATGAAGATCGAGAATCTCACCTCTACTGCATATCATCACCAAACATTAGGGACAATAGAACGAAGCCATCGAACATTTAATGAATACATTCGTTCATACATCTCTGCAGACAAAACTGATTGGGATGTCTGGATTCAATATTTCACTTATTGCTTCAACACGACACCATCAGCAACGCATGAATATTGTCCATACGAACTAGTATTTGGCAGACTACCAAAACAGTTCATAGATTTAAATAAAACTAATTACATAGATCCTATCTACAATCTAGATGACTACTCTAAGGAAATAAAGTTTAGATTAGAAATATTATACAAAAGAGCTAGAATTATGTTAGAAAAAGCCAAGGCTTATAGAAAATTAGCATACGATGAAAAAACAAAAAATTTTGAATTAAAAATAGGAGATAAAGTACTTATAAGAAACGAAGCAGGTCACAAATTGGACCCAGTATATTTAGGACCATATATAGAAGAAAAAATAGAAAATAATGATAACATTTACATTAAAGATAGTAAGAATAAGAAGCAAAAGGTACACAAAGATAGGTTAAAAATATATATTCAATGAAACGTTTCATGAAAAAAAAAAACATTGGTCTGATCAACCAAATAAAAAAAAAAAAATTTTTAATGAAATATATATTGAAAAAAAAAAAAATGGGAATAAAATAAAAAAAAAAATATTTAAATTCTTCTGGAAAAGTCGAATGAAAATTTAAAGTGTAATGGAGTTAAAGTGTTAAAGTAAATCAAATATATTAAAATACAAAAAAAAATTTTTGTTTATCAATGAACACAAATATTAAAAAAAAAAGAGATAGAACACATTCTTTAATACACTTATTATACATTTTTTATATACTTATAAAATAAGACACAAAAAAAAAAAAAAAACTTATTACTATTAATTTCAATATTTTTATACCGACTTTAACACTCTTCAAATGACTACATATGTATATTACGTCATTTCTTTAAAAAGGGAGGTGTAGTATACCTACCCTGCCAGTAATACAAATCAAAGGGTATTACAGTAAATCTATACATTGTGACACTCTGTCATAAATATACAAATATCCAAAAGACCACTAGCGCATATGTCATACGATCACCCACTTACATATGTACATGCCGATCGTAGCGCGTGGGAATGCTGAGTGCATATGTCATACGATCCACCACTTATGTACATACTGTTCGTTGAACTTTGCAGCTCAAGTGGTCAAGATATATACAACGTATGTATGCCTTCTGCATACATACGTATACACCAATGTACTTACACATAATTATAAGACATAGATATAAGTATTGCATGTAGCGGGTTAGCTGAACCCAGAACAAAGATATAATATTCAGTTCTAATAAAGTAACACAGAGGAGCAGACGTTCCAAAATAAAATCGTCCAAATATACCTCGATTACACTATATTAATAATCAGATCTGAACCAGATTCAATACTCTGATAGAAATGGCCATTCTCTATGATTCTGCGTTTAAAGTTTTATCGTATCTTTAAAATTGTGTATGCCACAGACTTTCGCCTTTTCTGCGGGCGGAAGGGGGCGGGGCGAAATTTTGAAATACACTTGGAGTAGTGTGATCACACAGGAGACTGAATGCAAAATTTGGTTGCTCTAACTTTAATAGTCTCTGAGATATAGGCGCTAATTGCTGATTCATGCTGATCAAGAATATATATTCTTTATGGGGTCGGAAACGCTTCCTTCTAGGCGTTACACACAACCGTTATCACCACAAATCTAATATACCCATATACTCTTCGAGTACCGGGTATAAAAAAAAAATATTTTAAACAGCAGTACCGTCCCCATTAAAACGGACTACTGTGTCCCAAGGGAATACACAGACACCCGTTTCGATGTAATCATCCCTCACAGAGACGAGTGGAGTGAAAACCCCCAGGCCCAGAAGGGGCCTTAAAAATCTTCACAGATGTCAAAGCTGAACAACAGGGTCGGAGGAGGACTATACTCCGAACAGCTAAACATTAGGCACTCCTTTAGGCTCCCTGATCTCTGCAGCGTCTTCCAAGCGGAGGTCATTGAAGTCAAGGAAGCACTGAACAGCCTTCAGGAAACTACCGCCATGGTAACCCGCATAAATATTTAAAGTGATAGCCAAGCTGCAGTCAAATCGCTTAATGCGATTTCTGCAAAGTCGGCTACCGTTGCAGATTTCCGCACATCTCTTCACAAGATGGCTCAGCAATTCGTTATCAGCCTTGTATAAGTCCCGGGCCACCGGGACATCGAAGGCAACCACATTGCAGACGAGCTGGCCAGACTTGGCACTACAATCCCCCTTCTCAAAGACAAGGAGGATACTCGTATGCCGATGGCCACATGTAGGCTCATAATAAAGATGTAATATAAGCGACTAATAGACAACAAGTGGCAATCAGTACCACGTTGTCGAATAACTCGGCAAACATGGCCAACCATAGATAGGAAGCGCACCTCTGAGCTATGCAAGCTCGGCAGACGGGACACTGGCTAATAGGTACCCCCGCTAATAGACTGGGCGCCCCATACAACGATTTTTGCCGAGGCTGTAGAGACGAGGAAGAGGAGGAAACGGTGGAACACTTGTTCTGCTCATGCCCAGCTCTCAGCAGAAGAAAGCTGCAGCACTTGGGCTCGCCCTTCATAGCTGACATTTCAGGAATGTCCACCATATGTCCCAGAAAGATAGCTAACTTTATAATAGCTGAAGGCTGGGATAACTGTTGACATTTAGGTCTCACGATGCGGAAATAGGGGAATTTCCCTGCGGCACTACAACGGGCCGAAAACGGCCTAGGTGTGCTGGGCTCCCAGTGAGCCTGGCAGCCGCTATCACCAACCTAACCTAAGTCTGTGAAAAACCTCTGCCAAATTCACGAAATTTTTTTCCTGGATAGACCCTGATTTATCATGAATTTGTCTGTCTGTCCCTCCGTCCGTCTGTCCGTCTTCATGAGGTCTTAGATCTCAAAAACTAAACGTGGGCTCCCAGTGAGCCTGGCAGCCGCTATCACCAACCTAACCTAAGTCTGTGAAAAACCTCTGCCAAATTCACGAAATTTTTTTCCTGGATAGACCCTGATTTATCATGAATTTGTCTGTCTGTCCCTCCGTCCGTCTGTCCGTCTTCATGAGGTCTTAGATCTCAAAAACTAAACGTGGGGGAACGTTCTGAGCAGCGGCAAAAGCCGCGGATCTACCTTATACCTGGTACTCAGCCAGTATATACATACATTTATGAGCTTACGATTTATGATGATATCATATGATTTATGTTCGCAAAAGGGACAAATTAAATTTTCGACAAAAAAATATTTAAAATAAAAAAATTAAGTAAAGCCATTTTTGGAATTTGTATACATGTTTAATTTTTGTTTACATATGCTATGATCCTCCGATACCGAGCTTTAAGGTGGCCGAAAGCGTTTTCCACCACACGTCTGACTTTGGACAAGTTATAATTGAAAGCCTTATGTTCTGTAAAAGGATACGGTTTCATGACATTTTTGCCAAATTGAAAAGGAGTGTCTTTCTTTTTCAGATTGTTCAACAGTCCAACGACTAAGTATCATAAATATTTGGGTATTCATATTAATAAAATTAAATAAATCAAATTTATAAACACAAGCACGTGCCAGCAGCCGAAACTCAATAAATCAATAACTCAGCTTTTGCACAGTGTAAACGCAAGTTCTAAGTTATTGAGTTACCTATCGATAAATGAGGTAACTCACTGTAGTGTAAATTTGCTATAACACATGCATTTCCTAGGGCGGAACCACCCCTGGTTCCACTATCGATTTCCTTTCGATTTCCAGTGGGCTAGTTGCTCAGGATCTATTTCTGACCAAGTTGCCAGTAGAGAGCTAGCAACTAATTCCCTTATTGTAGCATGTAACGAAGAGAATCTTCGGGCTATGAAGCAGATGGACGGTTAGCTGTGCAAAGGAGTACGCGCTTGCTTTGACGGCTGGTCTCTGGTCGGACATGGGTATGGGTTCTTCAACAATAATACCTTTCAGCTACTTGCTTTGCTCCTAAAATTACAATTTTATTAAATTTCGCGTACCATTTTAGGGAAAGGGATTCAGAAGGTAGGAAAGGAAAGGTGGGGGCAAGATACCCTGTAAATTAAAGTAAGAAAGAAAAGAAAGTATAGAGGGAGAAAAGAAAGTGGTCTACCGACGCCACCGGACATCTCTGATGACACTGAGTTGTGTCATGCCCGCCCTACCAAGATCCTGCCAAGCCCAGAGAGATTACGGCAAGATCCCTGAAACGTCCTACGTCAGCCATCCTATTTCACTCCTGCGCGGCATGGTTCCCCCAAATAAAGGGTCTTCTAGCACATATTCATTTTAACAATCTATTTTATTACTACAGTTCAATTCGCCTAACTCTCCTGCAACCAAAATTAAATCAACAAAAACAAAAGAAAACTCAGGATAGGACAACATATATATGGAGGGATATTATAAAGAGGGATTAATTTTAGCATATAATAATATTTATAGTTATTTAGTTATATAGAAGGATATATAATGATATAAATAAATGTAGCTACGCGTAATTACTTATCAAGTTATAAAGCGATATATGAAAAAATATTTTTCCTTAGACAGAAATATATTAGTTAGCCAACTTTCATTAATTATTAAATTTCGTATGCAGAAGGCAAATCAGCTGTGAAAGCTTTAATAGCCGGAGGTCAGCGGCCGGCGAACGGCTCTGGCAGAAAAGCTCCAGTAGAACTTTTCTCCACTATCGCGGAGTTAACACGGGCGGGCGAAAAATAATAAGAAAACGTACATACGTATTTATGTATACATAAAAGCTTACGATTTATTTAATTAATTATATGTTCACAAAAGAGACGAATTAAATTTTGGCCAAAATGGAAAATTTCAAAAAATTAAGTCGAACCTTGTATTTTTATATTTTAGAAGTTATGTATCTGTTTCCATTTTTATTTACATATGATTTTTACGTCGGCTGCTACATTTTTACATACACATGTAAAACTACATACAAGAGACATGGAAGTGTGTGCGAGAGAGAGAGGGAAACGCTTGGCTGTCGTTTGGTAGCCACTGAAATTTAATTTGTTCCTTCTGGCTATAATAATAATTCGATATGATCCAGATTCATCAATCTAATAGATACGGATATTTTCCATAATTCTGCGTTTTTCGTTTCCTCTTATCTTAAAAATTGTGGATTCCACAGATTTTCGTCCTTTGTGGGGGCGGAAGGGGGCGTGGCAAAGTTTTGAAATAAACTCGTGCTGGTTTGATATCACAGGAGTTTGGTTGCTATAGCTCTTATAGTCTCTGAGAACTAGGCGTCAAAAAATACGAATGGGCAAATCAGACAGGGTCGCGTGTGAGAGAGAGCGAGAGGGAACGATGACTTTTGAAATGGTTTCCTTCATTGTGGCTATATTAATAATCCCATCTGATCCAGATTCAACACTCTGATAGGAATGGTCATTCTCTATGATTCTGCGTTTTTAGTTTTCTCGTATCTTCAAAATTGTGTATGCCACAGACTTTCGTCCTTTGTGGGGGCGGAAAGAGGCGGGGAAAAATTTTGAAACATACTTTGAGTAGTGTGATAACACAGAAGCCTGAATACAAAATTTCGTTGCTCTAGCTTTTATAGTCTCTGAGATATAGGCACAAATGAAGACGGACAGACGGACGGACAGACAGACATGGCTATATCGACTCGGCTATTGATGCTGATCAAGAATATATATACTTTATGGGGTCGGAAACGCTTCCTTCTGTGCGTTACACACAACCGTTATCCGCACAAATCTAATATACCCCTATACTCTTCGAGTACCGGGTATAATAAGCTCACTTACACATTCCTTTTTGCTTTTGTTTTGCATTACGTTCCCGCGGCGAAAGATCTTTCGTAGCTGGGCGTCTCGGAGCGTGTGATTAGCTGAAAGCCCAAAAACAAATACATGCAGCTAGCGCTGCATGTCACAATCTCTTTGACGTGACACCGCCGATCGGAAGCTTTATCGCTCCAACTTCATGAGCTTCACTTCTGAATTGACCATATAATTTTTTTCTTTTACATTAATTTAGCATGACTTCGATTTTTTTTTTTTTTTTTTAAATAAGGGGGCATTAACAAAAAAAAAAATGGCCAAGATCATGGGAGAGAGCCGTCAAGGGGAATCTATGAATGCGTTCTCCTCTCTCTACGTTCCTCGCCACGACATTGGCGCACACGGACAAGAGCTCATGCCTCCAAGGGACACAGAAAACTGATTCTTTTGACACCTATACACTTAATACATTTGAATTTAGCACATAAATAAATAGGGCGGTGTTGGAGCACTTGACAACCACACAGTGTATTCTTTTTGAGCCGGTACCACAAAGGGGTTACAGGGGGGTTATGTTCGCACGTGGTACGAACATTTTTTTTTTCACGGGAGAAAATTGGGTTGACATCGCCACTGTTATCCCTGGGTGGGCTCCCTCGACCGGGTTTTCTCTAAACTGTTAACGGCCGGCACGACAATTTTCGCCGCATTAAGCCCGATGGTGACACTGCCCGATGGTCAGCTGCTATCGCCTTGCGCGACCCAGGTTCAATGCTCGACTCTGCGATCAGCTGGTTGTTGGTGGGGCTTAAAGCTCTGTATGCAGCTTTAGGCGTTTGCTGCACTCGAACCAATTTAAAATGCGACTCCAAATTAGGTGCCAATTCTAAATTTTGGAAAATTGCAAAAAAAAAAGGTCATGAAGATTTCTTTTCCTCACTAATGCTGGGCAAAAATCGTCGGTTCCAAGGTGTGGGTGCTATCGCGTTGACACTTTATCACACTAAAAAAATTGTTCTCTTGGATTTTTTCTTAATCCCACAACCGCACTGTTCGAAGGCCACGAGGAGAAAGAAAGATTCGGTCCAGCATACCAGTTAACCAAAAACCTTGGTTCTCCGGATCTTCCTTTGCCCAATCCTTCGCCATTCACCCCGAGCGGTTGGCTAAAGAGCAGGGAGATTTTCGTTCGCCCCCCACCCATTCTTGACTCCGCCCCTAGAGGTCGCTACTACATAAAGGTATGTACCATGTATGACACAATTGGTATTGCCTAATTTCAGGCACGGAGGAAATTCTTCCTCACCTCTTTCCGACAAGAGGCCACTACATTATCGAACCCCTTTCGGTTACCTGTGAACTAGTTCCTCAGGAGCTAGTTCGGACCTAGTTACCAGTAGAAAACCGGCAACTAGTTCCCTTATCGCCTTATTGCCCCTCCCGCCTTTACCCAGGTCAAGATATACGCCTGCACCGCAGCCGCTAGCCAAGAGTGGGAGGTACTACTCCCTTTGTTCCACGTATCCATGCCCCCCACCAGCTACGTGTGCGCCACACACCGCTCGCACCTAGGGGGTACGCAATACCCACGTCACTCACCACACGCCCCTCGCCGACGCCTCGATCGCGACGGGTTCTTAGCCCCCCGCACTGCCCACCACACCATGAGTGCCCCACGCACCATTTACACCATGGGGCCAGTTCAAAAACGTTCCGCCACGGGATTCGGGGCGAATCCTGCTCCACGCACGCGTCCGGTTGCGTTCGGACTGCTTCTGGAAGCAGACGTGTTTTTTCAAGCATTCCGCTTTGCCGTCGTTTTCCAAAAGTAGAGCGTAATTTTCCCGAATGAAAACTAACCAAAAATTGCCGCGAGAGTGCGAGAGTTCTGTTCGTGTAATCGAAACTGATTTTGGTGGACAAACAGTGCAGATATTGGCAAATTTAGTTGAATTTGCTGAAACAAATTTTTTGTACTGATTTTTGGCTTCGAGTTCGAATTCGAACTGGAATTTTCTGGAAGTTTCTAGAACTTTCTGTCGGTTACGTGTCTCTGATAGACTTGTCGGCTAGATTTTCGAACGATTTCTGTCTTTGCTTGCATTCGGTTCGAGTCTCCGTTAGTGCTATTAGTGTCGAGGAACGCCGTGGAGCTAGCCACCATGGAGGTGGAGACTGAGGCTGACGTCAGCGACTCTAGCCTGGCTAGTGTTGGGGGCAAACTCGACGTTGAGGGTACTTAACCGTAGGCGAAACCGGACCTCTGGGACCAAGAAAAGCGCAAAGAAGATCGGTCTCGGGCTGGGGCTGAGCGGGTCGATCCCAGCGGAGAGATCGCCGCCACCGTCGCTAAAATTCGTGGAGCCCATCGCGTCAACCTCTGCTGACACCGCTGCCACCGCCGCAGCTATCGCCGCTGCCACCTCCGTCCACACTGCGACCACATGCCCTGCGACTGGTATTGTCGCGGCAGGATACTCGGCCATCATCGCGGAAATGTCTTCAGTAAGGATGGCTGTGAGCGAGACAGTTTTAAGGAGTCAGATGCCAACCGAGGCCTCCATGGCTATACTCGCCGCTGCCAACAGGTACGACGAGTTGGTCAACCAGTGCGGCTGGTGAAAAAGTGAGCCTGGAGGAGAAGGCCCACCACTGCGTATGCGGCAGAATTTCCAGGCTTGCCCGCACCGAGCACCATCGCTGCCCCACCGATCGCCAAGCCTCGCGACACCTGGTCAGCTCTCATACAGAGCTAGGACCCGGAGGAGACTGGGAAGCAGCTTGTGGAGCGGGTGAAGAAGACCGTTGTGCAGAAACTCGGAGTACGAGTGCACGAAGTTCGCGAGCGGAGGAGCGGTTATTCGCACCCCCTCAGTCAGCGAGCTGAAAAAGGTTGTGGCCAGCAAAAAGTTCTCCGAAGCAGGCCTCGAAGTGAGGAAGAGCCCGGATTCCAAGTCTCAGGTTGTGGTTTACGACGTGGACACGTCCAGGACACCTGAGGAGCTTATGGAGGAGCTCTACTACAAAAACCTGGAAGAGGTATATATAAGAAGTCGGTTCACCTGGGCGGTGAACGGTCAACGTGACCCTGGAGGTCGATGCGAAGGCCCAAGAGCCGCTGCGAGAATGTGTCTACATTAAGTGGTTTCGATGCCCCTGCCGTTCCCTGGTGCGAACGTACGCCTGTCACAGCTGTGCAGACTTCGACCATAAGGTGTCGCCTTCAGGCGAACGTGTGCCACCGGTGCGCACAGAACGGCCACAATGTTGCGCGATGCCCCAATCCGGTGGACTGCCGCTTTAGGGGATAACCGTCAGCACACTCCATGCTGTCAGAGGTTTGCCCGATTTACGCGGCGGTATTGGCGAGGGTGCAAGCTAGACATTAATGTCATCCAGGCAAATCCGAGCGGCCGTGATGGAACTCGGAGCCATCATTCGCAGCTCCGGCCGTCTCTTCGCACTGGTCCAGGAGCCATACGTCGATGGAGCAGGGCGGATTACTGGCCTTCCTTATGGAATGCGAGTATTCTAGGACCACCGCGGGATAGCTGCCATCATCGTCGACAACCCGGAAGCCATCTGCACGCCAATGCCCCAACAATAGTCAACACCAGTTAAGTGGGTGATTTTAATGGATTTTAGGATTTTAATGGATCTGGCACCAACTTCCATCCCGACCTTCTCCAAAATGTGGCAATTAATATGCTTCATCGGAAAAGGTTGGGAGGACCCGCTGAAGTGGCTCCTCACCATCCTCGGAAAGGTTAAGCATATTCGCGTCGCAGCGTTTCTGACAGCTGCGGGTCTACTTCCAGGCGTAGCGGCGTCGGTACTAGTGTTCAGGGGCCAACGATCTCGGACAATTCTTCGATCCGCCACTCTAAACTCACACTCAACGGTTCACCTTTCTTAACACACCACTGACTACCCTTGTATCCTTTTTTCCGTGTCTGACTCACTCGGCGCTCCGGTATCGAATTTATCTTGGACGCAGGGCTTTCTCTTATAACTTTTCACACGCGGTCTCTTCCCGTAGTATTTTTCGACTTCGTCCCGGCGTTCGATCACTCCCGTTCACTCGCACATACGCAAAAAAGACCCGCTGCAGGTGCCAGCCTCCTTATATAGGCCGAACCTAACGGGACCTCCACTGCCGGTGTTTTTCCATCGGCCTCTCTGACCGCTCCCACCATCTTCTTAACGGGATCTGGTCGATGACCCGCCTGCATGCCCATTGCACTATGGGGAATTTGACCACTTTTTCTGGCCAAAATCCATTATTCAAAAGTAGTTAAAATTCAAAATTTTTAACGGATATATATCGGAATAACATTGGTCTTCAATGTTACGTAATCAAAATTTTAACAGAGCGAACCACTGTTAAGTTAACAGCTTCCAAAGTCAGATGTTTTCTGTTAAGCAACATGTTTTTTTGCACAGAGTAATTTTTATCAAAGTTTGAAGGCAAAAAAAATGATTAATTGACCAATTTTATTGCGGTTTTCACAATGGATACAAATCTAAGAGGTTTTTAATATATTTTTTTGATTTTAAACTGTACAAAGCCTCCTTATATTTCGTGTAATTTTGAATAGTTTGACTGGTATTATTTTGTGACAAAAATTAGTATTTAAAGAGGCCTACAAAAAGAGTGCAACCTTGTGCAACCCTACGATTTTATACATATAGTAGAGAATTTAATTTCCTTTCAAACGCATATAATATTAATTTGCACTTTTTTGCACTTTTTCTGAAATTTGATTTTTTAGGACGTAACCTAAAGGCAAAGCACGCGGGGTGGCGTGTGAGAGAGAGCGAGAGGTAACGATGCCTTTAATATGGTTTTCTTCATTGTGGCTATATTATTGATCCGATCTGATTCAGTTTTGACGTACTGATAAAAAAAAGTCATCCTCTATTTTTCTGCGTTTTTGGTTTTTTCGTATCTTTAAAATTGTGCAAGCCACAGATTTTCGTCCTTTGCGTGGGCGGAAAGGGGCGGGGCGAAATTTTGATATACACTTGGTGTAGTGTGATAACACTGGAGACTGGATACAAAATTTGGTTCATCTAGCTTTTATGGTCTCTGAGATCTAGGCGCTCATAAAGACGATATTCTCGATTAGCGGGTATAGAAAAGAGCTACCACGCCCATTTTTTCAAAATATCTTCCTCTTACTATTATTAACTCATATCAAAAAACCGAACTTAAAAATATTGCTTCGTTTGGAAGTTATTAATTTTGGCCACAAAAAGTGGTCAAATTCCCCATAGTGCATTGCTGGTCCGATCTCGCGATTCCCTGCTTCTAGTGAGAGCTGTCTCCTCTCGCCGTTCGTGCTCTCTCTTCCGCTGTCGGCTTATCCGCCCCTCTCTGTTGCGGGAGCCCGCGGCGAATTGGCGGCCTCCGGATATCCGTGGCTGCCGACCCGTCATCCCTATCCAGTCCGTCAGCCTTATCTGGCCTCGTCCACTTGGAAGTATTTGGTCGATATATTTGGCACTATGCGCGACACGTCCCATCCTACTGCGGCCGAGCTACTGGCATTCCTTTTGGCCATTCTGTTGGCTGGACATCCATTGGACACCACAGCCACCAAGTTCTGGGCACGAATTGCGGCCAGCACTTTCTGGACTCCCTCGTTGATCACAATACTGCCCAATACTTGCGTATTAGGTAACTTGAAGGGGGAAAAATATTATTATATTATTTCTCAAAATTAATTTTGCATTTTTTATTACTTACCGCGTGCCGTCCAGTCACAAAATCGTTGATGAAATCATTGCTGCCAATTTAGCTTTTCTCCTGTAAAATCAGGCTTTTTTCACAGCCCAATTGCGGGAAAATTTTGTGAATCCGCAATTTTGGCTTTTTATACCCGGTACTCGAAGAGTATAGGGGTATATTTCATTTGTGGTGATACGGATGTGTGTAACGTCCAGAAGGAAGCGTTTCCGACCCCATAAAGTATATATATTCTTAATCAGCATCAATAGCCGAGTCGATTTAGCCATGTCTGTCTGTCCGTCCGTCTGTTTGTCTGTCCGTCCGCCCACATAAAAGACGAAAGTCTGTAGCATACACAATTTTGAAAAAACGAGAAAACAAAATATGCAGAAACATAGAATATAATCATTTCTATCATCATATATGTATCTATCTATATTTATATAGCCACAATGAAGAAAACCATTTCAAAAGTCATCGTTCCCTCTCGCTCTCTCTCATCTGCTTTGCCCATTCGTATTTTTTGACGCCTAATTCTCAGAGACTATAAGAGCTAGAGCAACCAAACTCTTTATCCAAACTTCTGTGATATCAAACTAGCAAGAGTTTATTTAAAAATCTGTGGAATCCACAATTTTTAAGTTACAAGAAAACGAAACGCACAATCATGGGAAATGACTGTGTCTACCAGATTGCCGAATCTGGATCAGGTCGGACCATTATTATAGCCAGAAGGAACAAATTAAATTTCAGTGGCAACGCAACCCCTGACAAGCGATTACTCATTCCCTCTCTCTTTCTCGCACACACTTCCACGAACCGTATATATGTATGTAAAGACGAATATGTAGATGTCAAATGTAGAGAAGATACATGTAGATAACATATGTGAACCAAGATGGAAACAGAAAAACATTAAATATATGTATAAAAATTTGCAGAATGGTTCGACTTAATTTTTTTGAAATTTTTTGGCAATAATAATTTTTGTTTGCCTACATATTCTGACTGAGTACCGGGTATAAAGTAGAGCCGCGGCCTTTGCCGGATTCTGGATTTGCAACGGTACTTTCTAAAAATAGCATTGAAATCACGAACACGTGTTCATTTTCGTATAGCTGCAGCATTTAGTAAGATTTTTACTCGTCAAATTCCCGATTCAAAGTGGTCAGACGTCAGCTTAAGCGTTCCAAATTAAATTCTTAAGCATGAATTTTGAAGTTGAATTTATTAACTTTAAATTCTAATATAAATAATTACCCAACTGATCAAATTGTTCTTGTGAAATTTATTTATTCGATTTAATCTTTTTCATGTGTTTTGTGAACGTTGTTTTCATCAAGTCTTCTAAAAGAACAAAACGACGAAGAATTTCTGAGTTATCCAAAACCGATGAATCTATGACTTCTGCCCTACGTCCCTGCAACTCATCTCATCCAGTGATAATACGTACTTTTATTAATAGTAAAAAGTCGTATAATTTATTACCAAGCTACGAAAAACTTCTGGCAATCAAAGCATCAAGCTATCCTGAGAACATCAGTGTCAGTGAATCGCAAGCTGAAGTTGAGTTACAGAGCTTGGTAGATCATACGGCGTCACGAATAGTACAACTTCAAACAGATGTTCTTGACTCCATTGGCGATTACAACTTTATTTAAATTGGAAAATGGGGCTTTGATGGCAGATCTGGACAATCCGAAAACAAGCAAAAAAGCGACAAATAATGTTGTCGATGAGAGTATATTTGTAACTTCATATGTCCCACTGCAATTATTAACTGAAGATGAAGATCCCAAAAAGCGTTAATTAATTTGGAAGAATCCCCGACCGTCGTCTGTACGTTACTGTAGACCAATAAGGTTTCAATTTAAAAAAGAAACAACGCAATTGGCCCTTAGCGAAGAAGAGTATTTTAAGGAAAAAATCAGAGATCTAAAACACGACACTTGTACAGTATCTGACATAATGATTCATGTTGAACATCAATTGCAGTTAACAATGGTTGACGGGAAAATTTGCAGTGCTCTAAGCCAAACCTCTTCTTGTAAGTGTTACATATGTGAAGCAAATGCTTGAAAAAAAAGGTTCACGAAGCACGTTATGAGTTTGGCTTATCATCATTGCACTGATATATTCTGTTTTTTGAATATTTTTTTCACGTTTCCTGTACTCTAGAAGACAAAACTGCTCTTCTAAATAGGAAACAACAAATACAAGCAGACTTTCGTAGAAAAATGGGATTGATAGTCGACAAAGCAAAATTTGGAGGATGTTGAGCTACTGAGCTTCTTCAGCAGCGTATTTTTACGACATTTAATTAAAACACAAATTAGTTTGATTTCAATGTATAGGTATGTATATTCGTATATGTTCGATTTTGTGTTTAGTTATGCGAGAGATGCGAAAGTTAACGATACGACGATTGCTCACGAAGACGATCAAATTTTGAGTGCCCTCTGCTTTGCTGATGAGCCTCCCTCACAGCTCTTGTCGGACGACGAACTTAGGGAAAAGGCGATGTAGCGATTGAGAGCGTAGGGAAGCACTAGCAACGATGCATTGAGAGTGTTATATAGTAAAGAGAGTAACTATGCTTCGCTTTGTGCTGCCATGGGCAGGCGCTTAGCCGAACAGAGGAAGTGGAACATCCAACGACGGTAATTCAGCAAGGACATTTTTTAACAATTCCAAATTGGCTGCTGAAATTACAGGACTGAATGACTTGACACGGCAAAACAATTAATTAAATTATACCCATGGTACTATATGCCACCATCTGTCCACAAAATTTTGGTACATGGTCCTGAAATAATTAGTTATGCACTTGTTTCCATAGGAGAATTGTCTGAAGAAGCCGCAGAAGCAAAAAATAAAGACATTAAACAATTTAGAGATCAACACATAAATTCATGTGTTAAAACTAATACTGATTTGTTGAATAGATTACTTCTAAGCGCAGACCCTTTCATCACTGGTCAAAGAAAGTTGCCTTGCACAAAAAGGATGTAATGTAATTTAAACAGTACATTCCAATTGTTATAAGATGAGTAAATATAATCTTTTTTTAATACATCTTCTATTTTATTTATGTATTTTATTTTTAATAGCTAATTCACATGATTGGTCATATGGCGACTGTATGATGTTATGTTATAGAGTTTTATAAACTTTGTTATCAATTTAAGAGGGCGCTAGGGGGCGTGGCAAAAATTTGAAACAAACCTCATTTGCGTGGACCATATACGGACTTTCATTCTAAATTTCACAATGATATCTCCACTAGAAGTATTTTTGGCTGCTTGTTCTATACAAGGCCGACCACTGTGCTTTGACGACTTAAATGGGTATTTTTTTCTCAAAGAGACAATGTAGTGGTCAAGAGTTTTGCTTGTTTTCTTTGGCCTTCCGCGAGTTTCCTGACCAGGTTTCCTTTTCAAAGCATTTTTTACAAAATTGTGAGATCTATTCATTGATTTGGCAATAGCCCGAAGAGATTTGCCTTCTTTTTTCAGGCTAAGAACCAAACGGGCTACAATCAGTGTTTCGGCCCATTCCTGTAAAAAAAAATTATTATTTGTATATATTTTGGCTGAACCTTAATGAAATGTAACTTTATTAACCGAAAAGGACAAGAATATCTAAACTTTTGACTATACTTTAATGAGTTTTCGGCACTGTATCTATTATTTTGATCACTCGAAATGTATGGTCAGCTCGCCATTCCGATAAAAGCTCTGTTATCCGGGGGTTCCCCGGATTCATATTTTTGTCACAGAGTTGCCACACATTGACAAAAAGAAAGTACTAAACAAATTTTATTTTCTACACTTAAACTACGATAAAACGGATTATTATTGAAAAGTGAAACTGGTGTACCTATTAATATGATCAGGTGTGTATGTATATTTAAAAGATTTAATTCTAAGCGGGGAATATGGATGTGACTTAATTATTTAAAAGTTTTTAAATTAAGTCATATCAAGTCGACTCAAAGATCAGATTTATTTTTGACTCCATTACAGGTGTGGCCTCTTTGTGGTGGTCCTTGGGTACCACCTTCTTCAAACTGGAGCCAATTTGAGCGGCGAATTTAAATAAATATTTACATATGTGTCAGGGACAAGTGTACAGGGGGCTTTTCTTCTTCTTCCATCGTTTCTAACCTCGAGCGCAGTGAGAAGCGGCGGTGTGTCTCTCGTTCCCAGTTCATGGGCAAACTGAACTACATACTCTCCTTTGTACCAGTCTCTCTTCACTCCAGCACGCAGTATTGCCTTATCGAATTACTCTCCTTCATTAATTTCCTTTTTGTCTTCTTTTATCTCTCTCTCTCTCTTTCTCTCTCTGAGACAGCAACACCACCGCGTCACAATCGGCTAAGACGACCATCTCTCTCGCTCTCAAACCTCGCTGTCAACAGAAATACGAATGGAGAAATAACGAACGGAAATAACTGTTCATTGTTATTATTATTCTTTTTTATTGCCATACATTACATTTCTGTTTACATCTCTTTTCATACCTTTACATATCCGTCATATTGCATGAGAGATCTGGACCGGTGGCTGTTTTCGACACCAGTAGGGTCGCCTTTTTTTTTGCGGTCGCGGTGGTACGAGCACCGCCTAGAATGCGGTTGCGTTGTTTACCGCACAAGAAACGAATAAATGCATGAAGCGACAAGAAAATAAGCGACGACTGAGCTAACACTGCCACGGGACACAGTGGATGAGACGGAGCGTCAAGCACTAACCACCCTCTAGTACCAGGAAACTAGTTCGGCAACGGTGCTACATTTCTCACGTACCTGGTTCCAGCTCGTTTCACCGACAATGTATTTCAGCGGAGAATTTAGTTTGAGTTTCGGGCAAAACTCGAGTTTCGTTTACATGGGGAAGCATAGGGGACCTAGAGGTGGCAAAAAAGTTGAGTTTTGGTTGCGTTTAGTTTTCGATTTTTCGAATATTTCAACCCTAATCTGCCTATCTTGTAATTATCACCCCTAGAAAAACAACAAAAAACATATGTCAAAATGGAAGAAAAGGGTAAACAAACAAATATTTATAAAAATTACTTAATATCCAATTTTATTACTAGAAACTAGATTCGTTTGGTCCCCTGAGGCCTTGGAGGTGCTATTAGAGTTATGGCACGAGAATAACGACGGGTTCTGCGGCGTACGCAAAAATTCAAATATTTATAAGGAACTAGCTTAAAAAAAGAAAAAGATTTCGGTCCCTCGCATGCCGAAATTAAAAATAAAATAGAGAACATGCGAGAAAAGTATACGTAAGTACCATCTGTATACTTAATTATAATTGCATTTATTTTTTATGATAACTTTTTAGATCTCTGGTTAAGGTGGGACCTTCGGGGGGCAGCCCTTCGACTTGGGTTCACTTCGAGAAGGTCTCGCATATATTACATTCCGCAAAAGACCTGGAGGTAGGCATAAAATATGTGGACAGCACAGGTGATGTACTGTAACGAACCGTTTTTCTTGGTCGCTTGCGGCAGCTGGGCTCGCTCAGCTGCCAACGACAATTAATAAGACGGGTTTTTTGGTATAACAGTGGTTTATTCTAGTATTGAGCTTTTCTTAGGGCAATGTTAAGGACTGGGGCTTATTATGCTTGGCTATTCCTTGGGAATCCGTCAGTCGCGTGGCTATATCCAGGCGTAGCGGCGTCGGTACTATCGCTCAGGGGCCAATGATCTCGGCCACTGCTTTGATCCGCCACTCTGAACTCGCACTCAACGGTTCGCCCTTTGCGTGTTACACCACTGACTGCCCTCGAACCCCGTTCTCCGTACTTGACTCACTCGGTGCTCCAGTATCGGACTTGTTCCTGTCGCTTGGTTTTCCTCTGTCACTTTCCTCTATCACGTTCCTGGGTCACTTTAACTCGCGGATTCGATCCAGTTACTTGTTCGATTTCGTCTTTGTGTTCGACCACTCCCATTCACTCGCACGTACGCAAAAGAGACCCGCTGTAGCCGCCGGCCTCCTTATATAGGCCGAACCTAACGAGACCACCGCCGCTAGTGGTTTTCCATCGGGCTCTCTGATCGTTCCCACCATCTTCTTAACGGGATCAGGTCGGTGACCCGTCTGCATGCCCATATTTGGGCCTGCGCCGGGCCGCTGCTGATCCGATCCCGCGGTTCCCTGCTTCCAGTGAGAGCCGCCCCTTCTCGCCGTTATTGCTCTCTCCCCCTTCGGTGGCTTATCCGCCCCTCTCAGGGTGAGAGCCCGCGGCGAATTGGCGGCCTCCGGTTGTCCGTGGCGGTCGAACCGTCATCCTCATCCGGCCCGTCAGCCTTATCCCGTCCGTCAGCCTTATCGTTCTTGTGAGGCACACGGTTCCTCAGACTCCCCTCTTTCTTCCAGAAGCGGAAAACTTCCTTTTCCGCGGAACTCCAGTCGGCCCTCCTCCGCCCGATTTGAATTTAAACAAGTTGGCGCGCGAGTTACCAGCTCAGCACCTACCCTCACCCTTCCCCCTCCGAAACCTCTACGAGCTGGCTACAATGTAGAGACAAACAACATCGACTCACACCAACAACTCACATCCATTCCAATTGCAGCAGCGGACCCAAACCCCAACGTCAGCAGATTCTCGGCCACTCAGATGTTGGGAGTCAGCACTATTGTAAAACCATATCTACCCAAAGTTAAAATAAAGAATCAGAATGCTTTCATATTGAAAACCAATCGGACGTGTATGAATTGAACCAAAATATGGGCTATTAACATTCTTCAACGGGTAAAACCTACATGTGAAACACAACTTCAGGAGATCCCCATACTTAATCATAACTCGAGCGCCCTTTGCGATCGTTCGCTCACTGACGCCATCTAGCGCCGCCCTCTGCGATCGTTCGCTCACTGGCGTTCTCTAGCGCCTCCCCGGGCCCGAGGTCGCCAGACAATGCCGGTCTGCGGCCCAGAGGTGCTCTCCGACCCTCCCGATCCCGCCGGTCGTCTCGTGAACGGGCACCCTGTCTCGTGCCTGCCCAGCTCGGATCAACCTCAGGCTATTGTATTCATTTAATTTCTTCCGGGCTCCCTTAATCTGGTATCGCTGGCCTCCTCGGTCTCGCGTCGCTCTTCCCACCCCAGGTAAGTGCGCGGCCTTTTGGTGTGCTGGACTTTTATTTTTATACCCGGTACTCGAAGAGTATAGGGGTATATTAGATTTGTGCGGATAACGGTTGTGTGTAACGCACAGAAGGAAGCGTTTCCGACCCCATAAAGTATATATATTCTTGATCAGCATCAATAGCCGAGTCGATATAGCCATGTCTGTCTGTCCGTCCGTCTGTCCGTCTGGCCGTCTGTCCGTCTTCATTTGTGCCTATATCTCAGAGACTATAAAAGCTAAAGCAACGAAATTTTGTATTCAGGCTTCTGTGTTATCACACTACTCAAAGTATGTTTCAAAATTTCGCCCCGCCTCCTTCCGCCCCCACAAAGGACGAAAGTCTGTGGCATACACAATTTTGAAGATACGAGAAAACGCAGAATCATAGAGAATGACCATTTCTATTAGAGTGTTGAATCTGGATCAGATGGGATTATTAATGTAGCCACAATGAAGGAAACCATTTCAAAAGTCATCGTTCCCTCTCGCTCTCTCTCACACGCGACCCTATCTGCTTTCCCCATTCGAATTTTTTGTCGCCTAGTTGTCAGAGACTATAAGAGCTAGAGCAACCAAACTTTCTATCCAAGTTCCTGTGATATCGAACCAGCACGAGTTTGTTTCAAAATTTTGACACGCCCCCTTCCGCCCCCACAAAGGACGAAAATCTGTGGAATCCACAATTTTTAAGATAAGAGAAAACAAAAAACGCAAAATTATGGAAAATATCCGTATCTATCAGATTGCCGAATCTGGATCATATCGGATCATTATTATAGCCAGAAGGAACAAATTAAATTTCAGTGGCTACCAAACGGCAACCAAGCGATTCCCTCTCTCTCTCGCACACACTTCCATGTCTCTTGTATGTAGTTTTACATGTATATGTAAAAATGTAGCAGCCGACGTAAAAATCATATGTAAATAAAAATGGAAACAGATACATAACTTCTAAAATATAAAAATACAGCATAGGGTTCGACTTAATTTTTTGAAATTTTCCATTTTGGCCAAAATTTAATTCGTCTCTTTTGTGAACATATAATTAATTAAATAAATCGTAAGCTCATATGTATACATAAATACGTATGTACATGCTGACTGAGTACCGGGTATAAAGTAGAGCCGCGGCCATTGCCGCGGCTCACAACGTTCTCTCTCGTTTTTATGTGTGTCCGTTTCAAAACTGAATCTTTCTTGTAGATTCATTAGGTTGCCGAACCGAACCCTTCCCCTTCCTTATCCCTTCCTTTAGTACGCGTTTTTCCTTATTTATTTTAAAACAGTGAGCATAATAACCGGCGGTTTTTTCCCACTAACTCACCCCAGCCGACCAGAGAAAAGCCGGAAGCAAGCGCGTACCCCGCCGAGTTGTACGAACACCTCCTCACAGGTTATATGTTACACAAGCGGACACAGAAAGCGGTTCGTTACACATCTTCCCCACGCCATCAAGGCAATCAATGGGGGAGTGCAGTTCAAAATCGCACTACATAATTTGACTTTGTGATAGTAGAGAGGGGTTGAACGAAGAGTAAGAGTAAAATTCTTAGAAACTAAATTAAAACTAAACTAAATATTATATTATTAAAATGTTAGTATATAAGTTCGATTGTATGTAATTTAAATGTCAAAAGTTAATGTTACACTTGTTGTGACTAGCGCCCTAACTTATAAGTATAAAATGCTTGTCGCGCTAGGATGAAATAAATAAATAAATATCACTTTCTTATTTACACCCCTATATATATACATTTAAATTTTTATATTATATTTTTCAGGGACCGTAAATAATGATTATTTTCTTTTTTTGTAATAAATAAATCATCCACTTCTAATGGACGTAGAAAGAAGTGAAGTACCAAAATCTTTAGCTTTGTAAGAAGTCTGCATTTTAGCTATGATTTTAAAAATTCTGATTTTTACGATTTTCCTCACGGATAATGATTAATTTTGACTAAATTTATAATAATCATAAATAATTATTATTTTTGATAAAAAAAAAAATCCTCAAAAATAATGATTATCAATGATTTTTATTTTTTTCGCTTAAAATAAAACTCAACATTAGCTTACGGCTTCCGTGTACCACTTTTCGCCGATGTGATTACATACTCCTGATCTATGATTTAATGCCTTTCATATGATACATCACATGTCCTTCAAGGACGACTTTCAAGGATTTAACTATTTTCTACTAAATTTTATTTATGCCTCTATAGTCTGTTGTATATCTTTTTAAAACAAATCTAAAGGATCAAATTTGTGTTTTGGTTTGCCACGCCCCATTTTGCTCCTGTGAAAATGAGAAAAAATTGAATATTAAACAAAATTTTATTTTATTTTTAATTGTTATTCAATTTAACAAAAAGTAATTTGGAAAGGGACTCGCTTGAGAGATTGCACCTCTGATCCGTTAACAGCAATTTGAGTGCTGAAAATGATCTTTCAACGCTCACTTGTGTTGGAGGTGCAGAGTGTACCACCTTGGCAAGTTGATAGAGATGGGGGTATTGAAATTGGTTTTCTTTCCAATATTCCATTATATTTTTGTCCAGACTGACTCGTTTTGGACTATAATTTCCAATTTCAGCATAACCCTTCTTCAGGTTCTCCAAATGCACATCATCGTCAGCTTCTTCATCAGAAGCAACATCAATATTATTTAAAAACTCGTTTAAAAGCGAGCAGGTGTTCGAGTTCTGAGAACACAATTCACTTGGTGCTTCTGATGATGTTGCTTCCGTCGGACTGACGCAACTTCTAGCTATTGGATTCATCTGAAATGTGAATATATAGTTTATTCATATTCAAAAAAGCTGTTAAATATAGATACTTACAATATTTTTCAAATTGAGAATTTTTTTAAAGAGCTCCTTAAGCTGAGCTCTGGCCATCAACACGTTTATTGGCTTTTGCGACAGAACTCTCCTAGTGCGGGGGTCCAGCATTAACAGCATTATTTGCCAACAAACTGTCCTCCCTATTTTCGATGCATTGGCTTAGGTCTTGGCTGTGCACAGTTTTTGTTGAGGCGATTGTGAGCTTAAGCTCGAGCCATAGCTTATAAAAATCGCCCATAAATAGTTGAGAGCTCTGTAATTTCTCAGTTGCTATGAACGCCGGCTCCAAAGTCTTTGTGAAATTAATGAAATCAGTGGATTCCAAGCTTTGCATGAAATCTTTCACCGCGAGCTGAATTGTGTGGGCAGCAAATTTGATGGAACTAATAGTATTTATTTTTAAATTTCTTGATAGCTCTTCATCATTAATTTCTTCTTCGGCTACATTGTCGCTGTCATCACCATCAGAAAGTTCGCTATTCATTAAATCGACTGCTTTCACCATGTTTCTGCCGTTATCCGTAGTGATGGTGTTTATTTGCTCTTTGCGTAAATTGAACTCATTTAATAGTGACTTAATTTCACTACACAGATTTTGCGATGTGTGCGATGTCTTTATTTCAATAAGACCCAACCTCTTTATAATAATTTTATCGAAGTTAACGTATTGCACATTAACGCCGAGAATGCCACGATTGCACCTTGTTGCAGTGCCAATTTTTATCAATTTACTCGGGTTTTGAGAGCGGCCGTTATATCCGATTTAATGGAATTGAAAGTTTCATCGACGTAGCCCATTATGTTCCTCAATGTTATAGGTGGAATATCTACGCCGCTAAAAATTTGAGCACTTATCTTTTTAAAGCCTTTTGAGTCCAGAACAGCTAGAAGAAGTTTGTCCACGGTCACCAAGTCGATACAGGCATTTTTGGCTTCCTTTTTGCCCATTGTTACTGAAAATTTCATTTTTTTTCTCCTCAACTTCACCGTTTTCACTTTCATCTACTTCAGCCTCATATTCATTTTTATATTTCGCTTCTAAATGCCGCCTTAAATTGCACACATTGAGAGACATTTCTTTCCACGTCGAATGTGAAAAAATTGCGCGGAGTAAGATTTCGCTTGCGACCCATTTTGAAACGCGACAGGAATGATCTTATAATGTAAGTATTAATGCAATTCTACTCTCGACTTAAGATAAGCATTTTAAAAATAGATAACAATAATGACTGTGCAGAGTCAAGCGTCGCCAAAATAATAAGCGCACTAACGGGACTTATTATACCGTGTACTTAAATAGTCTGTTGTATGTGTTCCGACTAAGTATAAAGAAAATAAATGTTGAGGAAAATGTTCAAGTGCAAAAATCATATCCTAAGATTTCATCATTTGGACCGAGTACCTTAAATTGACAATGTTATTATTGTTAATTAATAAGTACAGGGTATTTCACAGTCGTGTAATCTTCTGTAGGATTTCCTACTTACCTTAGAGGCTTATTTATTTGATCATTTGTTTATTATTGCAACTTTTAAAGCAATTATTAATTTTTAAAGAAGCAAAGCTCTATGGGTAAAAATGTTGTTAAGAAATGTGTTCGGGGCAGATCCCCACCGAATAGCGGCTGCCCAAATAGCAGCTATTTATTGGCCTTCAACCGCATATTTCCATTGCTACATATTCATACATACAAATGTATATGTATATGTACATATTCTGTTAATTCTTGCACTTGCTTGCCCTGCTAAACAGTCTCTCGAATCTTGCTCTTCTCGTCGTTATCTATGCTCGGCGTTATCTATGTTTGCCCTATAACAGCCCGTAATATCCAATATTACTATTATGATATCCAAAATAATAAATACTACATATGTATGTACTACACCAGACTGACTTGACTAAAACAGACTATAGAGGCATAAATAAAATTTAGTAGAAAATAGTTAAATCCTTGAAAGTCGTCCTTGAAGGACATGTGATGTATCATATGAAAGGCATTAAATCATAGATCAGGAGTATGTAAACACATCGGCGAAAAGTGGTACATGGAAGCCGTAAGCTAATGTTGAGTTTTATTTTAAGCGAAAAAAATAAAAATCATTGATAATCAATATTTTTGAGGATTTTTTTTTTATCAAAAATAATAATTATTTATGATTATTATAAATTTGGCTGGCGAACCCTCTAGCTGAACCCTCCACGAGGGTGCTGGCTGGGCAATGGGCACTGCATTATCCCGGACAAGGGTAATGCATTGTCGCTTGCTCCGTCCGAGGCAATGTAGTGTCTAGCTAAGACAATCGCCCAGCGTCTTCTCGAGTTGGGGGAGCGGGGTCAGGGCCATGGTTAGAGGGGCCTGGTGGGTAGGCCTAAAACGCTAGCGGGTTGCCCCCCCGATAAATATCAGCTGTATGGACCTTCGGGCCTACTATGGAGCGGAAAGAAGAGGAAACAAGGGTTGGGATGTCAACCCAAACGTCGGTGGGAAGCGTGGCTGCTACCACCGGCGGGCACGGGGAGGAGCAATCCTCTCTGCGTGCCACACCTCGGACGTGACGGGAGCAGGTCACGTCAGTTGCAATACTACTGCCACAACCCCCCGCTGTAGGATAAGCCGCGCAGGTGCCGTTGTTGAGGCAGACTCGGACCTGGAGAGCGTGCTATCCATCAGCAGAACAGAAGAGGATAGCCTTCTTCGCTCGCCTGAACCAGGCACCAGCTCCCTGCGCAGGGAAGGGATGAAGCGTTCGAGGGAGGGAATGAAGGCCAAAGCCCAATACAAGGCGGCCCTCAAGATAGTAGGCAGGCTCCAAGGCAAGGCGGATATCTGCCAGGAGGAGAAATCTAAGCTAGCTTGGGCCGAGCTGAAGGTAGAGGAGGGCCGTAAATACTACTCGCAGGTGCCACAGATGAAGGCATCGACGAGTCAACACGCCAACAAGATGGAGGAGGAGTTGCTGGCTACCAAAAGGCAGCGTTCGACCGACAGTGCCGTCACTCCGGCGAGCAAGCGGCAACGCGGTCCTAAGAGAGCGGAACCCACACCTAAACAGGCAAAACAGGGGTCAAGCGAAAGGATCAGCGATGTGTCCAAGAGACACCTGATCGTAGCGCTCATGGACAGACGTGATGAGAATGGGAGGATGACAGCGGCGCAGTGGAAAATGGTCCACGCGCGGCTGGTAGACTCGCTGTTTACACGGATGGAAGAGAACCCAACAGCTCCCATGCCCACCTTTGATGGTGCTGGGTGGCTGAATGCGGTCAAAATCCTGAAATGTAAGGATGACCCGACGCTGAAGTGGCTGACGAAAACGGTCTGCCAACTGGAAGCGATGTGGGAGGGGGCCAAGCTGGAGGTGGTGGACAGGGAGCTAATCCCGTCCATATTAAAGGCGAAGGTGCTCTTCCCCATCGCAATCGAAGGGGACCGCGCGCTGAAGCTCCTTCAGCGACAAAACCCAGAGATACCGACAGCTGACTGGAATTTTTATTGCATGCTGGTAGCCCACTACCCAACGAGGGGGGCCAGCATGTGATCCTCCAGATAAACAAAGCAGCGGAGGATCAACTATACCCAACATACGGGAAAATGGCGTGGGGCATGGCTAGTGTCTACCTGCGCCTCAAAAAGCGTCAGCCCGGCGATAAAGACGCCCACACCCTGCAGGCAGGCGAAGTGGAGAAGGACCTCGGTCTGGATACCATGGTAGAGGCCGCCCAGGGTCTGGCGCTAAACGACACGCTGGAAGAAGAGGACGGTGACCTGACCATCGTAGTCAACCCGTCGTATACAGGTGAGCCAGCTGCTCATGAAACTGAGTGTGCTGCAGCTCAACTTGCATAAGAGCAAGACAGAATCAGCGGAGCTCCCCATTGCCATGGAGCAAGGGCCCGCTGACATAGCTTTGGTCCAGGAGCCCTGGATTGCATCAGGCAATTCGGTGGCCGGACTAAAGCTCTCAAATTACAACTCTTTCTACAAAACACCGGTAAGCAGGAACATAACCATCGTACTTGTACGAAAGGGAATCTACGCTTACCTTATGTCTAATTACAGCTCAGATGACCTTACAGTGGTGATGCTTGAAAGCGAGGAGAAGCGCCTCTTGGTAGCTTCCTGCTACATGGCACACGACAGGTCCGCACCGCCAGAAGAACTAAGGAGACTGGTGGAAGAAGCCGACTCCAAAGACTACCAACTGATCGTTGGCACGGACGCTAATGCCCATTATAGTGTGTGGGGAAGCCCTGACATCAACGACCGAGGTGAGTCACTCCTAGACTTTATATTAACAAACAACATAAATGTAGCAAACGTGGGAGAGGAATTCATTTACGTGGGTCCCACCTAGTCAAACGTACTAGATCTAACTCTCGTAACGGGAAAGAGTACCTAAATTTCTGGATGGAGGGTCCTCGAACGACCTTCCTTCTCAGACCACAGGTACATTCAATTCAAGTGCGAATTTGAATACACTCCGAAGGTGAAAGTCTATAGAAACCCCCGGATCATAAACTGGGAGAAGTTAAGAAAGACAATTACTTCGAAACTCGCGAGCCCGGGCTCAATGAAATCCGCGGAGGATATAGAGAAATCCCTAGAGACCCTATCTACGGAACTACTAGAGGCATACCACACAGCATGCTCACCCTCCAGAACAAGAAAGAAGTCCAAACCACCCTGGACAAGACGTTATTAAGAGAGTACAAGAAGGAAATACGTAGGGCACAGCGCAGCTCATGGAGAAACTTCTGCTTCAGTATTGAGAAAGTACCTGAAACGGCTAGACTGAGGAAGCTGCTGTCAAAGCAACCCACAGTACAAAGTCAACTCAAATTGGACAACGGATAGTGGTCGGAGGGCAGCAAAGAAGCCCTAACGGCACAGATGGAGGTTCACTTCCCAGGATGCACCGAGGTCACCGATGCTGAAACGCATCAGGACCTAGCAACTGAGGAACAAATACCCCCAACAGACCTAATAACCCCAAAGAAAATCCAATGGGCCATAGATTCCTTCACGGGCATAAAGGCACCTGGACTCGACGGTGTATTCCCAGTCATGCTGCAAGTGACCAAAGAGGTGATCACCCCATGGCTTCTCGCAATATACGCAGCATGCCTAAGGACAGGCTATATCCCGATCCAATGGAGAACCTCTAGAGTTATCTTCCTCCCAAAAGCAGGAAAGTGCAGCCATGTGAGTTCCAAGGACTACAGACCGATAAGCCTAACCTCTTTCTTACTGAAAACATTAGAAAAACTGCTGGATCTACACATCAGAACTGAAGTAACGGGACTGATGTCAACCAACCAGCATGCCTACACCAAGGGGAAATCGGTGGAAACAGCACTACACTCGCTAGTAGCTACCGTCGAGAATGCCCTCAACACTAAGAAATATGCACTTGGAGTATTCGTAGATATATGCGGAGCATTTAATAATGTCGCTACAGAAGCCATAATGGATTGCCTAGAAGCAACCAACACCCCCCCGTCAATCAACCTCTGGATAAAAAACCTTCTAAGTTGTAGACGGGTGCAATCAGAGTGAGGCACCGCCTCCATGGTCAGAAGTGCACACAGGGGCACACCCCAGGGTGGAGTCCTGTCACCTCTCCTTTGGAACCTGGTTGTCGACAACCTCATCAAGATATTCGAAAGGAAGGCGCCAAAAATAACAGCCTATGCGGACGACATAAGCATACTTATCACGGGTGTCTGTCCATCGACTCTCAGCTCCATAATGGGACGAACACTCAGGGAGATATGTGAGTGGGCAGATGGAGTAGGACTCAGTATCAACGCGGATAAGACGGACCTCATCCTCTTCACTAAGAGATACAAGGTTCCAGCATGGATCCCCCCGAAAGTCAAACAAACAAGGCTAACCCCTAAAGCACAGGTCAAATACCTCGGCATAGTACTGGACAGCAAGCTGGCATGGAGACCCAATGTAGTAGAGCGGGTGAAAAAGGCCACCACTGCACTTTATGCATCCAAGAAGATGCTTAGTAGCACATGGGGCCTGTCATCCGCTCTGATGCATTGGATCTACATCTCGGTGGTGCGACCAACTCTGCTGTATGGAGTCCTAGTGTGGTGGCAAGCTACTGAAAAGAAGACGTATCACAAGCTGATGGAACGAACCCAGCGGCAGGCTCTGCTCTGTGTAACAGGCGCGCTGAGGTCAACGCCAACCAAAGCACTCGAAACTATACTCGGAATCGACCCTCTCGACATCTACGCTAGGCTGACTGCAGGAAAGGCAGCACAGCGCTTGATTGCGCCGGGAACATGTCTCCCCAAAGATTCGGGCATAGTTCAATTGGAATGGACATGATCAGTTCAACCGACTACATGATCCCCCAAACGTGCCCTGAAGTAAAAACAAACCTCTTCATGAGACCTGAAGACTGGAAAGTAGGACGGGACCAGACGCAACACCTCAACATATACACTGACGGCTCCAAGATGAATGAAGGAGTAGGAGCTGGCCTATACTGTACGAACCCTGAAATAAGGGCGTCGTATAAGCTACCCGACCGATGCAGCATATGCCAGGTGGAAGTTTTCGCCATCAAGAAGGCAGCAGAGGTCTCTCAGCTCACAGAGCGACCACACAATACAGTCAACATATTCGTTGACAGCCAAGCGGCAATAAAATCCATGAAGTCGTCTGCGGTCAGTTCCAGAAGTGTCCTGGCAAGCAGGGAGGCACTAGACTTACTAAGCACGACTAAGTCAGTGCAGATGTATTGGGTTCCCACTCACCAGGGCATTGAAGGAAACAAAGCGGCGGACGTTCTGGCTAAGGAAGGCGTCGGGCTAGTTAACGAGAGGACCGAAAGCGTGCCGGTCTCCCTAAGGAAGCTACAAAGTGACCTGGAGAAGCAGGCCAAAATGAGGACAGACAGCAGGTGGAAGAACACCACCACCTGCAGAACTTCGAAAATCATGTGCAAGGAACGCAATGATAAACTCAGCCACAACCTGCTGCACCTTCCACGGAAGGATTGCAGACTGCTAGTGGGCATACTAACAGGCCACTGTTAGCCACAAACCAGGCTGAACATCACCAACAGCGACATCTGCAGAAAATGCAATGAACCCGGGGCTGTCGAAACCCTGGAACATCTACTCTGCCGGTGTCAAGCTCTCTCAAGGGCAAGGAGAAGATACCTGGGCGCACCGATGCTGGTATCCCTGGAGGATGCCTCCAAGCAGTCGCCAGGGAAACTGCTTGCCTTTGCCAGAAACACCTCGATTCTGGGGGACTTCGGAACCTCAGAAACACCCTCGTAAGGTTCATACAAAGATCCGGATGACTAAGGGCCATTCTGGCCTATGATAGGCCCCGTAGAGGGCCGTCCGGTACAACCTAACCTAACCTATTATAAATTTAATCAAAATGAATCATTATCCGTGAGGAAAATCGTAAAAATCATTATATAATCATTATGATTTTTAAAATATATATAAAAATATTTTTCATTTATACATATATACTTTGTCCTAATCTTCTTTATAGATATAATTATTTTTTCTCCCTTTGATCTGTAGTTAATACTCAACCTTTTCTATAATTACTTTTATTTACCACCTTGTTAGTTTTTTTTATAATTATTTAGGAGAATGTCTAGTCTTAAGAAATGGATAAATATAACTTGAAGTGTTGAAGCATGAATATGGAAGGATAGAGTAATAGTTTGGTGACATGGTGACACAAAGAAGGGTAGGGTGGGAGTGTAAGGGATTTCCAACACACACCAACTACTGGAAATCATGTTAGGGTGGGTGCAGAATCGCGTGGGTGGACTCCCATCTCAAGACCCCACGCCTGCAATCTTTTGGAATCAGCCGACAAGAGCCCGTGGTATAGTTTTGTACCCCATCAATTCGATTGTGCCTTCTGTTTTGTGTGTTTGCGTGATTCATAGGCGTGTTGTTGTTTTCGGAGTTAGCTCCCGTAAACTCTAGGGGAATCTAATAAAATTGTATGTAGTAAGGAGGCAAGACGCGGTCCAATGAACCCTGAATTAATATTATAGTTGCATTGTTGTCGTATCTTATATGGCTAGTCAAAATTGTTGTCTGGAATTTGTGCATATGCTTCTTTGCGTATCCTTACCGAACATTGGAGATCAGTCAAGGTCGCGTTTTCATAGTTTTAGTTAAGGCAAAGGATTTTAGGTTCAATAGTTTGCTTATGAGAATGATTAATGATGGGTTTTGTAAGTCTTTGTGTGGATCATACGGGTACATACAATTGCAGAATATTGCATATTTAGTTGAGACGGGATGTCGTCGTTCCAAAAGATTTGAAACTCGTAGCCCGCCCTTATTATGTCACCAATTAAATGTCACCAGGTAAAAGATTTGTTATAAAGTAAAAAAAAAAGTTTTTTAAAATGCCTGTCGGGTTCCGCAGCCCGATATTAAGTCGGCATAACTAAAATCCTATCCAGTGGTGCAGCACTAAAGTTAAATGTCTATTATTGTTTGCCATTTGCACTGCCCACTGCCCACATTTTTATACACACGGCCTATGCAGCCGCTCTCTCGCCTTCTCTCTCTCCTTGCCTTCTTTCTTTCGACTTTGCTATCACACTCTCGATCTTTCGTCTTCACTATTTCTCTCTCCTCGGAATCTGTCGCACTCTCGCTTGCAGTAGGGCACGGGCAATTCGGCCCACCTGCCTTTGCAGCGCCTGGACGTAGCTCTTCAACCGACACTGTCGTTGAACCGATTCATCGCGTCTTCAAGTTGACCCCGTCTTGAATCGAGCTAAACAGACTCATCGTGCCTTTCTCATATTTCCTCGACTCTATATCGTATTTCGTATAAACAAAAATAAATTGTATCAAACTTAAATCTCGTGTTTTTCTTTCGCAAACAACGCTGCCGAAAAAGCTCGGTAGCTCAACAATGCCTTTACGACATAGTCCTCAGAACAATCCGCAGAGCTCGGAAAACTTTTGTGGGATTTGTCACTCGGAGATGTCCGATACCCTGCCATGTTTTTGTACCCCTTGCAATCATGTGTTTCATAAAGCATGTCTGGAAGAATGGTTTCCTCTTCACGATAATTGTCCTAATTGTAGTCGGCTATGTACATTGTCCCAAGCGAAGCTAGTCGTCGGCAATTGCTCACCGAACAAGAGGCCGATAGCACCAACTGAATTACGAGGCCCGTCTGGAATCACTACTCGAAGCCTTGCAAGAGCCTTGGAGCTAACACAGATCCCAGGAAATAGTCAGCCAGAGACGGGAAAGGTAGCTAAGGGAAATGGCAACAATACTGAACTGAGGCAAATTCCGCCTGCAGAGTCAGTTTCAGTCGCTCAAACCACCAGGCCCATTCGTTCGAAAAGAGGTCGCCCACGACCCCAAACTCAGGTCCCGAATATACCAGCAGGTCAATCTTCAGGTCCGGAAGTAGTGTGCTTATCGGGATTAGATGCTAGCCAAAGCTCTAATCCAACGGCAGCTCCGTCAGCCAATGTCAATGCCCACTCGAGAAATTTTGAAGCTCCCAATGCGCGAACAGCCCCTACAAGCCAGGGTCTGGATTTGGAGGTTCTGCAATAGATGATTGAGCGCACTGTTGCCAGAGCCATGTCCACGTTCAATATTCGGCCACAAGCTAGCTCGCCAGAAGGGTATGCTGGGTCGAATATCCCAACACCCGTTTCTTATATAGCTGGCTATATACTAACTACTTGTAGTTCTAGCTTGCGAAAGGCCAAAACTGCGGAAATAATGCAAAAATGGAATATTCCTTTTGATGGTTCTACCGAAGGTTTAGGGGTGGAAGAATTTATCTATCGAGTTAAGGTATTGACAGACGAAACCTTAGATAGCGACTTTTTAGGCCTTTGCAAACATTTGCACATCTTGTTACTAGGTAAAGCACGTGATTGGTATTGGAGATACCACATGCAGGTGGATCGCATTGTTTGGTCGGAGTTTTGTGCCGCTCTTCGACAGAAATATAAAGACTACCGTTCCGAGTTCATGAGCAAGGAATTGATTAGATATCGTAAACAAAAAGTCGGAGAACACTTTGTTGCTTTTCATGACACTGTGGCTGGTTTGATTAATAAGTTTGCCATCAAAATGGACGAAAAGGAATTAATAGAAATATTAAAAGCAAATTTGCTTCCCGAAACTCGTCACAAAGTCTTTTATCAATCAATTAGCTCAGTCGGCCAATTCAGACGACTCGTTCAGATGCATGAAAATCTGTTGCAAGAGTTACAGAGATCGGAAAAACCTAAGCCAACGGTAGCTCGTCGTCCCATATATAGCTTGGAGGATAAACGTACAGAAACCGAGCTGGACGAAGACGAAGACCCTAGTATAGAAGCCATTCCGAGTTCGATGGAAAAGCGACCGTGTTGGAATTGTGAAGAACTTGGGCATGTGTAGGAAAATTGTCTGGCAGATAGGCGTATATTCTGTTACGGCTGTGGAACTCCGAATGTCTATAAGCCGCACTGCCAAAAATGCATTCGTAGAGCGTCGGAAAACCGACAGAAGGGTGCATCCAACCACAACCGGATGCCCCCGAAAACCCAAAACTAGTTTTGCCTGTGTCCGTAGCTCAAGATACTCAGACATTGGCTCCGTATGCTCCCAATTTAAGGAAGAAGAAGCTAACGGAAAAGAATAGTTGTCGTTTTTTGCCGTATCATGAACGGATTAAAATGTAAATATCTTGATGTTCGAAAACAAATATTCAATGCAGAAGACCATAAAATCTCAAAACGAATCCAGCGATTAAAAAAATATTACACTAATGTTAGAAGTAACCGTAGACTGTTAGTTTCTGCCATTATCAGCAATCCCAAGGATATACGCAGTTATGCCGAAGTGTCCTTCCTGGGTAGAACAGAACAGGGTTTGTTAGACACTGGCGCAAGTATTAGTTGAATAGGTTCTGAGGTAGCTCAGACGGATTTTTCGTCTTTTGCTGAGTTTAAACCTATCAAAGCCACCGCGAAAACGGCAGATGGCCAAAGTCAAACGATCCTGGGGGTGTTGAATGTAAGCAAGCGGTATCGTACTGTCGAGAAACCCATGAAATTATATATAATTCCATCCATAAAACAAAATCTGATTCTCGGTCACGATTTTTTTTAGCTTTTCTTTAGCACCCAACATTATTGCATCCGTTGAGTTCAGCTCGAAACACGATGAAGAACCGATTCAGACCCATTAGGTTATCCTTTAACAAGGCAGCAAAAATAACAACTCGATGCTGTTAAGCTATTATTTCCTAATGTGGCTGATGGATTAGGGCGTACGGCCTTGCTCAAGCATTACATCGATGTAGGCCAGGCCGTCCCCGTAAAACAACGATTTTACCCAGTTAGTCCCGCGGTGGAAAAGTTGGTGTATGCCGAGGTAGATCGCATGCTGCAACTAGACGTGATTGAGCCGTCCTCCAGCGCGTGGAGTTCGCCAATGAGACTTGTTCTCAAGCCCAACAAAATCCGTCTTTGCCTCGATGCTCGACGACTCAATGAATTCACCCGTAAGGATGCCTATCCATTTTTGCTCGATTGCCCAAGGCAAATATCGTAACCAAGCTCGATCTAAAAGATGCATATTGGCAGATCGAACTCTCAGAGGAATCCAAGCCACTAACTTCTTTTACTGTCCCTGGAAGGTAAGTTGCGTTCTGACTGCTTCTGGAAGCAGACGTGTTTTTCAAGCGTTCAAGTGATTTCGGTGTTACAGAAGTGTGGCAATTGGCAAATTCATTTTTGCCTAAAAAAGTTTTTTTTTTCGAGCAGCCACGTGTGGTTAGTTCCAAAACAAGTGCGCGGTAGCTCGACAACAGGTTCGAGTTCGAAACTTCCGTTCGAAGCTTTCGCTCGGAGCTTAGCTCGAAGCTTTTTCAAGCTTGCGGTCTGTGTCTTGGCTGGGTTTGTATCTTTGCTAGACCAAACAGGTTCGTGTCGTCGCTAAATTCCGTTCGGTTCGAGTCGAGGAACGCCGGATGAGGGATCCAGCTACCATGGAGGTAGAGGAGGCCGGTGTGAGCGACACGAGCGTAGCCAGTGTTGCCAGCGTAGGGGCTAGCTCGACATCAAGCATGCCTACCCGCAGGCGAGGCCGGCCTAGGTCGGCTGCTGCGAGAAAAGGCGCAAAGAAGATCGGGCTCGAGATGGGGCCAAGTGGGCCGATCCCAGCGCAGAGATCGCCGCCACCGTCGCTGGACTTTGTGTAGCCTGCCCCCGCCGCTGCCCCTGCCGCTGCCACCCCCGCTGCCACCTCCGCTGCTGCTGCTGCCGCCGCAGCTGCCACCGCTGCTGCCACCGCCGTTCCCGCTGCACCCACATGCCCAGCGACTAGTATTGTCGCAGCAGGGAACTCGGCCGTTATTGGGGAGATGTCCTCCGTAAGGATGGCCGTGAGCGAGGCAGTGCTGAGGGCACAGATGCCAACAGTAGCCTCCATGGCCATACTCGCCGCTGCCAGCAGGTACGACGAGTTGGTCATGGCACTAAACTAGCGAGAAACTGCGCCTGGAGGAGAAGGCACGGATGCCGCCTCCACCGAGACCCGTCGCCCACAATGGCACCACTGCCGTCCCCACCGCTGCGTATGCGGCAGCCTTTCCAGGCTTGCCGGCACCGAGCGCCATCGCTGCTCCACCGATCGCCAAGCCACGCGACACATGGTCTGCTCTGATTCAGAGCAAGGACCCGGAGGAAACGGGTAAGCAGATTGGGGATCGGGTGAAGAAGACCGTGGTGCCCAAGCTAGGTGTACGAGTGCACGAGGTTCGCGAGCTGAAGAGCGGAGGAGCGATTATTCGCACCCCCTCAGTTAGCGAACTTAAAAAGTTATTGGACAGCAGTAGATTCTCAGAAGCAGGCCTCGAGGTGAGGAAGAGCCCGGAGACCAAGCCCCAGGTAGTGGTCTACGACGTGGACACGTCTATCACACCTGTGGAGTTTATGAAGGAGCTCTACTCGAAGAACCTGGAGGACATAATGACCGCAGCGGAGTTCAAAAAGACGGTTCACCTGGGCAGCAAACTCTGGTCGGTCACCGACGGCGCCACGGTCAACGTGACGCTGGAGGTCGATGCGAAGGCGCAAGAGGCACTGCGAGAATGTGTCTACATTAAGTGGTTCCGATGCCGCTGCCGTTCCTTGGTGCGAACGTACGCCTGTCACAGGTGTGCGGGTTTCGACCATAAGGTGTGTCGCAGTGTCGCCTTAAGGAGAATGTTTGCCACCGGTGTGGACAGAACGGCCACAATGTTGCGCATTGCCCCAACCCGGTGGACTGCCGGAACTGCCGCTTCAAGGGATACCCGTCAGCACACTCCATGCTGTCAGCGGATTGCCCCGTCTACGCTGCGGTATTGGCGAGGGTGCAAGCTAGACATTAATGTTTAGCTTCATCTAGTGAAATTGTGGCCATGGGCGAGCGGCCGTGATGGAACTCGTATCCATCATGCGCAGCTCCGGTCGTTTGTTCACACTGGTCCAGGAGCCGTACGTCGATGGAGCAGGGCGGATTACTGACCTTCCATATGGAATGCGAGTGTTCCAGGACCGCCGCGGGAAAGCTGCTATCATCGTCGACGAACCGGAAGCCATCTGCATGCCAATGGAACCCCTTGTCACGGATTTTGGAGTATGCGTCAGAGTTACGGGAAGATTCGGCTCAATATTTCTATGCTCCGCATACTGCCAATTCGACACCGACTTGGCGCCATACCTCAGGTACTTAGATGCGGTGCTGCTGCTAGGCAGCCGCACTCCCGTCATCTTTGGGCTAGACGCGAATGCAGTATCCCTTGCGTGGTTTAGCAAACTTCCTGAGCATACTCGGGGGCAAGCTAGCTATGTGCGGGGTGAGCTGCTGTCTGAGTGGATACTGGAGAACCGAGGAATTAATTGAAATATTAAAAGCAAATTTGCTTCCCGAAACTCGTCACAAAGTCTTTTATCAATCAATTTGCTCAGTCCGACCATTGAGACGACTCGTTCAGATGCATGAAAATCTGTTGCAAGAGTTACAGAGATCGGAAAAACCTAAGCCAACGGTAGCTCGTCGTCCCATATATAGCTTGGAGGATAAACGTACAGAAACCGAGCTGGACGAAGACGAAGACCCTAGTATAGAAGCCATTCAGAGTTCGATGGAAAAGCGACCGTGTTGGAATTGTGAAGAACTTGGGCATGTGTAGGAAAATTGTCTGGCAGATAGGCGTATATTCTGTTACGGCTGTGGAACTCCGAATGTCTATAAGCCGCACTGCCAAAAATGCATTCGTAGAGCGTCGGAAAACCGACAGAAGGGTGCATCCAACCACAACCGGATGCCCCCGAAAACCCAAAACTAGTTTTGCCTGTGTCCGTAGCTCAAGATACTCAGACATTGGCTCCGTATGCTCCCAATTTAAGGAAGAAGAAGCCAACGGAAAAGAATAGTTGTCGTTTTTTGCCGTATCATGAACGGATTAAAATGTAAATATCTTGATGTTCGAAAACAAATATTCAATGCAGAAGACCATAAAATCTCAAAACGAATCCAGCGATTAAAAAAATATTACACTAATGTTAGAAGTAACCGTAGACTGTTAGTTTCTGCCATTATCAGCAATCCCAAGGATATACGCAGTTATGCCGAAGTGTCCTTCCTGGGTAGACCAGAACAGGGTTTGTTAGACACTGGCGCAAGTATTAGTTGAATAGGTTCTGAGGTAGCTCAGACTGATTTTTCGTCTTTTGCTGAGTTTAAACCTATCAAAGCCACCGCGAAAACGGCAGATGGCCAAAGTCAAACGATCCTGGGGGTGTTGAATGTAAGCAAGCGGTATCGTACTGTCGAGAAACCCATGAAATTATATATAATTCCATCCATAAAACAAAATCTGATTCTCGGTCACGATTTTTTTTAGCTTTTCTTTAGCACCCAACATTATTGCATCCGTTGAGTTCAGCTCGAAACACGATGAAGAACCGATTCAGACCCATTAGGTTATCCTTTAACAAGGCAGCAAAAATAACAACTCGATGCTGTTAAGCTATTATTTCCTAATGTGGCTGATGGATTAGGGCGTACGGCCTTGCTCAAGCATTACATCGATGTAGGCCAGGCCGTCCCCGTAAAACAACGATTTTACCCAGTTAGTCCCGCGGTGGAAAAGTTGGTGTATGCCGAGGTAGATCGCATGCTGCAACTAGACGTGATTGAGCCGTCCTCCAGCGCGTGGAGTTCGCCAATGAGACTTGTTCTCAAGCCCAACAAAATCCGTCTTTGCCTCGATGCTCGACGACTCAATGAATTCACCCGTAAGGATGCCTATCCATTTTTGCTCGATTGCCCAAGGCAAATATCGTAACCAAGCTCGATCTAAAAGATGCATATTGGCAGATCGAACTCTCAGAGGAATCCAAGCCACTAACTTCTTTTACTGTCCCTGGAAGGTAAGTTGCGTTCTGACTGCTTCTGGAAGCAGACGTGTTTTTCAAGCGTTCAAGTGATTTCGGTGTTACAGAAGTGTGGCAATTGGCAAATTCATTTTTGCCTAAAAAAGTTTTTTTTTTCGAGCAGCCACGTGTGGTTAGTTCCAAAACAAGTGCGCGGTAGCTCGACAACAGGTTCGAGTTCGAAACTTCCGTTCGAAGCTTTCGCTCGGAGCTTAGCTCGAAGCTTTTTCAAGCTTGCGGTCTGTGTCTTGGCTGGGTTTGTATCTTTGCTAGACCAAACAGGTTCGTGTCGTCGCTAAATTCCGTTCGGTTCGAGTCGAGGAACGCCGGATGAGGGATCCAGCTACCATGGAGGTAGAGGAGGCCGGTGTGAGCGACACGAGCGTAGCCAGTGTTGCCAGCGTAGGGGCTAGCTCGACATCAAGCATGCCTACCCGCAGGCGAGGCCGGCCTAGGTCGGCTGCTGCGAGAAAAGGCGCAAAGAAGATCGGGCTCGAGATGGGGCCAAGTGGGCCGATCCCAGCGCAGAGATCGCCGCCACCGTCGCTGGACTTTGTGTAGCCTGCCCCCGCCGCTGCCCCTGCCGCTGCCACCCCCGCTGCCACCTCCGCTGCTGCTGCTGCCGCCGCAGCTGCCACCGCTGCTGCCACCGCCGTTCCCGCTGCACCCACATGCCCAGCGACTAGTATTGTCGCAGCAGGGTACTCGGCCGTTATTGGGGAGATGTCCTCCGTAAGGATGGCCGTGAGCGAGGCAGTGCTGAGGGCACAGATGCCAACAGTAGCCTCCATGGCCATACTCGCCGCTGCCAGCAGGTACGACGAGTTGGTCATGGCACTAAACTAGCGAGAAACTGCGCCTGGAGGAGAAGGCACGGATGCCGCCTCCACCGAGACCCGTCGCCCACAATGGCACCACTGCCGTCCCCACCGCTGCGTATGCGGCAGCCTTTCCAGGCTTGCCGGCACCGAGCGCCATCGCTGCTCCACCGATCGCCAAGCCACGCGACACATGGTCTGCTCTGATTCAGAGCAAGGACCCGGAGGAAACGGGTAAGCAGATTGGGGATCGGGTGAAGAAGACCGTGGTGCCCAAGCTAGGTGTACGAGTGCACGAGGTTCGCGAGCTGAAGAGCGGAGGAGCGATTATTCGCACCCCCTCAGTTAGCGAACTTAAAAAGTTATTGGACAGCAGTAGATTCTCAGAAGCAGGCCTCGAGGTGAGGAAGAGCCCGGAGACCAAGCCCCAGGTAGTGGTCTACGACGTGGACACGTCTATCACACCTGTGGAGTTTATGAAGGAGCTCTACTCGAAGAACCTGGAGGACATAATGACCGCAGCGGAGTTCAAAAAGACGGTTCACCTGGGCAGCAAACTCTGGTCGGTCACCGACGGCGCCACGGTCAACGTGACGCTGGAGGTCGATGCGAAGGCGCAAGAGGCACTGCGAGAATGTGTCTACATTAAGTGGTTCCGATGCCGCTGCCGTTCCTTGGTGCGAACGTACGCCTGTCACAGGTGTGCGGGTTTCGACCATAAGGTGTGTCGCAGTGTCGCCTTAAGGAGAATGTTTGCCACCGGTGTGGACAGAACGGCCACAATGTTGCGCGTTGCCCCAACCCGGTGGACTGCCGGAACTGCCGCTTCAAGGGATACCCGTCAGCACACTCCATGCTGTCAGCGGATTGCCCCGTCTACGCTGCGGTATTGGCGAGGGTGCAAGCTAGACATTAATGTTTAGCTTCATCTAGTGAAATTGTGGCCATGGCCGAGCGGCCGTGATGGAACTCGTATCCATCATGCGCAGCTCCGGTCGTTTGTTCACACTGGTCCGAAACTCGTCACAAAGTCTTTTATCAATCAATTTGCTCAGTCGGACAATTGAGACGACTCGTTCAGATGCATGAAAATCTGTTGCAAGAGTTACAGAGATCGGAAAAACCTAAGCCAACGGTAGCTCGTCGTCCCATATATAGCTTGGAGGATAAACGTACAGAAACCGAGCTGGACGAAGACGAAGACCCTAGTATAGAAGCCATTCAGAGTTCGATGGAAAAGCGACCGTGTTGGAATTGTGAAGAACTTGGGCATGTGTAGGAAAATTGTCTGGCAGATAGGCGTATATTCTGTTACGGCTGTGGAACTCCGAATGTCTATAAGCCGCACTGCCAAAAATGCATTCGTAGAGCGTCGGAAAACCGACAGAAGGGTGCATCCAACCACAACCGGATGCCCCCGAAAACCCAAAACTAGTTTTGCCTGTGTCCGTAGCTCAAGATACTCAGACATTGGCTCCGTATGCTCCCAATTTAAGGAAGAAGAAGCCAACGGAAAAGAATAGTTGTCGTTTTTTGCCGTATCATGAACGGATTAAAATGTAAATATCTTGATGTTCGAAAACAAATATTCAATGCAGAAGACCATAAAATCTCAAAACGAATCCAGCGATTAAAAAAATATTACACTAATGTTAGAAGTAACCGTAGACTGTTAGTTTCTGCCATTATCAGCAATCCCAAGGATATACGCAGTTATGCCGAAGTGTCCTTCCTGGGTAGAACAGAACAGGGTTTGTTAGACACTGGCGCAAGTATTAGTTGAATAGGTTCTGAGGTAGCTCAGACTGATTTTTCGTCTTTTGCTGAGTTTAAACCTATCAAAGCCACCGCGAAAACGGCAGATGGCCAAAGTCAAACGATCCTGGGGGTGTTGAATGTAAGCAAGCGGTATCGTACTGTCGAGAAACCCATGAAATTATATATAATTCCATCCATAAAACAAAATCTGATTCTCGGTCACGATTTTTGGCGATCCTTTTCTTTAGCACCCAACATTATTGCATCCGTTGAGTTCAGCTCGAAACACGATGAAGAACCGATTCAGACCCATTAGGTTATCCTTTAACAAGGCAGCAAAAATAACAACTCGATGCTGTTAAGCTATTATTTCCTAATGTGGCTGATGGATTAGGGCGTACGGCCTTGCTCAAGCATTACATCGATGTAGGCCAGGCCGTCCCCGTAAAACAACGATTTTACCCAGTTAGTCCCGCGGTGGAAAAGTTGGTGTATGCCGAGGTAGATCGCATGCTGCAACTAGACGTGATTGAGCCGTCCTCCAGCGCGTGGAGTTCGCCAATGAGACTTGTTCTCAAGCCCAACAAAATCCGTCTTTGCCTCGATGCTCGACGACTCAATGAATTCACCCGTAAGGATGCCTATCCATTTTTGCTCGATTGCCCAAGGCAAATATCGTAACCAAGCTCGATCTAAAAGATGCATATTGGCAGATCGAACTCTCAGAGGAATCCAAGCCACTAACTTCTTTTACTGTCCCTGGAAGGTAAGTTGCGTTCTGACTGCTTCTGGAAGCAGACGTGTTTTTCAAGCGTTCAAGTGATTTCGGTGTTACAGAAGTGTGGCAATTGGCAAATTCATTTTTGCCTAAAAAAGTTTTTTTTTTCGAGCAGCCACGTGTGGTTAGTTCCAAAACAAGTGCGCGGTAGCTCGACAACAGGTTCGAGTTCGAAACTTCCGTTCGAAGCTTTCGCTCGGAGCTTAGCTCGAAGCTTTTTCAAGCTTGCGGTCTGTGTCTTGGCTGGGTTTGTATCTTTGCTAGACCAAACAGGTTCGTGTCGTCGCTAAATTCCGTTCGGTTCGAGTCGAGGAACGCCGGATGAGGGATCCAGCTACCATGGAGGTAGAGGAGGCCGGTGTGAGCGACACGAGCGTAGCCAGTGTTGCCAGCGTAGGGGCTAGCTCGACATCAAGCATGCCTACCCGCAGGCGAGGCCGGCCTAGGTCGGCTGCTGCGAGAAAAGGCGCAAAGAAGATCGGGCTCGAGATGGGGCCAAGTGGGCCGATCCCAGCGCAGAGATCGCCGCCACCGTCGCTGGACTTTGTGTAGCCTGCCCCCGCCGCTGCCCCTGCCGCTGCCACCCCCGCTGCCACCTCCGCTGCTGCTGCTGCCGCCGCAGCTGCCACCGCTGCTGCCACCGCCGTTCCCGCTGCACCCACATGCCCAGCGACTAGTATTGTCGCAGCAGGGTACTCGGCCGTTATTGGGGAGATGTCCTCCGTAAGGATGGCCGTGAGCGAGGCAGTGCTGAGGGCACAGATGCCAACAGTAGCCTCCATGGCCATACTCGCCGCTGCCAGCAGGTACGACGAGTTGGTCATGGCACTAAACTAGCGAGAAACTGCGCCTGGAGGAGAAGGCACGGATGCCGCCTCCACCGAGACCCGTCGCCCACAATGGCACCACTGCCGTCCCCACCGCGGCGTATGCGGCAGCCTTTTCAGGCTTGCCGGCACCGAGCACCATCGCTGCCCCACCGATCGCCAAGCCACGCGACACATGGTCTGCTCTGATTCAGAGCAAGGAATCGCGAGGTTCGCGAGCTGAAGAGCGGAGGAGCGATTATTCGCACCCCCTCAGTTAGCGAACTTAAAAAGGTAGTGGCCAGCAGTAGATTCTCAGAAGCAGGCCTCGAGGTGAGGAAGAGCCCGGAGACCAAGCCCCAGGTAGTGGTCTACGACGTGGACACGTCTATCACACCTGTGGAGTTTATGAAGGAGCTCTACTCGAAGAACCTGGAGGACATAATGACCGCAGCGGAGTTCAAAAAGACGGTTCACCTGGGCAGCAAACCCTGGTCGGTCACCAACGGCGCCACGGTCAACGTGACTCTGGGGGTCGATGCGAAGGCGCAAGAGGCACTGCGAGAATGTGGAGTGAAGTCTACATTAAGTGGTTCCGATGCCGCTGCCGTTCCTTGGTGCGAACGTACGCCTGTCACAGGTGTGCGGGTTTCGACCATAAGGTGTGTCGCAGTGTCGCCTTAAGGAGAACGTGTGCCACCGGTGTGGACAGAACGGCCACAATGTTGCGCGTTGCCCCAACCCGGTGGACTGCCGAAACTGCCGGCGTCGAACCGAAAGCCATCTGCATGCCAATGGAACCGCTTGTCCCGGATTTTGGAGTATGCGTCAGAATTACGGGAAGATTCGGTTCAATCTTTCGATGCTCCGCATACTGCCAATTCGACACCGACTTGGCGCCATACCTCAGGTACTTAGATGCGGTGCTGCTGCTAGGCAGCCGCACTCCCGTCATCTTTGGGCTAGACGCGAATGCAGTATCCCCGGCGTGGTTTAGCAAACTTCCTGAGCATGCTCGGGGGCGAGCTAGCTATGTGCGGGGTGAGCTGCTGTCTGAGTGGATACTGGAGAATCGAGCCGGCTGCTCAATCTAGCCAGTCGGGTGTTTACGTTCGATAATCGCAGAGGCCAAAGTGACATCGACGTAACAATCGTCAACCAAGCCGCGACTATGTGGGCCACATACGATTGGGAATTGAGGGAATAAGACACCAGTGACCACAACATGATACATGTTGAAGTTACGCCTGGTGTTACCGATGCAGTCGAGCACCTTGCTCCTGTGCCGTCCTGGAAGCTTTCCAATGCGCGCTGGCGATTGTTCGAGGACGAAGTAAGAAGGGAGACTGCCGAATTGCCGGAAAACATCGCTGAATCGCCGCTGGATGACCAGGTGACTGCACTGCACTCGTTAGTGCACAGAGTGTGCGACAGAGTGCTGGGACGCAGTACGCCGAGAGCCGTCAGGAAAGTAGTTTGGAGGACCGCCGATATACAATCCAATCGCCAAGAGGTCAGGAGACTGAGGCGACAGCTCCAGAACGCTCGTCGGCACGAGACCGATGAAGCGGAGCAGCTCGTGGTTGCGTTGAGGATCTCCTCAGCGCAATACAAGAAGCTCATCCTGACGACGAAGGAGGACAACTGGCGATGCTTCGTGGGAGAAAACAGAGATGATCCATGGGAGCACGTCTACAGAATTTGAGGAGGCCTCCGGATAGATGGTGAGCTGGTCACAACATGGCGTGACTGTGCGAGTGAGCTCCTTCGCAACTTTTCCCCTGTTGCGGAGTCGAATGCTCACATTGCCATTGAGTCTGAGGCTCCACCGGCCCTCGAACCTTTCGAGGTTGATGTATGCGTCGCCAGGTTGAAGAGCAGGCGCTCTCCCGGCATGGATGGCATCACAGGTGCCATTTGCAAGGCAGTGTGGCGTGCCATCCCTCAGCACATGACAGCGTTGTATTCCCGCTGCCTGGAGACAGGGTACTTTCCCAGGAAATGGAAGCATCCTCGTGTGGGTCCACTCTTGAAGGGACCCGATAAGGACCGGACCGATCCTACCTCGTATCGGGGTATCTGTCTGTTGCCACTGCTGGGCAAAGTGCTAGAGGGAATCATGGTGAATCGTCTGAAGGATACCATACCGGATGGCTGCAGATGGCAATTTGGATTTCGCCAAGGACGCTGTGTCGAGGATGTTTGGAACCACGTCACGGGTACAGTTTCGGCCAGCCGGTCGAAATATGTGCTCGGGATATTCGTCGATTTCAAAGGAGCCTTCGACAACGTAGAGTGGAATGCTGCATTACATCGTCTCCTTGAGCTGGGATGCCGAGAAGCAAACTTGTGGCGAAGTTTCTTGGTTGGTCAGTCGCCATGACGGCGCAAGCGATCACGAAGCTGATTGCGTGCCAAAAGGCCATCCTGATTGGATGCCTACCGGTATGCCGAACAGTGTCCTCCGTGGCACTGCAAGTACTTGCTTGGCAAATCTTAGCTGGAATCAGAAGATGACGGGACTAGACGAATGCCTGCTGTGCGAATGGCAACCCAGATGGGATGATGGTAGCTCCCCAGGATGGGTGACGCACCGCCTCATCCCGAACGTAAGCTTCGTTTACATCGAGCGAAGGTTTGGCTTCACGCTGCGCGCTGGATGCCTGCTGACTGGCCATAGATCGCTCAATGCATTTTTGCATCAGAGAAGGGTAAGCGACACTCCCGGACTAGTAGAGTCAAAACTGACACCCCATGGATTCCCTATCCGGTGCTTGTCGGGGCCAAAAGGGAGGACGATCGATCCCTTAATTTCGTTAACGGGTTGGGCAGTGTCCATGGCTACCCATTGAGGTAGGCCCCCTTGTGGGAGTTCGTGGTGGCTGTGGTTTGAAACCCAAATATACGCGGGTAGAACCGTTAGGTTCGTCGTGGAGTTGCGCTCTCAACCGGGGGCCGAGACCCATAGATAGGAAGAGGTGTTAGGTACACCTTGCCCCTACCAAGGGGGATTGTATGTCCGACAAAACATACAATCAATTGGTACTAGGATGAGTCGCTATGTACATAGCTATAGCTTCTTATCCTGGGGCGTTAATTGGCGCATCGTACCAGATTCCTTTGCTTATTTTTTATATAATAGACACCAATCTCTACCTGTGGAATATGCCACGTTAATTAAAACTGTGAGATCAGATACATTCTGTCCCTGGAAGGCCGTTATACCAGTTTACGGTTATGCCTTTTGGCCTGTGTAATGCTCCGTCTACCATGTGTCGTTTGATGGATGAGATCTTTCCCCCGGATCTGCGGTACGGTGTCCCAATGGACTCTAAAAACCATCTTGACATATTCTCCGGTGCTCGAAAACCCTGATTTTGAACAAAAATTTTACCTTCACTGTGATGCTAGTGATTTTGGCATAGGAGCCGTGCTCGTGCAATTGGTGGATCAGCAGGAAAAGCCAATCGCCTTTATGTCAAAGAAGCTCAGTCGTGCGCAACGTAACTACAGCGTTACAGAGCGAGAGTGTTTGGCAGTTATTTTGGCCATCGAGAAGTTCCGTTGCTATTTGGAACTTCAAGAATTCGAACAGTTCAAGAAAAATTCCGATCAATTGCCCGATCTGAAAATTGTAGATAATTTCCTATACATTCGAACCGAGCATGCAGTTGGAAATGCTGCGGAAGACAGTCGAACATGAAAATTATGGGTCCCCGATTGAAGCGATTGAGCGTTTTTAAACAAGCTCATAACAATCCTATTTCCGCGCATGCCGGCATGCAAAAGACCATAGAGAAAGTACGTAGAAGTTTGTTTTGGCCCGGCCTAGCTAAAGATGTTCGAGAGTATATTAGTAATTGCGAGGTTTGCAAAGCAAGCAAAGCTCCTAATTATACTCTACAGATGACTCACAAAAGCGATAAGGCCGACGGACCGGATAAGGCTGACGGACTGGATAAGGATGACGGTTCGGCAGCCACGGATATCCGGAGGCCGCCAATTCGACGTGGGCTCTCCCCTGAGAGGGGCGGATAAGCCACCGAAGGGGGAGAGAGCACTAACGGCGAGAGGGGGCGGCTCTCACTGGAAGCAGGGAACCATCAGAGAGCCCGATGGAAAATCACTGGCGGCGGAGGTCCCGTTAGGTTCGGCCTAAAAAAGGAGGTCGGCGCCTACAGCGCACCTTTTTTGCGTACGTGCGAGTGACGGAAGTGGTTGAATACGAGGAAGAATTCGAAATAGTATTACGGGAAGAGACCGCGAGTGACAAAGTGAACAAGGAGATCCTCCGCAGCATTCAAGATAAATCCGAGACCGGAGCACCGAGTTAGTCTGTCAGAGAAAAGGGGAGTCAAAGGCAGTCAGTGGTGTGCTAACAACGGCGAACCGTTGAGTGCGAGCTTAGAGTTACGGATCAAAGCGTTGTCCGAGATCATTGGCCCCTGAACACCAGTACCGACGCCGCTACGCTTGAAGTGGCCCCGCAGCTGTCGGAAACCCCGAAATTCCGTTGAGGATTAGCATACATAAGCCCTAGCCATTAACTTAGCCTAAGACTCGAATAAACCAAATATTAAATACGGAAAAGCTGTCTTATTACTTGTCGTTGGGGCAACACATACAAATTCGTTGCATTGAGCATATTGGCCGCTGAGCGAACCCAGCTGCCGCAAGCGACCAAGAAAACGGCTCGTTACAACTGGCGCCCAATGTGGGGCCTCACGACAAGTAATATATATGGAAGCAAAACAAATAAGAGTCAGAAGCAAAAATGGGAAGGGGACAATAGGTACACCGCTTGAAGAAGGAGGAGTTGGTCCAGTGTGGCAAGGCCTGCGGCGTGCGACTGGAGGGCAGCTTGGATGAAATTCGGAGAACGTTTAAGGAATGGATGAGGGTCCACGGAGAGGAACCTGAGTAGGCCGACCCGTTGGAAGAATGGGAGGACCGGACAAGGGGGACCTCACCGACGCCCAGGATAGAGAACCGACTGACTGCAGACGAGCGGCTGACTCTGCCGCCCGACGCGAAGGCAGCTGCCTTGTGGCGATCGCCAGCGATGTTGCAGCGGGAGCTGATTGCAAGCCTGTCGGTGCCAGCACGGGATTTTTCGTCCTCCGCAACGCCAAGAAAATCGCGAGAGGGGCGGGCACGAGGCGCAGGTTCCACGACAGGCACGCAGAGGGATTGCCCGGGACCTCAGCGCGGAGGTTGAGCGAGAGAGGCTCGATCCATGGACCAGTCGATCGGTGATGAGGGACGACGATAGGAGCCGTGCTCGGGAGGAACGGCGCAGGCACGAACCACAGGCCACGAGGCCGGCACACCAAGACTACGCCAAGGTGGCGAAGCAGGTGAGGGAGTGGTCGTTCCGATTCGACGGGACGACGAAACCTCTCGAGTTCTTGGAACAGGTTGAGTGGTCCACCGAGACGTATGGACTGGATCCAGATCTCATTCCAAGAGCGATGCCCGAGCTCCTGAAAGGGAGGGCGTTGATGTGATTTGTCGCCAACAATCGCCAATGGAGGATATGGGAAGACTTCTGAATCAGCTTCCAGGCGTACTTCCTGCCGCAGGGCTATTTTGACGAACTTCGGCAGGAGGTGCGAATGTGGAAGCAGAGATGGGGAGAGCCCTTCAAAGAATACATGGTGGATATGCAGACTTTGATGAGGCCCCTGAAATGTTCCCAGGACGAGTAAACGGAGCTGATCAGAGAGAACAGACTGCCGGACCTGAGGGCGTACATGCGGCCGTATAGATGCAGGAGCTTGGATGCCATGATGGTGCTGGCGGACGAGTTCGAGGCGTTGGGGAGAGATCGGGCGGAGTTCCAGAAGGAGAACCCGGCGGCTAAGCGCGAGCCGCGAACCCATTCCACAAGCCGGCGGGGTCGGAGGCGTGTCGCAGGTGCATGGAAGGACCGCCAGAAACACCGAGTCGAGCGAGGGGAGCCATAGAGCCAGGCACCGCGCGGATCGAGGAGTCGCATATTGAGAACGGATATGTCCGAAATCCGGCGCAGGCATGCCGCCGATGCGGCAGCGGGGAGCACTGGAGCCGAGAGCGTAGCGCGCGCCTGATTACATATTGCAAGATGTGTGTCTCGTCGTGGCAGTGTTGCCGGAAGACGGGAAACGTCCCGCGACCCTAGCCACGAAGGGCCGTGCCCGGGTCGCAAGAAGCCGGCCCTCAATCCTAGTCGGCCAGTTGACGAGTGAGGAGACGCAGCTGTCCGCGGTGGTGCGGATTGCTGGTGAGGAGTTGCGGGCCACGGTAGTCACGGGGGCCACTAGCAGCTGCAGTTGCACTCTAGCGGGCCGGCTGGGAGGCGCCGGGAGAGAGGTGGTTGTACGGAAACAGGTGCGCATGGCAGACGGCCATGCGCAAATGGGGGCGAACCAGCTCGACGTGGGAGTGGTGTTCGGCGACAAGGAGGTCAGAATGTTACTGCTCTTACTGCCAGGGGTGATCGACGAATTGGTTCTGGGGGGGGACTTCCTCTGAGCGGTCGGCGCTGACGTGATCTGTTCGGGGCACAGAGTTGTGATCCACGCCGAAGATCGGAAGGAGGAGGTTAGCGGCGAGAGGCTTTCAGTGGCGAAAGCCGAGAGCACGGACGGAGCCCCAGAACTGAAAGCGGCGGCAGAGAGTATCTCAGCGGAAGCCGAGGTCGAGAGCCCAAAGGGAGAAGAGCCTGTGGCGGAGTTTCTGGTCCGGGAGAAGGAAGAATGAAGGGAGTATCGAACGTGGCAGTGCACACAATCACTATGAGTAATCCACGGCCGATAAAGCAGAGATACTACCCGAAGAATCCCAAGATGCAGGCCGAGATAAGCCAGAAAATGGACGAGCTGCTGGAAATGGGGTGCATCGAGCCATCAAGGAGTCCGTACAGCTCACCGATAGTGATGGTGAGGAAGAAGTGCGGCAAGTGGAGGCTGTGTGTGGACTTCCGACAAGTAAATGCGAAGTCCATAAAGAACGCGTACCCGATGCCGCGGATCGACTACATTCTCGACCAGTTGCGGGAAGCGCGATTCATCAGCAGCCTCGACTTAAAAGACGGGTACTGGCAATATCCGCTGGAGGAGAGCAGTAGGGCGGTCACTGCCTTCATGGTACCGGACAAGGGGCAGTACCAATGGAAGGTGATGCCGTTCGGGCTATACTCTGCGTCGGCCACCTTCCAGCGGGCGCTAGACCAGGTGATTGGCCCGGAGATGATGCCTCACGCCTTCGCTTACCAAGACGATATTAACGTCATTGGAAGAACCCAGCAGGAAAATAGAAAAAACTTAAAGGAGGTGTTCCGCCGCCTGCGGGAAGCTAACTTGCGGCTAAACGCCGATAACTGCCAATTCTTCCGGAAGGAGCTGCGATATTTGGGCCACAAAGTAACAGGAGAAGGAATTCGCACGGAGCCCGAGAAGGTCGCTGCCATCGCCGAATTGAAACCGCCGAAAAATGTGAAGGAATTGCGGCAGTATCTGGGGGTGGCATCGTGGTATCGGCGATTCGTGCCAGGGTTCGCGACCTTGGTACAACCACTCACCGCGCTAATGAAGAAGAAGGCGGAGTGGGTGTGGACTCCGGAGCGGCAAAGCGCGTTCGAGGCAGTGAGAGACCGTTTGGTGGCGGACCCAGTGCTGACATGTCCGGACTTCTCGAAGAAGCCCGTCGGGTAGGGTGGCCCGGTGGGCGTTGGAGCTGCAGCAGTACGACTTCGAGGTGTCGTATCGAAAGGGGCAGCTCAACGCCGTGGCGGACGCGCTCTCGCGACAACCTCTGGAGGAGTAGTGCCTCGGAACGCATAGCTTCCAGGAGGCGACCTCTTCGCTTACCGCCTGATGCGGGATATGGCGATACAGGCTCGCTCCCTTTTCAATATAATCCGGGTATTTCTGTGGCTCTTTTCGGACCCTTTCCAGCAACCTTTGGAGCCTTTTTAGCTCCAAACGGATTATATTGAAGCTCCGTTTGGAGCTCCAAAGGTTGCTGGAAAGAGTCCGAAAAGAGCCACAGAAATACCCGGATTATTAAAGGCCTTTCGAGAATGGATTGTAGCACGGTTTGGAGTACCGAAGGTGATTATTACCGACAACGGGGTACAATTCACCAGCAGAACATTCAAGAAGTTCCTCGAGCAGATGGGAGTGCGCCATTAGTTTACGGCGCCGTACACTCCACAAGAGAACCCGACGGAGCGCGCGAATAGGACAGTGAAGACCATGATTGCCCAGTTCTGCGAGAGGGATCAAAGAGGCTGGGACGAGAGCTGGCCGGAGCTGATGCTGGCGGTGAACACTGGAGTGTCCGAATCGACCGGGTATTCCCCAGCGTTCATAGCACAGGGAAAGGAGCCCCTCCTACCGAGGGCTTTGTACGACGAGGAGACGGTCGGTACAGGGCAGAAGCTGAGGGATTTGTTTTAATTGGTGCGGCGCAATCTGGAAAGAGCCGCTCAAGATCAGGCACGGCACTATAATTTAAGGCTAAGGCCGTGGAAGCCTAGAGTTTGAGAAATAGTATGGGCCAAACAACATCATCTATCAAACGCGGCGGAGGGTTTTGCGGCGAAGCTGGCATCCAGATACGAAGGGCCCTACCAGATAATCGACTTTGTGTCACCTGTGATAGTCAGACTCAAGAGGGAGGGAGACAAGCGAATGAGGACGGCACATATAGGGGACTTGAAGCCGCAGCCAAGTGAAGAGAATGGCGCCACGCAGGACGCGGAGGAGTAAGGCCACACGAGACAAGGTGAGAAGTGCCACGCAGGGCAAAGTTGAGAAACGCCACGCAGGGCAAAGTTGAGAAATGCCACGCAGGGCAAAGGTGAGAAATGCGACGCAGGAAAAGTTTGAGATATGCCACGCAGGACACATTTTTGGAGTGCCACGCAGGACACCGCTTAGAGGGTACCGCGAGGGATAAGATTGGCTCGTGCAGATGGTGACGGATGTGGTGAGAATACCTGGAAGAGAAAATGCAGGTGAGTGGCATAAAACAAAATAATACATAAATGCCAGACAAACCAGAAGGAGAGGGGGAGCCCAAAGCGCGGTGCGCTGGGAGGGGAGTTCCGAGGCCCGGTGGAGGCATGGTCGGCGGTGACGGGGAGGAAGCCAGGCTCACGCTTCTATGCGGGAACCCAGGCCAACTAAGAGCGTCGGACCCGACAGAGCAGGTGCCGCTCATGCGTGGTCTACCGGGCGAGGAGTCGGATGATCCTCGCGTTAGAGCCTCTGCGTGAGGGTGACACCTCGCCAGATTCGGGCCGAGGGCTTGAGAAGCTGGCCTGGGAATGATCTGCCGAGAAGCCATGCCCGGGCGAAAGGTCAAAGAACCTGTTGATCGCGGGTGGGTTCGAGGCGGACGGCTCGTGTCAAAGGCAGAGGGCATGTAGTTTACATACACATGTATAACTACATACAATAGACGTGGATGTGTGCGAAAGAGAGGGGAAACGAGTATGCTCTTGGCAGACGTTGCGTAATGACTAAAATTCAATATTTTCCTTCTGGCTATAATAATGATCCGACCTGATCCAGATTCAGCAATCTGTTAGACATGGTCATTTCCCATGATTCTTCGTTTTTCGTTTTCTCGGACCTAAAAAATTGTTGATTCCACAGATTTTCGTCCTTTGTGGGGGCGAAAGAGGGCTGGTCAAAATTTTGAAATGCACTTGTATTGAAGTGATATCACAGGAGCTTGGATAGAAAGTTGGGTTGCTCTAGCTTTTGTAGTCTCTGAGATCGAGGCGTTCATTTTGATGAATAAGCAAAGCCGACAGGGTCGCGTGTGAGAGAGAGCGAGAGGGAACGATGACTTTCAAAATGGGTTTCTTTATTGTAGCTATAATATTGATCCGATCTGATCCATATTCAACACTCTGATAGACATTTTTATTCTTTATGATCCTGCGTTTTTAGTTATTTCGTATCTTCAAAATTGTGTACGCCACAGACTTTCGTCTTTTGTGCGGGCGGAAGGGGGCGTGGCAAAATTTTGCAACACATTTGGAGTAGTGTGATCACATAGAAGACTGGATACAAAATTTGGTTGCTCTAGCTTTCATAGTCTCTGAGATATAGGCGCAAATGAAGACGGACGGACGGACAGACAGACATGGCTAAATCGACTCGGCTATTGATGCTGATCAAGAATATATACACTTTATGGGGTCGGAAACGCTTCCTTCTGTGCGTTAAACACAACCGTTATCCCCACAAATGTAATATACCCTTATACTATTCGAGTACCGGGTATAAAGACACATCAACATCGCGAAATGGGAGATGGATCCATCCGGAGATGGACAACACGGCAAAGTCCATCAGTCCATCAGATGGATAACACAACAACAACAAAAAAAAAATCAGAGCACTGTTAATAATAACAGATACAGCGGGGGCATGGAGCGGCGAAATGAGAGCGCATACAAGGAAGGAAACAGTTATCCCGTAGATGAGAGCGGTGAGAAGGGATTCACCGTTACCAGGAACGGTGGAACCCGCAACGCGACTATAGCAGCGGCCACGCGTCGGGAAATCGGCACTTTGCGATTCCACGTGAGTAAGAACGGAGAACAAAAAAAAAAATGGAGCGTACATCTGAATATGTCGAGGAGCAGAACGCCATTCTGCAGGGAGGGGGGTACGGCGGCCGCCTCACACGTCAGAGACGGGCGACCCTGCTCTCGCGCGGAGACGTGGAGGGGCGGCCAGACGGATCTGCATGCGGAGAAGCAGTGCGTGCGGGAGGCCACGGCCAAGATGCGGCGGCGCATAGCAGAGATGCGGGCGGCCGAAGCAGCATGCAGCGAAGCAGCACCTCGGGTGAGGATAGCGAAGGCGCCAGGGTGGAGCTGGCGGAGGAGCAGCTCCAACCGCCGGCAGAGGCGCGGCCTCAACAGACCGAGGAGGAGTGGCAGCAGAGGCTGCGGCAGGCTGAGGACGAGGAGGAGGGGCTGTGGGAGCCGGAGCCGAAGGAGGAGGCCGAGGAGGACCCCGTCCCCTAGGAGGACCCCGTCCCCGAGGAGCCCACGGAGGGGCTCTTCACGCGAAGGGAGGGGCGCCAAGCCTCGCACCAGCAACCCCAGTAGCAGCAGCAACACCATCAGAAGCAGTGGGGAGGCCCGGAACGGGCGGTGGTCGGCCCGTTCGTTGCACAAGAGGTGCGGACAGCGTTCCGCAATGGACTACTGTGGCACCAGCAGGTGATCCACATAACGTGGGCATCGGGCGTGGCGCCGGCGGACGGACCACCAGCGGAGGAGGCCCGGGTGTGGGAGGAGTCGGCTCGGACGAGCAACCCTCGAGATCCGAGGAGGCGGTCCGCAGCTGCCGACCACACCAACATCGGCGGCCGCGACGGCGCCAACAACGGCAACGACGGCAGCGACGGCGCCAGTGGCGGCGACGGCGGCCACACCAGCATCGACGGCGGCCACACCAGCAGCGACGGCGGCCACACCAGCAGCGACGGCGGCCCCACCAGCGACGGCGGCGGCCCCACCAGCGACGGCGGCGGCGACGAAGACGGCGGCGGTGACGAAGACGGCGGCGGTGACGAAGACGGCGGCGGTGACGAAGACGGCGGCGATGGCGGCGAGGACCCCGGCGAGCTCAGAGGCGGAGCTGGCCCCCATGACGACGGAGCCATGGGAGCGCGGGCCGTGGCAGTGGCCGACTCATGGCTGCGTCAGGCGGCTCACCGTCTCTGAAGCAGCAGGCCTCGTGCCCGAAACCGCGCGGCGCATGCTGCAGCGACAGGGCTCGGCGCCCGCTAGGGTAGATTGGGTGCCAATCCCCCAGGAGGAGTGGCCCGCAGCAGTGGCACGCGCCCAGGCCCGGATTCGGCTGCACGGATGGCGTGTAAAGAAACTAGTGAGCGAACGAGGAGTACGATATCGGATCGCCAAAGGCCGCGGCTCTACTTTATACCCGGTACTCAGTCAGTATATATATATATATTAAATTTTGGCCAAAATGGAAAATTTCAAAAAATTAAGTCGAACCCCATGTTGTAGTTTTATATTTTAGAAGTTATCTGTTTCCATTTTTATTTACATATTATCATTTTTACATCGCTGCTAAATTTTTACATACACATGTATGACTACTTACAAGAGACGTGGTAGGTACGAGAGAGAGAGGGAATGTGTAATCGCTTGGCAGGCGACTGAAATTTAATTTGTTCCTTCTGGCTATAATAATGATCAGACCTGATCCAGATTCGGTAATCTGGTAGATACGGTAATTTTATGATTCTGCGTTTTTAGTTTTCTTGTATCTTAAAAATTGTCGATTGCACAGATTTTCGTCTTTTGTGGGGGCGGAAAGGGGCGTGTCAAAATTTTGAAATACACTTGTATTGAAGTGATATCACATTAGCTTGGATAGAAAGTTTGGTGGCCCTTGCTCTTATAGTCTCTGAGATCTAGGCGTCAAAAAATACGAATGGGCAAAGCAGATGGGGTCGCGTGTGAGAGAGAGCGAGAGGGAACGATAACTTTCGAAATGGTGACGTAAGCCAAAGGAGGCCGGCGGTACCGGATCAGGGGAGCCCGAAGGAAAAAAAATAGAGGAGGGTATAATGACCTGAGGCTGGTCCGAGCTTGGAAGGCACGGGGCAGGGTGCCCGTGCACGAGACGACCAGTGGGAGCAGGAGGATCGGAGAGCACCTCTGGGACACAGACCGCCAACGTCTGGCAACCTCAAATCCAGGGCGGTGCTAGAGGGCACCACTGAGCGAACGATTGCAGAGGATGGCGCTAGGTGGCGTCAGTGAGCGAACGAGCTCAAAAGGGCGCGCGCGCCAACGTAGTCAGATTCAAATCGGATGCAGGAGGGCCGATTGGAGTTCCGCCGAAAAGGAAGGTTTCCGCTTCCGAAAGAAGGAGGGGAGTGTGAGGAAACAGATGCCTCACAAGAGCGATGAGGCTGACGGACCGGATAAGGCTGACGTACCGTGTTTTGATTACTCAAACCAACTCGTTATCCGTTCCAATCGTTTGTTTGTTTATTTAAGATTAATCTCTTAGTAATTTAAAATTCGTTCAAAAATTAGTTTTCTGCTCGTCCTTGTTTTCTAGCTAATGTTTTTATCACAACATATCGCTCACAACTATCATATATTTATGTATATAGTATATCAACTAAAAATATCGCTAATAACTATCATATATCTGTATGGTATATCAACTAAAAATATCGTTTTCGCGTGTTACGTCAGGGCTGATCCTGATTCAGCCTGGATCTGGATTCATACAATATATTGTATGGTTAGTGGTTCAGTGCAGCTCCGATCACCAACAAACAATAAAGCGTTATATTTAGTAAAAACAAAATTAGTGCTTTATTAATTTAAATATTTGAACAAAGGAGATATATTCGATATCTACCTCTAACATTTTGGTGACCCCGACGTGATCTGGAGCCTGTACCGCGATTTAATAATTAAATTGTCGATATCGTTCGGGCAATTTATTATTCGGTCAAGCTGTTTGTGTAAAATATCGGTGCCAAACACATAAAACAAACACAACAAATACATGCCAAACGTACTGCAGTGGTATCCAGTGACATTGTGCATTGCCGGCATTTGGGTGCAAAGTTCGTTTTATATATGTGTTTATATGCAGACAAAATCGGTCTCATAACTGAGTGAAAGAGCCCCACCAAGAAACGGTTTTATTGCGCGTGTATTAGTGCAAGCGCAGTGCAAAGCGCTCAGAAGTTGAGGCAAAGGCAGAACAAAATAAAAACCGTTTTGTTTGTCGTCGCTTGGTTTTTGCGGCTTGCCGGCGTATACAGGGTGTTGTATTGTTTCCCTCGCAAACCTTCTTGTAGTGCTTATAGTGCTTCTTATAGTTTTTATGCAGCAAGCAGCACAACAGAAGGTGATCAGCGCGAACTCAACCAGCATGCCTCATCAATTCGCTGGAGAAGGTTCGCTCAGCACATCAACTCGGAGGTCGAGGCTGCCTCATATAGAATTGGCTCGTTTTGGAGAAAACTACGCAGACTGGCCAAACTTCATCGCGATGTTTAAGACGGTGGTGGACAACGAGCAAGAGCTAAGTAACTTAGAAAAGTTCCAGTATCTTCGTGCTAGCCTAGACGGCGTAGCACTAGAAACAATACGTTCAATTGAAATATCTGATTTGAGCTATGAGATTGCTTTAGAACTGCTTACTAATCGTTTCGACAATAAATACCATAATTTTCAGGCACACGTAAAGGCGATATTTGGGTTGCAAGGTGTTGAGATGGGAACTGCGAGGAGTCTTCGGCAACTCAGCGATAAGATCAATGCTCACCAGCGAGCGATTCGGACTTTGGCATCAACTGAGGAAATTTTAGATAGATTTCTCATTCACATTGTGACGCATAGGCTGGACACCAGGACCCGGGAAAAATGGGAAGAAGACTTGCCGTCCCACAAGCTGTTGGCATTGAAATCCCTTGCTTCGTTTCTGGAGAAGCGATGCAGGATGATGGAAAATCAGGAAAATGACTTGGTAATCGAAACACCAAGCCATCAGGTGGGAGAAAAAACGCACAAGCGTAGTCAGAATGTCCTCATTGCCTCTCCAAATAATAATGAAACTATTTCTGGATGTAGATTCTGCGGCGGATGGGACCACATCATAACCAATTGCGGCATGTTCTTAAATTTGTCCCCTACTTTGCGCTATAAGGAAGCAAAGAAAATGCATCTCTGCCTCAATTGTTTGCGCAAAGGACACGGCTTGCAGCAGTGTAAATCTGGAAGTTGCAAGCAGTGTCGTATGAAACATCATAAGTTGCTCCACAAGACTCAAAGCCCGATTCCATCCGCAGTCATTGCTGCAGACGTGAACCTCCCGCAATCGCAATCATCAGCGTTAGTTTCATGCTCAGCCTCTCCACCTTACCCTCCACCTATTCCCAATATCCCGAACGACTACGTGTTGCTAGCTACGGCCATCGTTTTGTTTAAAAATCGTGTTGGAACGCTCGTCCCATGTCGGGCAATATTGGACTCCGCATCGCAGCTCAATTTTATTACGTCTCGTTTGGCTGGTCATTTGCAGCTAAAACATCGGCACTCGCCTATTGGAGAATCGTCTCTTAGTTCGAATAAGGCTGTGGAAGTAGTCATGCAGTCTCAATATGGCAGCTACAGTTCCGCATTCACGGCGGTCGTAACTAGGGTCATCACTGACTATCAGCCGCACTACGATATTAATCCTGCAGAATGGGACGTACCGAAAAATATAAATTTAGCTGACCCTTGGTTTTTTAGATCTCAGCGAATCGATATGCGCTGGTATATTTTTTGATTTGCTCAGTGCTGGGCAGCTGCATTTGGCTGATATGCTGCCATCACTCCAGAACACCAAACTTGGTTGGATTGTCTCTGGAGGGATGGCTCACACCACTAACAATCGATTCACACTGGCTACGGCAACAGGAACCCAGTCACCAAAGGAAGACGAGGATTCTTTGTCGGATGCTGTAAAGCGGTTTTGGGAGCTTGAAAATTGTTACTCATCAGAGGCAGCTGCATCGAGTGAGGATCTACTTTGAGTAGCTATTATATAGGCAATCAACTATAGGACAGTGGTAGGTATACAAAAAACAAAGAAAAAGAAAGTGAAAAAGGATTCATCGACATTGAGACCCTTTTACAAGAAATACATTAAAAAAATATATATTTTAATTTTAACAGGATCATGTTAAAATACCTATAGAATATATTTTACATTGTATTATGAAAATAAATGTTTTAAGAAGAGAGTATTTAAATAATCCTATAGAAAGGTAAGGGTCCAATGTTTTCAGATATCCGTAAAGAGATTTGAGCAGACATTAAGAGTGAAACATATATAGACAGGATAATCAAATAGTAAAAGACGCCGGGGCCCTATATCATTACTACTTGGGTGGCGCCCCCTATCGGCGAAAATGCGAACTAACTTTAATCCAAGTCATCTTTCACTCGTGTCTAATTAGACTCCCAAATAGATCTCGATCCTCTCACTTACACTCTCTCTCTCTCCTCCCTTAAATTTATTTTTGCCTCTCACTTATACTCTCTCCTCCCTCATATTTACGATGGACCGGTTTTCTCGATTGGGTTCATGTGACGATTCAAACAACCCTCAAACAGGTGTTTCATTCCTTTAAAATGAATCTGGTAATAGTTTACAGGTAGTTTTTATTTTTGGCTATTATTTTGTTTATTTTGTTTAAAGTTTAACAATGTACATTTAAACTGTCAGGGTAAGGAAATTACAAATCAATAATTAAAGTTAAAGGGCAAAAGCAAATACTCAGACCTGGTGGGGCTGATTAACGGCTCAATGTCCTAAAGGGTCCCACCAACAGCCAAATTTAGGTTAGAGATAAGCCGGTAGCCGAACAATTTACAATTACAGCTATTTAAATTACATTAAGTTATTTTTTATTATTATTTTGACCATATTAGAGCTAGTATCAAAGGAAAACAGATAGAAAAATTTGTTATAGTTACGGCAAAGGCTACGGAAAGATTCATAATCCGAGTAGTTAGAAAGACAGAGTTGGAGATGGAGAGGAAAGTAATGCCTAGTCGGGCGGAAAGGAACATTAAAACTGATAAGGCTGATGAGGGCAGTCGATTCAACCTCATCAGAGAGAAGCTTATGGAGGAAGAGAACTCCTTAGCAGGTTCTACGGGATTTAAGAGAGTGGAGGTTAATTAAGCGCAATCTACTTTCATAAAAAGGGAGATGTGTAGAGGGGTCCCAATTGAGTCCGCGGAGAGCAAAGATCAAAAACTGCTTTTGAACTGATTCGAGCATATCCTGAAATTTTTGGTAGTGAGGAGACCAAACACAAGAACCATATTCCAAAATAAGCCGAACCAGGGAAACATACAAGAGTTTTGTGGTATACGGATCTGTGAATTCCTTAGACCATCTTTTGACAAATCCAAGGACTCCTTTGGCTTTGTTAGAGATAGTAGAGATATGAGAGTTGAAACATAGATTAGGTACAAAGGTAATGCCCAAGTCATTAACTTTGAAGAGGCGTTGTAGGATAATGTTATTGATAGAGTAGTCGAAGAGGTATGGCTTATTACGGTGAAACGTCATTATATTGCATTTAGAAATATTAAGAGGTAGAAAGTTGATTAAGCACCAGTTATTAAGAGCATCCAGATCAGATTGCAAAGATAGTGGTGACAAAGGGTCACTGTAGGAAAAACATAACTTAACGTCATCAGCATACATTAGGACACGGGAATGAACTAACATTTGAGGAAGATCGTTAATAAATAAGTTAAATAGTAAGGGACCCAGATGACTGCCTTGAGGAACCCCCGAAGAGACAGTAACAGGTATAGAGAGAGAGGAGTTAAAGATGACACGTTGAGAACGGTTACTAAGGTAAGAATCGGTCCAGTATAGAAGCTTTGTCGGAAACCCTAAAAGGGACAGTTTATGAATTAGTAGATTATGATTAACGGAGTCGAAGGCTTTACTAAAGTCAGTGTAAACGACATCAGTTTGACACTGTTAAACAAATCCCGAAGTTACAAAGGTGGAAAATTCAAGTAAGTTAGTAGAGACAGAGCGTCGTTTAATGAATCCATGCTGTGATTCAGAGAATATAGACCTACAAAAATGTTGAAGCTGAGAAGTAATGATTTTTTCGAAAAGTTTAGGAATGGCAGATAAGTTGGAAATACAGCGGTAGTTGGATACATCCGATTTAGATCCCTTTTTATGAAAGGGAACTATATAGGATGCTTTCCAGACGGAGGGAAAGACACCAGTTTCGAGAGACAAATTAAAAAGTTTTAGGAGAGGCACGAAAAGGGATTCTGCAGAAAGTTTAAGAACTGCGCTCGGAACAGAGTCTGGCCCAGAACTGAACGAAAACTTGCACGATTTTAAATGTGTTAAGAGTCCATCATAGTCGATGAAGGGGGGAAGGATACAGTTAGAACTATTTAAAGGGATAGGATATGAGTAACTACTGCTAAAGTCGTTCGATGAGGCTAGGTTAGAGGGAAGGTTAGTAGAGGGGACAGAGTAGCAACGTTGAAAAAAGGAAGCGAAGAGATCGGCAATGTCACAATCCCTATCAGCATATCGACCATTAAAGTGTAGAGAAGAAGGAAATTGGGAAGATTTACGCTTAGAATTAACAAACCTGAAGAATTGTTTAGGGTCGCGTTTGAAGTTAAGCTTGCTTGGTCAAGTATCTATTATAGCACAAAGTATTAAATAAGGAAAATCTAGATTTTGCAATCGAGTACTTCGAAAAGTCAGATTGTAAACCGGATTTTTTAAACCTCTTGAACATACGGGATTTTAAATTCTTCAGATTTGTTAATCTCGGGGTGAACCAGATAGGGCCGGAAAGATTTCTGGAGGGTATGGCTAAAGGAACATGCATGGGAAAAATGGAAAAACTAAATCTATAGAATGCATTAGTAGCAGATTCAATATCTTGGAAATCGTCAAGGAATGACCAATCCGACTGGGATAGGTAGGTATTCAAGGAGAGAAAATCAGCCTTCGTAAAGCAATATATATTCGAGGGCTTTATAAAGGATTTTATATGGCTTGAGGAAGGCAACAGGAAATCAATTGATAGTGTGGGATGGTATGGGTCTTCAGGGAGTGATAGAGGCGATCCTCGACATACCAACGTGCTCGAAGCATCATTAGTGAAGACGAGATCAAGGGTCCTGCTCATGCTATTACGTATGCCATTTACCTGGCCTAAAGATGTATCGGACAGACAATCAACGAAATCATGCTGCATAGATGGAAACATTAAGTTTGAGTCATTGGATGGAGACCAAGTGACGTTTGGGAGATTAAAGTCGCCGAGGACGATAAGACGATCTAAATCATTGAGCTGAGACAGAACAGACTGAAGATAGTCAACGTGAAGCATATAAGTAGTAAATTCAGAGGACGCTGGGATATAGGAGCATGATATGAATAAATTAAAAGAACACAGACGGATTTTAACAACGATAATTTCAATTGTGATGAGCTCATCGATGGGAAAAAGTTGGGAAGTTAAGTCAGAACGAACAGCAATTAGAACGCCGCCATCACGAGATGGTCGATCGGATCTATATATGGTAAAATTGTCAACAAAAATCTCGGAATCCGAGATTGAGGGATTGAGCCACGTTTCAGAGAAGGCAATAATGTCGGAATCAAAAGTTGCACTATCAGCATGTAATTTGGTGAGCTTACTGCACAGACCTCGTACATTCTGATAAGTGATCTTTAGAGGAGGAGAAGAATTCAGTTTTTTGAGAGAGATGGTAGTGCATTAGATGGTGTAGGAAGAATTCCTACCCGAGGAGCGGATTGTGAAGGTCGAGATCGGCTGCTGAAGATGTGACAAATTTTATTTATTTTTGCCTCTCACTTATACTCTCTCCTCCCTCATATTTACGATGGACCGGTTTTCTCGATTGGGTTCATGTGACGATTCAAACAACCCTCAAACAGGTGTTTCATTCCTTTGAAATGAATCTGGTAATAGTTTACAGGTAGTTTTTATGCCCGGTACTCGAAGAGTATAGGGGTATATTAGATTTGTGGGGATAACGGATGTTTGTAACGCACAGAAGGAAGCGTTTCCGACCCCATAAAGTATACATATTCTTGATCAGCACCAATAGCCGAGTCGATATAGCCATGTCTGTCTGTCCGTCTTCATTTGCGCCTATATCTCTGAGACTAATAAAGCTAGAGCAACCAAATTTTGTATCCAGGCTTCTGTGTTATCACACTACTCCGAATGTATTTCAAAATTTCGCCCCGCCCACTTCCTCCCACACAAAGGCCGAAAATCTGTGGCATGCACAATTTTAAAGATACGAGAAAACTAAAAACGCAGAATCATAGAGAATAATCATATCTATCAGAGTGTTGAATCTGTATCAGATCGGAATATTAATATAGCCACTATGAAGAAAACCATTTCGAAAGTTATCGTTCCCTCTCGCTCTCTCTCACACGCGACCCCATCTGCTTTGCCCATTCGTATTTTTTGACGCCTAGTTCTCAGAGACTATAAGAGCTAGAGCAACCAAACGAGTTTGTTTCAAAATTTTGACACGCCCCCTTCCGCCCCCACAAAGGACGAAAATCTGTGGAGTCCACAATTTTTAAGATACGAGAAAACAAAAAACGCAGAATTATGGAAAATATCCGTATCTATCCGATTGCCGAATCTGAATCATATCGGATCATTATTATAGCCAGAAAGAACAAATTAAATTTCAGTGGCTACCTAATGAGAGCCAAGCGATTCCCTCTCTCTCTCGCACACACTTCCATGTCTCTTGTATGTAGTTTTACATGTGTATGTAAAAATGTAGCAGCCAACGTAAAAATCATATGTAAATAAAAATGGAATCAGATAACTTCTAAAATATAAAGCTACAGCATGGGGTTCGACTTAATTTTTTGAAATTTTCCATTTTGGCCAAAATTTAATTCGTCTCTTTTGTGAACATATAATTAATTAAATAAATCGTAAGCTCATATGTTTACATAAATACATATATACTGACTGAGTACCGGGTATAAAGTAGAGCCGCGGCCATTGCCGCGGCTCACAACGTTCCCTCTCGCTTTAATGTATTTCTTGTAAAAGGGTCTCAATGTCGATGAATCCTTTTTCACTTTCTTTTTCTTTGTTTTTTGTATACCTACCACTGTCCTATAGTTGATTGCCTATATAATAGCTACTCACAGCTATAAGCTATTATAAAATCTAGTGAGCTGTGAACAAAGATGGACGACCTTGAGATCATTTTTGTAAATTCTCAACCGGAATCACCCATAAATCTTGACTCTCAGTCAGACTCCGTGGACCTCTCCTTAATTTTCGGGCTTAAGACTCAAAACTCTTTGGAGAGACAGCTCGATAATTTAAATGCTATGTATGATATTCAATGGGATGATGATGATGATTCCATAATTGCAATGTCGAATTCATCATACGTTTTCCCGGATGATGACTACATTTTTGATTTGGTTGATGAAAGGCATCGCCTCCAGGAACTACTTCGGGATGAAGATGACGCTGAATTAATAGCGGCGGTGGAAAGAGCTGAGGCTGAATTTTAATATTACGATTATAGTTATAACATAAATATTTTATGTAGTTTTTTAAAAATAATAAATAAAATACTACATTTATCCAATATCCATTTTCAATGGTTTCTTTTTACTTCTGATTGGTTGAATTTTGCTTCCTCTTATTACTCGTTACATCCCCCAAAGAGAATCAGGGGATTCGTTTGAAACTGGTTTTCCAAGTTAGGATTACATGTTACATCCCCCAAAGAGAATCAGAGGGTTCGTTTGAAACTGGTTTCCAAGTTAGGATTACACAAAAAGAATAAGTGGATTTCAGGTAGAACACAGGTACAGGTGTATTTATTGGTTCAATTTCATATTCTATTATATAAGGTACATTTATCTTAAGCCAAATGTTCAAATGTTAAAGAAATGTTCAGATTATTTTGTTTCTTAGTATTTAATTTTCATTTATTTGCCTTAATTCGTTGTAATGCGTCAATAAAATATGCATATTTAAATCAAATCTAAGCCAAAACAGCTTAGTTCCAGGACATAAGCAACATTGATAAAATTATGATTTTGATTTTGAATAACTAAAGTTGTGTACTTTTAAGGTGTGTTTTTTCAGTCCATTACGAGAACTAAAAGATTTTTTTACACAACACAACTCGCAATGAAATGCACTCATTTCGAACTGAAAATAAACTAAATCATCTAAAAAACTGACGTCCTTATATATGATTTCAGGTTCAGCTACAAAACGGTATACATTTCATTCTGTTTATATAACGTTTTCATGTTGACTATGTACACAGACAGAAAATGAAACTATAATATTTGAAGTATATATGTACATACATATGTATATATGATTCATTCTCCCTCAACAACCAATCAATAAAACCTATCAACCAATAAAAAACTATTCTTTTTCTTATATAAAATGATAATCGTCTAATAAAATGTGTATGTACTTAGGCTTTCCTTGAGAATCTCAATTTTAATTATTAAAATCATTTTTCTTAAATTGTTTTAAAAAACAATTTAATGTTTTTTGTTTGCTTTTAAAGATTCCATATAAAATGCAGTAATGACCACATGTATTGGAAAAATAGCCTTGCAGTGGTTGTTTGTTAAATGTAAACTTAATCGAATTATTCCTTAATAATTTTACAAAATCTTTCTTCTGAGGATATTGACCATATGAATCAAAAAATTCTGCCGAATGTTTGCTATTAAAGTAAAATGCAACCCAATGAGTTCCTGGTTGACTTGAAGAATCCGTATTTGCTATTATAAAAGCAGGATATTTCGAAATGACTTTAGGTAGCTTATCAGAGGAATAAACTCCTTTAAAAATGTTTCGTGTTTTTGAATGCTTAGAAAGCAAATGTTCGATTTGCAATGTATTCATTTTACAATAGAACACGAATATTTCGATGTTTATCAATATCAATCATTGAGTCATATTCACAGTACACCAGACAAGTAACTGCTTCGGTAAGAGGTTCAGAAAACCGTCCTTCAATTCTGATAGCTCCCTGTGAAATCAAATTTGAGCATACAGTTGAATTGTGATGATCTGCAGTTAAGTCAAATGCTAATATAAAATAATTTGTATCAAACATTTCCTTTGTAATTTGTAAACCTCGATCATAATGCTTTATTCCACTTGATCTGAATAGCATATTATATCCTCTAGAGCTTTGAACATTTTCAGAGTCCGTGAAATCAAACTCAAGAGCCTGAGATGGTACTTGCACTCCATTAACCAATAGATTAAAGCGTTGAATTTTAAAATGATTAAAATTAAAAGGATCCATTGTTCGATTTCCAGAATATGATTTATTTTTTACCATGCAAAAAGCCAAAAAATTATTAAGCTGTCTAATTACTGCGTTATCAATTGATAATGTATTATTTCCAGGGTATATTGTAAATGATTTTACTTAAACTTTACTGTATGGATAAATGGCATTTTTTGTTTGTAAAACATGATGATGGGCCAATAAAATGCTTGGATTAACAGTTATGTGGTTCATGAATAGTTGTGCTTCCAATATCTTAAGATTTGATTCAGTTTCAGATTCCATTAAATAAAATGGTGTTTTTTCAATATTAAAAGTAATTCTCAAATCAACATTATTTATAAGCAGTTTTGATTGATTAAATATATCTCCATGAACTTTTCCGAACAGTTCAACCTTATTACTTTTTTGAAAAATATTTTTGAGTATAATGGACCCATCGGTATTAACATATAACCTTGAGTGGCTAGGTGACTTTCAGTGGCGTCACTACCATAGTTTAAAATCGTTTGCAAGTACGATCTATAATGGTAGTTATTATCACTCTGAGAAACCAATATATTATTTAAATATACCGACGAACTTCTAAAGATTGAATGCAAAATATTATTCACTACTCCAACATCGTTTCCTTCAATGTTGGTATTATCATTTTTTCTTAGTTGTACAACAAGTCTTAAGTAAACACTTGATAGGTCTCGATATGTTTCACCATTTCCTAAGCAAACGAATTCAATTGAAGAGGCACTGTCCAACGAAGCAATGGGGTTGTATGCAACTTCTTCAGTCCTTAGAATAGAACTTTGTGTAGGATGAGGCTCAAACAGATCCAGCTCGCTTTTCATACATTCAACATGGGTAGTCATTTTGATTTTGAGAAAATGTCTCTAATAGTTAATTTCTTTGTTGATTTTGTCCTTTTTGGTCTCGAGTGCGTATGTTTGCGTCCTTGTTTAAATGATAAATGAGATTGTTTTTTCCTAGACCTTCTCTTTTTATTCTTTTTACCTTCCCCATTTATTAATAGCTTTATTAGACAGATTTTGCAATGCAATTTTGCTTTGTTCTTGGATAATGTTTCTTAGAGGTTTACGACCAAACTCATTTATTACAGCCTTTCCAGTCTCAGAAGCTTGATTTTTAATTGCGTTTATCCCCGAAAGGAATAATGGTTTTATGTAATTAAAAAGACCACTAAAAAAATTTCCAATTCCTCTACCTTGCTGGATAACTCTGGGTGTAACATATAGACTTCCTATATGACTTAAACCTCCTCCACACTGATTTAAATAATATTGTTGATAAGATTTCGTCATGATGGTTATTTATACTCTGAAGAAATGTTTAGCTTTACAGTATTATTTATAGCATTTATTTTCGTTTTCTAAAATGAAGAGTAACAAAAATTGGAGTTGCTGAAGATTCAAATGGTACTTTATAGCCTTTTGAATCGGTAATTAAAATTGAAATTTCTTTTGGCGTCCATATTTCAATGAGATAGTATTCAATATTTTTGAATTGTATAAGTTGCTCCTTTCCATTATAATGTAATACTCGAAGACATCTAGGTCTTTTGCTTCCAACACATCTTGGTTTGATAATGTCGGTGTAAACAAAAATCAACCCGTTTTCAAAGGGGTCAGACTCCACTGATTCATTTGCATATCTAAATGTTTCCCCATTTACTAAGCTAATCACGAATTCTGTCGTTTTTTCAGTTACAATAGAGGCGTTCTCAGGCATAGTTTTTATACATTTATTTAGATATAAGTCTGTAATTCCTACTTCCCATTCATCGTTCATGTTTTCAGGAATATTCACTATGTTTGTAAATACACATTTAACGTTATCATGAAATACATTTAACGAATCGTTACTGAGTAATGTAGCGAAAAACTCTGTTAAATATACCATTTTTCAATGTAAAATTTTCTTTTTAGTTTATTAATTATACGAAAGCCAATTAATTTTGTTTTTTTCCAATTTGAACGGTGTTTCTGTTTCTAACAGATCTACTCAACTTTTCTCGTCCACTTACGTATTTTAAGTCTTGAAATGGATGAGTTTCACTTTTATACCTTTTAAGTTGTACTCTTAGTTTTTTTTGCTTATCAGTAAGCTTAACCTTAGTCAGCGCTTGTTTTTTTGATGTGTGAGTGTCTACAAATGAAGTATCCTCAGCTTTACGTTTATTATTCTTTGAACTAACAGATTTTTCGAACTTCAAATCCTCATCATCACTGTCAATAGGTAGAGCAGGAAAGTCATTGTCGATAGAGCGTTCATTTTTTGAAGAACCATTATTTTTATTGTAGTGATTAGTTGTGTTGGGCTTAGAATCTATTTGTATTTTTATACTTTTTTAGAGCATATAGTTGCGCTTTTGATATCTTATGATTTCCTTGTAATGTATTTAACACTATCTCCACTAATGCTTTAACCAACTCAATATCACAATTACTTATTATTGCATTTCGAAGTTTATTATTTGCCCTTTTGAGCACATACAATAAATGTTTGTTCGCTCTCAGCCGATTTAGATTCTTTTTGTAAACCATTTTCATCTGCAAAGCAAACTGTATACACAGAATTAAAAATATCTGTTCGAAATCTAAGGAGATAATTTATTCCTTGAGTAAGATCAATAAGTAAATAACCATGAGGTTCATCAGTAACGTCCTTATATATTCTGAAGAGTTCCCGAGAATTTTCAGGATATATTTGTCTAGCTAGGCATTGAAACTGCAGTTTATCTCTAGGGTTTTTGAACGCCACGATGTATTTTGTATTTAGTGAAATATCTCGAATATGAGATGATTTATGAAATATATTTTGTGTAACTACTATTACAGATAAATTCCTATGATGTGATCCTTTCGTAAATAGTTCACATACATTTTTATTAAATGCACCCATCATCAAGTCATCTAGTATTAAAAGAATAGGTTCATTATTTTCATTTTCAATTTTTTCAGGAACTCCTTTATAGTATTCAATGTTGTTGAAATTTGGTTTAGCATGCTCCTCTCCATAGCACCAAAGTATTCGATCAATTGAAATGCTTAGCAAGTCATTCCTTTGGTTTATTAAATTTTCTAAAAACGTTAATTTTCCAGACCCTGAAGGTCCACAAATTAGCATTGTGAAAGGATGAATAAATTGTTTAAACATTTTTGGTTTTCGATTTTTTTGTTTTACGTTTTATTTATAGATCATTTATAAATGTTTTCTACCACTTAAATTAATTTATTTAGGTTTCTCCTGGTCGCGTTTTTTGTGACAGTCCTTATCGAAATGAGTATCAGATCCACAATAATTGCAATAAACGACTTGTGTGTATCCTCTTTTGCGAGGATCATTTTCAAACAAACGCTTAAAGGTATCCATTTTAAACAACTAGTTAATACAAGTGCTTAATACCAACTGATAAGCTAAACGTATGAGTCACCATTACAGTATACATCGTAGTTCGAATTTTCCAATATAACAAAAAGCTTAAATAAATTATTTAAAGCACATCTAAGAGGAATTTTTTTGTGGATTCTACAGTTCGTAAAAAAATTCGGATAAAGGGCTAGACTTTTTCCAATATCGATATCAATAATGTTATTTGTTAAATACTTTGATAAAAACTTTTTCTTAATTTCACCACGAACAATGACGGTGCTAAATCTGTTAAGTGGTGAAAGAATTTCCCCTAAACTTAAATATGATATTTCACCATCTGACCATTCCAGTCCATTTATGGTCTGACGATGAATGTTTTGTTGCTTAATCATTTCATTGTCCAATTCATTTAGATGATGTGGAGGTTTGAAATGAAAGAAGTTTGGTGTTACTGTTCCGGCTTGCATAAACGCTAATTCCTTAATAAAAAGTTGCTTATTATTTCCGAAGAGATATTGAAAATCAACTATAACGCTTGAATTTCTGTCGATTGTGTTCATGTTGGTTTGAGATTTATTAAGAAACTGAATGAGTCAGTGATATCTATCCCCTTTATATACAACCCAATTCAGTAAGAGTTCTTAGTTTATCAAAAGCCTTCAACTCTAATGGACACGCTTCAATCAATGAGAATTCGGTCTACCAGAAAGAAACAGGACCACGAAGTTATTTTCGGACTCGAATATTATGTAGTACATAATTTAAAACTAAAATGCGGGTTTTCGACTACAAGAAAATTCACTCCAATGATCTGGATGCAGCAAAGCAAAAACAATTTCGTTGGTTTAGATAAAGATGAATGGATGCAATTAATTACATACAAGGAATATATTCAATTAAAACTTGATCAGTACGAATTCTTAATGCCTGATACAATTATAGACCATCCATTACTGACTACTATTAAATGTAATTTTAGATTTCGAAAATCTGATAAGCAGTATGTGTTTATAATAAATCAGTTTGGAAACAAAATTGAATTTGAAAGCGAGTCCTGGAGATCACTTTTAAGATTAGGAATTTTTTTACTACATTTTTATGTTGGAATACGATACTTAAGCAACAAATTACATTCCTTTATTATAACAATATTATTCCTAAGTGCGCAGCCTTACAAAAATTTGATATTCAACTATCAGACTTAGACGGTACCTATGATAGAAATGTGCAAATAGACTTAACTCGTTTATGCTTTGAAATTTCAAAAAAAATGTGTATTCAAATTAAACGCGATGTTCTTGAATATAAGCAAACACTTTTAAATAAGCAATCATCCAAAAATAAAAAATAATATTAACAATGAGTAAGCAACAAGTTGTTAATGAAATACATAAACCTGCTAGAAAAAACTTAATTCGACGAAAATTCGTTCAAAAGGGAATTAATGACACGTGGCAAATAGACTTAGTTGAAATGATACCCTATTATAAAGAAAATAAAGGATTTAGATATTTGCTAACAGTGATTGACACGTTTTCCAAGTTTGCATATGCAGTTCCTGTGAAGTCTAAGACATCTTCAGATGTCTCATCAGCAATGAAGAAAATATTTAAAACATCTAAATATAAACCTAAAAATATTCAATCTGATCAAGGAAAGGAGTTTTTCAATATTACCTTTGGAGAGTTAATGCAACTAAATAATATAAACCATTACCATACATATACACATCTTAAGGCTTCTATTTGTGAACGTTTTAATAGAACGTTAAAATATCGTATGTGGAAAATGTTTAGTATGCAGGGTAATCATGTCTGGATTCATAATTTACAAGACTTAGTAAATGATTACAATAATTCATATCACCGAACCATAAAAATGAAACCTATAGATGTAAACAAACAAAATGAAGAGTTTATTTTAAAAACAGCTTATAATATTTGTAAGGTATTCCCTAAACACAAGTTTTCTATAGGTGAGCCTGTAAGAATAAGTAAATATAAAGGTATTTTTACAAAGGGATATGAACCTAACTGGACAACTGAGGTTTTTAAATTGTAAAAGTAAAGTCAACTAATCCTGTAACATATGAACTGGAGGACTATCAGGGGCATATTATTAAAGGATCATTTTATGATCAAGAACTCCAAAAAGTGAAAGATGAAAATGCTTTTTTAGTGGAGCAAATAATCCGAAGAAAAAAGGATCAAGTTTTTGTTAAATGGTTGGGGTTTGATGAAACACACAATTCATGGATAGATAGCAAGTGTATATTAAAATAATTAAACAAAAAATAGTTTATCACATTAATTTTTTTATTTTTTAGCATTTACAATATAGTTTTAATTATATAATATTTCTAAATATATAATATTATGCTTATTTATATAATATTTTGTGTATGATTAATTGTATCTAAAATGTTTTTAATTTCATAGTGATTATGAGCTAATGTTGAAATATTATTAGGTAATATAAATCTTTCATCATCCCTATAATTTAAACTTAGTTTGTTTACAATTTCAGTATAAATTTTATGTCTTCTACTTCTAATAACTCTCTGTTCTCCATAATACGTTTTTTTATGTTTAATACATTCAATATAATGATCATGCGATAATCTCTTTACTACTGATTTTTTTACTCCTTTAACCTTTTTTATGTTATAGTCAGTTCTATCATCTTTTGCTACTAAATAGGAGTATGCTTTCGCTTTTAACCCTGCAAACGAGGTCATTATTCGACCTGCATTCTCGTCTTTCATTAAACCTAGTTCTTTGTTATTAGCGCAACTTATACCAAATCTGTTTGAGTCTTGATAATTTGATGTATCAAAGCGACTAGGATTGTTTTTTATTAAATCATAAAAATCTTCTTCTGATGAGATAATAAATGAATCTGTATCCATATAGAGTATTTTTGACGATGGACATTTTATTGAATGAAAATTATAGAAATAGTCATACATTAGCCACTTTGACAGTTCTAATACACTAACTCCTATGTATATGGGTTTATCATAAAAAATTTTTGTTTTAGTTTCCTCAATGGCAGCTAAATTATCTGCAAAGATTTCAACACTGTGGAAATTATGTCTATCTATTCGTTGTCTAAACCCTGCTGAATTCTGTCTTGACTGATAATGTTTTACTAAAGCAACCTCTCGACGCTTTTCTACATTTTCCATCGTTTTTCCATATACGGCATTTACCATTAATTTAAAAAAGTTTATCTCGAACTCATTCTTTGCCTTTTTCCTACATGATGTATTTAGATCAATATAAGGTTTTAGCCAACTGGACTGCTTAAAAGATAATATTCGAGATATTTTTTCTAAAATCATACCTTGCTCTATACATAACTGCAGTTGTTTTAGATGTATTATATAATTTTTTTTGTCCGATAAATCAGCTATTAATTTTGCCTGCGTTCCTCCTGGTGGAATTTTTTTTTCAGGGCAGTAAACTATTATGTTTATTATGAATTTCATTAGGATATTTTAAATCTACTTCTAAGATGTATCCTACATCACTGCATGCCAATATATTTGTAGCGCTGAATGATAAAATTTCCTCCTTGGTTAAAAATTTAAAATTAGAATACAGTAGTGGCTGACTCATAGCCCAACCATATAAATTGTTGGCGTCAATATACGCTAGATAGTTTGTAGGTTCGCTAGACCTAAATTTGCTATTTATATATTTATTGTTGGCTGTCGCTATGCGTTGAGTATATTGGGTCAACCCTCCGCGAACTGCACTTTTTAAGAAATTATAAATATCAGGATCACTTATAAGTTCCAATTCTACCTTTGTGTATTTAAGCATTGCATCCCATGAAACTGAAGGAGCAGTTACGTAATTTATAGGGTCTAATCTGTATACTCCTGAGCAACGATCCCTAAAATTTTCAAATACATCAGCAAGAATTAGAACATCGCTTTCCAGATATAATTTTAAGTAATCTTTTATACTATTACAAATAAACGTTCTCCAAACTTTCTGAGCAAAGTTATAGTTCTCAACACTGCAAAAATGTTCTCTCGAAGGAAGCTGAGTTTCCTCAAATTTTTGAAAACTATCTAAATAATCATAAGGAAACACACCTTTTCGTCGTAGCATATCAAATTTTTCATCTTGATATTTACTTTTCAAATTTTTAAAATTGGATCTATCCATATAACTAGCTAGTTTTTCTAAGCTTGAGTTTAAAAATCTATTTGAATCTATATATCTTATTTTGTATTGATGCTGATAAAGTGGTCCTAGTTTACATGTTTGAGTTAACGCAATATATAACTCTTTATTGCATGGAATGAGCTTTATATCATCTTTTATGGATGTTACAAATAAATGTATATCATAGCGAGACAAGTTATGAAACACTACCGGGAAAAAGGGATCGCTTAATCTAAATGTTTGCTTACACATCTTATGTATTGGTCCAACATACTTTCCTGAGAATTGGTTAAAATATTTTTCACGATCATCATCCTGAATTGGTTCCTCGCAGGCATAGCAATTGTCGTGTTCCTGAGAGTCCTCATCCCAAATGTCGAACTTGTAAATGGGTTTTTTACAAGATTTCCAGTACTTCTCATAAAGTTTATCTGTTTTAGCCCGAAGCTGTTGACAAAATTGTTCGATGCAATTTTCTCCTGAAATAAAAAAAACGTTACGATTAAGAATTTATTACCTTTAGAGTGCGATAATATTTACCTTCATATGTCCACATCTCATTTAGAACAGGTTTGTATTTATGTACAACATAAAATGATGCTGCACATGCTATATGCCTCTGTGCTGTAGTTGTCGATGATTTTGATGGATCACTCAGATTTCTACTAAAATTTTCCAAAACAGCCTCGATGTCTGCATAAATTACTACTGGTGGTGATAGTTTTTTTGGAAAACTTTTAAATACAGTTTTGCTCTTAGGTTCTGGATATAAAGCAGCAACTTTTCCAAACTCCTTAGTGTCATGGATAGTATTTGTTGTTGAGTAAAATTGTAAACAATTTTCGCAAAAGTATGCAGCACTATGTGATTTGCTGTGTTGTGAATAGCATAACTTTCTCATGCACGTTATATAGGCATAATGCATCATTGACATACTGTCACTATTAATGCCTAGTATGTTTATGTGTTGTGTCCGAATTTTTCGACTCCTCACTGTGGGTCCTACAACATTTTTGCCATTGTTGTCTATTTCATAAATATTAATGCTAATATCATTATTAGCTTGCTCAAATCGTTTAACTCCTTTGTTTGTTATTGGAAATTCTATTCCAGTAAAATCCAATCTAACGCCTTCATAATAAATGACGTCCTGCTTTATGTTACACTGATGGTATGATGGTGTCGTCAATCTTTCTCGGGCTAATTTTTTCATTGTTGTCGTTGGAAATGTAGTGTTTATGTGCTTTTTATGTGCTAATGAAGATAGAACACACCACTTAAAACAAAAATCATCTTCATTTTTTAGATTGATGATTGCATTTCGCAATTTAATTGTTTTGGGTGCTGGTATGAACCTATTCGCAGCAATATGTTCCAACTTAATCACAGTTAGCTCAAAATATTTAAATTTTTTTATACCCCAACCTGAATCCTTCTCCTGGAATTCACTACTCAAATTAATCAAGTTTTCAAGGGCATCATTTAAGTGTTCTTCAATTGAATCAATTTCATATATAGCCTGGTATGAAGTTATAAAATGCTTCATTGTTTTACATATAATCCGTATACTTTTCAATTGTACTTCACGGATTTGTACTCACTCATACAGTGACGCAATAGGTTTACTATATCATTTTTACAATCCATGTAAAAATCTTTCAAATCTATCTTATCACTTTTATTAGAGTGAATACGATATGATTTTAAGGGAAACCGCGACTCAGTTGAAATTAAAATGACGTTTTCATTCTCCTCTAGTTGCGCTGCTATTGCATTCTTATGCTTTTCTGAGATTATGTGACGCAATTCTCTAGACGGAGGATAACTTACACCGCAAATTGCACATTCAATATTTCCAAATCCATTCGAAGGTTCCATTCTCGGACGTTTTGAGGCTGCTGACGTTGATGGTCCTTGGTAATCACTTGAGGTAGATCCTCTGCTCATAAGAACCTGAAATGCATTTCGAGGACCCACGCATTTCTCATAATGAGAGTCAAATTGTACGAACTCGACGGACTTAGAACACAGGTCACACACTACAGTATTTGGAGAGCCCGAGAATCTCCCATAATGGAATTCAAACTCCTTAACATTAACGAACTTGTTACACAGGTCACACAACACGTTTGATGTCATTTTTAGTTTTTAAGGTTGTTTTTAAATCTCTATTCACTTTCACTATAGGAATAGTACTAAGGGTTTTTGCTAAATGACACTCTATTTATCAACAAAACTCCTACCTGGTATTTTGTATACAAAAACCTGTTTCATCGATTCCTACAAGAACTAGGTATTAATAGAATTTGAAATTGAACCAATAAATACACCTGTACCTGTATTCTACCTGAAATCCACTTATTCTTTTTGTGTAATCCTAACTTGGAAACCAGTTTCAAACGAACCCTCTGATTCTCTTTGGGGGATGTAACATGTAATCCTAACTTGGAAAACCAGTTTCAAACGACTCTCCTGATTCTCTTTGGGGGATGTAACGTGTAATAAGAGGAAGCGAAATTCAACCAATCAAAATAAAAAGAAACCATTGAAAATGGATATTGGATAAATGTAGTATTTTATTTATTATTTTTAAAAAACTACATAAAATATTTATGTTATAACTATAATCGTAATATTAAAATTCAGCCTCAGCTCTTTCCACCGCCGCTATTAATTCAGCGTCATCTTCATCCCGAAGTAGTTCCTGGAGGCGATGCCTTTCATCAACCAAATCAAAAATGTAGTCATCATCCGGGAAAACGTATGATGAATTCGACATTGCAATTATGGAATCATCATCATCATCCCATTGAATATCATACATAGCATTTAAATTATCGAGCTGTCTCTCCAAAGAGTTTTGAGTCTTAAGCCCGAAAATTAAGGAGAGGTCCACGGAGTCTGACTGAGAGTCAAGATTTATGGGTGATTCCGGTTGAGAATTTACAAAAATGATCTCAAGGTCGTCCATCTTTGTTCACAGCTCACTAGATTTTATAATAGCTTATAGCTGTGAGTAGCTATTATATAGGCAATCAACTATAGGACAGTGGTAGGTATACAAAAAACAAAGAAAAAGAAAGTGAAAAAGGATTCATCGACATTGAGACCCTTTTACAAGAAATACATTAAAGCGAGAGGGAACGTTGTGAGCCGCGGCAATGGCCGCGGCTCTACTTTATACCCGGTACTCAGTCAGTATATATGTATTTATGTAAACATATGAGCTTACGATTTATTTAATTAATTATATGTTCACAAAAGAGACGAATTAAATTTTGGCCAAAATGGAAAATTTCAAAAAATTAAGTCGAACCCCATGCTGTAGCTTTATATTTTAGAAGTTATCTGATTCCATTTTTATTTACATATGATTTTTACGTTGGCTGCTACATTTTTACATACACATGTAAAACTACATACAAGAGACATGGAAGTGTGTGCGAGAGAGAGAGGGAATCGCTTGGCTCTCATTAGGTAGCCACTGAAATTTAATTTGTTCTTTCTGGCTATAATAATGATCCGATATGATTCAGATTCGGCAATCGGATAGATACGGATATTTTCCATAATTCTGCGTTTTTTGTTTTCTCGTATCTTAAAAATTGTGGATTCCACAGATTTTCGTCCTTTGTGGGGGCGGAAGGGGGCGTGTCAAAATTTTGAAACAAACTCGTTTGGTTGCTCTAGCTCTTATACTCTCTGAGAACTAGGCGTCAAAAAATTCGAATGGGGAAAGCAGATAGGGTCGCGTGTGAGAGAGAGCGAGAGGGAACGATGACTTTCGAAATGATTTTCTTCATAGTGGCTATATTAATATTCCGATCTGATCCAGATTCAACACTCTGATAGATATGATTATTCTCTATGATTCTGCGTTTTCAGTTTTTTCGTATCTTTAAAATTGTGTATGCCACAGACTTTCGTCCTTTGTGGGGGCGGAAAGAGGCGGGGCAAAATTTTGAAACATACTTTGAGTAGTGTGATAACACAGAAGCCTGAATACAAAAGTTCGTTGCTCTAGCTTTTATAGTCTCTGAGATATATGAACAAATGAAGACGGACAGACGGACAGACGGACGGACAGACAGACATGGCTATATCGACTCGGCTATTGATGCTGATCAAGAATATATATACTTTATGGGGTCGGAAACGCTTCCTTCTGTGCGTTACACACAACCGTTATCCGCACAAATCTAATATACCCCTATACTCTTCGAGTACCGGGTATAAAAATATATATTTTAATTTTAACAGGATCATGTTAAAATACCTATAGAATATATTTTACATTGTATTATGAAAATAAATGTTTTAAGAAGAGAGTATTTAAATAATCCTATAGAAAGGTAAGGGTCCAATGTTTTCAGATATCCGTAAAGAGATTTGAGCAGACATTAAGAGTGAAACATATATAGACAGGATAATCAAATAGTAAAAGACGCCGGGGCCCTATATCATTACTACTTGGGTGGCGCCCCCTATCGGCGAAAATGTGAACTAACTTTAATCCAAGTCATCTTTCACTCGTGTCTAATTAGACTCCCAAATAGATCTCGATCCTCTCACTTACACTCTCTCTCTCTCCTCCCTCAAATTTATTTTTGCCTCTCACTTATACTCTCTCCTTCCTCATATTTACGATGGACCGGTTTTCTCGATTGGGTTCATGTGACGATTCAAACAACCCTCAAACAGGTGTTTCATCCCTTTGAGTTTACAGGTAGTTTTTTTAATGTATGTATGTTTTAGACCTTACAAGAAAAATCTAAACACTTGCGAGATGAGTTGTAAATTCAATCTGGTTTTATTTCTTCAACGTCGTGCCTTATATATACTTTTACAATGTAGGATGGGGACAATTTTGTATTCTATTCTTATCGCTAGACCCACGGATCGGCTGCAACGCTGCTGTGAGTGACCAACTGAATGCATGCAAGCATCAGTAATTTTAGACTAAATTAGGGTCTTAAGTGCTTACTGCACTTGACTTTGGGGTGTCGTGTCTTGCTTATGAGTTGACAGATCGTACCCTAACAGTCATAAATTTTATACTTTATGTATGTTTTTTACTTAGAATCGATTGGTTTTGTACTTATCTCCGTGAATGTGTATTCTTTAAGTACAATAATGTGTTCATATTTGAACATTCTGCAAAGGGCCAAAAGTGGCATGGCTTAGTTTTTATTTGTACATTTTTTTTTTGTCGATGATTATCTTAAGGTATATTACAATGAATAGGGAAGTGCTATTGCTTGCAGTCTTCGAGCTACCTTAATTCTTCTTATGGTATATATTATTAATATTAACATAATTATTATTCCGATAATCAAAGCAGCATGTCCAGACACATGGTGGAACTTAAATCCTTTTAATTCATGATGACCTTCTTTTAACATTGTTAATTCGTTTTGTAATTTATTAATTTCATTCGTATGGTTAATTAACGGTACAGATATTGGATTCCAAACAATTTTCGGTATTTTATTTATATTACTTATATAAGAGGATGAAATTGTCTTATAGTCTTCTGAATGAATACTGTGATGAGGAATTAATATTTTATCATCTGTTCGCACAGTGCAACCATTTATTATTGTTAAAATTCCTTGTTGAGGTAGATCAATTATTTCTTGATTTGAATTAATGCATTGAATTCTGGCATTAGTGTTTACTGGAACTTTGAAGAGCCAACTACCTTTCTTTTCTAATTCGACCCAAAATGACCCTGTCTCTGGCATTTTTTTATAGACACAAGTTGAATGACTATTGGGTTTAAACGGGGCTATCTCACAAGCATTATCATTGGCGCTACTCCAAGGCCAATTACCTTCACATACTCTTTTATTCGTTTGCCATTTTTGGCATTTGTTCAAAGTAGCTTCAGTCATTGAATGATAGGAATCAATTTCGAAATTGTATACTAAGTACCTAGAGCTTAAATCTACCTTGATCAACTCCCTTTCATGCTCCACTGGCATTGGAATAATCCTAAACAAATGGGATGGGTGTCTACCAAACAGTGGGATCTTCACATTTAAGATTAACTTGTTATCTACGAAAATTCCTTTTGCGGTTAATAGGCTGTAAATTTCCTTCAATTCCGTCCCTGTTCTTTTTCCTGGAAGAACTAGTGTTTCTAATAAACTATCCTTTATTTTTATAATTTCTGCTTTTAGTTGTATCGGTTTTAAAATATTTGGATTTAGTCTACCATGATTAATATCTATCAAGAGACTTATTACTCCTGCTTGGATTTTATCGCACTCGTCAATCATTGAACTTAGTTGCTTTGTTACCATAAAGAAGTTAATAGATTCTTTGTATACATAATAACTTTCTTTTAAGGCATCCGTTATGTTCTCTACTCTGGTGCTCATACTTTTAAAGTTGACATTTATTTCCTCAGTAGTTCTTTTGAGAATATTTACTGTTGCCTCTACCACTGACGTTTGTCTTTTAATTAAATCGTCTAGATTATGTTGGTTTTCTAATAGATTTTTCATATTTCCTTCCAAAGTTTCTCTATCTTCGGCGTCCATTATTCCGAATAATATATGATAAAGTGACCCCATAAACTCAAATGGTGCTCGTTTCTGTCTTTTGTTGTCCTGAGCCATAAAAAATTTATTATTTTCCTCTAGATCTGCAATTTGTCTGTCAGTGTTATCTAAAACATTATTGCATTGTTCTTCAAAGGTGTAGAGTTTACCGCACACAACTCTCATTTTCCCAACTAATTCTTTCCCCTTTGTTCAGAGCAGCCGCAAACTTCTGCAGCGCACTGTGGAGAGCGCTCCGCGCCCGACTCACTCTCTCGCGCTCGTGCACACGGCACCCAGGAAAGCCGACCGGAGCTTGGGCGGCCACTAGCTTGAGCGGGAGTTAGGGAGTTACGCTCTCACCCCCATGCCGATCGTACGCTGTCTCGCGCAGAATACATTCGCGTTCGATCACGTATATACACGTAGAATACATAATACATACATACCCAAATACATAATCGGCATTGAAATATATACATTACGAGAAATAAACTTAAGTGAACAGAGTGAAACACATAGACGTGCTGGTTTTTTCATTTAACGGCTGTGCTACCTCGCTGATCCGCCCCCTACAAACATTGGTCCTTCGAGCCGGATCTTCACCAAGAAGGAGAAGCGCACCCCAGCAAGCATAGGCGGATCACTCTACCAGGAGGACCAAGATAAGTACATATGACTCATCCAACATCAGCATAAGTGCCGTGATCTTGTTTTTTTCCGTCCAAGTGCAAGCGGCTATTCTGTCCGTTCTCCGATCTTCCGTTCCTTCTAACTCCGTACATCCGTACACACAATCCCCAGATTTAACTGCATATTCTTGCCGGCACTTGTCCATGTATACATGTACATATACACATATATTGGCTGCATATTCTTGCGTACATATATGTATGTACTAATCCGCAATTAAACGCACCACACATACATATGTACCGACCGCATACCCTTGCGCATTATATATAGATCTGTATCCGAAACATATATATATATAACACTGCATATTCTTGCACCCATATGTCCCATCCGCATATCCTTGCGCATCATATATATATATATATATATCCGAAATATATATACCTTTAACTGCATATTCTTGCAAAAATATATTCAAAAATACATATTTTACCAATCTACATCCGCATCCCAGTATATATGTATAAACCATCTATCCGAATCAACACTTATTTTTTCCATATCCGCATACATACCTATTAGCTGCATATTCTTGCGGCTGTATATCCCCACAGCTCCCCGCACCTACATCCATACATACATACAAGCAGCAATAGCGGTGCTCGCTTTTGCTTGTTTTTGCGTTCGCCTCTCCACCGTTGCGCGCGTTGTTTTCGTTGGGAGAGCAGATTATCGGTGCCGCTCTTGCGCATAACGGAGCGCCAAGTGACGCGCTACCCTGTATTTCGAGGGTGTATTGTTTTCGGTGGTGGCTTGTCCAGTGACGCGCTACCCTACTTTCGGCGGGTATATTGTTTTTGGGTATCACGTGCCACCGACTCCCAATATTAGTGCCTGCCACAGTGTTCTCGGCCCCCTTTTCTTTCGTGTCCATCCGTCCGACGCTTCCGCTTCCGTGTCGTTGTTCTCAGCGGGTGAGGTCAGACCATGCCCACTGGTGACGAGGACAGCAAAAAACTTTTGCCAGTGCCCGCTCCAGGTAGTAGGACAACACGCAGTCGTTCCGCTCCAGGAACACCTACCTCGGTGACTAAACCGATAAGGTTCCCCGCTACGCCTAAACCGAGTACGAGTTCCGCGGCAAAGAGCAAATCGGTCCTGTTCCCTTCACCAGTCACGCTAAAGGTGCCAGTTCTTCCACCTACCATCATGTCTCACACAGCACTCAGCGCCGCACGTGCGAAATTGGTGGCAGCCATTGGCAGGCTGACCTGTTTACAGGATCGATTTACTGCTTCCGCTACCAGCACACCACCCCCCGCTATCGCTCAGACTCGTAAAGACCAAGTACGGAGCATGTGGGCGAAGGTAGATGCGGAGTTCGAGGCCTGCTCTATAGCGGCGATTGACGAGGATCCGGACACCCAACAAGAGATCCAAGCCCTGTATGGCAGGTACTATGACGACTATGAACGGTGCCTAGGTGACCTTACGGTCCAATCGGCCAGCCCAGTAGTCCGTCCTTCTCCCCAGCCGGACTCCCACGGCGGTTGTCGACTGCCACCCTGTGACATAGAAGTTTTCTCTGGGGATTACGTCCGTTGGCCTACCTTCCGGGATCTGTTTACCGCGATCTACATCCAAAATCCCAGGCTGTCTCCAGTGGAGAAGCTGTACTACCTCGCCACTAAGACCAGTGGCGATCCAAAGGCCATCGTTGAGAAATCCCCGCTGACCAACGACGGCTTTGAGGCGGCATGGGATGCCCTTCGTGATCGATATGAGAACCGACGGCTTCTGGTGACCAACCAGATTCACATTCTCCTCTCTTTGTCTCATATCGGATCCGATTCGAGTCGTGCTCTGAAAGAACTCCAAAGTACGATCCAGGGGGTTCTAACCGCACTCGCCCACTCCAAGGTCTCCACTGAAAATTGGGATAGCTTGCTCGTGACCATTTGCGCTTCAAAGTTGCCGAGATTAACCCGCGCCTTGTGGGAAGAGTCCATAACCGACAAGAAGGAAATGCCGTCATGGAAGGAAATGGACTCCTTCCTCAGTCAGCGGTATCTGACGCTAGAGGCGATCGAGAGCCACCCTTCCAATCCACATAGTTCGAAAGGCGATCCGAATCCGCCACCTACTAAAAATAACCCGTTCCGGTCCCAAGGGAGTCCTGTTCCTAGGAGGATTCACTCGTTTGAGACAACAGTGAATCCGCAGAGGAGGACATGTGATCTCTGCGCCACAGAGCATCATCCAATCCGTGATTGTCCTCGCTTCCTCCACATGACCGTTGATGCTCGTTCCAGCTACATTAAACAGAAACAGCTATGCCTGAACTGCTTCGCACGAGGACATCAGATCCGAGAATGCCAAAGCGCCCACAACTGCGTCACTTGTGGGGAACGGCACCACACGTTGCTGCACCGTGGCAACCCAAGTGCCAGCGAGCCGACTTCCACATCCATACAACATCCGAGTTCTTCCGAATCCATGTCTAACGTTCAGGCTTATTTCGCTTCCGGAACAAGTGCGGTTCTTTTGAGCACGGCCATGATTAATATTTGCCATCTGGGGACCAATTATCGCGCTCGCGCTTTGATCGACTCTGGCTCCGAGGCCACGTTTATTACGGAACGTCTAGTCAGCATGATCAAACTGCCATTCCAACCCATCCAGGCACAGGTCTCCGGCATCAATCATACTGTATCCGCTCAGTCGAAGAAGCTCTGCAATTTTTCCATCCGCTCTCCGACTAAGTCGGGTTTACAACTAAACGTTACAGCTTACGTTATTCCGGAGGTAGCAGCGAATATTCCCTCGCATCCGATCTCTCAAATTTTGCTGAGAGACTTGCCTAGCCTTCCGTGGGCGGATCCTACATTTTTTGAAAGCTCACCAATCGATGTCCTGATTGGAGCTGACCTTCTACCATCCGTACTGTTAAGCGGCTTACAGACGAACATATGTGGCTCTCTCCTCGGGCAAGAAACAGTTTTCGGTTGGGTGCTCTCTGGGCCAGTGTCTAATACGGCCGTTCAGAGAGCCCCACAAGTTGCAACCTTTTCGAGTCAGGTGTCTAGAGTACCTATCCAAAGGGTAAGAGACTCGAGTTCACGAGTCTACACAAGCAATCCCCTTCCGGCCTTCTCTGCAGAGTTGCTAGGACGGTCTCCTACGGTTGAGCGACGGAAAGATATCCGTAATAATCACGGTCTTGGCGAGCAGAACTCCGTGCCAAGTTCAAGCCCAAGCTTGAACTCAGTTCAATGTAACCATGCGACAATGTCCAATGGCCAAGGTGGGCCTTTAACCCGTTACAACTTTCGTACTAATGCTTCGTCGACACCTTCATCTCATCCTAGATTTCCGCATCCAGCCTTGGGCCCACATTCCAGCGCCGACCATAACATTGAGCGCCGACGCGCTTGCGGTCTGAACTCCTACCGATGCCGAGTCTGCCCAGGAGTGCATCCGCTACGGACCTGTCACCACTTCCTCCGGTTGAGCCCTGTGAAGAGGCTCAAAGCCGTACTTATAAATAAGTATTGCGCAAACTGCCTGGCTCATCAGCATTCCGGCAGTGATTGTCGCAGTGGCGGGCTGTGCAGGGAGTGTGGCAAGGATCACCACACGCTACTTCACATACCCGCGTCTCGTCGTGCAGCCCGTTCCGCCTCAGCATCTTCGCCGCCATCTCCTGCGTCCCGAGCTGAATGTCGCCCTCGAAGCTCCGCCAGCCGGCCTGTTAGAGGAACCGTAGCACCTTCGCCGTCGAGTTCGCCATCCCGAGTTGAACGCCGCAGCGCGCCTTTAGCTTCACCATCCCAGCATCCAAAGACACCGCCGCCATCCGTAGACTCCCGTCTATCATCCCGGACCTTCCATTATACTTTGCAGTCCTGCAAGGGGGGGGGAGGATGTTCAGAGCAGCCGCAAACTTCTGCAGCGCACTGTGGAGAGCGCTCCGCGCCCGACTCACTCTCTCGCGCTCGTGCACACGGCACCCAGGAAAGCCGCCCGGAGCTTGGGCGGCCACTAGCTTGAGCGGGAGTTAGGGAGTTACGCTCTCACCCCCATGCCGATCGTACGCTGTCTCGCGCAGAATACATTCGCGTTCGATCACGTATATACACGTAGAATACATAATACATACATACCCAAATACATAATCGGCATTGAAATATATACATTACGAGAAATAAACTTAAGTGAACAGAGTGAAACACATAGACGTGCTGGTTTTTTCATTTAACGGCTGTGCTACCTCGCTGATCCGCCCCCTACAAACACCCTTTCTTATCATTTGAAAATATGGGTCCATATTATAATAGACAATTAGATCCCAAGATGAGGCTATTATTTCCACGTCCCCCAACGGGTCCAAATATATTGACGTGGAACAATTCATTTTTTCAATTGACCACTTCTCTGTTCTTCTGGCAGCTATGTTTGCACTTCATGCTTGGCAAAATAACATAAGCGTTAACATTACTGCCATGAGACCTAGCTTTGGTATTCGAGGTGTGCCGCGACTACTTCTGGTTTCTATTGGAGGCTTTTCTGAATCATTTTCTTCAGACTCAATTCCAGCTAATGGACAAATTTTAGTAATAGGTCGTTTGATTGACCCGTCTTGATGTTTAATAGTGACTACTCTGACTCTATCGTCCCTACCTTTATGTATTTCTTCTATCTTCCCCAGAGGCCATCTAGCTGGATGACAGTTTTCATCTTTTATTAATACTATCTGTCCTTTTTTAATATTCTGCATTCCTTTTTTCCATTTATTTCTTTGTTGCAGAGTGTGTAAATAATCATTTTTCCATTTAATCAAAAATTCTTTCTTCATTTTTTGAATTAATTTCCATCTATCTAGATTTCCAATTCTTTCATCTGATATTGTTTCTATGGGGCCATATATTGGCCTTCCAATAATAAAATGACCTGGTGTTAATACATCCAAATCGTCAATATCATTTGTAGCTGTATACAACGGTCGTGAATTTAGTACAGCTTCAATTTGACATAAGAGGGTTGCCATTTCCTCATATGTTAAATTATTATCCCCAATCACTCTTTTCAAGTGATATTTTACCGATTTTACCCCAGCTTCCCAAATACCTCCAAAGTGAGGTCCTGCCGGGGGGATAAAGTGCCACTCTATTTGTTCTCTTTCTAATATTGGAATCACTTTTATATTGTCCTTAAGGGCTCTCTGATATTCTTCGTCTAATTTTCGCGAAGCTCCAACAAAATTGGTTCCATTATCGGAAAAGATTTTTGCACATTTTCCTCTTCTTGAAAAAAATCTTCTAAGTGCAGCTAGAAAGGCGTCTGAAGTTAGATCACTGACGACTTCCAAATGAATAGCTTTTGTCGCCATGCACACAAATACGGCATTATATCCCTTATACGATTTTTGCCCACGGTTTCTAGAGCACCGGATTTGGTAAGGTCCGGCAAAGTCTACCCCTGTATTTGTAAAAGGGTGCGACATAGTTGCTCTATGTTTCGGCAGGCTTCCCATAAGTCCTAATGTTTTGACGGATTTATTCTCCTCAATGGTTAATACCTTATTTTCTTCATTATCTTTAACGCCCTCAACAATCTCTGGGATATTTGTTATCCACTTTCTTAAGTTAAACCCAACCTTATCAAACTCCTCGGTAACTTCCTTTACATGTTTTTTGGCATCTAATATGGAATCGGCACCTGTCATTAGGTCGTCCATATAAAAATCATTTTTTATGATTTCTTTAATTGCTTCATTTTTGCAATTATCAGCTATTGCAACAAGCACTCTAGTCGCTAAGTAGGGTGCTGAAGCTGTACCGTACGTAACGGTTGTAAGTTTATATTCTTTTAATTTTTCGTTTGGAGCCTCTCTCCAGATTATATGTAAATAATGTTGATCTTCTTCATCAACTTTAATTTGCCGGTACATTTTTTCAATGTCCGCAGATACTACATATGGCCACTTTCGCCATTTCACTATAATATCAAAGATGTCTTTTTGGACTCTTGGTCCAACCCACATGACATCATTTAGACTTTTGTTGTTTGTGGTTTTTGCTGATGCATCAAAAACCACTCTGAGTTTTGTCGTTAGACTGGAATCTCTTATGACTCCTTGATGGGGCAAATAATATTTTCCCTCTTTTTTTGACTCTACCATATGTCCTAAATTGATATATTCATGCATGAATTTTATATAATTTTCTTTTAATTTTTCATTTTTGCTGAGTTTCTTTTCTAAATTATAAAATCGCGCCATAGCTTGTGCTTTTGAATCTCCGAGATCCTTATCTTTTTTAAATGGTATTTTTACCACATATCTTCCAGTTTCCTCTCTTTTTGTGGTTGCCAAGAAGTGCTTCTCGCAAACATCTTCTTCTTCATCAGAACTGTCGCTTTCTACTTCCCAGAACCGCTCTAAGTCCCCTACTTCGATTGTTGTTGCCACAATCAACTTATCGCCCTTTGATTTGGTGCAACCGGATATAATCCATCCGAATTCAGTATTCTGACCAAGTAGTCCATCTATTTTTACTACTCCGTCTTTTACCACATGGGCGTACAGATCTACTCCAATAACTATATCTACCCTACTTGGTTTATTAAAGTTAGGGTCAGCCAACACATAGTTTTGCCATTTTGTTTTGTCTATATTGAACGACTTTATAGGCAAAGCTTTCATTAGTTTTGGGAGAATTATTGCTTCAATATTTCGAGGTTTTTTACCAACATCCCGAGTTTGCACAGATAAATTAACTTTGTATTTAGAAGTGCAAGAGTCTGTAGATGACACTCCACTAACCTCGGTGTTGACTCATTTTCGCGCTAATTTTAATGCTTGCGCTGCTTCCTCTGAAATAATGGTACATTGCGAACCACAATCAATTAACGCTCTAAGATTTTCATAGCCACCATTTACAGCTCTTACTTTAATAATTGCCGTGGCTAAGAACGCTTGTTTTTTTGTCAAACAAGTATTAACATTTTCCCTTTTTTCGTAGGGAATATGTAGCATCGTATGATGGGGTTTTTTACAAATCCCACAAAACATTTCCGATGAGCATTTCTTATACATCTCATGCCTACAGCATCTATTGCATAGGCGGTGTTTTTGTATAGTCTGGCCTCTTTCTATCGGACTCATTCTCTTAAACCTATAGCATTGCATTATTGTATAGCCTGCCATTTTACAAAGCGGACAACTTTCTTTAATACTGCTATTATATGGCACTCCTTTTTTCAAAGGCTTCTTCTCTTCCTCCTGCGATGAGTAAAGAGAAGTGTACCGTTGTTCTGGAAATTCCATTACATCGGGTAATCTTTGAATCTCTTTAGTTTTTTTTATATGACTTTCATATAATTGTAATGCATTTTTATTGAATTTTTTCAATATAATGTGCGCAAATATCACATCAACTTCTTCTGTCAATTGTGACTTTAATTTGATAAGATGAATCGCCTCATTTATTGAGTCCGAAAACATCTTAATTTGTTTTGCTGAATCGTTGTCTAGTATTGGTAAATCCAGCAAACGATTCAGCTGATCCGAAAATATTTTTCGCTTATTTTCATACCGCTTGGTCAGCAATTCCCAAGCGGCATTATAATTTTCGACTGGACCTGTCAATAGGTGAGCAACCATACTCCTTGCTTCACCTTTTATAGCCATTTTTAAATATGTAAATTTTAGAGATGTACTCAGACCATCTCTATTATGTATAATCTCACTAAATAATTGTGAAAAACCGTCCCACTCTTTATTTAATCCTGAGAATGTGGGTACTTCTGCCTTTGGAAGAACTGGAAAATCTTCATTTTCTTTCTTAATTCCTGCCTCTTTACTGACGCTACTTTTTTCATTAGTAATATCTTGCATCCTCGTGTTTATGGCTCTTAACAAGCACTGAAATTCAAACTCCAAATCGGCGACCTCATCGTCGAATTTGAAGTTTGACTCATAATTTTTATAATACTCCGTAACATTTTTACGGAGTTTTTTCCTAAGGTATTCCATCCTATCTTTTCTTATTTGGCACTCGCACCAGCCAGCCTGATCTAACTCCTTTTGAGCTTGTTCTAAATGAGATTTCAAATAGTCTTCTAATATGCCGAAATCCTCAACTACTTCTTCTAGACTTTGGTCAACTTTTGGCTCCAAGTCTCTCTTCAATGTTCCAGTCTCCACCTGCACATTTATAGTTTTTACTTCGACATAGCTTCTTTCTATGTCGTCTATATTTTTTAAAATTTGTTGGTACTGCTTTTCATTGAAGTAGTCATGATCGACTACTCCACAGCCCATTAATTTTGAATTATTTGCTGTAACAACTATTTTTAGCTCTCTTAGCCTACAGATTACGTCGCTGGTCAATATACCAGCTTCAATCGATTTTATTTCATTTGCTACTGCGACTTGAGCCTCTAGTAGCTTTATCGTGTATTCCGACAACATCTTGTGCTAATTATTTAATAAAAACTTAAATTTCTGACTTATCTGATGCTGCTGCTGCTGTTGGTGTTGCTGTTACTGCTGCTGATGTCTTCCGCCGTTATTGCTGTTGATGTCGCGGCTGATAGCTGCTGCTGTTGATACCACTGTGTTGCCACTGCCGTTGATGCTGCTTAATTTTGCTGATCGGATGAGAACTGCACTTTTGCTTTTCTTTAGGCAATGATATTTGCTCCAACGATCAGTTGTCGTGGGGGGTTTTTTTTTTTTTTGAACACACACCAACTTTTTTATCTTCAGTTTTTGTCAGAAAATTTTTTTTTTTATTGGGCCGCTTTATTTATTTCTTGCTGGCCTTCACTTTTCACACTTTTTCGATGTTGGGAAATTTTTATTTTTTATTCGATGTTTCGGCCTTGAATACGCCACCGCCGCGTAAATTTTTCACGCACTATAGATATTTTGTTGATATCTATTACAAAAATACTGCCTGTATAGCATGTATTTTTGCTTATTTATTGAAACTTTTGTTTCATTAATATTATACTCGGTCTTCTTACTTCAGGAGGGAAAACTCGAGTTTTTTTTTATTTTCGCTACCTTTAGCTATAGGTGTACTAGACACTTCTGCAGTCTTTAAGGAGCTGGTTTAACTCCGTGCTCTTACCACAGGGGGGAAACACCGGAGAGTCTCGAAGGACCAAAATGTTTAGACCTTACAAGAAAAATCTAAACACTTGCGAGATGAGTTGTAAATTCAATCTGGTTTTATTTCTTCAACGTCGTGCCTTATATATACTTTTACAATGTAGGATGGGGACAATTTTGTATTCTATTCTTATCGCTAGACCCACGGATCGGCTGCAACGCTGCTGTGAGTGACCAACTGAATGCATGCAAGCATCAGTAATTTTAGACTAAATTAGGGTCTTAAGTGCTTACTGCACTTGACTTTGGGGTGTCGTGTCTTGCTTATGAGTTGACAGATCGTACCCTAACAGTCATAAATTTTATACTTTATGTATGTTTTTTACTTAGAATCGATTGGTTTTGTATTTATCTCCGTGAATGTGTATTCTTTAAGTACAATAATGTGTTCATGTTTGAACATGTATTTCTTGTAAAAGGGTCTCAATGTCGATGAATCCTTTTTCACTTTCTTTTTCTTTGTTTTTTGTATACCTACCACTGTCCTATAGTTGATTGCCTATATAATAGCTACTACTTTGCGAGCGTTTATTCAAGGAAAACTCTTCTCGTTTGGAAAATGGTCAATTTTCCGTTCGACTCTTAGCTACTGCTGGGTTTGAGGCCCTTGGCGACTCATTCTGTCTCGCTCTTCGTCGTTTCAAAGGTCTGGAGAAGAGGCTGTCAAAAAACCTCCCGCTGAAGGCTCAATATAGCGGCTTCCTTCAAGAATATCTGGATTTAGGGCACATGTCATTGGCTTCCAACACCATAAAGTTGCCACAGTTTTTCTTGCGTGCAAAAACTCGATAGCAGCAGTACGAAACTATGTGTTGTTTTTGATGGATCTGCAAAGACCACATCTGGGCGCTCCCTCAATGACTTATTGCTGACTGGCCCAACGATTCAGCCAAAAATATTTAACATACTGCTTCGGTTAAGATTCTTCAGGATTGCACTTTGTGGAGACATCTGCAAGATGTATCGCTGTGTACGGATTTCACACCCGGAGGACAGCGAAAAGCTGATTAAGTTTCATGATGGAACAGATGTAGCAAAAGCCTTAGGGCTCGTATGGGATCCCAACTCGGATAGCCTACTGTTCAATTTTTCGAAAATCTATAGCCAGATTTTATGATCCGCTCGGTTTGATAGCACCTATTCTAGCCAAGGCCAAAATATTCTTGCAGAGTTTGTGGAAGGTGGACTTAGGATGGGATAATGCTCTGCCCGAGCCTCTGTCGGTAGTGTGGACGGACTTGATGTCGCAATTACGCATCGTGCAAAATTTTAAATTTCGTCGTTATGTCATGCTGCAAAACTCATCCATCCAATTGCACGCCTTCTGTGATGCTAGCATGGCTGCATATGGAGCTTGCGTTTACATAAGATCGAATGTCCATGAGAAGGTAGCATCTCGCTTGCTTTGCTGAAAGTCCAAGGTAGCGCCTTTAAAAACATTAACCATACCCAAGTTGGAATTGTCTGCGGCGTTTCTCTTGGCTGAGCTCGTCGGAATCATTAAGCTAAATCTCGCATCTTCATGTGATATCCATTGTTGGTCAGATTCAACTATTGTGTTGTCTTGGATACGTAAGACCCCGTCAAACTTTAACGTTTTTGTCTCCAACAGAATTGCGCAGATCCAGGAATTAACCAAGGAAATGAAGTGGCATCACGTACCAACGGATCTTAACCCAGCAGATGTCGTGTCGAGGGGATGCTCTCCAGAGGAGCTCTGGGATTTGGAATTGTGGCTAAATGGACCATCATACCTTTTATCGGACTCTTCAGAACGGCCTACCCAAGCTCCACAAATTGTAGACTTACCAGAGCGCCGACAGAATGCATTGGTTGGATCATGTGTAAAGGACACATGATACTTGACAGCAAGTACACAAACTCGTTTGGCAAGCTACAACGTGTCTTTGGTTATATTTTTCGTTTTATCTCCCTTCGAAGCAAGGAGTACGTTCGGTCTGGTGCCATGTTCACTGTGCAGGACCTTACCAGCGGCGCTCGTCTTTTGATAAAGAGTATCCAGCAAGTTAATTTCGCTGAGGAGCTCACTGCACTCAAAGCCAACAGGGCACTTCCTGCCAAGAGCAAGTTGCTTTCATTGCGCCCGATCTGCTTCGTGTAGGCGGAAGGCTACAAAATGCAAATATGTTTTACGATGCAAAGCATCCCATATTGCTGCCAAAGGGTCATCCGGTTACGAAGGCAATTAAAAGGTTTTTGCATGATGGGCCACAGGCTTTACTTCCATCGCTTCGTCAAAAATATTGGCCCGTTGGAGGGCGAAAACTAGTTGCAAGCGTAATAAGCAAATGCGTACGGTGCTTTCGAGCAAAGCCAAGCTTGGCTACGCACGTGATGGGAGACTTGCCAACGGATCGCGTCCGACCAAACCCCGCATTCCACACGACTGGAATCGATTTTTCTGGCCCTTTCAGGCCATCCTGCAAATGCTACATTGCAATATTTCTTTGTTTTTCAACAAAGGCCACGCATTTCGAGGTCGTCAAGGATTTAACTACAGCCTCATTCATCGCAGCGTTAAGACGCTTCATCAGCCTAAGGGGCAAGCCACGGACCTTATGGACGGATAACGCAACCAATTTCGTGGGTGCAAGAAATGAGCTGATGGAGCTCAAGGAGCTTTTCAACAGCGAACCAACCGTCTCCGTCATCGCTTCATCTTGCCTAAACGATGGAATTGACTGGAAATTTATCCCTCCTCGTTCTCCTCACTTTGGCGGGCTATGGGAAGCGGCTGTCAAGTCGGCAAAGCACCACTTCTATCGAGTGCTGACTCTTGAAGAGCTTCGCACTCTCGTATATGAGATTTCTTAACTCTCGACCACTTTATCCAATTTCCGAAGACCCTGACAGTCTAGATGTGCTTACTCCAGCTCACTTTCTTAAAGGCTCGAGCTTCACAACATTTCTAGATCCGGACATCACACATCTCAACGCTAGCCGTCTAAATCGTTGGCAGCAGGTTTCTCAAATGCAGCAGAACTTCTGGCGAAAGTGGAGCATGGAGTATCTGTCTTTATTGCAAGAGAAGAGCAAGTGGAGAGACTCTACGTCAAACATAAGGACTGGAAGCGTCGTCCTCTTAATGGATGAAAACTTGCCACCCCTCAAATGGCTTCTTGGCCGTGTCGAGAAGGCCATACCAGGCAAGGATGGAATCATCAGAGTCGCAATGGTTCGAACAGCGACGGGTCCAATGAAGAGAGCCGTTGCGAAGCTAGCCGTCCTGCCCGTCGATATTGGATCAATTGAAAGCCATGATCTTTCAACGGGGGGAGTATGTTCGGAGCAGAACGACGCAAATTAAAATTAAAGTAAATGCCATCGAGCACAATTTCTTGTTTGTTTTGATTTGTATGTAATTTATGTATTTGTATGTCCATAAGCTCTCTCCCCGCTAAAGCTCACGCTCTGATGCTTGCACTCTTTCTTGAGATCAGAGCTTTTGGCCGCTGCAGCGGGGCCGCTATGATGAAGACGTTCAGTGCAGCTCTGATCACCAACAAACAATAAAGCGTTACATTTAGTAAAAACAAAATTAGTGCTTCGTTAATTTAAATATTTGAACAAAGGAGATATTTATTTATTTATAATAGTTAGCTATAATTTAAATTAACACTAACTTAATATCTAAAGCGCTGGCTGCAAAGGCCTTCGGCTTGTTAAAGGTATTTAAGAGATAGGATTTGTTTATTTACATATAAATTTCGTTTAGTTTAATTGGGATTAAAGTAGGTGGTATATATTAGTTTTTTTAGGAATTCAATAACTTTGGAGATGTTTTCTATGGTTGGGTTTTCGAGGATGGATATGGGGCATGTGTTTTGGAAGATTTGGTTTTTGAGGTGGGAAGTTGCGGTGCAGTTAGTGAGGATGTGTTTAATATTAAGTTCGTCTGTTGTATGGCAGTTAGGGCAGGGTATGATGTTGCCAGGGTTGTAGTAGTGTTGTTGTGTAAATCGTGTGTGTCCTAGTCTGAGCCTAATTATTTTAATTTGGTCACTACGTGTGATCCCTTTTTTATTCGTATTTTTTAGGTACAGGTTTGTGTATGTTAGGTTTGGGTTAAGCTGTTGATACCATCTGTTGCAGAGATTTATGTTTTGTTTAATTTTTTCTGCTAGTTCATTGGCAAGGAATTTGTTTATGTCTGTTGTGTTAAGGTTGAGGGTGTAATGTAGGGGAATATGGTATGTGGATTTGGCTGTATTGTCGGCTAGCTCGTTACCTTCAATACCACAGTGGCTAGGTATCCAAAGGATTTTATTTTAGGGGCGGTTTTGGTGAGGAGGGTTCTAATGGTCATAGGATATAAATTGTTGTTGTTGATGTTGGAGATGGATTTGATCGATGAGAGGGAGTCGGAGCAAATGATGTATTTTTCTTTTCTTTTTTGAACTAATTTTATTGCATCAAGAATGGCTATGGTTTCGGCTAATAGGATGTATGAGTAGTGGGGTAGACTGCATCTTTTAAGGATTTCGTTTTCGGTGGTAATGGCAAAAGTTGCTGTGCTGTTTTGTAAGGATCCGTCTGTGTATATGAATTTTTGATTGTGGTATTTGTCTTTGAGTTCAAGAAATTGTTGTCTGTATGCGCTTGGTGGTGTGTTGGGTTTGCTGAATTTTTGTAGTGTAGTGTTGATAAGGGAAGGGATAAATTGCCATTGGGGGGTGATTGCTTTTTTTGGAAGTGAAAGGTAGGGAATGTTGTGTTCTTTGCATGAGATGATGACTTTTTCCAGTGTTGACGTTAATTTACTTATTTTTTTGTTTCCGTTTTTTTTAATATATTTGTGAAGAGGTGAGTTTGAACTGTTTAGTACTCTTTTGTAGGTTTTGGTTGTGATAAGGTCTCTTTTTTGTTCTATTGTTGGTATGTTTGCTTCGAAGAGCAAATTGGGTATAGGGGTTGAGCGTAGTGCTCCAAGGGATGTGCGGATTGCAGCGTTAAACAAAGGTTTAAGTTCATTAATCGTTGATTTAGGGGCGTGGCCGTAGATAAAAAGTGCATAATCTATTTTTGATATTAGGATTGCTTTAGTTATATTTAAAAGTGTGTGTGTATTACAATTTAGTTTAGGGCTTGATAGGCATTTAATGACGTTAAGTTTGTTGTTAAAGGCTGGTTGAATTTGTTTTATGTGTGAGTCCCATCTGTATTTGTTGTTTATTGTTAGTCCTAATATTTTTAGGCTAGTGACTGAGGGGATCGGGGTATTGTTGCACGATATGTTGCAGGTACAGTTCTGCTTTCGGCAAATGTGGAGGTGTTGGCATTTTTGTAGGGAAAGTGATGCTCCTGAATATGAACACCATTCGTGAATGTTAGAGAAGAGGTTGTCTAGGTTGTATGTTTGGTTTTTTTCCTATTGAGGGGAATGATTAGGAAAAAATCGTCAGCGTAGGCGGTGAATTGTATATCTTTTTGCAGGCTGATGATGTGTGAGAGTTTGTTGTAGGCAATTAAAAAAAGAATGACCGATATTGGTGATCCTTGGGGGATACCATTGTAGAGGAGATATATTCGATATCTACCTCTAACACTGTCTAATCGACAATTTTTAAGAAACAAGAAAACTAAAATCGCGGAATCATAAAAAATTACCGTATCTGGCAGATTTCCGAATCTGGATCAGGTCTGATCTTTAGTATAGCCAGAAGGAACAAATTAAATTTCAGTGGCTACCAAACGGCAGCCAAGCGATTCCCTCTCTCTCTCGCACACACTTCCATGTCTCTTGTATGTAGTTTTACATGTGTATGTAAAAATGTAGCAGCCGACGTAAAAATCATATGTAAATAAAAATGGAAACAGATAACTTCTAAAATATAAAGCTACAGCATGGGGTTCGACTTAATTTTTTGAAATTTTCCATTTTGGCCAAAATTTAATTCGTCTCTTTTGCGAACATATAATTAATTAAATAAATACTAAGCTCTTATGTATACATAAATACATATATACTGACTGAGTACCGGGTATAAAGTAGAGCCGCGGCCATTGCCGCGGCTCACAACGTTCCCTCTCGTTTTTATTTTTAAGTATTACTTTGAAAATCCGATACGTTTCAAATTAAATTATTTTTGAAAAGAAGAAAAAGAACATTTTTAATGAAAAGGGTATTTATAAATCAATCTTTGTGAGAAATTTTTACTGACCCAAAAAATCAAGCAACCTCATGAGCGATAGTGAACTAGAGGAGCTAGTGTCTGATATCGATCAAATTTGCAAAGATTTAAGCAACTTTAGGACAGAGCAAAGCGCAGCCAACAGTCAAAATACTGAGGCAAATTGGTGGTCCGATAAAAAAGAAATAAAAAACATGAATATTGATGCTGCAGGTTTAAGAGTCTTAATCGAGACTGCAGTCAACGCTGCACTCGATTACCAGGCAAAAAATTTCGAGCAAAAATTAAAAACAGTTGAAGAAAAATTTGAGAGTACTCAGATAGTCGCACCAGAAGTTTAAATTTTCAAAGATGCTGAGATTGATACCAGCATTAAGTGTGACGAGGCCCTCGATGTAGTGAAATCAATCCCCGACTTCGAAGGGAAACACGAGACATACGTGTCTTGGCGAAAATCCGCGCACACAGCCTATAAAATGTTCGAGCCGTATCAACGAAGCTCAAAACACTACCAGGCATTGGCCATTATAAGAAACAAAATAAAGGGCCCTGCAGATATGGTGCTGTCTTCATATAACACATCATTTAATTTCAAAGCCATTATCGACAGACTAGACTTTACATATGCTGATAAGCGGCCAATTTATTTGATAGAGCAGGAGCTATCAACGCTTCGTCAAGGGAACTTGACACTGATAGAGTACTACGATGAAGTGGAGCGGAAACTCACGCTCCTCATTAACAAAACTATAATGACATATGACGCTACTTTGGCTGCCTCCCTTAATGAGAAATACAGAGCGGACGCTCTAAGAGTATTTATCTCTGGCACCAGAAAACAGCTTAGCGACATACTTTTTTCAGCACGTCCCAAAGACTTGCCATCGGCACTGGCATTGGCTCAAGAAGTTGAGTCCAATCATGAGCGTTTCCATTTTGCAAATAATTATGCGAAAAGTCTGGAAGACAGGGCTCAGCGAAATGAGCAACGTCAACAAAAACAACAGACTATGGACAGCTCACAGGGAAAAAGCCCATATTATAACAGACCCCGAGCGCAAAATAATGGCACAGTACAAAGGCATGATACACCGCAGTCAATGGAAGTGGACAGTTCGTCTAGGTTTAGACAACCCACACAATACCAAGCGAATCAAGCGGTCCCTGCTTACTCGCCATTTCAAAATCAGACTCAAAAGACGGCAAATAGTGGCACAGCCAGGTTCACAGGCCCCAAACAACAAAGAATAAATAATATCTCGCAAGAAGAATATCAATATAACCAAGGCGAGCAGGAATACGATGCTATGGCTGAGGGTGATGTAACAGATATTGAGGACGAAATTTCACAAACGGACGAAATCAATTTTTTAGGCGTGACTCCCTGCTACCATTCGTAGAGCGAACGATAGCAGGAAGAACCATAAAATTACTGATTGACACAGGGGCCTCGAAAAATTATATAAAACCGCTAAAAAGTTTGAAAGGTGTAATTCCAGTAAAAAAACCTTTTATAGTAAAGTCTGTAACGGGCGCCCTTCGGTCCGTTGAGATCAGCAAGAATAAATTGAAATTTCCCTCGCAATTTAGCTGCGATATTTTATAGTCGCTGCGATGGAAATGAATATCGGGTTTCTGAGATATAGAGGGCGCTAGATGATCTATTTCCACCAGCTGTAGTTAAGAGTGCACCTTAGAAAAGCTCTCCCAGGGCTTCTGCACGCACCGAACGTCATCTGTCACTCTCTCCCTCTCTCAGAGGGGCTACAGAGAGAAAGCTCTGGAATGCCGGTCTATAAAAGACAGTTGCAGCTGTACCCACGCTCTCTTTCCCAAAATTTCTGTTCTTGCTGCGTCTGCAATTTTATACCGTGTGTACCAGTGCGAATATCAGTTAATCACGTGTGTGAAAGAAAAGACAAAGATTTCATCTGGAGGCATCCAGCATTTAAGCCGATCCAAGTGATCAAACTATTCTTTCACTGGATTCGACACAAGAAAAGCGTGCAAAACGACTTTCTTGGCTATCGCCCACGCCCCGCGATCTAAACATTGCCAACTCTGCTGCACGCATCTTGCCAAGCGGCTACTACGGATTCTCGGGGGTGGGCTGATTTTTCGTCTGTGCTTCCTATTTGGGTCTTTGTGTGGCCAGTGCAGCACCCACACGCCTACATCGCTAGCTGAGCCCACCAATTCACACCAACACACGCACTGGCACCCACAAATCGCTAAGCAGCTCAACCCTTTGCTGGAGTTGCAACCTGCAAGCCGCTAGTCCATCATTCGGCACGGGTCTGGAACAGAAGGAAAAATTCAAATCCAGCGCACTCTAGATTACCTGCACTGCAGGCAGCACAGTGGCGCTCCACAAACAAAACGGAAAGTTACCGCACTCAGCGATTGTGCAGTGGCGCTCCACAAGTAAAACGGCCAATTGCTTCGCTGACCGATCGCACCGTGGTACTCGACTACCAAAACGGATCTTCCATTGATGGCTTCATTGTTTTGATTTGATTTTTTTGATTAGTTAAAATTTCTTTAAAATTCCAGTAATTCTAATTCAATCTTTTGCCTGCGTGCAAGTTTTAAGATTTACATACATATAATACCGTTTGAGGAAAATTTGTCGGAAAAGTGCTGAAATGGTTAAAATCAATCGTTGTACCCCTCTATAATCATTTTGTTTCCCAAAGCTTAGCCACCACATCAACACCGTTGGAAGGCCTTTCACCGTTGGAGAGTTTTCGTATGTGAGTTGCTCGAATTAATATCATTGCATTTGCCCTAACTAAATAAAAAATTAGTCACCACACATTTCGACCGATCTTATAAAAAATGATCCGGGAAATGATTTAGAACCGAACATTAACCTCAATCCACAAGTATTTTCCCACATTTTTTGCCTTTATAAGTTTTCTTAAATTTTGATATTACCTTTCTCTTTTTGTAATTTTAAGCATACATTTTGTAGCCATGTAATTTTTTTTCCTTGAATATTTTTTGTTTAGATTAGGAAACCAAAATGCTAGGAGATAGCCATTGTATTAGGGGATATTCGGAAAATCGTATATTGAATATCCAGGTAGGGAGGGTAAAGAACGCGTTGGTCGACTTACACCTTTAGACCACGCCAATAATTCGCAAATGTTTGGGAAAATTCATCCTTGGATATCCGCAGTTTGATTGAACTTTTTTCACCAAATCGGATTATTTTGTTTTGGGAGTCTACCTCCCATTGTGTAGTTTCAGCAGGGATCCTTAATTAAGATTATGTAGGCGAGAGTCAAGGTTCTAGCAAAAACCCACCCCACCCCACCCCGAAAGAGCTAAGGGAAACCTAGGGTCCCGCCCCGCTCAGATACCTTCGACTCAATATAGGAATATGGATGGAGGCCTGAGCGCAAATGCGCTAGCTACACGACTCGTCCAAATATTCTCCCTAGATGGTTACAAGTCTCTTCATAGCAGTAATTCAATTCAAAAAAAATGTTTCTTGCACCTTTTTAATACCACAGCAGCTTTTTTTTTACCGAATCTTGCAACGTTTGAAGGCATAGTAGGACTTGATCTACTAAATAAAGTAAAAGCTACATTATACTTCAAAAACAAAAAATTACACACTGAATTTGGATCTGAGGAAATTCAGTTTCTAAAGTGTGCAAACGTCAATTTTACAGAAATCAAAAATATAGAGGCCCCAGAAAAAATAAAAATGCAATTTCAGGAAATGCTACAAACAAGAACTACTGTCTTTGCAGATCCTAACAAAGCCCTGCCATATAACGTAAACATTGTCGCGACCATAAGAACTGAAAATAACGACCCAATCTACTCGAAACTGTACCCATACCCAATGGGGGTATTCGACTTCGTAAACTCCGAAACAAGCAGCTTGTTGAAAGACGGCATAATCAGGCCATCTAGATCACCATATAATAATCCGGTGTGGGTGGTAGATAAAAAAGGAACAGACGAAAAGGGAAACAAAAAGAAAAGGCTTGTAATAGATTTTAGGAAACTAAATTCAAAAACTACTGCTGACAAGTATCCCATACCCAATATAGTGGTAATACTCTCAAATCTAGGAAAAGCTAAATATTTCACAACACTCGATCTAAAATCCGGATTTCATCAAATTCTTCTGGCAGAAAAAGATAGGGAAAAAACGGCTTTTTCTGTAGGAAACGGGAAGTATGAGTTTTGTCGACTTCCCTTTGGATTGAAAAATGCTCCCAGCATTTTTCAAAGAGCTATTGATGACGTGCTTAGGGAAAACATCGGAAAATCGTGTTACGTTTACGTTGATGACGTAATTATTTTTTCTGAAACCATGGAAGAACACGTTAAGCACATCGCATGGGTATTAGACAAACTATACGACGCGAATATGAGGGTTTCAAGAGAAAAGTCCCAATTTTTCAAGGAAAAAGTAGAGTATCTCGGATTCGTGGTCTCTCGAGGCGGCATTTCGACAAGTCCCAGTAAAGTTGAAGCAATTAACAAGTTTTTACAGCCGACAACCTTGTTTCATGTTAGATCATTTTTGGGCTTAGCAAGTTACTATAGGTGCTTTATAAAGGATTATGCTTCAATGGCTAGACCACTGACAGATATTCTCAAAGGGGACAACGGCAAAGTTAGTGCTACGCGATCAAAAAAAATACCAGTTAGTCTTGATGAAAATCAACGCCTGGCATTTGAGAAACTAAAAAATATTCTTGTTTCCGAAGACGTTTTATTACTCTACCCTGACTATCAAAAAACATTTGACTTGACAACTGACGCCTCGTCCACTGGTCTAGGAGCAGTCCTATCTCAAGAGGGAAAGCCGATCACTATGATATCCAGAACCCTTAAGGACCCCGAGTTACATTTCGCAACAAACGAACGCGAACTACTTGCAATAGTTTGGGCCTTAAAAAGCCTAAGAAACTATTTATATGGCGTATCAAATCTTAACATTTACACCGATCATCAACCTCTTACGTTTGCGGTCTCGGACAAAAACCATAATGCTAAGATTAAAAGATGGAAAGCATTCATTGACGAGCATAATGCCAACATCTTTTATAAGCCAGGGAAAGAGAATAATGTCGCCGATGCTCTATCGCGGCAGAATATTTTTGCTCTTGAAGACGATGTTTCATCTGATGTAGCTACGATACGCAGTGAATTATCGTTAACATACACCATCGAGTCTTCTGATAAACCCGTAAACTGTATTCGAAATCAAATCATTGTAGAGGAAAACGCGATTCCATCAACGCGAACGGTAATCATGTTCGGTCAAAAGACAAGGCACATCATACATTTTTCTGACAAACAACAACTGTTGGAGTTAGTATGTGATGCAGTAAAGAAAGAAGTAGTGAACGCAATCGTTTGTGAGCTACCAATCTTGGCGTTTGTTCAGAGCAAACTTGTGGAAATGTTCCCGACCACAAAGTTCTGGCATACTAAGCGAATGGTCATTGATGTTCTTGATAAAAATGAACAGAAGGAAATAATAGTCGCTGAACATAACAGGGCGCACACAGCAGCGCAAGAAAATATAAAACAAATACTACAGGACTATTTTTTTCCAAATATGACCCGCTTAGTAAACGAGGTCGTTGCAAACTGTAAAGTTTGTAACAGAGCAAAATATGACCGACATCCTCAAAAACAAACAATTGGCGAGAAACCCATTCCATCGCAAGTAGGAGAAATCCTACATATTGACATTTTTACAACTGACAACAAACATTTTTTAACTTGCATAGATAAATTTTCAAAATTTGCTATCGTGCAACCCATAGCCTCCAGAACAATAGTGGACATAGAACCCCCAATTCTACAACTTATGAACTTCTTTCCAAGCACAAAAACCATATATTGTGACAATGAACCCTCATTAAACTCTGGTACAATAAAGTCTTTACTAAATAACCGTTGCAATGTCCAAATAGCAAATGCCCCACAATTACATAGTACATCAAATGGGCAAGTAGAAAGATTTCACAGTACCCTTGCAGAAATTGCTCGGTGTTTAAAAATAGAAAAACAACTAAATGACACAGTTCAACTGATACTTCAGTCAACAATTGAATACAACAAAACAATACACTCTGTCACCAACAAAAAGCCAATCGAGATAATACATTTTTCTGCGCCAGAATTTGAAGCAGAAATAAGAGAAAAGGTAAATAAAGCCCAAGAGGTTCAAATGAATAGGTTAAACGAAGCTAGGAGAAATAGAACCTTTCAGGTAGGTGAAAAAAATCTTCTAAAATCAAACAGGCGGTTAGGTAATAAATTAACGCCCCTATATGAGGAAGAAGAAATAGAAGCCGACTTAGGAACAACGGTTCTCATTAGAGGGAGGGTGGTCCATAAGGACAATTTAAGATAAGTTTATACCACTTTAACTTCTTACAAAATTCCTATCACTACTTTTATTCAGGATTTTGATCATGCTACTTCTGGTGACAATCTCTGCTGCTAAACTAACCGATTACTCAAACTCGGATTACATCCCGCTTGTGGATGGGAATGTAGTCACCTGGAAGGACTATGAGTACCTCAGACACTCATCAAATCTCAGTATGTACTCGGAAATGGCCGAGGAAACAAAATTACTAATGAACCATTTTCCCCAGTCTCACATGAGAAAGATTTTAGAATCAGATATAGGCCATATAAAAACACTTTTAGAAACAGTAAAAATACACCATAGACACGCAAGGAGCATTAACATTCTTGGTACTGCCATAAAGGTGGTAGCGGGAACTCCGGATTTCGATGACTTCGAGAAATTGAAACTAAATCAGAAAACTTTAATTGATTCAATGGACAGGCAAATTGTTATAAATACAAGAGTGTAAGAACAGATAAATAAACTTACAGAAACCGTTAATAATTGCTAACGAGAAAACAAATAAAATAGATACCGGCCACCTCTACGAAACACTATTAGCAAGAGACAGAATTTTGATTTTAGAACTCGAGGCATTAATGTTGACTGTAACCCTTGCAAAGATTCAAATTGTAAATCCCGCTATTCTCGATTCTGCAGATTTAAAAAATTTATTAAATGAGCACTCTACAGAAATAACAATTACTGATTTGATGGAAGTAGCCTATATCAAAGTTCTGTTAGATGATAATTTTTTACATTTTATAATTAAATTTCCTAGCCCTAGATTAGTTTGTAAAAAAGTAACTTTATTTCCTGTCCAACACAACGGCACCATAATAAACTTTGCGGGATATAACAACCTGCTGACGTTTGAAGACGAAGTGAAAATAAATGGGTCTTTGTTCCGGAACTCAAAAGCCACTGTTCAACAACACCCTGGTTCAGCGTCTTCGGCTCTCCTAAATATCACTGGTCATCAGGAAGTTCTGAGTCTGCCATACCTGCAAAGGCTGAACATCGAAAACCTGCGGTACATCAGTAACGTCGAGAAAAACCTGCTAACGACACCCGCAATCTTCACCGGGGCTACCGTTCTGGCTGTAATCATCTGCCTCTATCTCTGGAAACTACACCGAAACCACGTGAAGGCCAGAAAATTAGCTTCTCTGCGGATTGCCATCGACAACTTTAAGAAGTCCGGAGACAGCCTTCATCTTAGTGAGGGAGGAGTTAACACATCCGGTTAGCAGTTCAGTTCAATGCCCGTCGATCATGCCCTTTAGTAATGATTGCGGCGCTTGTTCAGTATTCGATTACTCTGCATGCCGTTGCGACATAGCTGCGCGTCAGCAACAAGACCGTCAGCAACGTCCCATGCGCTGGCCACCCGAAATGCGATCCGTCTGAATGGAGCGCTGGGTCAGCACTTTAAGTGACAGGGCTAGCTTTCGAATAAGAATACTTTGTACTTAGAGTTTAGTTGATTTGATATAATAAAGATGAACAGAACTTAAAAATATTAACTTACACACACCAGCGCATATGTCATACGCATATGTCATACGGACTCAGTTCGAGTAGTCGAAAGTGAACGGACGCGTGAAAGTTTTTCTCCAGTGATTACCCAATTCCAAAGCGTTGCGCCGCCCTAGAAAGGTGGAAGCAGGTGAACAAGAGGACTCACAGGGAGGGTACGTACCAAGGTGTGCTCTGCGTGAAAAGGCAAACCTTTTGGTAGTGAATACTTCCAGGTGCGACAAAGATTTGATTGATGCCTTCAGGCGCACGCTCCAGTGCTGACCCAACAGGCAATATTGAGATGGATGGAACGACATCCGTGAAGCCCAAGTGGCAGCGATCGACAGCTACGACGTCAGCTAAAAAGAAGGGAGCACCTACTGCGAAGCAAGCGAAGGTGGGCAAGGCAGCCCCTAAGCTTGATTATATGAGCGATGACAGCGAAAGCTCTTATGGCTCTGAGCCAGGGGAAGTGAAACACAAGGCTCCGCCCAGCAAAAACTATAGATCCAGACACGCGGCCAAGGGAGCCGAGGCAATCGCAGGTCGGTACCCTGGACGCATGTCGGACTAGGCTACAAGACATATACTACAGGGACGGGTAGACAAACAAGGGGGAGGGGGGGGGGGGGAATGGTACCACGACGCCAATCAGCGTCTTCAAAAGGACGGGACACCCGTCCAGCAGACCTTCTGGGTACTCGTAGATCCAGCAGCGCCACCAAGGGAGTCGAGGCAATCGCCGGACGCTACCTGGGACGCATGCTGGACCATATACTACAGAGAAGGGCAGAAAACAAGGGGAAGCGGGGGGGAATGGTACACAGGGACGCCAGTCAGCGCCTGAGAAAGGATCGAGGCAGTCGCCGGACGACACTTTCGGGGCCTGTGGGCGTACTACACCCCACGGCGGGGAGAGGGGAGTGAGGGGGTGGCAAGGGGAGGGGGGGGGGGGCGGGGGAACGTGGAAGGACACCCGTTAGCGTCAACGAAAGGTCGTGGCAATCGCCGGACGACACTTCCGGACACCTAACAGCACTAAGGAGCACAGCAAGAGGGGAGGAAATGAGCAAGGGGGGGTCATAACTCAAACCACATCAGCGAGGTATCCCCCTTGCACTTATGGGCCCCCCCAAAACGGACACGAGCAAACATTGGGGTGTTTTATTTAGGTTTTATTCATTTTTAGTTCTTTGGCTGTCTTAGTTGGCCCTGCCTACCGCACCGCTCAGTGATCCTCATGCCACCACCGCGGCTCGCTTACCCCGATTCCTTGTACAGTTTCTGCACCTATATCTGGTCAGCTCCGTTCCTTCTCGTTCACTCGCGTTCTTTTGTTACCTTCGAAAGTTCCGCGCTCGCGTATGCGTGTCCGTTTTCGTTGGCGGCTACTCCAGACTCTCTTTCTTTCTTTCTCCTCACCGGCTCCGACGGTCGGGGCTCGCGCTGCTCCTCCTCTGCCGCCGACGCTCCGCTCTCTCCAGCCCGGTGTTCGGACTCCTCGCTCATCGGGATAACGGTGATTTCTTCCTCTCCGCTGGTGGACGTTGGTTGTGTAGTTGGGCTGCTGGGCTCTCCCGGTCGTCGGTGCGAGTGCGGGTGGCTGCGCTCTCCTGGTCGTCGGCGCGAGTGCGAGCGGCTGCACTCTCCCGGCCGTTGGCGCGCGCTCGCTAGGAATGGGCTTTCCGGATCGTGCTCGTGACTGTGGTCGAGGCGACCCTCCTGGTGAAACTATGCCAATGTTCTTGGCCCTGTCGGTGCTGAAGACTTCATTATACTAATGCTTAACCTAAATAGTAAGATTTCATGATACCGTCGCTTGACCTAACGAAAATAATCCATAATACTGCCTCCATGGCAACTTCGTGTAACTAACAAATATGTGAGGGGAGCGTACGCTCCTTCACACACCCTCCATACTTCGGGGGGTCCGCAGAATGACGGTGACCAGCCGGCGTCGCGTGATTTTGATGCGGAAGCATCGTCCGTCGTGGATTTCTAATCGCCGTATGCCCAACCGGGACGTGGGGTCTCGTAGGTATAAGGTGATGTTGGCGATCAGGTCCAGTGGCAGTTGATTGTTGAAGGTGTTGGTCCTCCATTCTACCGGGGCCGCGGCCCAGCCTGCCTCATCCTGCACCACTGCTATCCCCGGGTGCAATCGGAAAAGCTGCAGTAAATCGGCTGCCTCCTCGATGCTCAGCGGAAGGCTGCGTTCCGAACCGAGCGATTCCAATGCCTCGATGTCGTATAAGGGCTGTGGAACGTAGTCAACTGCCGGTGCGGCCGGTGATGGCGGTGTACTGCTGGATGGGCGCGGGTTTACTGCGGTATGGTCTCTTGGTCGTCCGCGTCCGTGGTGACATTATCCTCATCCACCGCTGGGTCACCGCGCCAGGCCCGATCCAGAGTAGCGGCGTCGGGGTCCTGCTTCCGTGTGGCTTCAGCTACCGTTGCACTGCTAAAAGTGGCCCTTGTGAATGCTTGGCTCATTTCGGTGTCTCCGACGTCGTCCGCAGTCCGTCCACGTCGTCGTCAGCTCCGTGGAAGGCCTTCAGGTCCGCCAAGCTGGCCGTCTTCCTTTGCCGGCCACGGTTACTCTGCAACCTGACTATATTGGGGCTCAGGAATTTGACCACCTTGTAAGGCCCTTCGTATTTAGGGGCCAGTTTCGCGGCGAAGCCATCGGCCGCCTTGGAAGGTGATGCTGCCGGAGCAGGACCAGCGTTCCCAGTTCGGGACGCCATTCCCGTCTGCGTAGGTCGTATGTCTTCTTCTGGGTCTGGGACGCCCTCTGGATGTTTTCGCGCACCACCTTGTAGATCTCCTGCAGCCTGGTGGCCTTGTCCTGCGCGGGCTCGAGTTCTCCTGCCAGCCCCGGGGTCATCTCGTCGTACAACGCGCCCGGGAGTCTTGGCTCCCGGCCGAGTACTAGGAACGCTGGGCTGAAGCCGGTGGTATCGGAGGGGCTGCTATTCACGGCCAAGCTCAGTTCCGGGAGTAGGTCATCCCAGGTCCGTTGGTCCGTGTCGATAAACTGTGCTATCATCGTTTTGACGGTTCGGTTGACCCGCTCTGTTGGGTTTTGCTGGGGTGTATATGGGGCCGTGTGCTCCAGTTCCATGCCGGCCAGCATGCAGAACTTCCGGAAGGACCGACTCGTGAATTGCGTGCCGTTATCGCACACAAACTTCCGTGGGACTCCGAACCGACAGAGAATCCTCTCTCGGAATGCCTTTTCCAAATGGGCAGTAGTGGCTTTCCGCAGCGGCACCAACTCCACCCACTTGCAGAATATATCCAAGCGCAAAGGATGTCGAAAGGGCCCTTTGCCTGACGAGTGCACATTTGCCCTGCTGGTTTACTTTGGCTCACCTTGAACTTCTGACAGCTCTCGCACCTCTGCACGTACCGCACCACGTCCCGGTAGAGCCCCGGCCAGTAGTATCGTTGCGTTACACGGTTAGTAGTCTTCCGTATTCCCTGGTGACCGGCGGTCGGGTGGTCATGGCATTCTTGGAGCACTCAGCGTCGATGTTCGCTGGCAACGCACAACTTCCACTCATGGGATTCCTCTTCGGCGGGTCGGCTCCCTGTCCTCCTGTAGATCTGACCGTTTTCGATGGTGAATTCGGCGCACTTTTCGGGCTGTGATTGGATCCGTTTGAGTAACCTCATCAACCATGGGCAGGTGGGTGGATCCTCCCGGGCTTGTCGTAGGTCTTCGATGGGCTGCCGGGAAAGGGCATCGGCTACAACGTTTTGGCTCCCTCGCCTATAAATGATGTCAAAGCGGTACTGTTGGAGCTCTAGAGACCATCGAGCGATGCGCCCCGTGGGGTTATTAATTGAGTTCAACCACTTTAGGGCGAGATGATCGGTGACGACGTCAATTTGGTAGCCCTCCAGGTAACACCGTAACTTCCTTATGGCCCACACGATGGCTAAACACTCCTTTTCTGTGGCCGAGTAATTCTCCTCCGCTTTGAGAAGTCGTCGACTAGCGTAAGCTATGACCCTCTCCTCTCCGGCTATCTCCTGCGTCAAAACCGCTCCAAGCCCGTAATCGCTTGCATCCGTTTGTAAAGTGAACTTCTCCGAGAAGTCTGGGCAAGCCAGGACGGGTGCTTGAGTCAGCTTCTCCTTTAACTCCTCGAATGCCGCTTGCTGTTCCACGCCCCAGACCCACTTCTGGCCCTTCTTGAGGAGGCTCGACATGGGCTGGACGATGGTTGCGAAGTTTGGTACGAACCTACGGTACCAAGACGCCATCCCTAGGCACCGTCGCAGTTCTTTGACGGAGCTTGGAGGTGTTAGCTTCCGAACCGCCACAATCTTCTCCGGGTCTGTATGGATGCCTTGCTCGCTGATCACATGTCCCAGATAAGCTATGATCTTTTGGAAGAACTTGCATTTGCTCTGGTTCAGCTTCAAGTTCGCTTCTCTCAACCTTCGGAAAACTTCCTGGCGGGTTTCGACGTGATCCTCCAGCCCTGCTCCTATAACGATGATGTCGTCCAGATACGCAAAAGCGTGGGGCTCCATCTGGGGTCCGATGACGCTATTCAGTGCCCTCTGGAACGTCGCTGATGCAGAATGCCGTCCGAACGGCATCACCTTCCAATGGAAGAGGCCTCTGCCCGGAACCGTGAACGCGGTGCACTCTCTACTTCCTTCCGCCAGGGGGATCTGCCAGTACCCGTTCTTGAGGTCCAGAGTCGAGATGTAGCGCGCGTGGCGGAGTCTTTCGAGGATGTGGTTGATCCGGGGAAGCGGGTATGCGTCGGGAACCGACCGTGCGTTGAGTTGCCGGTAGTCCACGCACATACGCATGTCTCCTGTTTTCTTGCCTACCAACACGATTGGGGCGCTATGCGGACTCTTGGAAGCTTCGATACGTCCGTCCCTCAATAGTTCGTCGACCTGCGCGTTGATAATCTTCTGCATGGCCCGGTTCTTGGGGAAATACCTCTGCTTCAGTGGCTTGTCGTCTTTCATAACGATCGTGTGTTGGGTTATGTGCGAGATACCACTCAACCCTTCGAATTTGGCCAACTCTCGTTCAAAGAACGCGGCTACCCATGGTGCGAGCGCGGGTTCGGTCTCTGAGGACATCTGGGGCAAGAGTTCTTCGGACGGGGCCGACGCTACGATGGCTAAGTTCACCGGGAGGGGCGTAGTCCGCTCCGCTTTCCGAAAAGGGTTGCGTTGACGTGCAGTGGCGGCGTCGGCTAATGGCACCAGCTGATAATCGGTGGGTGCTATCCTGGTACTGCCGGCGGACCCAACATGATGGAAGCCTGGTTGCAGCGTCCTAGTGGTGCTGCTGAGACTGGCGTGGGCGAGGCCTTGCCTCGTTGACCCAGTGGCGTTGCTTCGGGTCGTCGTCAAAGTAGCCTTCCCTGCCCTGGTAATAGCTAGCGGTATCGCAGTCTTTTCCGCCAAAGTTTCGGTGCTCCTGCTTGCTTCAGCTGATGCCTTGGCGGCCGACGTACTGGCCCTGGGTGTGTCCAGCGGTGTCGCAGTCGTCTCCGCGAACGTTCTGGGGCTCCTGCGCTCGTCAGCTGATGATTTGGCGGACGACGTACTGGCCCTGGGCTTGTCCAGCGGTATCGCAGTCGTTTCCGCGACCGTTCTGTTGATCCTGCGCTCGTCAGCTGATGACTTGGCGGACGACGTACTGGCCCTGGGTGTGTCCAGCGGTGTCGCAGTCGTCTCCGCGAGCGTTCTGGTGCTCCTGTTGTTGGACCTAGTGTGGCCCGGGCTGGGTGAGGTCGTCCCACTAGTGTGACTGTGTTCCGCGGACGTCGCTGTGTGCGGTAGAGGCGGCGAGAATGCGGAGGTGGAGTCGATTTCTCGGGTCAGCCGTAAGTATGCACGCCCGCACACGATTACCGCCTGAATCCCGCATAGAAAATCGAGCCCCAGTATGACGTCGTCAACCACCATGGGTAGTACCAACAGGGTCACGTACGTTTCCCGCTGATCCAGCCGCACCTTGACTCTCACCGCCTGCGTCACCTCCTTCGTGGTCCCATCCGCCAGGCGGACCTGTGTCCTCACGCTCTGCATGCTCCCTACGTTTTCCATCCCACTCACCATTCGATGGCTGACAAACGACCGGGTCGCTCCGGTATCCAAGGTCGCTGTCAACGGCAATGTCCCGATGGTGACTAGCGCGGCGATCCTGCCACTCTCCAATCTTAAAGGATGCGTTACTCCTGGGGGCCCTGGGTGTAAGTCTCCGCTCGGGTCCCTACTGGGCGGAGACTCAGTCCGTTTCCCGTCGCCGGTTGGCGGCAGCAGTCGATTGTTCGTGTGCCGCGGCGACCGCACTCCCAGCAGAACAGCACTCGTCGATTCCTACAGGAGCCGTGGAAGTGCCCCTCCTCTCCGCAGTTCCGACAGGCACGGCGCACATCTATAGGTCGGTCTCCGTCCTGGGTTGTCGCACGGTTAGCTACCTCGGGAAGGTATTACTTCGTCTGCCGGGGTTCGGCGGTATGGTGGTATCCTTGGCCTGTTGTCCGTGGAATCGTCGGCCGGGTAGGTCCGGCCGCGATCCCGAGTCACCTCGTATGCCACTACTAACTGCTTTAGCTCCCTCAGCGTCTTGAATTCATGCCTCCGGGTGAATAACTGGTACTCGGGCCTGAGATGTTCGTAGATCCGGTCCAATTCTCTTTCTGGCGTATATTGGGCTCGCTGCATCATGAGCCGGAGATCGATCAGGTAATCCTGGAATGACTCCCCGGGTCGCTGATATCGGCTGCGGATGGTATCCTCCAGGCGCTGAAAATAGCGAGGGGGTAGGAAGAACTCCAAGAACTCCTTTCGGAATTCGGCCCAAGGCTTGCCCTGCATCTGGAAGGCTCGAAACCATCCTTCCGCCTTGTGGGTTAGCAAACCCGACATGGCTCGAGGAAGTTGTTCCGGGCTCCCTCCATACGATTCCACCCGCTCTTCCAGCCGTTCGATGAATGCTACGGCATCCGAATGCCCATCGAACTCCAGGCCCCAGGGGCGCAATTTGTCGGCCAATATGGCATAAGGGATTTCTTCCCTACCGGGCCGCGAAGTTCGGGCTCCTTCGGCGAAGCGGTGCTGGTGACTGCTGTCATGGAACCATCGTTCAGCCGAGGATTCTCGGGGGAGCTCTGGGATGACTATTGATAGCGGTTGTTCCAGCTGGATGCCCTCCTTCTGTTCTCGGCGGCTAGATCCCGGTGACGGGGATATCGCCCTCGGGCTTCTGGGGCTGGGCGCACTAGCATAGAGGGTGCCTTGTTCTGCGATCCGCTTTCCGTCCGCCGTCGAGTGCTCTCCGTGTGTAATGAGCGTCGTTATTCGGCTGCGCAACTCGTCCACGGTCCCTGCCTCGCTGAGGCCGAACTCTGCAGCGATATGCTGCAGTTCGTCCTTGCGGCGGTACGAGATCCACTGTACGCCCATGCTGATAGCTGCTTGAGGAACCTCACTGTCGTTGGTCCTTGGTCTGCTGATCGGTGGGTTCAGATGTTCTTGTTCCTTGAGACGGCCCTTGCTGTTAACCCTTGCTTAGGGAGGGTCCTTGTCGTAGTCCTTGGCTGAGGGAAGTTTTGGCTAGTGATCCTGGCTGTCCTGGCCGCCGCGTATCCTGGGGGATGACCTTGACTGTCCTGGTAAGGGGGTATCCTGGTGGTTGATCCTGGCCGGTGGGTATTCTGGTTGTTAATCCTGATGATCCTGGTCGGTAGGTATCCTGGTTGTTAATCCAGGCCGGTGGGTATCCTGGTTGTTAATCCTGATGATCCTGGTCGGTAAGTATCCTGGTTGTTAATCCTGATGATCCTGGTCGATGATCCTGGTTGTTAATCCTGATGATCCTGGTCAGTAGGTATCCTGGTTGTTAATCCTGATTATCCTGCTTAACTTGGTCGCGATTTACTTCGATGTCCTGTTCAACCGTCATCTGATCTGAAGCCGCGCACCAACTGCCCCCCTCTGGGCTCGGGGTCCTCAATATATAGGGGCTGGCCTGTTCTGCCGCTCGCTCTGCCGCTGCCGTCGTGCCACCGCCGATCAGCCGGCGTCAGTTCCGACTCCACGGCCTCTCGACACACTTTCGGGGCCTGTGGGCGTACTACACCCCACGGCGGGGAGAGGGGAGTGAGGGGGTGGCAAGGGGAGGGGGGGGGGTTCGGAACGTGGAAGGACACCCGTTAGCGTCAACGAAAGGTCGTGGCAATCGCCGGACGACACTTTCGGACACCTAACAGCACTAAGGAGCACAGCAAGAGGGGAGGAAATGAGCAAGGGGGGGTCATAACTCAAACCACATCAGCGAGGTATCCCCCTTGCACTTATGGGCCCCCCCAAAACGGACACGAGCAAACATTGGGGTGTTTTATTCAGGTTTTATTCATTTTTAGTTCTTTGGCTGTCTTAGTTGGCCCTGCCTACCGCACCGCTCAGTGATCCTCATGCCACCACCGCGGCTCGCTTACCCCGATTCCTTGTACAGATTCTGCCGGAATCTGCACCTATATCTGGTCAGCTCCGTTCCTTCTCGTTCACTCGCGTTCTTTTGTTACTTTCGAAAGTTCCGCGCTCGCGTATGCGTGTCCGTTTTCGTTGGCGGCTACTCCAGACTCTCTTTCTTTCTTTCTCCTCACCGGCTCCGACGGTTGGGGTCGCGCTGCTCCTCCTCTGCCGCCGACGCTCCGCTCTCTCCAGCCCGGTGTTCGGACTCCTCGCTCATCGGGATAACGGTGCTTTCTTCCTCTCCGCTGGTGGACGTTGGTTGTGTAGTTGGGCTGCTGGGCTCTCCCGGTCGTCGGTGCGAGTGCGGGTGGCTGCGCTCTCCTGGTCGTCGGCGCGAGTGCGAGCGGCTGCACTCTCCCGGCCGTTGGCGCGCGCTCGCTAGGGATGGGCTTTCCGGATCGTGCTCGTGACTGTGGTCGAGGCGACCCTCCTGGTGAAACTATGCCAATGTTCTTGACCCTGTCGGTGCTGAAGACTTCATTATACTAATGCTTAACCTAAATAGTAAGATTTCATGATACCGTCGCTTGACCTAACGAAAATAATCCATAATACTGCCTCCATGGCAACTTCGTATAACTAACAAATATGTGAGGGGAGCGTACGCTCCTTCACAAGCTTAAGAAGCACCTGGACGACAATGATATAAGGTATCAAACATTTCAGCCCAAGGACGAGCATGCCTACAACATTATAGTTAAAGGCCTCCACCACTCAACTGACACCTCCGAAATCAAGGAAGCCCTGGCTGCTCAAGGGCATACTGTGAGGGCGCTAGAAATAAAGAATGCCATTAGCCGCAGCGCGAAGAAACCTATGGCCATGTTCTTCGTGAACTTAAAACCGGCAAGCAACAACAAGGACGTTTTTGCTATCAAGCGCCTATGCAGCTGCGTGGTCACCATTGAGCCACCCCGCAAATCCACTGACGTACTACAGTGCTACAGATGTCAAGGTTTTGGACACTCACAAAAGTACTGCAACCTGCAGTTCACCTGTGTTAAGTGCGGTGGCACCCATAACTCCCTAGACTGCCGCAAACCAAGGACCGACCCTCCCCGCTGTGCTCACTGCAAGGGAAATCTAACCGCCTCCTACAAGGTCTGCAAAGTGTACCTGAAGGCAAAGGAGACGCACCTGCCCAAACCAAGGTCAATCCCACCGACCACACCACCTGCCTATTGGCAATCCTCCGCGACCAAGCCAGGCATCACTTTCGCCAATATAATAAAAGGCAATCAGCTTCTTCCCCAGCAGGCAGAAGCCCCTACTGCCAATTCGCCTCAAACGAATCAAAGACTGGATCGTCTAGAAGCACTGATGGAGAAAATAATGGATCAATTTGCTGCCATGACTCAGCTGTTAACGTCAATTATGGCCCAAAAATGCAAATAAATCTCCATATAGTATTATGGAATGCAAACGGCCTGTGTAGGAGCAGACCAGAAGTTGAACACTTCATAAAAACCCAACATGTTGACATCCTTCTTATCTCGGAAACACACTTCACGGAACGATCATATTTGAACATCAACGGCTACGACGTCATCTTCACCAACCATCCCAATGGTACAGCCCGAGAAGGTGCAGCCATCATCATCAAGTCCAGCATCAACTACATCGAGCTACCGGCATTTCAAGAGCCATGGGTCCAGTGCTCCAGAATCAGAGTCATCAGCCTGACAGGAGATATAACGATCGCTGCTGTCTACTGCCCACCTAGGCATATTGTAAATGAACTAATGTTCCACAGCCTACTGGACAGCCTTGGCACTCGGACAGCCTTGGCACAATCCCAAAGGAAGAGCTCTATACAGATGCATCACCGACAGCAACATGTCCTACCAATCATCTGGGGAGCCCACATACTGGCCCACTGATCCAAACAAAATTCCTGACGTCTTAGACATATTTGTCTCAAAAGGAATCCCAAGCCACAAAATCGTCACCAGTAACGTGCTTGAACTATGCTCTGACCACTGTGCTGTTAGGCTTCTACTTAACCTACCAGCCAGCACCAAATCCAAAAGAAGCAGGCTGTTCAAAAGAAGCACGAACATCGAGCGCTACCAGTACTGGTTGGAAAACCATCTGGACTCGACGGCCGAGATCTCCACCGGCGAAGACCTGGATAATGCTGTCGAACACCTCAATGCGAGTATCCACCAGGCTGTCGCCTATGCTACACCTCCCGCTAGAAGCTCCACGAACAACAGCGTCCCTCACAGAGATATCCACTTATGGTCACCCGATGTAGCTGCATTGGTAGCTGAGAAGGGACGTCTCCGTCGCATGTGGCACAACACAAGGAGCCCATTAGACAAGACCCTGTTCAACAGAGCTGCAAAAACTCTCAAAGAGTTTCTGAAGAGTCTTCGTAGGAAGTCACTCGAAACTTTCCTAGAGAACGTCGAGCCTGGAGACCCCCAACACATCCTATGGAGGCTGACCAAAGGCATCAAAAAGCCTGTCATAAGGAAGGAGCCCATCAAAGACTCCAATAGATCATGGTGCCGTTCAAACAATGAAAGGGCCGCAGCTTTTGCAAACCACCTATATGAAACGTTCACCCCTTTCAATAGATGCTTCCAACAGGAGGCCCAAGAGACGGAAGAGTTTTTGCACGTGCCATACCAAATGGCGCTCCCCATCCAAGAGGTGGAAACAGACGAGTTAGCTCTAGAGATCGCCAAGCTAAGCCCGGGCAAGTCGCCTGGATACGACGGAATCGATGTGCCAGCCATCAAAGCCCTGCCTCCGAATGGTATACAACTGCTCCTCAAAATTACAAATAAAAGCTTCCTGTTAGGACATTTCCCCACCCAGTGGAAATGCGCCGAAACCATCCTATTACAAAAACCTGGGAAACCTGCAGCCAATCTCGCCTCATATCGTCCGATAAGCTTATTGGCGGTTCTCTCCAAAGTAGTCGAAAGACTACTTCTGCGTAGAGTCCGACCAATATTGGAGGAGGCCGGTTTGATCCCTGATCACCACTTTGGCTTCACAGAATGCCATGGCACACCCGAATAATGCCATTGGATCTCGGGGAGAATTTTTGGGGCTTTCGAGGAGAAGAAATATTGTGCTGGAGTATTTCTAGATGTGAAACAAGCATTCGATGAGGTCTGGCACACCGGCCTACTATACAAGATCAAAACTGCCCTTCCTGCCCCATTCTACATGCTGCTAAAATCATATCTTGAAAACAGGAGCTTCTATGTGAGATGCGGTGATGTAAACTCTGCCATCAAAGACGTCAGTGCTATACACCCTCTACACAGCCGACATGCCGATACTCAACGATCCCAACCTCCTAACTGCAACATACGCGGATGACACTGCTTTCATGGCAACCAACGAAGCGCCACAAGAGACTAGCAACCTCCTACAAATGCAGCTAGACATCACAAGCACCAGGCTCGAAAGATGGAACATGGCGGTCAACCCAGAAAAATGCGTCCAAACAACATTCACACTGAGGCGAGGTGACTGCCCAACTATCCTTCTCGACGGAACCCCCATCCCCATCTGTGACTCAGCCAAATATCTGGGTCTAACTATGGACAGAAGGCTAACATGGAAGCAGCATCTGAAGACCAAAAGAGGCCAGCTCGACGCAAGGCTGAAAAAGTACCTATGGCTCATCGGGAGAAGGTCTACCCTTCGGCTAAATATTAAGCTGTTAATATACAAAGTCATAATGAAGCCAATGTGGACATATGGTATACCAATCTGGGGCACCGCCAGCCGATCCAACTGCGACCTAATCCAAAAATTCCAAAGCAAAGCGCTAAGGATCATCACAAATGCCCACTTCCTCACGACAAACAAGGAAATACATGCTGAACTGGATATCCCATGGGTCGATCACGAGATTTCCAGACTGACCGCAGCCTATCTGGAGCGCCTTGACAGGCACGTGAACCCGTACGCCATCAACATGCTGGACAACAGCACCACCACTAGGCGCCTAAAAAGACTCCACACACTGGACCTGCCACGTCAGCGAGATTAATATTTCTATTTAACCTGCAGTCCCCCCCTCCCCCCAACCCTATACAACCCCACAACACCCTATTGCAATAACACACAAACATTATAACCGCCAATGTCCAACCACGAAAACTTGCTGATTGTCCCCGGACAGATTGCAAATTCGCTATACTGCTGTCAAATAAAAAAAAAAACAACGAGAGAGAAGGTTGTGAGCTTTATACCCGGTACTCAGTCAGTATATACGTATTTATGTATACATATGAGCTTACGATTTATTTAATTAATTATATGTTCGCAAAAGAGACGAATTTAATTTTGGCCAAAATGGAAAATTTCAAAAAATTAACTCGAACCCTATACTGTATTTTTATATTTTAGAAGTTATCTGTTTCCATTTTTATTTACATATAATTTTTACGTCGGCTGCTACATTTTTATATACACATGTAAAACTACATACAAGAGACATGGAAGTGTGTGCGAGAGAGAGAGGGAATCGCTTGGCTCTCGTTGGGTGGCCACTGAAATTTAATTTGTTCCTTCTGGCTATAATAATGATCAGACCTGATCCAGAATCGGCAATCTGCCAGATACGGTAATTTTTCATGATTCTGCGTTTTTGGTTTTCTCTTATCTTACAAATTGTGGATTCCACAGATTTTCGTCTTTTGTGGGGGCGGAAGGGGGCGTGAAAAAATTTTGAAATAAACTCGTGCTGGTTTGATATCACAGGAGTTAGGATAGAGAGTTTGGTTGCTCTAGCTCTTATAGTCTCTGAGATCTAGGCGTTCATTTGGACGAATAGGCAAAGCCGACAGCGTCGCGTGTGAGAGAGAGCGAGAGGGAACGATGACTTTCGAAATGGTTTTCTTCATTGTGGCTATATTAATAATCCGATTTGATCCAGATTCAACACTCTGATAGATATGATAATTTTCTATGATTCTGCGTTTTTAGTTTTCTCGTATCCTTAATATTATGCATGCCACAGATTTTCATCCTTTGTGTGAGCGAAAGTGGGCGGGGCGAAATTTTGAAATACATTCGGAGTAGTGTGATAACACAGAAGATTGGATACAAAATTTGGTTACTCTAGCTTTAACAGTCTCTGAGATATACATAGGCGCAAATGAAGACGGACAGACGGACAGACGGAAAAACTTAGTGAAACAGGCAAAACCTAGCATTGGATAACTACACCAAGAAGTGCAAATAAAGTGCAAAAGCAGAAGCAAATAGAAACATTCCTAACATAATGAAAGAATTAATTACGGAAAAAAGTACAAAGGGGGGCAGCAGAAAAAGTAGAGGCTGCCGCAGCGAGCAGCGGATCGAGCGGTTGCGGTTGCGGTTGGTTCGACGTCGACCCGAGCAGCTGGAACATGATACAATAACATAAGGTAGTCTCGTCGGCAGCAGAACTGTCTTAGCTATGCTTGCAATAAGTGTGAGTGAGAGGCACTTTGTATAGTGAGTGCGAATGAAATGGCTGTACAGTGTGTTGATTAACCCTCCGCTGGCCCTTGGGGTTTGAAATGGCCAAAAATACAAATAAACAAATAGATGAAGTAATTTTTTCATAGTTTTTTTTTTAATAATTTTGAATTGCCTACTAAGCGTTGTTTTTGTTGCTGTATACTAATTTTTTTGTTTAAATTCTTAATTCTCATATAAATTCTTATCTTAAAATAAAAAACCTTTACTAATTGGTCTACGAGCACATTTTATGCAGCCAATATTAATTTTTGTTTAACATTTTGTGTTAAATAAAAATTTTCTTTTATATAATTTAAAAATATTGCCTCAAGCTGTGTTATACTATTTTTAAACTCCACAGACGGTTTTATTAGACCGCCATGTGATACCTCATCCACGTAGGTGAATGTGAAACGATCTGTGCAACAATTAGACAGCCTTAATTTTTTAATTACATAGCCCGCAAGATATTCGATTGCATCCTCTGTTAACTCATACATCTCGGTATCTTCAGGTATGCTGTTGGGAATGAATACATCAAACTCTTCAGGCTCGTTCTCTTTATTCGAAATGCGATAGCTGAAGTCAATGTTCAGCCAATCATCATTCTCATTATCAATGTTTCCGTTATTAGACAACAATTCTGTGTTCTTTGCTGAAGAAAATAAAATCTTATTAAAATATAATAACAAATGAAGAAACAGACATAGCACAAAAGACATTCACGGACAAAACGTTTCTGAAATAAAAAGCTAAACATTTAATTAGTTTATGTTATTGAAATGAATTATTTGCTCATAGATTATTTTAATTTTGTCATACCTGTTATGTACTTTCTTAATCTATACTTAAATTGAAGCGGAGTTGGATGGTCATATTGTCCACCCCGCGACCGCATGGCGCAGACCCAAAATGTCTTGATTCAGACGACTTGTTATGATATATTCCATTTTATACTTTTGCTTTAAATATATATATAATGCATCAAGGGACGCATTACTAACTAAAAAGCCTTTCTGAAAGGGAAGTGTGTGTGATTTTCCAACCATATCACTGCTCATCAGGTTTGAAACTTCCCGTAAAACTTTCCTTTGAGTCTCAATTTGCTTTCCATAAGGCTGTGTTGTCTCAATGGAATTAGCAGCAGACATATCATCTGGATTGAATAAAGTTCGTTTGCCACCATTTTTCAATATTTTTATTTGGGTTTCTGTGAATATTTTGCCCAGAGACTCTTCCAGTTGGCAAAACTCCTCAAGCTGTTGTCGTAAGCTCTGCATCTCTTTTTCCATGACATTTATCTTTTGCTTCAGTATACCATTTTCCGTATACAATGTTTTATCTATCACTTTATCTCTGCCATACCGTCACATATAGTTAACATATACATATATACATTTATTTACAAACTTAACTTACGTTGTTTGTGTGCTCGAATTAACATAGCCTTCTTTAATAATGTTTGATTGAGCCTCTTCTCGTTTTGGAACGGCATCTTCATTGAGGCGCCTCCTTTTATAAATTTGGCCGTTTTTAGATGCAAGCGTAAATTGAGAAACATCAAAATGTGTGTCGCAAATTCTGGAGCTTTCACCAAGGCTGCACCCAAGGCTTTCCTCCCACAACTTCCTCTTAACAATACATTTTGGTGCGTGAATGGTTTTCACACCCGGCACACTTTTGCGACAAAAATAGCAATAACTCATTGTTCTTTTTTTTGGTCACACAAGGGCTAACAACTTTTAAAAAATTCGTCTGCAGACAACCTTTCTATATGACAAGCACGAACGCACTGAAGCTAAGACATAGAAACGACGAGCCTCTGCTGCCGACGAGACTACCTTATGTTATTGTATCATGGTAGGGCCGACCGATGGTCGACAGAAGCAAAAGGTCCAACCAACTGCGGTCAGAAGCAGGGGGCGTTACGACGAGCCCATATACATATGTGGATGGAACACATAGGGACAGGGCCGGCAGGAGGAAAAGAGGGGTGCCGGCGGGCCCGGCGATGTGTAGGGCAGAGCACTGTAACGCACAGGTCAGAAGCTCAGCATAAGGGGGTAGAGATGAGACAATGGCAAATAAGAAAAGATTGAGGAAAGGAGGAAAAGGTCGACCAGTCATATATGTAAGGCGAAGTATTGTAACGCACAGTGCGGATGCCTATTGTAAGGGTGGTCGGGAAAGAGGGCGATGCTACGTATAGTCACACTGTCCGCATATGGCTGTGAATACTGTAACGCACAGTACAACAGTTAGCTTCAGGGTGCAGAAAGGATACGAAGTGTACGCTGTCCGCATATGGCTGTGAATACTGTAACGCACAGTATAACAGTTAGCTTCAGTGTGCACGGTAGCGGAATCAAGGAAAGAAAACTTCAAGAATAACGAATAATAAAGTAAAATAACAAGAGAAACCTATTTCACACCGCACTATATAGCTATGAAACATATCAAAGAGACACTCATTTTAACTAATTACAGACTCCATTTCGCACACAACACATAAGGACACGAATATTCATACTTGGCACAACAGGAACATACAGCTAATTACACATATATAAGTTAACGAGAGTTAACTGAATCTGCCACTGAATGGAGCGGACTCTGCATTATTGTCGAATAAGCAGTTTTCGTCATCTGTGGGATCGCGAACGGCGCGACCGATCGACCGGATGCCGGCCGTCAATAAACACCACTCAAGAGGCGCTGGGTCAGCACTTTGGCTGGATAGCAACCAGAGTCGTGGGCGGCAGCGAAGGGCTTGCCTTTAGGAGTTTAGGATACTTAAGTTTAGTCTTTAGCAGTCCGCCGAGTGGCAGCAACATATTCGTTCCTGCCTTGCGGGCCCTTATTACTCACAATTTATATCTTTGTACTTGATTCACTTTTATCCAGTTTAATATAATTAAGGATATTAAAACAAATCAATACTTGTGTTCAATTAAATAATTACTGGCGCCCAACGCGATCGGACCAAGCCCGAGAAGTAATAAAATCAGTTAGCGCGGATACAACGCCCACTAAGTGATAAGTGAACAGTGATAAGTGAAAATAACGATATACAAAATATCAGCAAAAGAGCGCGGAGACAACGCCCGCTCCAAGATTAGACAACATTAAAGAAAACATTAAACCATTCTAACAAAAGAGCGCGAAGACAACGCCCGCTCCAAAATTAGACAATTTTAAAGAAAACATTAAACCATTCTAACAAAAGAGCGCGGAGACAACGCCCGCTCCAAGATTAGACAACATTAAAGAAAACAATAAACCATTCTAACAAAAGAGCGCGGAGACAACGCCCACTCCAAGATTAGAAAATCGCAAACTACGCCCGTGGCAGATCTACAAGAGATCGCTGCACTAAGAAGCTCATAGCCTGAGTATAAACAAAGGCAATAGGTTAGGTCCTGGGGTCTCCCATAGGCCAGTATGGCCCTTAGTTATCCGGTTATGGACCTTTACGCGGGTGCTAGTGAGGGTTTTATATCACCTAAGATTGAGGTGTTTTTGGCGAAGGCCAGCAGTTCCTTTGGCGACCTCTTGGAGGCATCTTCTAGCGATGTCAGCGTCGGTGCGCCCAGGTATCTTATCCTGGCCAGTGAGAGAGCCGGGCAGCTGCAGATTAGGTGTTCTAGGGTTTCGATGGCCCCAAGTTCATCGCATTTCCTGCAGCTGTTCCTGTCGGTGATGTTTAGTTTGGCTACGTGTGATGCGGCCAGGCAGTGACCTGTCAGTATTCCCACCAGCAGTCTGAAATCTTTCCGTGGAAGGTGCAGCAGGTAGTGGCTGAGTTTCTCGTTGCGTTTTTTGCACATGATTTTCGAGACTCTGCAGTTGGTCGTGCTCCTCCACCTGCTCTCGTTTTCTAGTCTAGCCCGCTTTTCTAGATTGCCCTGTAGCGATCTGAGTGAGACAGGCACATTTTCCGCTCTTTCTCTCGCCAACCCGACGCCTTCATTAGCCAGAACGTCCGCCGCTTCATTTCCTTCAATGCCCTGATGGCTGGGAACCCAGTAGATCCGCACTGACTTGGTCGTGCATAGTGAATCCAATGCTTCCCTGCTCGCCAGGACACTTCTAGAACTGACCGTGGACGACTGCATGGATTTTATCGCCGCTTGGCTGTCTACAAACAGATTGACCACGTTATGTGGTCTCCTTGCGTGATGTGCAACCTCCGCTGCTTTCCTGATGGCAAAGTCTTCCGCCTGGAATATGCTGCAGTGGTCTGGTAGCTTATATGACAGCCCTATTTCGGGGTCTGTGCAGTATATGCCGGCTCCTACTTCTCCTTCCATCTTGGAACCGTCTGTGTATATATTTAGATGTTGGATCTGGCCTTTTTTCCATTCTTCGGGACCCAGAAATGCGTTTGTATTGATGTCGAGGCACGTTCGAGGGGTCATGTAGTCAGTATTACTGATCATGTCCCTGCCGATTGAACTATGCCCGTATGTTTGTGGCTGCATGTTTCCCGACGCAATAAGGCGCTGAGCGGCCTTCCCAGCCGTCAGATGAGCGTGGATGTCCAGGGGGTCAATTCCGAGTATGGTTTCGAGTGCTTTTGTTGGGGTAGACCTCAGTGCCCCCGTGATACAGAGCAGTGCTTGTCGCTGAGTCTTTTCCATAAGCTTGTGGTACGTCTTCTTCCTGATAGCTTGCCACCACACTAAGACTCCATACAGCAGAGTTGGTCGCACCACCGATATGTAGATCCAGTGCATTAGAGCAGGTGAGAGGCCCCATGTGCTGCTAAGCATCTTCTTTGATGCATATAGCGCAATGGTGGCCTTCTTCACCCTTTCCACTACATTGGGTCTCCATGCCAGCTTGCTGTCCAGTACTGTGCCAAGGTATTTGACTTGTGTTTTCGGGGTTAGCCTTGTTTGATCGATTTTCGGGGGGATCCATGACGGTACCTTGTACCTCTTGGAACTGAGTGTCGATGGACATACACCCGTAATAATTATGCTTATGTCATCTGCATAGGCTGTTATTTTTGGGGCTCTCCTTTCGAATCTCTTGATTAGGTCGTCGACCACCAGGTTCCACAGGAGGGGCGATAGTATTCCACCTTGCGGTGTGCCTCTGTGTGCCCCTCTGACTGTGGAGGCGGTACCCCATTTCGATTAAACCCGTCTGCAACTGAGGAGATTCTTTATCCAATGGTTGATTGCCGGGTGTGCGTTTGATGCTTCTAAGCGACCCATTATTGCGCTTGTGGCCACGTTGTTGAATGCTCCGGATATATCAACAAATACTCCTAATGCATATTTCTTGGTGTTGAGGACTTTCTCGACAGTAGCTACTAGCGAGCGTAGTGCTGTTTCTACCGATTTTCCTTTCGTGTATGCATGCTGGTTGCTTGACATCAGTCCCTCTACTTCCTTTCTGATGTGTAGCTCCAGCAGCTTTTCTAGCGTTTTTAGTAAAAAGGAGGTGAGGTTTATCGGTCTATAATCCTTGGGACTAACATGGCTGCACTTTCCTGCCTTTGGCAGGAAGACGACTCTGGAAGTTCTCCAATGTATAGGTATATAGCCTGTCATCAAGCATGCCGTATATATGGCGAAAAGCCATGGGGTGATCACCTCTTTGGCTACCTGCAACATGGCTGGAAATATCCCATCCAGTCCAGGTGCTTTGATGCCTGTAAAGGAGTCTATGGCCCATTGGATTTTCTCGCGAGTTATTAGTCCTGTGGGGATGGCTTGTTCCTCTGTTGCTGGGTCATGTTGCGTTGTGGCATCAGTGACCTCGGTGCAACCTGGGAAGTGTGCCTCCATTAGTGCTGTCAGGGCTTCTTCGCTGCTCTCTGACCATTTTCCATTATTGAGCTTTAGCTGACTCTGTATGGTGGGCTGCTTCGAGAGCAGCTTCCTGAGTCTTGCCGTTTCTGGCACCTTCTCGATGTTGGAGCAGAAGTTCCTCCACGAGCTGCGTTGTGCCTTGCGTATCTCTTTCTTGTAGTTCCTGAGTAGGTTCCTGTATTCCTCGTTTACGAACTCTTCATTCGCTTGTTTGGCGAGCTTAAAGAATTCCCGGAGGTTGTTTCTTAGGAGGGAGAGCTCCCTGTTCCACCAGAGTGGCTTGTTCCACCTTTTCGTACTCGAGGGTGGGCATGCTGCACGGTAGCCATCCAGTAGCTCCCTGGATAGAGTCCCAAAAGACTTCTCTATGTCGTCAGCCAATTTTATCGACCCCGGATTGGCGAGCTTCGAGGTAACCGTCTTTCTGAACTTTTCCCAGTTTGTATTCCGGGGGTTCCTATAGACGGCTACCTTCGAGGTGTGTTTAAATTCGTGTTTGAACTGGATATACCTGTGATCTGAGAAGGATGGTCTTTCGAGGACCCTCCAACAAGTCACCACGGCATTCCTTCCCGTTACGAGTGTAAGGTCTAGCACGTTTGATGAGGTGGGACCCACGTATGTGTAGTCCTCGCCCACGTTTGCTACTTCTATGTTAGTGGAAAGTATAAATTCTAGAAGAGACTCACCTCGGTCATTGGTATCGGGGCTTCCCCATACACTGTGGTGGGCATTAGCGTCCGTACCAATGAGTAGTTGGCAGTCCTTGGATCCGGTTTCTTCTACCAGATTCCTTAGCTCTTCGGATGGTGCGGGTCTGTCGTGTGCCATGTAGCAGGAGGCTACCAAGAGGCGCTTCTCCTCGCTTTCCAGGATCACTACTGTTAAGTCATCGGTGCTGTAATTGGGCATAAGGTGAGCGTGGATTCCCTTTCGTACAAGTACGATGGTTCTGTTCCTGCTTACCGGTGTTGTGTAGAACGAGTTGTAGTTAGAGGACTTTAGTCCGGCCACAGAGTTGCCTGAGGCAATCCATGGCTCCTGTACTAGAGCTATGTCGACGGGCCCTTGCTCCATGGCTATGAGGAGCTCCGCCGACGCCACCTTGCTTTTATGTAAGTTGAGCTGCAGCACACTCAGTGGCATGGGTGGCTGACTCAACTCCGCTCGACGGGTTGACCACAATCGTCACAACACCGTCCTCTTCCTCCTCTGACTCGTCCAGAGCAAGCCCCTGGGCGGCCTCCACGATAGTGTCCAGACCTAGATCCTTCTCTACCTCGCCTGCCTGCAGGGTGTGCGCATCTTTGTCCCAGGGTGGCGCTTTTTCAGGCGCAGATAAACGCTGCCCATGCCCCACGCCATCTTCCCAAATCTGGGGTATAAGAGGTCCTCCGCCTCTTTATTGATTTGGAGCATTGCACACTGGCCCCCTTCATTGGGTAGCGGGCTCCCAGTGTGCAGCACCTTCCATTTCCCCGTTGGAATTTCCGGGTTCTGACGCTGCAGTAGCCTCAGCGCCCTGTCTCCTTGGATCGCGATGGGGAAGACTACCTTCGCCTTCGGTATAGACGGGATAAGCTCCCTGTCTACCACCTCCAGCTTGGCACCATCCCACATCGCGTCCAGTTGGCCGACAGTTTGCGTTAGCCACCTAAGCGTTGGGTCATCGTTGCACTTGAGGATCTTGACCCCATTCAGCCACCCAGCACCATCGAAGGTGGGCATGGGGGCTGCGGGATCCTCCTCCATCCGTGCAAGCAGTGCGTCAACCAGCCGTGCGTGCACTAGCTTCCATTGCGCTGCTGTCATTTTCCCGTTCTCGTCGCTACGGTCGATTAGCGCCACGATCAAGTGTCGTCTGGCCGTATCACTCGCCGTCTTTGACTTCGGGTGTTTGTTTGGTGGGGTCGCCACTTTCTGTGGGGGGGCTGCGCCCTTCGGCCCGCGTTGCCGCTTGCTCGCCGGAGTGTCCTTGCTGGCACTCTCAACGGAGCGTTGCCTCTTACTGGCCAGCATCTCCTCCACTTTGTTGGCATACTTCCCGATAGATGCCCTCATTTGGGGCATCTGCGAGAAGTGTTTTCTGCCTTCTTCCATCCGCTGCTCGGCCCAGGTTAGCCTGGCTTTCTCCTCCTGGGAGATGTCGGCTTTACTCTGGAGCCGGCTCAGGATTTTTAGGGCAGCTTTATATTGCGAGAGAGCCTTCATCCCCTCCCTGGAGCGCTTTGGCCCTTCCCTACGCGGGGAGCTGGTGCCCGGTTCCGGTGAGCGGAGAAGGCTCTCTTCCTCCGTGTTGCTGATCGAAAACACGCCTTCCAGATCCGTGTCTGCTTCGACAGCGGCATCCGTGCGGTTCAGCTTGTAGTGAGGGGGTTTACTGGCAGTATTTGTACAACTGACGTGGCCTGCTCCCGCCACGTCCGAGGTGTGACCGCTGGCTACACGCAGAGAGGAATTCTCCTCCCCGTGCCCGCCGGTGGTAGCAGTCACGCATTCCACCGACGTTTGGACTGACATCCCAGTCCGTGCTTCTTCTATTTCGCCCTCCATATTAGGCCCGTAGGTCCATAGTGGTTGATATTTTTCGGGGGTACCACCCCCTAGCGTTTTATGCCTAGCCGCCAGGCACCTCTAGCCATGGCCCTAACCCAGCTCTCCCGACTCGAGGTCGAGAAGACGCTAGGTCATTGCCTAGCACCCTCGTGGAGGGTTCAGCTAGAGGATTTTTGCCAGCCAACAAAGGCAATTAATCAACCCAAAAAACTGTTACACCAAAGCGGACGGCTTTGGGCAGCGGCGAAGATAGACAAGGAAGAATTAACTCCAACCCGACTGGAAAGAGCTACGGAACAACAACAACAAATAAAAGCATAGCCAAAAAAAAGGAACATGTAAGGAAGGAATGTGAAACCCTTTTTCAACAATCGCCAAATTTAAAATAAAGTAAAAACGTATAGAAAATTACTTAAAGTGAAACATCATTGTAAAGAACGAAATCAAAAAATAATAAAAAGAAAAGAAACAAACAAATAAAACGTTCATATACATATGTACCAAAACGTTCAAACGTAAAAATTTCTCAGAATATTTTTTCTTCCCCTGCCCCTTTTGTCGCGATAAGTGTAAGTGGGAAACATAACACCGCACCACAAATACATCGTTGGGGGCGGACAATAAAAAAATCTGTGTTTGAGGGAGCTCGAATTTGACTCTTAAAATAAACAAACAATAACAGCGGCCCGGGGCAGCTGAAATAAACCTAAGACAAAGACGGAAAGAAGCGGTAGGGGGAAAACTGAAAGGAATTTTTATATGTCCATTGACAATAAAATCAACGAGCTAGAAGAGTTGTTCGAAGAACTCAGTTTAGACTTTCAAATTGGACCAGAAGAAGTAATAGAAATAATGAATGCGGAACAAATCGAAGCCGCCATATCTGCGGCGGTCACCGCTGCGTTGGCTGCGCAGAGAACCAACTTTGATGAACGCTTGCAAGCGGTAACTGATCAATTGCAGGCTGTTAGAGTTCAGGCTCCCGAAGCCCAGGCCTACGAGCCGATTACCCTAGATCGAAACATACGTTGCGATGAGGCTCTGGATGCGGTTAAAACGCTGCCAGAGTTCCATGGGGCCCAGGAACAGTACGTCTCCTGGCGCCAGGCAGCAAAGGCTGCCTATAAACTATATGACGGATTTGTAGGTAGTTCAAAACATTACCAAGCGGTCCTGCACCTACTAGAATAAGAGCTTGCCACGCTCCGACAGGGTGGCATGCCCATCACTCAATTCTATGAAGAGGTTGAGAAGAAACTCACACTCCTCACAAACAAAACAATCATGTCACAAGACGCCGCTCAGGCGCAATACATTAATGAAAAGTATAGGGCCGACGCTCTCAGTGTCTTCATTTCAGGCCTAAGAAGAGGCGTTACGGACACACTGTTTGCGGCGCAGCCTAAAGATTTGCCATCAGCTCTAGCCATGGCGCAAGAAATTGAAGCCAATCACGATAGGCACGACTTTGCGGCAATTACGCAAGAGTGCTAGAAAACAAGGGCCAAAACAGAAATAGATACAAACAGGGTGGGCAAAATGAGCCCGATCACTATAAAAGGCAATCAAAAAACCCTTTCTACACGAATAATCAGGGCACTCACCAAACAAATGCTCACCGTGGCCAAGATAAGGTGGAAATGATGGATGTCGACCCATCTTCCTCTAAATTCCGTCAACCAACTAACTTTCAAAAGCAACTGGGAACCAATTCAGGTCCATCGGCGGGGACAAACCGTAATATCGGGCACCAACAGGGTGCGTTCAAGAGGCCGGCTGGATCCCAGAGACTCTCTGACCAACGCAGACAGCGGGTTAATCACATCGCTTAGGAGGACCTAGATCAGTACGAACAAAAGTACGATCAGTTGGCGTCTGAGGCGGTGGAGGAGATCGATGAGGAGAACAATGCGGGATACGAAAGCGATACCGTTAATTTTTTAGGGGAGAATCCCTGCTCCCATTCGTCAAGCGATCAGTTGCGGGGAGAACAGTAAACATCTTAATAGATACTGGGGCCGCGAAAAATTACATAAAGCCACTAAAAGAACTTCAAGGAATTGTCCCTGTAGAAGCCCCATTCATTGTAAAGTCCCTACACGGCTTCAACAAAGTAAATCAAAAATGTTTCCTAACCATGTTCGGCATTAGAAGCCCGTTTTTCATCTAGCCAGAGCTATCTACTTTTGATGGCATCATAGGGCTTGACACGCTGACTAAGGCTGGCGTCAATATAAACTTGGAAACAAAGAAACTCCACTTCGAGCATGAATCTGAAAAAATCTTATTCCACAAGTGCCCTAGCGTCAACTTCACGAAAGTAGACGATATCGAAGTTCCACCAGCAGTAAGGGAGGAATTTCTCAAAATGATGTCCAACCGTATTAAGGCATTTGCAGATCAGACTGAAATGCTGCCCTTTAATACGGCAATAGTAGCCACAATTAGGACCGAGGATGAGGAACCGATCTACTGAAAGATGTACCCTTTTCCTGTAGGGGCCACTGACTTCGTCAATGACGAGGTGAAAGACCTTTTGAGGAACAAGATCATTCGGCCATCTAGGTCTCCGTACAACAACCCCATATGGGTTGTCGGAAAAAAAGGCACTGACAGTTCGGGTTCAAGCAAGAGATGGCTAGTCATAGACTTCCGCAAGCTTAACTCAAAGACCATACCAGACAAGTACCCGATGCCTTGTATCTCCATGATACTTTCTAATCTGGGGAAGGCAAGATACTTCACTACCCTTGACCTAAAGTCAGGGTACCACCAAATCACACTAGCTGAGCGCGATCGCGAAAAAACATCATTTTCGGTAAACGGAGGTAAATATGAATTTTGCCGGTTACCATTCGGCCTCAGGAATGCATCCAGCATTTTTCAACGGGCCATTGACGACGTATTGCGGGAGCATATCGGCAAGATATGTTATGTGTACGTTGATGATGTCATCGTGTTTTCAAGGAGTGACCCGGATCATGTCAGAGACATTGGCACAGTGCTCAGCAGCCTCCACGACGCAAATATGAAGGTGTCAAAGGAGAAGTCCCAATTCTTCAAGGGACAAGTGGAATACCTTGGTTTTGTGGTGTCAACTGAGGGCACACGAACAAGCCCCGATAAAGTCAAGGCCATTCAGGAGTTTAAACAACCCTCCACCCTGTTTGCGGTAAGATCATTCTTGGGTCTTGCCAGCTACTACAGGTGCTTCATAAAGGACTTCGCTCAGATAGCAAGGCCAATTTCCAGTATTTTGAAAGGAGAAAACGGCAAGATCAGCAAGCAACGCTCGAAGTCTATTCCTGTACAGTTTGACGAGGTACAAAAGCAAGCCTTTGATAAACTTAGGAATATTTTGGCGTCGGAAGATGTTATTCTTCACTACCCAGACTTTAACCAGCTATTCGACCTAACCACTGATGCCTCAGCCAGTGGCATTGGGGCGGTGCTGTCGCAAGGCAATAGACACATAACCATGATTTCTAAAACTCTGAAGGATAGGGAGCTAAACTACGCGACCAATGAAAGGGAACTGTTGGCCATAGTTTGGGCCCTAGACTCGCTTCGTCCCTACCTATATGGAAAGAGGGACATTAACATCTACACAGACCATCAGCCATTGATATTCGCAGTCTCGGATAGAAATCCAAATTCCAAAATAAAACGTTGGAAAGCGAGAATCGATGAGTGTGGCGCGAGAGTCTTATACAAACCAGGCAAGGACAACCATGTAGCGGATGCGCTATCGAGGCAAGATATTAATGCCTTAGAGAGCCAGAGTCGATCCGACGTAGCTACAATTCACAGTGAAGCCTCGCTTACCTATGTAATTCAGGCCACGGACAAACCAGTGAACTGCTTCAGGAACCAAATAATCCTGGAAGAGGCAGACACCCCTTCGAAGCAACTTCACATTCTCTTCTCTGAGAAGACCCGTCACAAAATTGATTTCGTTAGTCGAGACACACTTCTTGCATCCATCAAAGAGGTGGTAAAGCCTGGAGTCGTTAACGCCATCCATTGCAACTTACCGATTTTGGCGTTCGTGCAGAACGAGCTTGTGAAGGCCTTTCCGGACACAAAATTTCAGTATTGTAAGACCCTAGTGACAGACATTACGAACGATGGGGAACGAAGGGAGATAGTGACTACCGAGCACAATCGGGCGCACAGGGCAGCCCAGGAGAATGTAAAGCAGGTGCTTCGCGACTACTACTTCCCAAAAATGGAAAAAATCGCATCAGAAGTGGTATCTAACTGTAGGATATGCCAAAAAGCCAAGTATGACAGACACCCTAGAAAGCAAGAATTAGGGGTGACGCCGATACCGGCAAGAGTAGGCGAGTTGATTCATATCGACATTTTTTCCACTGCAGGAAAACACTTCTTAACCGCGATTGACAAATTTTCAAAATTGGCAATAACGCAACAAGTCGCTTCGCGCACAATAACAGACCTTAAAATACCAATTTTGCAACTGGTGAACATCTTCCCAGACATAAAGACCATCTATTGTGACAATGGGCCAGCATTCAATTCTGATACCATTCGGTCCTTATTAAAAAACCAATTCAACATCGATGTAGCAAATGCCCCACCGTTGCACAGCACATCAAACGGGCAAGTAGAGCGCTTCCACAGCACCTTGTTAGAAATTGCCAGGTGTTTGAAGTTGCAGCGCCAGGTTGACGATACGGTCGAACTAGTCATGCTAGCGACCATCGAATACAACCGCACCATCCACTCTGTAACAAACAAGACGCCCATGGACGTGGTCCACGCAAGTTGCGACCTTGGGGAAGAAATAATGTTGAAACTGATTAATGCCCAACAGGAGCAGCTTGGCAGAAACAACTCGAACAGACAAAATAGGACTTTCGATGTGGGAGAACAAGTCCTGGTAAAAACTAACAGGAGGTTAGGAAACAAGCTAACTCCCCTCTGCACGGAGCAAAGGGTAGAAGCAGACCTGGGGACCACTGTTCTTATAAAACGGAGGGTGGTCCACAAAGACAATTTGAGGTAGATAAGAAAAAAAGGTTTTGTAGCGTTAAGTTTAAACATCAAGGACGATTAATAGAAAAAGTAAGAGCAACTATATAACATAATCAATAAGTGATGTGCCTCTCGTCTCTTATAGGTCTCCCGTTCGATATCTCTACATTCTAGTAATTCTACCGCTAACAACCTTGATCGACTCAAAATTGACAGACTATTCAAACGCAGACTATATCCCCATAATTGACGGACAGACAGCAATATGGAACGAGACTTTTTTTATAAAACATGACACGAACTTAACAGAGTACGAACAATACATTCAAGAGACAATAGAACTGATGGACATTTTCCCACAAACCCATATGAGAAAGATTTTAGAGACAGATACAAAACACCTACTGACACTGACTGCGGCACTGGGAATTCACCACAGGCATGCGAGGAGCCTGAACATCCTGGGGTCAGCGCTGAAAGTCATCGCAGGGACTCCGGACTTTGACGACTTACAGAGAACAAGACAGGTTGAGTACGATCTACTTAAAGCCAACAATAGACAAATAACCATAAATTCGAGAATTCAAACACAGATTAATGTCCTCAGCGAAACAGTGAACAAATTGCTTAAAGTAAACAGAATGGAGGAAATTAACACTTCCCACTTGTATGAGAATCTTCTCACCAGAAACAGAATTTTGACGCTTGAGCTACAAAACATAATGATCGCCACCACCTTAGCAAAAATAAATATTGTAAATCCAGCCATCATCGACAGTGATGACCTCGAGGCGATTTTGAGAAAAGGTTCCACAGATATCAGCGTAGCCCAACTATTGGGCGCTGCAAATGTGAGGGCACTAGCTAATAAGGAATTAATCATTTTCATAATAGAAGTACCTAGACCTAAGTTAATTTGTAAGAAAATAACCATCTACCCAGTCGCGCACAAAGGCATAGCGATCAGGTTACCCGAGCCCGTCATAGCAGAATGCGGCAACAAAGTCATCGCCGTCGCATCATGTATGGAGCCCCCATCATTAGCCTTCTGCAAGGAGGCACCAGCTAATAGTTGGGCACAACAGCTTCACTTTGGAGCTGTGGCCCATTGCAGTACGCAGCCGAACAATCAGCCCCCGATCTTGGAGGTGGACGATGGTATTGTAATAATCAACGACGCCATCGCCACTGTAACCGCCGATGATGGTCCCGAGCGTAGTGTTGCGGGAACATACTTAGTGGCCTTTGACCGGGTCGCCTTCATCAACGGCACAGAGTACACCAATTTCAACAATGCGCCAAAGAGGATCCCAGGCGTGGCTAATTCCGCGAGGATCAACGTCACCAGCCACGAAACTCTGCTGAGTATGCCGTACCTCAACAAGTTGAATGAGGAAAACCTGCAGCAACTGTCCGAGGTTCATACAAACCTTGTGATCGGTCCCGTACTGTCTACTGTCGTAGGCGAGGCCGTGTGCGCCGTTGTAATAGGCATCATCTGGTGGCTGCGACGTAGGCAACAGAAGCGAAACGCAGTCAAAATACAACAAGTGCTGAAGAACCTGAGCTTGACCGAGGACGGTCAAGTCTTGAGAGGGGGAGTAGTTAACGAGAGTTAACTGTATCGGCCACTGGATAAAGCGGACTCTGCATTATTGTCAAGTAAGCAGTTTTCGTCATCCGTGGGATCGCGAGCGGCGCAGCCGGTCGACCGGATGCCGGCCGTCAACAAACACCACACACGAGGCGCTTGGTCAGCACTTTGGCCGAATAGCAACCGGCGTCGTGGACGGCAGCGAAGGGCTGGCCTCTTGGTGTTTAGAATACGTTAAGTTAGTCTAAAAACCAACCCGCCGAGTGGCTGCAACATTTTCCGTTCACGCCTTGCGGGACTTTAGTGCTCAACATTTGTATCTTATTAATTGATTCACCTTATCCAGTTTGATTATTAATAAAGTATATGAACTTATCAATACTTGTGTCCAACTTAATTATTACTGGCGCCCAACGTGTTCGAACCGACCCGGAGGTGATCTAACAATTGAGTGCGGAGACAACGCCCGCTCAAAAAAGTGAAAAAAATAAGAACAAAACAACAAACAAAACATAACAATTGAGTGCGGAGACAACGCCCGCTCAAAAAAGTGAAAAAAATAAGAACAAAACAACAAACAAAAACATAACAATTGAGTGCGGAGACAACGCCCGCTCAAAAGAAAGTGAGAAAATACATAACAAAACAACAACAAAGTGTAGCAACTGAGTGCGGAGACAACGCCCGCTCAGAGTGCAAGGAAAAAGGGTGAAAAGTGCAAAAATAAACCGTTCTAACAAGAGAGCGCGGAGACAACGCCCGCTCCAAGGTTGGAAATTGGCAAACTGCGCCCGCGGCAGATCTACAAAGAGATCGCTGCATTTAAAAACTCACAGCCCTGAGTATAAAGAAAGGTATTTAATCAACACAAAAGAAACTGTTACACCAAAGCGGACGGCTTTGGGCAGCGGCGACGACAGACAAGAAGAACCAACTCCAACACGGCTGGAACGAGCTGCGGAACAACACCTACAGTGAATAAATAACGCAACAAATAGGAGCACAGGAAAAGAGGAACATGTAAGTGAAACCTTTTTTCAAAAATCGCAAAATCTAAAGATAAAAACTTGCAAAATTGACTAGAGTAAAATATCATTCGAAATCACGAAAATAAAATTATTAAAAAAAGAAAGAAAAAACAAATAAAATAAAAAAAAACGTTCAAGCGTCAAAATTTCTCAGAACATTTTTCTTTCCCCTCACCCCCTGCCCCTTGTGCCGCGATAAGTGTGGCTCGGAAACGTAACACCGCACCACAAATACATTGTTGGGGGAGAACAATAAAAAAAATCTGTGTTTGAGGGACCCGAATCTGACTGTGAAAATAAACAAAAAACAGCGGCCCGGCGCAGCTGAAGAAAACCCGAGACAAAGACAGAAAGAAGCGGTAAGGGAAGAACTGAAAGGAATTATATGTCCATTGACAGTAATATCAACGAGTTAGAAGAGTTATTCGAAGAGCTCAGTTTAAACTTGCAAACTAGACCAGGGAAAACGATTGAGATAATGAACGCGGAACAAGTACAAGCCGCCATATCGGCTGCATTGGCTGTGCAAAAGGCGAGCTTTGAGGAACGCTTAAAGGCGGTAACTGATCGAATGGATGCTGTTAGGGTTCAGGCTCCCGCAGCCCAGGCCTACGAGCCGATCACACTAGATCGAAACATACCTTGTGATGAGGCTCTGGATGCGGTTAAAACGCTGCCAGAGTTCCATGGGGCCCAGGAACAGTACGTCTCCTGGCGCCAGGCAGCAAAGGCTGCCTATAAGATATACGAGGGATTTGCAGGTAGTTCAAAACACTACCAAGCGGTGCTCATAATTAGGAACAAGATTAGAGGCTCCGCTGACTCACTCCTATCATCATTCAACACAGTGTTGAATTTTGAGGCAATCATCAATCGCCTTGATTTCACATATGCGGACAAGCGTCCACTGCACCTGCTAGAACAGGAGCTTGCCACGCTCCGTCAGGGTGGCATGCCCATCATTCAGTTCTATCAAGAGGTTGAGAAGAAACTCACCCTTCTTACTAACAAGACAATCATGTCGCAAGACGCCGCTCAGGCGCAATACATCAATGAAAAGTATAGAGCCGACGCTCTCCGTGTGTTCATTTCAGGCCTAAGAAGAGGCGTCACGGATACACTGTTTGCGGCACAGCCTAAAGACTTGCCTTCAGCTCTAGCCTTGGCGCAAGAGATTGAATCCAACCATGATAGGCACGATTTTGCGGCAAACTACGCAAGAGTACTAGAAAACAAAGGCCAAAGTAGAAATAGATACAAACAGGGTGGGCAAAATGAGCCCGATCACTATAGAAAGCAATCAAAAAATCCTTTCTATACGAGTAATCAGGGCGCCCACCAAACAAATAGTCACCGTGACCAAGATAAGGTGGAAATGATGGATGTCGACCCATCTTCCTCTAAACTCCGTCAACCGACTAGCTTTCAAAAGCAACTGGGAAACAATTCAGGTCCACCGGCTGGGACAAACCGTAATATCGGGCACCAACAGAGTGCGTTCAAGAGACCAGCCGGATCCCAGAGATTCTCCGACCAGCGCAGACAGCGGGTTAATCACATAGCCCAGGAGAACCTAGATCAGTACGAACAAAAGTACGATCAGTTGGCGTCTGAGGCGGCGGAGGAGATCGAGGAGGAGGACAGTGCGGGATACAGTAGTGATGCTGTTCATTTTTTAGGGGAGAATCCCTGCTCCCGTTCGTCAAGCGAACAGTAGCGGGGAGAACAGTAAAAATCTTAGTAGATACTGGGGCCGCAAAAAATTACATAAAGCCACTAAAAGAACTTCAGGGAATTGTCCCTGTAGAAGCCCCATTCATTGTAAAGTCCCTGCACGGCTTCAACAAGGTAGAAAAAAAATGTTTCCTAACCATGTTCGGCACTAAAAGCCCATTTTTCATCCTGCCACAGCTATCAACTTTTGATGGCATTGTAGGGCTGGACACGCTGACTAAGGCTGGCGTCAATATAAACTTGGAGACAAAGAAACTCCACTTCGGGCAGGAATCTGAAAAGATCTTATTCCACAAGTGCCCCAGCGTCAACTTTACGAAAGTAGACGATATCGAAGTTCCGCCAGCGGTAAGGGACGAATTTCTAAAAATGATGTCCAAACGCATTAAGGCATTTGCAGATCCAACGGAAATGCTGCCCTTTAATACGGCAATAGTAGCCACAATTAGGACTGAGGATGAGGAGCCGATATACTCAAAGATGTACCCTTTTCCGATAGGGGCCACAGACTTTGTCAATGACGAAGTAAAAGACCTTTTGAAAAACAAAATCATTCGGCCGTCCAGGTCTCCGTACAACAACCCCATATGGGTGGTGAAAAAAAAAGGCACCGACAGTTCGGGTTCGAGCAAGAAGCGGCTAGTCATAGACTTCCGCAAACTTAACTCAAAGACCATACCAGACAAATACCCGATGCCCTGTATCTCTATGATACTTTCAAATCTGGGGAAGGCAAGATACTTCACAACCCTTGACCTTAAGTCAGGGTACCACCAAATCACGCTAGCTGAACGCGATCGTGAGAAGACATCATTTTCGGTAAACGGAGGCAAATATGAATTTTGCCGTTTACCATTCGGCCTCAAGAATGCATCCAGCATTTTTCAACGGGCCATTGACGACGTACTGCGGGAGCATATCGGCAAGATATGCTATGTGTACGTTGATGATGTCATCGTGTTCTCGAGCAGTGAGTCGGATCATGTCAAAGACATTGACACCGTGCTCAGCAGCCTCCACGACGCAAACATGAGGGTGTCAAAGGAAAAGTCCCAGTTTTTCAAGGGACAAGTGGAATTCCTTGGTTTCGTGGTGTCAACCGAAGGCACAAGAACAAGCCCCGATAAAGTGAAGGCTATTAAGGAATTTAAACAACCCTCCACCCTGTTCGCGGTAAGATCATTCTTGGGTCTTGCCAGCTACTACAGGTGCTTCATAAAAGACTTCGCTCAGATAGCAAGGCCAATTTCCAGCATTTTAAAAGGAGAGAAAGGCAAAATCAGCAAGCAACGCTCGAAGTCTATTCCTATACAGTTTGACGAGGTACAAAAACAAGCCTTCGATAAACTTAGGAATATTTTGTCGTCGGAAGACGTCATTCTCCACTACCCAGACTTTAACAAGCCATTCGACCTAACCACTGATGCCTCTGCCAGTGGCATTGGGGCGGTGCTGTCGCAAGGCAATAGACCTATTACCATGATTTCTAGGACTCTGAAGGATAGGGAGCTAAACTACGCGACCAATGAAAGAGAGCTGCTGGCCATAGTCTGGGCTCTAGACTCACTTCGTCACTACCTATATGGAAAAAGTGATATTAACATCTACACAGACCATCAACCATTGATATTCGCAGTCTCGGATAGAAATCCAAATTCCAAAATAAAACTTTGGAAAGCGAGAATCGATGAGTGTGGCGCGAGAGTCCTGTACAAACCAGGCAAAGACAACCATGTAGCGGATGCGCTATCGAGGCAAGATGTTAATGCCTTAGAGAGCCAGAGTCGATCCGACGTAGCTACAATTCACAGTGAAGCCTCGCTTACCTATGTAATTGAGGCCACAGACAAACCAGTGAACTGCTTCAGGAACCAAATAATCCTGGAAGAGGCAGAAACCCCTTCGAAGCAACTTCACATTCTCTTCTCTGAAAAGACCCGTCACAAAATTGATTTCGTTAATCGAGACACACTTCTTGCATCCATCAAAGAGGTGGTAAAGCCTGGGGTCGTTAACGCCATCCATTGCAGCCTACCAATTTTGGCGTTCATGCAGAACGAGCTTGTGAAAGCATTTCCGGACACGAAATTTCGGTACTGTAAGACCCTAGTGACAGACATTACGAACGATGGGGAACGAAGGGAGATAGTGACTACCGAGCACAATCGGGCGCACAGGGCAGCCCAGGAGAACGTAAAGCAGGTGCTCCGCGACTACTACTTCCCAAAAATGGAGAAAATCGCATCAGAAGTGGTGTCTAACTGTAGGATATGCCAAAAAGCCAAGTATGACAGACACCCTAGAAAGCAAGAATTAGGGGTGACGCCAATACCAGCAAGAGTAGGCGAGTTGATTCATATCGACATTTTTTCCACTGCAGGAAAACACTTCCTAACTGCGGTTGACAAGTTCTCTAAATTTGCAATAACGCAGCAAGTCGCTTCACGCACAATAACAGATGTGAAAACACCAATCTTGCAACTGGTTAACATCTTCCCAGACATAAAAACCATCTATTGTGACAATGAGCCAGCATTCAATTCTGAGACCATTCGGTCCTTATTGAAAAATCAATTCGACATCGATGTAGCAAATGCCCCACCGTTGCACAGCACATCAAACGGGCAAGTAGAGCGCTTCCACAGCACCTTGTTAGAAATTGCCAGGTGTTTGAAGTTGCAGCGCCAGGTTGACGATACGGTTGAACTAGTCATGCTAGCGACCATTGAATACAACCGCACCATCCACTCTGTAACAAGCAAGACGCCCATGGATGTGGTCCACGCGAGTTGTGACCTTGGGGAAGAGATAATGTTGAAACTGATTAAGGCCCAACAGGAGCAGCTTGGCAGAAACAACTCGAGCAGACAAAATAGGACTTTCGATGTAGGAGAACAAGTCCTAGTGAAAACCAACAGGAGATTAGGAAACAAGCTAACTCCACTCTGCACGGAGCAAAAGGTAGAAGCAGACCTGGGGACCACTGTTCTTATAAAAGGGAGGGTGGTCCACAAAGACAATTTGAGGTAGATAAGAAAAAAAAGGGTTTTATAGCATTAAGTCCAGGTCCTCAAGGACAATTAATAGAAGAAGTAAGAGCAACCATATAATATAATTAATTAGTGATGTGCCTCCCGTCTCTTATAGGTCTCCCGTTCAATATCTCTACATTCTCGTAACCCTACCGCTAACGACCTTGATTGACTCAAAATTGACAGACTATTCACACGCAGACTATATCCCCATAATTGACGGACAGACAGCGATATGGAACGAGACTTTTTTCATAAGACATGTCACGAACTTAACAGAGTACGAGCAGTACATTCAAGAGACAATAGAACTGATGGACATTTTCCCACAAACCCATATGAGAAAGATTTTAGAGACAGATACAAAACACCTACTGACACTGACTGCGGCACTGGGAATTCACCACAGGCATGCGAGGAGCCTGAACATCCTGGGGTCAGCGCTGAAAGTCATCGCAGGGACTCCGGACTTTGACGACTTACAGAGAACAAGACAGGTTGAGTACGATCTACTTAAAGCCAACAATAGACAAATAATCATAAATTCGAGAATTCAAACACAGATTAATGTCCTCAGCGAAACAGTGAACAAATTGCTTAAAGTAAACAGAATGGAGGAAATTAACACTTCCCACTTGTATGAGAATCTTCTCACCAGAAACAGAATTTTGACGCTTGAGCTACAAAACATAATGATCGCCACCACCTTAGCAAAAATAAATATTGTAAATCCAGCCATCATCGACAGTGATGACCTCGAGGCGATTTTGAGAAAAGGTTCCACAGATATCAGCGTAGCCCAACTATTGGGCGCTGCAAATGTGAGGGCACTAGCTAATAAGGAATTAATCATTTTCATAATAGAAGTACCTAGACCTAAGTTAATTTGTAAGAAAATAACCATCTACCCAGTCGCGCACAAAGGCATAGCGATCAGGTTACCCGAGCCCGTCATAGCAGAATGCGGCAACAAAGTCATCGCCGTCGCATCATGTATGGAGCCCCCATCATTAGCCTTCTGCAAGGAGGCACCAGCTAATAGTTGGGCACAACAGCTTCACTTTGGAGCTGTGGCCCATTGCAGTACGCAGCCGAACAATCAGCCCCCGATCTTGGAGGTGGACGATGGTATTGTAATAATCAACGACGCCATCGCCACTGTAACCGCCGATGATGGTCCCGAGCGTAGTGTTGCGGGAACATACTTAGTGGCCTTTGACCGGGTCGCCTTCATCAACGGCACAGAGTACACCAATTTCAACAATGCGCCAAAGAGGATCCCAGGCGTGGCTAATTCCGCGAGGATCAACGTCACCAGCCACGAAACTCTGCTGAGTATGCCGTACCTCAACAAGTTGAATGAGGAAAACCTGCAGCAACTGTCCGAGGTTCATACAAACCTTGTGATCGGTCCCGTACTGTCTACTGTCGTAGGCGAGGCCGTGTGCGCCGTTGTAATAGGCATCATCTGGTGGCTGCGACGTAGGCAACAGAAGCGAAACGCAGTCAAAATACAACAAGTGCTGAAGAACCTGAGCTTGACCGAGGACGGTCAAGTCTTGAGAGGGGGAGTAGTTAACGAGAGTTAACTGTATCGGCCACTGGATAAAGCGGACTCTGCATTATTGTCAAGTAAGCAGTTTTCGTCATCCGTGGGATCGCGAGCGGCGCAGCCGGTCGACCGGATGCCGGCCGTCAACAAACACCACACACGAGGCGCTTGGTCAGCACTTTGGCCGAATAGCAACCGGCGTCGTGGACGGCAGCGAAGGGCTTGCCTCTGGGAGTTTAGAATACTTTAGTTTAGTCTTAAAAACGATCCGCCGAGTGGCAGCTACATCTTCGTTCTCGCCTTGCGGTTCTTTATTACTCATACTTCCTTACTACTTTGTACTTAAAACAACCTGTTTGTAGGGGGCGGATCACAATCACTAAACACTTGGATGTATTTCAATATGTACCATACAATATGTATTTCTCGTATGTTTATGTGTAATATGTATGTATGTTATGTATAATCGTAATTTTAGCGTAACGTGGGTGTGTGGTTCGAAACCGATCGTAGCGGGGGTGCGAGCGTAACTTCCATCTCCCGCTCACGCTAGTGGCCGCCCAAGCTCCGGGCGGCTTTCTTGGGTGCCGTGTGCAACGAGCGCGCGAGAGCGGATCGGGCGCGGCGAGCCCTCCACAGTGGCTGCGACAAGTTCGCGGCTGCTCTCAACATCCTCCCCCCCTTGCAGGATTGCAAAACATCTGGTCGGTTATGGCTGAGTACACGCCCCGGAGACTATCCATCCAAATACGGTACTCTGGGCCACCGGAAGGCCGTCTTCTCGTGCCAGGAGCCCGGGTTGGATCACCTTCGGGTATACATCTGCTCCCAGGATGAGCGAGATGGTGGCAGGCCTATGAAATTGCTCGTCGGCGAGCTGGAGGTCGCCAAATCGGGATCGCACGGCAGCGCTCAGCTCACGGAGCGGTGTACGGATGCGCAGATATGGCTCGACCTTGAGCACCAGCTCCAATCGGAACTCACTCCTTTTGGTCCGGATGACCGCGTTGCATACCTTCTCGTCACCGACTTGGGTAGTCGGCAACTTAAAGGCGTTGGCCAATGACTCATCGACGCAGCTTACGGGGGTGCACGGGTCGATGAGCGCCGCCGTCTCGAAAGTTTTGGAACCCGTATCCAGGACCACCAGCGCCGTTGGGAGAAGGTTGAGGCTCCGATGCTGTAGGAGCGATTCTACGGATGGCGCTGGGGCCCCTGCCACGGGTAGGCTCACGGGAAGTCGAGGGCGGCGCTCAGCTCGGGATGCTGACCCTGAAGGCAACGGAGTTGGAGTCCTCTCGGCAGGCCGATTGGCGGAGCGCCTACGGCGGCGATTAGCTCGGGATGCCGACTCTGAAGGCGCCGGAGCTGGAGAGTTTCGAGCAGGGCGGCTGGCGGGGCGCCGAGACCGGCGTTCCACTCGGGATGCCGCAGGGGGCGATGAAGACGCCGAGGCCGAGCGGGCTGAACGGCGAGACGGGGGAATGTGAAGTAGTGTGTGGTGGTTTTTCCCACACACCCTGCACAGCCCGCCACTGCGACAGTCCTTCCCGGAGTGCTGATGAGCCAGGCAGTTCGCGCAGTACTTGTTAATCAGCACTGCCCGAAGTCTCTTCTCCGGACTCAAGCGGAGGAACTGATTGCAAGTCCGCAGAGGATGAACTCCTGGGCAGACTCGGCACCGGTAGGACTTTAAACCGCGAGCGCGCCGGCTCTCCATGATACGATCGGCGCGGGAACGGGGGGCCATGTCTAGATGGATGGATGGATGTCTAGGAGAGGATGGAGAGAGAAAAAGAACCGAAGAGTGTTAGCAATGATTCGGTAATGGATAAAAAAACCACAGTAAGTTATTGTTGGACGGAATTACGGGGTTCTATAGGAAGAAGAACGACCTTAACCACAGGTCGTTTGAGGACTCCGCGGGCAGTGAGGACGTCCACCACGCGGACCTTATCGTCGGCGCCGGGATATACGGACTGGATTCTCCCGAGCCGCCATTCATTAGACGGCACGTTGTCCTCTTTAATGACGACCATATCGCCAACCTGAAGATTGGGCGTAGGCGTCTGCCACTTGGTGCGTTTATGGAGCTCTTTGAGGTATTCCTCTTTCCACCTCTGGCAGAACTGCTGGTTGAGGGCCATCAAATGCTGCCATCGATTAATTATCGATTTGATGTCGCCTTTGATTTCGGGCTCGGCTGGAGCCATCAAGGGTCCCCCAATAAGAAAGTGTCCGGGAGTGAGGGCCAACAGTTCAGTCGGATCTTCGGACATAGGCGAGAGCGGCCTGGAATTGAGGCATGCTTCTATCTTCGCAAGAAGTGTGGACAGCTCTTCAAACGTGTACTTTCGAATGGACGTGGCCTTATAGAAGAGAGTTTTGAAACTCTTCACTCCGGCTTCCCACAGCCCTCCCATATGTGGAGCTCCTGGAGGGATGAAACGCCATGAAACCCGTTGATGGCTATACACATCTGTCACCGAGTCCTTGAACGCATTTAGGAAGTCACGGGAAAGGGTGGTCGCCGCACCCACGAAAGTTTTCCCATTGTCGGAATGGATGCGCTGTGGACACCCGCGTCTTGCGACAAACCGTGCGAAGGCCGCGAGAAACTTTTCGGTTGTGAGGTCGGACGTGGCCTCCAAATGGATTGCTTTAGTGGAAAAGCACACAAACACGCACACATACGCCTTGGTGATGAGACACGCCCTCCCGGTAAAATTCCGTATTTCGAACGGGCCCGCGTAGTCTATACCGGTATGTGTGAACGGTCGGGAAAAAGAAGTCCGCTCCGTTGGAAGGTCCCCATCATTTGGGTTTGCAACCTCTTTTTATAGATGGTGCATACCTTGCAGGCATTCACGACCCCTTTCATTAAATTTTGCAGCCTGGGAATCCAATACTTGGATCGGATAAGACGCACCATCAATCGGTTGCCGCCGTGGAGCGTTATCCGGTGTGTAAATAGAGCGAGAAGGCGAGACAATCGACAGCGGTACGGAAGGATAATTGGATGCCGTTCGTCGTATTGCAGAGACTCGGCAACTGCGACACGGCCGCACGCTCGTATGAGTCCGTGTCGGTCTATGAACGGGTTTAAGTTCAGGATAGAACTTGACCTCGGTAACGGACGCTTGTCACTGAGGCAGTGATACTCCCCGGGGTATTCTCGACGTTGAGTCTCTAGGATAAGCGATCGCTCCGCTTCGGTGAGGTCTCCGCTGGTAAGATGGCCTTCTCGCGCGGTATCTAACTTCCGGCATCGTCTTATGAAGCGAAGGACGTATGCGCGGACTCGCATAGCCCGGTCAAGCTGGGAGAACCGTTCAAGGAACTCTTCGGATGGGCTCGGCACAAAATGGACCCTTACCGCACGGACCTCCAGTGGCATACCTGGAGAATCCTCAGATTGGGCTGGCCACTGAGGTCGGGGCTGTCGCAGCCACGCTGGTCCTTGCCACCAGAGTTGGTTAGCAGTCAGATTTTCCAACGATACGCCTCTACTGGCTAAGTCCGCGGGGTTTTGTTCGGACGGAACGTGGGACCAATCCGTGACCTCGGTAGCTTGCGCTATCTTGGTCACCCGGTTTGCTACGAAGGTAGCCCAGTGGCACGCGGGCTTCCTCAGCCAGGCGAGGACTATGGTGGAGTCGGTCCAATACCGACAGACCGTGCGTGCCACAGGCATATTCGGCAGGATAGCCGTCACCATTTCGGACAGGAGCACAGCACCACACAACTCTAATCGGGGAAGCGATACGGTCTTCACAGGAGCGACTCGCGTCTTAGCGGTGAGAAGCTGCACTTCGACGCGATGTCCCACCTCAACGCGCACGTAAATTGCGGCACCATACGCCTTTTCGGATGCATCGCAAAATCCATGATACTCGATTGTTACCAACGGTTGCGCACCAATCCATCTCGGAATTCGGATCTGGTTGAGCACGGAGTAGCTGTCCAAGAACTCTTGCCAGCGCAGACACATCTCGTTGGGGAGTTTTTCGTCCCATCCCAACTCTTGCAACCATATCTCCTGCATGAAGATTTTGGACCGGACAATGAACGGGGCAAGCCACCCCGCTGGATCAAACAACTTCGCGATTTGGGAAAGCACGGTTCGCTTGGTATAGGGGGGTTCTCGTGCTAACTCAGGAGGGACAAAGAAGAATTCGTCTGAGGTTGCCGTCCAGCGGATTCCGAGGGTCTTGGTCGTGCTCTCGGCCTCAATCTCCAGGAAATCGCTATGGAGAAGGTGTTCACTCGGCAGCCCAGTTAAAAGGGCCTTGTGATTGGAAGTCCACTTTCTCAGCGGAAAACCGGCAGAACTCAGCGCAGCTTGCAGCTCGCGGATAGCCAACTGAGCCTCCCGTGTGGAATCTGCCCCGGCTAGTATGTCGTCGACATACATTGAAGACCGAATGATATGACTCGCTCTAGGGAACCGGGACTGTACGTCGTCCGCAAGTTGTTGCAAAACACGGATGGCAAGGAAGGGAGCACAGTTGACCCCAAAAGTGACGGTCTTGAGCTCGTAATCGCGGATTTCTCCCTCCTTGTTTCGGAAAAGGATACGCTGGAACGGAGTGTGGTTCGGATCAACCCATATTTGCCGATACATTTTGGTGATGTCGGCATTGAACATGAACCGGAAGTACCGCCACCTCAGAATCTGCAGGGTTAAGTCCGATTGTAGGACCGGACCCGCATGCAGCAGATCATTGAGGCTCACGCCATTAGTCGAGGGGCTGGAGGCGTTGAATACCACGCGGACTTTCGTGGTCGTACTCTCAGGCTTAAGTACGGCGTGGTGCGGGAGGTAATAATTGGGGGAAACATGATCCGGAGGAACTTCGGTCATGTGATCGAGCGCTAAGTAGTCCCGGATCACGGCGTCGTACTGCTCTTTTAACTTAAAGTCTCGCAACAAGCGGCTTTCGTTTCTCAGAAACTGAGCCAGCGCAATCGATCTGGAATACCCCAGACTTGACCCGGGATGGTCAGGGTCGCGGAACGGTAAAGTGACTACGTACTTCCCAGAGGCGGTTCTCGTAGTGGATCGCAGGAAATGGCTCTCGCAGTAGGAATCGGACTCGCTTACCGTTTTAGTAGGTACGTTCTCCACCTCCCAAAACCTTGTGAGGAGTTCCTCTAAGGGGGCTTCATGTGAGGCGCTCACTTGCGTGGCGAATGACGAGACGTGGCCTTGTTCCGTATTGGATACTGGGCCGGTAAGGACCCATCCGAAAATGGTCTCTTGTCCGAGGAGGGATCCACAGATGTTGGTCTGTGTGCCACTTTGGAGGATGGATGGAAGGAGGTCGGCTCCAATCAGGACGTCTACCTGCGAGCATTCGTAAAACTTCGGATCAGCCCATGGCAGATCCGGCAAGTCTCGCAAGGACTCCTGCGAGATCGGATAGGACGGAAGGTTGCCTGCCAGTTCCGGAAGAACATAGGCGGAGGCATCGAGTTGCAAGTTCGGCTTTGTCGGGGAGCGTATAAGAAAGTGACAGAGCCTCTGGGACTGAGAGGACACTGTCTGATTAAGGCCCGATAATTGTGCTTGGATTCTGCGGAAAGGCAACTTCATGATAGTGGACAGCCGTTCTGTAATGAACGTCGCCTCGGAGCCCGGGTCAATTAGAGCACGGGCGCGAACATTTGTGCCGAGGTGACAAACGTTTATGATGGCCGTGCCAAGAAGGACGGCCCGATTGCCGGAGGCAAAGAAGTTTTGCACGCTGGAGTGCGTTTCGGACGCACTAGGATTTGGTGCGGATGTGGAAGATGATTCGCTGGGCACTGAAGTGCCCCGGTGCAGCAACGTGTGGTGTCGTTCTCCACAAGAGATGCAGTTGTGCGCGCTTTGGCATTCCCGAATTCTATGTCCTCCTGCGAAGCAGTTTAGACAGAGCTGTTTTTGGCGAATATAGTTGCAACGAGCATCAACAGTCATATGGAGGAAGTGAGGACACAGACGGATTGGATGATTCTCTTTCGCACAGAGATCACACGTCCTCCTCTTCGGGTTCACTGTTGTCTCGAACGAGTGAACCCTCCTAGGAACAGGACTCCCTTGGGATCGGAACGGATTAGTTCTAGAGGGTGGCGGGTTCGGTTCGCTTTTTGAGCTGGATGCATGGGAAGGGTTACCCTCGATGGCCTCCAAGGTCAGATACCTCTGACTCAAGAAGGAGTCCATCTCCTTCCATGGGGGCATCTCCTTCTTTGTAGTGACGGAGTCTTCCCACGAGGCCCGGGTCAGCTTGGGCAACTTGGAGGCGCAAATCGTCACCAATAAGCTGTCCCAGTTTTCGGTAGAAACCCTGGAATGCGCCAGGGCAGTTAGCACCCCGTGGATCGTCCCTTGGAGTTCCTTCAGAGCACGACTCGATTCGGACACAACTGGGGTCAGCGAGAGGAGAATATTTATCTGGTTGGTCACCAGGAGCCGGTTGTTCTCATACCGGTCACGGAGGGAATTCCATGCCGCCTCGAAGCCGTCGTTGGTCAACGGGGACTTTTCCACGATGGCTTTTGGGTCGCCACTGGTCTTCGTGGTTAAATGGTATAGCCTTTCTACGGGTGAAAGTCTGGGATTGTGGATATAGATGGCTGTGAAGAGGTCCCGGAAAGTGGGCCAGCGAACATAATCCCCCGTGAACACTTCGATGTCACAGGGTGGCAGTCGACAGCCGCCGTGGGAGTCCGGCTGGGGAGAAGGACGGACTACTGGGCTGGCCGATTGGACCGTAAGGTCACTTAGGCACCGTTCATAGTCGTCATAGCACCTGCCATACAGGGCTTGGATCTCTTGTTGGGTGTCCGGATCCTCGTCAATCGCCGCTATAGAGCAGGCCTCGAACTCCGCATCCACCTTCGCCCACATGCTCCGTAATTGGTCTTTACGAGTCTGAGCGATAGCGGAGGGTGGTGTGCTGGTACCGGAAGCAGTAAATCGATCCTGTAAACAGGTCAGCCTGCCAATGGCTGCCACCAATTTCGCACGTGCGGCGCTGACTGCTGTGTGAGACATTGGGAAAGCGCGTCGAGAGCTGATGGGGCTGGTAGGTGGAAGAACTGGCACCTTCAGCGTGGCTGGCGAGGGGAACAGGACCGATTTGCTCTTTGCCGCGGAACTCGTACTCGGTTTAGGCGTAGCGGGGAATCTTATCGGTTTAGTCACCGAGGTAGGTGTTCCTGGAGCGGAATGACTGCGTGTTGTCCTACTACCTGGAGCGGGCACTGGCAAAAGTTTTTTGCTGTCCTCGTCACCAGTGGGCATGGTCTGACCTCACCCGCTGAGAACAACGACACGGAAGCGGAAGCGTCGGATGGATGGACACGAAAGAAAGTGGGGCCGAGAACCCTGTGGCAACAATCGGTTGCCAAATCGGAGGCGCTTGCGGATACTACGGCGATCAGGCACTAATATTGGGAGTCGGTGGCAAGTGATACCCAAAAACAATATACCCGCCGAAAGTAGGGTAGCGCGTCACTGGACAAGCCACCACCGAAAACAATACACCCTCAAAATACAGGGTAGCGCGTCACTTGGCGCTCCGTTATGCGTAAGAGCGGCGCCAATAACTTGCTCTCCCAACAACAACACACCGCGCGCAACGTTGGAGCGGCGAACGCGACAAAACGGAACGAAAGAAGGCACCGCTATTGCTGCTTGTATGTATGGATGTCAGTGCGGGAGGAGTGCACTTGTATAGACGCAAGAATATGCGGCTAATATATATGTATACGAATATGCGAGCAAGAATATGCAGTTAAATAGAGGTAGATATATATGTATACGAATATGCGAGCAAGAATATGCAGTTAAATAGAGGTAGATATATATGTATACGGATATGCGAGCAAGAATATGCAGTTAAATAGAGGTATACGAACATGCGAGCAAGAACATGCAGTTAAATAGAGGTAGATATATATGTATACGGATATGCGAGCTGGAAGAATATGCAGCCAATGTATGCAATGCGGATATATGCGGATATGGACGAATGCGGACACGAATATGCAGTTCAATCTAGACGGATGTAGGTGCGTTGAGTTGCGGATTAGTGCATTTATATGTATATGGACGCAAGAATATGCAGCCAATATTATATATATGATTTGGACAGATGCGGGCAAGAGTATGTCGGTGAATCTGGTGTGTGGGTGTACTGATGTACGTAGTTAGGAGGAGCGGAAGATCGGAAATCGGACAGAATAGCCGCTTGGAATTGGATGGGAAATATCAAGATCGTACTTATCTTGATAGAACGATCCGCCTTAGCTTGCTGGGGTGCGCTTCTCCTTGATGGTGAAGATCCGGCTCGAAGGACCAATGTTTGTAGGGGGCGGATCACAATCACTAAACACTTGGATGTATTTCAATATGTACCATACAATATGTATTTCTCGTATGTTTATGTGTAATATGTATGTATGTTATGTATAATCGTAATTTTAGCGTAACGTGGGTGTGTGGTTCGAAACCGATCGTAGCGGGGGTGCGAGCGTAACTTCCATCTCCCGCTCACGCTAGTGGCCGCCCAAGCTCCGGGCGGCTTTCTTGGGTGCCGTGTGCAACGAGCGCGCGAGAGCGGATCGGGCGCGGCGAGCCCTCCACAGTGGCTGCGACAAGTTCGCGGCTGCTCTCAACACAACCTAACACATTTAAATATCAATAAAGATTGTGAACCTAATCCATTCTTGTGTTAAATTAAATTATTACTTGCATATATATGTACTGACTGAGTACCGGGTATAAAGTAGAGCCGCGGCCTTTGCCGCGGCTCACAACGTTCTCTCTCGTTTTTTTTTGTGGATGTGCAATGATGCAGTCTGGTAACTGCCATGGTGGTTTTAGTTTAGTTCCAGTTATATTTATGGTTGATCCACAGTCCGAGTATTTTGAGTGATGTTGTGTTGGTTATGTTGGTGCTATTGCTGCAGGTAACTACACAGTTGCAGTTCCGCTTTCTGCATATGTGTAAATGTTGACATTTTGTTGGTGAGAGGGATGCTCCTGAGTAGGTGCACCAATTTTCTATGTCTGTGAAGAGTGGTTGTAGGTTGAAATTTGTATTTTTGATTTTGCTTAGGTTTAGGATTAAAAAGAAATCATTTGCGTATGCGCTGAAGTTAATTTCCTTGTGAAGTGCGATAGTATTGGTCAACTTATTGAATGCTATAAGAAATAGGACTACAGATATAGGAGAGCCCTGTGGTATTCCGCTTTCAAGAGGATGTATAGCCGATGTGTTTTTTCCTGTTTTCACTGTTATTTTTCTGTTTTTCATAAAGTTTTGGATGTATTTAATTATTTTTTCCCCGCATTTCCATTCCAAAAGTTGATCTATTATTGAGTGTGTACCTACTCGATAAAATGCTCTTGCAAAGTCAAGAGAGATCAGTGAGATATGTTTTTTTGCGTTGAGTGACTTCGTGATAAGATGGTCTACGTAAAGTAGACTATCTGAAGTCGATTTTCCTTTCTTGAATCCAAATTGGTTTGGGTGTAGAAGTTTATTATGGGTTTGAAACCACCACAATCTTTTAGCAATGCACTTTTCCAATGCAATAGTTTAGCGAGATTGGTCTGTAGGAAGAGATATCCGTTTTATCCTTTTTAGGTTTCAGTATGGGTATAACGAGACTTGTTTTGTATGACTGTGGTATGTAGTTGTCGAAGATTTGGTTGAAAAGATTGATAATTCGAGCTTGAATTATTGGATTGCTGTTTTTTATCATGGGGTAGGAGATTCTGTTGAGTCCAGGTGTTGAGCCTTTTGGAGAATGTAAAGCTATGTGAAATTCTGTTTTTGTAATTAATTTTTCAATTTCTTCTGCTGATTTGGATATGGTGTAGTTTATGACTTTGTATTTGTGAGTTTGGAAGTTTGTGCTGAAGTTGTAGTCTTTGGAGAGATCAGACCAGTGTTTTGCAAGAGTGTTGGCTATTTCCTTTGGGTTAGTTATGTTGTTGGATGGATTTGTTAGGCAATGAATCTGTTTTATTAGATTAAGACCACAGAGTCTACGTATGTTGGCCCAGATTGTATTTGTTGGTGTGTTAGTTTGAATAGTGGATGTAAAGGTGTTTGTTGCTTCTTTTTTTCTTATTTTTATTTCTCTTTTTAAAATGGCATTAGCTTTTCTATAGTTGATGATGTTTGTTTGTGTTATGTCTCTGTTTAGAGTTTTCCATGCCTTTCTTTTGTTTTGATGGAGTATTTGTAGCGTTTTGTTCCACCAAGGGACCCTGTGTGTACATATGTGTGTTAGGTGTTGTTTGTGGGATGCTATGATGGGCACTTTGTATTAAAATTTTGTTGATTGTAGCGGCTTCCTTGTTGATGTTGGTACTTGGGGGGTGTGCGGTGTTGATGAGGGTGTTTAGGTTTTGGAATTTTTCCCAGTTTGCTTCTTTTATTTTGAAGTGAGGTTTGTCGTAGTTGTTGTGGGGATCATTAGGGAAAAGGGAGGTGAGGATTGGGAAGTGGTCGCTTCCGCAAAGGTCGTCAAAGATGTTCCAGCTTGCGAAGGGTATCAAGGAGGGGGAGCAGATGGTTAGGTCGATGTGTGTGAAAGTGTTGTGTGTGGTGAAGTGTGTGGGAGACTTGTCATTCAGAAGTGTGAGCTGTGATTGCTCTATAAATTTGGCTATAGTTTTTCCTCTTCTGTTGGGAATCGGGGATCCCCAATTGGGATGCCATCCATTGAGATCACCTGTTACTAATATTGTGTTGTTGTTGCTGTTAATAATGTTGTTGAGGTTGTTTCGTAAGATGGTTTTGTTGGGTGGTATATATATTGAGTAGATTGTAAAATTTTGTTTAGATTTGATTTCAGCAGCTATTATTTCAAAGTCATCATTTGTATTTCTCTGTGTATGTTGTATTGATGTGTGGATTAGAAGTGCTACTCCACCCAAATCTGTTCGACGCGGTGTTTGAGATTAATTTGTAATTAATTGGTATGGGTAGGTGGTTTGTGTATTGTATGTGTGTTTCTTGGAGGGATATAATGTGTGGGGAATGTTTTTTAATTATGATAAGTAGTTGGTTGTAGTTGTTTACATAACCTTTTATGTTCCATTGTATTACTTTTATTGTCATATGTAATTTATGTTGTTGGTTGTGGTTGGGGGTGTTTTAATAGATTATAGATTTATGTTGTTTAATTTTTGTTTAAATTGTTTTGTAAGTGTTGTGCTGGGGTTGTTTTGAATGTTGTCCTTAGCTTTTAGTGGTTTGATTAGTGTGTTGGTTTTTTCTTTGTTATGGCTACGAAGTATTCGGTCTGATGCGGTTGAGCTGTGTTGACTGGGTTCGCTGTTGGGTTGTGTGTCCATTAAAATGTCGTCTATGTCGTAGGTTATGGGTGTCCTGTATGGTTTTTTTGAGGTCGCAGGAGTATTTAGTTCGGCGTTGGAAGGATGTTGTGGTGTTTTTTCGGTTGTCTTGATGGTGATGGCTGGTTTTTTTGGTTCGTTTGTTTCTTTGTTGGTTCCAAGATTGTTAGGCTGTGGGTTGGTCAGTGTGTGGGCAAATGTTGATTGGTTAATTGATTGTGTTATGCGGTTGTTATATATTGTGAGTGCTGTTTTATGGTAGACTTTTTCTAAGATTTTAATAGTTGTTAGTTCATATTGTTTTTTGTAGGCTGGGCATGTACGGTCTGTGGATTTGTGGCTGTTCTACGTCGCATGCTTCTTCCGGATATGTGAGTGATTTTGAGCACTTGTTGCATGTAGGTTCTTCTTGTTTGCAAGCGGTTGTTGGGTGTCCGAATCGAAGACATTTTTTGCAGCGTAGAGGTTGTGGTATGTATGGTATTACCCGTACTACTTCATAGCCGATCATTATTTTATCGGGGAGATTAGGGGTAGCGAACGTCAAGGTTATTTGCTTCTAGTTTCTAGTTATAGTTTCTACATTGTTTACAAACCTTTTCCATTTGTATACCTCTACAACTTTTTGGGATTTTAGCTCGTTTAGTATTTCGCTTTCTGAAATGCTAATGAGTTCTCTTGATTTGATTAGGCCTTTTTAGGAGTTTAATGTCTTATGTTCGCTTGCGGTAACATCCAGATCTCCGATTTTAGTTATTTTTAATAGTTTTGTAGCTTGAAGGGAATTTTTTGTTTGTATTAATAATGTACCGGCTCGCATATGTTCTTTATTAAGCATATCTCTTGCACAATAAAGGACCCTAAGCCATGCAAATGATCTAGATAAGATCTAATAAATGCCAATGCGCAACCAATAACAAAAAAAAAACCCAAAATCAAACAAATATATATATATTTCATTAAACCATGTACTATTAAAACTAAGTATAGCCCCGTTCATAGGGTAGTATGGAATGGCAACAGATTTGTAGTAGGCTAAAAGAAATCAGGGAAACTTTCAATAGATAGATAACTCAAAACAGGACTGAAAACGAAGATAAAGAACAAGATCTACACGATCTAACAATCCCCGCAATTATCATACTTCCTGATGTAATAGAAGAGGAGATTTCAGAGTCCGATCTAAACCCAAGCACGCCCGAATCAAAACCATTCATGATGGCAGTAAACGACCTTTCAGCCGCCGATAGGGCCTACATAAAAGAAATTTCATCATCAGTGCCAGAGTTCAATGGCCAAAAAATCAATTTACAGAGATTTATCACAGCGGTAAACCTGGTCAACGCAACAAAGGGACCGTATGATAGAGTTGCCCTTGAGGTAATCAAGTCAGTTGCCCAGGCAGATAAGCTTAGCACAGAGAAGGCAATCGATGTAATGATTAAAAAGGCTGACCACGAAAGCATAAAAAAAGTACTGGAATCAGCAGTATGCTCCACAATGGATGTAGTCATAAGCGCATATATTCGCACCAGTACAAGAATAACCGGCGATGTAAACACAGTATTGGTTGCTAATAGAGGTAGTTCTTACCGCGGAAATACCTATAGAGGAAATACTTATAGAGGTAATTACCGAGGTAGAGGAAATTCCCACTATAACAATTACAACCAGAATAGACAGTACAACAACCAAAACTACAACAATAGTTTTAGGGGACGTGGAAATTTTAACAGAAATAATTCCACCAATCCCAACAGGAGCTATACCAACAATAACTCCACTCAGAACAATGTTAGAGTGACCCTAAACACTTCGGGAAACTCCGAGGATCCTTTAGATATTCAACAATAAATACCAATAAGGTTCATACTATTAATTTTAGCATAAATATATTCGTTTTATTCCTTCATGTAGCGACAGGAAAAAAATTAGTCTTTTTGCTAGACACTGGTGCAGATATCTCAATTCTAAAAGAAAATTCCGACGTCTTTCAAGACATTCAAACAACTAAAAAAATTAATATCCAAGGGATAAACCAAGGGATAATACAATCCCAAGGTCTAACCTTCATTGAGATACAGACAAGCAAATATATAATTCCTCACTGTTTTCATACTATAAACTCAAAATTTGCAATACCATGTCATGGAATTATAGGCATCGACTTCATAAAAAAATTCAATTGCCAATTAGATTTCAAGCCGACAGAGGATTGGCTAATAATCCGACCAAATAACCTAAATGTTCCGATTCATGTCCAAATAACGCATAGCTCTGGTAATAATACAATACTTATACCAGCAAGATCAGAGGTCGTCCGAAAGATCGAACTTTCTTCAAGTGAAGAAAGTGTACTGATCCCGAACCAGGAAATCAAAACTGGTATTTACATATGTTGCAAACACCGTTGCAACTACAGAAAACGCATTTGTCCGAATACTGAACACAACCAGTACAGACCAACTAGTTAAAATAAGCTATCTAAAGTACGAATCACTTTCGGACTACGAAGTAGTTCAAACAAACACTAATAGTAAAAGCAAAGAAGTCATGTCTAAACTATCCAAAAACTTCCCACAACAGTTCAAATCCAAATTAACTGAGTTATGCACCGCCTACACAGACATATTCGGACTAGAAACCGAACCAATTTCGACAAATAACTTTTATAAACAAAAGCTAAGATTAAAAGATGATGAACCAATATATATAAAAAATTATAGAAGTCCTCACAGCCAGAAGGATGCAATTCAAGCGCAAGTACAGAAGTTAATCAACGACAAAATTGTCGAAGCATCCATATCAGAATATAACAGCCCACTTTTATTAGTTCCAAAGAAATCCCACTCAGATTCCAATGAGAGAAAATGGCGATTAGTAATTGACTATCGTAAAATCAACAAAAAGCTGTTGGCCGACAAGTTTCCGCTACCTAGAATTGATGATATTTTAGATCAGTTAGGTAGAGCAAAATATTTTTCATGCCTTGACTTAATGTCAGGTTTTCACCAAATTGAACTAGAAAATAGGTCAAGAGATATAACATCATTTTCAACGAGCAATGGCTCTTATCGCTTCACGCGATTACCATTTGGTCTAAAAATAGCGCCGGATTCATTCCAGGGAATGATGACTATAGCATTCTCTGGACTTGAACCATCTCAAGCATTCCTCTATATGGATGACTTAATAGTAATTGGTTGTTCCAAAAAGACTATGGTTAAAAACTTAACTGATGTTTTTGACAAGTGCAGGAAATACAACTTAAAGCTACATCCTGAAAAATGTTCATTTTTTATGCATGAAGTCACGTTTCTGGGACACAAATACACAAATAAGGGAATTACCCAGTCCCACATGATGCGGACAGCGCTAGACGTTTCATTGCATTTTGCAACTATTATAGACGATTCATTAAAAACTTCGCCGATTATGCACGGCACATAACAAGATTAAGTAAAAAGAATGTCAAATTTGAATGGACGGATGATTGTCAAAATGCATTTTTACACTTAAAATCTCAACTCATCAAGCCAACTTTGTTACAATACCCAGACTTCACAAAAGAATTTTGTATAACTCCAACTTCCAGTTGCATATGCATCCAAATCATTCACCAAGGGAGAAAGTAATAAAAGTACAACAGAACAGGAACTCACAGCAATTCATTGGGCAATAACACATTTCAGACCATATATTTATGGTAGGCATTTCACTGTCAAAACAGATCATAGGCCGCTTATACATTTATTTTCAATGGTAAACCCAAGTTCAAAATTAACGAGAATGAGGCTTGAATTAGAGGAATATAATTTTACGGTAGAATATCTAAAGGGGAAAGACAACTATGTAGCCGATGCGTTATCAAGAATAACCATCAGAGAGTTCCAAAACATAACTGGCATTATAAATAAAGTCACTACAAGATATCAAAGTAGACAAAAATCCTGCGCAGGAAACGAAATAGTAGAATTGCCCAGGCAATCTACGGAAAAAGCTTCAAAGCCCAACGTATTCGAAGTCATCAAAAATGACGAGGTACGTAAAGTAGTGACCTTGCATGTAAAAAATATGCTATGTTTCTTTAAACATGGTAAGAAAATTACAGCAAGATATGACGTTAGCGATTTATATACTAATGGAACCTTCGACTTAGGTCAATTCTTCCAAAGGCTTGAAATGCAAGCCGTTATACATAAAATCAGCCAACTCAATGTGGCACCGTGGGAAAATATCTTTGAACATGTTTCAATAGATAATTTCAAAACAATGGGCAATAAAAAATTGAAAACATTAAGAGTAGCGCTACTCAACCCGGTGACCCTAATATACAAAAAAAAGAAGCTATTTTGTCTACATACCATGACGATCCTATACAATATAGAAATTTTTGAGTCTTTTATTCTGAAGTACGGTCCAATGAAGACGTTCATTACGGACATGGGAACAGAATATTAGGATTCATTCATAAATGACGAGCAACTATTCAAAACATTTTTTTACATCTTCCACATCTACCACCAACAGACAATTCATAATAAAAGCAAATATTTATTCATGGAACATACATATGTACAAAACATATGCAAAGATATATACATAAATATACTAAACAAAAAAAAAGATAAAACGAGAGGGAACGTTGTGAGCCGCGGCAAAGGCCGCGGCTCTACTTTATACCCGGTACTCAGTCAGTATATACGCATTTATGTATACATATGAGCTTACGATTTATTTAATTAATTATATGTTCGCAAAAGAGACGAATTAAATTTTGGCCAAAATGGAAATTTTCAAAATATTATGCTGTATTTTTATATTTTAGAAGTTATCTATTTTCATTTTTATTTACATATAATTTTTACTTCGGCTGCTACAATTTTACATACATATGTATAACTACTTACAAGAGACGTGGATGTGTGTGCGAGAGAGAGGGAATCTCTTGGCTGCCGTTGGGTAGCCATTGAAATTTAATTTGTTCCTTCTGGCTATAATTATGATCCGATATGATCCAGATTCGGCAATCTGATAGATACGGATATTTTCCATAATTCTGCGTTTTTCGTTTTCTTGTATCTTACAAATTGTAGATTCTACAGATTTTCGTCTTTTGTGGGGGCGGAAAGGGGCGTGGCAAAATTTTGAAATACACTTGTATAGAGGTGATATCACAGGAGCTCGGATAGAAAATTTGGTTGCTCTAGCTCTTATAGTCTCTGAGATCTAGGCGTTCATTTGGACGAATTGGCAAAGAAAACTGGGTCGTGTGTGAGAGAGAGCGAGAGGGAACGATGACTTTCGAAATGGTTTTCTTCATTGCGGCTATATTAATAATCCGATCTGATCCAGATTCAGATTAGTTTTCTCGTATCCTTAATATTGTGCATGCCACAGATTTTCGTCCTTTGTGTGGGCGGAAGTGGGCGGGGCGAAATTTTTGGAACTTATTACTGGAACTACTTTTGGAACTTATTATATTGTATTTACATATTTACATTTATGTACATGGGGTGATGAGAGTGGTTTTCTTAATTTAAGTTAATTTGTATGTCCTTAGATGTAGTGATATAAATTTGTTGTTTTTAAGTATTTTAGAATGTTTGATATGTTTGAGGATGTGGTGTGTGCTAAGCATTGGCGAGGGTTGGTGTTTTTAAATATTGCTTGTCTTTGAAGTTTTAGGGTATTGCAGTTGGTGAGGATGTGTTCGATTGATATGGTGTCGTTGCAAAAGGGACATATACAGGGAGATTGATTGATCGATGTAGTGCATGTGGGTTATTTTGGAGTGTCCGAGTCTAGTTCTAGTTATTATAATTTGGTCTCTTCTCGAGAGGGATAATGAATTTATTTTAAAAATGTGGTAGTTGTTAAGTTTACGTGGGTTGTTTGCTTAATACCAGGTTGATGTTTCGGTTATGTTGGATTGGAGTTTTGTGAGGTGCATGTTTTCTAAGTATTTTTGTATGTCTTGTACGTTAAGGTTTTCCTTTGTTATTAGAGGATGTTTCGCTGCATTTTTAGCAGAGGTATCTTCTAGTTCGTTCCCTGGTATTCCTTCATGCCCGGGCACCCAGAGTAGTTTGAATTTGGGGAAGATTTTTGCATAATATTGCGAGCGTATGAGGGGTAATGTTCATTGTTGTTTGTGTTGTTAATTGCGTCTATTGCAGAGAGTGAGTCGGTGCATATGCAGAATTTACCTCTTTTATTTTTTAGGGTTTCTAAAGCTTCTACTATTGCAATGAGTTCTGCGGAAAATACGGTGGAGTAGTGGAGTAGGAGATATGATTTGATGGTATCGGCTTCATTTGTGATGGTGTTAATTTTAATGAATTCGGCTCTGCATGTTTGTGGGCATGTGTTTTTTTTATTAAAGTTTCTTAGTATCGTGTCTGTGAATTTTTGGCTTACATTAAACGGGGTAGTAGTCAGAGTAAGAAGTTTTGTGGGCTAAAAGGGTAGGTTGTGGCTTCTGCTATATTTTATTATTAGGTCTATTGATGAATTGTGTTCTGGCCGTCTAGGAGGTCGGTATGTTTTTAGTTCTTTGTGTAGTGGGGCATTTTTGGCTGTGATCAGGGTTTTTAAGAGGATAGCTGTTAGTAGTTCGCGTCTGTCTTCTAATGGGGAGACTCTTGCTTCGTATAGAATGTTTTGGGAGGGTGTGGTTTTGAATGCCCCGAGAGCGATTCCGAGGCCTGTGTTAATTTTGGATTTTATAGGTCGCAAAGTTGTTTTTGGGCAGTGTCCATAGATGGGAAGGCCGTGGTCTGCCTGAGTATTGCTTTAGTGACGTTTATAAGTGTGGATGTGTTACATTTGAATTTTGGACTTACGAAACATTTTATTATATTAATTGCTTGATGCAGGGTGTGCGTGAGTTGTTCCGTGTGTTTATTCCACCCGAATGTACGTACTACGTATGCCTTCTCTTTATGCTGGTATTTGTGATTATCGCTCTCTTTCATATCTTTGCACTGCTTTGACATGCAAAGGATAGCTATGTGTCCCTTTCGACCACATTTATAGCATTTATCGCATCGCGAAATTTACAGTTTCCACGAGCATGTGTATTTCCACAACCGGAGCAAGATTTAAGAAAGTTCTTGCCTCCTTTTGCTTCCATACCACTGCGTTTCTGTTGATGTTTCTTATGTGTGTAAGCTAACGAGTGCCCCTCGCACATTGTTGTGTAACATAAATAAACGCAAATGTTAGCCAACAGTTTCACTCAAGATGCCAAATCATCGAAGTTCAGTCCAGCGCCCTGAATGTGATGGTCAACCGGCGGTAATCTGATATCTTGCACATGCCGCAAGGTCAGCATTATCGCTTATGCCAAGTCGGCTTACCGACTGTAGCTTTGTAGTTCTAAGTACATACATATATTTTGTAGCTTTGCATTCTTTTGCAATTAAATACTTTTGATTTAGCTTATGCTCCAGCTTGCTGGTGGCTCCTAGTTTCAGTTTTGTTCTTATAACGAAAGCTAACGCTCGTTCAATAAACCTTGCTCCGGCAACAATCCGTAAATATTTTGAATTATTAATTCTATATCGCTGTACCACAAGGCCAGTGATAAGAGAGACAGTTATCTCTCCAACATAATCTTCATAAAGGATTCTATACACGGAACCCGCACGAGGACCACCGCATCAAGCAGCTAAAGCTACTTGGACAATCGGACTACTTAATTGGCGCCCAAAGTTTAATAAATCCACACCCAGGATAGAATTAGGAGTTTCTTTCACCAATTCGAAAATCATATAAGTGGAATGTTTGATCAGCATAAGCGAGATACACACAAATATAAAACATAAAGCTGGTGGAAAATAAATAAAATAAATTGCACAAGTGATCGTGAGTTCTTAAACCGAACATAATTTTTGTTGTCATTTTTCTATCTGCTGTCTGCTAAAGGCAGAGATGTAATAAATTTCTATTCAAGTAAGTAATGTACATATGTGTAATTTAATGTGAAGTATCATTAAGGAGCTCTTTTCTGCAAAGCTAATGACCAGTTTTGGCCCATATAGGGTAATCAAGAAGGAAATAGAAAGTGAGAGTGAAAGTGAAAACGAGTGGGAACCCGACCAAATAGGCTTTCAACAGTCAATAAACATGGATATGAACCAAGTGCAGGCATTAGTAGCGAATGCCGTCAGTCAGGCATTAGCGGCACAAGAAGCCAGATTTAATGAAAAGCTGAATGTAATACAACAAGATATTCGAAGAATGCACGTAGAAGCACCTCAGGTCGAATCATATCAGAGGATTACCATAAATCCAGCCATCCCGTGTGATATAAAGCTAGACATTATAAAATCAGTACCCGAGTTCAATGGAACTCAGGACGATTATGTGGCATGGAGACAGTCCGCCACAGATGCCTATGAGCTTTTTCAGCCATATGTGGGTAGCAGCGCACACTACCAAGCAGTGACTATTATTCGAAATAAAATTAGAGGTACAGCTAGAGCGCTAAACTTTGATGCCATTATAGCGAGGTTGGACTGCACATACGCAGACAAGACATCACTCAAGCTTTTGCGTCAAAATTTGGATATGGTTAGGCAGGGTAATTCTAGCCTCATGGAATATTACGATGAGGTTGAACGAAAATTGACACTCGTCGCAAACAAAATCGTAATGACACATCAAGCGGATACAGCAGCAGTGCTCAACGAAGAAGTTAGAGCTGATGCGCTGCATGCTTTCATATCGGACCTTAAAAAATCGCTAAAAGTTGTATTTCCGGCTCAGCCCAAAGACTTACCGTCTGCACTAGCTTTCGCAAAGGCTATGGAGGACAGGGCTCAGGCAGGTGAAAATAACAAGTATCAGGGACGCTCTCATGATAAACAGGGAAAAAACAACGGAGCCGAATATGGCCAAGACAAGAACCCACATTTTTAAAAAAAACTGGGTAAGCAAAACAATAGTAATCAGAGTCCCAGAGAGGACAAGGGGTCAGCCGCGGTCGCAGAAATTCAGGAGGAAGCCGAGGCGGCAGGCAACGATTTGGTACATTTTTTAGAAGGCGCTCCCGGTTGCCGTTCAAATTAAAAATATTGATTGACACCGGAGCGGCCAAGAACTATATCAAGCCCGTAAAGGAGCTAAATAATGTAGTCCCGGTCAGCTCCCCTTTCACTGTTAGTTCCATCCATGGTTCTAACAAAGTAACCCATAAATTTTCAATGAACATTTTTGGAAAATCACCTTCATTCTTTTTATTAGATTCCTTAACGCCATTTGATGGTATTATAGGTTTCGACTTGCTAACGCAGGTAGGAGCAACCCTTGATACCGGGAATGGTACAATCAACCATGGATCTGCATCTGAAAAGCTGCAGCACCATTATTGTGACAACGTCAATTTCACTAACGTAAATTATATTGTAGTATTGGAAATCGTAAAAGCTGAATTTAGGAGTATGATTTTAAACAGGACTAAGGCATTCACGAACTCTAACGAGGCGTTGCCGTTCAATACGTCTGTGGTGGCTACGATCCGTACAGAAGACGATAAGCCAGTTTATTCAAAACTATATCCGCATCCCATGGGGGTCAATGACTTTGTCAAGAAAGAAATTAATGATTTAATGGACAATGGCATCATTAGGCCTTCAAGATCACCGTATAACAACCCAACATGGGTTGTCGACAAAAAGAGATTTGACGAAAAAGGGAACAGAAACAAGCGAATGGTGATTGACTTTAGGAAGCTAAATGAAAAAACCATCGCTGATAGATACCCAATGCCCAATATCTCAATGATATTTTCCAACTTAGCCAAAGCCAAATACTTTACGACATTAGATCTAAAGTCCGCCTATCACCAGATTTACCTAGCAGAACAGGATCGCGAGAAGACGGCCTTTTTCGTAAACGGCGGAAAGTACGAATTCTGCAGACAACCGTTCGGGTTGAAGAATGCGGGAAGCATCTTCCAAAGAGCGATAGACGACGTACTGTGTGAACAGATTGGCAATACTTGCTATGTCTACGTAGACGACGTGATCAATTTTCTGAAAACGAAAAGGATCATGTGGAGCACATAGATTGGGTTCTAAAGAGCTTATGTGAGGCTAACATGAAGGTTTCAAGAGAAAAAACCCATTTTTTCAAACAAAGCTTAGAATATCTAGGGTTCATCGTGACTTTGGGTGGGGCAAAGACAGACCCGGAAAAGGTAAAGGCGATACAAAAATATCCAGAACCAAAATTTCTGTACGAACTTAGGTCATTCTTAGGATTGGCCAGTTATTACAGATGTTTTGTCAAAGACTTTGCAGCGATTGCATAGCCATTGACAAACCTGTTGAAAGGAGAGAACGGGACCGTCAGCAAACACATGTAAAAACGAGAGAGAACGTTGTGAGCCGCGGCAAAGGCCGCGGCTCTACTTTATACCCGGTACTCAGTCAGTATATACGCATTTATGTATACATATGAGCTTACGATTTATTTAATTAATTATATGTTCGCAAAAGAGACGAATTAAATTTTGGCCAAAATGGAAATTTTCAAAATATTATGCTGTATTTTTATATTTTAGAAGTTATCTATTTCCATTTTTATTTACATATAATTTTTACTTCGGCTGCTACCTTTTTACATACTCATGTAAAACTACATACAAGAGACATGGAAGTGTGTGCGAGAGAGAGAGGGAATCGCTTGGCTGCCGTTTGGTAGCCACTGAAATTTAATTTGTTCCTTCTGGCTATAATAATGATCCGATATGATCCAGATTCGGCAATCTGATAGATACGGATATTTTCCATAATTCTGCGTTTTTCGTTTTCTTGTATCTTACAAATTGTAGATTCTACAGATTTTCGTCCTTTGTGGGGGCGGAAAGGGGCGTGGCAAAATTTTGAAATACACTTGTATAGAGGTGATATCACAGGAGCTCGGATAGAAAATTTGGTTGCTCTAGCTCTTATAGTCTCTGAGATCTAGGCGTTCATTTGGACGAATTGGCAAAGAAAACTGGGTCGTGTGTGAGAGAGAGCGAGAGGGAATAATGACTTTCGAAATGGTTTTCTTCATTGCGGCTATATTAATAATCCGATCTGATCCAGATTCAGATTAGTTTTCTCGTATCCTTAATATTGTGCATGCCACAGATTTTCGTCCTTTGTGTGGGCGGAAGTGGGCGGGGCGAAATTTTGAAGTACATTCGGAGTAGTGTGATAACACAGAAGATTGAATACAAAATTTGGTTACTCTAGCTTTAACAGTCTCTGAGATATAGGCGCAAATGAAGACGGACAGACGGACAGACAGACACGGCTATATCGACTCGGCTATTGATGCTGATCAAGAATATATAGTAACATATCTAGAGCCCATGCTCCGCATGCAAGTTAACGAGTGCCCCTCGCACAAGTCAACAAGTGCCCCTCGCACATAGCTGCACCGTAAACGCCGAGTCAGCGGAGTTCGGCTCAGCGCCTGGGGTGTGAGGTCCATCCGGCGGCGATCCAATATCTTGCACATGCCGCAAGATCAGCAGTATCGCTGATACCAAGTCGACTCGCCGACTGTATTTTTTGTAGTAATAAGAGCTTATACTTTATATCTTTGTATTCGTTTTGTATCTTTGCATTCTTGGGAATTTAATGTTTTTTATTCAGCTTATGCTCCAGCTCGCTGGCGGCTACTAGTTCAGTTCTGTTCAAGACAAAAGTCCACCCAGACGTCGTCGGAGAATTCACCCCGTAATCGTTTCTCTAAGATATAAGATTAAGTTCTAATCAAAGAAATATTACAAACTTTGTACACTATTAACGACTAAAAATAAATCTTTTTTAAAACGTTAATTTGAGTGTCGCATATTTAATTGGCGCAGCCGGTAGGATCTCGAGTTAAAACAGTGGAAGTTTTTAAGACGGTCAATTAAAGTAGTAATTACTACGGTGATCAGAGAAAGTGACACTAACACAACGAGATCCGCTAAAGAATCTAACGCGATTCGGAATTAACAGATATTAGTGAATATAATATCTACCACTTGATAAACGATATCAAGCTCCAACCAAGATATTAGTGAATATAATATCTACCACTTGATAAACGATATCAAGCTTCTATAACGTTAAGTAACACTATCAAACCAACAATAGTGCAACCAAATAAAACCACAACAACAAACAACTCAACCAAATTGTGAGAAAATTTTCAAAATATAAGAAAAAAAAAGAACATATCAAACAACACAAATCATCATGCCACTGCCGGAAGCTCATCTTAACCAAGCCCTGAAATCCATCAGGCAAGTGCAGCCCTATGACGGATGCCCCGAACAGTTAAGTTCGTTTATTACAAGGATCGAATACATCTCCGGGCTATATCCAACCGAAGACCGAAGACAGCAAAGCATCTTGTACGGTGCAACAGAAGCCCAATTGTGCGGACGAGCACAATTGCTATCACAGAATGTACGAGCAAACACTTGGGACGAACTAAAAACAGCACTAATCACCAAGTTCAATGATCACACGCCTTACGAAGTCCTACTGGAGCAGCTACACAACACCCGCTTCAACGGAAGCATCCGTAAGTTCGTCGAAGACCTCGAACATAAAACTAATATTATCATGAATAAATTAAATTTAGATAATAGTCAAGAGAATATACTGATATACAAAAATCATTTGACCAATAAAATAAGAATAACTATAGCAAACGCATTACCTAATAGGCTATTCATAATGTTAGCTAAGAAAGATATAGATACTATTCCAGCTCTAGAGAAAGCAGCTCAAGAACTAGGGATCTACGAAACATTTTCGACAGACCACAAGAATAATGAAAACACAAAAAACTCAAGAGCTAACAATAAAAATGTTGGAACTTATTATTCTCGTAATTATGCAAACAATTTTACTAACCAAAATCAAAATCAAAACAATTATCCAAGCACATCAAGAAATTACTATGGATCAAACAATCATAATCCACGTAACAATGCCAATGTTAACCCAGGCCTATTTAATGAATTCAGGAATTCATTAAACCATGGTAGAGCCCAAAACCCTTCTAACCATCAGATTAATCAGAATCAGGTAGCAAATAGCGTACCAAACCAACCTACCAAGAGAACTAGAGAGAGCCAAAGCGGCCAAATGAAAATGGATGTAAATTTTCAGCAGAGTGCCTCGGACAACACCGAGGAAGACCTCATATAGAGATATTCGTAAATAAAAAGAAACTAAGAGGTATCGCAGACTCGGGATCATCCATTAACATAATGAGGGAAAATTACACCGATTCCGTAGTCAATAACGACAACCTCACCGTCCATACCATTAATGGACCCGTCCGTCTGACTAAAAGTATTACACGTAATGCCACCAAATATTGTCCGACAGAACAGAAATTCTATATTCACAACTTTTCTGATAACTACGATATTCTCTTAGGCAGAGAATATTTGATGGCCAGTAAAGCCGTCATCGATTACCGAAATGAAACAGTAACTATAGGGAACAGGTCATACCCAATCATTTATGGTGAAGAAGCAATTGCAGAAGGCAAGACCGCACACAAAGGTGACAAGTCGTCTTCCAAGGAAGATATAACCTCGCCGAAGTGCCTTGACCCATCTCTGGAAGGAGAGCAATACTTCGCTTCTGCCATAGATAATGAACTAAGGGAATGCAACCAACTGAGATTGGAGCATTTGAATGACGAAGAAAGAGAAAAACTAAAGAAAGTTCTCTACGAGTTTAAAGACGTGCAGTACAGAGAAGGTGACAATTTGACTTTCACAAGTACCATAAAGCATGAAATCAAAACTCATCACGAAGATCCAGTGTATCGTAGACCATACAAGTATGCTCAGATACACGATCAAGAAGTGAATCAGCAGATCAAAGATATGATCAAACAAGGAATCATTCGCAAATCGAATTCACCCTACTGTGCACCCATTTCAATGATACCAAAGAAGATAGATGCTTCAGGCAAGCAAAAATATCGAATGGTAGTAGACTACAGAAGTCTAAATGAGGTGACTATTAAGGATAAATTTCCCACACCTAGAATGGATGAGATACTGGATAAATTAGGCAGATGCCAATACTTTACCACAATCGATTTAGCTAAGGGATTCCATCAAATTCCAATGGAACCTAGCTCTATCCCCAAAACTGCATTTTCCACTAAACAAGGTCATTACGAATTCACTCGTATGCCTTTTGGGCTAACCACCGCCCCAGCCACGTTCCAGAGATGCATGAACAATCTACTTGAAGATTTAATCTTCAAAGATTGTCTTGTTTATCTAGATGACATTATAATATTCTCCACTTCATTGGAAGAACATTTGTTATCACTTAGGAAAGTATTTGGAAAGTTAAGAGACGCAAATCTCAAACTCCAAATGGATAAATGCGAATTCCTGAAAAAGGAAACTGAATTCCTGGGCCATGTAGTAACAACTAATGGCATAGTACCAAATCCAAAGAAAATATCGGCCATAATAAACTTCCCGATACCCGACACTACTACAAAAATAAAATCATTCATAGGTTTATGTGGATTTTATAGGAAATTCATTCCCAATTTCGCTAACGTAGCAAAACCCATGACACTCAAGTTGAAGAAAAGAGCTGTCATAGATCCCAAAGAGGAAAAATACGTCGAGGCCTTCGAAAAGCTGAAAGTGCTTATCACCTCCGACCCCATCCTCGCATTCCCAGATTTCAACAAAATGTTCACAGTAACAACCGATGCAAGTAATATTGCATTAGGAGCGGTTTTATCTCAAGACCACAAACCGATTTGCTATGCAAGTCGAACTCTCAACGAACATGAAATCAATTATTCCGCTATAGAAAAAGAATTACTTGCTATAGTTTGGGCAACAAAATATTTCCGATCCTACCTGTTCGGTAGAACCTTCGAAATATTAAGCGACCACAAGCCCTTAGTTTGGTTGAACAACCTCAAAGAACCCAACATGAAATTACAACGCTGGAAGATCAAATTGAACGAATTTGACTTCAAAATCAAGTATCTACCTGGAAAAGAGAACCACGTAGCAGACGCGTTATCTCGAGTAAAAATTAATGAAAATTTACTCGGGGAAACAATTAACAGCGATGGCGCAACAGTTCATAGTGCCCAAGAGGACAACTCAAACTATATCCCACTCACTGAAAGACCTTTAAACTATTATAATAGACAGATCGAATTGATCAAAGGCAATGAGGATAAGGTAGAAACCTTTCATTATTTTCACAAATTACAAATAAAAATCACATACAGTGAAATGACGGAATCCTTAGCAAAAGACATAATAAAGGAATATGTGTGCACTAAAAAGAGCGCATTATACTTCCATAATGAACTAGATTTCCCAAAGTTCCAAAGGGCATTTCTGGAAATAATTAGCCCTAATCACTTGACTAAATTAGTCAAAGCTAACACCAAACTCGTTGATATTCCGAATTATTCCGAATTCAAGGAAAGAATATTAACAAATCACAAGGAACTACTTCATCCAGGTATCGAAAAGACCACCAATTGGTTTAAGAGGAAATACTATTATCCGGATTATCAAAAACTAATCCAAAACTTCATTAATGAATGTCCCACGTGTAACGTTGCCAAAACTGAGCATCGTAACACTAAATTAACTTTCGAAATCACCCCTGAGATTCAGAACACCAGAGAAAAATACGTTATGGATTTCTATCTAGTAGGAAATCAGCAATTCCTATCATGCATTGACGTATACTCTAAATTCGCTACCCTAGTTGAAGTTAATAGTCGTGATTGGCTAGAAACCAAACGAGCTATTACGAAAGTTTTCAATGAAATGGGCAAGCCACAGGGAATTAAAGCCGACAAAGATTCAGCTTTTATGTGCGCAGCATTGCAAGCATGGCTGAATGCGGAAAACGTGAAAATCGAAATAACCACCAGTAAAAACGGAGTCTCAGACGTAGAACGTTTTCATAAAACCGTCAATGAAAAATTGAGAATCATATCAAGTGAGGACAATTTAGAAAACAGATTTACGAAATTTGAACTAATTCTTTACACATACAACCATAAAACTGTTCACAATACAACCAAACGAACCCCAGCTGATATATTCCTATACGCTGGACTACCAGACTATAATACACAGCTAAATAAAGTAAGGAAAATTAATCATTTAAATAATGATAGAATAGAATTTGAAGTAGATACACGGTACAAAAGTGCACCGCTAGTTAAGTCCAAAACAACTAACCCATTCAAAAGAACAGGACAAATCAAGCAGATAGATAATAAACACTTCGAAGAAACTAATAGAGGAAGAAAAATTACCCATTACAAAACTAAATTTAAGAGAAAAAAAAAATCTAATATAAGTAAATACGATAATTCCAGAGTACCAGAAGAGAGTACCGAAAATTTGCAGTCCCAGCACGACTAAAGTCATAATACTACTCATGCTCGCCGTCCTACAATCCACCGGACAGAATATTGAGATAGACCCTATTACCGCAAAGAACGGATATCTCTTATTTAAAACAGATACGATTATCATACCAATTAATTACGAATATCACTATCTAACAATTAATATAACGAAAACCGACGAAACCTATCAGAATTTGTTAGACCAAGCAATCCCATTTAATAACGTAATACAAGTCCAATATTTAATCGAAAAATTACAACGCGAATACAACGGTATAAAAATTGTCAAGCGAAACAGAAGAGGCCTCATCAATGCCGTAGGCACAATTTATAAATACCTATTTGGAACATTAGATGCGGACGACAAGGTAGAACTAGAAGGAAAAATAAATAATTTGGCTAGCCACAGCATTCAAGCCAATGAGCTCAACCTGGTAATTCAAGCAGTAAATTCTGGTATAGAGGTTGTCAATAAATTAAATCAGGAAAACAATAGGAATAAACAATTAGAAATATTGATATTCAATCTCCAACATTTCATGGAATATATAGAAGACATTGAACTAGGTATGCAATTGACAAGATTAGGTATCTTCAATCCAAAACTATTAAAGCAGGACTATTTGAAACACATTGATTCAGAGAAATTACTAAATATCAAAACATCAACTTGGCTTAAATCAGATACTAATGAGATCTTAATAATTTCCAACATTCCACGAGAAAGTAAAAACATACCCATACTCAAAATTGTACCATACCCAGACGAGGAAAAGAATATTCTCACCGACCTCACCCAAAATAATTATTACATGTTAGAAAATGAAGTTTATGAAAAAGAGTCAAAAAGAAAAGTAAAAGACGAATGTATATCTGGAATAGTGAAACAAACTGAAACTAAATGTCCATACACAAAAATACAACAAAATTTTCAAATAAACTTCATAGAACCAAACATATTGTTAACATGGAACTTGCCAAAAACTTCATTAAACCAAGATTGCCTCAATAAAGAAATAACCATAGAAGGCAACACCCTGATTAAAATACATAACTGCACATTACAATTAAATGAATTCTTAGTATCCAACTCAATAACAGAATTTGCTCAGAATGTATACATTCTCAATAACGTAACGAAAATTAAACCATTGTCTTACTTGCAAACAAAAGATATTGTAATAGAAAATACACGCCTACATAATATACTACACATAAGTTTAATAATTCTGTTAATCATATTCATAATAGGAATACTAAGCTACAAATTGTTTAAATTAAGTAAAAGTAAGGAACAGAAAACAAATCCCCAAATAACAATAAATATAGAAACAGACGAAGAATCTCCAACGGGTATAGTCACCACGACAACCGAATTATATCCACGGATAATCGCCTGAGGACAGGCTTAATTTTAACGATGGGGGAGTAACATATCTAGAGCCCATGCTCCGCATGCAAGTTAACGAGTGCCCCTCGCACAAGTCAACAAGTGCCCCTCGCACATAGCTGCACCGTAAACGCCGAGTCAGCGGAGTTCGGCTCAGCGCCTGGGGTGTGAGGTCCATCCGGCGGCGATCCAATATCTTGCACATGCCGCAAGATCAGCAGTATCGCTGATACCAAGTCGACTCGCCGACTGTATTTTCTGTAGTAATAAGAGCTTATACTTTATATCTTTGTATTCGTTTTGTATCTTTGCATTCTTGGGAATTTAATGTTTTTTATTCAGCTTATGCTCCAGCTCGCTGGCGGCTACTAGTTCAGTTCTGTTCAAGACAAAAGTCCACCCAGACGTCGTCGGAGAATTCACCCCGTAATCGTTTCTCTAAGATATAAGATTAAGTTCTAATCAAAGAAATATTACAAACTTTGTACACTATTAACGACTAAAAATAAATCTTTTTTAAAACGTTAATTTGAGTGTCGCATATTTAATTATATATACTTTATGGGGTCGGAAACGCTTCCTTCTGTGCGTTACACACAACCGTTATCCGCACAAATCTAATATACCCCTATACTCTTCGAGTACCGGGTATAAAAAACAACCATACATTTTGGTATCCCAGAACGAGATGCGTTGGAGAAATTAAGGAATGTGCTAGCCTCAGAAGACGTCACTCTCAGATATCCAGATTTCAAAAAACCATTTGACCTAACAACAGATGCCTCTGCCTATGGCATTAGCGCAGTACTGTCTCAGAACAACCGACCCATAACAATGATTTCAAGGGCATTAAAAGATAGCGAGACGCATTATGCCACCAACGAAAGAGAACTATTAGCTATAGTTTGGGCCCTGGGGAAACTAAAACAGTACCTATACGGTACAAGAGACATTAACATATTCACAGATCACCAGCCATTAACATTTGCGGTGTCTGATAGAAACCCCAATGCAAAGATAAAAAGATGGAAAGCGTGGAGTATTACTTCCCAAAGATGACCAGGCTGGTTACAGAAGTTGTGGCCAACTGCAAAATTCGCACTAGGGCCAAATACGACAGGCATCCGAAGAAACAGGTTCTCGGAGAAACACCAACGCCATCGTTTTCAGGCGAGCGGTTGCACATTGACGTTTTCTCGACTGACAAGAAGCAATTCTTGACATGCATTGATAAATTCTCAAAATTCGCAGTAGTGCAACCAATACTGTCACGTACCATAGCGGATATAAAAGGCCCTATCACGCAAATCGTAAACTTATTCCCAAAAACAAAGGTTGTGTATTGTGATAATGAAGCAGCATTTAATTCAGAGACCATTACATCATTATAAAAAAATAATTTTGGGATTAACGTTGTAAATGCACCTCCATTACATAGTGTTTCTAATGGCCAGGTGGAACGATTCCACAGCACATTGTCGGAAATCGCTAGATGCATTTAGCTGGAAAGAAAGATCGACGATACCGTCGAACTGATTTTACTTGCAACTATAGAGTACAACCGTTCACTGCATTCAGTGACAGGCAAAAAACCGATAGAAGTGATACATTAATCGACTGATGAGTTTAGGGAAGCCATTTAAGCAAAAATTGAGAAAGCTCAACAGATACAACTGGACAGAAATAACACACGCAGACAAAACAGGGTGTTTGATGTAGGAGAAAGAGTCTTCACCAAGTCCAACAAAAGACTTGGAAACAAACTCACCCCCTTATGCTCAGAAGAGGTAATTCAAGCAGACCTAGGAACGTCTGTACTTATTAAGGGGAGGGTGGTCCACAAGGACAATATAAAATAGATATTAGCTTAACATTCATAAGTTGGCACTAAAATTACGAAACACAGTAAGGTTAATCAAATTTTATTTTCGCTTGCAGGCTTATTTGGTCGCTTTTATTTTTAATAAATACAATAAATGCTCGGATCACCTAGCTGCATACCCATAGTAGATGGAAATTTAATGATTTGGGAACAACATGACTATGCTAGACATTCAAGTAACCTGTCCGAATTCTTAAGTATAATAGAAGAAACAGAAAAATTGTCCGAGTATTTTCCGCAGTCTCATATGAGAAAACTACTAGAAGTAGATGCAAACCATACTAGAAGCCTTTTGTCCGTTCTAGAAGTGCATCATAGAATTGCCGCCAGAAGTTTGGACTTCCTTGGGCCAGCACTTAAAGTCGTAGCCGGCACACCAGACGCTAAAGACCTAGAAAAAATTAAAATGACCGAAACAAAGTTAATCGGATCAAACAATAGACAGATAATAATAAACACAGAGACCCAGAAACAGATAAACCATCTCACTGATACGGTAAACCAAATAATTAAAGCAAAAAAGTCTGATTTGATAGACACGCCACATTTATACGAGGCATTATTGGCCAGAAATAGAATGTTAATAAATGAAATCCAAAATTTAATGCTCACAATCACTCTTGCAAAAGCCAATATCATAAACCCAACCATCTTTGATCACGAAGACCTAAAATCTGTGCTTATCGAACATCCCACAGAAATTCCTATAGTTAGTCTGATGGAAGCGTCTAGTATTAAGATTCTACAGTCCGAAAATATTGTCCACATTTTAATTAAATATCCCAGAATTAAGCTTATATGTAGAAAGGTCAGCATCCTCCCCGTGTCCCATGAGCATACAATACTTCAGCTTCAAGATGACACCGTAGCTGAATGCGACAAGGACGTTCTAGCAGTAGAAAGCTGCACCACAACAACCTACGCATCGGTCTGCAAGTTGGCCACACACGACACCTGCGCACGTGAGTTGCACGCCGGACGCACAGCACGTTGTAACACGCAGCCCAGTCACCTGGAAAGTATCACGATGGTAGACGACGGCATCATAGTCTTGAACGAGAGTCCCGCTAACATCAGCACCGATGACGGCTCAACAATATCAGTCAAAAGTACGTTCCTCATCACATTTGAGCGCGTAGCTGTCATAAACGGAACGAAATACGTGAACCAACGTGAGATCATAGACAGGATGCCGGGCATAGTAGCTTCGCCAACACTTAAAATCATTGGCCACGACCCAGTCCTGAGCTTGCCACTACTACGAAGGATGAACAACCACAACCTACAAGTCATCCAGGAACTTCAAGAAGAGGTAGCATCGGCCAGGTCACCTAAGGCATGGTTTGCTGCCGCAGTTGGGTTCAGCCTGAGTCTCAGCAGTTTCATCCTCCTCTACCAGAAGTTGAGGAGAAGACGAGAAGATACAGGAAATCGTGGACAACTACAAGATGAACGGGGACGGTCATACTTCTGAGGGAAGAGTAGTTAGTGGGTAGGGTAGTAGTAGTTAGGGTAGTTAGGGAGAGTGCCCCTCGCACATTGTTGTGTAACATAAACAAACGCAGCATTATCGCTTATGCCAAGTTGGCTTACCGACTGTAGCTTTGTAGTTCTAAGTACATATATTTTGTAGCTTTGCATTATTTTGCAATTAAATACTTTTGATTTAGCTTATGCTCCAGCTTGCTGGTGGCTCCTAGTTTCAGTTCTGTTCTTATAACGAAAGCTAACGCTCGTTCAATAAACCTTGCTCCGGCAACAATCCGTAAACATTTTGAATTATTAATTCTATATCGCTGTACCACAAGGCCAGTGATAAGAGAGACAGTTATCTCTCCAACATAATCTTCATAAAGGCTTCTATACACGGAACCCGCACGAGGACCACCGCATCAAGCAGCTAAAGGTACTTGGACAATCGGACAACTTAATTTGTACAGCATTCATGTCCAGTGTTCTCTTCTCGCTCTCCTTTATGACTGCTACTTTTTTTGATTTTGCTTCGTATTTTTCGGCAATTGAGAAGCGGCTGTGCGTATTGCTTCGAATGGCGTGTGTACAATTATTTGATCGCGTATCATTTCGTCAACATAATTGTATGTACACCCATTTGCGTTGCACGAAAACTGACACTCACGAGCAATACCACGTAGATCGTCTACCCATTCCTTATGAGTTTGTGAGTCCCGCATCTGACGTTTACAAAATTCATAGCGAGCAGCAACAATGTGACGCTTCTGTTTGAAGTGCTCTGTTAATTTGTCTGTGATTTGCACGTACGACTGCTGGTCCAAATTTTCGCTACCGAACAGATTCTTGAGAAGCTCGAAAACATGTGTGCCTACCCACGACAGAAAATATGCTTTTTTCTTCTCGACGGAGATAACGGAGTACGCGGCGAAATGCTGAGCCAATTTTTGTAAATATGTCTCCCAATTTTGTTGATCCTTATTAAAACTTGTGAACGGAGGACAAACTGTTGACTCTGCAGGTCTATTAACTGGACTGTTTTCTGCGTAAAAGGCCTCCATCCATGTTTGTTGTTTTTTAAGAAATTCCTCTGCGAATTGTTGCTGTTGAGCCAACAATACTTTAATCTTTGTTGCTATTTTCTTCGTTTTTTAATCGTTCGATCTCTATTTGGTTAGACTACCGACACGAAATGCTCAAAATGATGATTCTGAGGCACTTTTTTCACTCGTCGCCAATATGTTGTGTCTGAGTACGGAGAAAACGTTGCGTTCATGATGAGAACTAGCATAGAACTGACTTTATTTGAAGAGAGAAGGCAGACGTACATTCGGGTGTAATAGTGTTAGTGTGTGTGTGTATACACGACAAATGGCTGATTTTGCTTATTGCTTATTTCTTATTTCATTAATACATAACAGTAAAGTCCTCGTATTTTTAGTGATGCGACATTTGTAGTGGCCGCTTGTCGGAAAGAGGTGAGGAAAAATTTCCTCCGTGCCTGAAAGTAGGCAATACCAATTGTGTCATACGTGGTACATACCTTTATGCAGTAGCGCCCTCTAGGGGCGGAGTCAAGAATGGGTGGGGGGCAAGCAAAAATCTCCCTGCTCTTTAGCCAACCGCTCGGGGTGAATGGCGAAGGATTGGGCAAAGGAAGATCCGGAGAACCAAGGTTTTTGGTTAACTGGTATGCTGGACCCCATCTTTCTTTCTTGGCCTCCAAACAGTGCGGTTGTGGGATTAAAAAAAAAAAAATCCAAGAGATCAATTTTTTTTGTGCGATAAAGTGTCAACGCGATAGTGTAAGTTAACAACTAATCATAAAATACACCCGCACAGCCATACATTGTCATTTCTAAGTACACAATCATAAGTATTAGGTTGCCCTCAGCAACAAATATAACACACATCCTTAAGCATTTTGGTTGTCTACTTTTGTAGACAATGCTGACTCGCTGCCAAGAGTTCTGCGCACAGCAACTGATAACGGACACCCGTGCTGCTTGCGCAAGAATGCCGAGTCGGCGTGCCGACTCTAACGTATGGCGTGATGCATTGGCTCACATGGCATACTTAAGCTTGAGCATTTTTTGTAGCGTCAGTCTCGATCTTGATCGCAAAACGATAAGACGAATAAACGATTATACTCCGGCACTGCCGTTAACAAACTGTACTCGTGTTATCAATCATAGTTGATCACGTCCAAGACGGGCAACTGGGAAAGCTCCCACAACATAATCACGTTAATCCAGCAGTTACCAATTGGATTTATCAACACCTCAACAGGAGAAGAGGTCTTCACCGCTGACCAGACGACGGAAGACTTAATTAGAGGTCTCTACCGCCGACTAGACTACAGAAGACTTAATTGGCGCCCAACCAATAAATAAGAACCCATACCATGTAAGTTCATAAGTGATTTCATTTCGGAAGATTATTCACGAACGCCACGCACCGACACGTGCATTTTTATAAAGCAAAAAAGTGTAAAGTAAAGTAATTAAATTGTTGCATACTTTTACCAACGTTCCTTGTCAATAGAGCATTGCATACCTTCGGCAGCATTATTTTTTTCGCTGCATACACTTAACAATTTTTTATAATAAATATTGCATACCCCAAGATACACCAGTTTCCATCATTGCCAACAGTTTACCTGCCGATTTTTCCCGATCGGCCTAAGTTTTGAAAAGTGCCAACCATAAGCCAATGAGTTGGGACTATAGGGAGGTAAAAGTTGAATATTATAGTGACGATAGCTGGGAAGGGGAAACCAACTGCTCAGTAGATCCTATTCCTGCAGGTACCATTGTAACTGAAGAAATGGACCCGATTCAAATTAAGGCTCTCATTGAGGGTGCCGTCCAACACGCTTTAGCGCAACAACAAAATCAGTTTCAAGCGCAACTAACCGCTTTGACTGCACAAGTACAGAGTTTGCAGGTGGAAGCGCCGCAAATCGTCACATACGAGAAGATAGCCGTTGATCCTAACACCAAATGCGATATTCCCTTAGACATTATTAAATCTGTGCCAGATTTCTCCGGCGCACAGGATGAGTATATAGCGTGGAGGCAAGCAGCCATCCACGCATACGAACTATTCAAGATCTATCCAAAGAGCACTGCACACTACCCAGCGGTAGCGATCATTAGGAACAAAATCAAAGGCCCAGCTAGAGCCTTACTAGTGTCTCACAACACTGTCTTAAATTTCGATGCAATACTGGCTAGGCTAGATTGCACATACTCGGATAAAACATCCTTGCGCTTGTTGAGACAATGTTTGGAGTTAGTTACGCAGGGCGAAATGTCCCTGATGCAATACTACGATGACGTAGAAAAGAAACTCACGCTCGTAACTAACAAAATAGTAATGTCTCACGACCAAGAAGGCGCCGATTTGCTCAACCGGGAGGTCAGAGACGACGCCTTGCACGCCTTTATCTCCGGTCTTAGGAAGCCGTTGAGAGCGGTTGTGTTCCCTGCACAACCAAAAGATCTACCATCCGCACTGGCCCTTGCCAGAGAAGCAGAAGCTAGCATTGAGAGAAGCATGTTCGCGAACTCTTACGCTAGAGCCTTACAAGACCGAGCGCAAATTGCCGAAAGTAACAAAAACCGTGCCCAAGGCAAACAAACCAAATTTAACCAAAGACGGAGCAACATCCGATCCCAAAAAAGTTAAAGCCATTCAGGAATTCCCTGAACCAAAGAGTGTTTACAGCGTTAGGTCCTTCCTGGGGTTAGCCAACTACTATAGGGTCTTTATTAAGGACTTTGCCGCTATAGCGCGGCCGATATCGGACATACTTAAAGGGGAAAATGGTTCAGTTAGTAGACACGTATCAAAGAAAATCCCTGTTGAATTCAATGAAGTTCAACGCGATGCATTTCACCGTCTGCGGAATATTTTGGCATCAGAAGATGTCATGTTAATGTATCCAGACTTCCAGAAACCGTTCGATTTAACCACTGATGCTTCGGCCAGTGGAATTGGCGCTGTCCTGTCCCAAGGCAATAGGCCAATAACAATGATTTCTCGCGCCTTAAAACAGGCCGAACAGAACTATGCCACTAACGAAAGAGAATTGCTGGCCATTGTGTGGGCTTTAGGCAGACTGCAGAACTTTCTGTATGGTTCTAGGGAAATTAACATTTTCACGGACCACCAGCCGCTCACGTTTGCTGTGTCGGACAAGAACATGAATTCCAAGATTAAAAGATGGAAATCTTACATTGACCAGCACAATGCCAAAATGTGTTATAAACCGGGCAAAGAGAATCTGGTGGCAGATGCCCTTTCAAGGCAAAACATTAATGCTTTGCAAGATGGGCCCCGTTCGGACGCTGCAACCGTTCACAGCGAACTTTCCCTGACCTACACGGTCGAGACAACAGATAAACCTTTGAATTGTTTTAGGAACCAGATTGTCCTGGAGGAATCGCGTTTTCCGCTAAAGCGAAACTTGTTGCTGTTTCGCAGCAAAACACGCCACTTGATCAGTTACACTGACAAGAGCACAATTCTCAAAACTCTCAAAGAAGTTGTGAATTCTGGAGTCGTCAATGCAATACATTGCGATCTTCCCACGTTGGCGAGTTTCCAACACGACCTGATTTCACACTTCCCTGCCACCCAATTTCGGCACTGTAAAAATCTTGTACAAGATATAACGGACAAAAACGAGCAGTTAGAAATCATCACTGCCGAGCACAATCGAGCGCACAGAGCAGCTCAGGAAAACATTAAACAAGTACTTCGTGACTATTATTTTCCCAATATGGCCAGTTTGGCCAAAGAAGTTGTTGCAAACTGCAGGGTCTGCACTAAAGCCAAGTACGATAGGCACCCGAAGAAACAAGAACTCGGGAAAACGCCTATACCAAGTTATACTGGCGAAATGTTGCATATTGACATCTTCTCGACAGACAAGAAACAGTTCTTGACCTGCATAGACAAATTCTCCAAATTTGCAGTCGTACAACCGATATTATCCAGAACGATAATCGATGTCACAAGCCCTTTATTACAAATTGTTAACCTTTTCCCCGCAACTAAAACAATTTATTGCGATAACGAGGCGGCCTTCAATTCCGAGACCATCACGTCGATGCTCCGAAACGCCTACGGCATTTGCATTGTAAACGCGGCTCCACTTCACAGCACCTCAAACGGCCAGGTGGAGCGCTTTCATAGCACCCTGACCGAAATTGCGAGATGCCTCAAGTTAGATAAAAAAATCAGCGACACTACAGAATTAATCTTAAAGGCTACGATAGAGTACAACAAAAGTTTGCACTCAGTAACGCGCGAGAAACCAATTGAGGTCGTTCATGCAGCAGCTTATGATCGTCGCGAGAACATCAAAGACAGGCTAATTAAGGCACAGCAAGACAATATCAAAAGATGCAACGCTTCCAGGCAAAACCGCGTTTTTGAGGTAGGAGAAAAGGTGTTCCAGAAGAACAACAAGAGGCTAGGGAACAAATTAACTCCCTTATGCTCAGAACAAAAAATCGAAGCAGACCTGGGAACGTCTGTCCTCATTAAGGGGAGGGTGGTCCACAAGGACAACCTAAAATAAGGTTTCCCCATAATTAGCTAGTAAGCCAACTTAGAGTTAGAACACCGTCTCATATTGCTCGTCCATTAACGGACACTATCAATAAAATTATCAGTTCCCGCAAAGGCGATTTGGTTGACACTCCTCATTTATTCGAGACTCTGTTGGCAAGAAATAGAATACTGAACACAGAAATTCAAAATTTAATACTCACCATAACGTTGGCGAAAGCAAACATAGTAAACCCTACAATCCTTGATCACACCGATCTGAAATCACTTATCGAACAAGATACCCCAATAGTTAGCTTAATAGAAGCCTCTAAGATCAAGGTCCTTCAGTCCGAGAATATTATCCACATATTAATAGCCTATCCTAAAGTTGAGTTTAGGTGCCAAAAGGTCTCCGTCTACCCCGTTTCACGCCATCAAACCATTCTGCGACTTGACGAAGACACGTTGGCGGAATGCGAAAAGGATACCTTTGCAGTCACTGGATGTATCGTAACTACGCAGAACACCTTCTGCGAACGAGCACGGCGCGAAACCTGTGCTAGCTCCCTTCACGCGGGAAACACCGCCAACTGCCACACTCAACCTAGCCACCTGAAAGCGATAATGCCTGTAGATGACGGCGTCGTGGTTATCAACGAAGCGACAGCACGCGTCCGAACAGATGATGGCGCAGAGGTAACCGTCTCAGGAACCTTCCTGATAACTTTCGAACGGTCTGCGACTATCAATGGCACGGAATTTATAAACTTGCGCAAATCACCGAGCAAGCAGCCTGGCACCGTGAGGTCACCACTCCTAAACATCATCGGACATGACCCGGCACTAAGCATACCACTCCTGCATCGAATGAACATCAACAACCTGCAATCAATTCGAGATTTCAAGGAGGAGGTAATTGCGGCTGGCTCGCCTAAATCATGGTTCGCGATTGGCACGGTCCTGAACATCGGATTAATTGGCTCATTCGTCCTTTTTATGGCACTAAGGAGAAGGCGAGCTACATTAAGGATACAGAAGGCTTTGGACAACTTTAATATGACCAAGGACGGCCATCATCCTGAGGGGGGGGGTAGTTAACAACTAATCATAAAATACACCCGCACAGCCATACATTGTCATTTCTAAGTACACAATCATAAGTATTAGGTTGCCCTCAGCAACAAATATAACAACACACAGCCTTAAGCATTTTGGTTGCCCTCAGCAACAAAGTAATACTTTTGTAGACAATGCTGACTCGCTGCCAAGAGTTCTGCGCACAGCAACTGATAACGGACACCCGTGCTGCTTGCGCAAGAATGCCGAGTCGGCGTGCCGACTCTAACGTATGGCGTGATGCATTGGCTCACATGGCATACTTAAGCTTGAGCATTTTTTGTAGCGTCAGTCTCGATCTTGATCGCAAAACGATAAGACGAATAAACGATTATACTCCGGCACTGCCGTTAACAAACTGTACTCGTGTTATCAATCATAGTTGATCACGTCCAAGACGGGCAACTGGGAAAGCTCCCACAACATAATCACGTTAATCCAGCAGTTACCCATTGGATTTATCAACACCTCAACAGGAGAAGAGGTCTTCACCGCTGACCAGACGACGGAAGACTTAATTAGAGGTCTCTACCGCCGACTAGACTACAGAAGACTTAATTGGAGAAGAGGTCTTCACCGCTGACCAGACGACGGAAGACTTAATTAGAGGTCTCTACCGCCGACTAGACTACAGAAGACTTAATTTGTACACACCGTGGAACCGACAATTTTTGCCCAGCATTGGGGTGAATACCTGTCTTCGGCAGTTATATTGGGTTCAAGCGTAGATCATTAGTGCTGATCCTACGTTGGGCTTTTCGTTTTGTTAGTACGACCCCTATTGGCCATCCAAAAGGGCTAGAGCTGTTCGTACCCTGGTACCGTATCGGCCCAACAGAAATTTGGAGAAAGCGAGGCACGCCGAATATTGCAACTCAGCCTCATAATTATTGTGGTGCCATTCCCAACCGGGTAAATACATATGTGCTCTCGCTGTAATAAGGAAAAGAAATCTTCATGTCCTTTTTTTTCGCAATTTTTCCGTTTGTTACCAAAATTTAGAATTGGCACGTAATTTGGAGTCTCATTTCAAATTGGTTCGAGTGCAGCATACGCATAAAGCTGCAAACAGAGCTTTAAGCCCCACCAACAACCAGCTGATCGCAGAGTCGAGCATTGAAACTGGGCCGCGCAAGGCGATAGCAGCTGAGTGTCACCATCGGGCTTAATGCGGCGAAAATTGCCGTGCCGTCCGTTAACAGTTTAGAGAAAACCCGGTCGAGGGAGCCCACCCAGGGTTAACAGTGGCTATGTCAAACTAATTTTCTCCCGTGAAAAAAGTTTGTACCACGTGCGAACATAACCCCCCTGTGACCCCTTTTGGTACCGGCTCGAAAAGAAAACACTGTGTGGTTGTCAAGTGCTGTGCTCTAACACCGCCTTATTTATTTATGTGTTCAATTCAAATGTATTAAGTGTATAGGTGTTAAGAGAATCAGTGGTCTGTGTCCCTTGGAGGCGTGAGCCCTTGTCCGTGTGCGCCAATGTCGTGGCGAGGAACGTAGTATCCCCGGGACGGCTCTCTCCCATGATCTTGGCCATTTCTTTTGTTGTTATGCCCCCTTGATTCGAAAAGAAAAAATAAAATCGAAGACTAAAAAAGTTATGCTAAATTAATGCAAAAGAAAAAAATTATATGGTCAATTCAGAAGTGAAGCTTATGAAGTTGGAGGGATAAAGCTTCCGATCGGCGGTGTCACGTCAAAGAGATTGTGACAAGCAGCGCTAGCTGCCTGTATTTTTTTTTGGGCTTTCAGCTAATCACACACACACCGAGACGCCCAGCTACGAAAGATCTTTCGCCGCGGGAACGCACTATGGGGAAAATTTCCATTTTTCGGGTATTAGTCATTTATTAGTCATTTTTTCAAAGTATTAAAATTGGTAATTTTTTTGTGTTAACATCTTAAGAAAATATTAAACTTTAAAATTCTATACAAAAAATGTTATATAACAGATCAATGTTAAGCCGATCCGCTGTTAAAGTCAGCTGTTCTGTTAAAATGCGCGTGCTCTAAGATTGCAATATTTTTGTTGCCCATTTTCAAATTGTTATTACTCAAACGCGACACATTCTTTTTGTATAATTTAAAATGGATATTAATCACACCGGTTTGTACTATGTGTTGGTTGTACTAAAACTTTGTATTTGTCCGTGTTTTATTAATATAGTGTAAAAGTAGTAAGTGTTGTCAAAGGTCATTTCTTGGAAATAAATTTCAAGTTTGTAGAGGTCTACAAAATGACCACCAGGTTTAACCAGTGTACGTCCTAGTTCATGTTGTAGCGCCATTAATTGTGATTTAAATGCAGTTTGTCTCAATGTGCAATTTCTGCAATATTTGCGCAAATTAAATTTTTGCAATTGACTTCCAGTTTTCAAACGCGGAGCAGATTGATGTGTGGAATAAGGAGAAGGGCAACTACAACCAGGAAAATGCAATTCTTGATTTTTTTAAGAAGAGATTATATAAAAATATTAATGTTCTAAAATATGTATCATATTTAAACAGCAAAAGTCAATTTTGTTTGCCAAAATTTGAAAAAATGCAACCAGACCAAAAAATATTTTGGAAAAAGCATTAAATTTGTGCATCAGCACAACAAAATTATACAATAGCAATTCAAATGGGAAGAATAATCCAAATATTGGACGTCCAAAGTGGGCTTACTGATTGAAAGGTGAAGAAGCACAAAAAAAACAAGCAGCAGCTCTATCAAATGCTCAAGAGTGCAACGTCTGTTTGTTGATTTCCCTGCCTATTGATGTTTTAAACCTCTTATGATGTAAAATTGAAGGACCAGATCAAACTTTTGATGATTTTGAAGAAGAATTTGACGCTATATTTTTTATGTGTGATAAAGATGTTGAAAATGAGGAAAATGTCTTTTAATATTATTTATTATTTCTTTAGCTCCTGAGTTTGATCAAAATTATGGTTTTCCAAAAGTCAAACTTTATTTTTATGTATAATAGAGCATTATAGTTAATAAATATTAGTATAAAATTAAATTTCATATTAAAACAAAAAAAAAAAAAAATTTTTTTTAATGGGTGGGCGGTGACACGCCTACTTTTCCAAAAAATGTTTCTAGGGGCTTACATAATAGCAACAAAAAAACCGCATCGAAAAATCTTGCTTAGTTTAGGAGTTATTAATTAATACCCGAAAAATTGGAATTTTACCCATAGTGGAACGGAATGCAAAACAAAAGCAAAAAAGAATGTGTAAGTGAGCTTATTTTCTTATTATCTTTCGCCCGCCCGTGTTAACTCCGCGATAGTGGAGAAAAGTTCTGCTAGAGCTTTTCTGCCAGAGCCGTTCGCCGGCCGCTGACCTCCGGCTGTTAAAGCTTTCACAGCTGATTTGCCTTCTGCATTCGAAATTTAATAATTAATGAAAGTTGGCTAACTAATTAATAATCAATGGCCAGAGTTGTCGAGTAAAGTCGTCCGTCTGAATTATATCGCCTTATAATTATATATTTCTGTCTAAGGAAAAATATTTTTCATATATCGCTTTATAACTTAATGAGTATTTACGTGTAGCTATATTTATTTATATCATTATATATCCATCTATATAACTGTAGTATGCACATATATCGAGGGTACACTGTACCCAATAATAAACTAACAGCAATACTTTATTGCATAAACTCAAATCCATCAGCGACACTTTGTCGCTGACATAAACAATCTATAAGAGCCCAACACATTCCCAGCGCGACGTAATACGATCGCGCCTGAATGTAGCGGGCAACGGTCAGAGCCTAGTCAGCATAAATGCAGGGTTCTGACCGTATATACATAATATACTATGTGCATGCGCCTCTCCGTTCTTCAGCAACGTTTCCGTTGCTTAATATATAAACACACATACATATACTTATGTATGACGCTGCTCCGCTGCCGGCTTCACCAGCATAGCAATGGGCAGCGTTAGGGTAAGCTAATTCATAAGTAGAACTGTAAGGGATATTCAATAAAGATACTTTAATCGAACCGGACGTGTCTGTTCTCCAACCGCCTCGAGTGAATACTTTACATGGCGACCGTGACATGCAATCCGAAGATTGCCAGGAACCAATACAATAAAAAATCAATACTGAGTGAGTACAGGGTATGAGCTCTAAGGCAAAGCCTAGACGTAGTGGCATTAAAGAGCGAATCAGAAAACGAAAATCTGAATTAGTAAGACTCCTATATAAATGCGAAAATCCCCTCCCGTGGGGCACTACAGTCAAGTTAAATGACGAACTCAAACATCTTGAGTCGTTATTAACTAAAAAGAGCGAACCCTGTCCCTCAAGTACAAAAAGAACAATAACTAAAACTCATCGTCCACCACCAAAGGAAATACCAGCGCGCCAACGTCGATGCCCAACAGACTGTGAGGGCCCCCTCTACAGCACACATTGCGAGGGCACGTGCCAGGCACAAGAAAAATCATCCGATGCATGAGAGGCAGACCGCCGCTTATGCCTACGTGGGAACACTAGCACAAGGTGCATGAGAGGCAGACCGCCGCTTATGCCTACGTGGGAACACTAGCACAAGGTGCATGAGAGGCAGACCGCCGCTTATGCCTACGTGGGAACACGAGCACAGATGCATGAGAGGCAAACCGCCGCTTATGCCAGCGAGGGAACAGACAGCCGAACGCGGAAATAACTATAAGAATACATATTAATAATTGTAATGCCCGACGACAATTGAGTCGACCGGCAAGAAGGTTGGCCCGTACAGCCATCCAAAAACATTAGGCAGGAGAACAAAATGTATCTCTAATTAAAAACGACCAATCATTAATGTTTAGTAATAAGATCAGTAAATTTGATAATATAGAAAGTAATTATTATACACCCAAAATGGGGTTAATCGATACTAAAACAGTGGACTCCACTGCAAATGTAATAAACAAAATCGAATCAGCAAATGTGGATTCGCATATAACGAATATACTATTGTTAATAATTGTCATAATTCTAAGCGCTTATGTTCTTTATAAGGCATATATCTTGCACAATAAGTGCATAACAAAAAAGGCCCTAAGCCATGCAAATGACCTAGATAAGGTCTAATAAATGCCAACGAGCAACCAGCAAAAACAAAAATATACATATATCGTTACATTAGGCCATGTACTAGGTAGAACCCCGTTCATAGGGTAGTATGGAATGGCAACAGATCTGTAGTAGACTAAAAGAAATTAGGGAAACTTTCAATAAATCATACAAATGTTTAACTCAAAATAGGACTGTCCAAGAAGTAACATTAAATAAGCATGCAACAATACTGGTAGCATGTTTTAATCAGGCACGAACATTGATACATGACCAAAAAGATAATCTAACTAAAACCCACTGGTCATATGTGTCAAAATTCTTAGTTCGACTCCGTTCGAATCTTAAATCTATAAAGATAATGTATAATTTGGATATATCCATACCATCTATCCTAAATACCCCCCTGACGGTCAAAACAGGTGAAAAACAAGAGTCACTATCAGAAGATATAGACCTGTCGGACGAATTCAATGACACCGATGACCCTGAAAACGAAGTTACAGAACAAGATCTGCACGATCTAACAATCCCTGCGATTATTATACTTACTGACACAATAGAAGAAGAGATTTCAGAGTCCGACTTAAACGCAAGCACGCCAGAATCAAAACCATTCATGATGGCAGTGAACGATATTTCAGCCGGCGATAGGGCCTACATGAAAGAAATTTCATCATCAGTGCCAGAGTTCGATGGCCAAAAAATCAACTTGCAAAGATTTATCACAGCAGTAAACCTTGTCAACGCGACCAAGGGTCCGTACGAGAAAGTTGCCATTCAGGTAATCAAATCTAAAATAATAGGACCCGCACTATGTATGGTGCAAGATGAAACAACTATAGACGGTATCGTAGACAGACTAAAAACCACTATCAAAGGAGAGTCATCGCACAGTTTAAAAGGGAAATTAAATGCAGTTCAGCAAAAAGGCAAAACCGCTTTACAATTTACAAATGAAATCGAGAAAATCCGACAGCAGCTATTAGCTTCGTTTATTGATGAGGGAATAGCAGTCACCCAGGCAGATAGGCTCAGTACGCAGGAAGCAATCGATGCTATGATCAAAAAAGCGGACCACGAAAGCATAAAAAATGTGCTGGAATCGGCAGTATGCTCTACAATGGACGTAGCCATAAGCGCGTACATACGCACCAGTACAAGAATTACCGGCGATATAAACACAGTATTTGTCGCTAACAGAGGTAGTTCCTACCGCGGAAATACCTATAGAGGTAATTACCGAGGTAGAGGATATGCTCGTTATAACAATAACAACCAAAATAGACAATACTACACCCAGAACTACAACAGTAGCCCTAGAGGACGTGGAAATTTTAACCAAAACAATTCCACTAATCCCAACAGGAGCTATATTAATAATAACTCCTCACGGAACAATGTTAGAGTGACCCAAAACACTTCGGGAAACTCCGAGGATCCTTTAGACGTTCAACAGTAAATACCAATAAGGTTCATACTATTAATCTTAGCATAAATATATTTGTTTCATTCTATCATGTAGCGACAGGAAAAAAATTAATCTTCTTAGTAGACACCGGTGCCGACATCTCAATTCTAAAAGAAAATTCCGACTTCTTTCAAAACGTTCAAACAAATAACAAAATTAATATTCAAGGGATAAACCAAGGGATAATACAATCCCAATGTCTAACCTCCATTGAGATACAGACAAGCAAATATATAATTCCTCATTCTTTCCATATCGTCAGTTCACAATTTGCAATACCATGTGATGGAATCATAGGCATCGACTTCATAAAAAAATTCAATTGTCAATTAGATTTCAAGCCGACAGAGGATTGGCTAATTATCCGACCAAATAACCTAAATTTTCCAATTCATGTTCCAATAACACATAGCTCTGGTAATAATACAATACTTATACCAGCAAGGTCAGAAGTTGTCCGAATGATTGAACTATCTTCAAGTGAAAATAGTGTGCTAATCCCGAACCAGGAAATCAAACCTGGTATTTATGTTGCAAACACAGTTGCAACTACACAAAACACGTTTGTCCGATTACTAAACACAACCAGTACAGATCAACTAGTTAAAATAAGCAATCTAAAGTACGAATCCCTTTCGGACTACGAAGTAGTCCAAATAAACACTAGCAGTAAAAGCAAAGAAGTCATGTCTATCCTATCCAAAAACTTCCCACAACAGTTCAAATCCAAACTAACTGAGTTATGCACCGCCTATACAGACATATTCGGACTAGAAACCGAACCAATTTCAACAAATAATTTTTATAAACAAAAGCTAAGATTAAAAGATGATGAACCAATATATATAAAAAATTATAGAAGTCCTCACAGCCAGAAGGATGAAATTCAAGCCCAAGTACAAAAGTTAATCAACGACAAAATTGTCGAATCATCCACATCAGAATATAACAGCCCACTTTTACTAGTTCCAAAGAAATCCCATTCAGATTCCAATGAGAGAAAATGGCGATTAGTAATTGACTATCGTAAAATCAACAAAAAGCTGTTGGCCGACAAGTTTCCGCTACCTAGAATTGATGATATTTTAGATCAGTTAGGTAGAGCAAAATATTTTTCATGCCTTGACTTAATGTCAGGTTTTCACCAAATTGAACTAGAAAATAGGTCAAGAGATATAACATCATTTTCAACGAGCAATGGCTCTTATCGCTTCACGCGATTACCATTTGGTCTAAAAATAGCGCCGGATTCATTCCAGGGAATGATGACTATGCATTTTTACACTTAAAATCTCAACTCATCAAGCCAACTTTGTTACAATACCCAGACTTCACAAAAGAATTTTGTATAACTCCAACTTCCAGTTGCATATGCATCCAAATCATTCACCAAGGGAGAAAGTAATAAAAGTACAACGGAACAGGAACTCACAGCAATTCATTGGGCAATAACACATTTCAGACCATATATTTATGGTAGGCATTTCACTGTCAAAACAGATCATAGGCCACTTACATATTTATTTTCAATGGTAAGCCCAAGTTCAAAATTAACGAGAATGAGGCTTGAATTAGAGGAATATAATTTTACGGTAGAATATCTAAAGGGGAAAGACAACTATGTAGCCGATGCGTTATCAAGAATAACCATCAAAGAGCTCCGAAACATAACCGGCAATATAAATAAAGTCACTACAAGATATCAAAGTAGACAAAAATCCTGCGCAGGAGACGAAATAGTAGAATTGCCCAGGCAATCTACGGAAAAAGCTTCAAAGCCCAACGTATTCGAAGTCATCAAAAATGACGAGGTACGTAAAGTAGTGACCTTGCATGTAAAAAATATGCTATGTTTCTTTAAACATGGTAAGAAAATTACAGCAAGATATGACGTTAGCGATTTATATACTAATGGAACCTTCGACTTAGGTCAATTCTTCCAAAGGCTTGAAATGCAAGCCGTTATACATAAAATCAGCCAACTCAATGTGGCACCGTGGGAAAATATCTTTGAACATGTTTCAATAGATAATTTCAAGAAAATGGGCAATAAAACATTGAAAACATTACGAGTAGCGCTACTCAACCCGGTGACCCTGATTAAAAATAATAAAGAAAAAGAAGCTATTTTGTCTACATTCCATGACGATCCAATACAAGGAGGTCACACAGGCATCACTAAAACCTTGGCCAAGGTAAAAAGACATTTTTTTTGGAAAGGTATGACTAAAGACATATCTAAGTACATACGGAAATGTCAAAAATGCCAGAAAGCTAAAACAACAAAGCACATCAAGACCCCATTAACAATAACAGAGAAACCATTACATGCATTCGACAGAGTGATAATGGATACTATAGGTCCGCTACCAAAATCAGATAATGGTAATGAATACGCAGTCACACTAATTTGTGACTTAACTAAATATCTAGTTGCCATACCAGTCGCTAACAAAAGCGCTAACACGGTAGCTAAGGCTATATTTGAATCTTTTATTCTGAAGTACGGTCCAATGAAGACGTTCATTACGGACATGGGAACAGAATATAAGAATTCAATCATAAATGACTTGTGCAAATATTTGAAAATAAAAAATATAACATCTACTGCACACCACCACCAGACAGTTGGAACAATCGAAAGAAGTCATAGAACTTTCAATGAGTACATACGCTCCTATATAGCAGTAGATAAAACTGACTGGGACGTATGGCTCCAATATTTCGTTTTTTGTTTCAACACGACCCCTTCAATGGCACATGATTATTGTCCATATGAGCTAGTGTTTGGTAAATCAAGTAACTTACCAAAACACTTCAATAGTATAGATAATATAGAAGTACTTTATAACATAGACGATTACGCTAGAGAGAGTAAGTACAGATTAGAAGTAGCATATAAAAGAGCTAGAATTATGTTAGAAGAGCATAAGAAAAGAAATAAAGAGTTATACGATCTAAAAATCAATAACATAGATATAACAATAGGAGATAAGGTTTTATTAAAAAATGAAGTAGGACATAAATTAGACTTTAAATACACAGGACCCTATAAGGTAGTAAGCATAGAACCAAGAGATAATATAGTAATCTCTGACAACAGAAATAAGAAACAAACAGTTCATAAGGATAGATTAAAAATGTTTTATTCATAGTGCATGGCATGAGGAAAAGATATATATATAAATTACGAAAAACAAATTTTTAAACTTAATATCCAAAAAAAAAAAAAAAATATAATATATATAAAAACAAAAAAAAAATTATTATAAATTAAAATAAAATAACTTCACTAGGTTACGTTATTTTTCAAAAGGAGGGAGATGTAGTATGCACATATATCGAGGGTACACTGTACCCAATAATAAACTAACAGCAATACTTTATTGCATAAACTCAAATCCATCAGCGACACTTTGTCGCTGACATAAACAATCTATAAGAGCCCAACACATTCCCAGCGCGACGTAATACGATCGCGCCTGAATGTAGCGGGCAACGGTCAGAGCCTAGTCAGCATAAATGCAGGGTTCTGACCGTATATACATAATATACTATGTGCATGCGCCTCTCCGTTCTTCAGCAACGTTTCCGTTGCTTAATATATAAACACACATACATATACTTATGTATGACGCTGCTCCGCTGCCGGCTTCACCAGCATAGCAATGGGCAGCGTTAGGGTAAGCTAATTCATAAGTAGAACTGTAAGGGATATTCAATAAAGATACTTTAATCGAACCGGACGTGTCTGTTCTCCAACCGCCTCGAGTGAATACTTTACATAACTAAATAACTATAAATATCATTATATGCTAAAATTAATCCCTCTTTATAATGTCCGTCCATATATATATTGTCCTATCCTAAGTTTTCTTTTGTTTTTGTTGATTTAATTTTGGTTGTAGGAGAGTTAGGCGAATTGAACTGTAGTAATAAAATAGATTGTTAAAATGAATATGTGCTAGAAGACCCTTTATTTGGGGGAACCATGCCGCGCAGGAGTGAAATAGGATGGCTGACGTAGGACGTTTCAGGGATCTTGCCGTAATCTCTCTGGGCTTGGCAGGATCTTGGTAGGGCGGGCATGACACAACTCAGTGTCATCAGAGATGTCCGGTGGCGTCGGTAGACCACTTTCTTTTCTCCCTCTATACTTTCTTTTCTTTCTTACTTTATTTTACAGGGTATCTTGCCCCCACCTTTCCTTTCCTACCTCCTGAATCCCTTTCCCTAAAATGGTACGCGAAATTTAATAAAATAGTAATTTTAGGAGCGAAGCAAGTAGCTGAAAGTTATTATTGTTGAAGAACCCATACCCATGTCCGAACAGAGACCAGCCGTCAAAGCAAGCGCGTACTCCTTTGCACAGCTAACCGTCCATCTGCTTCATAGCCCGAAGATTCTCTTCGTTACATGCTACACATTCTGGATTTGTATGCTTCCTGTTGATAATGTTCATTTGCAGTTGTGCTTTCTGCAGACGAGCATGTGCTTGCATTTGGTGGTGGATAGCTTGGCGCCTGAATATTCGTCATAGTTAAGTATGGTTCTGAGGATTGGGTTTAGGTTTATATTAATGTTTTTCCTATTTTTTAGTTTAAGTATTATGTCGTCTGCGTAGGCGCTTAGGCTGATATTTGGGTGTAGGGTGAGCTTTTCAGCGAGTTTGTTGTAAGCTATTACAAATAGGATCACTAAGAGTGGCGAGCCCTGGGGGATGCCGATGTGGATGAGGTGGAAGGGGGAAAGGTTGGTGTTTATTCGTAATTTTTCTGTTCGTCATGAAGTTTTTTATGTACCTAGTTTAATATTTTAGGTCCCGTTTTCCATTCCGTGAGCTGGTCAAGTATCGAGTGTAGTCCGATTCTGTGAAAAGCTTTTGCAAAGTCTACGGATATTATAGACGTATGGTTTCTTCTGAAGATGGATCTTGTTAGTAGATGGTCTATCAACAGCATACTGTCTATAGCAGATTTCCCCTTCTTGAAACCTGTTTGACTGTTATGGATTAGTTTGTCGTTAGAAACAAACCACCACCGTCGCTTTGCTATTATTTTGTCTAGGACCTTTGATAGACACGAGTTCAGTGATATTGGTCGGTAGCAGTTTAGTGCGGTTTTGTCTGTGTTAGGTTTTGAGATTGGGACTATTATACTATTCTTGCAAATTTGGGGGATGTAATTGTTTATATAGAGTTTTGGAGGTTGATTATTCTACATTTTGTTTTCCTATCCAAATGTTTGATCATGCCGTAGTTTACTCTGCCGGGTGTATCTCCTTCTAATGTGTTTAGAGCTGTCGTAAATTCGACTAGTGTTATTTCTTTTTCTATTTCTGTAGCTCTCTTTCTGGGGACATATGTATGTACATATGTGTGGTTGAGTGGGTTGTTCAGTGATGCTTGTTTTGTGTTTATAAAGGTCGTGGGGTAATTGTGGTCAGATGATGTGTCTGAGAAGTTTTTGCAGAAGAGTTCTGCTATTTCTGCTTTGTTGGTGGTATTTTGATTTGTAACTGGGCTTAGGATGCAATGAATGTGTTTTTAGGGATTTAGGCCGCAGAAGCATCTGATGATGGTTAGGTTAGGTTACAGCGGCTGCCAGACCCACCGGGAGCCTGGCACACTTAGGCCGTTACCGGCCCGTTGTGGTACCGCGGGGAATCTTTCCCTTCTCGCATTGTGAGACCTAGAACTCAACAGTTTTCCCAGCCTGCGGCTCTTACAAAGTTAGCTATCTTCCTGGGACATATGGTGGACATTTCAGAGATGTCTAATATGAAGGGCGTACCCAGGTGCTGCAGCCTTCTTCTGCTGAGAGCAGAGCACGAGCAGAACAAGTGTTCCACCGTTTCCTCCTCTTCCTCATCTCTGCAGCTACGACAAAAGTCGTTGTATGGGGCTCCCAGTCTATTAGCGTGGGTACCTATTAGCCAGTGCCCCGTTAGAGAGCGCGTGACTACGCTGCACCATCGTCTGCCGAGCTTGCATAGCTCCGAGGTGCGCTTCCTATCTATGGTTGGCCATGTCAGCCGAGTAATTCGACAACGTGGTACTGATTGCCATTTGTTGTCTATTAATTTCTTATATATATCCTTTACTATGAGCCTACAAGTGGCCATCGGCATACGAGTATCCTCCTTGTCTTGGAGAAGGGGGATTGTAGTGCCAATTCTGGCCAGCTCGTCTGCTATACAGTTGCCTTCGATGTCCCGGTGACCCGGGACCCATATAAGGCTGATAACAAATTGCTGAGCCATCTCGTGGAGAGATTTGCGGCAATCTGCAACCGTGGCCGAGTTAGCAGAGATCGCATTAAGCGATTTGATTGCTGCTTAGCTATCACTGTAGATGTTTACGCGATTTACCATGTCGGTAGTCACCTGAAGGCAGTTTAGGGCTTCCTTGATTGCAATGACCTCCGCTTGGAAGTCGCTGCAGTGATCAGGGAGTCTAAAGGAATGCCTGATGTTTAGCTGTTCAGAGTATACGCCTCCTCCGACCCTGTCGTTCAGCTTTGAACCATCTGTGAAGATGTCTAGGGCCCCTTCTGGGCCTGGATGTCCCTCACTCCACTCGTGTCTGTGGGGGATAATTGCATCGAACGGGTTGTCTGTATATTCCCTTGGGACACAGTAATCCGTCCTTGTGGGGACGGAACTGTTGTTTAGTATTGAGGAGTGACCTGTGTGCTGTGATGCCCATTGGTCGGAGTCTCTAAGACGAATTGCTGCCATCTGTGCCCTTTCCTTCCCTGCAAGGGCAAGGCTTGGGAGGCATAGAATGGCATCCAGCGCATCATTTGGGGTGGTGCGAAGAGCTCCACTGATGCAGAGGGCGGCTGTTCGTTGTACTTTATCGAGCTGTCTAGTGATCGTCCTTTTAGATAAGGCCGGCCACCATACTGTAACTCCATAAAGTATTATTGGCCTAACTACAGCTTGATATAACCAATTGACTATACTTGGGTTCATGCCCCATTTCAAGCCAACAGCTTTTTTGCAAGTGTAGGGGGCTATCGAGGCCTTCTTCACTCTGTCTTTGATGTTTAGGTTCCAGTTTAGCTTTTTGTCAATTACCACCCCTAGGTAGCTGGCACTGTCGCTAAAGGAGAGCCTGCATCCATTTAATATGGGGGGGTTTAGAGACGGAATCCTGTATTTCCTTGTGAATAGCACAAGTTCTGTCTTTGAGGGATTTATTCCAAGACCTCGCAATTCTGCCCATCTTGACAGTCTCGCGAGCTTTGCGGTCATTAGGTCGCAGAGTGTTTGAGGGTATTTGCCCGAGAAGATAAGTGCCACGTCATCCGCGTATGCCACAACTCTGCAGCCGCCCCCTTCCAGGTCGCATAGAATCTTGTTGACTGCTATGTTCCATAAAAGGGGGGATAGGACGCCACCTTGCGGTGTGCCTCTACTGACATAACTTGTCTGGGTGGACGATCCCATCGATGATGTCACCGTCCTGCATGTGAGCAATTGATCAATGAGCATCACCAAGTGACGGTCCACCCCAAGGTCAGTCAGCGCTTCCGTGATGGCACCTGGTATGACGTTGTTGAAAGCTCCCTCGATATCTAGAAAAGCTATTAGAGAGTATTCTTTGAGGTGTAGAGATTTCTCTATCCCCGAAACTACTTTGTGAAGTGCCGTTTCCGTGGATTTTCCTTTTCGGTAGGCGTGCTGTGCTCCTGACAACAGTTGAGGATCTATAGTTGTCCTCAATTGTAGCCCGACTAGTCTCTCGAAGGTTTTGAGAAGGAAGGATGATAGACTGATCGGTCTAAAGTCCTTTGGTGTCGAGTGCGAAGCTTTACCTGCTTTAGGGATAAAGACTATTTTTGCCTTAAGCCAAGCGTGTGGTATACTCCCCACTGCCAGTATCTTCTTGAAGATACTTTGTAGCCAGTTGATGGCCGTGTCACCGGCTTTCTGTAAATGGGCCGGCATGATCTGGTCCGGACCAGGGGATTTGAACGAATTGAAACTGTTAATTGCCCAGCTTATGTTCCGTTTTAAGAAGATATGCTCCAAAGAGGTGATCGGACCCTCACAAGGGATGCGAGTCGGCTCATTGGTGGGGCATCCTGGAAAATGAGTGTCGAGTAGAATGTGTAAGGACTCCTCACTCGAGTTAGTCCACGTACCGTCGCTACTCTTTAGGTATCCCACCGATGGGGTCATTTTGGAGAGGATCTTGCGCAGTCTTGCTGCTTCTGACGTTTCTTCGATTTCAGAACAAAAACTTTGCCACGAGGCCCTTTTTGCCTGTCTGATTTTTTTCTTGTATAGGGCCAGACTATTTTTGTAGTCTGCCCAGTGATCTTTCTCGTTTGCGCTTTTGGCCCTGTTGAAGAGGGACCTGCAGCTTTTCCGAAGGATATCTATCTGTTTTGACCACCATGGGGGTTTCTTTTTCCCCATGCGTTGGTTGAGTGGGCACGCAGCCGTGAAGGCGGTGTTGCATGCTTTAGTAAACCTGTTCACTAGATGGCATCTGATGATACTCCAAATTGTTTTTGGAGGTGTGTCGTGTGCTATTTGTGTTGTGAATTTTTGGATACTATGTTTTTTTTCTTCTTTTAGGATTGTTCGGGCGAGGCCCGAGTGTAATTCCCTTATTTATGCACTCTTAATCGTATTGTACTTTCCATACTCTTAAAGGTTTACTCTCTTGCTCTCTCCCAGCATCTTGCTCTCACTTATCATCTATTATCTGTGCTTCTTAACTCTCGTTTTCTCATCTATGCTTCCTCACGGCTTAGCTAAGCCGACGGCAGCTGCGTCTGCTAAACAGTCAGTTACGAATTACCGCTTGATATAGTTGGAGCACAGACCTTTTTTGTCCCAATCTATTACTTGGCACGAGACTTGCTCGCTTGCCTCCCCAAGTTTAGTTAACTCTCTACTACAAAACATACATTGTTAAAGGCTCTGGCATCTTCGGCCACCCTCACCATACAAATCACATACAATAAACTATTATAACGTTTTTGAATTTAAAACTTTGTGAAATTCTTAATATATAGTCAACGAAAAAGCTCGTTGTCTCAACAAGGATCCTTGGCATTTGCTTGTTTAAATTGGATGATTTTTCTTCTTAGCATGTGCCATTTCTTAACTTTTTCGTCTCTAAGTTTTTGTAGATTATTGTTCCACCATGGTACATTGTGTAGTTTGGTCATAGGGTGTGTCTGAGGGATTGTTTTATGTGCACAAGATATAATTAATTATACCCGGTACTCGAAGAGTATAGGGGTATATTAGATTTGTGGTGATAACGGATGTGTGCAACGCACAGAAGGAAGCGACCCCACAAAGTATATATATTCTTGATCAGCATCAATAGCCCAGTCGATATAGCCATGTCCGTCTGTCCGTCTGTCCGTCTTCATTAGCGCCTATATCTCAGAGACTATTTAGGCTAGAGCAACCAAATTTTGTATCCAGGCTTCTGTGTTATCACACTACTCCGAATGTATTTCGAAATTTCGCCCCGTCCCCTTCCGCCCACACAAAGAACGAAAATCTGTGGCATGCACAATTTTAAAGATACGAGATAACTAAAAACACAGAATCATAGAGAATGATCATATCTATCAGAGTGTTGAATCTGGATCAGATCGGATTATTAATATAGCCACAATGAAGAAAACCATTTCGAAAGTCATCGTTCCCTCTCGCTCTCTCTCACACGCGACCCTGTCGGCTTTGTCTATTCGTCCAAATGAACGCCTAGATCTCAGAGACTATAAGAGCTAGAGCAACCAAACTTTCTATCCGAGCTCCTGTGATATCACTTCAATACAAGTGGATTTCAAAAATTTGCCACGCCCCCTTCCGCCCCCACAAAGGACGAAAATCTGTGGAATCTACAATTTATAAGATACGAGAAAACGAAAAACGGCCTTTGCCGCGGCTCACATCGTTCCCTCTCGTTTTTGTATTGTAGCTGTTTCTTTGTTTATGTTTGAGCTTATTTTTAGTTGTGATGAGTATTCTTCTGTGAGTTTTAAAAATTCCCAGTTGGCTTTGTCGGTGATAAAAATGGGTTTGGAGGATATGTGTTGTGCCATTATTGGATTGGAGTTGAAGAGGTTAATTATGATAGGGAAGTGGTCGCTACCAAAGAGATCATTTCTGTGTACCATGTGCTGTCGAGTTGTAAAATTAGGCTGCTATGTCGGGTGCTATGTGGGTTATATCGATGTTTGTTATTGTATTGTGGGTGCTAAGGTGTGTTGGTGAACCGTCATTTAGTAGGATGTAATTTGATTGGGTTATGCATTTTTCAAGTATTTTTCCTCTAAGATTAGTGGTGTTTGAGCCCCAGTATTTATGCCAACCCTTAAAGTCGCCAGTGACTAGCAAGGGTATGTTTGGGGCTTCTAGTACATTTTGGAGATTATTCATAGAAAATCCCTTGTTTGGTGCAATGTAGGCTGAAATTAGTTTAAATTTGAGATTTGACGTGAATTCTGCGCATACTGCGTCGAAGTCACCGTTCAAAGTAATTTCGCGAGTTTGTAGGGAATTGTGTATCAGGAGAGCTACACCCACATGGGAAGGTGAACTGTTTTTTGTTATTAAGGTGTAGTTGATTGGTATAGGTATGCAGTTGGTGTGTATTATATGTGTTTCTTGTTGAGATAAAATAAGGGGCATGTGTTTTTTAATTATTATTTGGAGTTCGCTTTAATTATTTGTGTAACCGTTTATGTTTATTGAATGATTTTAATGGTCATTTGGTTTTATTTATATTTTAAGGAGAGAAATTTGAGGGTATTGTGAGTCTATTTTTGTGGTAATTACAGCATGTGGGGCCCATTGTTATTCTAAGTGTTAAACGCTGTCGCTAATGTTGTTGTCTATGTTTTGCTTTTTTTGAAGTTTTTGTATTTGGTCGGTTGGATTTTGTGGGTTTGAGATTTGTTGAAAGGGTGTTGTTTTTTTCTAAAGGAAATATTCGTAATTTTAAGTCGTTAGTTTTTCCGCTTGCTAAATTTTGTCAGCTAGCGAGGTATTCTACGTCCATTTCCATGTCTTCTTTGCGGTGGTGTTATTGCGATGTGCTTGTGCTATGGACTGATGTACTTGGGTGCTCTGATAATAGGTCGTGGTAAGATGTGGGTAGAGATGAGGTGTTCATTCGCTGTTTAGATGATGATTTTGTGTTACAGGTCGGGGTCGATGTTGTTGTAGCTGTATTTGTTTTTGGTGTTGATGAGTGAGCGTCTTGATTTGTTGCAGCTTTGGTTAATGTTGATGCGTAGCTGTTGCTAAGTTGTAGGTTGTGACGAGAGTAGTAAATTGATAAAGCTGTTTTGTGGTCAACTTTCTCTGTAGTTTTGATTGCTACCAGTTCTTGTTGTTTTATGAATGTTGGGCATTTGCGGTCCAGTGGGCTGTGCTTAGGGTCAACTTCGGAGTTGTTTTTACAATTTAGGCAACACTTTTCGTTGGTGCAAGTTTCATTTTCAGCGGTGTGTATCATTTGAGAGCAGTTTTTGCATGTTTCTTCTGAACTTTTGCAGATCGGGGTTGGGTGGCCAAATCGTAGAAATTTTCGGCACCTCAGAGGGAGAGGAATGTACGGGCGGACTCGTGTGCTCTCATGTCCAATTTTGATAGATTCTGGAAGATTGTGTGTGGCGAATGTAATAATTATAAGTCCCATTTCTGCCATAAACCTATAGACTTTTTACTTTCGAAGTGTATTCGAAATCGCACTTGTATTGAATATACCTATGATTTGAGAAGGATGGTCTTTCGAGGACTCTCCATCCAGATATATGTATAGGTACTCTTTCCAGTTACGAGAGTTAGATCTAGCACGTTTGAGGTAGGACCCACGTAGGTGTATTCCTCTCCTACGATAGCTACATCTATGTTTGTCGATAATATAAAGTCTAAGAGTGACTCACCTCGGTCGTTGATTTCGGGGCTTCCTCACACCCTGCGGTGGGCAGTAGCGTCCGTACCAATGATCACTTGGTAGTCTTTGGAGTCTGCTTCTTCCACCAGACTCCTTAGTTCTTCGGTTGGTTCGGACCTGTCGTGTGCCCTGTAGCAGGAGGCTACCAAAAGGCGCTTCTCCACACTTTTCAGCATAACTACTGTCAGGTCGTCGGTGCTGTAATGAGACATAAGGTAAGCGTGAATTCTTTTTCGTACGAGTACGAAAGTTCTATTCCTGCTTACCGGTGTAGGTAGAATGAGCTGTAGTTGGAGAGCTTTAGTCCGGCCACAAAATTGCCTGACGCAATCCAGGGCTCCTAGACCAAAGCTATGTCAGCGGGCCTTTGCTTAATGGCAATTTGGAGCTCCGCTGACACCAACTTGTTATTATGCAATTTGAGCTGCAGCACACTCAGTGTCATAAGCGGCTGGCTTCATAGTACTCGACGTGTTGACTACTAGGTCGGGTCACCGTTTTCTTCTTCTCGTGAGTTGTCGAGCGCCAGACTCTGGGCGGCCTCTACAATGGTGTCCAGACCGAGGTCCTTCTCCAACTCGCCAGCCTGCAGTGTGTGGGTGTCTTTATCTCCGGGCTGGCTCTTTTTGAGGCGCAGGTATACACTACCCATGCCCCACGCCATTTTCCCGTGTCTCGGGTAGAGAATGTCTTCTGCTGCTTTGTTGATCTGGAGGATCACATGCTGGCCCCCCTCGTTGGGTAGTGGGCTACCAGCATGCAATACCTTCCAGTCAGCAGTCGGTACTTCAGGGTTCTGCCGTTGAAGGAGCTTCAGCGCACGGTCCCCTTGAATGGCGATGGGGAAAAGTACCTTCGCCTTTGGTATGGATGGGATTAGCTCCCTGTCCACCACCTCCAGCTTGGCCCCCTCCCACATCGCTTCCAATTGGCAGACCGTTTGCATCAGCCACTTCAGCGTCGGGTCATCATTACACTTCAGAATTTTGACTCCATTTAGCCACCCAGCACCATTAAAAGTGGGCATGGGAGCTGTTGGGTTCTCTTCCATCTGTGTAAATAAGGAGTCTACCAGCCGCGCGTGGACCAATTTCCACTGCGCCGCTGTCATCCTCCCATTCTCATCACATCTGTCGATGAGAGCTACGATCAGGTGTCTCTTGGGCACATCGCTAATCCTCTCGCTCGACCCCTGCTTAGCGTATTTTGCTGGGGGCTCCGCTCTCTTGGGCCCGCGTTGCCGCTTGTTCGCCGGAGTGACGGCACAGTCGGTCGAGCGCTGCTTCTTGGTAGCTAGCAACTCTTCCACCTTGTTGGCGTGTTCGCTCGTCGATGCCTTCATCTGGGGCACCTTCGCGTAGTACCTACGGCCTTCCTCTACCTTCAGCTCAGCCCAAGCTAGCTTGGATTTCTCCTCCTGAGAGATGTCCGCCTTGCCTTGAAGCCTGCCTACTACCCTGAGGGCCGCCTTGTATTGGGCTTTAGCCTTCATCCCCTCCCTCGAACGCTTCGGCCCTTCCCTACGTAGGGAGCTGGTACCTGGTTCAGGCGAGCGGAGAAGGCTGTCTTCTTCTGTCTTGCTTATTGATAGCACGCTCTCCAGGTCCGAGTCTGCCTCGACGACGGCACCTGCGCGGCTCATCCAACAGCGGGGGGTTGTGGCAGTAGTGGTATTACAACTGACGTGATCTGCTCCCGCCACGTCCGAGGTGTGGCCACTGGCGACACGCAGAGGGGATTGCTCCTCCCCGTGCCCGCCGGTGGTAGCAGCCACGCTTCCCACCGACGTTTGGATTGACATCCCAACCCGTGCTTGACCTTTGTCCTCCTCCATGTTCGACCCGAAGGTCCATACGTGGTTAATATTTTTCGGGGGAACCACCCCCTAGCGTTTTAGGCCTACCCGCCAGGCACCTCTAGCCATGGCCCTAACCCCGCTCCCCCGACTCGAGGTCGAGAAGACGCTGGGCCATTGCCTTAGCTAGACACTGCATTGCCTCGGACGGAGTAAGCGTTCCTTGGCCGGGATAATGCAGTGCCCATTGCCCAGCCGGCACCCTCGTGGAGGGTTCAGATAGAGGATTTTCGCCAGCCTCCCTACGAGCTAAGAAGAGGCTACAATGTAGGGACCACCAACTTACATCCACTCCAAGTGCAACAGCGGCCACAATCCCTATGTCAGAAGATTCTTGTGTAGTATGTTCACATATCGAATGCACACTGTACTCAGTGTTGTGCATACATATTACTTCAAACACATTGTAGCACTTGGCCTCAAGTGCCTGGTAATGTGACCGCTCTTGAGTGCAATGGGTCTGGACAGTGCTGAGTCGGCAGAGCGACGGCTCTGTCACCATGTGAACATAATACCTCCTCTCTGCCGCGGCGACTCTTCGCCAGTTTTTACTTATATATGTATATACATTTATACATAAGCGCATACCGCTCCTCTGCTGGCGTCACTAGCGGCGCAGCTGTGCGGTGTCTAGCTATATTAACGATTGTAAAAGAACGAAGAAACATTCAATAAAGAAAGATTGAACTAAGAAGTTGTGTTACTTAATCAATGGGAAAACAGTGGAGGCTAAACATACACTTGGCCACTCGTAAATATAATAGTCAGCATATTGTAACTAACATAGCATCCAAAATCCAGAATAAAGATCAGAATATATTTAAGTATCAAGCCATGTATACGTGTATTAATTCACTAAAAAAAAAAACTACAATGGAATATATCTACAATTCTCCATTAAGCATAATTCAACAATTCAATCGTCATAGCCGCAACGACGTCGCCGGAACTACGGATTTGAATTCGGGAGCGTGGAGGCCTAAACAAGTTGGCAGAGAATACAAAGAGTCAACATCGTTACAGGTAGTAATAATTTAGTGTTTCCAATTGTGTCTGGGGAATTTCGGCCTTAAGTACTAAGTACTTAAGTACTGCATGAAGCAGAAAGAGAAAGAGCTCTTTTTCACATAAGGGAGCAGGGAGACGAGGGCAGTAGATCCAGCATGAAGAAGAAAGCGAGCAGACACAGCGCTTGCTAGCATCGCTTAGCAAAGAAGGCCTTAGCAAAGAAAAGAAGAAGCAGCCAGGAAGAGGATAGAGCAGCCTAAGTTAAGTTAGTATAAGAGCAGAACACGAAGCATAAACAGTTTGGAATGATTAGGTTGGAAAAATGCAGATATGATCGGAAGCGGAAAGGGAGTAATATAATAGGAATACACGATAACATGAGTAATGGTAAATAACGAAGATATGCCTCTCACGCTCAAAAACCACAAACAAATATGTATCGTCCCAAGGCTATATAAACGCCACCCAAATCATAAAAATAAACTCGAACTCAGCGAACCATCAGAAAGCGCTCTCGACGGTGGCTTGCAGTAAAAAGTGAGTGTTCGTTAATTTCTTAATATTCACCGTTTACATATATTTCGTTGCATTGAAGGCTTAGGCCCGAGTTTCTGCCGATTTACCTTGATTTTCATGCCCTACTTTGTTTAAATATCATTTACATTATTTTTGTTCTATTTCTAAACATTTGTAATAGTTTCGCTAACTTAACGCTAAATTCAAACTCACAGGTTTAAATGGTTCTAATTGTAATGGGGATTTTATTTTCGGTCTTAATACGTTCGATCTAGTTTAAATAATAAACCTTAATAATAGCAAGCTAAATTTTTTTCATATGGTCTCCCCTCCGAAGCCACTGTAATTTTTGCCTGCATAACAAGGCGACCCATTACAGGTGTGAAAGTCTTATTCGCTGATCACGTGTTCGAGGTATACCTGATGTTTTCATTCAGCCTAAAATTGGCCTCCCGCAATTTCCGAAAGACCTCTCGCAAGATCTCGATGTGTTCCTACAGGCTTGCTCCTCTGACGATGATGTCTAAGTACACGAAAACGGCTCCATGTCGGGTCCAATAACGCTGTCCAATCGATCGATGATCTTCTGCATGGCTGGGTTCTTCGGAAAATTTCGTTGCTTCACGGGCTTGTCGTCCCGCATGGTGATCGTGTGCTCGACACTCTGCGATATTCCGTTTAGCCCTTCAAATTTGGTTAGTTCCTCATCCGGAATTTGGCTGCTTCGGGCGTGGGAGGGCTGCACGTGGTTCGGATATGGCTGCCAGGGAGTGAGTTCCTTCAGTTCCATGGCTATGAAGACGTAGTTATCCTAGTCGGTCGGACGGAAGGGGTTATTCTCTTGTGCTGTGTTCGTATTTTGCAGGGGACTCCTGGTTGGACGAGTCGTTGATGATCGTCTCGGCCACAGTTCCTACCCTGTGTCGTTGCTTTGCAGGCAACTCGTTAGTTGACGAGGCGTCGATGCTCGTCTCGGCCAAGGTTCCTTCCTGGGTTGTTGATTTACAAGGGACTCGTTGGTCGACGAGGTGTGGGTGCTCGTCTCGCACTATGTTGTGGCTTTGCGAGAACTTCTTGTTTGAAGAGCTACTGCTGGCTATCACTTTCAAGGTTGCCGGATTTTTTCGATGCATTGGAGTCGAGCTACGGACCGAGGAGCTGGATCGGTCCGAGCCGCAGTGCTTCTGGTCGTACTGGGGTGTAGTTCCTGATGGTATGGTGTCTTGAGTCGTCTGCTGTGGCTGTTTTTCTTGGTATGGTGAATAGGCTCGGGGACTGGGGTCGTCGTCGGAGGCATTTCCCTATCAAAAAGGGAAACCATTGCTTATGATAAAAAAAAAGGGAAATTGTAATTGTGGCGATAGACTACATAACGCATATAACTGAGTTAACTTACAAATCCTTAAAAGATTAATGGATTATGAGAATATTCCCAAGCAATAGGTTAGGTTAGGTTAACCCGGACGGCCCTCCTGGGGCCTCCCATAGTGTAGTATACCTACCCTGCCAGTAATACAATTCAAAGGGTATTACAGTAAATCTATACATTGTGACACTCTGTCATAAATATACAAATATCCAAAAGACCACTAGCGCATATGTCATACGATCACCCACTTACATATGTACATGCCGATCGTAGCGCGTGGGAATGCTGAGTGCATATGCAATACGATCCACCACTTATGTACATACTGTTCGTTGAACTTTGCAGCTCAAGTGGTCAAGATATACACAACGTATGTATGCCTTCTGCATACATACGTATACACCAATGTACTTACATATAATTATAAGACATAGATATAAGTATTGCATGTAGCGGGTTAGCTGAACCCAGAACAAAGATATAATATTCAGTTCTAATAAAGTAACACAGAGGAGCAGACGTTCCAAAATAAAATCGTCCAAATATACCTCGATTACATGGCGACCGTGACAAGTTCACGAAGCTACAATGTTGAGTTTTGATATTTAATGAAAAAAAAGTGCTGTGATTCCACTGCGGAGCAACAGTTCTCCACCAGTCAAACCGACAAGAAGGAAAATGAGAGCTAAGAAAGTGAGAGCGTAAGAAGCGTAAGCGCAGAGAGATGCGTGCAGGGTCCAAGTAGACGAAGCACAGCACCGTCGACCACTGAATGGATCTTTTGACTTACAAGCTAATCTAAACCAACAAACCCAACCCAACCCAGCGATGACCAGCGCAGGCACTGCTTAACGCGCTTATGAGTGACGACAACACAGATTCTGCTCCTATTGAGCAAAGGGAAGCACTTTCCCTTCAGGAGCACCTGAAGGTGTTTCCGAACGATGGACCACTCACAATAGCTGAGTACCGGGCACGGCAGGAGAAAAAGCCGACGGAGCAAAAGAAGACAAAACGTGGAGGACAAGTAAGAAAGTTACTTCAACAAAAGCGACTGCAACAAGATTTGCTGGCGGCAGCAACGACACCAGAAGACCGGCAACGCTACATAGAGCGCATCAACGACCTGAAAGATGAATTAAAACTTCGCAGCCGAGCGAAGCCACGCAAGGGGGCCGCAAATATGCGTAAGCCTTAACTTGCCATAGACTTAATTTCTACCTGTGAATTGAAGCACGTCAGTGCAATTCACAAAACACTAAAATCTGCTAGGCTTTTAATACTAACATATGTGGTTGGAGAATTTTTTTTTTATAAATATGAAATGTAATTTGAATTGTGAGCCAACCACATACACTAAATAACTAACTTTTCCACGTCTCTGGCGCTGGGTATTTATACTCAGCAGCGTTTAGAATATTTGTGTAATTGATAAATCTTGCAATAAGTTCATTGCAATGAAAATATCGCTCCAATTTCATTTTTTTCTTTTTCTTCGATTTTCAAATAGAGGAATGAATAAAACCCTATTACATTCCAAAATCCCATATAAGATTAAATGAAAACTAAGATTTCGAAAATACAATTCAATTTTCTTTCATGAAACATTAAAAAAAAAAAAAAAAAAAAAACTGTTCTTTTCATTGAATATGTATATACAGCCAAATTAAAACTACATAATGGGGTGGTTTAGTGAGTCCAGTGAGGCAAAAGATAACACTGCTAACGTTGTAAACAACGTCAAGATAATTGATCACACGGATGATATAAACGCATTGTGGCTCCTGTTATTAATTATCACGATAGTATTAGTTTTGCAATTTCTGCTTACACTCTATGTTAAGCATAACAAAATTATCAAGAAAAGATACATGAATCGGGCAAATAACCTAGATAACGTCTAAAAACGAATAAGTAGAAAATAGATCAAATTTACAAGGGTAGGATAATTCCATTAAAGAATGGAATGGAACGAAATCGCGAAACGTATAGACGCATTTCGTTACAAATTCGGTAAATCTTACAAATGCATTAATAAAGATGCAGTTATAAAAGCAGAGACTTTGAAATATCATATAGAAATTTTAGTAAGGGAATATAATAACGTTAACTACTACGCTTACCTTAGTAAGCCGTTTCGACAACAAATTCACGACTGAGCACAAAGGTAAGTGTTTAAGGGTAATAAAATCCCTAAACACAAGATTAATTGCTGTCACCAATAGGCGACACATTCAGATAACAGTGCCAGACAATATATATCAATTGGCGGAGTTTGATCCCAACCAATTAAACGAATTAGACGAATCAACTCAGTCAGGCGACGCCGAATCTGATAGTGACATCGAAACACTAGAAGAAAGCGAACCAATCGAAACAAAACTAGAAACGATAACAATCTCTGAAATGGCACAAACAGTTGTAGAATTTACCAAGCTAGCCACTTCTCTATTACCAGAGTTCGATGGTAAGCCGGAAAATCTTCAAAGTTTCATAGATTCTTTGAATCTATTGGATACCTTGAAAGACACACATGAGCTAACAGCCATAAGTCTTATAAAAACAAGACTCAAAGGCCATGCGAGAAATTTAATAAGTAATGAGCAGACAATTGCTGCAATCGTTACGCAACTGTCAACTGCAATAAAGGGCGAATCGGTAGAAGTTGTATCTGCCAAGATACGAAATCTGCAACAGGGAAACAAAACGGCAACCCAATACACCCAAGAGGTGGAAAAGCTGGCAAAAGCTCTTGAAGGAGCCTATATCAATGACGGCCTAACCCAATCACTTGCAAATAGATACAGCACTGCAACAGCTGTAAAAGCTATGACCCAAAATTGTTCGAACGATAAAGTAAAATCAACCATGCAGTCAGGCATATTCACAAATATGAATGATGCCATCTTAAAATTTGTCGATAGTTGCACGGAGGTAATGGGTCAAAGTAACTCTGTCCTATATTATCGACGAGGTGCAAATCACTATAATAGAGGAGGCCGAGGTTATGGTAATGGTAGAAATTACAACCACAACAGTTACAACAGAGGCGGTAATAACAATTATAACAATAATTACAATACCCGTGGAGGAAGACGAAACGAAAATAGTGGAAGAGGCCGAGGTAACTCCAACCAAGGTTACAATAATAGCAATGTGAGAGTGGTGCAAAACGCGTCGGAAAACTCTCCGGACCCTTTAGGAGACAATCAGTAAATGCAAAGGTTCATTCCATCAATTACAGTCTTAATATATTTGTCACTTTTTATAATCATTCAACTAAAAATAAACTCACATTCCTAATAGATACTGGTGCAGATATCTCACTTTTAAAAATAAACTCCGATTCTTTCAAAATTCAAGAAGACAAAATTATAAACATCCAGGGCATAGGCCAGGGTGTAATAAAATCTCAAGGAACAACTTCAATAGAACTTCAATCAACAAAATATATTATTCCACATGAATTTCATTTAGTAGACTCCGATTTTTCAATACCGTGTGATGGAATAATAGGAATTGATTTTATTAAAAAATTCAATTGCCAATTAGACTTCAAACCAAGTAAAGACTGGTTTATAATTAGACCTCAAAACTTAAATTATCCTATTTATGTTCCAATAACATATAGCGCTGGCAACAATACAGTTCTTCTGCCAGCCAGATCCCAAGTAGTCCGAAAAATAGACATTAATTCAGTAAACGATTATATATTTGTTCCAAATCAAGAAATACATAATGGAATCTATGTTGCCAATACAATAGCAGCATCCAAACATGTATACATTCGCCTTCTAAATACAACTAATTTCGACCAACTGGTCAAAGTAAACAAAATCGAATATGAAAATTTAACAGATTACGATATTCTTAACACTAATCCAGAAAATAGAAGCAAACAAGTACTTTCAAAATTGACTAAAAATTTTCCAGAACAATTCAGAAATCAATTAACAGAATTATGCACCAAGTATAGTGACGTGTTCGGACTGGAAACCGAACCAATAGCGACAAATAATTTTTATAAACAAACATTAAGACTTAAAGATGAGGAGCCCATTTATATCAAAAACTACAGAAGCCCGCATAGCCAAGTTAATGAAATCCAGAAACAAGTAGGGAAATTAATACACGACAAAATCGTAGAACCGTCTGTATCCGAGTATAACAGCCCACTCCTGTTAGTTCCGAAAAAATCATTACCAAATTCGGAAGAAAAGAAATGGCGATTAGTAATTGACTATCGCCAAATCAACAAAAAGTTACTTTCTGATAAATTCCCGCTCCCCAGAATTGATGACATTCTAGACCAACTGGGCAGAGCTAAATACTTTTCATGCCTTGACTTAATGTCAGGTTTTCACCAAATTGAACTTGAAGAAAATTCAAGAAATATAACATCTTTTTCAACAAGCAATGGTTCATATCGCTTCACGCGATTACCATTTGGTCTTAAAATAGCACCCAATTCATTTCAGAGAATGATGACAATAGCATTCTCGGGTTTAGAACCCTCTCAGGCATTCCTTTATATGGATGATTTAATGGTGATAGGATGTTCCGAAAAACACATGATTAAAAACTTAACTGATGTTTTTAATGTATGTAGAAAATATAACCTAAAGTTGCATCCAGAAAAATGCTCATTTTTCATGCATGAAGTGACATTCTTAGGTCATAAGTGCACTGACAAAGGAGTATTGCCAGATGACAAGAAATTCGACGTCATTAAAAATTATCCTGTCCCTCATGACGCGGACAGCGCGAGACGATTTGTAGCATTCTGCAATTATTATCGTCGATTTATAAAGAACTTCGCCGATTATTCACGGCACATAACTAGATTATGTAAAAAGAATGTTCCTTTTGAATGGTCAATTGAATGCCAAAACGCATTCCAATACCTTAAAGAAAAGCTTATGCAACCCACGTTATTACAATATCCTGATTTTCGCAAAGAATTTTGCATTATAACAGATGCTAGTAAACAAGCTTGCGGAGCGGTTCTAACTCAGAACCGTGACGGAATTCAACTCCCAGTAGCTTATGCATCTCGTTCATTTACAAAAGGGGAAAGCAATAAGAGCACAACAGAACAGGAGTTAGCGGCAATTCATTGGGCAATTACCCATTTCAGACCATACATTTATGGCAAACACTTTGTTGTTAAAACGGATCACAGACCACTAACATATCTTTTTTCTATGACCAATCCCAGTTCGAAATTAACTCGCATGCGGCTAGAGCTTGAAGAATACGACTTCACAGTAGAATACCTAAAGGGAAAAGATAATTTTGTAGCAGACGCACTTTCACGAATAACTATAAAAGAACTCAAAGACATGCAATATAAAGTCCTGAAAGTCACTACCAGGCGACAAAGTAGACAAAACAAAGCCTGTACAGCAGAAAAATATGAACTATTGCCAAGGCAAAGTCATAATGTACCCAAGCCCAATGTACACGAAGTCATTACAAATGATGAAGTACGAAAAGTAGTGACCTTGCGCATAACAGAATCTAAATGTTTATTTAAACATGGAAATAAAGTTATCGCAAGAATGGAAGTTAGCGATTTATATACCAATGGAATTCTCGACCTAGGTCAGTTCTTCCAAAGGCTCGAAAAAGAGGCCGGTATATTACAAATCAGCCAACTCAAAGTGGCACCGAGCGAAAAGATCTTTGAATCAGTTTCAAAAGATTCTTTTAAAAATATGGGCAATAAAATATTAAAATCTTTAAGAGTAGCGCTACTCCAGCCGGTGACCCAAATAACAGATGAAAAAGAGGTACAACAAATATTGTCTACATACCATGACGATCCAATTCAAGGAGGCCACAGTGGCATTACAAGAACGCTAGCAAAAATAAAAAGACACTACTACTGGAAAAATATGACACGTCATATAAAAGAGTACGTACGTAGATGTCAAAAATGCCAAATATCTAAAACAAAGATACACACGAAAACTCCTTTGACTCTCACAGAAACACCTGTGAATGCTTTCGATATAGTGATAGTAGATACAGTTGGTCCGCTGCCTAAATCAGAAAATGGAAATGAATATATAGTCACATTAATTTGTGACCTTACAAAATATTTAGTAGCCATTCCAATAAAAAGCAAAAGCGCAAATTGTGTCGCAATTTCGGACATGGGAACAGAGTATAAAAACCAGATTTTAACTGATTTATGCAAGTATATGAAGATCGAGAATCTCACCTCTACTGCATATCATCACCAAACATTAGGGACAATAGAACGAAGCCATCGAACATTTAATGAATACATTCGTTCATACATCTCTGCAGACAAAACTGATTGGGATGTCTGGATTCAATATTTCACTTATTGCTTCAACACGACACCATCAGCAACGCATGAGTATTGTCCATACGAACTAGTATTTGGCAGACTACCAAAACAGTTCATAGATTTAAATAAAACTAATTACATAGATCCTATCTACAATCTAGATGACTACTCTAAGGAAATAAAGTTTAGATTAGAAATAGCATACAAAAGAGCTAGAATTATGTTAGAAAAAGCCAAGGCTTATAGAAAATTAGCATACGATGAAAAAACAAAAAATTTTGAATTAAAAATAGGAGATAAGGTACTTATGAGAAACGAAGCAGGTCACAAATTGGACCCAGTATATTTAGGACCATATATAGTAGAAAAAATAGAAGATAATGATAACATTTACATTAAAGATAGTAAGAATAAGAAGCAAAAGGTACACAAAGATAGGTTAAAAATATATATTCAATGAAACGTTTCATGGAAAAAAAAAACATTGGTCTGATCAACCAAATAAAAAAAAAAAAATTTTTTAATGAAATATATATTGAAAAAAAAATGGGAATAAACTAAAAAAAAAAAAATTTTAAATTCTTCTGGAAAAGTCGAATGAGAATTTAAAGTGTAATGGAGTTAAAGTGTTAAAGTAAATCAAATATATTAAAATACAAAAAAAATTTTTTGTTTATCAATGAACACAAATATTAAAAAAAAAAAAAGAGATAGAACACATTCTTTAATACACTTATTATACATAAAAAATACATATATACATATACATATACATATACTTATAAAATAAGACACAAAAAAAAAAAAAAACTTATTACTATTAATTTCAATATTTTTATACCGACTCTAACACTCTTCAAATGACTACATATGTATATTACGTCATTTCTTTAAAAAGGGAGGTGTAGTATACCTACCCTGCCAGTAATACAATTCAAAGGGTATTACAGTAAATCTATACATTGTGACACTCTGTCATAAATATACAAATATCCAAAAGACCACTAGCGCATATGTCATACGATCACCCACTTACATATGTACATGCCGATCGTAGCGCGTGGGAATGCTGAGTGCATATGCAATACGATCCACCACTTATGTACATACTGTTCGTTGAACTTTGCAGCTCAAGTGGTCAAGATATACACAACGTATGTATGCCTTCTGCATACATACGTATACACCAATGTACTTACATATAATTATAAGACATAGATATAAGTATTGCATGTAGCGGGTTAGCTGAACCCAGAACAAAGATATAATATTCAGTTCTAATAAAGTAACACAGAGGAGCAGACGTTCCAAAATAAAATCGTCCAAATATACCTCGATTACAATAGGCCAGTATGGACCTTAGATATCCGGTTGGCTTTGGACCTTTACGCGGGTGCTGGTGAGGTTTTGATATCGCATAGAATTGAGGTGTTTTTGGCGAAGGCCAGTAGTTCCTTTGGCGTCCTCTTGGAGGTATCTTCTAGCGATGCCAGCGTCGGTGCGCCCAGGTATCTTCTCCTTGCTCGTGAGAGAGCCGGGCAGCTGCAGATGAGATGTTCCAGGGTTTCAATAGCCCCGAGCTCATCACATTTCCTGCAGCTGTTTCTGTCGGTGATGTTTAGTCTTGCTGCGTGTGATGCGGCCAGGCAGTGACCTGTCAATATTCTCACTAACAGTCTACAGACCTTCCGTGGAAGGTGCAGCAGATAGTGGCTGAGTTTCTTGCTACGTTCTTTGCACATGATTATCGAGATTCTGCAGTTGGTTGTGCTCCCCCCTGCTCTCGTTTTCTAGTCTGGACAGCTTTTCTAGGTCGCTTTGGGGCGTTCTGAGGGAGACGGGCACATTTTCTAGTTTCTGCCAGCCCGAAGCCTTCCTTTGCCAGAACGTCCGCTGCTTCGCTTCCTTCGATGCCCTGGTGGCTGGGAGCCCAATAGATCCGCACTGACTTGGTCGTGTAGAGTGAGTCCAATGATTTCCTGCATGCCAGGACACTTTTAGAACTGACCGCGGACGACTGTGTAACGAACCATAAGGGGACATTAAAGTTCGCCACGCCGCACCGACAAGGGATAGATCAGAGTCATCATAATTTAAGAATTACGTTTGTATAGATAATAAGACATTTCTTTATTACAATACAATACACGAATACTTTTCAAACCACCTACTTTTCTTCCGCCACGCGCACGCCTTTCGGCCACGTGACTATCCCTCCTACACCCCTCCATAGCTCCCCCACCTCTCCTCAAATATAACCCAAAACTTTCCCCTTCCACTAAGGTTCGATGCGATGGTTTACTTTTCGACAAAAGAAATTGACCATCGATGCAGCATCAGCGCATATCCCACCACACATAGTGTTAAGCTCGTTAGCTTGATCCGCGGATTCTAGGTTCCGTGCGTTCTAGCGAAAGAAGTGCAAGACACTTACTCGGGAATCCGGCCGCGAGATAGACGTTGCTCCGCGCAGCAACTTACATTTATTCACCATACGTCGTATGCATAAGTCTACAAACATAAGGCAACTCAATAAAGTGTCAACTAATTCGAACCCATTGAGTAAGTCTATTTTTCGGGTGGGTATTTACACACTAATTTGCAGCCAAGAATATCGCGGCACGGGTCCACTTCAATTCCTAATTTACTCTTGATCTTCCGATAGGTCCCACGAGTGTGACAACGCCTTGTACCCCTTATACTTCTCGACCCCACGAGTGTGACAACGCCTCGTGCCCCTCATTATCCTATCATCCTCCCAGTCTAAATCTTACTGGCACAGTTACGCCTCGTTCTCCCCCACTCTCGTTTCTAGCCTAGTTAGGGCCGACCCCCGTTTCCAGTAGAGGTTCCTGTAAACTACAAATTTCCTGTAGTAGAATCCTGGAGAAGACTGAGCCTACCTCAGCCTGAAATAGGAGCATTACAAAGTGCAAAATAAATTGAAACGAAAACATAAGAAGAAGAATAAAAAAATAATAATAATAAAGAAAAACTTCGTCCACTCACATACGCAGGTCAAAGTACTGTAACGCAGAGTGCAGATTCCTAGTATAGGAGTGGTTGAAGAAAGAATGATGCTACGAAGAGTCACACTGTCCGCGTATGGCTGTGAATACTGTAACGCACAGTATAACAGTTAGCTTCAGAGTGCCCAGTAGTAAGAAATGAATAATAAAGAGAAACCTATTTCTTCTTATGAAAATATCAAAGAAATACTAATTTTTAACTAATTGCAGACTCCATTTCGCACACTACGCATAAGGACACATCAGAAACTAACAATAATTACGATAAGCACACGATTACACACACACATACAATACATAATACAATAAGAATACTACCTAAGAACATAAAAGTAACACAATAAGTACATCTCACTGAGAGGTAGTACTCAGAGACTCATCCCGTTAGTTATAACAATCTTAGAAATCAGCAGGAGAACCACAAGTGGACGTTACAGTTCGCCGCGCCACACCGGCAATGGATAAGATATAAGCCATCATAATTTAAGAATTATATTTGTATGAATATAAGCCATGTCTTCTTTACCATACAATTCACGAATACTTTCCAAACCACCCAGTTTTCTTCCGCAACATGCGCGCCTTTCGGCCATGTGACTATCCCTCCTACACCCCTTTATAGCCATAGGCAAACCCTTCAAAGACTTCGCTATCGAGCTCCGGTTACTCATGCACCACGGCGGATACGACACCACCAGGGAACTCTACAGGATCTACGACAACATTTTGCCGGCGTACCAGCTGTATGTGCGGAGACACGAACTACGAAGCCTGACGCAGCTCACGGCTTTGTCCACGGAGTTCGAGAGCATCCAGGAACGGAATGCACCGGTAATCCCCCTCGCCCCGCGGAACATTCCGAGGTACACTAGTTCGACGGCAAATCAGGCACCCAAGGAAGGCGAGTCCAACCGGACACCGTTCCGGAGACCCCTGTGGGACTCAACCGAATCAGCAAGAAGACAACCTACGAATCGAACTAACGCTCCGGCTCAGGAATTCGCGCCTCGCATGGTAACCACCGCCATCGTGAATCCGCGCATGGCATGCCGCCGATGTGGCGAAGCTGGCCACGCTTCTCCGAATTGCACCAACCCTTCAATTCTGTTCTGCTGGGAATGTAGTAAGCGCGGTATACGGACGATCGATTGTTGTCGCCGGGACACGTCGGGAAACGACACGCGTCCCCGACTGACACGGGAACAGTCGGGAACGATCGAAATAACGATCAAATGTGGCACCACCCTCCTACAACTCCGAGGCCGTCGCCCCATAGCAAAACCCCGTGGTCACTGCCAGTCAAGTTCACACCACAGGAACGGAAAAACCGAGATCCAGGAAAGCCCTGGAAAACTCGCGTCCGAGGTAAACCACAACGGACACCACGTCCAAGCAACAAGCGCCAAGCCCAAATTCTAAGGCCGCCACGGAACGCACGATTCCCAGGCCAAATACGAGAAGCACAAACCTAAGGCCCGCGACGGAACACACGATTCGCAGGCCAACGATAGGTGACACAAGCTCCCACGTAGCGACGCAGAATGTAAGGCGATCAACCGAAGCCCACGGCGCGGTGATCCCCATAAGGGCTAAGGAAACCAGAGCAGCCTCCAGACAGGCAATCGTTCCTTCACAACCAAGGTCTTTGCCTAACGACCAACCGCCCAGCCGGGTGATCGCCGTAGACACCGGGGTCAACGCGAGCAACCACGCTACCGCCCCAACACAAATGACTCCTCAACTAGCGTTCCAACCACCGGCCCAGGTATCCAACCAAACCCCCGCAAGCACCCTTCCTCTAAACGATACCACTCCAGTCGTCGCCAACATAAGGGAACACCCTCGAGAGGCGGAACCACCGAGCGCGTTCGACACGACCATCCTCCCGGAAGACCCGAGTCGAGCTTTCAGCTTAGGGACGGACGAACAACTTGAGGACGAGCCGGAACGAACCAACGATCCCTGACTACCCGAACTTGCGGCACAGATACGGGAATTCCTGGATGAGGAGCTGCCAAATTCGAGAATCTTCGAGGTACAACAGACCTGACGGAGCACACCATCGTCATGCGGGACAACCGACCGATAAAACAGAGGTATTACCCCAAGAACCCCGCAATGAGGCGAATTATTGACGAGCAAGTCGATCAGCTAATAGCCGAAGGACTCATCGAACCTTCTCGAAGCCCTCACAGCGCACCAATTGTTCTCGTGCGTAAAAAGAACGACAAATGGCGTATGTGCGTAGACTATCGCCAGCTCAACGAACGTTCCATCCCGGACGCCTATCCATTGCCGAGGATCAATTACATCCTAGAACGCCTGAAGAATGCGCGTTTTATCACCACGCTAGATCTGAAGAATGGGTATTGGCAAGTTCCTATGGCTCTCGACAGTAGGGAAGCTACCGCTTTCACGGTGCCAGGGAGAGGTTTTACCAATGGAAGGTGATGCCCTTCGGATTACACTCCGCAGGGGCAACGTTCCAACGAACGTTAGACACGGTCATCAGCGCAGATACGGAACCTTACGCATTCGCGTACTTAGACGACATTGTCATCATCGGAAAGGATTACACGGAGCACCTTAACAACGAAAAAGAGGTCTTCTCCCGACTTCTCAAGGCAAACCTACGAATCAACGCAGAAAAGTGTACCTTCTTCCAACGGCGCATAAAATATTTGGACACATGATCAGCGAGGAAGGCATCCATACCGACCCCGACAAGGTAGCCGCCGTAAGAGACTTGAGACCGCCCACCAACATGAAGGAACTCCAACAATGCATAGGGATGGCGTCCTGGTACCGAAGGTTTGTTCCCAAGATCGAAGGGAAAGAGCGAGTCATCGCGTACGTCAGCCGACGACTCAACAAGGCGGAAGAAAACTACTATGCCACCGACAAAGAATGCCTTTCCGTCATATGGGCAATACGTAAGCTACGATGTTATCTAGAGGGCTACCGCTTTGACGTGGTAACTGACTATCTCGCGATGAAATGGTTGAACACCCTGGAAAGTCCATACGGTAGAGTGGCCCGTTGGGCACTCGAGTTACAACAATACCAATACGACGTGCATTATCGCGCCGGGAAACAAAACGTATCGGCGGACGCATTATCCAGGCAGCCCTTGGAAACACTCGCACGTGTCGAAGAGGAACCCGACAGTTGTCCCTGGCTTAAACGAAGAATACAACAAGTCCACGACGGGCCCCAAAATATGACGGACCATATCGAGTAAAAGGTTTTCCGTCGCCAAACGTCGTGAAATTACAACACACAAGCAGCCGGAAGCAAAAGGTCGCCAATATCAATGATCTGAAAGAGTTCCACGACCCCGAACTCGATAATACAGCCGACGACACGGTCGCCACGACATAATACCAAGTTCGACCGGGGATCGACACCTATATTAATCGATGCCCTGGCCTTCTTCGATCAGTACGCCACTACCCACGGAACCATCCAGTGTAGTATGCACATATATCGAGGGTACACTGTACCCAGTAATAAATCGACAGCAATACTTTATTGCATAAATACAAATCCATCAGCGACACTTTGTCGCTGACATAAACAATCTCTAAGAGCCCAACACATTCCCAGCGCAACGTAATACGGTCGCACTTGAATGTAGCGGGCAACGGTCAGAACCTAGTCAGCATAAATGCAGGGTTCTGACCGTACATACATAATATACTATGTGCATGCGCCTCTCCGTTCTTCAGCAACGTTTCCGTTGCTTAATATATAAACACACATACATATACTTATGTATGACGCTGCTCCGCTGCCGGCTTCGCCAGCGTACCAATGAGCAGCGTTAGGGTAAGCTAATCCATAAGAAGAATTGTAAAGATCATTGAAGAAATATACTTGACTTCGACCAGACGTGTCGAAGTCTAAAGTAAACCAAATTAACTGAATCAGACCTTTTATTGCTACATGGCGACCGTGACAGGACTCCCAGTATTTTGAACCGTAACCTAATCAGGAGGACCAAAGAATTGGAGGAACACCCTTGAAGAACTGAGTGAGTAGAGATGGAGTTGTGGTGAAACGGTACAAATATATTGGTAAAATGCCCAAACGCGGGAGTTTAAAAAAAAAATTGAATAAAAGAATAGCGCACTTGAAGTGGCTATTGTTCACAAAGGCACCACCGCCTCCCTGGGAAACAGCAAAAAAACTCCAAGAGGAACTTGACTTTCTCATGACAAGTGTACCGAAACAAAAGCCAACAACTCCAGCTCACTCAGCCACCAATACCATTACACCAATAAACGCTAAAACTGCACCTCCTCCTCCCAAGCGAATACCACAGCACGTATTAACAACAAAAACCTTCCCGCAAGACTGCCCAGGACCATTGGAAAGCGCATTCTGCGTAGGCACTTGCATGATGTGCACCTGCGAAAACTGCGCGACACCTGTGCAAACCAGTACCGCCTGAGTTCATATGCCCGGAACAACAACACCATTGAAAGAAGCGACAACTGACCAACAAGCGTGAGGGGCAGGCCGCCTCTTACGCCTACGAAGGAGCATCAGCGAGCCAACCGGCGACGACCAGCTGATGCAGACGACTATGATGACAGCAGATATTTTTTTGATAAAATTATTAAAATAAGATACATATAAGAAAACCATTGTAAAATTGAGCGGAACTCTTTCTGCCCGATAACAGTGTAGCCCGTAAAGCTATACGAACAAATGGGTAGGAAATTGTAAAAGAATATTCAAATATCAATCCATAATACATATGAAAAACGATATAGAACGTTGTGAGCCGCTGCAATGGCCGCGGCTCTACTTTATACCCGGTACTCAGTCAGTATATACGTATTTATGTATAAATATGAGCTTACGATTATTTAATTAATTATATGTTCGCAAAAGAGACGAATTAAATTTTGGCCAAAATGGAAATTTTCAAAATATTATGCTATATTTTTATATTTTAGAAGTTATCTATTTTCATTTTTATTTACATATAATTTTTACTTCGGCTGCTACAATTTTACATACATATGTATAACTACTTACAAGAGACGTGGATGTGTGTGCGAGAGAGAGGGAATCTCTTGGCTGCCGTTGGGTAGCCATTGAAATTTAATTTGTTCCTTCTGGCTATAATAATGATCCGATATGATCCAGATTCGGCAATCTGATAGATACGGATATTTTCCATAATTCTGCGTTTTTCGTTTTCTCGTATCTAACAAATTGTAGATTCCACAGATTTTCGTTCTTTGTGGGGGCGGAAGGGAGCGTGCCAAAATTTTGAAATACACTTGTATTGAAGTGATATAACAGGAGCTCGGATAGAAAGTTTGGTTGCTCTAGCTCTTATAGTCTCTGAGATCTTGGCGTTCATTTGGACGAATAGGCAAAGCCGACAGGGTCGCTTGTGAGAGAGAGCGAGAGCGAACGATGACTTTCGAAATGGTTTTCTTCATTGTGGCTTTATTAATAATCCGATCTGATCCAGATTCAACACTCTGATAGATATGATCATTCTCTATGATTTTGCGTTTTTAGTTTTCTTGTATCTTTAAAATTGTGCATGCCACAGATTTACGTCCTTTGTGTGGGCGGAAGTGGGCGGGCGAAATTTTGAAAAAAACTTTGAGTAGTGTGATAACACAGAAGCCTGAACACAAAATTTGGTTACTCTAGCTTTAATAGTCTCTGAGATATAGGCGCAAATGAAGACGGACAGACGGACGGACGGACGGACGGACGGACGGACGGACAGACAGACATGGCTATATCGACTCGGCTATTGATGCTGATCAAGAATATATATACTTAATGAGGTCGGAAACGCTTCCTTCTGTGCGTTACACACATCCGTTATCCCCACAAATCTAATATACCCCTATACTCTTCGAGTACCGGGTATAAAAAGGCTGACCACGAAAGCATAAAAAATGTACTGTACAATGGATGTAGCCATAAGCGCATATATTCGCACCAGTACAAGAATAACCGGCGATGTAAACACAGTATTGGTTGCTAATAGAGGTAGTTCCTACCGCGGAAATACCTATAGAGGAAATACTTATAGAGGTAATTACCGAGGTAGAGGAAATTCCCAATATAACAATTACAACCAGAATAGACAGTAAAACAACCAAAACTACAACAATAGTTTCAGGGGACGTGGAAATAACAGAAACAATTCCACCAACCTCAATAGGAGCTATACCAACAATAAGAGCCAGAACAATGTTAGAGTGACCCAAAACACTTCGGGAAACTCCGAGGATCCTTTAGATGTTCAACAATAAATACCAATAAGGTTCATACTATTAACCTTGGCATAAATACATTCGTTTCATTCCATCATGTAGCGATAGGAAAAAAATTAGTCTTTTTGGTAGACACTGGTGCAGACATCTCAATTCTAAAAGAAAATTCCGACGTCTTTCAAGACATTCAAACAACTAAAAAAATTAATATTCAAGGGATAAACCAAGGGATAATACAATCCCAAGGTCTAACCTTCATTGAGATACAGACAAGCAAATATATAATTCCTCACTTTTTTCATATTGTGAACTCACAATTTGCAATACCATGTGATGGAATTATAGGCATCGACTTCATAAAAAAATTCAATTGCCAATTAGATTTCAAGCCGACATAGGATTGGCTAATAATCCGACAAAATAACTTAAATTTTCCGATTCATGTTTCAATAACACATAGCTCTGGTAATAATACAATACTTATACCAGCAAGATCAGAGGTCGTCCGAAAGATCGAACTTTCTTCAAGTGAAGAAAGTGTACTGATCCCGAACCAGGAAATCAAAACTGGTATTTATGTTGCAAACACCGTTGCAACTACAGAAAACGCATTTGTCCGAATACTGAACACAACCAGTACAGACCAACTAGTTAAAATAAGCAATCTAAAGTACGAATCACTTTCGGACTACGAAGTAGTTCAAACAAACACTAATAGTAAAAGCAAAGAAGTCATGTCTAAACTATCCAAAAACTTCCCACAACAGTTCAAATCCAAATTAACTGAGTTATGCACCGCCTACACAGACATATTCGGACTAGAAACCGAACCAATTTCGACAAATAACTTTTATAAACAAAAGCTAAGATTAAAAGATGATGAACCAATATATATAAAAAATTATAGAAGTCCTCACAGCCAGAAGGATGCAATTCAAGCGCAAGTACAGAAGTTAATCAACGACAAAATTGTCGAAGCATCCATATCAGAATATAACAGCCCACTTTTATTAGTTCCAAAGAAATCCCACTCAGATTCCAATGAGAGAAAATGGCGATTAGTAATTGACTATCGTAAAATCAACAAAAAGCTGTTGGCCGACAAGTTTCCGCTACCTAGAATTGATGATATTTTAGATCAGTTAGGTAGAGCAAAATATTTTTCATGCCTTGACTTAATGTCAGGTTTTCACCAAATTGAACTAGAAAATAGGTCAAGAGATATAACATCATTTTCAACGAGCAATGGCTCTTATCGCTTCACGCGATTACCATTTGGTCTAAAAATAGCGCCGGATTCATTCCAGGGAATGATGACTATAGCATTCTCTGGACTTGAACCATCTCAAGCATTCCTCTATATGGATGACTTAATAGTAATTGGTTGTTCCAAAAAGACTATGGTTAAAAACTTAACTGATGTTTTTGACAAGTGCAGGAAATACAACTTAAAGCTACATCCTGAAAAATGTTCATTTTTTATGCATGAAGTCACGTTTCTGGGACACAAATACACAAATAAGGGAATTACCCAGTCCCACATGATGCGGACAGCGCTAGACGTTTCATTGCATTTTGCAACTATTATAGACGATTCATTAAAAACTTCGCCGATTATGCACGGCACATAACAAGATTAAGTAAAAAGAATGTCAAATTTGAATGGACGGATGATTGTCAAAATGCATTTTTACACTTAAAATCTCAACTCATCAAGCCAACTTTGTTACAATACCCAGACTTCACAAAAGAATTTTGTATAACTCCAACTTCCAGTTGCATATGCATCCAAATCATTCACCAAGGGAGAAAGTAATAAAAGTACAACAGAACAGGAACTCACAGCAATTCATTGGGCAATAACACATTTCAGACCATATATTTATGGTAGGCATTTCACTGTCAAAACATATCATAGGCCGCTTATACATTTATTTTCAATGGTAAACCCAAGTTCAAAATTAACGAGAATGAGGCTTGAATTAGAGGAATATAATTTTACGGTAGAATATCTAAAGGGGAAAGACAACTATGTAGCCGATGCGTTATCAAGAATAACCATCAGAGAGTTCCAAAACATAACTGGCATTATAAATAAAGTCACTACAAGATATCAAAGTAGACAAAAATCCTGCGCAGGAAACGAAATAGTAGAATTGCCCAGGCAATCTACGGAAAAAGCTTCAAAGCCCAACGTATTCGAAGTCATCAAAAATGACGAGGTACGTAAAGTAGTGACCTTGCATGTAAAAAATATGCTATGTTTCTTTAAACATGGTAAGAAAATTACAGCAAGATATGACGTTAGCGATTTATATACTAATGGAACCTTCGACTTAGGTCAATTCTTCCAAAGGCTTGAAATGCAAGCCGTTATACATAAAATCAGCCAACTCAATGTGGCACCGTGGGAAAATATCTTTGAACATGTTTCAATAGATAATTTCAAAACAATGGGCAATAAAAAATTGAAAACATTAAGAGTAGCGCTACTCAACCCGGTGACCCTAATATACAAGAAAAAGAAGCTATTTTGTCTACATACCATGACGATCCTATACAATATAGCAATATTTGAGTCTTTTATTCTGAAGTACGGTCCAATGAAGACGTTCATTACGGACATGGGAACAGAATATTAGGATTCATTCATAAATGACGAGCAACTATTCAAAACATTTTTTTACATCTTCCACATCTACCACCAACAGACAATTCATAATAAAAGCAAATATTTATTCATGGATTATGCATATGTACAAAACATATGCAAAGATATATACATAAATATACTAAACAAAAAAAAAGATAAAAAAACATAATAAATAAAATAGGTTCACTAGGTTACGTTATTTTTCAACAGGAGGGAGATGTAGTATGCACATACATATATCGAGGGTACACTGTACCCAGTAACAAATCAACAGCAATACTTTATTGCATAAATACAAATCCATCAGCGACACTTTGTCGCTGACATAAACAATCCCTAAGAGCCCAACACATTCCCAGCGCAACGTAATACTATCGCACTTGAATGTAGCGGGCAACGGCCAGAACCTAGTCAGCATAAATGCAGGGTTCTGACCGTATATACATAATATACTATGTGCATGCGCCTCTCCGTTCTTCAACAACGTTTCCGTTGCTTAATATATAAACACACATACATATACTTATGTATGACGCTGCTCCACTGCCGGCTTCGCCAGCGTAGCAATGGGCAGCGTTAGGGTAAGCTAATCCATAAGAAGAATTGTAAAGATCATTGAAGAAATATACTTGACTTCGACCAGACGTGTCGAAGTCTAAAGTAAAACAAATTAACTGAATCAGACCTTTATTTGCTACACCAGACCAAATCAATCAACTCAAAAAAAATAATAATTAAATAAAAATAAAACAATCAAAACCGAAATTAAATTCCGACTCCTATCAAGGATAAACCCACCCCAAAGTGCATCAAGGACTAAAACTCAAACTTAACCAACCGGAAGTGCAAGGTCAAAGGATAACGATAACCAAGGCATTTAAGTGCAAAACAATCACCTTTAATCCTGCCGCCATCAACAATAATCCCTCCACACCATGTCACCCCTGCTGGTTCTATTCGCCCTAGTCACCGCTGCACAGGCCGCCGTGAAAGTGAATGGCTACACCAACGCCGACAATATCCCGATCGTGGACGGAGACGCCGTGATCTGGGAGAAGCCACGATACCTCCACCACACCACCAACGTCACTTCTTATGAGGTATACGCCAACCAGACGGAGCGCGCTGCTGGGATGTTCACGGACACCCGCATGGCCCAGGTATTAGCTACCGACTTAGAGCACATCCGTAATTTAATAGCTATGCTAAAAGTCCACCGTAGGGAAGCCAGGAGCATAAACCTGCTCGGTACAGCAAAGTAGTAGCAGGAACGCCCGACTTCCATGATTGGGAGCAGATTAGGTTTAAACAAGGGAAACTGATAGAATCCGAACACCGACAGGGTATTGCAAAAATGCAAAACCGACACTCAACGAACTGACGCACTTTATCAACACGACCCATAAGTCGCACGAGGCCGAGAAGGCCCAGATAAAAGAGATGGTCCTCGCCAAAAATAGAATAATCGTAACGGACCTAGGAAATCGTATCCTTGGGCTAACTTTAGCCAAAATAAACATGATCAGTCTGGCCTTCTTAGATGGCGCCGATACAACCGAATTCAATGAGCAACAATTAGTCAACATAACCTTGGTGGAGCTATTAGAGGTCTCCAACATCAGCGCTTTCCAAACTCCTGACCTACTCCACTTTCTTATAAAGTTCCCCCAACCCAAATTAAGTTGTAGGAAGTTGCTCATATTCCCGGTTCAACGACACCACAGAATATTGGATTTCAGCCAGGGAGACATAGTAGCGGACTGCGGGTCGCAGACCCTCAACATCGGGGCCTGCGAGACAACCGTCGGAGCTACGTTCTGCAGGGAACGAGGGGGAAGCACCTGCGCACAACAAATGGTAGCCGGGTCTATCGTAGCCGGTCCATCATTGTGCTTCCCCACCGGGACACTTAGACCCTATAATTATCCTCGACCACGGCACTCTCGTCATCAACGACGCAAACATGACCGTTGTTGATGATGCCGGGGCCAGTCAAAAGATTTCGGGATCGTACTTAGTGACGTATTCCCACCGGGTCTCTCTTAACGGGACCTGGTACATTAACCATCTCGGCGACTCTAAGAGGAAGGCAGTGGTGTCCGCAACTACGCAAGTCAATATAACGGCCCACAGAGAAAAACTTAGTCTAGCGACCTAAGGCAGCGAACCCTTTAAAAGCTTAAGTAATATCCATATTGTAACTCAAACGAGAGCCAGCAACGAAACGTTAAGATCACCCAAAGCTGTAAGTAGTATTTAAGCGTAATAGCGTTAAGGCTTATTTGTTAATTACACGCCCTTCATTTAGTTCTTTAAATTAATCCATAATGAGACACCAAGAAGCCGCCATACCCGCCGAGGCCCCCGAAGTCATCTACATCGATGACTCTACCGACTCTGAAGGCTCAGAGTCGGGGGCACAAGCGCTCAGGAGAACCAAAGCCCCACCGTCGTCCAAGAACGGGGACCATCGTCCGCCCCCGTTCGTCCCAGAACCCGACTGAAAACCGTTGTGGTCAACCGCCAGCAACCCTATCCGCGACGAAGAGCCGAAAACGTCCCGGCTTCCAACGGGGCGAACCAAACTACGAATCGGACGGAGAATTCTCTGACGAAGAGAACTCTGAATTCCCTCAGGATAGCCCCCCGCTATTCTCGAGGCGACCATCCAGATTTCGACGCGAAAACCTGTGGTCACCGCCACTATTCCGACGCCGTGACCCCCGGACCTACTACTCGCCGAGCCCTGAACCTCCATCGTTCGGACCGATGTTCGAACACGCATTCCGTCATCACGACCCCCGAGACTGTTACCAGCACGACAGGACCCTGGAACATTACTACCAGGACTACATTCGCACGTACTATGACGACGAGGAGAACGAGGAGGAAGAACCCTTCGCCCGCCGGCTCGTGACCGATAGGGAAACGTTCCACCATACGGTCACACCGTGGGGCATGCGCGTCACACGGGTCCACCTCAAGACGGTGGATCTTCTCGTTCCGCCAGGTCGGAACGTTAACGCATTCTTCCGGGAGCCCGCGGAGGCCCTCTACAACCGACCTGCCTTCCCCGTCCCAGACACGGTTGAAACGCCTCCAGAGGAGGTACAGGCGCCGACGGCAACGTCCACGGCATCAGCAACGTCAGCAACATCGCCACTGACGCCGACGACCCCGAAAAAGAGCGAAATGGCAACGGAACGACGAAGACACCCTGACCCCTCAGCAACGGCGTACACCCAGCACGAACCAGCGATAACTACAGCAAAACACGCCAAAGTACTTCGCATGGTTTAACGAACCATAAGTGTACGTTATAGCTCACCACGCCTCACCGGCCATGGATGGCTTATAAGTTTTCATAGTTTAAGAGTTATATTTGTATAAAAAATAAGCCATGTCATACAATACACAAAAACTTTCCAAACCAACCACTTTTCTTCCGCCGCACGCGCGCCGTTCGGCCACGTGACTATCCCTCCTACACCCCTCCATAGCTCCCCCACCTCTCCTCAAATATAACCCAAAACTTTCCCCTTCCACTAAGGTTCGATGCGATGGTTTACTTTTCGACAAAAGAAATTGACCATCGATGCAGCATCAGCGCATATCCCACCACACATAGTGTTAAGCTCGTTAGCTTGATCCGCGGATTCTAGGTTCCGTGCGTTCTAGCGAAAGAAGTGCAAGACACTTACTCGGGAATCCGGCCGCGAGATAGACGTTGCTCCGCGCAGCAACTTACATTTATTCACCATACGTCGTATGCATAAGTCTACAAACATAAGGCAACTCAATAAAGTGTCAACTAATTCGAACCCATTGAGTAAGTCTATTTTTCGGGTGGGTATTTACACACTAATTTGCAGCCAAGAATATCGCGGCACGGGTCCACTTCAATTCCTAATTTACTCTTGATCTTCCGATAGGTCCCACGAGTGTGACAACGCCTCGTACCCCTTATACTTCTCGACCCCACGAGTGTGACAACGCCTCGTGCCCCTCATTATCCTATTATCCTCCCAGTCTAAATCTTACTGGCACAGTTACGCCTCGTTCTCCCCCACTCTCGTTTCTAGCCTAGTTAGGGCCGACCCCCGTTTCCAGTAGAGGTTCCTGCAAACTACAAATTTCCTGTAGTAGGATCCTGGAGAAGACTGAGCCTACCTCAGCCTGAAATAGGAGCATTACAAAGTGCAAAATAAATTGAAACGAAAACATAAGAAGAAGAATAAAAAAATAATAATAATAAAGAAAAACTTCGTCCACTCACATACGCAGGTCAAAGTACTGTAACGCAGAGTGCAGATTCCTAGTATAGGAGTGGTTGAAGAAAGAATGATGCTACGAAGAGTCACACTGTCCGCGTATGGCTGTGAATACTGTAACGCACAGTATAACAGTTAGCTTCAGAGTGCCCAGTAGTAAGAAATGAATAATAAAGAGAAACCTATTTCTTCTTATGAAAATATCAAAGAAATACTAATTTTTAACTAATTGCAGACTCCATTTCGCACACTACGCATAAGGACACATCAGAAACTAACAATAATTACGATAAGCACACGATTACACACACACATACAATACATAATACAATAAGAATACTACCTAAGAACATAAAAGTAACACAATAAGTACATCTCACTGAGAGGTAGTACTCAGAGACTCATCCCGTTAGTTATAACAATCTTAGAAATCAGCAGGAGAACCACAAGTGGACGTTACAGTTCGCCGCGCCACACCGGCAATGGATAAGATATAAGCCATCATAATTTAAGAATTATATTTGTATGAATATATGCCATGTCTTCTTTACCATACAATTCACGAATACTTTCCAAACCACCCAGTTTTCTTCCGCAACATGCGCGCCTTTCGGCCATGTGACTATCCCTCCTACACCCCTTTATAGCCATAGGCAAACCCTTCAAAGACTTCGCTATCGAGCTCCGGTTACTCATGCACCACGGCGGATACGACACCACCAGGGAACTCTACAGGATCTACGACAACATTTTGCCGGCGTACCAGCTGTATGTGCGGAGACACGAACTACGAAGCCTGACGCAGCTCACGGCTTTGTCCACGGAGTTCGAGAGCATCCAGGAACGGAATGCACCGGTAATCCCCCTCGCCCCGCGGAACATTCCGAGGTACACTAGTTCGACGGCAAATCAGGCACCCAAGGAAGGCGAGTCCAACCGGACACCGTTCCGGAGACCCCTGTGGGACTCAACCGAATCAGCAAGAAGACAACCTACGAATCGAACTAACGCTCCGGCTCAGGAATTCGCGCCTCGCATGGTAACCACCGCCATCGTGAATCCGCGCATGGCATGCCGCCGATGTGGCGAAGCTGGCCACGCTTCTCCGAATTGCACCAACCCTTCAATTCTGTTCTGCTGGGAATGTAGTAAGCGCGGTATACGGACGATCGATTGTTGTCGCCGGGACACGTCGGGAAACGAAACGCGTCCCCGACTGACACGGGAACAGTCGGGAACGATCGAACGATCCCTGACTACCCGAACTTGCGGCACAGATCCGGGAATTCCTGGATGAGGAACTGCCAAAGTTCGAGAATCTTCGAGGTACAACAGACCTGACGGAGCACACCATCGTCATGCGGTACAACCGACCGATAAAACAGAGGTATTACCCCAAGAACCCCGCAATGAGGCGAATTATCGACGAGCAAGTCGACCAATTAATAGCCGAAGGACTCATCGAATCTTCTCGAAGCCCTCACAGCGCACCAATTGTCCTCGTTTGCAAAAAAAACAAAAAATGGCGTGTGTGCGTAGACTATCGCCAGCTCAACGAACGTTCCATCCCGGACGCCTATCCATTGCCGAGGATCAATTACATCCTAGAACGCCTGAAGAATGCGCGTTTTATCACCACGCTAGATCTGAAGAATGGGTATTGGCAAGTTCCTATGGCTCTCGACAGTAGGGAAGCTACCGCTTTCACGGTGCCAGGGAGAGGTTTTACCAATGGAAGGTGATGCCCTTCGGATTATACTCCGCAGGGGCAACGTTCCAACGAACGTTAGACACGGTCATCAGCGCAGATACGGAACCTTACGCATTCGCGTACTTAGACGACATTGTCATCATCGGAAAGGATTACACGGAGCACCTTAACAACGAAAAAGAGGTCTTCTCCCGACTTCTCAAGGCAAACCTACGAATCAACGCAGAAAAGTGTACCTTCTTCCAACGGCGCATAAAATATTTGGACACATGATCAGCGAGGAAGGCATCCATACCGACCCCGACAAGGTAGCCGCCGTAAGAGACTTGAGACCGCCCACCAACATGAAGGAACTCCAACAATGCATAGGGATGGCGTCCTGGTACCGAAGGTTTGTTCCCAAGATCGAAGGGAAAGAGCGAGTCATCGCGTACGTCAGCCGACGACTCAACAAGGCGGAAGAAAACTACTATGCCACCGACAAAGAATGCCTTTCCGTCATATGGGCAATACGTAAACTACGATGTTATCTAGAGGGCTACCGCTTTGACGTGGTAACTGACTATCTCGCGATGAAATGGTTGAACACCCTGGAAAGTCCATACGGTAGAGTGGCCCGTTGGGCACTCGAGTTACAACAATACCAATACGACGTGCATTATCGCGCCGGGAAACAAAACGTATCGGCGGACGCATTATCCAGGCAGCCCTTGGAAACACTCGCACGTGTCGAAGAGGAACCCGACAGTTGACCCTGGCTTAAACGAAGGATACAACAAGTCCACGACGAGCCCCAAAAATATCCGGACTACACCTACGAGAAGGGTCAACTTTACCGAAATCACGGCCACTGACCCGTCGGAGCGGAGTCTTGGAAGCTCTGCGTCACGAAAGATCGTCGGACGAGGGTACTCCACGAATGCCACGATCAACCAACAGCTGTTTACCTCGGCATACGGAAGCCCGGGTTCTATCGAGACGTAAGACGTTACATTCGTAACTACGTAAGTTGTCAGAATTTCAAGGTAATGCAACGAAAACCAGTGGGCAAGATGCTCACTGGCAAGGCGGAGGAGCCGTTTTTTACCTTGTGCGCAGATTTCGTCGGACCACTGCCACGGTCCAAACGAGGGAACACGATGCTGCAAGTATTTTTCGACACCTTCTCTAAGTGGGTCGAACTAATACCGCGAGCGTTCCGCGAACGGATCCTCAGCAGTTTTGGGGTACCGAAACTAATCGCGATAACGGCTCCCAGTTCACCAGTCGCTCGTTCCGAACGTTCCTCCAAATCGCGATGTCAAACTGCAACACACCACTCCATATTGTCCCCAGGAAAATCCCACAGAAAGGGCGAACCGAACTGTGAAGACGATGATCGCCCAATTCATCGACGACCACCAGAACACGTGGGACGAACTTCTACCCGTAATGTCGTTGGCCATAAACTCTAACGTCTCCGAGACCACCGGATGCAGCCCTGCGTTCCTTCTACACGGAAAAGAGCCTAGACTGCCCGGCGCTCTATACGACGAAGTCACACCAGAGACATAGAATACCCAGGAGACGGCTACTGACAAAGCGTCGAGACAGAAAGAGATCTTTTCCATCGTTCGAAGCAATATCCAAAGGGCAAGTCAAGAGCTAGCCCGACACTACAATCTCCGTCGCAGGCAATGGCGCCCTACAATCGGCTCATTGGTCCTCGTACGACAGCACCACCTGTCAAACGCAGCAGAGGGTTTTGCAGCCAAACTGGCCCCAAAATATGACGGACCATATAGAGTAAAAGGTTTTCCGTCCCCATACATCGTGAAATTACAACACACAAGCAGCCGGAAGCAAAAGGTCGCCAATATCAACTAAATAATCTAACTAAATAAAAATAAAAAGTATCCTATCAAGGATAAACCCACCCAAAGTGCATCAAGGACTACAACTCAAACTTAACCAACCGGAAATCCAATGTAGTATACCTACCCTGCCAGTAATACAATTCAAAGAGTATTACAGTAAATCTATACATTGTGACACTCTGTCATAAATATACAAATATCCAAAAAGACCACTAGCGCATATGTCATACGATCACCCACTTACATATGTACATGCCGATCGTAGCGCGTGGGAATGCTGAGTGCATATGCAATACGATCCACCACTTATGTACATACTGTTCGTTGAACTTTGCAGCTCAAGTGGTCAAGATATACACAACGTATGTATGCCTTCTGCATACATACGTATACACCAATGTACTTACATATAATTATAAGACATAGATATAAGTATTGCATGTAGCGGGTTAGCTGAACCCAGAACAAAGATATAATATTCAGTTCTAATAAAGTAACACAGAGGTCCAGACGTGCCTTAACAAATATTAAAAAAGACATTCAATTACATGGCGACCGTGACAAGTTCACGAAGCTACAATGTTGAGTTTTGATATTTAATGAAAAAAAAGTGCTGTGATTCCACTGCGGAGCAACAGTTCTCCACCAGTCAAACCGACAAGAAGGAAAGTGAGAGCGTAAGAAAACAAAAAAACCCAACCCAACCCAGCGATGACCAGCGCAGGCACTGCTGAACTGCACTGCGCTTATGAGTGACGACAACACAGATTCTGCTCCTATTGAGCAAAGGGGAGCACTTTCCCTTCAGGAGCACCTGAAGGTGTTTCCGAACGATGGACCACGCCCACTCACAATAGCTGAGTACCGGGCACGGCAGGAGAAAAAGCCGACGGAGCAAAAGAAGACAAAACGTGGAGGACAAGTAAGAAAGTTACTTCAACAAAAGCGACTGCAACAAGATTTGCTGGCGGCAGCAACGACACCAGAAGACCGGCAACGCTACATAGAGCGCATCAACGACCTGAAAGATGAATTAAAACTTCGCAGCCGAGCGAAGCCACGCAAGGGGGCCGCAAATATGCGTAAGCCTTAACTTGCCATAGACTTAATTTCTACCTGTGAATTGAAGCACGTCAGTGCAATTCACAAAACACTAAAATCTGCTAGGCTTTTAATACTAACATATGTATGTGGTTGGAGAATTTTTTTTTTATAAATATGAAATGTAATTTGAATTGTGAGCCAACCACATACACTAAATAACTAACTTTTCCACGTCTCTGGCGCTGGGTATTTATACTCAGCAGCGTTTAGAATATTTGTGTAATTGATAAATCTTGCAATAAGTTCATTGCAATGAAAATATCGCTCCAATTTCATTTTTTCTTTTTCTTCGATTTTCAAATAGAGGAATGAATAAAACCCTATTACATTCTAAAATCCCATATAAGATTAAATGAAAACTAAGATTTTGAAAATACAATTCAATTTTCTTTCATGAAACATTAAAAAAAAAAAAAACTGTTCTTTTCATTGAATATATACAGCCAAATTAAAACTACATAATGGGGTGGTTTAGTGAGTCCAGTGAGGCAAAAGATAACACTGCTAACGTTGTAAACAACGTCAAGATAATTGATCACACGGATGATATAAACGCATTATGGCTCCTGTTATTAATTATCACGATAGTATTAGTTTTGCAATTTCTGCTTACACTCTATGTTAAGCATAACAAAATTATCAAGAAAAGATACATGAATAGGGCAAATAACCTAGATAACGTCTAAAAACGAATAGGTAGAAAATAGATCAAATTTACAAGGGTAGGATAATTCCATTAAAGAATGGAATGGAACGAAATCGCGAAACGTATAGACGCATTTCATTACAAATTTAATAAATCTTACAAATGCATTAATAAAGATGCAGTTATAAAAGCAGAGACTTTGAAATATCATATAGAAATTTTAGTAAGGGAATATAATAACGTAGTTACCTTAGTAAGCCGTTTCGACAACAAATTCACGACTGAGCACAAAGGTAAGTGTTTAAGGGTAATAAAATCCCTAAACACAAGATTAATTGCTGTCACCAATAGGCGACACATTCAGATAACAGTGCCAGACAATATATATCAATTGGCGGAGTTTGATCCCAACCAATTAAACGAATTAGACGAATCAACTCAGTCAGGCGACGCCGAATCTGATAGTGACATCGAAACACTAGAAGAAAGCGAACCAATCGAAACAAAACTAGAAACGATAACAATCTCTGAAATGGCACAAACAGTTGTAGAATTTACCAAGCTAGCCACTTCTCTATTACCAGAGTTCGATGGTAAGCCGGAAAATCTTCAAAGTTTCATAGATTCTCTGAATCTATTGGATACCTTGAAAGGCACACATGAGCTAACAGCCATAAGTCTTATAAAAACAAGACTCAAAGGCCATGCGAGAAATTTAATAAGTAATGAGCAGACAATTGCTGCAATCGTTACGCAACTGTCAACTGCAATAAAGGGCGAATCGGTAGAAGTTGTATCTGCCAAGATACGAAATCTGCAACAGGGAAACAAAACGGCAACCCAATACACCCAAGAGGTGGAAAAGCTGGCAAAGGCTCTTGAAGGAGCCTATATCAATGACGGCCTAACCCAATCACTTGCAAATAGATACAGCACTGCAACAGCTGTAAAAGCTATGACCCAAAATTGTTCGAACGATAAAGTAAAATCAACCATGCAGTCAGGCATATTCACAAATATGAATGATGCCATCTTAAAATTTGTCGATAGTTGCACGGAGGTAATGGGTCAAAGTAACTCTGTCCTATATTATCGACGAGGTGCAAATCACTATAATAGAGGAGGCCGAGGTTATGGTAATGGTAGAAATTACAACCACAACAGTTACAACAGAGGCGGTAATAACAATTATAACAATAATTACAATACCCGTGGAGGAAGACGAAACGAAAATAGTGGAAGAGGCCGAGGTAACTCCAACCAAGGTTACAATAATAGCAATGTGAGAGTGGTGCAAAACGCGTCGGAAAACTCTCCGGACCCTTTAGGAGACAATCAGTAAATGCAAAGGTTCATTCCATCAATTACAGTCTTAATATATTTGTCACTTTTTATAATCATTCAACTAAAAATAAACTCACATTCCTAATAGATACTGGTGCAGATATCTCACTTTTAAAAATAAACTCCGATTCTTTCAAAATTCAAGAAGACAAAATTATAAACATCCAGGGCATAGGCCAGGGTGTAATAAAATCTCAAGGAACAACTTCAATAGAACTTCAATCAACAAAATATATTATTCCACATAAATTTCATTTAGTAGACTCCGATTTTTCAATACCGTGTGATGGAATAATAGGAATTGATTTTATTAAAAAATTCAATTGCCAATTAGACTTCAAACCAAGTAAAGACTGGTTTATAATTAGACCTCAAAACTTAAATTATCCTATTTATGTTCCAATAACATATAGCGCTGGCAACAATACAGTTCTTCTGCCAGCCAGATCCCAAGTAGTCCGAAAAATAGACATTAATTCAGTAAACGATTATATATTTGTTCCAAATCAAGAAATACATAATGGAATCTATGTTGCCAATACAATAGCAGCATCCAAACATGTATACATTCGCCTTCTAAATACAACTAATTTCGACCAACTGGTCAAAGTAAACAAAATCGAATATGAAAATTTAACAGATTACGATATTCTTAACACTAATCCAGAAAATAGAAGCAAACAAGTACTTTCAAAATTGACTAAAAATTTTCCAGAACAATTCAGAAATCAATTAACAGAATTATGCACCAAGTATAGTGACGTGTTCGGACTGGAAACCGAACCAATAGCGACAAATAATTTTTATAAACAAACATTAAGACTTAAAGATGAGGAGCCCATTTATATCAAAAACTACAGAAGCCCGCATAGCCAAGTTAATGAAATCCAGAAACAAGTAGGGAAATTAATACACGACAAAATCGTAGAACCGTCTGTATCCGAGTATAACAGCCCACTCCTGTTAGTTCCGAAAAAATCATTACCAAATTCGGAAGAAAAGAAATGGCGATTAGTAATCGACTATCGCCAAATCAACAAAAAGTTACTTTCTGATAAATTCCCGCTCCCCAGAATTGATGACATTCTAGACCAACTGGGCAGAGCTAAATACTTTTCATGCCTTGACTTAATGTCAGGTTTTCACCAAATTGAACTTGAAGAAAATTCAAGAAATATAACATCTTTTTCAACAAGCAATGGTTCATATCGCTTCACGCGATTACCATTTGGTCTTAAAATAGCACCCAATTCATTTCAGAGAATGATGACAATAGCATTCTCGGGTTTAGAACCCTCTCAGGCATTCCTTTATATGGATGATTTAATGGTGATAGGATGTTCCGAAAAACACATGATTAAAAACTTAACTGATGTTTTTAATGTATGTAGAAAATATAACCTAAAGTTGCATCCAGAAAAATGCTCATTTTTCATGCACGAAGTAACATTCTTAGGTCATAAGTGCACTGACAAAGGAGTATTGCCAGATGACAAGAAATTCGACGTCATTAAAAATTATCCTGTCCCTCATGACGCGGACAGCGCGAGACGATTTGTAGCATTCTGCAATTATTATCGTCGATTTATAAAGAACTTCGCCGATTATTCACGGCACATAACTAGATTATGTAAAAAGAATGTTCCTTTTGAATGGTCAATTGAATGCCAAAACGCATTCCAATACCTTAAAGAAAAGCTTATGCACCCCACGTTATTACAATATCCTGATTTTCGCAAAGAATTTTGCATTATAACAGATGCTAGTAAACAAGCTTGCGGAGCGGTTCTAACTCAGAACCGTGACGGAATTCAACTCCCAGTAGCTTATGCATCTCGTTCATTTACAAAAGGGGAAAGCAATAAGAGCACAACAGAACAGGAGTTAGCGGCAATTCATTGGGCAATTACCCATTTCAGACCATACATTTATGGCAAACACTTTGTTGTTAAAACGGATCACAGACCACTAACATATCTTTTTTCTATGACCAATCCCAGTTCGAAATTAACTCGCATGCGGCTAGAGCTTGAAGAATACGACTTCACAGTAGAATACCTAAAGGGAAAAGATAATTTTGTAGCAGACGCACTTTCACGAATAACTATAAAAGAACTCAAAGACATTCAACATAAAGTCCTGAAAGTCACTACCAGGCGACAAAGTAGACAAAACAAAGCCTGTACAGCAGAAAAATATGAACTATTGCCAAGGCAAAGTCATAATGTACCCAAGCCCAATGTACACGAAGTCATTACAAATGATGAAGTACGAAAAGTAGTGACCTTGCGCATAACAGAATCTAAATGTTTATTTAAACATGGAAATAAAGTTATCACAAGAATGGAAGTTAGCGATTTATATACCAATGGAATTCTCGACCTAGGTCAGTTCTTCCAAAGGCTCGAAAAAGAGGCCGGTATATTACAAATCAGCCAACTCAAGGTGGCACCGAGCGAAAAGATCTTTGAATCAGCTTCAAAAGATTCTTTTAAAAATATGGGCAATAAAATATTAAAATCTTTAAGAGTAGCGCTACTCCAGCCGGTGACCCAAATAACAGATGAAAAAGAGGTACAACAAATATTGTCTACATACCATGACGATCCAATTCAAGGAGGCCACAGTGGCATTACAAGAACGCTAGCAAAAATAAAAAGACACTACTACTGGAAAAATATGACACGTCATATAAAAGAGTACGTACGTAGATGTCAAAAATGCCAAATATCTAAAACAAAGATACACACGAAAACTCCTTTGACTCTCACAGAAACACCTGTGAATGCTTTCGATATAGTGATAGTGGATACAGTTGGTCCGCTGCCTAAATCAGAAAATGGAAATGAATATATAGTCACATTAATTTGTGACCTTACAAAATATCTAGTAGCCATTCCAATAAAAAGCAAAAGCGCAAATTGTGTCGCAAAGGCTATATTCGAAAATTTCATACTCAAGTTCGGTCCAATGAAGACGTTCATTTCGGACATGGGAACAGAGTATAAAAACCAGATTTTAACTGATTTATGCAAGTATATGAAGATCGAGAATCTCACCTCTACTGCATATCATCACCAAACATTAGGGACAATAGAACGAAGCCATCGAACATTTAATGAATACATTCGTTCATACATCTCTGCAAACAAAACTGATTGGGATGTCTGGATTCAATATTTCACTTATTGCTTCAACACGACACCATCAGCAACGCATGAGTATTGTCCATACGAACTAGTATTTGGCAGACTACCAAAACAGTTCATAGATTTAAATAAAACTAATTACATAGATCCTATCTACAATCTAGATGACTACTCTAAGGAAATAAAGTTTAGATTAGAAATAGCATACAAAAGAGCTAGAATTATGTTAGAAAAAGCCAAGGCTTATAGAAAATTAGCATACGATGAAAAAACAAAAAATTTTGAATTAAAAATAGGAGATAAAGTACTTATGAGAAACGAAGCAGGTCACAAATTGGACCCAGTATATTTAGGACCATATATAGTAGAAAAAATAGAAGATAATGATAACATTTACATTAAAGATAGTAAGAATAAGAAGCAAAAGGTACACAAAGATAGGTTAAAAATATATATTCAATGAAACGTTTCATGAAAAAAAAAAACATTGGTCTGATCAACCAAATAAAAAAAAAATTTTTAATGAAATATATATTGAAAAAAAAATGGGAATAAAATAAAAAAAAAAAAAAAAATTTTTAAATTCTTCTGGAAAAGTCGAATGAGGATTTAAAGTGTAATGGAGTTAAAGTGTTAAAGTAAATCAAATATATTAAAATACAAAAAAAAAAATTTTTTTTGTTTATCAATGAACACAAATATTAAAAAAAAAAAAAGAGATAGAACACATTCTTTAATACACTTATTATACATAAAAAATACATATATACATATACATATACATATACTTATAAAATAAGACACAAAAAAAAAAAAAACTTATTACTATTAATTTCAATATTTTTATACCGACTCTAACACTCTTCAAATGACTACATATGTATATTACGTCATTTCTTTAAAAAGGGAGGTGTAGTATACCTACCCTGCCAGTAATACAATTCAAAGGGTATTACAGTAAATCTATACATTGTGACACTCTGTCATAAATATACAAATATCCAAAAAGACCACTAGCGCATATGTCATACGATCACCCACTTACATATGTACATGCCGATCGTAGCGCGTGGGAATGCTGAGTGCATATGCAATACGATCCACCACTTATGTACATACTGTTCGTTGAACTTTGCAGCTCAAGTGGTCAAGATATACACAACGTATGTATGCCTTCTGCATACATACGTATACACCAATGTACTTACATATAATTATAAGACATAGATATAAGTATTGCATGTAGCGGGTTAGCTGAACCCAGAACAAAGATATAATATTCAGTTCTAATAAAGTAACACAGAGGTCCAGACGTGCCTTAACAAATATTAAAAAAGACATTCAATTACACCAAAGACAAAGTTAAAGGACAACAATAACCAAGACATTTGAGTGCAAAACAATCACCTTTAATCCTGCCGCCGTCAACAACATTCCCTCCACACCATGTCACCCCTGCTGGTTCTACTCGCCCTAGTCACCGCTGCACAGGCCGCCGTGAAAGTGAATGGCTACCCCAACGCCGACTATATCCCGATCGTGACGGAGACGCCGTGATCTGGGAGAAACCAGGATATCTCCACCACACCACCAACGTTACTTCTTATGAGGTATACGTCGACCAGACGGAGCGCGCTGCAGAGATTTTCACGGACACCCGCATGGCCCAGGTACTAGCAACCGACTTGGACCACATCCGCAATTTGATAACTATGCTAAAAGTCCACCGTAGGGAAGCCAGGAGCATAAACCTGCTCGGTACAGCAAAGTAGTAGCAGGAACGCCCGACTTCCATGATTGGGAGCAGATTAGGTTTAAACAAGGGAAACTGATAGAATCCGAACACCGACAGGGGGAGAATATCGACTCAACGAACTGACGCATTTTTCCAACACGATCATTAAGTCGGACGAGGCCGAGAAGACCCAGATAGTAGAGACAGTCCTCGCCAAGAACAGAATAATCATAACAGACCTGGAAAACCTTATCCTTGGTCTAACTTTAGCCAAAATAAACATGATTAGTCCGGCCCTCTTAGATGGCGCCGATATAAACGAGTTCAACGAGCAACAATTAGTTAACATAACCTTGGTGGAGCTATTAGAGGTCACGAACATTAGCGTGTTCCAAACTCCCGACCTACTCCACATTCTTATAGAGTTCCCTCAACCCAAATTGAATTGTAGGAAGTTACTCATATTCCCGGTTCAACGCCACCACAGAACATTGGATTTCAGTCAGGGAGACGTAGTAGCGGACTGCGGGTCACAGACCCTCAACATCGGGGCCTGCGAGACAACCGTCGGAGCTACGTTCTGCAGGGAACGAGGGGGAAGCACCTGCGCCCAACAAATGGTAGCCGGGTCTATCGTAGCCGGTCTATCATTGTGCTTCCCTACCGGGACACTTAGATCCCATAACCATCGTCGACCACGGCACTCTCGTCATCAACGACGCGAACATGACCGTCGTTGATGATGCCGGGGCCAGCCAAAAGATTTCGGGATCGTACTTAGTGACGTATTCCCACCGGGTCTCTCTTAACGGGACCTGGTACATTAACCATCTCGGCGACTATAAGAGGAAGGCAGTGGTGTCCGCAATGACACAAGTCAATATAACGGCCCACAGAGAAAAACTTAGTCTTCCGTTTCTACGAGAACTAAGTATGAAAAATCTCAATCAGATCGACGATCTAAACGAGATGCTGACGGTAAAAAGTACCTCTTCCTACCTCTTCACGCTCGCCGTTGCATTACCTCTCTGCTCCATTATATAGATATTAAACCGCCGCCTTAAAATCCAAGGCGAACAAAACGCGTCTCAAGACGTAGAGGCCGTGTCGTCCCAACTTCCTACTGACGGCCGCCCGGCCGAAGTATCGACACCGACCCGCGGTAAGATTCCCATGTATGCCACCGTCGCCCCCCCTAAAGATCACCGTTAAGATCGTTAAGTTCACCCGAAGTTGTAAGTAGTATTTACCCATGTTCGAACTCGCGTTCCGTCATCACGACCCCCGAGACTGTTACCAGCACGACAGGACCCTGGAACATTACTACCCGGAGTACACTCGCACGTACTATGACGACGAGGAGGACGAGGAGGAGGAACCCTTCGCCCGCCGGCTCGTGGCCGATACGGAAACGTTCCACCATACGGTCACACCGTGGGGCATGCGCGTCACACGGGTCCACCTCATGACGGTGGATCTACTCGTTCCGCCAGGCCGGAACGTTAGCGCATTCTTCCAAACTTTTCGGTAGCCCGCGGAGGCGGTCTGCAACCGACCCGCCATGGCCTTCCCCGTCCCAGACACGGTTGAAACTCCCCCAGAGGAGGTACAGGCGCCGACGGCAACGTCAACAACATCAGCAACGTCAGCTACATCGCCACTGACGCCGACGACCCCGAAAACGAGCGAAAGGGCAACGGAACGACGAAGACACACTGACCCCTCAGCAACGGCGTACACCCAGCACGAACCAGCGATAACTACGGCAAAACACGCCAAAGTACTTCGCACCGAATCGAGCCCGGATCCAGCGCCGGTTATCGACTGCTCCGCCTCAGAGCCGCAAACCGTCCTGGGAACAACGGTAAGCCTCTCGCCCCCTGTAGCGACCAAAGACTTCGACGACATATCCATCGAAGAGCTACTGACCGTAGCTACGGAAGACCAACCTAAAGTGGACGACGAAGGCCTCGAGGAGCTGCTAAGCTTCTTAGAGGAAGACTTCCCACTAGTCGACCAAAGGCCAGAAGACGACAGCCTGGCCGAAGAAATCGGAAGGGACGCCGGCTGGGTAGTCGCTCCGACAGACTGGCAAGTCGACATCCCGGGCCGAGTAGTGCCTACTGGCCTGTTCGAGGAGGTGCAAGGTCGCATGCAACGGGCGAACAGGATTCGCTGCAGCGGTTAGTTCTGGGACCGGAAATACCAGGTCCACAAGCGGTCACGAACTGGACCGGTCTGCGTCCGCCTTCTCCTAGAAATTGCTCCGCGCAGCAACTTACACTAATTTACCATACGTCGTACGCTTAAGCTTCAAAAGATATTCAATAAACTTTCAATTAATCCAAAGAGAACCCACTGAGTAAGTCTATTTTCGGGTGGAAACTTATACATTGATTTGCAGTCAAGAATACCGCGGCACGGGCCCACTTCAATTCTTAATTTACTCTTGATCTTCTCATAGGCCCCACGAGTGTGACAACGCCTTGTATCCCTTATCCTTCTCGACCCCAACGTTTCCGTTGCTTAACACATATACATATACTTATGTATGTCGCTGCTGGCTTCGCCAGCGTAGCAATTCACAGACTTAGGCTAAGCTAAATCATAAGATGCATTCTCAAAATATACTCGATTTCGATCAGACGTTTCGAAGTCCCAAGCAAACTAAGTGAACTGTATTGGATATTTTACTTGGCGACCTTGACAGGACCACGTCTTCTGCTTTCAGGACGAGGTCCGTCAACCTGGATCTGGAGGAACCAAATCATAAGAACAAATGACCAATACAAGGACTAGACACATGAATCGAAAAGGATTGGAGGAACATCAAGAAGAAAAAGCTGAGTGAGTATAGATGGAGTTGTGGCTAACAGTGGGGGAGTGGAAAACAAAATAAATAAAAAAATAGCGCACATAAAGTGGCTACTATTAAAAAAAAAGGCACCACCACCCCCTGGGCAACTGTTCAAAAGCTACAAGAAGAACTTGACTTTCTTAAGTCAAGTCTTATAAAAAACAAAGCCAATAACTCCAGCTCATTCAGTTATTAAATCAATAAAAAAAAAGAATTTAATAAGACAACACCTCCACTCCGTAAGGAAATACCAAAGAAATCGAGAACGTGTCCGAAAGACTGCGAGAATACCAGTGCAATGACCGGCACCGGTACCGCCTGAGCCCATAGGCCCTGGACAACAGAGGTTGAACCAACAAGCGTGACGGGAAGGCCGCCTCTTGCGCCTACGAAGGAGCATCAGCGAGCCAACCGGCGACGACCAGCTGATGCAGCCAAGAAGGACAACAGAGAAGATGTATAATCTAAATATATATATATTTATTATTATTAAAAATATTGTGAAATTGAGCGAAACCTTATCTGGCTGATAGCAGTATAGCCCGTAAAGCTATACGAACAAATAGGTAGAAAACTGTATAATATAAAATTTCTTTTAAATATACATTTACAATATATGGATGACAATAGTATAAGTAAATTTGGCACAATTGATGGTATATGTACAAGTTAACACTTCCCACCAGCTGCAGAGTATCGGCAGAGTTTCAAAACGGAATTATGCTGATGCCGCACCCAAAGGGGTGGGGGCAGCAACTACATTGTCGCAAGAGTTTCTGCTGAAGAACCGTTGACCTGCACTCGAGTGGCCGGCGGATCATATTCCGCCGTTGCATAAACATCCGCTGTGGAGCTGATGGTCTGCACGAGTCGCTGACGGTGCAGAACGTCGGCCCGCTGCCAAGCAGCGCTGCCAAGAGATTGGGTAGTCTTAAGTAGAATTGTACTTTTGTATCTTTAGGTTAATCAGAACTATTCTCACTCCGAACCGAGCCAGTTGTGCCGGAATAAATAATTAAACCTTAACTCTCGTGTTTTATTGCCGGTGGCCGATGCCCCGGTGTTATTAACCTTAGCCGGGAATAAGAATTAAATAATTGGCGCCCAACGGGTCTAAGAACCCATAGTAAAACGGTCGAGTGAAAAACACACACACAAAGAAGTGTAGTGGAAAATAAACAAAAAATAATAATAAATAATGAAAAAAAGTGCCGAAGAAGTGAAAGGCAACTTATATTAAAACACTCAACACTCGGTTCGTTTTTTTTGTGTGTTAAAACGAGTAGATATTCTCCCAGTGAGAAAAAAACAACAAGAGTGTGTGATAAAGTGGTGATTTTTTGTTGTTGTGTGAGTGCCGCACCAGAACGTAAGCCCGTGAAAAAACAAGAAAACGAGGCCAAATTTAACAATACGGCGCCGCGTCTGCTGTCACCTACAGCGACGACCACAACACAGACCGAGGAAAGGAAAAGGGGCTGTAGGGAAATCCCTCGCTCTCATCAGTAATCTACAGAGGAAAAATAGGCTGAAGGGCTCTCCCTCGCCTAGGAAAATAGAAAACATCAAACTTCGTCAAGCAAACATCAGAACAGCCGAACAGAGTTCCCCCCAACCCCGCTCAACCGGACACCGCGATAATAAATAAGGAAAAAATGTAAGTGAATAGCTCACCGATTTCGGTTTTGTGTCAGCTTAATTAAACGAGAAATTGTAAAAATTTTAAGCAAAAATTGTTATGAGAAAAAGAGAAACATAAGTAAAGTAAATCTAGAAAAGAAATAGTAAAAAATAATAATAATATAAATAAACAAAATAGAATGAAAATTTTTGTCTGTACCAAACAAAAGGAGCTTATTGAATATAAATAACAGGTGTGGTGCTCGTTAAGTTAGAACGCACCCCATGAGCGATAGAGAAGTTAGAGAAGACAGTGACGACAGCCTAGAGTCCCTAATAGAAGGTCTCCACTTAGACGGACGGCCGCCACATAAGAAATCAAATAAAAAAAGTATGGAACAATTCGTACTGGAAATGGAGGCCGCCTTAGCAAGGCAGGCCGCGGCATTTCAAGAAGAAATAAGGCAGTTGCGAACGGAGCTTACAGAATCTGCCCGGCAGATTCGGGCAGAGGTTGACCAATCCCGCGCACAAAGTGTGCCTCAGGTAGAGGTGTTTAAAAGAGTCCAAATTACTCCCGGGGTCGAATGTGACTTCCAGCTAGACATGGTGAAATCGCTTCCAGACTGGCTTGGCGTCAGGCGGCGATGGCCGCATTTGAGCCCTTCCAGCCACACGAAGGTAGTCAAAAGCACTACATGGCGACAGGGATAATAAGAAACAAGGTGAAAGGGGCCGCGAACAACATTTTGTCATCTTTCAACACAGTGCTCAACTTCAGAGCCATTATCAACAGGTTAGACTGTTCCTACTCTGACAAAACGCCGATAGGCGTAATACAGCAGAGACTGACGACCATGCGTCAGGGCAACCTCGCACTGACAGAATATTATGATGAGATTGAGAAACAGCTCTCGCTCATCACAAACAAAAACGTGATGGCACATACTGCAGAGGCAGCAAGTGTGCTCAACCAGAGAGCCAGGGAGGACGCTTTAGAGGTTTTTATCTCAGGCCTGAGAAGGCCTCTAAAAGCGGCTGTGTTCCCGGCAAGGCCGACAGACTTGGAAACAGCTCTGGCCCTGGCCCAATCAGCTGAGTCCAGCGAAGACCGCAGCACCTGGGCTGCAAATTACGCCAGGATCATTGAGGAGAGGTCGGTCCGCACAAATGAGCGCAAGCACCAGGCGCCACAACAGGGAAATGGCAGGCAAAATAGGCCCCAAGAGCACTTCCCTTACAAGAGCCCCCACTACGTTAGGAGTCAGGGTACACCCAATGCCCAGCAAGGCAACTCATACCACCAGCCCAAATCTCAGGGCCAGTCCCAGGAGCCGATGGAGGTAGACCCTTCGTCCTCCAAGTTGAGACAGCCCACAGCGTACCAGAAACCGTTTGGTCCTTCTGGCAAGCGCGACAACCCTTTCGGGAAAAGACAGAATGCGTCAGAACGCGCTTCGGGCAGCTGGCGGCAAAGGGTAGAGCACATTGCTACCGCTAGTGACAGATCACCGGCGGGTTACAGCGAGACCGCCAAAGAAGCAGTTGCCGAAATAGAGGCCGACGCCGAAATCGGCTACGAGTCCAAATCGGTTAATTTTTTAGGGGAAGATCCCTGCTGCCATTCATATGGCGGAAAGTAGCAGGGGTCACGCGTAAATTCCTCATCGACACGGGTTCATCGAAAAATTACATCAAGCCATTAGAAGGGCTTTTCGGTGTTACCCCCGTCGAAGCACCTTTCTCCGTTTTTTCAATCAACGGTTCCAACAAGATCACAGAAAAGTGTCCCTTGTTATTTTTCGGCAAAACCACGCCGTTTTTCATTCTGAAAACCCTAACAACTTTCGACGGCATTATCGGCCTTGACCTACTAACGCAGGTGGGGGCTACACTGTCCCTCGAAAGTGGAACTCTCACGGTCGGTAACACTACCGAAACGATCAGGTTCCACAAGTGCACAGACGTCAACCATACTAACGTTATTGACATCGACGCACCTCCAGCCATTAAGGCAAACTTCATAAAAATGTTGAAGAAGAGAAACAAGGCGTTCGCGGACCCTAACGAGTCGCTGCCTTTCAACACTTCGGTCGTGGCCACCATTCGCACGGTGGACGACGAACCAATTTATTCCAAACTCTACCCCTATCCGATGGGCGTAGCTGATTTTGTCGAATCCGAGGTTAAGAGCCTCCTAAAAGACAACATCATCCAAAAATCAAGATCACCGTATAATAATCCTATATGGGTGGTCGACAAAAAAGGCACTGATGAAAAGGGCAATAAGAAGAAACGTCTCGTAATGGACTTTCGGAAGCTCAATCAGAAGACTGTGCCTGACAAATATCCCATGCCAAGCATCTCGATGATATTGGCAAACCTGGGTACGGCCAAGTATTTCACAACCCTTGACCTGAAATCCGGGTACCACCAAATAACTTTGGCGGAACGCGACAGGGAAAAAACTTCCTTTTCCGTAAATGGAGGGAAGTATGAGTTTTGCCGACTTCCCTTTGGGCTGAGGAATGCCGGTAGCATTTTCCAGAGGGCAATCGATGATGTTTTGCGTGAACAGATCGGTAAAACATGTTACGTTTACGTTGATGACGTAATTATATTCTCCAAGTCTCAGGACGACCATGTTAAACACGTCGACTGGGTACTGAAAAGCCTCTATGAAGCTAACATGAGAGTAGCTCAGGAGAAGTCGCAGTTCTTTAAGACGAGCGTAGAGTACCTCGGCTTTATCGTAACTAGCGAGGGCACAAGAACGGACCCTGAGAAAGTGAAAGCTATCCAGGAGTACGTCGAGCCAACGACGCTGTTCAGCCTAAGGTCATTCCTAGGCCTGGCAAGCTACTACAGATGCTTCGTGAAAGATTTCGCGGCAATCGCCCGTCCACTTTCGGACATCCTAAAAGGAGAAAACGGGACCATTAGCAAATACAAGTCTAAAAAAACCCCCATCTCATTCAATGAGGCGCAGAGACACGCTTTTCAAAAACTAAGGGACATTCTGGCTTCAGAAAACGTAATGCTGATGTATCCAGATTACAAAAAGCCTTTCGACCTAACAACCGATGCGTCTGCTTACGGCATCGGTGCAGTACTCTCACAAGGGGGTCGCCCAATAACAATGATCTCCAGGACCCTCAAAGACAGTGAGCTAAACTACGCTACCAACGAGCGGGAGCTTTTGGCAATTGTATGGGCCTTGGGGAAGCTGCGCCATTACATCTATGGCGTCAAGGACATAAACGTGTTCACCGACCACCAACCACTCACATTCGCGGTATCCGAGGGAAACCCCAATGCAAAAATTAAACGTTGGAAGGCACGCATCGACGAGATCGGTGCCAAGCTCTTCTACAAACCCTGCAAGGAGAACTTTGTCGCAGACGCATTGTCGAGACAGAATATTTGTGCTTTAGAGGATAGCGCGTCGCGGTCAGATGCTGCGACGATCCATAGCGAAGCGTCAATGACTTACACGATTCACACAACAGATAAGCCTGTTAATTGCTTTAGGAATCAGATCATCCTAGAGCAGGCGCAGTTCCCATTGGAACAGGTTTTTGTCCTCTTCGGAGAAAAGACGCGCCATATCATACACTTCCCCGACAAGAACGTTCTCGTAGAGGTCGTTAAGTCCAAAATAAACCCCCAGGTCGTAAACGCGATCCACTGTGACTTCCCAATCCTAGCTTGCATTCAGCATGAACTAGTGAAAGCCTTTCCGTCGACTACGTTCTGGCACTGCAAGAACCTTGTCGCCGACGTTTTCAATGAGACCGAGAGAAAAGAGATTGTCGCCATTGAGCACAATCGGGCTCACAGGGCCGCACAAGAAAATGTCAAACAAATCATGTCAGACTACTACTTCCCAAAAATGACCAAGCTCGCAAACGAGGTTGTCTTGAACTGCAAGATATGCTCCAAAGCGAAGTACGATAGGCATCCCAAAAGACAGGAGCTGGGGCCGACGCCGGTCCCCTCGTTCACTGGGGAGATGCTTCATGTAGACATATTCTCTACAGAGAAGAAATACTTCCTAACCTGCGTGGACAAATTCTCAAAGTTTGCCATTGTCCAACCGATAACGTCCCGCACTATAGCGGACATCAAAACTCCGCTATTACAACTCCTAAACATCTTCCCGAATACGAAGCAAATATATTGCGACAACGAACCGTCGTTGTGTTCGGAGACCATCAGATCACTCCTCCGGAGCAACTTCGGAGTACTCATTGTCAATGCTCCGCCCCTCCACAGTACCTCAAACGGGCAGGTGGAGAGATTCCATAGCACCCTGGTAGAAATTGCAAGATGCCTCAAAATGGGTAGAGGGATCACCGACACAGTCGAACTTTTTCTCCAAGCAACAGCGGAGTATAATAGATCAGTACACACGGTCACCAACAAAAAACCCATCGACATTCTCCACGCTGTAGTGGCGAATACGAACAAAGAAGTCCAGAACAGAGTGCAGAAAGCCCAGATCGTGCAAAACAATCGGGCCAATCAGGCACGCCAAAACAGGAGTTTCAGGGTAGGCGAGAAGGTGTTAGTTAAGTCCAACAGACGCCTCGGGAGTAAGTTGACCCCTTTATTTGTGGAGGAAACAATAGAGGCGGACTTGGGGACAACTGTCCTAATTAGAGGGAGGGTGGTCCATAAGGACAACCTTAGGTAGCTACTCCGACTAGGTTAAGAAACACACTTTGGTGACGGTATTTCTTTTAGTTTTCCTTTTTTATTCTTTTACGTATTTTTATCCACAGGATTGTCTGGGTACTTCAGTTCGTTGCAATAGTATCGGCACGCATCACCGATTACTCCCACTCAGATTACATACCAATTACGGACGGAACTGTACTGGTTTGGGACGGTCTTGACTATGTCAAACACACGGCAAACTTGACCGAATTCGGTCGCATTGCCGACGAGACCGCGAAAATGACGAACGTTTTCCCTAGATCCCACATGAGACAGCTATTAGAGGCCGACTGTAACCACATTAGGGACATGTTGTCTGATATCGGCGTTCACCACCGGCTGGCTAGGAGCTTAGACTTTCTAGGAACGGCCCTTAAGGTCGTGGCCGGAACGCCGGATGCAGCCGACCTAGAAAAAATTAAATTCACAGAAGCTCAGTTAGTACAGGAAAGCAATAGACAGATTTCTATTAATACCAAGGTGCAGAATCAATTAAATTCCCTCACTAGTACAGTTAATAAGATTCTTAGTATAAAAAAAAACGAAATTATAAACTCAGAGCACCTGTACGAAACCCTATTAGCCAGAAATAGAATCCTTATAACAGATATAGGGAACCTCATGCTTACAATCACCCTGGCCAAAGCCAATATAGTGAATCCATCCATTTTAAACCACGCTGACATAGAATCCGTTCTCGCTGACCAATTCACAGGGGTCACAATATCAGGCTTACTAGAAGTATCAAGAATTAAGATCTTACAATCCGCTAATATAATCCACTTAATAATCGAATATCCTAGAGTTAGTTTAGCTTGTAGAAAGGTCACGGTATTCCCGGTTGAGCACAACGGAACAGTACTGCAATTAGCGGACAACATCGTAGCTGAGTGCGACAACCAAGTGTGGGCGCTCACAGCCTGCGTTGCCACAACCATGACTACCTTCTGTAAGAAGGAGGCGAGGGGTTCCTGCGCGCAGGGACTGCACTCCGGTGGCATCGCTCACTGCATCTCTCAACCAAGCCATCTAGAGCCCATCACCCTCGTTGACGACGGCATAATCATCATCAACAACAGACCAGCCGTGATCAGCTGTGACTCAGACACGTGGATCACAACCGCCGGGACCCAGGTGGTCACCTTCAACGACTTCGCGATTGTCAACGGCTCTCGATTCCGGAATCGCAACAACATCCCACAGCGACTTCCGGGCATAGCATCGGTGCCCGCCCTGAACATCACGGGGCACCAGGCGGTCCTAAGCCTACCATTCCTGCATCAGCTCAGCGAAAAGAACCTAAACTACATCAAGGAGGTCGAACAGGCCACCATGGGCCGGCTAAATCCATTCCTCGCCTTCGGGCTCGGCATTGCCCTATGCGGTGCCGTTGGAGGCATCGTACTTATCAGAGCGCATCTCAGAAGAAGGCAAAGCGCGAGCCAGGTTAAAGAGATAGTCGAGAGGTTGCGAGCGGCGAGGACGACCGCTCTTCAAGAGGGGGAATAGTTAACACTTCCTACCAGCTGCAGAGTATCGGCAGAGTTTCAAAACGGAATTATGCTGATGCCGCACCCAAAGGGGTGGGGGCAGCAACTACATTGTCGCAAGAGTTTCTGCTGAAGAACTGTTGACCTGCACTCGAGTGGCCGGCGGATCATATTCCGCCGTTGCATAAACATCCGCTGTGGAGCTGATGGTCTGCACGAGACGCTGACGGTGCAGAACGTCGGCCCGCTGGAAAGCAGCGCTGCCAAGAGGTTGGGTAGTCTTAAGTAGAATTGTACTTTTGTATCTTTAGGTTAATCAGAATTATTCTCAATCTGAACCGAGCCAGTTGTGCCGGAATAAATAATTAAATCTTAACTCTCGTGTTTGATTGCCGGTGGCCGATGCCACGGTGTTATTAACCTTAGCCGGGAACAAGAACTAAATAATTTACATATGTATAATATAGCCACAATAGGAATAATCTATATTAAAACAGTGGACTCCACTGCTAATGTCATCAACAAAATCGAATCAACAAATACTGATTCCAATTTAACGAATATATTATTATTAATAATTGTTATAATTTGGTGCGCTTATGTTCTTTATAATGAATATCTGTTACATAATAAGTGTATAACAAAAAGGGCCCTAAGCCAGGCAAATGATCTAGATAAGATCTAATAAATGCCAATGCACAAACAATAATAAACAATAAATATAAAAACCAAACAAAATAAATATATTTTTGCATTCGGCCATGTATTACCAAAATTAATTATAAGCCCGTTCATAGGGTAGTATGGAATGGCAACAGATTTGTGTCAGGCTAAAAGCAATTAGGGAAACTTTTAATAGATCGTACAAATGTCTATCTCAGAATAGGAATGCCCAAGAAGTGACCTTAAATAAGCATGCAACAATACTTGTAGCGTGTTTTAATCAGGCACGAACTTTGATACACGACCAAAGGGACAATCTAAATCAAACTCGGTCGTATGTGTCAAAATGCTCAGTTCAAATCCGATCAAATCTTATTTCGATAAAAGAAAGGTATAATTTGGATATATCAATACCATCTATCCTAAATACCCCTTTGAAGGTTGAAACACGTGGAAAACCAGAGTCACCCTCAGAAGATATAGATCTGTCGGACGAATTTGAAGCCACTAGTGACTCTGAAAACGAAGTTTAAGAACAAGATCTAAACGATTTACACTGTACACGATTTACACTGTACGACGTAATACAAGAGGAGGTTTCAGAGTCCGATTCAAATTCAAGCACAGCCGAATCAAAACCAGTCACTATGGCAGTGGCCGATACATCAGCCGCCGAAAGCGCTTACATGAAAGAAATTTCATCAGCTGTGCCAGAATTCTATGGAAAGAAAATCCATCTTCAGAGATTCATCACAGCGGTAAAACTGGTCGACCTGACAAAGGGACCATAACCAACAACCAAAACAATGTAAGATTGACCCAAAACACTTCGGGAAACTCCGAGCAACCTTTAAATGTTCAACAGTAAGATTCAATAAGGTTCATACTATTAATCTTAGCATAAATAATATTTATAAATAAATATATTTATAAATATAAATATATATAAATATATTTATCTATGCAATGTTTTCTTGTTTTCCTACATAACATTTATGCATTGCTCAGGCATAGTCTTTTCTCTTTCTCGCACACAGCAAGAAATAACACTTGTTTTGGTTCGTTTTCTCTGGGACTACTTTGGTCGGACACTTTCAGCAAAACAGTCCTTTTGTATGTATGCGTGCGTCTGTGTATTCCTACATAACATTTATGCACATGTATTGCTCAGGCATATTCTTTTCTCTTTCTCGCACACAGCAAGAAACAACCCTTTTTGAAGACACTTATTGCCAAGTGGTCTTTCAAAGACCGTTTTGCAGTGACCGCTCTCTCAAAAGTGTCCCTATGTGTTCGTTATTGAGAGACCGAATCGTTTTTTCGGTTGAGCCAAACAGTCGGACCGAAACACACAAGCGAAACGAAAAAAGTGTTTCTCTCAGAGAGAGATCGTGTGTACCAAATTTTTTTGTGTTTTGCTGTGTGAAGACTGCGTTGGAAAAATCAGTTGACGGTTATTTGCATGCTCTGATAAATATATTCGTTTCATTTCATTATATAGCAACAGGGAAAAATTAGTCTTTTTAATAGACACTAGTGCATATATTTCAATTTTAAAAGAAAATTTCAACGTCTTTCAAGACATCCAAATGGATAACAAAATTAATATTCAAGGGATAAGCCAAGGGGTTATACAATCCAAAGGTTTAACCTCTTTCGAGATACAGACAGATAAATATATAATTCCTCACTATTTTCATATTGTATACTGTCACGAACCACGAATGGACGTTACAGCTCGCACAACGGACAACGCCCCGACAACGGATAGTTAAGAATTTGTATAAGTACAGAATTATGTTTGTTCGGTATTCCCTTCTGTATAAATATAAGACCTTTTAAAAGCCTAAATACACGAGTAATCTTCAAACTACCCACTTTTCTTTCTCCACACGCGTGCCTTTCGGCCACGTGACCGTTAGTCCTACACCCCTCCACAGCTCACTACAGCTCCTCAAATATTACCAAAACTTCCCCCTCCCACTAAGATTCTCCACGATGCGATATTTTTTTTTGACAAAGGAAACTGACCATCAATGCAGCGTCAACGCATATCCTCCACCCCTAGCGTTAAGCCAGGTAGCTTGATCTGCGGATTCGAGGTTCCGAACGTTTAGGCTAAAGAAGTGCAAGACACTTACTCGGGAATCCGGCCGCGGAACAGACGTTGGTCCGCGTAGCAATTAGCATTATTTTACTAAGCTCACGTATAAAGAAAAAAAACCTTCAATAATGTGTTACAAATACAACCGAACTAAGACCCACTGAGTAAGTCAATCCATTGGGAAAGGACACTAACATTAACCCGACAACCAAGAATACCGCTTAACGACCCGGATTAGGAAATCAAATATTCACAGCTCTGCCCAACAAAAGCTCAGTAAATGGACAGGTAGAAAGATTTCTTTCAACATTTTCAGAAATAATGCGATGCTTAAATGCAAAGAAATTTACAATGCATTTCAGGAATTATTGGATCGAGCCATATATGAATAAAATTTCATTTCAAACCATCAGAAGTATTCTTTGATAGAAAACTAATCCTTATCAATATGAAATAAGTAGACAAGAAAATATTGAAAAACTTAAAAATAAACAAAACTTAGATTTAAAAATGCATAATAAAAAGAAAAAACTAATAATTATCTATTCCCGAGGTAAAGAAATATTCCTAAAAGCTAACACAAGGCTAGGATTAAAATTGTCTCCAAGATTTAAAATATTAAAAGAATTCAATACCATTACAATAAAAACGATGTAAGGGAAACTTGTTCACAAAAGCAATATAAAAACTGCTATGTGTCCGATATTCATAAGTCCATGTCCATGTCCGTATTAAAATGAATACATATCATGTGAAATTATTACATCTACACATAAATAAGTTTTCCGATTGTGGGTTCCATGCAAGAAATATCAACAGAAATCGAAAAAAGTACGGTTTTTTTAACTACCCTTTAGTCTCTTCTAGATTAATTCCATCATTACTTCCCCTACTATTAGTAGCTTTATCGAAATATCTAATTACACCAATTACAAATAACATCGGAATACACCAACCTAATTCATATCATTGACCAAACTTATTGATACATTGAAAAATATATGAAAAATATCGACTTTTATAATACTTTGAGCCATGATATACATCAAACTTGCATTATACTAAACACACTTACACCCACACAACATGGTAGATCAGTGGATATTATCGTCACGACATGGATATATATATGCGAAAGTCCCCTATCGTGCAACAATAAGCTATAGTGCAAAACTGATCGTGCGAAATTTCCTCGGTAACAGATCGTTTTACAAACGCATCTTTGGAGCATACAATTGATTTGCAACAGACTTTTCTTTGCTGTAGATTCATGATAGTCAGTTCAAATTATGAATTTTTCCATTGCTTGTTAAGTCGACTAAAATCACTATGTTATATAACCTTCATGTTACCTACTACATATATATCTAAACTATTATTGTTAACTTTCTCTTACTGAATTATGTGATTTAGTCGATGTGTTACCTGCTCTTGGTAACTCCTGAAATATCGATATCTTCCCATGAATTGCATGAATTGCAAAAGATCAACATGAAGTAACTTCTTCTTTCTAAGGGCACCTCGAGCCGCAGCAGCGTTTAGTGTAGGCTCTATTGAGTTTTACAGGTAGGGTAGGAGGTATAGACGGAGAACCCTGAAATCATAGTTCTCCGAAAAATTGGGGTGTAGCTAATCTCTGTCCGTGGCCTTATTGTCTGGCCATTCCCTCTCTATTTCTACTTTCTCCACTACTTTATTATTGTATCGCAGGTGTCAATGCAGCACTGAATCCACGTCAATCTCCCTGAGCTATGTATGTCGTTCAACTAGTAGACAGAGGGGGCAGGCCGAAACGACTCCAACCGTGTTAATTACAGAATACTGGCGTTTGCACTCAACTCAGTCTTGAGTACAAACAAATCCACTCTGCTCCAGAAGCATTAATAATAAAGCTGGAATTAATTAATAATGTCAAAGGCCAGTGTGAACAAAAAAAAACTTGAAAAGAAAAGGAGTCCGCCAGAGCTTTCACGAAGAATGCCGAGAAACTGGGGAGGCTTTACCTCTAGTTGCTTATCCGAAAATTAAGTGAAAATTGTTTAGGATCCGGTGTGAAGCCACGATGAAAAATCCTAACTCACCAAATTAAATCAAATTGCTATTTGACTATAACGCGTTTTCCTTTGTGGTGTCAGAAACGCTTCCTTCTGGGTGTTACACACATCCACTCTTACAACAAATTTAAATAGTAACGACCCGTGCTACTTCAAAACAAAGCGGATTAAGTGACTTCATTCTCAGTGCCCCTAATTGACATCTTCAGGTTTTTTTTCGTTGCCGGCGGAAGGAACGAACAACGTTCTATGTACTGCCAAACGTGTTGGATGCATTTTGCTAGCGCTATCAAAACTACGATCCATTGCGCAACCAACAACATAAATAAAAATTGCGACAACAAACAACACTTCCAGCCCACCCAACGAGAACCTCAACTCCGAAAAGCGAGAGTTTTCCATTGTAGTTAATTTATGCACTTAATTTATCTGCAACTTTGTAAGCAGAGCTTCGTTTCTCATGCCAATAGAGAATCCTGCATGGGAGCAACCCAGCCTCATGACTATTTTTGAAATAAATAGTTCAATTCACATAAGAACTTCATTTTTATAAATTATTACAAGCTCGGACTCACCTCAATACATGGTGATAGCATATTTTTATTAGTACATATTAGCGGCTTTTGGATTGGATTGGTCCTTGGATTGCATTGGTCCTTGGATTAGATTGGTCCTTGGATGGGATAGGTCCTTGGATTCCTATAAAAATTAAAGAGAGCGGAAATGTTGTGTTGACTAGTGTAATCATTCCATTCAATCACATAAACATCATCCGTTGAATACAGTTTTTCAAGAATACAAGACACATAAGTGGCTGAGCTGGGCTGCGAATCGCTGCCACTCGTCCCTCATTGCACCATCAGCATATTTTGTTGGTTGCTAGCCACTTGGGATTCTATATGGACACATACTCACACATACATGCATATTTACTTCATACTTTTTTCCATCTACATATGTACATATATGGAAGCCTCTCCTCCTCAATCCACAATCCGCAAGCTACAACTATCATTTTCGTATACACTTCATACGTATTTTAAGGCAGATCAATTAGTAGAAAAAACATTGGAGCAGAATGGCTTGAAAATGTGCGATATGAAAATGTGGTTTCCAAATTGGTTCGCTCTTGGGAAAGTGTATACAAACCAGACCTCGAACTTAATGAACGAATCCCATGCAGCCAACAAAAAAATAGAAGAAAATTAACTCCGGGTATGTGCTTCCGAAGAAAAACAAAAAAAACAAAATCCCTGACTGGACACAAAAGAGTATCTGGTGATCCGACTCGCAGCCAAACACTGACGTGGTGTCGCATAACACCATACCTTATGCTCAGCTAAAGGCAATAAATGCATTCAACAGTCTAACATAAGTATGTACATACATATACATATGTACATATGTATGTAATTATATATGTATGCATGTATTGTGCTGGTCACTCGCAATAAAAACAAACATAATTTCGGTCCAGATTTCAATATTCTCAGACTCAATTATTCAATTTTAAATTCCAAGGTCTAAGCTAAATCTTTCAACCGATCCAGCGAAACATAACATACGTACGTAAATTAATTGTGCAACCGAACTCCTTAGGCTGACATTACATGTTGGTATTGCACAAGGTATTTCTTTAAAGGAATCACAGCCCATTTCTTCCACTTGTCTGTCATGTCCTTTCACTTTTCTAGCATACCTTGTTATTCCACATTCGAATTTTTGTAGTTATTGAGCTGAGACACTTTAGACTTTAGATACTTTTTGTATTGTATTTAAATACACAATGAAACAGGCACAAATATCTTCAGTTGAGGGAACTTGCGTCCCAATTGAGAAACACTTCGATATATTTATCCGTTAGCTTTCCTTTTTTTCTTAAACGCAGCTCTAGAAAGAAACCACCACCGTACTCACTCGCTGCCAAATCGAAGTGTTCTTCGAGACCAGTTTGTCGACATGTTGCGCTTAGATTTTTGGGATTCTTAAATTGTTTTTTATCGCTGCATACTTTTAGACACCAGGGACGGAACTAGTTACTTGTCTAACGCATTTGTGTCAAGTGCATGAAGAATTTCATTCTTTAGGCATGTCCTGCTCATGTAGAAATATATCTGCAATATACATATATCCTTCTCTCTATTAAAATCCAAATCTGTTTGAAAAAATATAAATATATATTTTTGATCGCTGTATATTTATATGGGATCTCAAATGCGACGACAGGTGTCGCCCCTGTAGTACTCAGAGAGTACATGTGTACATATATTAGATTTGTGTAGATGTATGTAACATGAATGTAAATATAAAATCGGAAAGAAATCATTTTAAATATATAATTGAATTAATTGAATTAATTGACTTTTTAGTCCATTACAACCATAAAGTTTGAACAGAACTGGGAGAAATTCGGTTTGGTTCAAAATAGAAAGCCAGAATGCTTGAATGCGAATAAAAAAATAACAGTGTCATGGACTTGGATATCAAAATTATTTTTCTTTATTGATTATAGACTAAAGAAAATTACGGTAATTGAAATTTGACTAATAGAATCCGGCTTTGCCAAAAACTTTTTAGAGATTATATCACCGGAAGGAAAGTCCAAAATGTTGTCAATAAATTTAATAGGAATTCTTTATTTTTGGAAAGGAACACTATTCGTTCATCGAAATTGGGTTCGTTATAATCAATACTGTTATAACGCGGCAATAATCTTAGCTTACGTAATATTACATAACCATATGTATGCATACAGTATTTAGCTATGGACTATAGAATAAGTACTAGGCAACTACCCTGTAATTTGATTCCCGCCCTTCCTTGGCATTCAGTAATATACGTACATATGTACGAATGCATGTGTGCCCTTGTGCGAGTATAAGTACATACGTATGTATATTTCAACAGTTATATACATATGAACATACGTATGTAGTAGGTATGTATGTTCGTACATATGTACATATGCACGCGGGAAAAACTATGTATGGTTGTACGTACATATGTTAGTACACAGTTAAATTTAAAATTAAAGCATTGAGAGTGGTTCTGTTCTGTTATCGTTTCAGGCTATGTACAACTTTGGACTAGATGCTGTGGTTGTGTGGAGGAAAAAGAAAAAATTCTGAAGCTGCCCGACAATACACCTAACTGCATCTCGTCGATCGAGGCAAGGCTAGAGGATTGACGCGAGTTTTCTATGAGTACGAGGGGACCAGACTGTCGAACATCATAGCACGCCATATGATGGAACAAGATCTAGATTGGTTTCTACGACTAAAAGCGGCACTGCAAAGCTGCAATCTTACTCTCGATCGTAATGCAACGCACTCACAATGGAACAGCACCAGCACGAGCACTACTCAGCAGTCTCAAAAGGACCATTCAGTAACAGCACATCAGCATGGTTAGATCAAGCGGTTGATGGATCTTTAGACTTCTGGACTATGAAATTGAAGTGGCTTTTTCAATCCCTATGCACAACAGTCCATCATAAAAAGGATTCTGAAAACACGTGAATATTCTGTTGAATATGGTAAATGGAGGAGTGACTATACACTGTGCAACCGAATTGAGCTGCAATACATACACACCTGATCATAATAATAGGTACACCCATCTACCTAAAGTTTAACTGAACAGAAAATTTTTGTTTTCAATATTTTAAACCTAAAATTTGTTCTCAGTTATTCTTTTAGTATTTGTTTTCAATAAAATAAACTTTAATATAATGTAGGATCATGTTATTTTAGGAAATAGATCCATTTCTTATTCAGAGTCAATGTCAGGCTGATCAAAATAATAGGTACACTACAAGTGTTGGTATGAAAAAAATCTACTAACTGCTTATTTCTATTTATTCTTTTGTTAATTAGTATTCACTAGTTAATATCTTATGTATTCAGCTTTATTTCTGGCTACCTTTATTACCTTTTTTTGTCAAATTTTTAATAAGCGTATGGCAGGTTTCTATAGGTGGTAATATATACATACATATGTAGGTGGTAAATGGTAAAACAGGATGGAACAATTTGGGAGACTACATCGAAAGGTCAATTAAATATTAGATATTAATATATTAAGATGGAAAGGCTGACGGTATGAACCAAGCTTTTATTTTATGTTATTTTTGTGTACAAAAATAAAATAACTACTACTGCTATTGTGACTAAAAGAAGGTAATAACTCATACTACAACATCCCCCAATGAAAATGCAAAGAAAATTTGATTTTATGGCTACCAGTAGAGCATATAAACAAGTGGCTCATAACACCCCGACCTACCCAAGTGAGATCAGCAAGAAAAATACAAGAAATACATGTGTAAAGTATGCATCCATACGAACATCCATGCGAACATATAATAAATTAAATATATCGTAATCTCATATGTATACATATGTACATACTTATATACTGACTGAGTACCGGGTATAAAGTAGAGCCGCGGCCTTTGCCGCGGCTCACAACGTTCCCCCTCGTTTTTATTGATTCCTTCAGATAAAAACTGTAGGCACAAATTGAACAAGAAAATATCTTTAAAATCGTTGAGTACTGGGTTAAAACAAAAAGATAAAAAAAAAATTAATAACAAAAACAGAATTTCACATAGCTTTACAATCTCTAAAAGGCTCAACACCAGGACTCAACAGAATCTCATACGCCAGCGCTTCAATAATCCAAGTTCGAATTATCAATAATTTCAACCAAATCTTCAACAACTACATATGTACATACCTCAGTCATACAAAACAAGCCTCGTCATACCCAAACTAAAACCTAAAACGGATAAAACAGATATCTCTTCGTACAGACCCATCTCGTTAAACTGTTGCCTTGGAAAATTCTTGGATAAAATCATTTCTAAAAGATTGTGGTGGTTTCTAACCCATAATAAACTTCTTCACCCAAACCAATTTGGATTCAAGAAAGGAAAATCGACTTCAGATAGTCTACTTTACGTAGACCATCTTATCACGAAGTCACTCAACTCAAAAAACATGTCTCACTCATCTCTCTAGACTTTGCAAGAGCATTTAAACGAGTAGGCACACACTCAATAACAGATCAATTTCTGGAATGGAAATGCGGATAAAAAACTAATTAAATACTTCCAAAACTTTATGAAAAATAGAAAAATAACAGTGAAAACAGGAAAAAACACATCGGCTATACATCCTCTTGAAAACGGAATACCGCAAGGCTCTCCCACATCTGTAGTCCTATTTCTTACACCATTCAACAAGTTAACCAATCGCACTACACAAGGAACTTCTTTTTAATCCTAAGCCTATGCAAAAACAAAAATACAAATGTCAACCTGCGACCACACTTCACTGATATAGCAAATTGGTGCACCTATTCAGGAGCATCCCGCTCACAAACAAAATGTCAACATCTACACATATGCAGAAAGCGCAACTGCAACTGTGCAGTTACCTCAACAATAACACAAACATAACCAATACAACACCACTTATAATACTCGGACTCTGGATCAACACCAAATACAAATGGAACTCACACATTAATGCCCTCATCTCAGCACTCTCCAACAAACTAAACATAATAAAATGTCCAGCCAGCCCACGATTCCACTTCAACACGCACACTCTCCTTAATGTAACAAGAGCAATACTAATCTCAAAAATCGATTACGGACTACACATTTACGGCCACACACCAAAAAACAACCTTAACAAATTAAAAAGCACTCAGCGATCTGGATAACACTGGGAGCGTTTCACACCACACCAATCTACAACCTATTATACGAAACCAACACACCAACAATAGAACAAAAACGAGACCACTTAACAGCAAAACTCTTTAAATCTCTAATACATTCCAAAGACACCCCAATACATAAATACATAAAAGCGAAAACTTACAAAAAAAATGTGGACCTCAACAATACAGCGTGCAATAAACAAATGCCAAATACTCTTCAACACAAACAGCCGAAGGTATAAGTATCCTTGAAGCAGCAAAATTAACAGCAAAAAAGAGGGGCTAGTTTGTAATCTGCTCAGACTCCCTTGGTGCAATCGGGGCAATAGCTAACACAACAACACATACCCACATACCAACACTGTTAAGTTGACTAGTGTAATCATTCCATTCAATCACATAAACATCATCCGTTGAATACAGTTTTTCAAGAATACAAGACACATAAGTGGCTGAGCTGGGCTGCGAATCGCTGCCACTCGTCCCTCATTGCACCATCAGCATATTTTGTTGGTTGCTAGCCACTTGGGATTCTATATGGACACATACTCACACATACATGCATATTTACTTCATACTTTTTTCCATCTACATATGTACATATATGGAAGCCTCTCCTCCTCAATCCACAATCCGCAAGCTACAACTATCATTTTCGTATACACTTCATACGTATTTTAAGGCAGATCAATTAGTAGAAAAAACATTGGAGCAGAATGGCTTGAAAATGTGCGATATGAAAATGTGGTTTCCAAATTGGTTCGCTCTTGGGAAAGTGTATACAAACCAGACCTCGAACTTAATGAACGAATCCCATGCAGCCAACAAAAAAATAGAAGAAAATTAACTCCGGGTATGTGCTTCCGAAGAAAAACAAAAAAAACAAAATCCCTGACTGGACACAAAAGAGTATCTGGTGATCCGACTCGCAGCCAAACACTGACGTGGTGTCGCATAACACCATACCTTATGCTCAGCTAAAGGCAATAAATGCATTCAACAGTCTAACATAAGTATGTACATACATATACATATGTACATATGTATGTAATTATATATGTATGCATGTATTGTGCTGGTCACTCGCAATAAAAACAAACATAATTTCGGTCCAGATTTCAATATTCTCAGACTCAATTATTCAATTTTAAATTCCAAGGTCTAAGCTAAATCTTTCAACCGATCCAGCGAAACATAACATACGTACGTAAATTAATTGTGCAACCGAACTCCTTAGGCTGACATTACATGTTGGTATTGCACAAGGTATTTCTTTAAAGGAATCACAGCCCATTTCTTCCACTTGTCTGTCATGTCCTTTCACTTTTCTAGCATACCTTGTTATTCCACATTCGAATTTTTGTAGTTATTGAGCTGAGACACTTTAGACTTTAGATACTTTTTGTATTGTATTTAAATACACAATGAAACAGGCACAAATATCTTCAGTTGAGGGAACTTGCGTCCCAATTGAGAAACACTTCGATATATTTATCCGTTAGCTTTCCTTTTTTTCTTAAACGCAGCTCTAGAAAGAAACCACCACCGTACTCACTCGCTGCCAAATCGAAGTGTTCTTCGAGACCAGTTTGTCGACATGTTGCGCTTAGATTTTTGGGATTCTTAAATTGTTTTTTATCGCTGCATACTTTTAGACACCAGGGACGGAACTAGTTACTTGTCTAACGCATTTGTGTCAAGTGCATGAAGAATTTCATTCTTTAGGCATGTCCTGCTCATGTAGAAATATATCTGCAATATACATATATCCTTCTCTCTATTAAAATCCAAATCTGTTTGAAAAAATATAAATATATATTTTTGATCGCTGTATATTTAAATGGGATCTCAAATGCGACGACAGGTGTCGCCCCTGTAGTACTCAGAGAGTACATGTGTACATATATTAGATTTGTGTAGATGTATGTAACATGAATGTAAATATAAAATCGGAAAGAAATCATTTTAAATATATAATTGAATTAATTGAATTAATTGACTTTTTAGTCCATTACAACCATAAAGTTTGAACAGAACTGGGAGAAATTCGGTTTGGTTCAAAATAGAAAGCCAGAATGCTTGAATGCGAATAAAAAAATAACAGTGTCATGGACTTGGATATCAAAATTATTTTTCTTTATTGATTATAGACTAAAGAAAATTACGGTAATTGAAATTTGACTAATAGAATCCGGCTTTGCCAAAAACTTTTTAGAGATTATATCACCGGAAGGAAAGTCCAAAATGTTGTCAATAAATTTAATAGGAATTCTTTATTTTTGGAAAGGAACACTATTCGTTCATCGAAATTGGGTTCGTTATAATCAATACTGTTATAACGCGGCAATAATCTTAGCTTACGTAATATTACATAACCATATGTATGCATACAGTATTTAGCTATGGACTATAGAATAAGTACTAGGCAACTACCCTGTAATTTGATTCCCGCCCTTCCTTGGCATTCAGTAATATACGTACATATGTACGAATGCATGTGTGCCCTTGTGCGAGTATAAGTACATACGTATGTATATTTCAACAGTTATATACATATGAACATACGTATGTAGTAGGTATGTATGTTCGTACATATGTACATATGCACGCGGGAAAAACTATGTATGGTTGTACGTACATATGTTAGTACACAGTTAAATTTAAAATTAAAGCATTGAGAGTGGTTCTGTTCTGTTATCGTTTCAGGCTATGTACAACTTTGGACTAGATGCTGTGGTTGTGTGGAGGAAAAAGAAAAAATTCTGAAGCTGCCCGACAATACACCTAACTGCATCTCGTCGATCGAGGCAAGGCTAGAGGATTGACGCGAGTTTTCTATGAGTACGAGGGGACCAGACTGTCGAACATCATAGCACGCCATATGATGGAACAAGATCTAGATTGGTTTCTACGACTAAAAGCGGCACTGCAAAGCTGCAATCTTACTCTCGATCGTAATGCAACGCACTCACAATGGAACAGCACCAGCACGAGCACTACTCAGCAGTCTCAAAAGGACCATTCAGTAACAGCACATCAGCATGGTTAGATCAAGCGGTTGATGGATCTTTAGACTTCTGGACTATGAAATTGAAGTGGCTTTTTCAATCCCTATGCACAACAGTCCATCATAAAAAGGATTCTGAAAACACGTGAATATTCTGTTGAATATGGTAAATGGAGGAGTGACTATACACTGTGCAACCGAATTGAGCTGCAATACATACACACCTGATCATAATAATAGGTACACCCATCTACCTAAAGTTTAACTGAACAGAAAATTTTTGTTTTCAATATTTTAAACCTAAAATTTGTTCTCAGTTATTCTTTTAGTATTTGTTTTCAATAAAATAAACTTTAATATAATGTAGGATCATGTTATTTTAGGAAATAGATCCATTTCTTATTCAGAGTCAATGTCAGGCTGATCAAAATAATAGGTACACTACAAGTGTTGGTATGAAAAAAATCTACTAACTGCTTATTTCTATTTATTCTTTTGTTAATTAGTATTCACTAGTTAATATCTTATGTATTCAGCTTTATTTCTGGCTACCTTTATTACCTTTTTTTGTCAAATTTTTAATAAGCGTATGGCAGGTTTCTATAGGTGGTAATATATACATACATATGTAGGTGGTAAATGGTAAAACAGGATGGAACAATTTGGGAGACTACATCGAAAGGTCAATTAAATATTAGATATTAATATATTAAGATGGAAAGGCTGACGGTATGAACCAAGCTTTTATTTTATGTTATTTTTGTGTACAAAAATAAAATAACTACTACTGCTATTGTGACTAAAAGAAGGTAATAACTCATACTACAACATCCCCCAATGAAAATGCAAAGAAAATTTGATTTTATGGCTACCAGTAGAGCATATAAACAAGTGGCTCATAACACCCCGACCTACCCAAGTGAGATCAGCAAGAAAAATACAAGAAATACATGTGTAAAGTATGCATCCATACGAACATCCATGCGAACATATAATAAATTAAATATATCGTAATCTCATATGTATACATATGTACATACTTATATACTGACTGAGTACCGGGTATAAAGTAGAGCCGCGGCCTTTGCCGCGGCTCACAACGTTCCCCCTCGTTTTTATTGATTCCTTCAGATAAAAACTGTAGGCACAAATTGAACAAGAAAATATCTTTAAAATCGTTGAGTACTGGGTTAAAACAAAAAGATAAAAAAAAAATTAATAACAAAAACAGAATTTCACATAGCTTTACAATCTCTAAAAGGCTCAACACCAGGACTCAACAGAATCTCATACGCCAGCGCTTCAATAATCCAAGTTCGAATTATCAATAATTTCAACCAAATCTTCAACAACTACATATGTACATACCTCAGTCATACAAAACAAGCCTCGTCATACCCAAACTAAAACCTAAAACGGATAAAACAGATATCTCTTCGTACAGACCCATCTCGTTAAACTGTTGCCTTGGAAAATTCTTGGATAAAATCATTTCTAAAAGATTGTGGTGGTTTCTAACCCATAATAAACTTCTTCACCCAAACCAATTTGGATTCAAGAAAGGAAAATCGACTTCAGATAGTCTACTTTACGTAGACCATCTTATCACGAAGTCACTCAACTCAAAAAACATGTCTCACTCATCTCTCTAGACTTTGCAAGAGCATTTAAACGAGTAGGCACACACTCAATAACAGATCAATTTCTGGAATGGAAATGCGGATAAAAAACTAATTAAATACTTCCAAAACTTTATGAAAAATAGAAAAATAACAGTGAAAACAGGAAAAAACACATCGGCTATACATCCTCTTGAAAACGGAATACCGCAAGGCTCTCCCACATCTGTAGTCCTATTTCTTACACCATTCAACAAGTTAACCAATCGCACTACACAAGGAACTTCTTTTTAATCCTAAGCCTATGCAAAAACAAAAATACAAATGTCAACCTGCGACCACACTTCACTGATATAGCAAATTGGTGCACCTATTCAGGAGCATCCCGCTCACAAACAAAATGTCAACATCTACACATATGCAGAAAGCGCAACTGCAACTGTGCAGTTACCTCAACAATAACACAAACATAACCAATACAACACCACTTATAATACTCGGACTCTGGATCAACACCAAATACAAATGGAACTCACACATTAATGCCCTCATCTCAGCACTCTCCAACAAACTAAACATAATAAAATGTCCAGCCAGCCCACGATTCCACTTCAACACGCACACTCTCCTTAATGTAACAAGAGCAATACTAATCTCAAAAATCGATTACGGACTACACATTTACGGCCACACACCAAAAAACAACCTTAACAAATTAAAAAGCACTCAGCGATCTGGATAACACTGGGAGCGTTTCACACCACACCAATCTACAACCTATTATACGAAACCAACACACCAACAATAGAACAAAAACGAGACCACTTAACAGCAAAACTCTTTAAATCTCTAATACATTCCAAAGACACCCCAATACATAAATACATAAAAGCGAAAACTTACAAAAAAAATGTGGACCTCAACAATACAGCGTGCAATAAACAAATGCCAAATACTCTTCAACACAAACAGCCGAAGGTATAAGTATCCTTGAAGCAGCAAAATTAACAGCAAAAAAGAGGGGCTAGTTTGTAATCTGCTCAGACTCCCTTGGTGCAATCGGGGCAATAGCTAACACAACAACACATACCCACATACCAACACTGTTAAGTTGACTAGTGTAATCATTCCATTCAATCACATAAACATCATCCGTTGAATACAGTTTTTCAAGAATACAAGACACATAAGTGGCTGAGCTGGGCTGCGAATCGCTGCCACTCGTCCCTCATTGCACCATCAGCATATTTTGTTGGTTGCTAGCCACTTGGGATTCTATATGGACACATACTCACACATACATGCATATTTACTTCATACTTTTTTCCATCTACATATGTACATATATGGAAGCCTCTCCTCCTCAATCCACAATCCGCAAGCTACAACTATCATTTTCGTATACACTTCATACGTATTTTAAGGCAGATCAATTAGTAGAAAAAACATTGGAGCAGAATGGCTTGAAAATGTGCGATATGAAAATGTGGTTTCCAAATTGGTTCGCTCTTGGGAAAGTGTATACAAACCAGACCTCGAACTTAATGAACGAATCCCATGCAGCCAACAAAAAAATAGAAGAAAATTAACTCCGGGTATGTGCTTCCGAAGAAAAACAAAAAAAACAAAATCCCTGACTGGACACAAAAGAGTATCTGGTGATCCGACTCGCAGCCAAACACTGACGTGGTGTCGCATAACACCATACCTTATGCTCAGCTAAAGGCAATAAATGCATTCAACAGTCTAACATAAGTATGTACATACATATACATATGTACATATGTATGTAATTATATATGTATGCATGTATTGTGCTGGTCACTCGCAATAAAAACAAACATAATTTCGGTCCAGATTTCAATATTCTCAGACTCAATTATTCAATTTTAAATTCCAAGGTCTAAGCTAAATCTTTCAACCGATCCAGCGAAACATAACATACGTACGTAAATTAATTGTGCAACCGAACTCCTTAGGCTGACATTACATGTTGGTATTGCACAAGGTATTTCTTTAAAGGAATCACAGCCCATTTCTTCCACTTGTCTGTCATGTCCTTTCACTTTTCTAGCATACCTTGTTATTCCACATTCGAATTTTTGTAGTTATTGAGCTGAGACACTTTAGACTTTAGATACTTTTTGTATTGTATTTAAATACACAATGAAACAGGCACAAATATCTTCAGTTGAGGGAACTTGCGTCCCAATTGAGAAACACTTCGATATATTTATCCGTTAGCTTTCCTTTTTTTCTTAAACGCAGCTCTAGAAAGAAACCACCACCGTACTCACTCGCTGCCAAATCGAAGTGTTCTTCGAGACCAGTTTGTCGACATGTTGCGCTTAGATTTTTGGGATTCTTAAATTGTTTTTTATCGCTGCATACTTTTAGACACCAGGGACGGAACTAGTTACTTGTCTAACGCATTTGTGTCAAGTGCATGAAGAATTTCATTCTTTAGGCATGTCCTGCTCATGTAGAAATATATCTGCAATATACATATATCCTTCTCTCTATTAAAATCCAAATCTGTTTGAAAAAATATAAATATATATTTTTGATCGCTGTATATTTAAATGGGATCTCAAATGCGACGACAGGTGTCGCCCCTGTAGTACTCAGAGAGTACATGTGTACATATATTAGATTTGTGTAGATGTATGTAACATGAATGTAAATATAAAATCGGAAAGAAATCATTTTAAATATATAATTGAATTAATTGAATTAATTGACTTTTTAGTCCATTACAACCATAAAGTTTGAACAGAACTGGGAGAAATTCGGTTTGGTTCAAAATAGAAAGCCAGAATGCTTGAATGCGAATAAAAAAATAACAGTGTCATGGACTTGGATATCAAAATTATTTTTCTTTATTGATTATAGACTAAAGAAAATTACGGTAATTGAAATTTGACTAATAGAATCCGGCTTTGCCAAAAACTTTTTAGAGATTATATCACCGGAAGGAAAGTCCAAAATGTTGTCAATAAATTTAATAGGAATTCTTTATTTTTGGAAAGGAACACTATTCGTTCATCGAAATTGGGTTCGTTATAATCAATACTGTTATAACGCGGCAATAATCTTAGCTTAAGTAATATTACATAACCATATGTATGCATACAGTATTTAGCTATGGACTATAGAATAAGTACTAGGCAACTACCCTGTAATTTGATTCCCGCCCTTCCTTGGCATTCAGTAATATACGTACATATGTACGAATGCATGTGTGCCCTTGTGCGAGTATATGTACATACGTATGTATATTGCAACAGTTATATACATATGAACATATGTATGTAGTAGGTATGTATGTTCGTACATATGTACATATGCACGCGGGAAAAACTATGTATGGTTGTACGTACATATGTTAGTACACAGTTAAATTTAAAATTAAAGCATTGAGAGTGGTTCTGTTCTGTTATCGTTTCAGGCTATGTACAACTTTGGACTAGATGCTGTGGTTGTGTGGAGGAATATATTTACAATGCGAATACCGAGAAGATCGAAAGATGAGGAGGTTTGAATCCATCGAATGCTCTACAAATTAAAAATACTAGGTGCTTACAGCTGAAGTAAATACAAAGCCACAATGCTATAAGTAAGACTATAAGTAAACCAGCCGATAGAGATATACAGATACAGCTATATATAAGTCGCAATTCATTATTGATGTATCGCATGTTTAGCCAACGTTTGGGTCTAGTCCGTCAGTGGGTCAGAATAGGTCAAATATAGTAATCCGTTGCGCTGCCTGTTGGGGAAAATCTCTTAATTCTCTCTCCTCCTCCACAGTGGTCCCCATCCCCGTACTATATGTGTAGAATGGCTTCCGTCGAGGATATCGAGCGGCTGGCACTCGACTTGGACGATGTTTGTGGCGACTCTATATCCTTGCTCTGTTCCAGATCAAGATCGATCACCAGGCAGTCGTAGGACGGTGGCGGCAGCTCGAATTTTAATACGCTTTCATAGCTTGGAGGCAGAGAGTCCACAATGCGCAGCACATCGTTCTGGGAGTTAATCTAAATAGCGAAATTAAAATGAAGAGTCAGTGACGGGACCTCTACGCGGTGAAGTCTATACTTACGTGCGACATTGCGTTGGTGGGTCGATTGCCGGCCTCGTCTATGGGCCCTGCCCAGATGCAGACGCCCATACGATGTGTGACATAGCCGCAGATGATCACGCTGATCACCAACATTCCAATGCCCAGCGCAAAAACCAGCCAGCGCGACTCGACGCTGTTGTCGCGTAAATTCTTCTCCAACTGCAGGGCGCACAGAATTAGGACGGGCACTGCCACCATGGCCACCAATAGATCAACTATCGGACGCTGTGTGCTAGGTCCGGCGTTGAGCGGAGCTCGGCCCGTCCCTGAGTGGGAGCCAAAGTTATGGTTGCTGCTGTTCGGCGTCAGTGTAGAACGGGCAACGACTGTATTGTGGTTCTGTAGCACCATGCTGAAAGGCAAAGAGGGGTTAGAGATGTTTTAGTCAGTCAATTTTAGTCAACCTAGGCTAATTGCTAATGCTTAATAAATAGCTATGAGACCCGACCCTCCTTCAATCGCCCGATTCCTCCCCTTTATGCTACTTGCGAGCAATCGCTGAGATAGTCAAACAAAAGCTTGGTCTCATATTCGATGAAGTCGATTATATTTCCAAAAGTCCTTTAAGTCATTCCTAATTTAATAGTTCTTATCAAACCATATAGCTTTTGATGCATTTATCTGATGAAGATATTTTTAAGACAACTATTCTCTTTCAGATCTAGACTCTTCTGACGATTTTTAACGAGCTAAAGATATGTGTACATATGATCAACTTCCATGGCTGCCTATGTAGCTATGTACGTACATATATACATACATAATACCTGCGTTAATTTCTGAAATTTCATCCGACTCCTACCTACTACCTAATGAATGAAAAGGCTTAACGCCTTAACGCTGAAGTTTTAAGAGTGTAGATTGGTCCACTTATTTACCAAGATCTGCCAAATATTATGGTTATAGTATATACCCGTCGATCATACATAAATACATATGTATGTATTTACATACTTGTGTACATACCACCGTTACTACGAGTGGTGTGGCATGATGTACAGGGTCATACCTGGGATCAAAGGCGTTAATCAGCCACAAATCATAGACGGGGCGCATTTCAATATCGATTTGTGTTTCTTTCTCTCCTTCTGTGTGATTTGATTTGATTGATATCAATTGATTAATTTATTGCTGCGGTCATTCAGTTGTTTGATTGCATATTGATTGAATGATTTCAAAAAGTAAGGAATTGAGTATGGATATTTGCTCTTGGATTTCATATTCTTCCCTTGAATTCATTGAAGGCAAGTTGGAAGTGCCCAAAGTGGGGCCAGGGATCAGTTTTAAATAGCTTATCTTCCAGGATACCTTTTGGTTTCCAAGTAGGGAAACCTTAAACCGTTTTCAATTAAGAATGATTTTAGTAGGAATATAATACTCCATGAATACATTTCGAATCCAATTCTGCATTGTGTGTATTTATTGTTTAGGCTTCGGTAAGGCACATTGTTAACTAAAAGTCACTTTTAAAATGATATTAAAAACCTGCTCGCGTATGTACATATGTATGTTTTTCGCGAGGAGACTCCTATGATTCTGTTATTCACCGGCTAGAACTCTTGGCCAAACAGCTGACCAGATTAGTGAATCTAGCGAGAAGCAGCGAATCGAATCCAGATGAGATCAATGGGATCGACATCTGTGTCGCGAAATGCGACGCATACTCGTAGTGTGTTCGCCTTCCCTTTCCCACTTCATCAGTAGTTGGACAAGCTTATCAACATGAAAAAGAAGAGGAGGGTTCGGACCAGAAGTGCGAACAGGAGAGAAGCTGGACTTGGCTCTGCGCCGGGAAGGAGGGGGGGTTCACTTTACACCAGCGATAAGGAGAGGCCGATTGCCGATTGCACCGATTGCACGTGATATTAGCTATTCTTATAGAAAACACTTTTGAATGCATTATATTTCCACTTCGGTTGCCTTCGGCTTCTGTCAATTAACACTTGAGCATTGGGTTTCAGTTTCACAGGCAAAAACAATAGAAATTAAATAGCAGCCAGCTTGGTCGAGCTGAAACCAATTTGGGGCGAACTGGGCCGGTCAAGTGTTTCAATAGAACTGGAAAAGCGTCCCCACAGCGATGTCGCTGGCTGGAATAAACGGAATACTGTGTCGAGGGCCGTACTCGAGTCATCGACTGCTGACTATCGGGATTCCCAGGACTCACATAAGTGCCGGACAGGGAATGATATATGTATGTACCTTTAAAATACAAAACTATTTGCAACTCATCAGTATAAAAACCAATATATGCCCATGTGAAGAGTGTACATACATGTGAACCATACCCCACAAAAAACCCAAATGCCCAAATCACCTTCTTAAGGGGTAGTGCTTGTACCCAAAACCATTTAATTGCAATTCAAGAACGACAAGCGAAGCAGAAAATACTTTTTTTTGTCAATGCGGTCGTGTGCAGTGCAGTCCGCACAACAGAAGAGGGGAGGGGGTACAAGCGAGGGTACGAACGCAAGAAGGGGGCACTGGGTATTGGGCAAGGAGTAAGAACAGAAACAAAATAATGATAGCAGTGAAGTTATTAAGGTTATTGTCGCGCTTTATCTAGCAGCGAAACAAAAGCCCAGCAGAAGCAAAGCCAACGAAACCGGTTGCCACGGGCTCGGCTCGGCACGGCTCGTTCAATATATCAACTTATTTTGAACTGTATCTGAAAGTTGTCTGAACTCTGCCAGAAATACTGCAGAAGAGATGCCGATACCGCCGAGACGAAACGCAAATGGTGGTGATTAACGCTGAAGTCTTAAGAGTGTAGATTGGTCCACTTATTTACCAAGATCTGCTTATCCAGAAATCTGAAAATGACCCAGAAATAGAAATAAATGAATTTTAAAACAAAGGTTCCGTGCAAAGTTATAGCAACTTAGCTTCTATGCTGAGGACCGGACTAGTTTGCATAGAAAGAGATAAATGGACTTAGCTATACCATTTCGGTTGTTAGTCCAGATCAACAACAATACATTTGTATGTGCATATGTACATATATACGAGAAAATTTTTTATAGGGTTGAAAACAATTCTTGATAGCTTCTGCAAACTGTGTTACCGGGCCTTTTACCTTTAAATATATAAAAATGATAGTCTTCTCTGGACCCCTCTGGGTCTTCTTTTCTCTGCCTCTGCATCACTCGATTGCTCACATGACAAATGCAAATATGGAAATGTCCATAAGTGTGCATCATTATCAGTTCAGACAGCTTCGGATAAGAAGCTGATAAGATGCCTCTGTCTCCGCTCTTCCGTGGCAGGGCCTCTCCTCAAATATGTACAACCGGTTATAAAAACTTTGTCATTCGCCCCCGTTCTGGTTGTACCGTACCGTACCCTCTTTGAGGAACTTCTCATGAACAGTTCCATTTGAATGATTTAGTGCCCAAATGTGGAAGTTTTCGTCGTTAATTTATGAATCTTTCGGCGGTTTTGGGGCGAGGACCCAGTTTCGGAACCAAGATCCGTTACAAAGTGTAAGGACTTTTATGGACTTCGATTTACGTAAGAGAGTCGTTGTCGGAAATCGGAGCGCAATAACCTTTTCCTATATTTGTATAAAGTTAGTTTCGTTGAGATCGGTTGTCGAATAAACATACTTATATACAGTAGGTATACAATTGTACATACATATGTATGTACATACGTATAATTCATATGTACATACATATATACATATGGGAAAACTTTGGGTCCAAAGCTTTGCAAAAAAAAGAAAATGTATGATCGAATAATAAAGCAAACAGAATTCTACATTATGTACATATATACATATGTATATATGTATGTATATATATGTATGTATGTATGTATTTTAACTTTCTTTAGAGTAAAGAAGATACTCGTATAAATTGAACTGGTATTTATTGTAATTTTCGCCTTTCTTTAGCAGAGGATCAGTCCAGACAGATATCGTACGAAAAATTGAAGATAAAATATCATGATTGAGCTATCCACTTCCGTCTTGCGTCAGAATCAGTAGACTTCCGTTCAGGACCTACCTCTGATCCCGCTACCCCTTGCACACTGCCAGATAATACACGAAGTACTACGTGCCCAAAAGAATTTAAAATAATTTTTGTATATTTTCATTTGTGAATGAAGAGCATCGCATCAGCATCAGCTCGAGTCAATGACCAGATGCTGAATGCAATTTAAGGCATGTATGTACATACATATGTACATGCACTTGATAAACTCGTATAAATGATCATGATCAAGGGAACAAGGCAGCTTCCGAGGCCCTCCAATTAGAAAAACTAGATACGTTATTGCATGTCACTACCAGGCACGTAGTCGTCAAAGTGTCATCTACACGACGAAACGAATAAATTTTCCAAATACAAATTATACAATTTAGCCTTGTGACTCTAATAGACAAACACGCCCACAACTATTGAGGAAAGCTGAATTCTCTATTTGGGTATAGCAGTTGCTGACTTTACTATGTCTACCCCTATCTTATACGAGTTTCTTTCTCGAAATGTGCAATTACAGTGGGAGTTTGACTTTGACAAGAGAATAGAGTGCCAGCTGAAAGCTGGGCACTGGCCCAGAAACCCAATAGGGTCCAAGTGTAAATATCAGACATAAGACTATTTCGGTATAGTATACTCGTAAATATATTGCACATACATACATAAATATGTACATATGTATGTACATACATATGTATGTGCATAGATGCAGATATCAAATTACTGATGACTATGCTTGACTTTTCTTCGAGTTAAGTGTAAGGTTCTTTTTTCAGCAAACTTGCACTTCCAGTTTTGGACCGAAGCGTTTTGTCTTTCTGTCTAGTCGTGAGGGTCTGCGGATCTTCAATCAGCTCGGTTGGGTAATGCAATTTTGCAAATATTGCTTCCTTTTGTTTAGCTAACGGCGTACTCGAAAATTGAATCTGTGCAAATATCAAGAGGATTCTTAAAACCATAAAACAGTGACAACGAGTTTATTTCCCCATTGGCTTTCGTCGAAATGCTTTATAACCCAGCCCCAGGTTCAGTTCAACTTCATTCTTTCTTTCATCTTTCTAAGGTAACTGCAGTTAGCCTCCTCATTGCTCTTCTCCTGCTTATCAGTCCCCTCCGATAACAACGGAGACTGCTAAAGTACCTGGACCATATAGTGCTTAAGCTGTATGAAGATCAGGGGATTTTTTAAAGAATCACCGTGGTTCTCCATGAGAGAAGATACATACATACATATGTACATATGTATATATAGAAATATGTATGGGGAGGTGCACGATTTTGGAACAGTTTATAAGTTCGTTCCAAGTGTTTTCGAATGGTGATGCATGACATTTCACAGAAGTGTCAGAAAATAATATACGAGTACCGGGTGTATTATTTGGATCTGATTATGCTTGCTACTTTTTTTAACAAACATACGCTCCCGACCTCCCTCACCATTATCAGTCGTGTGGCAAGCCACAAAGCACACACAACCACAACAACCGCACTGTTTTTAATTGTGACAGCAAGAACAAGAATCATAAAACTAAAGAAGAGACAAAAGAAGCTTTACGAAACAGACGCCCACAAAGCGGAACAAATTCTTGGGAATCGTTTGGCCTACTTAGCAAGGCAGTCACTTTGATATATTAGTTCATTTATAGTTCATTTATAGTTCATTTTTCATACATATATATTTACATATCTCTGTACATTTCCATGTACGAGTATAATATGTACGTATGAGCCTTTCATATCTTGAGTGCTTTACATAAACCAGAATGAAGCAATGACGACGATTTCCCAGAGCGATCCAACCAAAGCGGAGAGTACGAACGAGTATTGTTAATATATTAATTGATCAGATCCGAGTGTTGTTATATCGTGAATGGGCGATATGCTGAGGCCGTTGTTGATGCCTTTTGATTGACCGAATTGCCTGAGAGTCTGGTGGGTTAGATGGGTCCCCTGTGAACTATACCAGCTTCTCATTGACAACTGAGCATACATATGTACATGAATATATGTATATAAATACATAAATATATAAACACATACATATGTACATATCGAATGCACATACATATGTACATATATAGAAACTAATAAAAACCACAAGATACACGAATATTCTGCTATCGATAAATTGTATTTATCTGTTGTTCTCTGGCTGATGATTCACGTTCTCCTTCCCATATAAATATGTACATACATATGTATGTATGTATGAATGTTTTCTTGAAATTTTGGAAACGTATTTAGCTCCACCTCGTTAACGGATCTCAGTTGGAATTTGATATTTTTGTAAAATCTTTCATGGAATGATGCAATTTCTTTCGGAACACCACACGATGCTATCGCTACCGAAAGGCAAAAACACCTGTTTTTCTTTATTGCTTTTGGGATAGTTCCAATCTTCATGCACTTATGTACATGTGTATGTAGATATGTATATGTATATGTACATATGAACGCAATAAAACACAGAGCATCATTTCAGTCGTTGTCTCTCCTCCTCCTTTTCCTATTTTGTGAATTTTATTTATAGCTCTAGATAGAAGGGTGAGGAGTAAACATGTTTGTCGGCATTTCGTACTCACTTGAAAATTTCTCTGTTCGCTTCTCTTCTTCTCGCTCTCGTTTCTACGTTTCCTCTCACTCTCTGCTTGTATATCTTTGGTGACTGGCTTCAGCTCTTCTTCAAATCGAGTTGTCTTTTTCGCACATTTGAGAACAACACAAAACAGAAAATGAAACAAAAACAAAACAAAAGAGTACAACAAAAAGCCCGAAATCGTTGTTTTTATATCGAATTATGCACGCGATTGGATTGGTTTTGAGATTGCTGCCACAAGTCGGTGCAGCGGCAAGACTGTATATCTGTGCTGGCTCTGGGTGTATTCGTAGTACTCCTCCTCCTCGCTTTGGTTGGGCTCCTTGCTGCTGCTGCTGCTGCTGCTGCTACTGCTACTGCCTACTCTCTCGAAATGGATCCAATGCCCGTGAACCATCACAACTATTCCACTATGAGCAAGTGGTTGATGGTCGCGGATAGTGTTGCCTGCTAAGCCAGGATCTCTATTTATTGGACACTGATGACCTTTGGACTGCGGACTGCAGCGGAACGTGAGGCGAATACAACCGAAGACGACCGGTCTAAGCGTAGGAACAACGTTCAAATATACTCGTGCACTCGGAATCTACAAAATTTGTGTTATTTTTTCTTCCTTTCATCTGGTTTTTCGAATCAGTCGCGGAGATCCGATCGGGATGAACCAAGGCGAGCATTGACTAAGCAGCAACTGTGCCGATCGCTTTTGCGTCTGTTCTGGCTTCGACTCTCTCTACTCACGTCAGCTGCTCACGTCGACGTCGCACAGTGGGGCATTTCGAATGTTATTTTCCCAAAAAGAATAGATCTTCTTAACTACCAAAGATAACATTACAATCAAAGACGTTTCGGTAATGTCGGAAAGATAGTTCGTAAAGCTGTAGAAGTACAGTATGAAGTATACAAAAAATTAACATCCATACATACATATGTATGTACATATATGTATAAGTATTTAAATATGTATACACATACATACATACATGTGTATGTACATACATATGTCTTTCTACTTAAAGATTTTTTAAAAATCAACATAGCATCGTGCAGAGACGCCACTTTGATTTTGGGTTATTATTGGCTTGTACATCATGTGTATGGGGGAATACATAGTTTTAAAATGAAAAATATTTCAAATGCTATGCGAAGTTATTTTGAACACCATCTAGCTAGCGTTGCTGGCAAACTGATTTGCTCCACTGTGCGTCGACGCACAGTCAATGACGTTTTTGTTGCTTCTGTAGAAAAGAATCTCTGCTGTTGCTGTTGTTGCTCAGCTTTCTCTCTCCGCCAGAGATGCGCAAGAGCAGAAAAATGGTGATCACATGTCAGAATATTATTTGCATCCGTTCAGAAATAAATTCGTGGAAGTTATTCGCTTGGTACGATCGATTTTGGAATTGTAATTCTGATGTATTCACTGCATACACATATGTATGTACATACATTGTTTATTTACATATATATGTATGTATGTACATATGACTCTTTTGTGTTAAAACTAACATCAATTCATATTTGGATTTTCATTGGATTAACCTTGAGAAAACCCCAATCTCCTTCAAATAATCTACTGAAAAGCTTGTTCAGAGCTGGCATCATAAGTTGTGTTCTCTCGTACCCACACAATTTTCAACAGGGTAAATTTATAAAAAGATATGGTTATTGAGTGACTGCCTCTTTCTGAGTAGAATAGACATAGAAATAATAAGAGCAAAATATCGGGATAGAGAGGCTGACAACCAGCTTATGCAACAGAGAGATTATAGGTCTCTCCTGTGCTTACTCTCTAGGGCACCTGAAGAGCTTTGACATGATCAGCACGCTCTGATCACTCTGCCTGCCTCACCGCACAATGGAACGAACGACTAAAATTTGGGAAATGTATGTACATACATACATATGTACATCCTTAGCTACTAAAATATAAAATAATATAGTATTACATTAACCTGTACTATCGAGGGTTTTTTTTTAGTTACCGAAGCAAGATAGATATATTTTCAGACTCGTCAACTTCACAAGCATGTTGTTCCAAAACTTTTCATAATATTGTTGACGTCGTGTAGGTATGTACATATGTACATCGAACACTGAATTTATAATATGTAAATACAGTACATATGTACATACATACATACATATATTCATTACATATTATTGTATCTATCTTTTACTTGAAATAATTTCTCTATCGAAACAACTGCGCCATGACCAATTGTTGTTGACAATAGTCTAAAAAAAAATTCTTCTTATCTGTTACACTAGTCTATTCGATGTATAAAAATGTATTTATTTTCATAGGTAGTGCTTTTATTTTTCACATAACTTAAGTTTCCTACAACTGGTTGTATTGAACTTTGCAGTTCTAAGTTTCCAAGTTTGTAACTTAGCCATTGTTAGCCAAAGTTTATCCATTGATTTTTATAAACGATACCTTAAACGACGCCTAATTAATGTGTCTATCTAAAACCCAAAATGGAAAACCCAAGCGGAAAAAAAAATTTGAATTTTGTCGAGTATTGTTATCTGTTACGATATTAAAACGTATTGAGTAACCGTGTCTAAATTTGATACCCATTTAATTTATTTGGATTAAGGGACTTTGTTTTAAGCGAATGTCAAATATTGCTGTATTCAACAAGATTCTTCTTGACGGCCTACTACTTCAATGCCCAAATGTGTCATTACCCTGGTATGTCATAGCTAATCTCGCACAGCATCCAATTTTTCTGGTAGAACAACCGTTTTAAGACGACCCCCACGAGATTCTGACTTTTCATGTGTTAATACCATTTTTCTCTAGAAATGAACTCTTCGCTTATCAAGTCCGGTACGAGAACAAGTTCTAAGCAATATTTAACCAAAAAATGGCAAAATTGTAAGGGGAAGTTACGATCCTGGCCTGGTTATACTAAAAAACTCATCTTTCTGGCTGTTAGATATGTACATATGTATGTAGATCTACGCGATTCAAATATAGGCATGTGTGCCACGCTTGTGTGCCAAAATGGCCATGCACTATGGAAAGTATGACTGAAAGTATTACTGTCGCAATACGCAACATATGCCAAATATATGTACATATGTATGTACATTGTACATTTTTATTTTACAAGTAAAATTGAAACGAAAAAATGTATCTTAAGAAAACTCCTTCAAATAAGCTGTGGAAAAATGAAATATTTGTCATCAGTCATTTCAGTTCATTTTAAAAATACAAAATCTTATATATTTTGGAAAAAGCACTGGTTAATCTGAGCTTTCAGTGACTTTTAGTTTGAACATTGTGTTTACGTAGCTTTCTATTTCACTAATTCATTTTGAGCACTGTGGCTTCAAATGTTTGTTCCATCATCCAGACTTCTAATAAAAACATCGTTGGTAAAAGAGAAATCTGAATTCGCTATAATTTATTATTTATTTATTTACTTTCATCTTTCTGGGAGTCAGCCCATGCAAGTTTTAATTTTTATACGCGGTACTCAAGAAGTTTTCGGGTATATTAGATTGTAGGAAAGGTATATGTACATATGTGCGTAGCGCCCAGAAAGAAGCGTCTCGGACCCCATAAAGTATATATGTACATACCTACATGTACATATATTCTTGATCAGCATTTGTATATAGTCTCTTGTGTTATCACCCCCTTTTCGCCCACAAAAAGGACGAAATTCTGTGGCATGCACAATTTAAAGTTACGAGATATCTAAAAACGCAGAATCAGTATCGGCTATATGTTAATGTAGAGTCGCGGCCCTATTTGCGGCTTACAACGTTCCCGCTCGTTTATTGTACGAATTTGAGAGGGGCTTTTTGTTTACAAAAGAACGTTCAAAGGAAAAATAAGTTTTAAGTGACTGGCCAGATGGCAGATCCGATTGTTTTTTCAAATTGGATTCGTTAAATCCGTATGTGTGAGAAGATTTCCAGTGTTTTGCTTATAATTGCTGGTTATGGAAAAAGTTGTTGATTTTTTGTTATCGATTGAACAGTGTGTTCAGATTTCAGTACCGCGTTCTACGCCCGAAGAATAAAAATTGGGAGCGCAGGGCTCTTTCTGCGGTGAAGCTATCTTGTCGCGAAACATTTGACAAGGAAAAATATCTCTAAGAGCTTAAAACTAAAATACCAAAGATTATATGTACATACATACATATGTATAAATCCATATTATATGTATGTACATATGTATGTAAGCATATGTATTTTAGTTTATATTTGGTATGGTATTGTTCCAAAAATAATATTCATATGCACATATGTACATATGTTCGATGGTTAACTACATTATTAACTACATATTTTAATAGAACAAAAAGCAAAAATCGTTTCAAAACTAATATAACGATTTTTGATATTCGATCTATTAAAATGTGTTGTTAACGAACGACGCGTCGTTTGACTCTGGATTCTTTAGTAGCAATTAAGATCAATTTTCGAATACATACCAGCAATGACAAGAGTTGATAGTAAAAGAACATGCATATATGTACATATACATATAATATTTATGTACATACATACATACATCCATATATGTACATACACACATCCATGTAAATCTGTACATACATATGTATGTAAATTGTTTTCTAATATTTTTTTATTGACATTCAATTTATTGGTCTTGGGGACTTTTCTGTGTATTTATGTATGTATGTATGTATGTACATATGTATGTATGTATGTATGTAGAGCATCTCTGCTGCAGAAACAGCTGAACAAACAAATGTGTAAAGTTCGCTTTTATTTGTTATGGATTTTATAGAAGCTGCTAAATATCGAAATTGACATATCACAATAACAGGCAAATATTGACACACAGACATACATACATATGTACATAATTAGGTACATAAATTGTTTTTTCTAAATCAAAATTTGATCACGAATCTGTATTCATGAAATACCTACAGATGTATCTATGTACATAATATACAAGTACATACATATGTAAATATGTATGCTTGTATGTACATACATACCTAAATATTAGATAGTTAGTTATAAAATATTTCCTTATTCTGCCTGTTACATACCCTTCCATTCAATATAATTCAAATACTTACATATGTACATACATATGTACATATATATGTATTCCCATGTGAATATGTAAGTATTTGAATTATATTGAATGGAAGGGTATGTAACAGGCAGAATAAGGAAATAAAATGTGTGTTCCCAGTCCGTAGGTCTCACCTTAAATAAATACACCTTGGTTCCAACTTTCTTGCTCTCTTTGGGGTCGCAGCTTCTTTGCTCTGCTCCCGGCAGCGCGTAGATAAGAAATGCCGTTACTGTTGGCGTTGCCTTTGTCGCTTATCTGATTGCCAATGTGACACATTGAGTCGACAATGGGCAAACGCCTGCGTGGATGTAGCTAGTGCCTGGTGCCTGGAGAGTTGTTTGCTTCTTGATCTGCACACGCACACAAAAAGCGCAGTCACCTGATAAGGCAGACTCCCCCTCCCTCACTTCTGGCTTTTCTTCAACCACAAATGCCAAAACAATTCCCCTCCTAATCTATGTACTTGCTACGAAAGTGGTAAAGTTTTGCAATTACATACATATATGAAGTATTTGAAATTAGTGTATGTATGTACATGCAAACATATTTACATACATATGTACATATGTATTATCCCAATACACATACATATATGTTCATATGTAAATAAGTGTGAATAATGAAGTTTTAAAAATACTTAAAACCTTAAGATTCCCACGAATCCCCGAAATATCTTTCGGTTGCTCTTATCAGTACCTATAGAAATCTGTTGAATTGGCATACAAAATCCCGATTGCGTCATTGCTGATTTCGTACATATTTTGGGTCAATGGATTATCAATGCATCGAATGAAATATCAAATAGTCAATTACCGTCGACACGAAACCAGCTGAAGTTGGCATAGAAGTGGGATAGAGGTACAGAGATGTCAGGATAATTTAAGTACCGTTACGCTGACGACAGGCGTAGTTTGATGTTCACACAATACAGTGCAATGACCCCGAAAAAATAGAGCACAGATCAGAAATCATTTCCACGTAAGAAAAGGACGGACAGAGGGAAAGAATGACCCCGCTGGACCCATTTAAGGTTTTATAGCAGATACCTGATCAAGTTGCTTCCCTCTCACCCATCCTCACCAACTAGGGCGAGTAAGGCATTGAATCGGAAAAACATTTACAAAATGCTGGTCACGTCCAATGTACATACATATCTATGCATGTACATACGAACAATGTATCTGTATCTAACCCATTATTGCGGCTTGCAAAAGCCTGCCAAAGCGAATAAGCGACCAGACACACAGATAGGCAATGGCACTTAGATAAAACAGCCATATCCCAAAGACAAACTGATAACACAATCATCTTTATTGCGCATGTGCGGGACGGGAAGTCTCATCGCTTAAGCTTATCGCAACCTCACTGAAAAAAATTAAGGTAAACAACAGTCATTCGCTTATCAGAGGTCGAGGCAGAGACGACTTTACGGATGCACACATTGATATCATATAGCACAACATGTACATATGTACATATGTATGTACATACACTAGTTCGCTTATTGACTTGCGGCCCAAAGTTTGAAAAGAATAGGTACATATATATTACCATTTTAAGGAGTAATCTTGCTTAGAAAAACACAGTATATTGGTATACGGGTGATCTAGGATTAGTCCAATCACACCATCACGGGGAAGGTGCACTGTTCGTATCTGAACTGATTGCAGCTCCGTTTAGACTGTCTGAAATAAATGCAATTACACATGGTAAAGAATCGTGTATTACTTTACCAAGAATGAAACCGATTTCTTCTGATAGACTTGAAGAAAAACGAGGGGAAACGTTTTGATCCGCGGCTCTACTTTATACCCGGTACTGAGTCAGAATATGTGTATGTATGTGATCTTATGATTAAACAAATTTTCAAAAAATTAAGTTGAACCATTCTGCAAAATTTTATATATTAAATGTTATCTGTTTCCATTTTGGTATACATATGTTATTTACATCTGTCTTCTCTACATTTGACATCTACATATTCTTCTTAAGGGAATGAGAGGGAATGAGCCAGCGCTTGAAAGGCGTTGCATAGCCACTGAAATTTAATTTGTTCCTTTTAGCCATAATAATGATCCGACCTAATCCAGATTCGGCAGTCTATTAGCTACGGTCATTTCCCATGATTCAGCGTTTCTGGTTTTCTCGTACCTCAAAAATTGCGGATTCCACAGATTTTCGTCCATTGTGGGGGCGGAAGGGGGCGTGGCAAAAGTTTGAAATAAACTTGTGCTGAATCGATATCACAGGAGCTTCGATAGAAAGTTTGGTTGCTCTACCTCTTATAGTCTCTGAGATCTATGCGCTCATTTGGACGAATAGCCAAAACAGTCAGGGTGTGAGAGAGAGCGAGAGGGAACGATGACTTTCGAAATGCGTTTCTTCATTATGACTATAAGAATTGTCCGATCTGATCCAGATTCAACACTCTGATAGAAATGGTAATCAGCTAAGATTTTAGTTTTCTTGTGCTACCAAAATTGTGCATGCCACAGATTTTCGTCCTTTTTGTGGGTGGAAAGGGTCGGGGCGAAATTTTGAAATACACTTGGTGTAGTGTGATAACACAAGAGACTGGATACAAAATTTGGTTGCTCTAGCTTTTATAGTCTCTGAGATCAAGGCGCTAATGAAGATGGGCAGACGGACAGACGGACGGACGGACAGACAGACAGACAGACATGGCTATATCGACTCGGCTATTGATGCTGATCAGGAATATATACTTTATGGGGTCGGAAATGCTTCCTTCTGGGCGTTACACACATCCGTTATCACCACCAATCGAATATAACCCTAAACTCTTCGAGTACAGGGTATAATTAAATAAAACAAAATTGGTGTACACAAGCACGTGCCAGCAGCCGCATCTGAATAACTCAACTATTGCATAGTGTATATACCAGAGCTGTAACACATGTAACTAAATATAACAAACACATTTAGATTAAAAAGCTAAAATACAAAAATTAAAATAATTCAAAACTTAATTTAAATTAAAAGTTGTTTCCTTTTTGGCAGATGAACTAAAACGCTCAAAAAAATGTTCATTACAGCTGTTTTAACATAAGTACATATGTTCGGGTGGGGGATCACATCCCCCAGTCCTAGTCCGAATAAACCGTTCGGGCCATATCTATCCATTCAAACCTTTCACACGGAAGCTTGTCCGAAACTTCAACGACACACATTGATAAGCTTAAAGCTTCGCCTCTAGAAAATAAAATCCATACTTCCATACTTTTGGGGGCAAAAAACCGCTTAATGTGTCGTTTTCACGCAGCTTTTTATACCCGGTACTCGAAGAGTATAGGGGTATATTAGATTTGTGGGGACAACGGTTGTGTGTAACGCACAGAAGGAAGCGTTTCCGACTCCATAAAGTATATATATTCTTGATCAGCATGAATAGCCGAGTCGATATAGCTATGTCTGTCTGTCCGTCCGTCCGTCCGTCTGTCCGTCTTCATTTGCGCCTATATCTCAGAGACTATTAAAGCTAGAGCAACCAAATTTTGTATCCACGCTTCTGTGTTATCACACTACTCCGAATGTATTTCAAAATTTCACTTCCGCCCACACAAAGGACGAAAATCTGTACCATGCACAATTTTAAAGATACGAGAAAACTAAAAACGCAGAATCATAGAGAATGATCATATCTATCAGAGTGTTGAATCTGGATCAGATCGGATAATTAATATAGCCACAATGAAGAAAACCATTTCGAAAGTCATCGTTCCTTCTCGCTCTCTCTCACACACGACCCCATCAGCTTTACCTATTCGTCGAAATGAGCGCCTAGTTCTCAGAGACTATAAGAGCTAGAGCAACCAAACTCTCTATCCTAACTCCTGTGATATCAAACCAGCACGAGTTTATTTCAAAATTTTTCCACGCCTCCTTCCGCCCCCACAAAGGACGAAAATCTGTGGAATCCACAATTTTTAAGATAAGAGAAAACCAAAAACGCAGAATCATGAAAAATTACCGTATCTGGCAGATTGCCGATTCTGGATCATATCGGATCATTAGTATAGCCAGAAGGAACAAATTAAATTTCAGTGGCTACCAAACGGCAGCCAAGCGATTCCCTCTCTCTCTCGCACACACTTCCATGTCTCTTGTATGTAGTTTTACATGTTTATGTAAAAATGTAGCAGCCGACGTAAAAAGTATATGTAAATAAAAATGGAAACTGATAACTTCTAAAATATAAAAATACAGCATAGGGTTCGACTTAATTTTTTGAAATTTTCCATTTTGGCCAAAATTTAATTCGTCTCTTTTGTGAACATATAATTAATTAAATAAATCGTAAGCTAATATGTATACATAAATACGTATATACTGACTGAGTACCGGGTATAAAGTAGAGCGGCGGCCATTGCCGCGGCTCAAAAAGTTCCCTCTCGTTTAAAATAGGTTTAGCATAGGGTCCTAGTGGGGGCAAAAATTTGCGACGCAGGTGCGTTCATTCGTAATATTCGATTGGTCTTGGTCTTTCTTTGCGCATAACAGCAACTTTCGTACTTTTCTGCCTATCAGCGGAGCTATCACCACTAGTAATTATTGTTATAACAACAAATAACAGCAAATTCAAATTTAAATATTGTCGCGTAAAATATACCATATAATGTGTTTTCAATAATTCATTTCAATAATAATCATATTTAAATTTTTGCTGGAAGTCCCATGTCTTCGAATCCTTTCACTTTTTCCGTGAACTTCTCCTGGGTACGAAATTCAGCAGTCACTTCACAATGTTTTAAAATGCTATTAGCGTGAGGCAAATGGTAGGGATACGGAATGGATGCGTTATAGATATGAGAGAAATAATATGACTGGGAATAGGTGGTAAATTAGTTAGCAATGCCAGCAGAAAAAGATTAAAATTTGTTAAAATAATGAAGGGACGGAGGAAATTCATTGGACTTACGTTAAGAGTTGACAAAAGAAAAGAATTTTTTAGGATCATTACAAGAAGAGGGTTAAAGATTATAGCACAGACTATTAGTAGTTAGGAATTGAGAACGGGCGTAAGAATGTTGTAAAGACAAGCAAGGAGCCTATTCTTTAAGTAGGACAAATTCCTGGAGAACCAGGGAGGCTTAGACGATAATGGTACAATAATCTCCGGAACATAAGTATCGGGTGTCTTCTGGCACTGCAAATAGGGTGTCGGGTGTTTTTACGCACAAACGTAGATCAAAGACAATATAAAAACTTTTTATATTGTCTTTGCGTAGATCGTGTCCGAGTGATTTTTTGTATGTATAGATGTGTTGAGGCCGTTGCTATTTCTTGTGCGTTCTTTCTGCACCCTTGTTATACCCGGTACTCGAAGAGTTTAGGGGTATATTAGATTTGTGGTGATAACGGATGTGTGGAACGCACAGAAGGAAGCGGTTCCGACAAAGCGTTTCCCATAAAGTATGTATATATATTCTTGATCAGCATCAATAGCCGAGGCGATATAGCCATGTCTGTCTGACCGTCTGCCTATCTTCATTAGCGCCTAAATCTCAGAGAATATTAAAGCTAGAGCAACCAAATTTTGTATCCAGTCTCCTATGAGATCACACTACTCCAAATATATTTCGAAATTTCGCCCCGCCCCTCTCCGCCCATACAAAAAACGAAAATCTGTGTCGTACACAATTTTGAAGATACGAGAAAACAAAAAACGGTGTTGAATCCGGATCAGATCGGATCATTATTATAGCCAGAAGGAACAAATTAAATTTCAGTCGCTGCGCAACGCTTTTCAAGCGCTAACTCATTCCCTTTCTCTCTCGCAAACAATAATGGAAACATATAACATATAAAAATATAGCATAGGGTTCGACCTAATTTTTTTAAATTTTCCATTTGGGCCAAAATTTAATTCGTCTCATTTGCGAACATATAATAAATTACCAAAATGGAACATTTTAAAAAATTATGTCGAACCCTATGTTGTACTTTTATATTTTAGAAGATATCTGTTTCCATTTTTATTTACATATAATTTTTACATCGGCTGCTACATTTTTACATACACATGTATAACTACATACAAGAGTCGTGGCTCTGTGCGGAAGAGAGAGGGAATAAGCAAGCACTTGAAAGACGTTGCGTAGCGACTGAAATTTAATTTGTTCCTTCTGGCTATAATAATGATCAGACCTTATCCAGATTCAACAATGATAGATATGATCATTCTCTACGATTCTGCGTAAGATAATGATGTAAGATTATCTTCATTGAGGCTATAAAAATGATCCGACCTAATCCAGATTCTGTAATCTGATAGATATATTTATTCTCTGTACTTTAGTTTTATCGTATCTTCAAAATTGTGCATGCCGAAGAATTTCGTCCTTTTTGTGGGCGGAAAGGGGCTATTGATATATATCGACTGGGCTATTTATGCTGATTAAGAATATATATGTATACTTCATGGGGTCGGAAACGCTTCCTTCTGGGTGTTACACACAACCACTATCACCACAAATCGAATACACCCCTATGCTCTTCGAGTACCGGGTACAAAAAGCTCCGAAAAGTAAAAGCTTGTACAGAAAATAGTTATTAATGCTATTCGGCGCCACTGTATATAGAGCCCAGCTGGAGTAGTTTTAACAATTCTTTATTAATTTATTATTATTATTTTGAAAAGTGAGTCCGATTCAATCCCTCCCCCTATCGATATTTCTTACACGTTATCTGCTATTGGTATCTCCCACAGAGTTTAAATCAACCTCACCTGTTCTTCTCAGAGTGAAGTGTTTAATTATCTTGAAGGATCTGCTTGTCCCCGATCTTATTGCACTTGAAGAAGCCCCAACGTTGACGAAATCGCGAGTTTCTCTGGCCATCACTGCCGCTGGCCAGCCAACCAAATAAATTTTAGAGTTTGGAAGGCCTACTACTACTTACTACTACTAGTTTTTCGGACATATGTACACACGCAAATCTGACCAATAACTGCTACCAAAGTTCAGTGCATACTTACATTTGTATGTACATACATATGTACATATGTAAGTATGTAGAACTGCACATATTTTTTTTGCTGTTGACTAGGGGCATTAGAAGGACTAATATGATTTAGGATTTCCTCTGATAATTTCGAACGATCTGAAGATCTCATCTGATCCACATATAACCGCATTAAACCATTCTTTTTTTTTCGTTATTATTATTAATTTTTGTTTCTTTTTTTGCTTTAATTGGCCTTTTATTTAATTGGATTTGGAGTTTTTTTTCTGAACAATTTAAAATAAACGCGGCTTCTTTTCGGAGTAAGCGACAGTCATATTTTGCTTTTTACAGGACAAAAATTAGGTTGTAGGCCTGGATGAATAGATCACCTCCACATGATTTACTTAAGATTAGCAATATACTCAAATTCTTTTTTTAAAATTGAAATACCGCGATTTGGTAATTGCGCACTTTTATTATTTTCACTCGGTATCTGCAGCACCGATATTCACGGTACGAACTTTCGCAGGATCTTTGATTCGTGTCGATAGAGTGGAATACCTGAAGATATACCGACCCAAAGTAAAAGTTTAATGCAATTTGTAATGTTTCGTTAGCTTAGTATTTTTTTTAAAATAATATTTTGTGTGGTACGGTAATTTTCTTAGACGTCAGTTCTTTATTGGCATTAATTCTGAACAAAATTACGCTAAGCAATGCCTAACGACCTACGTACAACCTAATTTGTATCTCGTGGAAACTGGATTCAAAGAGCTGAATTTTGTCGCACAGTGTAATTATTGTTGTTCTGGTTGTTGTTGTTAATGCAGTTTTTTTATGATAAACTAAGAAAATCGTTCTGCTTTGGTGTCTGGTTTATTGCGGCTAAATCGGTTCTGCGTATAGTACATACATACATACATCTATATAGAATATTTATTTAATTATTTGAATATTTGTTTAGCTGGGAAGAGGCGAAACAAGTAAGTGCAAAGCTTTGCCAAATTTCTGGAATTTTTGTTAATTTACTCCTTGGCTCAATATAGTTTACAAGGATGCTTTATATCGCATAGTATCTTCTAATCGTAGTTTTATACCTCTGTATGGGTGGAAAACAAAACAGAATGGAAAGCTGAGAAGAACACCTTATATGTAAGTTCTATATTCAATATAGCAAAACATAACGAGAAGAACCCAATCAGAGTAAGTTTACCCATAGATTTGGTTTTGATTTCCTTTTAGGTGTGACTATTTGATGTTTCCGAAATTGATTTTCCGCAGACGCACATTTAGATATAGTTGGTATGTGTATATTGTACTATATGTAATTATTTAATTTATATATGTACATATGTATACATACACATATGTATAGGCATATTATTATTTATTATTTTCTTTGTTTAAGTTTTAGACACCATTTACAAACATACAGTTGACACCACTACAGACGGGCATCCATTATAATTAACGTTTAAATCTGCTTTAGCTACATACACAAACTTTTTCTTAATTTTCTTAATTTTTCCTCCGCTTCCTCTGGCATGTGCGTACCATTTTTGTGCATATTACATACATGCATATGTACATACATATGTATATTAATATTTCATATAGTTTTACTATTCCGCCTTTAGTGTACTTTCCATTTGACTTAGTTCTAGGATAATTGCTACTTCAAAGTGTGCGGAGGCTTCCCCAAAATCAGCTCGATGTTAGTGTAAATACATTTACATACATATATCATGGTTTAGAGGATTTCCCTGAATTCTGATTCAATTCGCATTCGTAGAGAGAGAAAGAAAAAGGGAGAGATAGAGGCAGAGAAAGAGACTGGAGGAGGGAGCGAGGGACATCCAAGCTCGGCTGGCAGGCACTCTAGTTTATATGCTCTCCCAGCTGGACCGCCCCTGCTAACTCCATTATTATAAAGCTCTCCTTTGGCTAACTTCCTATCAGCTATCACACCTTTGACCCTATCTACCCTAACATTCTCGTGTTCTTTTTGTACCCAGCTGACCGTAACTCTCCCTTTCTCCCACTCTGTCTCCCGTCTCTTATCCAATAACTAATATTCAAGTGCAAATTTCTATCCTATACATTCATTCAAAATTAAAGCCCTCGCTCTCTTTGACAGAAGTGCACGCTGAAAAAAAAAGTGCTGCATAAACAGATAAATTATACATATGTATATGAATAAAATCCTACTTATGTTTTTCTTTAAAGCTACCTCTTTAAAGATATGTCAGGGCTGTGTCTGCGCGTGTGACTGCAACGAAAAGAATAGAAACAGCCTAGAGCTATGGTAATGCTTCTCAAACACGATACATGTTCAAGCAAGTCACACGAAAATCCTTCGGCAGAACACTTTTCGGTCTAATGAGGAACTCAAAAAAGGTGGAATGCCGAGGTGTGTATGGTTTGGGAATGGGTGGACTAAGGAAATGCTTCCTACAAATTAACCTGGCCGAAGCTGCCTGACGGGAAATGTGGTTGATTTTGTTTTTTCTCGTTTGCTTACTTTTTGTTCATGTTCAGGGCTAGTTTTCCATTGATTTTAATTTTAAGCTAATTACTTATGAGATTATAGTTCTTAGACACGCTTAAATGTTTTCTTTCCTAGGTTACTCACTTTTTCTCTTCTGCGATATCTGATTCCTTTAGTTTTTTTTGTTATATTTTGACAATTCATTTTGTTTTTTTTTTTACACTTGTTTTTTGCGTTAATATTGCATTTTTTCGTATTGTTTTTTTCCTATTACTTTTTTCTTTGGTGTTATCGGTTGCACTTGACAATTGCGTGGTTTAAGTGTTTTGGTATGGTGTTTGTTCTTAGGTCTTTTATAATAATCCGAATAATTTTGTACAATTTTATATATGTTTGTATATTTATATGCATCATGTAAACGAGAATAAGCTCTCGTCGGTTTTTGGTGTTGGTTCTGCTTCACTTCCGTCTTTGGTTTCACATTTTTATTTTGTGTTTGTCACCTTTTTTCTACATTCTCTTGGCAGTTTCTTTTTCATCTTAAGTGGTGTTTTCGTCGAGAAAGAAAGAGACAGGGTCAAGAAAGACAGAGGGTAGGTGGACCGGGAGGACTCAGAATGAAAATGAGAAAGATGGAAAGATAAAGTATGAAGAAAAGGGCTTTCAGGAGGAGCGTGAGAACGTGGTGTGGAATGGTTTTATTGTAGGGGAAGCAGAACGAAGCCCCTTTCTAGGTCACGATGGGCACGTCGAGGTAACTTATATGTACAACAAATGCTAATACAGAATATCCATAAACGAGAACACGTGACACAGTGGCAAGTGATAAATAAGTAACATCGTTAAAATACATACAAATACGAGTATGAGTACCTGACTCGAGTATGTATCAATTTCCTTCCCCCCGCTAACTTTATGGAGCTCTAAATCGTAGCAGAAAAATGCCAACACTTCATCTGTTCTCTATTTATATTTCCGATCCGGTTCCACTACAGCTCTCAGAAAAACGCCTCCAAATTGCGATCCAATCCAACATCTCACTTAACACGGACGAGTGGCAATCCACGGAGTGTCTCTCAACGTTTAACGCCGAACAGGTTCGGAATGGACTTGATCTTCTTTCGCGAGCAGTTCAAGTAGTCCTTGTACATGTCAGAGCGCAGGTACCGGGAGTACGAGTCGCTCTTCATGAGGTGGTAAACATGCGAAGCGGCCACATCGAAACACCAGCGATTTGGGCCGTTCGGTGAGTTGACTGCCTCCCGGGCCAGTTCCACGGACCTTGAATCCACATTTACTGGGCACGGGGCGTCGGGAGCGAGGAATTCCTGCCAGATCTTGTGTATGGCCTCTTTGATCTCAGACTGCGGCAATGCCTTCATCTCTTGCACTGATTCCCAGAACCTGAGCAGAAAAAGAGCAGAAGGCATTAGTTTTGATATCTAGTCTTAATATCTCTTTCGCCCACTTAAGATTCTCGCCGCTATACTCCTTCTCCAAGAACTTGGTGAACTGATCACGTCCGATAGCATCGTTCAGTAGCTCCCGCAGACTGAAGGCCCAACGCTTTACTCGGCGAACAGGAACTTCTTTGCTGTAAAGGAGAGAAAATAAAAATCAGTAGTAGTCATCAAGGGATCTACTATAAGACTTAAGCCAATCGTGCTCAATCGAATAAATTCGTATAGAATTCAAACATTTTTTTCACTTCTTTCGCCCATCATAAACAGAAATTTTTTGATTGGATATACAAAAGAGAACTAATTTTTATAATTTTTAGGCCGAAATGTTGGAAGTCTGTTATTAAAAAAATTGTAATCATTTTAACAAAGAGTAAAATATTATATATTTTTTTTTTACAAAAAAAAAAATTGGAAGGATGTTTTAGTGATTTCCGATGGACTAGAGGCCTTAAAGAGGTACATTTTCTTTTGAGACCATCCTATGATTACTTCAAAAATCTGTTGGGAATCACCTACCTATTCTTCTCCGTGTCCCACATCTCTGTGCTGTCCGTTTGCCAGGGATTGGGCAGCTCGGGAGAGGTTATAAAGTAATCGAACTCATTGTACTGATCGTAGTAGGCAACCAAACTGAGAACCACACAAATTCTGTATTAAACGAGCTGGGAAATGTGGGCCAGCACTTACGCCTCGGCCGCTTTGGACACTTTGATTGTGCGCCGCTCGAGCTTCTGTTTGCGCAAAGCAATGATGCGAGACAGCTGCTCGACGGGATTCTTGGCCACGGAGGCGCCGGAAGAACCAGTTCCATGGCTGGAGCCGCCGCGTCGATAGGCCTTCTTGATGTCGATCTCGGTTGTGTTGACGCAGCCCGGCATGGGACGGTGAACGTCCCAAAAGGCGCGTTCTTGTGAGTCGAGCACCTTGCGCTCCAGCTTGTCCCGCTTCTTGGCCACTTTGCTCTGGGACTCGGCCTGTTGGCGGAAATGCGAAACATAGAGAGGGTTGTGGCTCAGTTCCAGTTCGATACCTACCTGCATGAAGATGAATTCCCATTTCCGGGAGAACATCTTCTGCAGTTTGGCCAGGTTCTCGGCTTCGTAGTCGGCCAATTCCAGGCGCGTTTTGTTCTGCATGGTTCGCTTGCAAAGGTACACCGCATAGTCTGTGTTTTCCGGTTCCCAGCAGTTCGACGGCCAAAAGTAAGGCGTCTGAAATCTGGAAAATCATATTACGATACCTGCCAAAAAGCATGCTGTGGATTTGGACAGCAAACCTGTAGAAGGTGCCGTCGTTCTTGACTGTCAGCGCATGATCGTCGATTGGAAATATGTAGCCGTGCGAGCTTAGCAGGTGCGCGAAGTGCAGGGCCTCCGTCACATCTTCCACATCGAAGTTCTTCAGTATCCAGGCCACCAGATCCGCGCCCGTGAACACTGACGGAACCTTGCTCATAAACGCTTTCACAGTGCGCACGGCCACACCGGTCGACTCCGCTTGCATCTTCTCAATAATGGCTTCTATCTAGAGTGGGAAAATAGTGCGTTTAGGTTATTATCTATTAAATATTTGAAAAAAAATAATGGAAATTATATTAAATAAATGTGACTTCTCTCATTTGACAAAAAATAATCTGAAGAATACGGTATATGTACATATGTACATCATCATCATGTCTCACATCGACAATTTCAGAAATGTTCTCTCGTCATTACTATTCGTGAGATTTAAAATAAAGAAATATGAATTATCATAGCCCCCACCTTTTTGTACACGAGTATATTGGGGGCATCTTCGTTCCTACTACTGCGCTGGTGCTGTGATGACGACTGCATGACCACCGTAGACGGCGTGGCCTGCTGCTGCAACGATGACGCCGACGACGAAGACTGCTGATGATGGTGATGGTGGTGATAATTGCTGTTGACTGTCAGCAAGCCGCTGGACTTGCTAGCCGAGCTGCCGCTGACCCCCGCCGACGAAGTGGTATCGCGAACATTCACCGTCTTGGTAGAAGGGGGTGGAGTGGCAGCTGCTGCCGAAGTGACCACCCCTCCTCCTCCGTTCACCGTTGCTCCTGTTGCTACCGTAGGGGTGGGCGCGTTGCATGAGCTGTTAGTGGCCACCACCTCCTGGATGTTGGAGTTGCTACTGCCATTGGCCAGAGCTTCGGGGGCAGGAGTGGGAACTGAAGTTTGAGTTGTAGTTTCAGCCGGAGCTGGTGTCGATGTTGCAGCTGCGGTGCTGCATTCTGCTGCGGCTGTGGCTGGTGGAGATGTTGGAAGTGGGCTAGTGCTCTCACCGGCTGGCTGTTTTTCGGCGGTGCTCATGGCCAGAGTGGCATTGGTTGCTTGTGTTTTGTCTGCCTCCGAGTTCATTGTTACCATTGTACAACCAGCCTCAAGTCCTGGACTCGGCGAAGCTAAAGCTATTTATATTCGCCGTGCTGCGTGGGAGCCGGGTCGCGTAGGTGGTGAAGAAAGGGCGTTGGAGGGGGGCCCCTGAGCTATTTTGGCCTCCTCGTTATGTGCGTGTCCTGTCCGTATCCGTGTGTGTGTGGGTGTGTGTGTGTGTGTCTGTTCATGCAGGGACACGGTTATCTACTTAGTTGCGGGGCGTTCCTTTCCGAAAAAGTTCCACAAGTTCACTTTCACCTGCTGCTCCTGGTTGTACTGTCGGTCATTTCCTTGGTTTGCTTTTCATCTTAACGAGATTTTCCATTCGCGTTGCGCGAGGCTTTCGTTTTCTTCCGTCGCTCCCTTCCACACCACTATGTGCAGGAATTTTCTGGAGTTACGGCAAGGCACAGGTCCAAGCACACACACGCACACACACACGCACGCACACGAACATACACTTCCGAATGGGGGCTCCGACTTGGCTTTTTATAATATTTTTGGGAATTGAAGTGTTTCTAGAATAGCATAATATTATTTAGCAATTTAATTTTCCATTTACTGGGGACTCGAATTCCTGGGTTGAACTTCTCCGTTTTCTGTTCTGCTGCTTCATTTGCTGTTGCTCCGCTATCCCGCTCTCGTTTTTACTTGCAAAAATCTCTCTGTCGCTCTCTGCTACGCTCTTCCCCACGCACACACACACGCTCTGTTACTCTCTCAACATCTAGTTTAGCTTTCGGCCTGTAATCATTTTACGGCCCAAAGTCAATTCAAGTGCCTGTGTAGGTCCTCGTCGTGGAGGGGGGAATCATTCGTACCTTTCTGATATGGTCCCTCATCGATTTTTGTTTAAGCCTCCCCCATTTAATCTGCTCACTGGCTCCTGGCTCTCTCCCTTCAACTGCGCATGCACCGGAATTGTTTACATCGCTCAGCTGCTAGGGTTGCAAGGTGGCAAGAAAGCATCGACGGCAATGGCAGTTCAAATTCTACATTTCAATTTTATTCGCTTTATTTCGATAATAAAAATTCTCGTCTACAAATTTATATTACAATAATCAGAAAAAAAATCGTACAACTAATTTTTAAATACCTATTAATATATGGTATATTCGTACGATTATGTATCATGTTTATTAATTACATAACGTGATTGTTGCAGCGTTTCTATTAACTTACAGTGACCTTAGTTGTTATGGCTTTTATACAAAAATTTCGATTTGATTTTGGAAACATTCAAAGGGAAATAATAAATAGTACATATAATGTTTATGGTATAGTATGTGTGGATGAACAGGATTGAACATAAAATTACGTCTAAGCTAAGGAAAATCAAGCAAAAAAGTCAATGATCCCTTTTTTCTCCCTTTAAATAGGTTTTGTGTAATGCACGAATAACGCATCGATTATTTTGCGTACACTTCATCGTTATATACATAGGTTTACAAATATACATATGTATATATATATATAAATATATATATATTTATATATAATAGTAACATTAAATATACATATATATATATATATATATATATGAAAATATAATTTATATATCTACATATGTGTGTGTGTGTCTTGCTTATTAGTTAAAAGCCTTGAAGGGATACGCGATATGTATATCGATGCTTTTCACAAATGAGGCAGGCTAGTGAACAAGCCTCGAATCATAATTTATCTTAAATGACCAGCTCTACATAATATAATTATTTATAATTAGTAGAATATAACTCGGGGAGCAAGCTTATATATTTTTGAAAGAAAGAAATCGATGTAAACCATAAAAATCCCATTGTGATATTTGTATGGAATGAACAAGCTTGGGAATGGGATAGAACGCATCCCCTTTTTCCATCACTAATTACTTTTTCCTCCCCTATGAAAGGATGTTAATGGGGCCAGATCCAGGTCTGCTGATGTGGTTGCAGTGGAAGGAAGAAATGGGAACAAAGTAAATGTAGCCGCAAAGCAAACTTTGGGCATTGCGCAATATTGGCTTCACCTTAAATAAACGCGTTAATGGTTAACTCCTGGTAGAGCGTGACGCGTAGTACATATGTATATGTACATACTAAATATTTTTTAGCTGTAAAACCATTGCCATCAGAGCTTACGGACAAGAACAATGTGCCACTGAAATACTTTGGTCGGGAGCGATAACTTTGAATACTTGGAAAAGAAGAATCGAAAATGAGGCATAATCAGCATACAATTTCCTTTTGGGAAACGCTAGGCTTAGTTGTGGATTGTCCTCCCCATAGATCACATTTTGACATTATGCTTATCAATGACATAGAAACCATCTTCATCTCTATCTCCATCGTCTACTGCTGCTGCTGCTGTTCCTCAGTAAACTGGGCACGTGGCTGCCGCGACGGCTTCTCTCGCTCCGACCAGAGCGGTTCTCCCTGGCGTTGGCCACTCTGGGCCTGGTAAGACAGAGGCGGAGGTGGTGGAGGCGCTGCCAACTGAGCCTGTGGCACTAGCTCCGCATGAGGGTTAAACTGATTGTTGGTGTTGTAGTTCACCAAAATGTCGCCGGCCAGGCTATGGCCAATGTTGACGGCCCTATCCGGATAGGACTGCGCGTGGGGATGCACCTGAATGGACTGTGACTGCTGCTGGGTCTGATGGGGAGGATGTTGAGGTTTGGTGCGCCAGTGCTTGTGCTGGACCACAGGCACCAGACGATAGAGAGGCTCTCCGTCCGGGGCACTTGGATAGCTGGGCACGAAGTACGGCGGATAAGGATGGAGATGCGAATGAGGATACGGATGCTTACTACCTTGGCGCACGCGCTTGAACTGGGGTGGAGGACGCTGCCAGAACTGCAACGTACCTGTCTGAGCAGGAGCGGGAGGACGCAAGTGGACTCCTCCCCTGACCTGATCCTCCACGTAGAGAGGACCTGGGGTACTAAAGATTTGGGGGTCGTAGATCTGCTGCTGCTGCTTGCCTACTCTCAGTTGTCGTTCGGGTAGATACGAGTCCTCCGTGGTGTCCAGCTGATACTGCTGGTGCTGCTGCTTACCCACCCTTAGCTGTCGCTGGCGGGACGGGGGAGGCTGATATACGATGGCCTTGAACGCATTCTGGTCCTGTTCGTCCGCACTGTAGTTAACCATTGGTAGGAAGGGCTGCTTGTCAAAGTCTGGTTGATGGAAGCGACCCGATCCGGTGGCTGCTCCTGTAGCTGGTGCTGCCGATATGAGGTTGCTCCTCAGAAGCTGCCCCAGGGCGGAGTCGTACTCGGCATTCAGCTGAAGCTGGGCATTTCGCGGCTTTGGAGTGATGTTCACCACATCCGTTACGTCGTTGGACGGACTGACCGAAGCCTTGTAGTGCAGATGATGATGTAGGTGATGGCGCTTCGGCGATTTGGTAGGCAGAAAATCCTCGATAACATTAGACTTGATCGATCCCGGCTGTCGTTTGGCTTCAAAGTACTCGTAGTAGATGGGGTTGGACTTTGATAGCGGCGGATTCGTTTCCTGGTCCTTGCCCTCCGTGGAACTGGGTACAAACACCAGCTTGGCCTGAGGCCTGGTCGTGTAGTTTATGGGGTAGATGGGTATGGGAACCGCCACGGGCACAGGCACCCGCTCAACGTACTTTGGAGCAGGCTGGTGCTGACGAGGAGGAGGCGGCAGGTAGCTGACGGCATTGTACTTGGGCTTGTACGATGTCCTAAGCGGTAATGGAGACGTAGCTGGACGAGGCGTAGTGGTGCTAGTGGTAGTTGTGGTGGTGGTGGATGTGGTGGTGGTACTCGTGATGGAGGTGCTGCTACTTGTGGGTGGTCTGCGTGTGGTGGTGGTTGAGTGGATGTCAAGGCGGCTAAAATGATCCGGGGGAGGGGGTAGAACAATGCCTGGAACCAGCGGACCCGGTGGCACTGGATTTGAGTAATTGCTTTTGTATACAAAGCTATAGGCCGGCGGATAGTATAGTGAAGGGTCGTCCTCATCGAAGTCGCTGCTATTCCCAGGAAGTACCGCAGTATTCCCTGACAAGGAGACGTTGCCATGCAGCCCGTTGATCAGCCAGGGCCCCAACAGCGGAGGGGACGATCTCAGCAGGCCATTACCCGGGGTCGTTTCGTTGGGGTAAAGCAGCCATGGGGCATAGGGCGCCGGATAAACATAGGGGGGCGTAGTTGCCTTAGACGTTGTTGCCGCTCCTGCCCGGGAAGAAGGATGCGACGCGTGGGCCGGGGTGGTAGCGTAGCCCTGGTTGGACGCCTGCTTGGGTAGGTCAGCGGATAGCTTTGCATTGCCATTCGGCGGATGGAGGATCTCGAGTTGATTATCTCGGATAATCTGCAGCGGCCCATGCGGCTCGAGCTGCACGGGAAAGGGAGGTGGAACCGCTGGATTTGCCGGTAGCTTGATTTGTCGCGGCGGCGCATCGTAGTCGTCTATGGGTGGCCATTGGCCACCGCCATGCTCCTCATCCTCATTGAGGCTGCCTCCTTTGATCACGAGCAGGTGATCTTCCGCCAGCCAGATGTCTTGCTCGTTGAGTCCCCCATAGTTACGGTCGTTGTCCAGCGGCACCTCGGAGTTGCGGGCATAGCTTAACACTCCTGGTCGCTTGGGTATGCGGCGAAACAGCTCCGTTTCGATCAGCCCGTATTTCCCATCCCTTACCTGGTCGGCCAACGTCTTTTTTGCGTCCTCCTTCGACAGCTTCTTTGATGGCGCCTCGGCTTCCTTCCCCGATCCCGCACTCAGCCGGAGGATCCCATTGTCCCAATTGGCAAAGTCATCCGCTTCATTCAGCAAAGCCTCGTCATCTTCGTTGTCGTTTTCATTGGGATATGGTGGTGATGGTGATAGTGATGGTGACGGTATTTGAGATGAAGCTGGCTCGGCGAGACGATAGCTGCTGCTTGCCTTGCCCTTGCCCCGCATCGTTGGTTGTCTCGACGTGGGTGTGGACCTGGCTGTGGTCGTTGTTGGCAGGGAAGTGGAGGCCGAGTGTGAGCTATTGGCACTCACCGCCGACACCTCGTAGGTGGAATGTCCTTGTGCATTTTGTATGTGTCCAGCCACCAATCTCTGGATCATGCGCGGCCTGTCAACGAATGGAGAGAATCGATGAGAAATATATGTCATGGAACTAAGACAATTAGCGGTACCCAAAGTGGGTCGGCAGCAGAAAACAGTATAAAAGGGAAACGAAATGTGTAATGAAAATTGAAGGATATCTTCGACAGGACGATATGACAGTCTTAAAACAGTGCTGTTTTTATTGAAGATTTTTAAGCAGGTTCCCTACAAATAAGTGTATAGATACTTTTATAGATATGATATGTAGACACGATATCTCTGTATCCCGATATAGAGACATAGCTTATGAGATCTATCGTATGTCGATTCAGAAAGCCATGATATGATCGTTTTCAGTGTTCTCAGACTCACGTTTTAAGTGCGCTTCCGCGAGAAGCCAAACTGGATGTTGATGCGAAACTGGAACTGGATGTGGCAGTATTGGCGATGTGGTCAGAGGGATTGGAACTGCTGGGCAGAGCTTGAGGCTGGTCCCAGCTGCGGCTGATCCTGTTGCTGCCACCGAATTCGCTGACACTGATCAGCGCGGGCGTGTCGCGCGGCTGACGCGCACATCTTACGCTTCCTCGGTCCCGCAGATACCTCGTCGAAGGTGCGACTGTTGTAGTTGTTGTCGTTGTTGTATTTAAGCGGCGATGCTGCTGCGGCTGCTGCCGCTTCTTGTCTGCTGTCTGTGGCAAGGGCGTGGTGGAGGTGGTGGAGGTTTTGGTAGTGCTGCTGCTGCGGCCCAGACTCCGACTACGACTCGGGAACAACGGGATTGCAATTGATTGCGTGGTGGGCGGACGGCGCTGTCGGGGCGCCCGCAGCGTTGGCACTTCGGTGCTAGTTGTGGATGCTGCCGCTTCTCGTCTGCACCGCTGCCGCGTTGCTGCTGTTACCGTTGTCATAGCTGCCACCGCCAGAAGAGTTATCACTATCAAGTGCAAGGTTAACGATGCCATCTGCGGTCGAAAATAATTAGAATTGGATAAATGCAAAAACCGACTAGAAGTGATGCTAATAATCGTAGTTCACGTACTCATGATACGTGTGGTGTTAGAAATTTATATTGCCACTTTCAGCTTCATGTGGAATTGTTTTGTTTTGTCAAAGAGACAGTTTTTAAGAAGGCTCGGCCGAGCAGCTTCTTCTGGTGGGACATTTACACACATGTTAAGTATGTACATATGTACATACCGATTACACTACTCGACAAAATTCAATGTTTTTTTTCCGCTGTCGCCCAAAATATAACTTTTTCTGATAGATTTGGATGCTTAAAAATTTTTGAAGAATGTTTTTTTTTTTTGGTTAATTTTTTTGTAGGAATTTTTAAAAAAATTTTTCATAGGTAGTGCTTCTATTTTTCACATAACTTAGGTTTCCTACAACTGGTTGTATTGAACTTTGAAGTTTTAAAAGGCTAACAAATGCAGCTATAAATCTCGAAATTTTTACTTTGAAAACTCAGGAAAAGTCAAAATACACGATTCATAGAGAATGATCATATCTATCAGAGTGTTGAATCTGGATTAGATCTGATTATAAATATTGCCACAATGAAGAAAATCATTTCGAAAGTCATCGTTCCCTCTCGCTCTCTCTCACACGCGACCCTGTCTGTTTTGGCTATTCGTCCAAATGAGCGCCTAGATCTCAGAGACTATAGGAGCTAGAGCAACCAAACTTTCTATCTAAGCTTTTGTGATATCCCTTCAATACAAGTGAATTTCAAAATTTTGACACGCCCCCTTCCGCCCCCACAAAGGACGAAAATCTGTGCAATCGACAATTTTTAAGATAAGAGAAAACCAAAAACGCAGAATCATGAAAAATTACCGTATCTAACAGACTGCCGAATCTGGATCAGGTCAAATCAAATTTCAGTAGCTACGCAACCCCTGCCAAGCGATTACTCAACCCACAACGTTCTCCCTCGTTATATTTTATAAGCCATCTGTTTCCAATTTTATTTGCATATAATTTTTACTTCGGCTGCTACATTTTTACATACAAATGTATAACTACATACAAGAGACGTGGATGTGTGCGAGAGAGAGAGAGGGAATGAGTAAGCGCTTGGCCGGCTTTGCGTAGCGACTGAAATTTAATTTGTTCCTTCTGGCATTAATAATGCTCAGACCTGATCCAAATTCTGCAATCTGGTAGATACGGTAATTTTTCATGATTCTGCGTTTTTGGTTTTCTCGTATCTTAAAAATTGTGGATTCCAACGATTTTCATCCTTTGTGGTGCGGAAGGGGCGTGTCAAAATTTTGAAATGCACTTGTATTGAAGTGATATCACAGGAGCTTGGATAAAAAGTTTGGTTGCTCTAGCTCCTATAGTCTCTGAGATCTGGCGATCATTTCGACAAATATGCAAAGCCGACTGGGTCGCCTGTGAGAGAGAGCGAGAGGGAACGATGACTTTCGAAATGTTTTTCTTCGATGTAGCTATATTAATGATGCGATATGTTCCAGATTTAACACTCTGATAGATATGACCATTCTCTACGATTCTGCGTTTTTAGTTTTCTCTTAAGGCCTGTCTCCAGCACCGCGAAATTTTACTGACAGGAATCTGCTCTTTATTTCGGTTGTGTGGGTCCTAAGTGAAATAGTGTGACCAAGAACCAAAAAAAAGGTTGGTCACTCTCATGAATCAGCTGTGTTTTGTAAACAGCGCCAATTTTGAAAATGAAACTAAAATTAAAAAAAGGAAGAAAAGTAATTCTGACAATGAAGTGATTGTGTTGGTAGCGGCACATATTGTTGTAAGAAGAAGTACAGCACAGTCGGAGGCGCCAAAATGTCAAAATTATAAAAATGCTTATTTTCCGTGATCCGCCAAAAACATGGTCTTGCCTCAACTGCTTTTATTAAAGCAATCATTTCCTCATTTTAAAAATTTGAATATTTCTTTTTGGTTTTGCGCACATATTTTGCCTCCACCTCTCACTTGTACTTCAGTAATAATGTGCAGATATATTTTCCTGGCACCCTCATCAGCTGTTCTCACAGTCCACATTCGTGTGAATATCGATACTATCGATAAGAATTCGTGGATCCCGTTTACGTTGCTGGATACCGACTCCAGGAAAACACAAACGAAAAATTACTGGCCCAGTTTTTTTTATATGAAGTTTGGCAGTAATTTTTCGTTTCCGCGGTGCTGGGTACCCAGCTTTATCCTTAAAATTGTGCATGCCACAGAGTTTCATCTTTTGGGTGGGCGGAAGGGGGCGGGGCGAAACTCTGAAATACACTTGGAGTAGTTTGATAACACAGAAGACTGGGTACAAATTTAGGTTGCTCTAGCTTTAATAGTCTCTGAGATCTTGGCGCTAATGAAGACGGACGGACGGACGGACGGACGGACGGACAAACAGACATGGCTATATCGACTCGGCTATTGATGCTGATCAAGAATATATATACTTTGTGGGGTCTGGCTGTTGGCATTTATTATTAAGGCTGATCCAGGAGCTTGGCTTGACAATAGCAACCATAGGAATGTTATTTAGGGACTTCAAGAGAGTAAATTATGGTGACATGCATTTGGATTAGCTCGTTGAGTAGCTACCATAAACATTGAGCGCTCAAGCGAAAGTGTTTCTGACATCTACAATCTATATTTCGATATAAGGTAAGCTATAGTCGTGATTGTGATAGTGATAGTGGTTAGATATTAACCAAATCTTAGAACACACAAACATTAAGCTACACAAATGAGAACTTCTGGTTAAAATATCTTCAAGATAAAAAAAAAAAAAAAACTGCTCCGCTTTCAACTATAGTCAGTTAACAATTATTATATCTATTGATATGCATTGCTGCTAAATCCGACAAATCAAAGAAAATTCGCTGCAGCACCATTATCATCTTTCACCTTCGAGTTGGAGTACTGTAGAGTTCAAACTTGTTTCTAACAATAGCGTTCTTACTTTTTAATTTCAAAAGTTCCCATGACCTGTCCGTCCATTCGAGTACTTACTCGTAGATGGGTATATGTTTTGGCAAAAGTAGTTCGCTCAGCCGCTTTCGCGGAACGGATTTCTCCGGCTGTACTCTTACCTGCACTTGTCATTAGCATTAGCTCCTCATTTCAGACACTCGACTACTGTGGCACACGCAAACACATGGGAACAACTAGCCACGCCCACCTGACAGTTTCTTGCCCATTGTTGACGGCGGGAAAGTTGTCTTGCCACCAGAAGTCGGGCGATGTCTTTGTTCAGATCTAAGATTTGACTTCTGGCCCCCATCGCCAGTTGATGGGCTTGCGGAAGTCTCTGCCGCGCTTTCTGTGCAATTCAGATTCTATGTGCTTACATCCCTCCATTTCTTAGTGGTGGATTTAGTTTGTTATTAAATCATAGTTTACTATATATGTATGTATTTATAGGGCATACGTTTTGAAAATAAAGCATTTCGAATTTACAACTCCATTCCGCATCATCAACAACGCAATATCACAGAATTCGAATCAGGTCGGAGTTCAGAAGAGTTCGTGGCGTAGTCTGCGAGAAACATACAACGGCTTGATTTCAGAGTGTACTGGCAACAATGAACAATAGCTCAATGGGCACCCTATCGGACGCGCCTTACTCGTGCTCGTGAAAGTGCCGGGCTTTTGCGATAGCTCCAGTTTACTAGAATTTCCTGCAGCCGCTGCTCTTAGTGCTCTTGGCCTAGTACGACTGCGTATACCGCCGTCGGACAGTGACGCCTGAGTACTGTCACCAAGAATCTGAAGTGCTTTCGTGGTAGATGCAGTAGTAAATAGTCTGTTCTATAGTTCCATGTATGCGTTATATTAATTGCCTGTTAAAACTCAGTTGTAGTCAGATCTAGCTGACTTTTGTCGATTGCACATTAATCCATTTTGAAGCCAAAAGAACATGAGCTTGCCCACCCATCATCGATCCAATACAATTCAATTCAATTCCAGCGCAGCCCGTCACTTGACGCCCCGAAAACGGCGAAAGCGAAATCAAGGACACAACTTTCAACAAATCGTATCATAAATAACATTCTACATTTTTTCTTAGCTGTCGGTGGGTTTTACTCATACGCGCCGTTGCTAATTGGCCAAGAGCTGCAAAAACGCGACAGGTTGAAGACTTTTGTCTCCAGTTTTTTTGTTTTTTCAATATATTTATTTGCTGTTTCGGGTCTTTTTGGAGCGTTGGAGGCTCCCCCACAAGTGCAGGCGCCAAGCTCTAAAATGCCTGTTGTTGGGCGCAGTTGCTAAACCCGAAAAGACATCAACAGCCGAAACCAAAGCCAGCAATACAGTATACCGCAAAGTGCAATAACAATAGCAATAGCAATAGCAAAAACAACAAAAACAACAAAAACAACGAAAACAATAAACTATGCTATCAAGAAAAGCAAAAACAAAACAACAACAACATAGAAACAATCAAATGGAACGTGATTCGAAACCGAAACCCAAACCGAGACCAAAGCTAAAACTGGACCTGGAGTCGGTTCGAGACGGGGAGAGGAATGCCGTGGGTCTTGTATCGTGTGCCTGTCCAGTGCGCTCCAATTTTTGCCTTTACTTTAGTTTTATTTTTTTTTATTTTATTCGTAGAACGAGCCACAAAAGCAACAGCAGCAGCGGCAGCGGCAGCAATAAATTTGGCGGCAGCAGCCAAATACATAGTTGTTTGGTAATCAAAAAAGAAGTTAAAACAAAAAACTGCCCAAAAAAATATGTAGGAAAGCAAACATTTTTAACAAAACAACGACGATTTATTGCTCTGGAAACCAAATTCCATAGAAACGTTTTTCTTCTAGCTCTAAGAGTAAGCTCTAAGTAATCAAAATAGGCAATACATTTCTCTCTAGAATTGCCTATTGCCTTAATTAAAGTTAGTCGAGAAGAATTAGTTAACTTGGCTAGAAATGATATTTAACATGTCTTTGCCTGGGTCATCGGTCATCAAGAAGCTTTGTATGCCGCAAAGTAACTAATTTTCAGTGTAGACTAACATAAACAGTAAATAATGAAAACTGTTTGCGTGCACTGCGGTCGCTGCCTAACGGTGCCTATAGTGACTGGGCGTCCAACTCCCACTCCCCATCCCCATCACAATTCCCATCCACCTCTACCTCCCTCTCCACACAATCCCCTGTGCTGGAAGGCGGTCAAACCGCGTCGCCATCAGAGATTCGTCATATAGCGACCACGTTCCAGGCCAAGCCTTGGAGTTGCCGCCGGCGACTTGCAGCCATTTCCATACCCTAGCGGGGGGTACATGGACTACTTGCACCGCAGCTTATATTCGTCACATAAGCACATTCAAATGTACATACATGTATGTATGTATCATCTAGTATTATCAACTATGTATACTCCTAAAGCATATATGTACATATGTACATATGTATGTACTTGCGGTACTAGGCCGAACGACCATGATCGAGTTACTACATCCCAGATCTCATGCGTTAAGGGATGAGCGTTCAAAAAAGCTCTGCTTACAGCGTCAGATCGGAGATCCTACATATGTATCTATGCATGTCACTAGGGTATTTACAGTCGTTGCAGTCGCCCGAGCACGCCTTCGGATATGTATGTATGTGTGTATGTATTTTTTTGGCTTTTGCATTTTGAATGAAAGGCAACGTCAGCCAAGGCAGCGGCTGTCTCTGGCTATTGGCAATAAATAATTCTTTGTTGTTGCTGCGCCCGTTGGTTTACTTAAATTTAATTAGTTTATTTGAAAGCAGTTTGGGGCGATGGTGTCATAGATTAAATTGGACTCAATTCATTTTTTCATTCCCTGCCTGCTATGGTTTATTTGCGTTTCGACGTTGCTCAATATTAACTAATTGTTCTTTTTTTCGAATTATTGTTGTCTAGGATTATCTGATATAATTTTCAAACGGAACATTTCTTTCCGCACCACTTTCAAACCAATTCAAGCCCAGTGGAGAACTGAATTGAGAACAAAAAGAAATGCCTGAAAATTTGATGAATGGAGACTATTATGGCAATAGAACTAAGTAGAACCTCCCCTGTTCGACGAACTTATGTAAATATATTCGCTGTGCTCTAATTAATCGATGAACTAGAAGAACAATGGAAGTAGCAGAGCAAGTCCATGACAATGAGCTACGAATATTCCATGCGTAATATTTTATAAAATATTTCCGCCCGATTTTTTGGGCTATTTAGAGCAGAGAAAGATATTCGCTCTCTGATTGCGACATGAAATGTTGTAAGTTCGGTTTGAGTGTAACTAGTGGAGCGAATTGGAGGAAAGGTTAATCGCCGACGATTCGGCGTGATCGATAGGAATCGAAAGGGCGCCAGTCCCAACGCGTCTGGGGGACTGCGTACAGATTTATGGATTAGCCAGCCAGGTACAGATTTATGGATTATGATAAATACAGGGGAAACGAGTGAAAACTTTATAAAATATGTACATATGTATGTAGATACTACTTATGGTAAAAATAAAGCTAATTGCGGGCTTCATTTCAGAAACACGCAGACAGAAGAAACCGAAGAAACAGGACTCTTTCACTTTTCTGTTAGACGTCTCGTTTAGAGTAGAGCCAAGGCAAGGATAGCGGACATATGTATGTATGTATGTACATATGTAAGAGTGAAATTAGTCAAAGGAAACTGATTTCTTGATCCTCCCAGGATACCCTCCTATTTCCATCTGATGGACAAATATAACAAACGGGAGCGTTATACGATAAACTACCTATTCAAAGATTATTTGTATTTATTTGTAGATAATTATCTTTTCATAGGAATTCCCTTTAGGGAAGCTTTCAGTCACATAATGCATAATGCACATTCTTATGTTTCGGTTTCCGTTTCTGTTATGTACATACATATGTATATTCTTTTTCTTTTGTTCGTATTCCGATATGTGTTGTATATTGCATGAGAATACATGTATTCCTTTGACATGCATCCATCAAACACTAAATATACATGCATATGGACACATGTATGTGTGCTCTGTGCTCCATGAATGACGAGTATGGAAACATTGCGCCAGGAGGCGTCACTGTGGGTGCGAACTACGCTGCGTGCCGCGCTCCAGCAGTCGACCGGTCCGGCAACTGCTGATGCTGGGACATGCGGTGCCCCAGTGCGGTTTCCCTAGTCTATCGTTCGTGGCTCAGTAGGTGACTCTGTGACTCGAAGACTCTGGGACTCGGAGACTCTGTGACTCCGAGACTCGGTTTAGTTTGCATACCCGAGTACGAGGTAGATTCGTACTTGCCGCCAAAGAGCCGGGCGATTTCCAGCTCAAAATCTGTTCTGTTTCGCGTTGGTGCCGTAGCTTTCGTTGCGGCTGCTACCGCTGATCGCAGCGGTCTGGAATTTCAAATGAATTCGATTTACTCGTAGTTGTGCAATATTTTCCTTTACTTTACTTCTCACTCTGACACTGTGTCGGTGACTTTGGTGCCGTTCGGCCACAAATTTTAGTGAAAATGCATGGTAAATAATTGGGGCAACGAACAAGTACATATGTAGATACATATGTAGGTCCAGACAAAACCGAACACTCCAGTGGGAGACAATTTAGTAATATCTGCGACCAGCAGCCTTCTGAATGTTCTTCGAATCTGACAGATATATAGTTTGAGTACCTTATGAAGCCTTACTTATTACTATGCTATATTTATCAGCAAACCACTTCGTTTCTGTCTAGAGATTCTGTGAAAATTTGAAAATAAAGCAGTGGAAAAAGTACGATAGAAGATTATCGAATCAAAATTAGATCAATTCGACGAACTAAGATCGAGTTAAAATGCTATTTATTTCGCAGAATATTTCCGAATAACCCTGACATATGTAGGATCGAATCGAGCGATGCAAGGGCGCTGAAAGGGTACTGAAAGCTACGGCCATCGAATCAAGCTATGATAGCCCAATGACATGGATCCAGTCAATATCTTTCCGATTGTCGAAACAAACCTAACTCTAGGCTCTAGGTGTTAGGGTAAACAATGCCTGTAGAGTGCTTTGAGTAAGTTTTAATCAACTGTTTACACATTTTTGTTCGTTATTTTCTATTTTGGTTTATTGGCAACGAATACGAATATCACAAGGCAGCCACACCAACAGCAACACCAACAGCAACACCAACAGCAACCCATGCAACGTTCCGTTTCTATTGTACAAGTGCGACCGAGTACTTGTGCATTATTTCATTCTGTATTCCATCGAGTCTGGTGTGAAAGCGAGAGTCCGTAGTACGAGTAGTTTCTGCCGTCGCGACGTTGTTACGCTAAAGTTATGCTCGACGCGTAACTGGGCCAGTAAAAACATAACAACACAAAAAACAAAACAACGAGAAACGTTTACAAAATATTCATTGATTCAAAATGTGGAATTTCTGGGCTTATTGCTTCCCATTTTTGCTGCCTTTGCTTATGAGGGTTCAGTTTGTGGTTTCTTTTGGTAGTCGCTTGATTGATCAGTTTCTGGAGTGATGTAATTTGTAGGGAGCCTTACCACGGGAGCCACGGAGCCACGCTAACTTGATTTTATACAACACGAGTAGGCTATGTAGGCCCCGTACACATCCTCATCTACATCCACATACCCACAACTCTTCATTTCACTAATAGGCGCAATGCCTCGTATCATACGAGTCGTATGAGCAATCTGGTTCATGTCTCTGGTTAATTTCAACTTAGGCCTGGCCCTAGTATTAAAACAGTGAAACAGAGTAGAGTAGATCAGAGCAGAGCAGTTAGGTAGAACCTTGTGTCACTGCAGGCAATCGGAATTCAGAAGGAAACTATCAAAACCTCCTCCAGAGAGCGGACCGAGAGCAGCTGCCTCAAAAATTTTGTGAGGGAGGAGCGCGAATCGAGCCATTCAAAAATCACTTGATTAGAGCATAGCAACTGGGCGTGGGAAGCGTGCCCCAAAGCCAAAGCCAAAGCCAAGCAACTTTATTATGCAAATTGGCAGCGCCAGAATTCGTACTCCCCGCCAGGGTCTCGCGGGTCGGAACTTTTCCATCATGATTGTGGCCTAATGAAAAGCTACTTAGCTGGACAGCTGTGCTTTCTGGCTGTTCAATTCGACGATGCCTTTTGAGCCAAAGGGCAACAGCCCCGCTTTAGGATTATGGGAACAGAATCACAGTTGGCCGAAAAACACTCCATATTATTGCAATGTATATTATGTGCAGTTTTTGAAAGGCTCTTTATTACAAACATCAAAGGAAATTCGCACATGTACATATGTATGTACGAGTATATGTGTATGTAGAACTGATTAGTCCTTATTCATTATAAGATAACAAACAATGCAATGCTGATACCTTCTATCCTAAGTCGTCATCTCATGAGATCGTCACCTGTGGCATCCTTAATTGTACAGGGTATTAGGTGCATACATAGTATCTAATCCTTGCAATATATGTACATATTTACAATATATTTATATGAACAGCCAAACAATCCCCATATATGTATGGGGATACATACATACATAATACATATGTATGTATGTATATCGTGTGTTGCTTGAAAACTTAAAGCACTCAATTTTAAAACTCGAAAAAACGCATTCTTCCAGTTCATACATGCTATTATCCCAACCAATCCCATTTCCCAATACGGTCGATTTTGCCACTACATTGGCTTCCTGCTTAGATCTTATCGGACCTGTGTATGGCATACGACATGGTTCTATGGAGCGATCGGGACCGATTAATTAGTCGATCGTGCTGCAGGGGGCGTCTCGCTTCCATGGTGGGTGTAGCTGTCTTTCGTAATTGGAAATTAACCACATTTCATATGCCAATCGGCTTCGGGCGAAAGCGTGTTGACAGTGTACTGAGCACTCAGCACTCAGCACTGAGCACTGAGCACCGAGTACTGAGCTGGTATCGTAACCAGTTAGACCGAGATCGCGAACGGGACACATTCTTCAGTTAGTATCGGTGACAATTGGAGGGCAAATTATGCTAACTAAATAGGCGACGTGCGAAGCCAAGACTCACAGCACACAGCACACAGCAGGAGGGCTCCCAGCTCTAGGCGTGGTCCGTCGGCGTTATTCCAGTCCAATCCCAGCCAATCCGACCCGATCCGATCCAACTCAGTTCACCATTGCATAAGTATGGTTGAGCAATTTTCCATTTTTTGCTCTGGCCGTGCCTGTGCTCGCGACTGACAATTATAATTATAGATTATCAATGAGGCACGAGAGAAAATTCAATTTTTAGGGAAATTTGATTTCCCTCTTGGGATCGGAATTGGGATTGGGATCTGGGTGCGTTTGAGGAGCAAGCCGGGTAGCCCGTGGAAATATGTCACTTATACCCCGTGAAATGCCTCTGTTGCTCTGCTGCTGCTTTTGTTACTGTTGTGCCTCTGTGGCTGTTTCTTCTCATTGCGTCACGGTAGTTAAGGGGTGTCAAGCAATGACGGCTGACCAGGCGGCCAGGCACCAGCGACTATGAAGCATGCAACACGTAACATGCACAGTCGGAGTCGGAGTCGGAGCTGGAGCTGGGGTCTCCCGCTCTCGCTAACTGTGGCCCTGCCCAAGCTCAACCGTGCTGCGGGCTCAGGCTGCTCCACTTGCGGGCTCAGGTGGGGCAATTTGTATTTGGCGGCACACTTGAACCAGCTGGGATCTACATACATACATTCATACTGTGATACTGTGAATATGGCTTGAATAAATAAAGCTTCCATCTATAAAAAAACAACGTAACCTTTGCATGATTCAGAGGAGTATTATTGCACAATGAGAACGGTCCTCACATTCAATTGCGAGCTGTCTTCTCTCTCTCGTCTTTCCCCTGCCCATGTAGGCACTATCAACATTTAGACGGCAGACCAGTCCCCTTTTGCACTTAGAAATGTTAATGCATTTCCGTTTCCGCGGGCAGTTATCCAAATGCTTTTTGGTTCTTTGGTTTCCTATGGAAGTGTGCGAGAATTCTGGGGTCTTTGCAACTCACCTTTGGGTCTTGAGATATCACAGAATGGTTTTCCGCATAAGATAATTGTAGACACTCGTACTTGTGGTTCTTTCCGTGGTGTGGTTCTTGTTGTTCTTGTTTTTGGGGCTGTTATTGGTGTTACTCTTCCCCTGCGGTTTCTCAGTTATCTTGTTTTAGCGTGTAACAAAAATATGCAGCAATTTTCCAACATTGGCGTCGTGTCTGCTGCTAATCTGCTGATCTTGTTCCACTTTGATCTGGTCGTATGCAAGCTTGATAGAGCTATACCGGCTGCTTTTATTGTCTCGTGATTCTGATTTTGTTTTTATGATTTTTGCAAATTAGTTTTCGGAGTTGTTTGTAGTGGTTGTTGTTCCTGTTGTTGCTGGACATGTTTCCACTGGCAGCAACAACATGACGCGGCGTTGAGACGGTCAATCAATGAACTGCAAAATATAACAGTATAAATCAAATAATTATCAACAAATATACATACATATGTAGTACATAGGTACATAATTGAAATTACGTTTATTTCTTGTAGTTTTTAAAGTTTTTTTTTTATTCTATTACCTTATGCCCATTAGCTTACAAATCAGTCAATCAATCGTTGAAGCTTTGATCATTGTGGCCTTATCCAATTAAATATGGGTTAATGATTTCGGATGGACTCCAACTGCCAGCCAGCTGAAAAGGGCAGCCAATATGCTCGACAGAAGCCTTAAGTTTCCCTCCCCTCTCATCCCCTCCCCAACCCTCTTCAACCCTCCCCAACCCTCACCAATTTCAACTCTAACTCGGAACCGCACAGAGACTGCAAAAGAAGGCGAAAGGCGGAAGCGGGCCGACACCACAGACTGGCAGAGTGGAAGACTCTCTTGGCTACCAGCCGGGGCAGAGGGGAGTCAAGTCGCGTCAATGAAACACCTGGAGATTGTCACAATCCGTTTGGATGAATGTCCAGCATTTTGATGGTGTTCACACTCACACACTGGCCTCTGTCTTCCGTTCCATTTAATTGCGTTTCTCCCATCCACCAATTCGCATTCTCCATTCTCCATTCCCCATTCCCCATTCCCCATTCCTCTTCCCTTCCCTGTGCGGTACACAAACTTAATTGCAAAATACTTAAAATGATGGAAATATAGGCAAACGTTTTTTAACTGTTTGTTCAGTACATCAAAATTACATTAGGCTGCATAAAAATATACATACATACATATGTATGTATGTACATATGTACATATGTATGGATATACATATTTGTATGTGCATATGTACATATTGTACATATGTATGTACATATTGTGCGAGTGTACTGACCTATATATTAACGGCTGCCAGCTGACTGTGATGTGTTAATTAGTCAAATGTTGGTCAACACTTGGCTTGGTGTGGCTTGGCTTGGCTTGGCTTGGCTTGGCTTGGCTTACTTTGTGTGCCTGGGTTGTGCGGAATGGGTTTCGAATGTGCTGCACTGTGAGTATGGTGAGAGTGCGTGTGAGAGGTGTGCAAATGCTGGTATGGCTGTGGAGAGGATGCACTGTGTGGTATTGCAATTGTACTATTGTAGCATCATAAATATTGCGAAAATATATATAAATATTGAGAAAATTGCGGAACAGGGGAAAAGATATGGAATGCTGAGATAAGTAAAATATTCAGGCTATGGAAGTTGTCTAGAAGGGTCGCCATTCAGTCCGCGCTGGGCAAAGATTGTATATGTGTATAGTTTGTACACCTGTGTTCATACAATTGGATTGCCGCACCTCACAACTCTGTTACACATAAACACATATTGTTTATAATTCAAAAATTTGCCCCCTTTATGGCGTTAGACAAACACAGACAAAAGTCTGCTGTTCCTGCCAATAGGATTTTAGTACATACATATGTATGTACTTATGTATGTATGTACATACTTCTTGAACCCCTTGATCACAACACCATTGTTGCCTGTATTTACTCTCCTTTTACATGTCCAGGCGCACAAGTACGTTAAAAGACGGAAAAACAAACAAAGCAAAAACAAAACAAAAATGATTTAATAAGTTGTTGAACAACCGGATACCAAATCGTAGAGTAGATTCCAAGTCGAGTCTGAAGCTGGAACAGAGTAAATGTTTTGCAATTTCCCTAAGATTTTCATGTGTCTACCTGCCCGTTCGTCTGTCCGACTCTGTCTCTGTGTGGCATGTTGCAATCTGCAACCGGCAAACGTCAGCCGGCAGCCAGTGAAGAGACAAGGGGTAAGGAAACTGTGCGTGTGCCACGACCTCTGCTCCATGTGGTTCCTCAATTAAACGGCACTTGAATGTACAATTTTATTTCCCCCCTCCCCGAGTCTCTTAATTGATGTTGGGGCTTATCGTCAGGCGTCTCAATGCCTCCGATAGAGGTGTTGTGTTGATGATGTTCATCATGAGCAACAGCCAACACCACCTGATTTACGAGTTCCGTTCGCAGTGGATGCCACTCGACTCATTTGCTGCACTCATCGAACCCATTCACAGCCAGACGAACGGCAGACTGTCCGACGACTAGACAGACGGACAGCCAGACAGCCAGACAGACAGCTGGCCACCGGCAGCTCTACCAGCAATAATTGTTTTTTTATTGTTTAATCACCGACACCTGCTCTTTGATTTGGGCCGTTTTTCTTCGTGCATTATAAAGCTGTAGTCCACCTGCAAACGGAAGGCCTTATATGTATACAATCTTTGATTCGGATTGAGATCCCAAAATGATTCGACAGAAAACTTGTTTGGCCATTCCGCTTCCAATTTGCAAGATTACACCATTTTTGACTGGGGCGCGATCTTTTTCAAGGTCAACCCTATAATGTAGTATATATTTATGTACATATTATGTACATATGTATGTATGTATATATGTATTCTTGATCGGATCGGCCTCAATAGACGAGTCGATAGAACCATGTATGTATGTATATAAACACACCCTTACACCCTTAGAAGTCAAATCTTAGATCTGAACAAAGACATCGCCCGACTTCTGGTGGCAAGACAACTTTCCCGCCGTCAACAATGGACAAGAAACTGTCAGGTGGGCGTGGCTAGTTGTTCCCATGTGTTTGCGTGTGCCACAGTAGTCGAGTGTCTGAAATGAGGAGCTAATGCTAATGACAAGTGCAGGTAAGAGTACAGCCGGAGAAATCCGTTCCGTGAAAGCGGCTGACCGAACTACTTTTGCCAAAACATATACCCATCTACGAGTAAGTACTCGAATGGACGGACAGGTCATGGGAACTTTTGAAATTAAACAGGTAAGAACGCTGTATTCTATATTCTGACTCTAAGGTGGAAGAAGATGACAATGTTTCCGAATTGATTATTATTTAATTTAATTTTATCAGACGTCTTTAGATATGTAGTTAGCTGTGAAAAATTTCAGTTCTTTTCAATATTTTGGAAGGTTCTGTTCCGCGATTGTGCGGATTGTACGATTGTGGAGTTTCTACGGATGCCTGCTCTTCCTTAGTCGTTTTCTAAAGCCGGCTTCTCTGCTCCTCTGCTCTGCTCCGACTCCGAAAATCTTTGACCTATGATTCAAGAAGATCAGTAATAAGATGCGAGTGATACGTACATATGTACATATATGTATGTATGTATATTATGACTTTTACCTTGGACTTTCTCGCTATTTCGAGCTATTGAAGTTGCGACCAAGCAATTGTATAGGTACCATTTTTGTAAATGTATACATACATACATACATACATACATACATACATACATACATACATACATACATACATATATATACATACATATGTATATACATATGTACATATGTATGTATAAATACTAATCAAAAGGATCTGGCTAAGTGTGTACTGAACCATTGACACCCTTCTAAATTTGTGAAAGGAACTATTGACAGATCGTATAATTCGTACAAAATACTTTTTCGCTTGTGTTGTGGTTGTGTTTGTCGGGGCGGCGCGGGGGGTAGGCTATAGGCAGTTTGCAGCTTGCAGTTTGCAGCCCACACAAACATTGGCTAACGCACTTCGGCTGGGTAGACCATGGGACATGAGACATGATCATTATGCAGATTTACGACTTCAACACTTGAAACTGATAGTGTGACCACTCCTCTCGGCCGCACTGTCCGCAGCCCCCTTCGAACGATTTGTTGTTAACAAAGTTGTTTGTTTATGAGGCGCTCGGCTTGAATTATTGCTAGAAATTAACAACAATTTAGCGGTTCAGACTTGTCGTCAGCTCCAATAATCATTAGCAACGACACTTGCACTAGACAAAAGTGGGATATGTGCGAGTATACCAAACAGATAGCACTCGTATAATATATGTACATACCTACACACATATGTATGTGTGTATGTACATATGTATATGTATCTACATATCTTAGCCGACTAGCTAGCATATGCTTCCCATATCTATGTAGACCTCTCCTCTCGGCTGGTCCAAGTGGGCGTCTCAAATTGACTTTAATTAATCATTTTGTCATAGTACTCAGCTCTAATTAAATTCAATTTAAGCTAGCCAAGTGTCTCTAGGTAACGGGCTACGATCGATCTGTCGGTCGGTCGGTCGGTCGGTCGGTCGATCGGTCGATCAATCGGTCGATCGGCCAGTCAATAAAGTTGTCTAGATGTATGAAAAATAATAATTGCACTATTACGAAATCTGGCCTCACCTCGAACCGAGTGTAAAGCGCTCTAATTGTTTTAATATGATTGGTGCAGGTATTTCATATTTTCTACATATTTATAAATATTTATTTGATGTTGTTAATTGACGCCTCCTGTGGGCCCTGCAGCGAAAAATCCCACAAACCCTGGGACAGAAAAGAGCAAAAAAGAGGTCTAACAATCTGTTGGCCATCAAAGAGTTTGGGTGCTCCGTCCCGACGGGTGCACAGTGGGTCGCGGTTCATTGGCATTGTCAAAGATGCGTTTAAAAATGGTCCACTTGGTGAAGCAAGGATTGGGATTTGTGAAGTCTGGACTAGCTAGCTATGTAAGATGTCATAGATCACATGCGGAACGCTTTGTAAACGCTAACTGCGCTCCTATAATCGAGCTACATACACATGTTTACCATAACTAGGATGTGTGGGTCTAAGAAAAGCAAACATTCCTAACGCAAAATTATTGATAAAATACTCTCCCAAAGGAGATACATACATATGTATGTATGTATGTATGTGTGGATGTATGTATGTATGTATACTATAGGGTGTAATCGATTTTACGCCTTAAAGCTGGGGCTGAAAGACGGACAAGACGTGGCCGTGCAACTTTTCCATAATCCGAAACAAGTGGCCTGAGCCCCACCATGCAGCCAGCAGTCACAGGTTGCGTGAGCTAGTTTTCCCCCAGTGCACACTGCAGTGTCCCCACTGTCCACATGGCTAGAAATATGTACAGTGGCTCAAAGCCAAAAAGATCCAGTGGCAAATAAAAAATTTAAAGTGCTACAAATTTTAAAATAGACGAAAAACCAAAAATGTTTAAACGCCAGTTTGTTGTATGTTTTATCACAGTTAAAAAAGGAACTTTATTTGCTGGTTAAATATTGCTCAGTTTTAAAAATAAAATAAAAACTTAAAATATATCTTAAATACAGGTCAAAGCCAAAATGATCCATCCACAAACTAATTTAATATTATTCGAATAAGAGGTTAAACAGGTATTTTAATACTTAGTATGTAATCCCTTAACCTTTATTACGGCTCTTAGCCTACTAATCATGGGCCAGACCAGCTTTCCAGTGGTTTCCGGGCTTATTTTGCTCCATTCCTCTAACAGAGCTTTTTTAAGGTCCTTTTTGGTAGAAATCCTGCTATTTTGGGTGTTTTTCCCCACCGCAGCCAACAAATTTTCAATAATATTTAAGGTTGGATACTGGGACGGGGGAATCGACTAGTGGGGGCAGTTCTAGATAAGCTAGGACTGCACTATTCCGGACGAATGTTTCGGGTCATTACCCTGGTAGAACAGGAAATCATGTCGGATTCCAAATTTCTCGGAGCTTTTGTGCAAATTTTCTTTGAAAATATTGAAGTACATGTGCTTATCCATCGTAGACTCGATTTACACCAAGTTTCCGACGCCGGCTGCCGACATGCATGCCCATACCATAACACTTCCTCCGCTGTGCTTGACTGTCGCTTTTACGTGTTTGGGATCCAGCTCAGTATTGGGCTTTCGCCACACAAAGTTCCTTCCGTCGGACCCAAAAAGGTTGAATTTGGACTCGTCTGCAAAAATCACGGTGTTCCAGAACTCCAAATCGTTGACAAAGTTGGTTTTTGCGATCGCCAACCGTATCCCTTTGTTTTTCGGACTTACAGAAGACTTCTTTCGGGGTACTCGGGCATTAAAGTCATGTTTGCGCAGAGCCCGGCGCACAGCTTTCACACTGCACTCCTTCCCTATATTGTCCTTTACCTGTTGGGTAAATTTGGGGCCGATAACTTGCACCAAAGCTCCGAGAAATTAAAAATCTGTCGTAATTTCCTGTTCTACCAGGATAATGATCCAAAACATTCGTCCGGAATAGTGCAGTCCTAGCTTATCTAGAACTGCCCCCACTAGTCGATTCCCCCGTCCCAGTATCCAACCTTAAATATTATTGAAAATTTGTTGGCTGCGGTGGGGAAAAACACCCAAAATAGCAGGATTTCTACCAAAAAGGACCTTAAAAAAGCTCTGTTAGAGGAATGGAGCAAAATAAGCCCGGAAACCACTGGAAAGCTGGTCTGGCCCATGATTAGTAGGCTAAGAGCCGTAATAAAGGTTAAGGGATTACATACTAAGTCCTAAAATACCTATTAAACTTTTTATTCGCCTAATATCAATCTGGTTTGTGGCTGCATAGTTTTAGCTTTGACTTGTATTTAAGATATATTTGAAGTTTTTATTTATTTTAAAAACGGAGCAACATTTAAGCTGCAAATAAAGTTCCTTTTTTAAATGTGATAAAACATACAACAAATTGGCGTTTAAACATTTTTGGTTTTTCGTCTATTTTAAAATTTGTAGCACTTTAAACTTTTTATTTGCCACTGGATCTTTTTGGCTTTGAGCCACTGTATGTATGTATGTACATATTTGTGCTCCGCATCTGTGTCGACTGCAATTAAATGCTGGTATCGAGAAATGTGACCGGGCCAGAGCCAGGCCAAGAACCAACAGCTCTCTACTGGCTCTCCCCTCTGACCGCCGCCTCTGCCGGACCACCTCCACCTTGTATTTGTTGCTCGTCTGGTTTATTGCACTTTTGGCAGCTAATATTTATTAGCCACAATTATCGGCTGCCGTCGCTGGCTGTTCTAACAGTACACGATCTTTTGGGCACGGCTTCCGGGCCATGGCAGGCCGTGGTACCCGCAACATGCAAATGACTCGCCCAGGCCTGGCTTGGCTCTGAGTAGAGTCGACTGGGCTCGCACTGGAAACTGATTCGATGGGAAGAAGTGAAGACATGATTGCATTATGGCCATGGCCATAAAAATGCCAGCTCATCTTTCACCATTCAAATCATCAAATGAAAGACTCGGATCCGAACAATCCATCTTTTTTTGTTTGTGTATCGTGAAAAGCGGCGCGGAAATTGTGACGTGCTTTTCTTTTTGGCATTGAATGAGCGATGAGCGAACCAAAGTGAATGTCTGCTGCCGTGCAAGCTGCTGCTGCAACAGTAGCAACTTGAAGTCAGTTTGTGGCTGGTGGCAGGTGGCCAGGCAGCAAGTTGGCTCCATCTTTTGGCCGGAAGCATCTACAAATTTGAGCTAAATGGCGCCGTGGCACGCGCATCACCATCATCACCATCAACATAATCATCGAGGTGATGGCATTCAACTGATTCATTTTCATTTTCGGTGATTATGCTGATTGTTTTCTCTTTCTCGTTTGCTACTCCTTTCGTGATTTCAATTTTTCTGGCTTCGTTGTTTGAATTTTCAACTATTTTGGACAAGCTGAACAGAGCTCTCAGGTTCAGTTGCTTCGAAGAATGAAGTGAACATTTTTTACATATATTAGAAAATAACTAGTTACATACATATGTATGTACATATGTAGATATATATGATATGTGCAGAGTATAGACAATATCTGGTTAGACAAATGGCTTTCAGTGCATATTTATGTTTTGCAATAGCTGTCACCATTCCGTATTCCGTATTCCATATTCCGTATTTTGATTCTAATTCCGATATCTATTCCGAATCCATATGTCAATGGATTCTGTCGGTTCTCACAGTTGCCACACATTGCTTTTATTACAGTCGGCTGTCGACGGTAATTAACTGCGATTTAATTACGAGTCGAAAAGAGGCCGAGATATAAGGCTGGGCTTGCTCAGCCGTTGCCCAGTGCAAATATTTATTTGTGTTATTTGCTTCTTTGAAATTAAATGCAAATGAAGAGAGCAAAGCATGTCTGAATGCCTGAAATTGTTGCACGGTTGCGCATGCGTGTGACGGGATTACAACAGCAAAATGTTGACAAAGACTTTTAGTGGCAGGTAGCAAATAGCACCAGCAATAGAAATAGCAATAGCAGCAACAACATCAAAAATATGAAAATTACCGAGCCGCAAGGCAGAAAAATAAAAGGAAAATACACTGAATGCTCACGCATACCAAACAAATTATAGAGGGGCCAAAAACCCGACCAGGGCTTGCGCAGCTTGCGGTGCAGCATGGGAGCAGAAGAGCGGTAAAGTAGTATAGAAAGCTGCCGATATACATATGTACATACATACATATGTATGTGTGTATATGATCGATATGTGCTCAATTGAAACGTACAACAATCTGTTAATCAGAAGAATTCAATTATATGTAGTAGTTGTTTTGGGTGGAATACCCAAAATATGGCCGACAACAGCTACGATCAGCAAAGGCTTTCAGATCTGTGTGCTCCCAAAAAGGTGTGCAATCATACATATGTACATACATACATAGATCTTGTTACCGAACCATGTTGGGGATGCATTGAAGAAATTAGCAAGAGCCGTGTATTTGCAGATTAACCTTTGAAAATGTCAGCTCGGAACCCATGGAAAGGATGGAAAGGATGGGAAGGATGGGTAGGCTCATGTATAGATCATGTATGGATAATTTTAGCAATAGAAAACCCATGAACTGCAACGGAGAATCATTTGGACGGTGCAAAGGTTTTGTTTTTCAGTGTTATTTTGATATTTCTTTCTCAAGCCATTTCCCAAGAGCCTTTAAAAAACAAAACAAAAAAGACACCCAAAAATTAGCTAAACATTTTCATTGTCAACGACAAAGCAGCTAATTATCGCATTTAATTGGGATTACGAGTATAATTTGTCTCTTTACAGCTGAGACAGCGGAGACCAAAGACGGCAATTAAGCCAACGATTAACAATAATTTCGATGTGAAACACTTTAAAACGCCATAAAACAGACTTGAGAGTATGCGAGACAAGTATGCGAAGTTGGATTCGAAAATACAGTGGCGCGGAGATGGGTGGGTAAGGGGGAGGGGAGCGATTTCGAGAACGCGGAGAATGTCCCACATTTGGTCATGGCACCACGAGCGCGGCTCGGCCCAAAAGTAGTTAAGAAGCGTGGGGCCAACTCGAGCAAAAAATGTGTACAACAGGATGCAATCAATGTCAGAAATGGAATCGAATTGAGTTTTATGTCCACCCCCCACCCCCAGGCAATCGATTGCACAGGAAGCGCATAAATTGATTCGGGCCGAATAAAATTGACATTTCCCAGAATCAAGAGCAGCCGGCACGGCACGGCACCGATCAAATCAGTCGGAATTGTGCCCACTTATTACAGCATCATTGTGGCGCGACAGTAGCCAGGCACCTTGGCTGCCGAGCGGGACGGGAAGACATAAAAGCAGATGGAGGGAGATCTTATCGATTGACATGCGGACAAGTTGATCGACTGATGGGACCACCACACCACGGACTGAGACTGCAGCAGACTGCCTGGCAATGGTCACGATTTGGAAATTTGACACCAGAGGTCCGACATGTTTCTAATAAATTAAACATTGACACACACATCGAAAATTCGCAGGCTTACATATGCATGTACATATGTATGTAGATTTCATGAAGCTCAACAAGTATATTTGCGTAATTTATTTTTCAAATATTACCCACTCAATCCTCCTTCGCAATCCATTTCACCCTCTTTGCCACTTGTTGAATATTTGATCCCGTTTTGATTGAGTTATTTAATTTTAGGCCTTAATTTCTCCGTTGCATCCAATCTGTTGGAGAAGTCCGCCATATGCTCGTACAAACTGATGAACTGATGACCTATACGCTGTACTCTATACTCTGTAGCTTATAGAAAGAACTTATTATTATTAGTATTAGTATTTGTAATAGGGTAATGCACTGTAATTAATGTGGATCCATGAGAAAAAGTTCTGGTTTTGATTTACAGAGCTGTTGCAGATCTGCGAATTTGCCATTTTCATAGTATTGTAGAGTTTTGTAAACATTTCAAAGGATCTTTGACCTCCTTCAGTCCGTTTAATTCTTTGCTGACTAATTGGATACCGTTCATATGCAGGCTGGTCCCTGCCTGCGTCCGACTGTCGGACTGCCGGAGTGTCTAAAAGTCTGAGTGCCTGAGTGCCTGCCTCCCCTCGGAGATTTACATTATCAGATTGCCAGACAACGGGGACGGCCGTTCAACACTCACTTCGACTTCAATGGGAGCTGAGCTCCGAATTCGAGTGCGAATGCAAGTGCTCATTTCATATATGTACATACAATATTTGTATGCTTATTGTAACCTTGAGTGCGTAGTCAAACCCGTTGTGGCCGGATGGGCCGGGACGGAACGGGACGGGACGGGCATTATCCCGGGCATTATGGCGGAGCCATAATTAGGCTTATAATCATGCCAAACGAAAATCAAGCAGCGCCGACTCAAAAACGCAACTAACTCCACTGAACTCGAATCGATCCGAACTGAACCGAACTCGACCCGAAACCGAAAAAAACAAAACACCAATTGAATAAATTGACATTTTCCTATAATTTCTAGTAATGGGAAGTATTTAATTTTGACGTTTGTATGTACATACTTATGTAAATATGAATGCGTGTATGTATGTATGTACATACATATGTGAGGCCTGGAATGGCTGAGCCTGGATTTGTTTTTGCACACACCATACGCGTACGAGTACAGCGAAAGACAGATATGTATCACAGCATATCATATCATATCGAATAACCGAACGCCGTGGCGTTAACAACACAATTAATACTCGTTTTCGTGATAGTTGTTATTGGTTCAGCCGAGCTACGAGTACAGCCAATTCAATTGACCTAATGACTGCAACGAATTTAACAGCAGCCCCCAGACCTCATACTGGCCTGTAGTCGTTCTCGAATACACAGATAAAATACGATGTAATACGAATACTAAAATACTAAAAAAGTCATAGACATATTTGGAACACTGTCTATACAGCTAATCCATTGCCCGCTGGTCGGCAGCAGATATTTCGTTCCGAAAAGTATGTGAAAGGGTCGTCGCCATAGCCGTCGTTGTTGTTGACAACGTGGATCGCATGCACAAATACAAATACCCATACCATACCATACCATACCATACCATACCATACCATACCATACCATACCATACCATACCATACCATACCATACCATACCATACCATACCATACCAAACCATATCATATCATACCATTGCATACCCCGATATGCAGATCTGCGCTTATATAGTCAAAGACTACAAATCATTGAGTCACGCTGGTCAATGAAATTTACATAAATATGAGCAGACAAACAAAAGAAGGAAACAAATGTTTAACCAACCAAAAGGCATCTTGCTCGCTCGACCATCAATGAACAACAAGTTCTCTGGTCCCTGGCCATATCCATAGCCAGATTATAGCCAACTGGCAGTCAGTCATCCCAGCCGGATATTCCCTGGGGCCTAGGGTATTCAAACTGCAATTCATCAGCTGGCAATAAGCATAAGGCAATAAAACTAACGACTGACTTAATGGAGTCGTTTGAGCAACAAAATTGCTTAGTGCAGTCCTCAGACTGAGCCCCTCCATGTCGGTTAATTTCCCTTTTCCCTTGATTTGGCCACGCCCATGCCATATTTGCGTCGAGCAGTGCCCAAGAAACAAGAAACCAAAAACGACCAAATGCAGATAAAAAAGAATGCTAAAGTTCGTTTCTTAAATCTTTCGTTTGGGCGCGCTTAAATTGCGCAAAAAAAGGCAGCGGGTAAAGTAAAATACTCGAAAATAAAATAAAATAAAACTGAAATCTCCGAAATCATCAGACTCTTACTTTTATTTGCTAGCTCGTGCCCCAGCATCAGCAACAGCACCAGCACCAGCACTGCCCCAGCATTTGAACGGCCAGCATCCGAACGGCCGCAACGGCAAAGACAGCAAAAAGTTGCCAGGGCAAGTACATTACTTTGCCGAGTCTGGGGATAATTGTTCGTTAGGTTATCTCAAATATGTTTCTTAGCTTTTCGTTCCCTTACACCACCTCCAGCACCACCAGCACCACCAGCACAACCAGCACCTCCGCCAGTGGTGCTCCAATTTAAAATAGCGAAAAAAATGAAACAAAACACCAATCCCAGTAACGAAACAAAATTAAAAAGAAAACAAAATATCCAGCAATCATTTTTTCAACGTAATTATTGTTTTTAGGCGATACTTGTACGGGTATATGGAGAACAGTGCGCGTGTCTGATTCAGTCTTAGAATGCGGTAGAGAAAGGCCTGCCCAAACCCGGCCATCTCCATCGCATCGCATCCCATCCCATCCCAAGCCCCAGCCCCAGCCCCCCAGCCACCAAAAATATCGAATAGAACTCAGTGTGGCAAACAAATTGGTGCCAAGGTTGCCTCGAGACAACAAATAGAGTCCAAAGCCATAATTAGATCAAAAGTCATAATTTTTCTCGGCTGGTTTTTTGCGTCTATTGTTGCTGCTCGTCGTAATTGTTGCAATTGTTGTAGCAACAAACAAGCAACACAACAAACCACAAAAGGTGCCCAAAACAAAAAAGTCGACTGAAAAAGCCGAAACTCTTTTACGTGAACGAGTATCTACCAACTATATGTACATGGGAGCACTTAATTTTGTCAAGCGAATCCAGCGGTGGCTGCTGGTCTGGGTCGGGTCCCTTTCGTGGCAATAGACTTCAGGTACAATACGAGCAGAGCATGTTTTTTGGGGCGGGCGATCGGTCAGACGGGAGCTCGCTCCCAATTTAAATTTCATTGCGCAATTTCCCGCTGCCCCCCAACCGAATAAACTTTTAAATGTAAGCCTTTTAAATTATAAAAAAAATAAAACAATCTATCAATGAGCTAACTGCAAGACCGGAAAAAGAGGCATCGGAAAAATATGATAGATTGGGGAAGGTGTTGCCGGGGAGTAGTCGAAGCAGGCGAGGTCGATGTAGGTGGAAGTTCACGGTATTGCCGTGGGGTTAGCCATGGTTCACAGAGGCGTCAACTATCCACTCACAAAGTGATTGGATCCCGATCTATTTGGTTAGATAAAGCAACGAAAAAACAGAAATACAAAAATACAAAAATACAGAAAAACAGAAAAACAGAAAAAGCAAACAAGCAACATTGCATTGGAAAGTGAAAGACAAACAAAGTGGATTCGGTTGGTTCTGGGCTAGGTCTCTGGTCAAAAGGTTAGGATCGTGGAGGTGGGGCCGTCTCCTGTGTGTGGCAGGGGAAGATCTAGTACGAAACCATCTGCGACTGGCATGGACCTGTGCCCCATTTGAAATGGGTGCATCTGCAGACCTCAATCATTTTAAACCGACTATAAGCGGTCCTTTTCACAGCGCTAAAGCTTCCATGGACCATTAGCGAATTAAAAACCAAAACTTTTACTGGTTTCCTCCATTTTGGTGCCACTTACACTAATTTGCACCACGTTGACACCATCCAGATCCAATTCATTGTGGAATGAAGCGTATCTCTTTTGTAATGGACTTCCCCATTTACATACTGACAATTAAATATTTGGCAATTATTTTGTATTACCCTCGAGAATGAATGCATGACCCAGCAACCACTGCCTGGAGGGATCTATGGGAGTGGATCTAAGACACTCTCCACCGATACGTGGTCGTCTGTTGAAAACAAATAAACAGAAACACTCTAGCATGTGCTCTGAACCTGATAGCCTATCCCCATTTGGTAGCACCACCCAACAGCCTTAGCTGACGCCACATTGTCCCTGACCTGGCCTTGCCCCATCGATCAGTGAATTGTCATTCGTTTGCAAGGGGCCGACAGAGCTCTTCTATCATTGTGCATTGTGCATTGTACGATGACACCACCTAACCAACTAGAGATCCGACCCTCCGAGCATCCCTCTGCACCACCAAACTGAGAACCGAGGATCGGATCGTGACGAACTGCGGGCAAATAGAGCATAGCCATGCCAAATGTTTGACCAACTGTGTCTACGAAAATTTGAAAGTAATATTTTGGACTTGGATACTCTTAGATACTCGAGATGGACAGCCCAATGAATGGATGTGTTGCACCACAGTACCACACAGTGAACCACTCCGCCCGTCCCGTCCAATGCAAATGCAGTACGTACTCGACGGAATCGCCTTTTGGAGAGTTCTTACATAGCTGACCCACGCGGTATCCAATCGACTTAACTTCGTATGTTTTGTTTTTGTATGTGGCGCGAGGTCTTGACATTGTACCTTGAGCATTGTCATGATTTGCTGTTGCAGTGGTTGTTGCTCCAATCCGCTGGGAAGCTGGAGAGTGCTGTTGTCAGAGCTACTGCTGCTGTTGCTGTTGCTGTTGCTGCTGCTGCTGCTGTAACTGTCATCAGTAAATGTAAATGAAAAGCTGCCAAAGCAAATCAAAAGCAAAAGCGAATTGTTTCGCCGATTCGAAGGCACGGCCATCCAGCATCGGACGTCTCCACACCCAGTGGGCGTTCCACATACGAGAGACCCAGCCAATCCGATCGGATCCGATCTCATTGCTCTCGGCGGTGTCGGTGGCAGTTGATGTTGCTGTTGATGTTGCTGTTGCTGTTGCTCCAGATTGTGTGACTCATGAGCAGGAGAAGGAGAAGGAGAATCATGTGTGCGGCTCCCCTTGTGGCTGATCGGAATTACTCGAAGCCGAGTTTATGTGGAAAACAAAAGCTTAGACTCGGTGCGGTGTAAAATGCCATTGCAAAACACTGGCAGAAACAGCAGCACCACTGACTGCAATTGATAAACCAAATAACGCGCTTCGCTTGAGTGGTTGCTCGTGGTTGTCAGTGGATGGTTGCTGTTGCGCCATGGAAATTCTTGCCAAGGTTCATTTGGTTGAACATGCCTTCTTGGTTTAATTAGACTTTTGCCCACTGAATTTTGTACTTTTCGAATTCTATTCGCTTTTTTCGAAGCGCCAAGTCGGTCCCGCACAGCGACTCGGAGTGTGCCAATCGGCAGCCCTTTGATGTTGCTGCCCAAACGGGTGCGAACCATAAATGATGACGCTTGGCTGCAAATGTGGGCGGATGGAAATTAGCATTGAAAATTGCCTTTGCTCTCGCGAATTGCGTAATTCACATCACGATTCAAATTTGTGAGGCTTTTCGGCTTCTGGAATCTGGGATCTGACAATGCTCGGAAAATGCTCGGAAACCAATTTTCATTGTTAACACGCTTAGAATATCAAGCAGAAGCTATCCTGACTGTGACCAGATATCTCCGATATACATATTTAGTGTGTTCTTGAGCAGGACTAGGAGCAAAACAAACCCGGATAAATGTATCTTTGCACTGACCGCCATTGCTGCACGCCGTAAAGAACCGTCAAGCGGTGGCCATTGGGAAAAGGCGAAGTCTTTTGTCTTTAGTCCATATTCTATTAGTTGGCTTTATACATGTATGAATAACCCACAAAAGATTAATTATGTGTGAACAAAAATAACATAATTTGATTCTCTATTTAGTAAATGTAATTTAAAATAACACACTTCTGTCACACGTTGTTCTAATAGAACTCGACTGAGCGGTCTGTAAGGATCCACGGATCTACAGTTTCGACCCCAGATGCAAAACTCTCCCTTTTCTTTCTGTTTTTTGTTTGCTCTTGTTTTATTTGTCTTTCGTTTTTTGTCACTGCTCCAACTGTTGCTTCTGCACGCTTGCCATCGTCGCAGATCAGCTCGAATCTGGTGTGATACTTCGTCATGTTGCAGTGGCATTTCGGTGATGTGAGCACTCCACACTGGCTCTGGTGGTGGTGGCAGTGGCAGTGGCATGTGGGCGAAGCATAAACGAGTATGCGGCAGAGATAGACAACGGGCCATTGCAGTCGTCAGTTGCCAGTTGCCAGTTGCCAAAAGATAAACATGGCCAGGGTGTCCGCGGCTTGAGGCATAATTATGTACATATGTACAAGAAGCTGTCGGCAGGCAGAGGCAGACCAAGCAAAAGGCAAAAGCTGCCGAGCGGCACAGCCGAGCGGCACAGCCGACCAGCGACAGGAACAGAAACAGCATCAGCATCAGCCTCAGCCTCAGTACGACCCGAGTACGAGTACGAGTACAAGTACGAGTTCGAACATAAGCGTAAGCAATAGTGCAAGTAAACAGTTTGCAATAACTTTTCGCTTACAAATTTGCCAAACAATGCAGATCGCTGGGCACGAATTTGCAGTTGGACTCGCCACCGGTCGAGAGTTTCTGGCCCGGACTTGGTTTTGGTCTTAGTCTTCGTGTCTGTGTCGGTGTCGCTGCTGACTCGTGGCACCCGGCTATGCTGCATTGATGGACCTTTTTCCCCAGTGCTTGTGTGTGGCTGTGTGTGAGTCCGTGAGTGCGTCTGTGAGTGCGCCATTAACGGAGTGAGGGGCAATTATGGCTGCCCTGGGACTTGGACGCGACTCGTGCCACGCATCTGCATTTACAAGACTAGCAAATTGAGTATGTGCCCCATACCCTTGCAACAGTCGGCAGTGAAGCAGTGATGCGGTCCGCAGCAGCGCTCATCAGCTCAGACGCCGAATGGAGCTTTTCCATGGGTAAATCGCAAATAGCGGGGTCCTACATACATATGTTCATATATACATACATTATACGTACATTTATGCAGATCCTATAAAAAGACAAAAAGGGTTCGCTGATCTGAACAACACTTTTTTGGGGAAGCCGCTGCAGCAGCACAGTTTCAAAACTTTACAAACTTTTGCTGGGCTGCCGATTCAGTTTTGGTTTTTTTTTTTTGTGGTGGCAGGTTCACAGCGGACATGGCAAGAGACCTGCCAAGAAATACCTGAGAGACAGAGAGAGAGAGCATTCGGGAGAGGGAGTGGGAGAGGCAAAAAGGTAACGGGAAACTGTCCAAGTTACTTAGTTATCCATGCGCCCCACGCAGTGAGGCCGCAAAGCAGTCGAAACGAGAGCAAAAGTAGCCGCGGCTTCGGTTTTCTTTGCCGCTTAGCGCCTGCTGTCCACGATTGTCCCCATGCCCCACTCCACGCTGAAATGCAGGCACACAGCCACACTGCACTCCGTTCAGTTGTTCAGTCGTTCCCGTGTGTCCACGTACCAACATTGGCCTAATGTTGCACATTGTATGCCGCGCTGATCTTGTTTATTATGCAAGAAAGCTGCCAAAGTGAGCCAGCGACACACAGATATCTATACGAAATGTACGAAAGCCCAAGCCAAAGCCAACCAGAAACAGAAACAGCGAAAGGGGTAACACCAACAGCAACAGCAGCAACAGAAACTGCCGCAACGATCACAGAAAGTAAATTTACAAAAATTTCAATTGAACAGCACGCTGTATAATCTGGATGGAAGCCAAAAGAAATGCATACTCGCGAGGTATACATATACATACATACATACATACATACATATCTGCACGTACTGTACATACATACATACATATGTAAATATGTAGATACATCCTAGAATCGTCCAAGAATCGGCGATATCAGGAGGGAAGCCAATATCTAACTTAAGCATGGAAGACAGTGTTATTATGTATTGTATTTAAAAGTTAAAACGCGGATACTGTGCTAAAATCGGAAAACAGGAAGTACTTACATACATATGTATGTACATACATATGTACATATAATATAATGGCGAACAAAGATATGGGCTTACTTAGCATCTACAAGTTTTTAATGAACGTAACTATTGTAACTTGGCCATATGCTAACTTTTTTAGGACAAGGACTCATACTTATTTTCTTCTTCTTCTTATGTACATATGTACATAATTCTGGGTAACTGCTCAACGATCAATATTCGATCTCAAAATGCCTCCAATGGTCGCAAAAACGGTAAAAGAAACAACCGAACAGGGATTTCATTCTGCATTTTTCCAACCAAGACCAATCGCCAACTGAAATTGTGCGAATTTGAAATGGTGAATCCATGGACGACTTCCATTCGGAGCATCGTTCAACTGTTGAAAACAGATTCAAAATTATAAAATTCGAAGCACACAGGACCTTTGCAACCTAGCGCTTCGGTGCCTTAGGTATGAGAGTCTATGAGGGAAGACACTCCTTAATTTATGCATTTCAGACTTTAATAAAAAACCCTTAAGTATTTCACACATACATACATACATACATACATATTTGCCTATGTGATGTTGCATATTACATATTGTAACGAAACTATTTGGTTAATAAGTGTATTTTTTTTATAATTTAATCCAAGTTTTCGGAACTCAGTTCCAGAGTCAAATATTCATTTTCGATTGGGTTGAATAGGAGCATGAACCGCTGCTAATGCCCAAAGTGTTTATGTATGTACATATGTATGTACACGCATGAATATGTAAATATGTATGTATGCATGCATTTATGTACATATATACTTATACATACATATATATGTATTTATATATATTTTATTATCATTATCAGTATGGATGTTCATGGCTGATACCCATACATATGTATGTATGTACATATGTACATACATACATATCAAGGAAACTTCTTTAAGTGGATTCGGAGCTAACTTCGACACTATTTCTATTATTTGTTGTCCCAACCAGAGAAAGATTGGGGCAGCAAACAGCAGAGAACAAGTCCACATGTCCACTTTTCCACAGTTCCAGAGAAACCGATCGCCTGTGGCTAGCGAGCTCACTCAGTTTTGCGTTCAAGCTTGAGTTTCTCCAACTTTTCTGAAGAGAGCGGTGCCTTCGCCTCTCTCTCAAGCTATAAGATATACGAAAGCAGCCAGAGCGGGTAATATTGCATGAGCAGTTAACCGATTGAAGGGCTAAGGTTGAAGGCCCTATGTTCTTTGCATAAGCGTGTGTATGTATGTACATATTTGATATATGATAGATTCAAGAACGAATGAAAGCTATTTTGACATTTTTTTTAGGGATACAAATCAACGAGCTTGTAGTGCCAGCTGATGAAGCTGGAACGTAGCGGAATGTGGAACAGCTGAGTGGTGGTGTCGGTCCCACGGGTTCGCGGAAGACGCCTAGGGAGTACCTGGCACAGGCAGCAGTCAATCGAAAAGTGGGTGGTGCAGCACGTAGGCCGATATGTGAATACAATTTGCTTTTTTCGCTTATGGAACGGATGGACCCCAGCAGTCAGTAGATCAGAGTGAAGAAGCACTGAGGGACAGGACTGAGGTGTGAAGCCACCTCCAAGCATCGACTATCAACATACGCTATTCTTCTGTGACACAGGGGTCTTGGTCGGGTCAAAAGGAAAGTGATTTAAAAAATGTTTGGTATTTAGTTCAGCCAGAGTCCGAGCCGGGCCTGGGAGTTGGAGTCAGACAAGTAAGACAAATACACAGTTTCCTTTTCTCCTTTATATCAAGCTCTTCTATTTATAGGCCATTTACTAGAAGTTGGGCAACTGACAGCCGTAAAAATCACGAGAAATTTGTAAAAATGTGTTTGCCTTCAGTTTTGCATTCGTATGTACATATTTATATACATATGTATGTATGTATGTACATATGTATATTTTCAAACATTTCGATCGTACATTTTGATTTGTATTCCTTCCTTTTTCCAGTATTCTGGAATTGTTTAGAATGGTCTTGGGCTAGTATATTAAAGTCTCTCTTCTCTCTTATTTCAAGATAAGTCAGTACCATTTTTGAATAAATCAAGACCCTACCTACTGAGATGTTGAGATGCCCGCTTACAGTGGTCTGTCAGGAAAAGATTTCCTCAGTAGTATTTGAGCTTGCTTTAGACTTGAAGTGCTATTCCAACATTTTGTACCCTCTTCTATCCTTCTATTCTATACATATTTACATACATACATACATACATACATAAATCTGTACCTACATACATACTAAAACTATACATGTGTGTCTAGTTTTCAAACATTCATTTATATAACGGTCGTACAATTTGGGATCTTTATGCTTCCTTTTATGAATTCGGTCTAACTTTTGTAGGTAATTTTATTGAATAGTTTTCTAGATTATCTTAAATATTTCTAATAAATATGTACATATGTATGTACATGTACATATGTACATACATATGTATGTTAATCCTAAAGGACAGCCAGCAGAATGTTTTGTCTCTGTAGTTTACAATTTGTATTTCAATTTCAGTCACAGCCTTGGCCTTGCCTCGATTCCGCAATCCAGTTAACTAGCGAATCATCCTTTACTTGAACCGGACTTCCCTTCCTATAGAGTGGCAGTGAGAAGAGTGGCTACCTTACCAGCTGTGGGTTTTCATGGGCAAGGTCGTCTGCCAGTTTGAAATGAACATCGGATGACCGTCTAGATGGTTGCGGTTCAGTGGGATCGGAAGTGCTTTACTGTTTCGTCTTTAGGGTTTCAGGCTGGCCAGCCCAACCCACCACAGCAGCGGGCCAGCGTTGCTGAACTGCATCAAAGTGATCGGAGAGAAGATCTACTAGGTTGGATGTTAATATACATATGTATATGTATAGAACAATGGTGGAACCAGGTCATTCGCTGGTTAAGCGCCTATTGAATTTTGGGTTCGCAACTCTTTCGCTTTGACTTGATTAGCTATTTTTTATCAGAGATGTACAGCTGCGAAAAAAATAATAGCACCACCACCACAAGAAATTTTTAAATAGTTGCCCAACTCACATTTTTAACTTTAAGAAAACGTCAAGCACATTTTTAGAAATGGATGACTCTTACAAATCTAGGAATGCAAGAAAAAATCTCTTTCTTGTTAACGTTTTTAAGTTATTTAAGAAAATTTCTTGAAAGTGGTCAAATTAGGCGAAAAAAAAAATAGCACCACTTTTCAAAAACTAAATTAAAAACAAAATAATGACCAAAAAGTAACGAATTCCTCAGTGAACTATTTTGAACTATTATCACTAAATCTATATTTATCATTTAATATTTGGTACACTGTCCTTTTTTGGCCATAAGAGCTGCGCAGCGCCTTGGCATGGAATCAAGCAAGTCCTGGCATCGTTTTAGGACCAGGACTCTTTAATGTATACCCAAAGTGGTCCGATAGTGGCTGGCTTGGAAGTAGCAACCGCCTTCTTAACGTAGGACCACAGATTTTTTATAGGATCAGGTCAGGTGACTGAGAAAGCCACTCCAAAAAGTTCACACAGTTTGCCCTGAACCACTCCTTTGCTTCCTTGTTGGTGTGTTTGGGGTCATAGTCCTGTTAAAAGACCCATACTAGCGGACTTTCATATTCTAAAAAGGATAGCATTACTGTCTCCACGATATTCACCTACACGTGCTATTCCATGATGGGTTTTATTCAACCTATTGGACCTACTCCAAAGTAAAAAAAGCAGGCCCATACCAGTACACTACACCCTCCATGCTTAATGGTTTTTGTGGTGTACTAAAGTTTGTATTCTACTTTCCTTGGACGTCTAATGAATTATCGAGATCACTTTCACCAAACATATCCACTTTGGACTCATCTGACCATAGAATATTCGTCCATTGTTGGGATGTCCGATTTGCTTGAACCTGGCAAACTTCATGCGCTTGGAAATATGTGTCGCGTTTAAAAGGTACAATTTTTCTTGGGCTGCAGGCTTTTACATTATGTTGGCTAAGATATGTACTAACTGTTTGATCCGTCGGATTTATTTTAAGGTCTTCTTTAAGCTCGGTAGCTGACTTGAAGGGATCCTTCTTACTCTGACGAATCTCTCTTTTGCCATCAAAAGGGGTCATAGATCGTTTTCGTCCGGGTGTTTCAGCCTTTTCTTCATAGTTTAAGGTGTTTTTGATCATTTTCTTAATGCTTCATACCAATCAACCAATTTCTCTGTAAGTTTTGCCGTCTAATATCAGTTTTTTGATCAGATCTCGCATCTCCCCAGTGCAGTACTATCCACGTCCCATTGTAATGATTATTATTAACTTTTATGACAGAAACAATGAAATCTTAGTCAAATCTAATGAATACGTGCCTTTTACAAAGACAATTTTGAGAAATATAGAAGCTTCACTAAGAAAATGGTTAGTGGTGCTATTTTTTTTTTCGTCATTTTTTGGTGCTTTTTTCTTAAAATCCCAAAAAAAAATATAACGGTCCAAATTTGAAAAACGGAAACATAGTTTTTGTTTATGGGGAATACTAAACAATATAAAAAAAAATTAAAATGTACAAAAATCGCATAATTTTTTACATTTTTTTGTGTCTTGAATAAAATGTGTTCCAGTGGTGCTATTATTTTTTTCGCAACTGTATGTACATACATATGTATGTATGTATTTCAACGCAATAGCACGGGCGTGCACATTGGGGAATTATGTACATATGTATATGCAGATAAAAAATAAAAATACAAATACAAATAAATCAGCTTACCTCAATCTCCAAATTCCCCCTTTGGCCGCGTAATTCCTCCGCTACTCCAACGCAGGTCTACAACAGAACAGGTTCAATTTCGAATCTTTTTTGGGGTCCCAGTCTTCTGTGATTATTACTTTCAACTTTTGTATGTTTTGTACACTTGCAGGGAGCGAAAAATATTCTTTTGGATTCTTTGGACTGCACAATAATCAAATGATTTCATTTGCATACAAGAAATGTGTTTCTCGTTCTTATACTATGTATGTACATATGTACATATATGTACATTTGTGTATTATTATTTGTATTATTTCTTTTTTTTTGTTGGCTGTTGTTGCTGGTTTTTTATAATTCCCGTCTGGGCGCGGCAACAATAATACCAGGAGTAAGTATTAATTCAAATTCACGAAGAAAATCACGGCCAATTCTCAATAAACATAAAAAATAAGTGAAAAAAAATCGTTCTGAAAGCAAAAACGTTGCGATTAACAACGATTCAATTCATTTAAAACCATTAACTGAGGAAGCAACAATCTGTCGATGGCTCTGGCAACAATCAAAATTCTCTAATAGGAAAATTGCACTAAAAACTCCAGATACATCGCAAGCGTATCCCACATACAAACATACGACTATATGTACATATGTACGAGTATATTTGACAGCTTCAATTTTTAAGACACTGCACTTCACACCCGTTCAGTCGGCTACACTTCTCTGTAATAGCTGTGTTAGCTCCTCAGTTAGCTGGGCTGCCGACGTTCGTCAAGCGCGGACTTTAGCATGGGGCTTGGGAGGGAGGTCGTCAGCTCTGGCCGAAAGCTCAACACTGATTGGCGAGGCAAGCGCCAGCCACACGATAAAACCCAAGCGAAACAGTCGTTCCGAATGTCTGCTGGAACGACTGGGAGCGAGTGGAACAGGGCAAGATCGGGACTTGATGGAAACGAGACTGGCAGCGAGCGGGGGAAGGTGGGAAGGGAAGGGGAAGGCCTAAAATATGCTAATAATAGGCAATAGGCCTCTGAAATACATATTAGGCTCTGGATTAGACAGACCGTGGGTGTTGGAAGCCAGTTTAAGAGTTGCGATTTTCGCGAATATCTGAATACGAGTGTGTGTGACGTCGATCAGAAATGAAGGCTCAATGGATTCAATTCACGAAATGATTTACAAAAAAGCTTAAATTTGATTTTGAAAATTTTCTTTAGAATATCTGAAAAAAGTGGTAAAAAAGAAGAAATTCGCCAGAAGATGTCGAAATTCGAAATTAATGCAGAATTTGAATTGAAGTTAAAGGACCATTTTGGATTTTAGTTTCGCGTACATGTAAATTCAAGTTATATTTTCATTAATTTCCAATATGGAAAACGCAACATTTTTCAAAATGTCTCAATTCTGCCCTTTGCGGCCTCCTTGGTACTCTCAAATTCGGAGAGTTCCTTTCTTTTCTATGTCTTTGTTCTATAATTTAGGCAGAATGATACATACAAACATACATGTGTACATACATATGAAAGTACAAGGACGGAAGTGGCAATGAGCAGAAACTAAGGCAGAAAAGAAAAACTACACAAGAGGAAAATCGAACCAATAATCGAAATCATTAGACAAAGGAAACCTAAAGTAATGACTGCAATGACTCCACTCCGACTACAATAACAAGAAAAATACTGGTCTGGTCCGATCGAATCTAATTGGTGGAGCGGGTGGCGAGGTGGCGAGGTGGCGTGGTGGCGTGGTGGCGAGGTGGTGCTGTAGTGGGGTTGTGCGGTGTGCTGAGGTCCGTTGGGTGCGGCGCCAACGCTAAACATAACGGCACAATTATAATCGACTTCAGATATGTATGAACGGTAACAGTTCGCATATGTATATTTTAATTTAACAGTTTTTTCCTATCTTTTTTGCCACATTCTCCAAGGACAAACAACATTTTAGTGAGCGACGACGTCGCCGGCGGCGGCGGCTAACAGCACCAGTAAGCCAAGATTGATCTACAAAACTTCAGCTTTGAGCCGAGTTTTTCGCGTTGCCAACTTTCCTTTTTCTATCTATGTATGTATGCATGTCTATAACTGTGTATGTTTTTGTGTATGTGTGTTGTGTGTCTGTGTTTACAAAGTGTGCGGGCGCGCATTTAAAACAAAAACAGATACTACAAAAATAAAGGAAAAAATCCGCCAAAGCCAAAGCGCTACGACAAAAAGGTGTGGCAACCTCTCAACGTTCTGTTTTTCAGAGTGTGTGTGTTCGTGTTTGTATGCGTGTGTGTTTTTGTATGTGTGTAGAGGAGTTACAGTTACACTTACATTTACAGTTACACTTGCATTCACAATTTCAAAAGCCTCCAGCTAAAATGGCATAAATAACAAAATTGTTTGGCTATTCAGCAGCAGCTTGAAAACAAAACTTCGAAAACAAAAACAACAAAAATAAAAGCAAATTATATAAACAAATTTTTTTTCTGATCATCGACGTTTTTATACCCTTGACGTCCAGTTTACATCGATAATTACGAGCACGAGCTTTTTAAAGGTTTTATTGTGATAAATCATCCCCGGATGGCCCCTATTTTTAAAATTCTAGACTCTGAAGACGCATTTTGCTTAGTGCCAAGAAAGATCCCATGGCAATAACATGATTTTTTTTTCCTGAACATAAGCACATACATACATACACATACATATGTATGTACATATGTACAATGTTCCGCGAAAAATTACGGTTTGTAGCCGTAATATAAAATTATATTGATCTGAAATAAGATCTGATCTGAAGAAGCACTGCATATATTTTTCCCACCATCCTAAACTCCCTCTAGCTATGCTTCCCATCTAAGAGGTTTTCGCACTTTTCTTTAGACATTCAATGCATTAGCTTGAAAGGAATTTACAAGAAATACATAATTAAATTGGTTCATCGGTACATTCCTTCTAACTTCTAAGTAAATCCAATTCAGTTTCTCGCTTTGCCCAGGAGTCCGTTGACTTTAATACATATGTAATGCCACTTATAATACTTTCCCACTCTTCTACTAATTGGAGCCAGTAGCTATTTATAAATGTAAATGACATTCTATAGGGATTTCTTTACTCTCCATTTTGAACAAAATGAAAATATTAAGCGGATCGATCGGATTGAAATGTATCCCAGTATATGCATATGTTTATGCATACATACATACATACATACATACATACATACATACATACACATACATATGTACATACATACATATATTCAAGAAATGCCTATGAAAAGTGTACATTTTTTAAATCTACATATACCGGATAATGGAACCTTTAACCCATAGTGCAGTGTAATAAGAAATCCTTTTTATACCCGGTACTCGAAGAGTATAGGGGTATATTAGATTTGTGGGGATAACGGATGTGTGTAACGCACAGAAGGAAGCGTTTCCGACCCCATAAAGTATATATATTCTTGATCAGCATCAATAGCCGAGTCGATATAGCCATGTCTGTCTGTCCGTCCGTCTGTCTGTCCGTCTTCATTTGTGCCTATATCTCAGAGACTATAAAAGCTAGAGCAACGAAATTTTGTATTCAGGCTTCTGTGTTATCACACTACTCAAAGTATGTTTCAAAATTTTGCCCCGCCTCCTTCCGCCCCCACAAAGGACGAAAGTCTGTGGCATACACAATTTTGAAGATACGAGAAAACTAAAAACGCAGAATCATAGAGAATGACCATTTCTATCAGAGTGTTGAATCTGGATCAGATGGGATTATTAATATAGCCACAATGAAGGAAACCTTTTCAACATGGCGCTTGCCATGTTGCTTGGAAAAGTATTCAATGCTTTGGTGACACTTCACTTTTCGGATGTAGATTAAGAATTGTAATCGAAATCAAATCGGGGCGTTCTTTTGGCGTTGTTTGATTTTGCGCAACACCAAAATTTATGGCTAGGCACTTACCCAACAGCAAGGTCAGAACACTTCCAATTGGCGGCTGGGGCTGTTGTTGCGACTGCGGCTATTGGTGTTGCTCCAGCTCAGAGTGGAGCCAACAGGTCGAAGAAGCAGGAGCCGGCGGTCCATGATTCAGCGAAAAGACAACGGCAACTGGGTTTTGACTTTGATTTGTTGCACCTTTGCGCACATATTAATCAGCGACCAATTGCTCATTCCCAAGGCCGCCAAACCACAACAAAAGGAACAACTTTGCACGACTGAAAATGGGTCTGGCACTTGGTACTTGGACCTACATAATCCTAACCCACGCAGCCCCAACCATGTCAACCATGCCTTTCCAACCGACCAAACGCAACAAAGGTCAAGTCAAGTGAAATTTAAGCCATTGCAAGGGACACAAATGAGAAAGCAAGCTAAAGAAGAAAACCGAGTAACAAGTAAAATTATGTCAAAATTTGAATTATCAGATGGGAAAAAGAGCAGACAAGACAATGGCAGTGCATAAATTAATTTTCCTAACCTATCAGCTTGCAGCTGCGGAAAAGTGCACCCAGCATCTGCAGGGTTTTCACTTTCGTGTTTGCCATTTGGTAGCGGTGGTATAAGTAGGTGGTGTGGTGGCTCAGTTTCATGCTGCGAGAGGTGAAATGGTGCGGCCATGAAGATGAAGTGGCGCGAATTGTTTCTGTCAAAGAGATAAGGCAGTTGACAGAAGCTGTGCACAACCGCAAAACAAATGATTTTCCTTTTTTGCGGTTTGGCGTGCGGTGCGGTGAAAATGCTTTCCCGTCAGGCGAGACCGCGCTGAAGAATGGGCAAAATTGCATTTGAAAAATATGCAACAGTGAAAAGTGGTTTTTATTTTCATATTCAATTTTCCTTTTCCGAATGTGTGCCATGTGTCATGCGTACAATATTGTTACTGGATGGATTGCATTTTGAATTGCCGCCAACCAAGCTGTCAATATAATACTTATTGAAAACTATCGAAATGAGGCAACAATTTTATATATGTATGAAATTAATTTGTCTATATTTATAATTACATTTCTTTTTGCCTAAAGTTGACCAAAATATACAAATACCTTCCTCTGTATATTCAGTTTTCTTTTTCTACAGTAACTTCATTGCCGCAGAAGTGCGTTACAAAATATCGATAATAACCTATCGATATGAAAGCAGCTGTTTGACTCGAATTTACTGTTCGATACTAAAAAAATAAACGTCTATTTAATGTACCATAGTTCTGCATTTCATTTGTTTTATATCTTGCAAGTCCTAACATAGTCGGGAAGTCATTGCTTAACAGCTTATAATAATTAACTTTTACAATGAACAATGAGGTGGCGCCGTTGTATTATAGTGCGGAGACAGTCCGACGTCACCTCACCTGGCCACTGGTGAACGATGCAGTCGAGTCAGCGTTGAAGGCAGTTGTGGCTTCAGAAAACCGTACTCCTAATGCACCTTATGTGAACCAGCCAAAGAGGAGCTTCACTGCGTGCAAAGATCCGGGCCAAGTCTTGCTCACAATGCCCGCCTTTGTGGGCAACTACACGCTGACCTCGGATGGCTGTGGCGGAGATGAGGCCAAAATGAAGTGCACGACATTGGCCTGCAAGGTGGTTTCCTCGTTCAGTTCTAATCCCCAACGTCAACCGCCGCTACCCAGCATAAGTGCGAACATCTTACTCTTCAGCATTCAGACAGGAGAACTGACTGCCATTATGGCTGGCACAGACATAACCACCTGGCGCACAGTGGCTGCCTCACTGGTAGCCACCAAGTTCCTCTATTTTCGTCGTTTTGGCTCCCGCGCCGAGCACGAGCGGGAGATAACAGTTGCTATAATTGGATGCGGGGTGCAGGGTAAAATGCATGCATCGGCATTCTGTTCCATGTTCAAAGTGAAGCAATTGAATCTATTTAATCGCACCAATGCCAAGGCTTTGCAGCTGGCCGAGAAGATGAAGCAGGAGCTTGGATTCGCCAGCCAAACCAAAATAAGTGCATGCAGTAATCCCGAACAGGCTGCGAAAAACGCCGATGTCATTTGCATTGCCACCTACTCGCCGGAACCGCTGGTCTTCGCATCAGATTTGCGTGAAGAAGGATCGGTCCACATTAATGGTGGGTTCACAATTTCAAGCATTGCTTTCCATTATACGTCTGTACATATGTATGTATATATATCGCATTTGTTTTGCCTAATTTCCTTGCAGCTGTGGGCGCAGGCGAAGTCCATTACTCGGAGGTGGCGGCAAATATATACGAACGTGCCCAGGTCTATGTAGATTGCTTTGCCAATGCCGAAAGCGAGTTGGTTGGCCTTCCCGCACCCATTACCACCGAATTGGGATCAGTCATCATGAGTAAGAAATATCCCGAAGCGTCAGCCATCACCATCTTCCAGTCCATGGGTTCGTAAATTCTAGTCCGTAAAGCGTTCGCAGTTCGTACGTAGGAGTACAACTCTGAAATCTATTTTCAGGAATGGCTTCAGAGGATGCTTGTGTGGCGCAGGCCTTGCAGGACGCTCTCCTGTCCGGCGTCAAGTAATACAGCTCGTCTCCTTTCTGCAGCCCTAAAACCTGTAATAAATTCGTAGATATTTATGTACAATTGTATACATATGTACATACATCTATGCCTATATAGAAATGACGGAGCTGAGATGCATTTTTTGAGGCATTTATGGCAGCTATTAAATATTTTATGTATATAAAAATTAATTGAAAACGTAACAATCTGAGTTTACAAACTTGCTTTTAGCTAAGCATCAGCATTAAAGTTTACTTCCAAATCACAGTCACATTTGTGTCCTTCTCAATGTCCCGCTCAATGGTGCAGGGTGAAAGGCCCGTCTTGCAGCAGATCTCGTCGAAGCTGATAAGCCCCGTGTACATCTTCTGGCGTCCGGAAGGCACCGATCCCGTAAACACGGGATACTTGTGGATACATCGGATGAACTTGTGCTGCAGTCCAAAAATTACCATCTTACGCTCATCGATGTTGTGATGCTGGGGACACAAGCGCTGGCAAATGGCTCTCAGCGTTACACCGTGCGTCATCGAAGCGTAGAACTGGAAGATGCGCTGTACGCTGGGCAGCATTTTGTCGGGCTTGAGAGCCACGTACTTGCGACAAGCGTTGCTCAGCGATGCACTCTGGATGAGGTGCTTGAGGTTCTGGGTCATGTAAACGTTGCTGTATTTTAGGATAGGCAGCAGGTGCACCACACCATAGTAGGCCAGATTCTGGATGCACGACTTGACTAAATCCGTCTCTACGTCCGCCTCGGCGGCGATTCGCGCCACATGATTGATTCCATTGATGTAGGGCAATATCTGGATAAGAGGGAGATGGAGGTATAGGTGAAAGAAATTTGAAAAGGTGTCAAAGTAATGTTTCATTGGCTCACCTGCTGCGTGGTCAGGTCCCAATTTTCGAGCGGAGTGTCACGCAGATTAGCTAGCAACAAAGGCACCATATGATCCTTGACCGCAGGAGGATCCGGCTTGTGCATCACAATCTTTAGATAAATCGTATTGTCGCCTTCGACAATGGTGGCCACCTTGCGCTCGTTCAGGTCTCTGAGCACGGTCTCGAAGATGTTCTGCAGCCTCCGCTTGTCGTCCTCGCGCGACAGAAAGCACGATTCCTCCTCCATCATGATAAGGTACTCCGATAGCTTCTTCACTACGGGCTCATATTGCACGGATCGGGCCCGCGAATCGCAGACAAAGCACAGGTTGAATAGAAAGGCATTGCGGGCGTACTTCTGCTGATCCTGTATGCCCACCGGATAGCCAACAATCTTCACGTCCATGGCATTCACAGTCAGGATGCAGCGCTGCAAGTGCTGCTTGGGTATAATGTACACGTTGATGGCATCGAAGACATCCTTGGAGATGTAGTTATCAGGCACCTGCGGAGCGAGAAAGGATTTATAGGAAAGCTGGTTGATGGGAGGATTGAACGTACTCACTTGACAGCTTATCTTGCAGCCAGCTGTGGCATGGAATTCGCTGAGAAATATGCACCGTATTTTACCCTCTGTGCTACCGCCACTGCTCGTGCCAGCACTGTCATTAGTGTGGGAGTGCATGCTTATCGCTGTTTTCCCGTTATCTACTCATTTTTGGGCAAACTATTTGCGATCCCATTCAACCGAGCCGAGAAACATTTATATCGTGCCATAGAGCTGGAGAAACATCGATATAATCGATAATCTATATAATCGATGCTAGCGTCCTAACTGCAGACATCGATAGTTTTTTCAAGCATTGATTTTTTTGCCAGACACCCCTAAATTTAATCGATATGATTTTAGTCGGCTCTGGTGGAACATCGTGTTCCACTGTACAGAATTCGCCTCAAATTAGGTATAATAGTTATTTAGCAAAATTAAGCAAAATGACAAACGAAAATGCTAGCGTGACTACAAGTGTCACCGAACGCCTTAAGGTGGGCCTCCGCGAGGGCGTTACCTATCCCATCGTGATGAAGTACTGCGGCCACTGCACCATGCCCATCGAGGTAGGAAAAATGACATTAGGCCGGCAATTTTATTCATATGCTTCGATGCGATGATATTTACAGTATTGCGAATACTATCCTGAATATGAAAAGTGCAAGGAATGGCTGGAGCGTAATATGCCCGATGACTTTGAGCGCCTTAAGATCGAGGAAGAGCAGGCTGCTGCCGATGGCACTGACGATGACAAAAAGCGCCAGAAGCGCGGTGGCAAGGGACTGCTGCGTGTCAAGAAGAAGGAGGATGTCCCCAAGCGCATCTGTGTGTCCCGAGCTGCCCGCGGTAAAAAGAAGTCTGTGACTGTAGTCACCGGCCTGAGCACCTTTGGTCAGTCCCTTCACGATTCCCGTATTCAGTGCAATCCCTCATTTTGTTTTCTTTTGAATTGTTTACAGATATTGATCTCAAAGTGGCTGCGAAATTCTTCGGCACCAAATTCGCTTGCGGCTCATCGGTAACTGGCGACGATGAAATCGTCATCCAGGGCGATGTCAAGGACGAGCTCTTTGATGTCATACCCGATAAGTGGTCAGAAATCGATGAGGACGCAATCGAAGACCTGGGCGATCAGAAGCGTTAAGCGCCAAACCAGTTTCACTAACAAGCAGCACATATTTTTGTCTTCTTTTATACGCTACAATAAAATATTAGACGTTAAACCATTTATGTGCTACTTTTTCTGCTGTTCCTGCTGCTGCTCGGTTTGTCCCTCTATATGCGCAGACGCCAGGCTTTTTTGCTCAGGCTTTTTTTCTTTTAAAGATGACTGGTTTTGGGTTTGCTGTGCCGTTGGTTCCACTCCGTAGAAGTGTTTGTATGTCAGTTGGATGATTTTCTCGTTCTCCTCGTCCGTCAACGGAGCTTTGTTGTCGTCAATCAGCTGCAAAATGCAAACGAAATTTGAACGCTGCTGGTGCATACATTAATCGTATTACCCGCATCTTACCAATTGCGTGTGCAGCGGACTGGTGGGCGGATCGTTCACCATTTGGAGTACTTCGTAGGGCTTCAGGCTATAGTTGGCCAGGTCTTTTATGTAGTTTGTGATGGACTCGCGTGTCTGAGTCTTGCAGGGCGATTCCTCCAGATATTGCAGGGCCTGAAAGAGCAATGCCATGCGCTGTTGTAGATTATGACATTTAAAGTGATTATTTATACCTCATAGGTTACTGTGGCCAAGTTGCGCATTCCAAACTTCTTTTTAGTGCTTTTGATTTTCTGGAGCACATGCATCACCTCCATGTTCGTGAGGTACGAATAGGTGGCATTGACACTGAGAAAGTTAAATATTTAAATGGATTATTTGCTCCTCTTATTTAATATAACTTTAACTCACGTTTCCATTGTGATTAAATTGTCGGCCTTCCATACAAAATGTAAACATGCTGTAAGCGAACTAGTTCCTATGGAACGATCGCACCGCTTGGCTATGGAAAGGTAGAGAAAACAAGCAAAAGAAGCCGAAAAAAATTGCAAGGCTAATACCAACCTCACCTCTCCGTTCATGAAGTTTTCATCCCTGTGTAGTTACCATGTAATAAGTCCTCATGGTATGTTAGACAATTGGGTGGATTTTACCTTGCATGCGTTGAATTTTCTGTGCCGCTTTGCCTGTTGTCCATACCCTCTTTTTTTCCTTAAGGGAGCATTTTATAAACTACCCTTCTACGGAAGAACATAAGCGAATTGATTAAATGTTTGTCGAACGAATGCAACAACTGATTTTATAAATTTTGTTTGTATACTTACTATACAATGACATTTTGTTGTTTATAGTCTTCATACTGGTACCAAATATGTGTCGGGATCGAGACTTATACCCTTTTTACATTGGGGCACATCATTAGATTTTCCGTTATATGGAATATGCGACAATGATGCCCATAAGAACCTTGTGAATAGAAGAAGACAATAATGCGGCCGCATGTTTATACATGCGCCGCATTCATTTACTTGTCGGATCAAACAATAAATTCAATTTAAAGTTGAGCGGCCAAACCATTCCTAAACATTTCAATTAAAATAAGTCTGATGCAAGCAACAAAATGGTAATACAAAGACTTCTAAGGTATTTTGGGACGCACTGATTCAAGTCTAAGTGTAATTTTTTTTTCGACAATGATGTGGTAGTGTAAAAAGGCTATTACGGGAATAACGGAAATCTAATTAAATACTTGAATGGAAAAAGTATTTTAACTTTAATTCAGAAATAGAGTAGGGTAGAAATTTGCAATGATTGGCTTCTTTCTGCCTCAATAATCAATCATTTTCTCGAAAATCGTATTTTTGGCAAATTTAATGATGAAATTTCAGAAAACAGATGCCCTTTTTTCATGTAAAATCACGTAGAAAAACCTTTTCGGGGTATGTCCGAACCCACATTATGACCACTATCGCGGTTAAATTAAAAATGACAGAAAAAAAGGAAAGTAAAAAAGTGGTTTACTTTTGTAGTTCATCTCTACCGAGTATTTAGTTCAGCCTTGTAAAAAAAAGGGTCAAACCGATCAACAGAGTTTTAAAAATTAGTAAATCTTGTAGAAAATTGTTTCATCTATCAGTTAAAATTATTGGTTCATGGTTCAGTATCCTATTAAGCTAGTAATATTAAACAGAATATCAAAATCGAGGAATATGATGTTCGTCGGTATTTTATGGTATATTTTCAAAATGAGACCGTCATTTTTTGTATCATTTTCATTGTCGGACGGTATATTTTATCGATAATTTCGCGGCCACACTGTTGTCCGCCAGTTTTTTCGTTCTTTCAATTCTTAAATTTCTCTAAAATCGAAACCTCGTTTTGTGCGTAATTAATTGACTAAACAAACAAACAAATAAATATCCATATCCCCTTTAGATTTCGTACGTAAGTACGAGCCTTTAAAATGACAACAGATAAGACGCCCTCAACAATCGTTGGGTGGCAAAGGGCAAAGTACCGACTGCCGAAGCGGCGATTAAATGACTTGCACCAACTCCAGTGCAAGGCTTCACTCGGATCGCACCGCCATTGGGGCCACAGCCGTGTGCGTCGTTTGATTGCCGTCGACAAGTATGTTGAGCAGCAGTCTCCCCATAAGCATTTGTGGATGTTTCAGTCCAGCTGGTGCATCGTCCTGCTCGTGCTAGGGGTCTTTATTTGTTGCATTAGCTCCTACTACGACGGAGAGAACGTGAGCAATTTTATGCTCAACTACAGCAAACAGTACCAGGCCATCATCCACAACAGGCAAAACTATTGTGACCATACTCTGTCGCTAAAAGAAATGTTTGGCCATATTCGCCGGCATGTGCTCAACCAAGAAACTGCTCTCGACCAGCTGGAAGAGTCTTTGAGCAAGCCAGAGTTTCAGTCAATTTCCCTGCTGGGATCTTCGGGCGTGGGCAAGAGTCTGACGGCTCGTCTGCTCCGGGAGCTGTTCCCCTGGCCGGAAAATGTACACACTCTGACCAAGATGGATATCTCGGAAGCGGGCAGAATGAATTCGGTGCTCACCAAATTGGCCCTCTGTGGTCGCAATCTCATTCTGGTCGACAACATGGACAGCAAGGATCAAGAGATTGTGCAGGTGGTCGACGGCATTGTCAGCAGCTTTGGCGACATCGCCAGAAACAACAATACTCACAAAACAAACCTCAAACGCTTATCCATAGTCTACATCTTCAATATCAATCGGTTGCTTGACGAAACTTCTGTTGAGCAATTCGCCACCGTGATGCAGTTGCCCCACAATCAAATGATTCATTATGACACGCTCGAGCCGCATCATTTGGAGAGTTGCATTCGAAATGAGGCGGCCCTGGAGAATCTGCATCTGGATCAGAAGTATGTTGAGGCAATGATCAATGTCACAGATGTCAAGTTTTCTGGATGCAAGACAGTCCGAGCAAAAGTTTTAATCTACGGACAACCAAAATCGAATTACCGAAAAGACTGACAAAAAAAGACTTAAAACCAAACAATTTTGGAATTCCTAAAAATAGTGATATTCAGATTCCACCTAAGCATAAGTATATGTAGAAAACTCAAAAAATCGACAATGCTGTATAACACCACTGATAAATGTATTTAAAAATATTTATGTATATTCATAAGAGTGCAGACCTGACAATGTTAATGCCTTAAAAGTTACCAATCCCAAAAATAATTTGGAACAAAATATTTTGACACACATGCATCAAATTTGGACGAAAATCATTTCCTGCAAAATGTTAAATAATAATATTAATACATACATATGAGTAAATTAGTATATTTGTGTAGATCTGTGCAACTGCCGCGAGCACGCGTTCCTGACCCCATAAGTTATATACATACATATATTCTTGGTCAGCATCAATAGCCGTGTCGACCTAGCTTTGTCTGTCTATCCGACCGTTTTTTCTGTCCCTATGAGCGCCTAGATCTCACAGAATATACATACATACATATACGTACATATGTAAAAGCTAGAGCAAACAAATATCCCTCATGTTTTGCTGCGTCAGTTACATCGATTTGTAAGCACCGTGTACTTTTGTTTTCGTTCAGAATTTATTAATTTAGCAAACAAATGGCCGATGTCCCACTGTACGCCAGTTGCGCCCTTCTGTGCGTACTGCACTTCTAGTTCGAGGCGCTCATTTTTGTACTTATGGCTTAGAATGAGCGATTAGCATAATAGCCGAATCGATATTGCCATGTCTCTCTGTCCGTCCGTCCGCCTTCATTAGCGCCTATATCTGGACCTAATCTAGAAGTAGAGTAGAATACCTAGAGACTATTAAAGCTATAACAACCAAGTTCTATCCCGTCTTCTGTGTTATCACACTACTCCAAATATATTTCAAAATTTCGCCACGCCCCCTTCCGTCCGCACAAAGGACGAAAGTCTAAGGCATACACAATTTTGAAGATACGAGAAAACTGAAGTAGCCGAATCATAGGGGATAACCATTTCTATCAGAGTGTTGAATCTGGATCAGATCAGATTATTTATATAGCCACAATGAAGAAAACCATTTCGAAAGTCATCGTTCCCTCTCGCTCTCTCTCACACGCGACCCTGTGTGTTTTGCTCGTTCGTCCAGAAGAGCGCCTAGATCTCAGAGACTACAAGAGCTAGAACAACCAAATGTTCTATCCAAGCTCCTGTCATATCGTTTCAATACAAATGTATTTCAAAATTTTGTCACGCCCCATGCAACGCCTGCAAAGCGCTTACTCATTCGCTCTCTCTCTCTCTCTCTCTCGCACACACTTCCACGTCTCGTATATGTAGTTACATGTACATGTACATGTAGAAATGTAGAAGCTAATGTAAAAGTTATATGTCAACAAAAATGGAACTGATAAAATGTAATATATAAAAATCTAGCATAGGATTCGACTTAATTTTTTGAAATTTTCCAATTTGGTCAAAATTTAATTCGTCCCTTTTGCGAACATGTAATAAATTACATAAATCGTAAGCTCATATAAATATGTAACTTACTGAGTACCGGGTATAAAGTAAAGTAGCTCACAACGTTTCCTCTCGTTTTTTGTGTACATGTTGAAATAAAAAAATGTTCGTTGCATGTTTGTGTGCAAATTCCATTATTTGCATTTTTGCATGCACAGCCTTATGGATGCTTTGGGCACCTCTGATGTAGAACATAAAGAAAAATAAGTTTATTATGGAGTGTTTGCACTATTAGATAAGGACTACGCAGCTGAATCTTCTCACCGTGGTGAGCAACTTTCAGCAATTTTAGGGTTGTCTCATCCGGTGGATGTGTTGGCCCAAGATTCCTGATTTGATTTCAGAAATGTCCGAAGTGTCCTTGAGGAATATGGCACCAAGAAGCCGAGTGCACTGGCTTCCCAATGCCGTGCAGTGACAGAAGAAGTTCCTCTTCCTCGACCTGATAGCTTCTGCTGAAGACAGTGTGAGGGATTGACACGCCTGGAGGCGTGTCTGCCAGTCTTCCAGTTTCCCGTGATGACTTGAGTAACTCAGGGATAATGTGATCTGAATACCGAGTCCAGTGTGTCCGCCAGAGGTTCTGGAATTGAACTGAACTCGATATGGATAAATTGTTTCTTCACGAACCCTCTATGTTCCTCTGTATCTTGTAAGGCAAGTCTGAGTTCCAGGACCTCCTTACGATCCTTGTTAATATAGGTGGTATCATTTCCGTGGTGTGATCATTTCATTAAAATGACCATCTGAGTCAGTAGGTCTAACCCCGCTCAATAGTGTTAGAGCTTACCCACATAAAATGCCTAAAGTCGGAGTCCAGACCCCTGTTTCTGAGAACACTGGGCTCCTTATTGAGGACCTTGTCGGCTGGTGGAACAGGAAAGCAACGCATAGGCAGTGTGCGGTGTTTGGTTTTTTATTGTTTTTAAAGGATCGCTCTTCAGAGGATCCTCGATATCTTCCCGACGCTATGACCAACGCTGCAGGTTTGGCCTCCAGACTCGGTTCCTCTGGGGCTCTACCTGCCCCAGCAGTCTGGCCTAAACATAGCTATGCTTACTTTTATTTACACAACATCGTCTGTTCTTCTTCCGAGGAGTTCTATTCACTGCTCGTTTAAGACCAGAATTATCTGGCGCCTCTATCCATTTATCTCCTCCACCTTAGCCAGCTTATAATCGTCTGTGGGGGTGTCCGACCTGCAGACCATGTTCTGGCCCCCGGTTAGCTGGGAATGTCCAGCTCGTCCAACTTTTGAAGAAGGCGGTGTTGAAACGTGTTCCATGTGCCACTTTTCATGAGAAATTTGTCCGCCATTAGAGCCTCTGTCCGGGACGTCTTGGGTCTTGCCATTTGGGTCTTGCCATCTTATCAAATTATCGGTAGGTGAGCTGCGATTTCCTCCGCTTGGCTTACTGGACTTAAGGGGTGGTGTCTTCCGCCGAGTGTTGCCGCTTGCTTGGGGCCTTGGCTGCGCCCTTATCAGCTTTTGCTGGCTGGTAGTCTGTCAGGATCGTCTTGGCTCGATCCCTTGGCTTGACGATAGAATTGCTGGATCTCGTCTGGTACTTCGAGACAGCACAGCCGCTAGTTGGGGCTGTCAAACTATTTGGCAACCACACCGGTAAACATATCACCAGTTTACCCCTTGTGCCGTTCGACTTGGATTGACCCGATTAGCTTTTTCATGTATAATTTCAGAAAAGCTATGTCAAAGCTATAATATGTCATAGTCGAAATCACATATCCCGCTAGCAAGTTGAGGACGTCCATCCGGCACTGGCTCAAACTTTGACCCCAAATTTTCCCCTACTTGCAGTCTGCAATTTATAAATTGTTTCCTTACGGCTCACATTCGTTATGTTGGGAAACTTGTGTAAAAATTGGAACCACTTACATATAAGTTACTCTTTCGGCTGTACGCTGAGCCAGACAATCAGAAAGGGCAAACAGGTTTCTATAAATATATAAAATTGATCATGTGTGATGTGATGTTAACATATTGATCATGAATAAGAACTATTTAGACTCTTAAGATACTTACTTATGTACATATATACCTTATTATCTGATCGCAGGAATGTCCAAAGATCACCGAACAATGATAATAGCCAGAGCACCTCTCCAGTGAATCTGCCACGCGCGGCGGCTGTTGGCGTTTATGGCCAAGCGTATGCTGTTATCCCATTGTGAAGAAGCTCCCCTGTTATCGGGCGTCGTGTGTCGGCTCGATTTAATGTTTTATAGTCACCATGGCCTACAAAAAAAATCACATCCAACAAAGCAGTGACAAACATCCAGTCAGTCAGTCAGTTGTCCAGGGTCAAGTGCGTAGTCATTGCCACAGGCGCACACGACTTACGCGTGATATACGCGTAGTTTTTGCATTGAGCGGGTCTCAGTTCAGCCTGCTTCCGGTCGAGTGGCGGGTGCCTCCGGTGACCTCACTAACGTCTACGTAGCGTGAATGTTGATGAATCTTTTGCTTACACCCTGTTCTGGTAGAGTACAGGCTTATGCCCATGTTGAATTCGAATAGGTGGAGGCTCTAAAATAAAACTAAACGCTCCCTCCATTTATCAAAATCCACAAAATTGTTTGATATCCACCATTTATCGATTGAACAAAATTTATATGTGTATCTAGGAGCATCTACATAAAGAAATGAGACAATTAAAAAATGTACAAGTTAATTTGGCAATTAGTCAACAATACGAATGACAAACGGTAATTGCTCTTCAATTAACCCTTGGATATATAATGTGTGTCAGCCGTAGCAAGTCTGCGAGAATGTGCTACGAAATGGAGCAAATCACTCAGAGAAAGAGGTCCATTTTGCTGCTGGTTATCCTGTGTATTGCAGTTTGCATAGTGAGTTCTAACATTTTCTGTCTGTCCGATAATCGTTGGTATCAGTGCAAACCAATATCGGTCTCTAAAGCATGAAAATGGCTTAGCCAGTATCGGATCACTGTATTATGCAGGATAAGATAAACCGAACTAATTCCGTTTAAGTTGCCGAATTTGAGTCATTTAAGAGTTCTTTGTTAAATAAATATGTTGCTGAAAGGGATATTAATTGTTACCCTTCTAGTCAGTCAATTATGAGATCATTGGTGATGAAAAAACAATGGCCATCGAATGTGATGGAATTGAGAATGAGGGTGATATTCCAGTCAGGCAAATTCTGGACATAACCGACGTGCACTTTGTGATTGCCGATGATCTGGAGACCTTGTACTACAGCGGCGATATCAAGGTGCTGATGGACATACCCTATACCCCGATCACCCTTCAGTTGGATGTTTTCCGCTGGGTGCGCAGCCAGTGGTTACCCACACCTTTATCGATAAAGAGGGACAATTTCTGTCAGGCGCTCCTAGATCCGTGGGAGTTGTGGCATCCTGTGGTCAAGGAAATCCCTAAGAGTCAACTGAAGTGTCCTCCAAATAAGTCAGTAAGCGACAGAAATCCTTGAGAGCCTGTGAAAGATAATGATGTTATCTAACCTGTGGTTATCATTCCTATTGGCAGCACGTCTACTCACTCAGAAATATCAGCAATCATTTATTCGTGAACAATATGCCGTCTGCGGACATCGTTGGCGATCTCAAGGCGGTGGTCCACTTAAGCACGGATCAGCACAAGACTTGTATGGTGGTCTTTGTCAAGGTGTATGCGCATTGATAACATAACCGTAACATGATATCTGCCTGCTTCTTTTATGGCTTGATCTGCCAGTTGCTCCACTCTGTTTGCTCAGTTTCAATGGCGCGTTCTCCGTTTATGATTCTAACTAAATGATTTGCAAATAAAACAAAATATTTCATATTCATGCACTCAAAAAATGCCAGAAATGATTACCTTTTATTATTTATTTTTTTCCCTTTTGGTTTTGTTATATTTCCCACTCGTTGGTGATAAGCCAGAACTGAAATGGGAACTTAGCCCAATAATCTCCTTGTGATATTTGCCAGAAGCTCAAATGCGGCGCCATGCACAGCCACATGGACTGAACTCATTCTCAACAGCGCGTGATGGGGTGGGTGTCCGTATACAGTGCCGACTGCCGACTGTTGACTGCTCTGTGTTTCCCCGGCTGCACCCTGAACTGCGGCAATTTACGATGTACGGTGTGTGTAGATTCGAGTTCACATTCCCTGCTTCTTTCACACGAATTATCTATTTATTTACTTTGGTTTTTCTTTGCACGTGGGCTGCCAGGGAGTGCTTTTCGTCATGTGGAGCAGGGATCAATAACGGTATACTTAGCTGTCAAGAATGCTCTGGAGCATCTATTTGGTCGGGATGATCAAAGGAGGGAGCCTAAGTGCCTGTTTCAAAATATTTTTTTTAGTTAATAACGATCACAGCATAGGATGATAGCCTGGACGGGGACGTGTATGAGAGAGAGATAAAGTGAACAGTCTCTGAGAGCTAGGCGACTGACAAGATGGACGGAAGGACATGTCTAGTGCACCGATTGTCAATTTTCCGAAATCAATGTGGGTTTTTCACTCCGCAGCTCTCACCACTTCTGTTTTCCGCTTGCTGGAGATGCTTTATGAGTTCTACTATATTAATTTCTCTGTGCTACCTGTTTATTTGCTCGGGATTGTGTCATGTTAGCCAACGATTAGCTGACGAAAGATCAGTCATAAAAAACAAAACATTTCAAATATTGACATCAGTCAAGTCAACCCGCACTAGCCTTGTCATGTAACAGATACATTAAAATTAATTTATTTATTTGACTTAAAATGACTTCTAGCATTATACATACATATGTATGTATATAAAGAAGAGTTTTATATTATAGGAAGGCCCTTCTTAAGAATTATTCAAGGTCCGGACACAGAATATCAATAAGCAAATCTGAGCGAATTTTATGTGCGTTGGTAAAGAGAACGCTTCCGTATCCGGGCGAGGATATTGATAATACATATTTGATGATTCCAGTATCAAATATTAAATGTGGTCGAATATATCAAAAAATATTTAATTAGGGATCCCATACGTTAAGTCAATTCCTTTGATCCGCAATATATGATCGAATATATTAAGCCACTCAGTCTACGCGTCTATTAAACTCCCAAATCCCACTGTTCAAATGCAAATTCAGATAGAGAGGCAAATCTTAATGTATGTATAATAATGGTCACAGCTCATGAGAGCCGATCGAATGTGCTTACATAAGTATGTAAATTCCATATATGCACATATGTATATGTATGTATGTATGTACATATACCCATACTCGTACATACAGATACATACATATGTACATACATACATACATATATACAGGCAGAAAGCGCTTTAAACTGGTAGTGATTTGTACTTGTCGGATCTGAGGCTGAAACTGTAGTAGACTCCAGTTGCGATTACGACGAGGGTACAACATGAGCTGTAGTAGGCAGGATCGCATTGTTCGATGTCGTAACGGGGGAAGAAAGGGCTTGCCATGGGCTCCATTGTTTGTTAAAGCTATTCGAGAGGAGCAGGCAAGCACGCAAATAAGTGAATACTCGTACAAAACGGTAGCCAGGCCAGTGTAATGTATGCACATCGTTCATATACTATGTATGTATGAATACTTCAACTACGTTATAGTTAATCGTACTGACATGCATACATACATATGTACATACAATATGTACATATGTATACACATGCATGTACATATGTACATCGCCCAAGCCCTGCCAAGCAAATTGAATGAAATAAGCGTCTTTCTTTATTGCATTTTTATAACAGCAAATAAATATTAAATATGAGAACACTGTTACGAAATTTTAATAAATATAATGGCAGTTACGCGCTTAGGGAGCATTAAATTTCGCGCACAAATACTTAGCTATAGATACAGATATGGCTTTTAAAGTTGCAAATTTTGATCTAAATCTGGGAAAAGAATTCCCCTTAGAAATCGAACGCTTAACTGAATTCAACTCTTCGAGTATCGGGGTTTTTAACCTCAAAAAGTATATATATATACATACATATACATACATATACATACATATAGTCTAGTAGCCAAGTTGATATACCCATTTTTTCCAGAAATTTTGACTATGTTATAACCGTTTGACCAAAACTTCATATGCCGTTTGGCACCATTCCAATTGCCATTTTACCGTTAAAAACTGTTACAAACACAGATTTTTTGTAGTTTTGTAGGAAAAATAAACGGTTACACGTCGGCTAACGGAATTTATCGGTGAAATTCGGCATATGAAGTTTTAGTCAAACGGTTATAGATTAGCCGTTTATTTTTATATTTTTATAAGGCATACCTTAAACGACGGCTAATTAATGTGTCTATCTAAAACTAAAAGTCAAGGCACTCAAAAATTTTTTTTCGATTTTTCAAAGTTAAAATTTTTGGAAAAAATACCGCAAAAAATAATGAAATTTCAATTTTGAAGCTTAATATCTTCCAGACGTTAAGTTGCAGCTGTCTGAGTTGGATTTATAGCTGCATTTGTAATTTTTTTTTTTAACTGCAAAGTTCAATACAACCAGTTGTATGAAACTTAAGTTATGTGAAAAATAGAAGCACTACCTATGACAAAAAATACAAAATTTTTAAAAAATTCTATAACAAAAAACTACACCAAGAAAAACAAACCATAATTCTTTAAAATTTTTTAAACATCCAAATCAATCAGAAAAAGTCATTTTTGGCGACAGCGGAAAAAAAGTGGAATTTTGTCGAGTAGTGTTATTAACCAATTGAAATTATAAAATTTTTAGTAATTTTCGGGAATTATATTTGGAGAAATGTTTGTACATATATTGAAATTTCTTTTTATTGATTTTTAATTTTATTAGTCTTTCTTGGTGTACCTTTCCGTGGAAATTCCCATATGTATGTACATTTTTTGTTTGTTTTTACTTCCCACGCATTTGGTATGTACATATGTAAATATTTCATAACTGAGCTATTCACTTTTCTTAATTTTGCCTTACGTATGTTTACAGCTTACTTTTTTGCTTATTTAAAAAGAAGATTTATTTATTTGGGTTTGAGGTAATCTTTGCTACCGCAACCGAATGGGTATGATTGTATGTACATAAGCATTGAATTAGATATTTACATATGCCTTGATTCTTATACTTGTTTAAGCTTTGCACTTGCTTGCCCTGACAAGGGTTCTCTTTACATTATCTATTGTGTGCTTATCCATGGTGACCCAAGTGGCAAATCTGGGATAAACAGCATTATTCTCTGAACAGACTCGTTTGCTGAAAACACTGGAGTTTAGCCCATACTATTTATTATCATCATTTCGATGCACGGGGAAAGCTGAAGGTGCATTAAAAAAACTCTCAACCTTTTAACGAATCGATTGCGTACGCCTATAATTATGAATATCATATTGATCCTTTAAATGCCAGCATTCGTTTCATGGAATTATTTGTCAAGCTTCATTTTACTTTGCCTGAAACCCAAATTAAGGAAACGGATGCCAAAAGGAGAATGCAAGAGCTATTCGTGAGGAATTAGGTTTGTGGTTGACGAACCCAAACAAGGTTTTGCGCAATTTGAAACATCCAGGAGTTTTTCGAAAATTTTGATACAGCAGCTCTTAGTACTGGACCAGGCAGTGAAATTATTAATGTGGCTTAGGTTATGCTTAATATTCTCAGTTGCAGAGAAAATGAGGGGGAACGTTGTGAGCCGACTCTACTTTATACCCGTTACTCAGTCAGTATATACATACATATGTACATGAGCTTACGATTTATGTAATTTATTACATGTTCGCAAAAGGGACGAATTAAATTTTGACTAAATTGGAACATTTCAAAAAATTAGGTCGAATCCTATGCTATGCTGTTTCCATTTTTGTTTACATATAACTTTTACATTAGCTTCTACATTTCTACATGTACATGTAAAACTACATATACGAGACGTGGAAGTGTGTGCGAGAGAGAGAGAGAGAGAGAGCGAATGAGTAAGCGCTTTGCAGGCGTTGCATGGGGGCGTGACAAAATTTTTAAATACACTTGTATTGAAACGATATGACAGGAGCTTGGATAGAACGTTTGGTTTCTCTAGCTCTTATACAGACGGACGGACAGACGGAAGGACAGACGGACGGACGGACAGACAGACATGGCTAAATCTAATATACCCCTATACTCTTCGAGTACCGGGTATAAAAACTAAATCGCCCAAACGGCACTTTTTTTGGAAAGAACGGTATCCGAACAAATGGCTAACACCTACTATTCATAAGAATGTAAAATTCGAGTATTAATCTCTTCCCTATGAGCGAATTATCGGAAGAAGCACTTGAGTCGAAAACGGAGGAATACAAGAGATATACATATATAGGTAAACGAACACCTGCAAGTTTTACCGAAGGCGACAGAGCGAAGATCGGTTGAACATGCTGTTAGCTTTCTCGGATCCTAAAAGTTCAGCAATGAGACAAGTGGAGTCTTTCCGGGTTGAAATTGGCGTTTAACATATTGGTTCCGAATATGTGGCTTAATCTATTCCTAATTTAAATTGAACAATACTCTTTCCAAATTCAACAACACGAAATCAAACTTTTCAACGTCGGGGAAAGGCCCCACAAAGCTTATCAAAAATCATTTTTTTTTATGAACGGATTTGGCAAAAAAATGTATGTAATCGATAGAGAATACTTCAAAGATTATGGTTCCAAAAGATTTTTTAAATCGGTTAATAATTATAGCTGCTAGAGCTAAAAGCAAAGTTGAGAACTTATTCGTGAGGACGAATAAATGACAATTTATACGAAAATGTACCATTTTCAAACTGAATATTGGGCCATGTAAACAACCGATTTTCGATCTTTTTACTTTATCTGTAAAGTATGTTCAATCTTAAAGTTTGTGTATGAAATACCTTATTAAATTAGAATTCAATTTATACATGTACATACATATGTATATACATATGTAATTTAAAAAAAAAATTTTAAATCTCCAAATCTATCAGAAAAATGCATTTTAGGCGACAGCGGAAATGTCGTGTTGACTAGTGTAACAGATGTTAATCATGAGATCATTAAAAGGTTGGATGTTATCCTATATGTTATAAAGTGCAAAGAAATGATAAATGGTGCACTGTCGAATACGCATAAAAAACAGCTCAACTTTTGACTGAATTTTGTCCTCAGAAAAAGCCCACCGCCACAGTACATAGGATTTTGGCTAATGGAAAGGACTTTATAGGGAGAGTATCAGTGCTTACCAAGTGGTGAGCTGTCCGTAGAAGCACAGGAATGTAAAAACAAGCATCGCTGAGACATGTGCGATCACGAAAGGATTTGGAAGATAGCAATTATAGTTCCGAAATGTTAAGTTTTAAAGCTTAAATTTTTTGAAATTGCTTCATTAGTTTAGAAGTTATGATTTTTGAAAAGTAAAATGAGCAAAGGTCCCACTGTGCGTCGGCCTCCCAAACATTTTCCATACTTCTTTAAATCAGGCCTTACTAGATTTCCACGAGATGGATGCTCACAGTAAAGGATAAGATTTCTTGACTATATAGAAGGGATTAGGAAAACCTGCAGGTTGCAGTTACTTAGATGGCCAGCATATGTCACATCCGATTGCCAAGCTTGGGAGCTGGTGAACACCACTTCAACGGCAACCGATTCAGGTAATTGGGAATTTACATCCCGAATATTTCCAGATTTGATGAAATTTGTTTTGCAATTTTAATTTGTCGCATATCGCTAACTCCCCACCCCAAACTCTCCACTTGACTCCACTCCGACGCACTTCACTCAGTTCGGCCAAGAGCAGACCACGGCAACCCACGGCAACCCTTGGCAACCCTCTGCACCCCCAGACAGCCCTCTTCTCATTTGATTAAATAAAGAAACAGCATTTAATCAAAATGAGAAGAGCAAACACGAAGAGTACACAAAGTATGTATGTATATGTAAGTATGTATGTATGTACATATGTACATACGAGTATATGTACAACGTTTTGGGTTTTGCGTCTCTCCGTTCGCATTTGCCTGTTGAGTAAATACGGGTGTATAAATTAATATTAAATTAATTAAATAAATAATATTTTCAGGAACAAATAAATAACATATTTTATTGCGCAAAAAGGCAAATAAGTAACGTAGAAGGTGGCGAATTACAGTGAAGTGAATAAAGCTGAACACGCAAATGGACGTTACGATGGCTGAAAGATGAGTTCCATCCACTCTACCTTACTCCAGTCAGCCACCTCCACTCCATTCAATTCAACTCAACTGCCATACAATCCAACAATGCAATCCCATTCCCATTCCTATTCCCAGTCATCTCCAAGTGAGAATTTTTCAAACAAGCCGGTGCACCGCGGTGGGCACGTGACCGTGATTTTGACATGCTTCGATGAGCAGTGTGGCAGGGGGCAAGCGGCAAGGGGCAGGGCAGCCAGGGAGGTGGATCAGTGTCTTTATTATTTGCCTAAACCATTTTCAATTATTTGTATGCAATAATTGATAGATTAACTAAATACGGCAATCATGCAATCGCATTTTTCTGATGAAGGTTGTCAGATTGCTGGATTGTCAGATTCCCTTTGGGTAATTTAGCAGATGCAGTAATTTCATCCATCTAATTGCCTATTATCATTGCACAAACTGTACGAAATGTGACAGGGATAGTCACTAGACATAATGAAGGAGAGATGGGGCAATGGGGCTATGGGATGGATGAAGCGCAACTGAGAAGCTGATGGAACACGATCTCCGCTCATTTGAGCGAGCCTGATAGTATGTACATACAATGTACATACATACATAAGTACACACATACATCACTATCAGAATACATGAATAAAGCTAATTTTTCGTATTTGGTCCACCTCTAATATACGGAAGTCAGTAAACACTCATTAGCGCGACGATTTAGGAGTTCCAGGCAGCCAGAAAAAGCAATTAAATCTCGAATACATCTGAAAACATTTTACACCCCATCCAAAGAAAACCCAACTAAGTAGCACCCTGCAAGCTCGCAATAAGTACATAATTGCTCGGAATCCAGAAGTTCTGAGCATATTCGATCAATCGATTGATACAGTAGCATTCAATTCAATTTAAATTTAAGATTTTGGCATATAATAATTTTAAACGGGGGATAAAATATTATCATGTATCATTTACAGAAAATATTCCTCTGATTTTTAACTTAATTAGCTATTTTTCTTTACAAACGCGGAATGAAGCAAGAGAACAGCGATTTTTGCTAGCAATTTATTACTCTGTTGGGGCGGAAGATATCGAAAGCCGTATGCCTTCTTTTATGTGCTTTGTCTCGAAGTGTTAAAGCAAACTGCAGCCGTCAGGCGTCATTCCTTAACCCCTGCCTCTGCCAGCTCCACCCACAGGCCTTCGCCAAAACCAAACGGACCGCGACAAATAACAAAATATTCGAGAATAACCAATAACCAAGCACAATAAAAAAATCCTCAAAAATGTCACATTTGTCCAATTGATTAGCAAGGTGTTTACAGTTGCTCATAAAAGGTTGTAGACGCTGAGCGTTAAATTGATGTTTATGACAGATCAGATCAGATCATATCGGATCGGATCAGATGAGATCTGACCGTAACCCGACACTGTTAACTGGTTGTGTCCGGTCGCTCAATTGAATCTTCATGGTACTTGCCCTCCCCACTTGTCTGGAGAAAAGTAGCCATTACGAGTGTTAAAGATTCCCGCGAATTGCTTTCCCTACTCGATTTTTTTCCAATATTTTCACATGATTTTCTAACATTTACTCGCGAATAGCAGCTTCAAAAGCTCTTTTCGGTGGAAAATTTGGATGTGGTCGCAGTTAATTAATATTAAATTAGAGGCTCATATCAATTTGCGCAATGCAATATAAATACAGTATTTTATTATTTGTTTGAAAAAATTTGACTTTTGTCTGCACATTTTGGGCCCCAGCGGAAATGTCCCAGCCCAACTGGATTTAAGTAGATTTTATTTTCCAAGGTATTCCAATCTCCCTTCGCACTCGTGCCCGCTCGATCAGGCACGCTGATCTATTGATCACGAGCTGAGGTAAGAGTCGGATATAGACATTTCAATTGAATTGAGCCAGTCATTAGCAGTTAACACTATGAACATATGACTTTAGCCAAGCCAAGTGCTTAATTGGCAGCTAAGCAATCACATCTTTTAATTGCTCTCTCTTTCTCCCTAGTCATATTTACACAATGCATACAGAAAGGTATACCCGCACTGGAGTATGCAGATACAGATACAGATCCATATCGTCCAACTAGAGAATGCCATAGACATGGAAAGTTCTCGATCTAAAAAGCTCCTTAACGAATTTAAGGTCAACAGCAACACAAAGATGGGAAAAGGCTTAGGCCTTGAAGGCCTTGAATCGAAATGAGGATAGCTAGAGCAGATCCGTACTAGAGCAGCCATACCCTCAATCGGAACTAGTCGCACAACTCGTCCTAATTGCACTCCACTCTCGCATGTCTACAGATGCTAGATAGCTTGGATGGTATTCTGAGTACTTGGATGTCACTTACAAGTGGTGCTGTGGCATTTGACATAGAGAAAAAACCAGCACAGATATTTAAGAGACACAGCCACAAAAGCAGGAACTGCCAGAGGCTTCTATTGTGGGGATCAAAAAACTGCCAACCCTGAGACAATCAAGCCATAACAGTCTTGTCAGCCGGTTCTACAAATGATTTCTGGTGTACTCTTCCGAATACGAATATGTATTTCCATACGCGTAGATGAACACACTCATGGGTACGAGAGTATGGCTCTTTTTTCCCGCGAAACGATCGTGTATGTGAAGACATTTTTGATTTCAAGACACATCTTATTATATATTCTTGTATCTGCTTCTTCTTTTCCTTCCGCTGCTGCCGCTCACTCTGATTCCGACTCCGAGTATATGTATTTTGGTTTCAGTTTTTTGCTCCAAAGCAAACAAATCGGTCAACGGGCAACGGACTCGGGGGCACGTTTTATATTTTGCCAAAAGAACGCCAAACAAAAAAAAAAAACAAAAAAAAAAAACATAAAACCGTTTAAATAAGGCTTCCGCAATGGCAAAACTCTTGGACCGACTTTTTCTCAGTCTGTTATCGTTCACCTGATGGCCGCAGATGATTTTTGCCCTGTCGTAGCGGGTTGGGTTGGGTAATTTTTCATGAAATTTCAAAAACCCCGCCGAGTTCGAAGAACTCCACACCCGCAGAAACCACAACAATAACAATAACAGCAACAGAAACAGCAACAAAGCCTGAAAACAACATAAACAAACTAAAGAAAAAGGTAAAAATTTGCAAGCAAAATGGCCGGTAGATTTGGCTTATATTAAACTATTAGAAGCGGTTCAGGGGCCCTCTCCGTTGATGTCTGTTGACGTTGGCCAACTTCCAGTCGGCCGACTGCACGGCGGCACACACGAATTAACAGCAGCGAAGAGCTCGGATCACTGGTATTTTTAGTACATATGAGTATGTGACGCTGATTTACAAGGTGAACCGGTAAGGTAGCCGAGACCAGTTCAAAACCCCAGCCCAAGTCGCCCCGGTTCTCCTAACCCATCCCCCTACCCCTACCCCTGCAACACCACTCCAGCGAGAGCTCCACTCCAGCCACACCTGCTCCACCACCACGATGAACCGATAGCAAACATTTTTGCTTCCAATTTTATGCGAGTATTTTTGGCAATGTTTCAGAAACAAATTCCAGCTCCAATCCAGAAATTGTTTCTGTTCCGCTCCATTTTGACATCAGCCCAAACTCTGCAGAGTTCGCCATGTACTCGTACACCTCTGGGTCGACCAATATCAACTTACATATTTTCCGTCAAGCATTCTCATAAAAATACTGTTAACCATTTTTATCGTGGATCACACTACTATCACAATAGGGGGTGCGGGGCCCTTTGAGAGGGGATTGCCTTAAACTTCTTCCTTCCCCTTAAACTTCTTCCAATAGTTCAAAAATAGATACAAGTGACATATGTGCATACATATTTTAATATATTTACATACATACATACATATGTACTTACATATGTACATATTGAAATTGAAATAAAATTATTTATTGAAATAAAATTATTTATTGAAATAAAATTATTTATTGAAATAAAATTATTTATTGAAATATCTCATATAGGGTACTATTTTTATACACGGTACTCGAAGAGTATAGGCGTATATTAGATTTGTGGTGATAACGGATGTGTGTAACACCCAGAACGAAGCGTTTCCGACCCCATAAAGTTTATATATTCTTGATCAGCATCAATAGCCGAGTCGATATAGCCATGTCTGTCTGTTTGTTCGTCCGCCCGTCCATCCGTCCGTCTTTATTAGCGCCTAGATCTCAGCAACCAAATTTTCTATTCAATCTCCTGTGATATCAATTCAACACAACTGAATTTCAAAATCTGTGCCAATCTGTGGAATCCACAATTTTTATGGTACAGAATTATGGGAAATGCCAGTATCTACCAAATTGCCAAATCATGATCAGGTTTAACGACTATTATAGCCAGAAGGAATAAATTAAATTTCAGTGGCTACGTAACGCCTGCCAAGCGCTTACTCATTCCCTCTCTCTCTCGCAAACACTTCTACGTTTCGTATGTGTAGTTATACATGTATGTACATGTAGAAATGTAGAAACAAATATATATATATATATATATATATATATATATATATATATATATGTACATATGTACATATATAGAGTACCGGGTATAAAGTAGAGCCGTGTTTTTTCCGTATTATTTTGAGCCAGTTAAATCGAAATAAAGACTTTCATCATTAACTAATTTTAAGTAGGAACTAAAAAACGATAGCTTTTTTTTAAATGAAGTCGAACCTTACCTCAAAGCCAATTTTAGTACCTTCCCTGCTATTCCAGACCTAACGTGCATATCTACAAACACAAGCAGAGTATTAACATTTTGATAACTGCTTAATTAATTTCTTGTTTTCCGTCGAATGACGCATTCATACGACTGTTTTTCTAAACGTTTTTGTTTAGAGAAGAGACAAACAAAAATCGAAGAGACGACCAGAAAGGAGAAGAGGTTAATTAATTAATTAATAAAAATGCAACTCGAAATGCTTATCGAAATCTTATTGATTTTTGTTCATTATCGAGTGACATTGTAGGTGATAATTATTCATGGGAAGAGAGATAATATCGCAGCGGGAATCACCCACATGAGCCAAAGAAGCTTGAAGCCTCCAAGTCAATTTGTGTAGGTGAGGGATTAATATTCTTCCCCTCGTTTGAACAGATCTAACCAATGCCTCCTAACCAATGTATCCTTAGCACATATGTACATATGCATGTACATATGTAAATATATAGATTGTTCTTCACAAATTTGTTTGCTATTTTGATTTCTACCCGAATAGACAAAAGCACCGCACCGCACCTATTCGTTGCCCTGCTCTTTCGATATGTGGGAAAGAACTGTACATAAATGCCTTTAGTAGCTATTTATATGAAAGGGGAAATTCCTTGACCCGATCATGTACCCAAGGAATGTCAAAACGTACTTGGCCTTCACATACATATTTTTTGTTTTCGTCTCCTTTCTATCTCCCTCTATCAATACCTCTCTCTCTCTCTCTCTCTCTTTCTCTGTTTCTGTCACTCGTCTTCCATAGTCAGATATTTTTGTGGTTTCATTGGTTATAGTGGCTTTTTTAATAAATGAAGAATGCTTTAAAAATTGAACACTTGAAAAAGAATGTGGTGAAATGATTGGTATCATTCATCCTTTGTTCCTTCAGATACGATTACTACAAGTGCCCTCTTGGAAAGTCGTCAATTAATCGCTGCTAGAGTCTCGTATAGGCTTTATATAAATATACATATATCAGTCGAATTCCATTTTTAAGTGTATCCAGCCGTCGGAGTCACCGATGGGGTAACCTTCCGATTTCTTGTCTGGGTCTTTCGGGCAGACGTTTCATTGCTGCTCCCGTTGCTGTCGCTTCTGTGGCTGTCGTCGAACGTGCCGGCCACCAACGAAATTTTAATTGTGGAGCTTTAATTCGCTTCAGTTTTCATTTCTGTTGTTGCTGTAATTTATTGACTCGGATGCTACGTGAGTGTTATTGAAAATGGTCATTTTGTGAATGCTACTCGTATTGTCAGTACCTCGAACAGCCACAAAAGCCTACCTCCCCACCCATATCGTCGTTATACGATACGATATGCTGCCATCTCTTTCTGCTTGATTTTTAAGTTTAATGTATTCAAACATTGAACTTTTACGAGTATTTACTGTGCAAGTGACCATACTCGTACCATACTTGATGAGGAAAGGGAAGGGGCTAGTCGCGGAGGAGGGCCTCCGAGTATGCTGGGCGTGGCAGCAACGGTTCTTGATTCCACTGCCGATGTGCATAGGCCCCTACTATTTGCACTGTTGAATCTTAAACATATCTCAAAATAATAAATACATGCATGTACATATGTATGTACCCAAATCTTTATGTGTTCTTAACTTTTTTTGTAGTTTCATGCAAATGTCAAGAAGAAGTAGATGTATAACAATAAAATGAAATAATAATAATAATTCACATGAGTAGCCTTATTTGTTAGCAGACCATACATAGAGTATTTTATATGTTTGTATACTATTAAAAAACTATGTATTAAAAAAGAAAGAGATGTACATACAATGTATGTAGATACAAATAAGTTGTGGATAAATTAATAAAATAATAATACGACACTCTGGTGTAGTTGTAAAGAGTTCTAAAATTGGGCTGAAACTGAGAGCTGTTCGGAATTATTATTTGGGCTTTGATTATTTTTCAAATGTCTATGGTTATTATTAAAATAATATCAACAGAAAGCGGAGAATACAAATATTTATCGTTAGCCCTATGCAACTATGTATTATCTTTATCTTGACCGAAACAGAATATTTCTGATTGACTCGAAGTTCCCAAATGTTTTATGAAATAATTGTTTATTTTATGGTTTGGGTTTTTGAAACAATTTCATTTGTTTGTAAACAATTATTTACTCTTTACTTTGAAAGTAAGCTTGCTTTTTTAGACGTAACTTGAGTATGCTAGACCAAGTTTTTAAGCAGTTCGCAATTCTGAAACTCTAATAAATGCCTCTATAGTTCAAGAACAATTTGTTGAGCCCCAAGATTATTAAAAAAAGTGGGCTTGAGGCAGGGACAGAGGTCTATTAACTGTTGCATAGAAGACAATGAAATAACTCAATGTACATATGTACATATGTATGTTTAAATTGGGATTTTCATCATTCATCACCATAATCTTTTGGAGTCATCTATAGTGATTCACTGTCACTAAAGTTTTATCGTTTTAAGTTAAAGTTTTAACTTCAAAGACTCACTTTAAAAAACACTCAGATTCACTTCTGCATCAAGTACATGTAATAAATCAAAATGGAAATGAAAAAGTCCGAAAAGTACGCAACGGCTGTACGTCATGCTCATGACTGTACCAAATAGGAACTAAGATCCTTTACCCGAGGTGACCCATAAATACAATTTTTGTGTACATTATTTTTACACAAAATATCAATTTTTGCCATTTCCAAAAGCCAGCAGTAAAATGAGCCAATTATTCGAGAGACTCTCAGCTTTGGCTCAACGGCATTCATACGTTTCAAATTATTTGGCACATTTTGATCGATGGCATGTCATTTGTCATAATTTTTAAAAAAAGACAAAACGAATCGATGAAAACATAAACTTGTTTCGGCTCTGTAAGCAGAGGACAGGCCTCCTCCAGACAGACTAAACAATTCCCATTCCAATTCAAAGTTTGGTTTCAATTTTGATTCCGAATCCTAGACCAAAAGACAACAACAGAAGCTGTTTCGCAAGACAAGATGCGACTTTTTCATTGATTAGCGATAATCAAGCAAGGGTTGAAGGGGCTCTGCCCTGACCGGGAGGAGGATGATCACTTAGCGTGCAAGTGTTAATGGTCCACTCTAATGCCGAACGGAACACACACCGCAACGTCAATAGCAACGACAACGGCAGCTTTAATTGAAACATGCAAACAATGTTCAAATATTTTTCCCAAACTGACGACTTGCCTCCACTCGAAGGGGAAGGCTAGGCAAAGTCTGGTCTGGTCTGGATTGGGGATAGGGGGTTGGGGGTTGGTGGTTGGGGGTTGCATGATGGGGTTGCGACTGACTGTAGACTGTAGAGTGCGGTCTATGAATTTCACCTGGGACATCTGAAGCTAATATGAAAGCTATCAATTAGATATATCCGCCCATCTCCTCCTCTGGCTGGCAAATTAATGCTAATTGCAATTCGCGTCGAGTGAAACAAATATTGAGGAATTATATTGGAAAAATAAAATAGTTTTCTCGGCTTGTAGGGGGTCTACTTGCCCCTCCGCTATTTGTTTAATTTGTTGCAAAAATATTTATATTTGAATTTGTGTTTTTCATGTACTTACTCCTACCGTTTAATAGACGGTTTTTTCAGCTTGTTATACATACATATGTATGTATTATTTTCCCTCTCATTTCGTTTTAAAGCAGCTGTGCTAATTTTTTCCCGCTATTGTTTGGAAAAACTTACCCTGAGAGCGTTGAACAAAAAAAGGCAAATAGCCGTTGAGTACATAAATGATTATTTACCCCAGGTGGAAAGAGCACTACGTCAATTTGTGTGGCGTGTGGCACAGACATCGGCAGCACCACCAGGCATGGGGAAGGTCGTGAACGCGACTTCAAAATGTATCTAGGTTCTAGAATGATACGATCACATGCTTTTGGTTTTTATGGACAGTCTAGGACCATAAAAACAATTTTATTTAAAAGATGTGATGTTCTCTTCGTAAATATACTCTTGAGCTTCGTATAGGTAGATGAGGTGTTAAGCATCTCTCGAAAGCAGCGTGTGTACTGATAGCTTTAGAAACCGTATCCGTATCCGGTAATTGGATATGCCATTTCCGGTGATTTCACAAGTTTTGAATAATTAAACATTCTTTGTATTTCTCAATATCGGTATTATATGGCACTGAACGTCTTTGCTGCTCCTGCCCAGCTCTCAGCAATATGCGGTTACGACACTTTATCACAGCGACCGAATGGGAAAACAGTTGGCAAATCTTCTTAGGGTATAGCATATCTAGGAAACAACCTACCAATAAACAACACCTGTTGCGTAAGCAAAACATCGTTTAAGACCCAATTAATCTCAATCTCAATCTTTAACTTCAAGTTCAAGGTATAATACAATTCTCAGAACATCAGCAATTCATTTTCTCCATATTAGTTTCGAGCAGCTTTCAAAGCCGATCACCATTTACTGGCAAATCGTCTTTAAAAGTATTCCAATTCCATTAACGGGATTCAAGTGCACTTTAAACGATCCCCATGATTCAACGTAAATACATCTTTTTTAGGGCCTGGCCCAAACACTTTTCATCGGGGATGGTGATGTGGCCAGAATGAGACACAAGGAATACGCACGCAAAGTTGAGGGAGGCAGGGAGGCAGGGTGCGCGAGAACCAAAAGAGGCGAACCAAGGATGAAGAGTATTAAGAAAATAAATGAGCCATTATTACAAAATAATAAACTCAATAAAAAGCAATTAAGTGACGGACGGGAGGCCCAAAAAGGGTCACGCAATCTACCTCAGATCGCAGCTTCGAGCTTCAGACGGTCTTGAAAATTACACAAAAAAGTAGAGGGCAGAGCGTGAAAAAGCAGCTGACATTGTTGGCGAATAAAATGTCGCATTAAGAGCGGGCTAAGAAATAAAAATTGCAAATGAAGTGCATCGGGGGGAAACGGATTGCGTTTCCTCACGGGTGTAACCAAAGGACATTGCGCATACGCCACTGCAACCGGACAAGCGAATGGCATAGACAGAGAAAAAAACTGTAATTACATGTACTCAATAATACTGCTGTAGGTCGTTTAATCTCTGAGAACCGGCACAGACACACGCATATGACACATCTGCTCTCCGGTCGCCTTTCTACAAGTCACCGAATAAGATAAAGCCTCCCTATCAACACCGAATCAGCATTGAGGAACAGCTTTCCATAATCAAGAATTTGCTCTCGAAATCATGAATAGAATTTTGTAATTCAAAAATGTTCAGGTTGTGAAAATATTTTTGATCTTATACGCGGTCATAAAAGCTGACATTCTGTGTTCCCCGCTTGAACCAGGAAAATTCAGTACACTAAAACTGAGCTAAAGACTTTCTAATTTAAGACTGCTATTATTATTTATAAGATTCCAGGTAATTGGTCAAGCTTCGATGTCTTACTTCAACGGTTTTTTATCCAGTGCCACTTTGTCCGCTTGTAGTAGGAATTCATAAATTTCTTCGCTCTATATGGTCTAACATTCGGTATGTACCTTTTATAAGCCTTTAACCCTTCACCTCTTCACATCATAAGCAACTACATCCTTCACCATACCCTCCATCAATCGGAGTGAGAAGCAACCAGTTGGGCTTACTTAATTGCTTACTTAATTGCGAGTTGAACCTAGTTAATGTACGAGTTCGTTCTTGACCATCATGGATGCCAAAAAATACAACCAGCCAAGAAATTTGTTTCTGTCAAAATATATTAAAGTAGGTTTAAGCTTTTACCTCAGCTGTTGTTGCTATTCTTCTGTACGACCATGCAACTGTATAAGTTGCTCAGATCAGATTGGATCCAATCGAAGCGATGCCCATGCCCCATGTCACGCCGCCGAAGCCAAAAGCTGGTGCTGCTGGTGCTGCCAAGACCCAGACCAACCAGACCAGTTTTCGATTGCATTGGGGTTACCGCGGCCGGGACCGGGCCAAAGATGTATTTATAGACACTGGAACTTGCACTGCACCGACTGCAATGGCTTTTAACCTCCATTTGGAGTACGCGGCGTATGAGCTATGTCGATTATTCGACATTATTTTTTCATTGGATGGGGAGCTGAGCGCGTTTTTGATGTGTATATGTATATGCACACGCATACATAAATATTTATGTACAGTTCCATTTTTATCAGAACAAATTAAATTCTTTCAAAGCATAAATTCAATTTTATTTTAGTTTTAATCATTGAATAATAATAATGTCTTTTATGAAATATTCATGCACTGTAGTTCTTATGTACCCATGTACCCATATAATTTGATTTATCATTTTTTCCCGGCCAAGAGAAACGTGTGTCAAAGGAATTTTTAAATGATACTCGTATTATTTTTATCCTTAATTCTAATTAAATATCTTTAATCAGGTTTGGTATTCTAACTGTAGTTTCCTGTTCTCACCATAGAAAGTGAAGTTATTTTTGAAATACTGTAAGGATATGCGGGAATTCATTCGTCTCTCCCCTCCCCTACTCCCATACTTCCCGCTGCGGATCATTCGCACACATAGCGGGTGTTTCTTAGTCGTCAATTTGGCAAATGTGAAAGTTCTTGCCTTTGAAGATCGCACTGGGCCATCACTACTCGTATACATATATGTACATATGTATTTACATATGCATGTACAATATGCGGCCATAATCGTATTTAAGTCAACTAATGCTCTTCCTTGGTAAAGTCTTTAAGTCAGTTTTGACTCAAAACTTTTGAGTCGTGGGTATTTTCTTTGTCAGGACTGGTGCAGTTCTGTAAATCAACGAATGTTGTCACATTGAGCCTGTTAGTTGGTTTGGCTCGTTTTCAATATTTAATACCCACAAAGGCGATAACCAACTCAAGCCAAGCCAGGCCAGACCAGGCCAGCGCAGACGAAGCCAACTTAACTCAACCCAACCCCAACACAACCGAACTTAACCGAACCGAACCGAACTGAACTCAGCCGGGACCGGCCTGTCCGGATCGAACGAATGGATCCACCGATTCTAGTTTGAACCGGCCTCAAGCAGTTTCAGGCTGTTAGCGCGCTGTCGTCTCTGGCACCGCCAGAGACCGCCGAAGTCTTGCCAGTTTCAATAATATTCATTTACATGCTCTAACAGAGGGTCACTGGTTTTACTGCAACAGTACGCTAACCATGCAAGCACTCTGGGAAATTGTAAACGGTCCTTGACCTTAATGTGAGTATCGTCACCATCGAATTCTTAGTGATTTTAGACAGGAGACCCACTTCTTCTCTTTCCGTCTAATTGTATCTACATACAAGTTTGGCCTTCTTAAAAATGTCTGGTAAATCATTGTGTCCCATATATTTGGCATTGATGACTTTCCCTAAAAGCATTTGTTGTATCTCACTTGCAAACGTTTTATCGTTTTATCTCTCAGAATAAATCTTTAATTTTATCAAGACTTTAGGAGATCCGGAAGTGTATTCAGAATAGCGGCGTTGCGAAAAAACATATTTTTCTTTCCGGTTTTGTCACTCATTTTCCGATTGTGATCGGAGGCGCCACGACAACCGGGGCTTAGTGCTGCTGGTGGAACTGTGGGTGAGCTTTGGACAGATCTCCCCCTCATAGAGCTGAACACAATAGAGCCAAACAACAATGGAAAGATTGATGGCTCTACGGCTGGCTAATGGCTGTAAGCGGACCGTTGTAGCGGTACACGAACGTCCCAATCCACGCATCGAATAATGTTCGATACCACCCGGACCAGAATCGTTCTTCCCGTTACCGCTCCCACCGCTAGTCCCTGCCACACTCCCTAGTCTTGATCTTGGCTTCGGCGTTTCACATGGGTGAGGCAATTGGCATACTCGAAAGCTATGGGCTATAAAGCTGTACAGAACCAAGCACGTGAAGAATGACAGTGAAATCAAAATGGCACTGACAGGTAGATCGGAAAAACGGCTAGGGTTAATTGTATATGCCTTACGCATCAAACACTCCGTTAACAATAAGAAAACCATTCTAGAATTTTTGCAAAGCTAAATAGATTTTACAGAACTAGAAAACGGTTCATAATGAAGAGCTACAACTACATTGTATATTCCTTGGCTGTACCCTGAATCTATTGCACTCATTTGACCCTTGACAGTTTTTCTCTGGTTATATATACATATATCTGTTACTATGTTTGTGCTATGACTTTCATGAATTCTAAAATTCGTGAAATTAAAATAGCCCCTGTTTACCCGACAGAGACGAATACATGGAATTATATCAACAGAGTTGCCAGATGTATAATTTGGCAACAATTTAGAAGTAAAATCCATCTAGCCTACCCAACACATTCTCCTCCTTCACCAATTCAGTGAAGTTACATCCGCATCAGTCCAAAAGGATCTTTCTGATTCATCTTGTTCCGCCGTCACTTTTCCCAATTTTTTTACTTATTTCGCCCGGCGTTGCCCCCTAATTTGTCTCACCGTGTCACGAAATGAGGCTGAAGTCATAGTCAACTTTCGTGCGTTATCGAATACATGAAATGGTGTTTGTGCACACACTTTTTCCTCATTTCATAAATTGATTGCATGATATGGGTCTAGCATAAACACATTTTACATCTGTATGTATGTACATACATATATAATTATATATTGTTATCTTTATATTGATTCCCTCGTAGTGCATACCAACACCAAATTCACACAATCGTTGACTCAGTGCTGAATTCGGATTGAAGCGGCTTCAAGCACATGGCGTCTGGAATGGAGCCGACCTGAGTCTTCAATCATTTCAGTGCGAAGTTTTGTCCATTGTGGTTTTCCACGAGCCTGTGTCTGTCGTCCATGTGTTCGTTTTTCTTAGGGGGAGGTTTTTCTAAATGTAGCACACAAAATATCGAACTTTCAGGATTTTCTGTGGGATAATGAGATGGAACTCTCTATTGCTTATATCGAACTAGAAGAAATTTTGACAAAAAAATGAACGAAAATATAGATCTTTAAAATGAAATGTCCATTTTTTTTTCTCACTTTTTGTATAAGTCAGATCATTAAGTTTTTAATTCCATGTTAAATTTGTATGAAGTCAATCGAAACAATCGAAACAAAACAATAACTGTAAAACATAATCTTAAATATTTTGTAGGTTTACAGTTTTTAGCTTTCTTTCGTAGAGTTGATCTAAAAATGTCCAGTTTTTTTCAGACTAAAACTAATAGCAGTTGGTAAATTGGTTTTAAATTGATTTAAAAACAGTACAATACCATTGTTCTTGGTATGCTTTTTTTTATGCGTTTTTGAGGTTTCATTGTTAGTCTCAAAACTTTTTTTACTCATCACTTTCACTTTTTCCCAGAATCCTACTAGAAACTGATTTTGACAAAAAAATGTTATGTTTTGTCTGTTTTTAGTAGTCATTAGAAATAATTTCAAGCACAATTTTTTACTTGGAAATTTAAAAAACTAAAAAAAAAATTAATTGAAAAATAAAAAGCAATATAAAAAAAAATTGATATAAAAGTTCCCACAGTTCCCAAAGTATTTAATATAAGATAAATATTTACAAAATGACAGCATTTTTCAAGCAGAAAACAACTATTTTTAAATTATTATTAAAAAAAAAAGAATAATAATTTAGTTTTTTCAAGAACAATACATTTTTATAAATATTAGATAAATATTTTTTACCAGTGTATACTATATTTTTTGTTCGAATTTCTTGGTATTCTTACTTTAAATAATAACGGCTAACAAAATATGTGTTTTGTACAAGCATATATGCTATATCGAATGGAAAATAATGCTCGCCCTAAAACTGACATGTCAGCTAAAAAATAGCACCAATTTAAGGTTGGCCAAGCCAAGCCATAAGATTTGTTATATTTAAAAAACCAATAAACGAAACAAACAGAATAGAATATGTTTGTCCCGAGGGTGCTGGGAAGGGCCTTCATACATACATATGTATGTAACTATATACATATGTACATATGTACATACATACATATGTGTGTATTTTTACTCCACGAAAGTAAAGTGCAGGACAAGGTTATTACTCTTTTCCAAATCTATATGTTGTTATTCCTGGCAAACTTCAATCTATAAATGATTGCGATTCGATAGTGCATATCTCACTTTTATTATTTTTTTTTGCTGCCAGATTGCTAATTTCACCCACTGTGCTGCATAGAGAATTTCCATGTAATGCTGTCAACAAAACCTGAAATACTCTTTACTTTCCAAAGGTCGAACTTCCGAATCAAAATTTGAGACTATATGTTCATTGGTTTTTCTCGGACTGGATCACTAATCAAGCTGAATTAAGGAGTACCAGATTATGGTTGAAGTCAGATATGTAAAATGCATATGTATATGTATATATGCATATACATATGTACATATATGGACATATGTTTGATCCCATAGTGAGTACGAACCAAAATACAGAAATTTATTTACAGGGACACGGACAGCTGAGACAGTGAACTTGAAGAGGTTATTAAAAATTCAAGTGTAGTAGCATGGGTGGCTAAGGCAAATATAAGTTGCCACTGACCCATTTTAGTATTAGTGGATCTCTCAGAGATCATGTACAAACGCATGTGTACTGTTATGTACATTTATCCAGGTGTGCGTGCTGACAAGGGTTTTGTCGCTTTCTTGGAAATAGATTTACAGTTTGGTGATCATAAAATGATTTGCAATTTGCTAAAGTCCAACACAAACAGAACCCTGGCAAGAAGAGCCAGAAATTCTAACGCATTGTTATCGCGCAAGCAACATCCATCCGTCTGCGGGTTAGTCAGAGTAGGTGAGAGTGAGGGTGAGGCTGAGCCTGAGGGTGATCGTGAGGGGGAGGGGGAGGGGGAGGGGGAGGGGGAGGGTGAGGGTAAGGCCAATGCGAAAAACGATCCACTCCGAATGCGATCTACTGCTCCCAGCCATATCTGATATGCAGATGCGAGCGGAAGGCTCCAAGTGTAGATAGCGGGTCTTATCTTTGGGTTAGTCAGACCCATAATACGCCTAGATTTGAGAATCTTGTGATGACTTGGGCAGCTTCTTTGTTTTTCTGCTGTTCGTTTCGGGGTTTTTCCTGTCATTGCCATTAGGCCAGATTGTGCAATTTCACACACATTTGATTAATCGGCAGCGAAAAGTGACTATACTTAAAACGGAATACGTAGTACGAGAATATGGCGTGGAAGCCTTAACACGTGTCGTGCCACCAATAAGAGCACCCCATCAGAGTTACAGCTATCATGTGGTCTTCACGGAAATTTCATAAGATATTACATTAAGTTGGTACTAATTTTCCGTCACTGGCAGTGGCAGTGGCAGCGGCAGTGGCAGCGGCATGGCATCGCACTCTCCTTAACCCAAACCTACGATATTCATTCGGGTGACGCATTTAAGAAGAAAATAGAATCAGTCTACCCGATATAATTGTACATATGTATGTATGTATGTATATATTGTTAATCGGATTCGATCTTGGCAGAATCAGCTTGGGGCAGATCAGTGCAGATTGTTTTTTTGTATGCTCAATTAAAACTGGAGCTGGCGATGGAGCCAAGAGGCTGGGGACTTAGCGGGGATAGCCAGTGGAATGGCGTTAATGGGCTAATGAATAAATTAAAATATAGCTGAGGGTCACCACCACCAAGTCGACACACTGTTGGACACAAATACACTCTTAAGTATTTATGTACATATGTACATACATATGTACATATGTGAGTATACGCCAGGATTGACATTTTCCATCAGCTACTCGTATAAGACTTAGATATTCATTGTATATCGTCCGTCATGGAGTAAATTTGGAACAGGATCAGGCCTGGTTTATTGTGAGAAGAGAATTTGAGTGAGTTGCACTAACTGCTTTACTCGAAGATCTTATTTTAAGTTTGGCAAAATAGACAATCTATGCTGTTGTTGTTCCTAAAAGCTCTGTAGTTAATGATAAAGTCACTTGAACGTAACGAATTTAATACGAATGGAACTTTTTGCACTTAATATTCATGGTCCAAGACTTGAAAGCTTTTCGCAACAACTTACCCAGAGATGAAAGGAACGACCAAATGAAACCGAATCACCAAATTTCTAACCAGATTCGAACACGAAGAAGCTAAAAACATTGCGGTTACGCGATATTGATAAATCTATATGTATTTGTATATTCGTATGTATGCATATGTATATGTATGCATGTATGTATGTACATACATATGTAGATATTTACACACATATACCTACGTATGTATGTACATATGTATTTATCTATATCAATATCGATGCCTGGCAGATCTCGTGACGTTTGGCGATGACGGCGATAAGGCACAAACACAAAAAATATGACGAAAAGCAAGAACCAAAGTGGAGACACGAACACAAGCCGGGAAGGAGGAGCGGATAGGGTTGGGGACGACAATAAACAACAGTGTCGTTCTTTCAAGCAACAAAAATAAATAATTAATAAATTTAAAATGAGACGATAAAAATTTCTTGATGGCTGTCGGGGCTGTTGGAGCTGTTGGAGCTGTTGAGGCTGCCGCTGCCTCTTTGGATCGGCTTTGGTTGGATGTAGAAGTAGAGGTGGGATGTGGATGGGAGGCATTGTTTCTTTGTTTATTGTTTTGCATTAAACAATTGACGCCCTCGACTACGGTGACACACCAAAGCAGATGGCGGGAAGGACCAGAGAAAGAGATGGATTATCTATCGATGGCGTTTCGCCAAATGTGTTTTCATCTCTTTCATTAACAGTAGTTATCGCAAATTATCGAATTTATATGTGCTAACTGAATGTCCCATCGCCGCTACACACAAATCCATTTTCATTTCACACACACCTACACACAAGCAGCCTGCTAAAGGAGGCGTGGCGTCGAAATCCAATCATTTCTAATGAAAGTTGAAAAGCGCCGCTTCAAGCGATTGGTTGGGACGTCAATCCCACAGAGTGTCAAGCCGCGGCTTGTATCGAACAAGTTCGAGGCCCGGTCGAACCGCGAGGCAGCGATGCTGCGCAGGGGACTTGGGTACTGTGGGGCAATACAGGCTATTCATTTGTGTGCTACCAATGTTCTGTGTTATTCTCTTTAGTTTCCACAAAACATAAGGCTACTAAGAACCTCAGTGTGGACGAACAGTTTTCTTAAAAGATTCGTTTTTGGCTAAATTTGTTTAAAAATGTTTGCTACCTTGCTTAAAAGGAAAAGTTGCAGAGAAGAAAAGAAACAGGTATTTTGCGTATTATTTTTAATTTCAGTGCAATCTCAACGCTTTTCTACACAATGTGCGATGCTGCGCATTCAAAGAACACCCACACATATGCACAGCTCGAAGCTGAGCAGAAGAAAAAGCCGAAATCAAACACAATCGACAACCGCAACAGCAACAGCAAGGAAAAAGAAACCGAAAAAGCTCGTGATCAGTGCACCGCTCTCTTCTCAGCGCCAGCGCTCTTCGGCTGCCAGCGCCAGCGGCAGCGCCGAAGCCAACGCCAGCGTCAACGGCAGCTACGACGCCGACGGCATGCAAACAGGATCTGAGCGTATATTACGTAGCGGTGGGCTTTAAGCCAACATCATTCCCCAGCCGATCGCCAACAACGCCAGCAGCAGATCCAGCGATCAGCGTTAAAAGAGCCACAATCCACGATTAGCCAGCAGCCAACCGCTAACCGCTAACATCGATAACAAGCAGCTGTTTTTGGCCCAGTGTCAGAGAGTTATCTGGCCGCATCTGCCCACAGAAGCAGCGATCAACCGCATCGTCAGCAGAAAAAAGTGCAAAAGTGAAGTGAACTCCGCCGACAGCGACGCTCTCTCTATCACCTCCACCTGCTCTGGCAGCTCCTCTGGTCTCTCGCGCTCCGACTTCGTGCTCGCACCGTGTTCGCCGCGGTTCGCTTCAGACTCGTACTCGGATTCAGACCCGAGATCGAGTTCGTGCGGCACTCCGCTCGCGCTCCAAGTCGCGCCGTAAATTACTTGCAAAGTTAAATTTAGTCTCGGCTTTTAATACCGTTTTTGTGCGTTTTCGAGTTGGTCGTGTTTTTGTTAACAACAAAATTCCAATCAAAAATCAGCTCGAGCCAAAATAAAAAAATATTCTGAAGAGGAAAGCTTTTCAGCTCTTCAAACGTTTTCCACATAAGGAAAGACTTTAATGTGACTGCGAGAATCTTGAAATTGTGAAATATTTCCCGGATCCTGTTGAACGATAATCCTGCTGACATTTTTTGTTTGTCAAATACCCGAACATACAAAAATTATTTTTTTTTCTGTTGAACAACTTGAACGGAGATGTAAGCTATTCGCCCCCGCCGAGAACTGAGCCTCGCTTCCTGCTTAACATTAAGAACTTAACATTTTTCGACGTGGCCACCAGCTCCGAAACGTCCAGCGCAGCAAGCCTTAAACAACAAAATCCAATTACATAACATTTAATTGCAAAGAGCAGCAATTTAATATCATAATTTAAAAAAAAAACCGCGTTCACATACAACGCACGCGCATACATTCAGCCGCACGCATACGCACACAAGCACAAGCAGTGTATTAAAAGACGGAAGTGGATTTTTTTCGTTCAGCGGCAAAGCGGCGCATCCTGTTTTGGGCTTTTCAACATATACACACACACACACACACACACACACACACACAAGCGGTCTTTCTCGCGCACACGTATAAGAGTTGCGATCACGTTTTCCCTAGAGATATAACGGTAAGTGAAGCTGCTATGCTATTGTAATATTGCAGTATTAGTATATTCGTATGTTCGAAGGAGTAAGTACTTGTATTTGGAAGTGGTGTAGCCCGAAAGGACTAAAATGGTGAATGTGGAAAATTCTGGAAAAATTCGAGATTTATATTTTTTTTTTTACGAAATTAAAAAGGGAATAGTTCAGTGCTGTAGCTCCAAATTTGTATAATTCGTCAACCCGTTGAACAGTTTTACAACAGCTGCCTTAGGGATGAATCACAAAATTCAACAATTAAATTAAAATCAGTCCGTTCAAATAAGCGGCGCAAATGGTCTCATAGCCAGCTCTCAGATGTGCCAATTCCATTACTCGTAGTGGACCCATTAGTTTTAAAATTCCAATGAGATTGACAAAGCCAAACCATAGTCAATTCAGTTGATCAAAATATTGGAGATGAACATCCCAATACTTGTTTATACATACATACATACATACATATGTATGTATGCAGTCTTTATTATATGTATGTATATAAATAAATACTTACATATACATATATAATATATAACTCTTTTTTTTACTGCCAGAAGGGGGACAGAAACCCTAGCCAAATGTTAATAATAAACAAATAAATTGCATAAGCTTTTGCGGCTTGTGTGAGGCCCAACCGCCAACAAACATAACGAAGCGAATCCGAACAAAGAAAAACTCTTCGAAGCTATTCCGCCCAGTTAAGAGAAGTTGTGGAGGGCTCGAGAGAATAGGAACGGATCTAGATGAACAGAACTGGTGGGGGGATCATCACAGCGGCGTTATCATCCTATCCATACGATCGAGAGATAAATTCAAAGTGCTTCTAAGTAGCAGGTTAGCGTCAACTTTGAAAAAGTGGTCCAGTGCCACTGCCAGTGGCCTGCTCACACCCACCACACCATTGAGAATAGGGAATAAAGAATTGAGAATTGGGACATGGAAGCACTACATCCACAGCTACCATGCGGTGGTGGCCGAAAATGGTCATGTGACGACTCCTATCGATACGTTCGTGATTTTGGCATGCACACTGCATGGGGGTTATTTAAGAGCTCGTCGAACATGCGCAGTTTTTCAATGCCCGAGAGAGACTTATAAAGCAGGCAGCTCACACATCTTGCACACATTCACATACCCCAGAGGGGCCAGCGATCCGCAGCGGATCAGCTTAGAAAACTTTCACTGGCGGTCCAGCGGGACCGACTCCGTCTCCGACTCCGACTCCCTCTCCGACTCTGACTCCACTTTTAGCTTGAACTTAAGTCGCATGAAGATGCGTTTCAGGCGGAAATCCGCACACAAATTGCCGACTTCCAATGGCAATTTGCATAAATGTTGTTACGATAACAAATCACCTAGAAAAAATATCAGCTGGCGCAAACTATGACAAACAGACAAACTGAAATACTAATACTTAGTTCTAATTAAAAGTAGTTGGAGGGAAAAAACTAATTAACATTTTTCGAGCGCAGCGCAAAGCGAAAAAAAAACACACAAAAAAGTTAAGTCAATACTATAGAGGTGAGAAAATCAATTCTCAACTACCGACAGTGGCGAAGGCGAAGGCAGCGGCTAGTCAAGTGCCCACTTGAGTGGAAAATCAATGCACTTCCGCAAAAATCTCTAAACATACACACACACAGATAGATAGATAGATAGATAGATAGATAGATAGATAGATAGATAGATAGATATACATAGATACTGATATATGTACAGAAACAAATACAAACATATACGCAGGCGCAAGCATCAGGTCGAGAAATACTCGTACACTCAGAAGTGGGGCTTCCTAAACCCTATTCGAACGTAATTATCAGCAATTTATTGTAGCAGAATCCGGATCCGCTGCCACAAAAATTGTAAAATTGTAAAAAAAATTACCAGCAGCGGTTCTTTATTGGCTCTTACGTAAGATTTAAGGGCAGCGTTTAGCTAGAGTAATGAAGCAACATTTGTAGGCGGTATTCAGCCGGTTATTACAAAGAGCCCACGAAATCAATACACTAATTAACTAAGTAGAAGTTGAAGCCAAAAATATTCTGGAAATTAACAGTTAACAGTTCCCAGATGATTTTAATTTGTTGGCTTATTAAACCTTAAGCCAAGCAATTATGTAACTAAATATTCCTACTTCATTTGAGTCAATCAAGTGTTGCGAATTTTTTTTGAATGCGTTTTAAAACCACTTTGGTTTTGGAAAATGCTTAAACGTACATATTTAGAAATAATTGAATAAAATGCACTGAATTGAATTGAATTGGGTTTATGACTTGTTTAGAATAATTCAAATTGAATATACAAATAAATACGAATAGAGCAAGAGTAACGAAAAAAACACACAGATATTAAGGACATTTTATAAGACACTCAAGGACACTCAAGACACTCACTAATCAATCAAATAGTTTTTTTCAACGCAAATACTAAAAAAAAATATATTCTTAAAAGTGCTTCTAAACGTTCTGCGCTTCTTTTCAACTGACACAGATATACATATGTAGATGCAGATACAAATATACAAATACATACATACATACATAGGTAGATAAAGATATAGATAAGTATACGCAATGTGTGACTCAGGCAATGCAATTTCATTTGACTTTGGGATACAAATTCCCTTTTTATTATTGGACGCGCCTTTTCAGACGAAATTTTCGCCCTTTTGCTGGCTATTAAACAAAACATTATTGTTTTAATTATTGTTTGTTTTGCTTACTTATTTGTATTTTTATATTCGTTTTTATTTGTAATTCATTTTTGGAGACTGCCGTTAAGACTGCCAACTCCTTTCGACAAGTGTTCGAGGCTATTGACGCTGCTTGTCGCATCAACAAAAACAAATTACAGTGTCTGTCTGGCTTCCAGTCTAGCTGGCTGGCTGCCTGTCTGAGTTTTGCTCTTGCTGCTACTACTGCTGCCGTTTATACCCGGTACACGAAGAGCATTAAGGTATATTCGAATTTTGGCTATAGTGAATGTGTGTAACACCCAGAATGAAGCGTTTCCGACCCCACAAAGTATATATATATATATATATTCTTCGTCTGTCTCTCTCGCTCGATGAGCGCCTAGATCTCAGAGAATATAACAGCTAGAGAAACCAAATTTTGTATCCAAGCTCCTGTGATTATGCACTGGTAGAAGTGCAAAAACCGAAGCGTAGATTCGTAGGGAATGACTATATATAGGAGATAGATCTGGATCAGATCGGATTCAATTATTTCATCATTATTTCGGACAGAAGAAACAAATTAAATTGCAGTGGCTACGCAACGCCTTCCACGTGCCTTCGCAATCTCTCTCTCTCTCTCGTTCTCGCTGCCGCTGCCTTTGCCGCGGCTCACAACGTTCCCACTCGTTTTGATATTGTGTTGCGATCGTTTGCCCAAGAATTTTGCGGGTGTTCTGCCGTGTGCCTGTGCCGTGCTCTTCTGCTCTGCTTCTGATGATTATGATGATGATCGGGCCGACAAGTTGACTTTATTACTCATACGCCGTGTGTGGCTACTTGTCTAAGGAGGTACGTCCGAGCCCAGCCCCAGGCGCAGACCCAGGCGCGGCACAGCCTTCTTGACACGGACAGTGCCAAATAGCTGCGCAAATATTTGCGCAACTCTTGTTAACGCACTCCTCAAATAATTTATATAAACTTTAAATTAACATCAGTCATCAGCAATCAGTCAGCAGCCAGGCCAAACTGGAGCGACTTCTGAGAGACAGTCGTCGTCGAATCTGTATGTCGAATGTTATCACTTCATTAGAGCTGGCAACCATGGGTGCAGCTCGTCAAGACCACAATTCACGATAATGATGAAAATGATGATGTTCAGCAAATCTCCCAATTTCGTTCTGAACATCTCCATGTAATTAGCTAGCTCGCGATCTGCATGCCAGGTGGCGAAAAGAACGAAACGAGCAAGAGCCTTTCCAGCTGATAAGGATAAAAGGCAATGTGCGGGGCGAATTTGGGAAGTAAACGATTATGGAAATACAGTAGAGAAACAACTTTGAGACAAAATACACATCTGAACTGAATCGCTTGGATCGTAGCCCATTAATGGTACTGCTGTTGATACAACATCCAGCATTGTATATGTACATATGTATGTACATTGTACAAGCAGTAGCCAGTAGCCAGTAGAATGAAATTAGCATGAAAACATGATTTTAACCTTTAGAATCGAAATTTCGAGGCGCTGGAAAAACTTCCACGATGACAATCTGACAACGACCCATAAAAGCCATGAGAAAACTTTCCATGAACAGCGTACAGCGCGCAGGCACAGGCTCCAGCAAGTCTGATCTGATGACCGATATATGCATGTACATATGTACATACATACATGCACATAAATACGTCTTTGTGGGGGTTCCACGCAATGGCGGAACACGCTAAAAACAATCCAGAATCAGTATCAATGACAGCGGCAGTGGCAGTGGCAGGGGCAGGGGCAGGGGCAGGGTTAGTAGCAGTGGCAGTGGCAGGGTTAGTCGCAGTGGCAGGAGTAATAGCAGTGACAGTAGCAGAGGCAGGGGCAGGGGCAGTGGCTGGGACAGTAGCTAACCGCCCAGCGAACGATCATTATCGTGATAAGGCGCGAGGTTTATGATCAGGTTTTTATTGTTATTTATAGCCAAATAATTACCAGCTCCGGCCAGCCCGATAAGAAGTCCCGGCCCTGGCACATACTATGTATGTATGTATGTATATGACCAGCTACTTAGTCAGTGGCCACGTAGCCGATGAGCCCGAGAAGCATCCAAAAGCTCGTGCCCGATCCGCGATACACGATCCACAATGCCCGATGCCAGATGCCCGGTGCTCGATCCCCGATCCCCGAGGAACGCCCGCCTCTCCTAGATAAGACTTCGTATTTATATTTCATAATAGTAGTATCATATAGTATCATATAGTGATAGTGTAAGACTAGAAGACTCCGGTCCCGCGTTCAATGGCAAACATTGAACTTTGTAGTTGTTCTTATATAACACGCTCATTATGCTCCATTATTTCGTATAATTGAAATCCGATCCAGTGTTTTTTTCGGGTATTCTGGTGGGTCTTTCCCAACGAAATTTGCGTCGCAGAAAGTCCGAACCCAAACAATTGAGGCTGAGCCAGAGGCTGGGCAAACACTTTAGAACCGACAGCAACTGCCAACAAAGGCCAAAGCAAACTCTTGATTTATTTCGCTAACAAATGAGGGAGTACTCGTTCTCGTTCTCGTTCTCGTACTCGTACTTCTACTCCTACACGTTTTCGTGTGTCCCGGACAGGTGACAGGGCACTTTGAGACCCAAAGAATTCACTGGCCCGGCCCCAGCTCCGGCTCCGGCTCCGGCCCCTACCCCGAACCCCTAACAGATCACATGTATCATGCAGGGGCCATAATCTTTTCACGCTAACGAATGTTCTGGCCCGAAATAAGTTCCGTTTATCCGAGTACACACAATGTGGGTTAAGTAAAGTAAATATATCATACACACATACATACATATGTACATGCATACATATGTATGTATGTATGTACATACATATGTACATATGCCCGTGCATGTGCCTGTGCCCGTGTCCGATTCCGATTCCAAGTCCGTATGTACAGCACAGCAAATCACATCACATCTCCCTCTAATTACGAGTATTCTTACGCTCATAAAGAAACAAAAGCAAATAAATACAACTACACACAAATGAAAATGAAAAGCACAGAAATTTATAGTGGACGCTGAAGCGGAAGTTATTATGACAGATAAAAAAAGCGCAAATGGAGGCGAACTCAAAACAAATCGAACAATAAACTAATGCTGGCCTGGCTCAGCTAAAAAAAATGGAATTCAAACGAACTGAAACTCAATGCAATATTTTGTTAGAACTTTTTGTGGAGTTTATTTCACTCATTTCACTCTCTGTGCTTGCGCGGCGGCGGCTGCTGCTACTGCTGCCATTAATTGCATTCTAATCGTAGATGAAGGTCTCGGTCTTGGCCATGTTTAGTTTTTGCTCTGCTGTTTTGATACGAGGCGTTTCGCTTATGAGTACTAGGGGAAGTATGTAGTTGGCCAAGATGAGCAAAACGAAACACGCAGCATAGTGTGCCGCAGTGTACCGCAGTATGCCGCAGTGTGCCGAATGCGGTGCACTCGTTATGGGGCGAAAGAGATTTGGCTTTGGCAAAGCTGTATAGCCAAGATTGTCTATCAAATGCAGTATCGTTATGGTTCATAAGACTTTCAAAAGAGATAAGAGTTATTTTCGACTCTTATTTGATCGAGTTTACTCCTCGAGCGCTGCAACAGAAAACCAAAGGCAGACAGAATGATGGGGGTGAATCCTTAAGGATACTACTAGAACCTACTAGAAATTTTTATTTCCCCTCTACATACACGGCAGACCGTCCCGCGTCGGTCACGGAATTCCCCTTTCAATGTAGTTTGCTTCTTAGGTACTATATAAGGCAAGCTTTCCTAATCCCAGGAATAAGGTAATTTCCGAGTCGGTGGTCTTTGTTGCCGGACATTGTGTAACACTTTTTATTACAATGCGCTCCTGTTGCGGCCTCTCGGTCTTCTATCGGGCGACAATAAGCGGCGATAGGGATCGGATAGGTGGTTATCTTTATGGCTGCAGCGAAATCAGTCAATTTAAATTTGATTAGGCTGTGATTTCCACACGGCCACAAGGAGACCAAGGGAGAGGTCGTATCGTACCATGGCTTTGTATACGACTAAAGCGTCTCCTCACATATTCATACACACATACATACAGAGATACATACATATGTGCATATACATACATATGTATGTACATACATATGTACATATATGTATGTATGTACATATAGAAGCTGATATATGACGGGGGCTATGACGATTATAGCCTGGTTATACGGGTGGGTACTCGGTACCAATATAATATTTTATGGCCAAACAAATCACGCGAGCTCACTTGACAGAAATCGGCGAATGCCGCTCCACGTCTGAGCCTTAGTTCATATAATATCAGAATAAAAATACTGTCCATACATACATATATGTACATACATATGCATGAAAATATGTACATACATATTTATATACTCGTACATATGTACATATGTATGTACGAGGGATGAGGAAAATCATTGTTATTAATACGATTATTGTGTGCACGGTTGCGTGTTAATTTTGCTGTGATTCCACCTGGTAGTACCTTTTTGTTTGGCGTTTTTCCCATTTTCAATTTGCAAAATACAATGCAAATGGCTCTGACCGCTCGCCCTCTTCCGACAACAACCCTCTCCATCCTCATACGGCCATCCGCCCATCCGTCCATCCGCCCATCCGTCCTTCCTTTCGATGGAGATTAACTGTTATTAGGGGCCTTGTTATCAAATCTCAAAATCAATTTTGATTTTGTCCACTTTTTGCTTTGCTTTGTTTCGGCTCTTATTTTTTTGCGGCTTCTGTTCGACTGATCTCGTTGACATTCGGGGGAACAATTAAAAGTTTGTCTGTTAGTTGAACAAAACAAGATTGTAATTATATCACATAAATGCATACATAAATACATACATAAATACATACATACATACATACATACATACATATGTATGTATGTATATATGTATATATGTATGTATGTATGTACATACGTACATAGATATAGAGATAGAGTGTGAGAGTATGTGTGGCCTGGTACGAGAGTATTGTTATTGTGTAATGGTCGCACAATCGCTTTGCCCAGTTCAATCAACTCGTCGGCAGCAAAGCGAGAAGTACTACATATGTATGTACATATGTACATATGTACATATGTATGAAACTAGTAATTTTATTTGAATTTTCCGTTTTTCTTTTCGGGACGAACTTAGCGATGTTCTTTTACCTCTACTTCGATACCACTCTTCGAATGATAAAATCTTCTGTTCGAATTTTCTACACTCTATTTCTAAAAGGCTAAACTTAGACGGGTTTCACCTTAAATGTGTATTGTGGTGGTGTATTGGGAGAACGGCAATTTGAATTTTCTAATAGGAATTAGTACAAATATTACGTGCAATATTTTATTTGATTCTCAAAACATTCAATATTATTCGTATACCACTCTCATTGTACAGTAAATTGTACTGATTCGAATTTGAAATAATTAATAATAGTAAAGTAAACATCTCCACTTTTATCTTTTATCTCCCAAAAGTATCCCAATAGTAGGTTATTCTTTGGAAGCAAAGGAGCGAGAGAAATTCTCAATTCGAATCAAGCAAATATCACAATCCATAATCTCTAATATATGGACATACATACATATGTATGTATGTATAATCCATAATCCATTAGACAATTGGTCGCTCTCCACTCAGCTAAGCCGTTTGCGTTGTTACTTTAATTAAAATATATGTACATATGCATGTACATATGGAGAGGGGGAAAACACAGGTAACATCAAGTGGCGAGCCTCAGGTATCTGATACTACTCTATAATGGAATGAAATCAGCAGCTAAAAATATTGGCTATAAATAGGCAAACAACGAAATAAATACACATGCATACATATACACACACACACACACACACACATATACATATATATATATATATATATACACACACATATATATATATATATATAGAGGCACATACATACAAACGTATGCATGTATACATGCAGATATTTGAGTATGTATTTATGTATGTATGGAACAAGCCTGGATCAAAACGGAGACGAAAAACAAAACCAGTTGAGGACACCGATCCGTAGTCGTAGCCAAGTCTCCGTCTCCAGCCTTTGCCCACTCCAGATCCACAGGCAAGAGACGTTGGCATTCACGTGACCAGCAAAAAAATGTTCATATATTTATTTATGGTGAATACTCGTACTTGCCATACACACACACACACACACACACACACACACACACACACACACACACACACACACACACACACACACACACACACACACACACACACACACACACAGAGGTTGAGTTAGTGCGCGAACAAGTGCGGACGTGTTTTTCTTTCCTTGGTGCTCCCGGTCGGAAGGATCGACGCTACTACCTGCGGAAAAATGAAAAAAAGGAACTAAAGGTGGACACAAGCAAGCAGAGGGTATCAGCACATACACAGTGGGATGCCCAAGCAGAGGGGAGGCCGCTTTTCCACAAGCCCAGATGATGGAGATGCACGCCGACGACCCAGGCAAGGGGCGAGGGGTGAGGAATGCCAGGCTATGCCCACTATCTCTCTCCAACGCTTGATAATGTCGTCCTTGTTGCACCACAAATACACAATTGTTGTTTTCTGCCGGCACTTTCGCACTAAAATTCTGCACTTGTCATGCCAGCTGATCTAGCTGCAGAGCAGGGAGCAGTGCTGGACCACGGCGAAATATGCAGTACGGAAGTCTAACGCCAGGTGTCGCCACGAGCAGACAGCGCATAATGACCAAAGCTGCCTGCTATGGAAGGTGACTCGCGATCGGCAAAGCAAAGAAAAAAGAAAACAAACGCTGCATACACCCAGGAGCTGCTGCCCCTAACAAAGAACTGGGTACTCGGGAGGCCACTGACGGAAATAACTATACCCCAGCCCACTAGCGCACCACACTCGCCCAAACCGAAATCCACGTAGCGTCTGACCCACAATGGGCGGCTGCGTGGTCTGCGTCTGCATCACACTGATCGGCAGCCATATAACCTGGCAGGAGGTATAAAATGCAAAGAAACCTGGCAGTAGGTATAAAATGCGAAGAAATGGTAGAATGTCGTTCAACAACAAAAATACTCCAGGTGGAAACCCACGAGGTGGAAATCCACCCGCGCGGAGAAATCCCGCGGCCGGGGCACGGATTCTGGAGGCCCCAGAAAACATTCAAACCAACCTTGCTACGCCGGTGGCCTACTTGGCCGACGAAGCAAGTAACGCTACAAGCACAAAAACAACCAGAAAGAACGAGGAGATGGCGGCCTTCCAAAGGGCCTCGAAGGTGGCCAGAACACCGCCACATCAGCCTCCAGCCGCAGCACCGCCTGTAAAACAGGCCTCAATAACTGACACTGCTACCGCGGCAGCGCAGAGCGGAAAGCGAAACGCGGACACACCGAAGAGGCCGCGCGACCCGCCCACCCCGTCGAGCAGTGTGAGGAACACGCCGAAGAGGACACGGACGAGCACCCTGGACATCGATGAGCTAGGTGCAATCCTAGATGACCTCTTATACCAGACGACGGAGAAGGGACAGAGGTCGATAAACGCGTCCCACAAGAAGATGCTGGCGAGAATGAAGGAGCTGCAGCAGCATGTCAGGTCCCAATTACGGGAGCCAACGGCGCCAACGGAAGAGGAAAACCCAGCGGCAGGTGCTTGTCAGTGCCACTGCCACACGGTATGCCCCCCACCCGGACTGGCCAATGAACCCTCGCACCCCGCGAAACCCAGCGCGCAGCCAAAAGCGACGCAGACGACTCCACCCCGCAGGACTGAAAAAAGGCGAGGGAGGACTGAAAAGGAGCAGGAGAAGGAAGCGACCGAAAACCCCTGGAAACACCAACGGCCTGGCAGCAACCGGCAACGGGAGCCCACAAAGCCCGACAGCGACGGGGACCCTACCCAAAAGTGGAATGAGGTCAGAGGAAGGCGCGCGAAACGCAAAAAGGCAGCACGCCCAGACGCAGTAATTGTGAAGGGTACGGAGGAGACCTCGTATGCCGACATCCTGAAGCTGGTGAAGGCAGCGCCGTCGCTACAAGACCTCAAGGGCAAGGTGCAGGGCATCAGGAAGACTGCCTCGGGGGAGCTGCTCCTCAGGATGCGTAACCCCTCAGACCCCGCCACCCAGGAGCTACAGACGGCCATACAGAAGGCACTTGGGGACAAGGCAACGGTGAAGGCCATGCACGAGACTGTCGCGGTCGAAGTCCTTGATCTAGACGAACTCGCGACAGGTGAGGAAGTATCGGAGGCGATAGCCGCAGCTATCGGCGAAGGCGCAGCTCAGCCAACCGTAGTGAACATGCGGAAAGCATTCGGGGCCACACAAGTAGCGACGCTGAACTTACAGCCCGCCACCGCACAGAAGCTCCTTGACATTGGCAAGGTTCGAGTAGGCTGGGTGGTGTGCCGCACCCGACGCCGGATCACGCCAACCCGGTGCTACAAATGCATGGCGTATGGACACACTGCAGCCAGGTGCAGATCCAAGCACCCAGTGGCAAGAGACGCCTGCTTTAAGTGCGGAGGAGATGGCCACAAACAAAGCCAGTGCAGCAACCCGCCAAAATGCATACTGTGTTCTGGCATAACAGACGCCCGCTCAACAGCCCACTCGGTCTTCAGCCGAAGCTGCCCTGAGTATATGAGGGCCATGACCAAGCTACTAAATGGTTAAGATACTCCAGCTTAACCTCAACCACTGCCGAGCAGCCCAAGACCTGCTGGCGCAAACGGTCATAGAACAGAGCATCGACGTTGCGATACTTAGCGAGCCGCACAGGAGGAAGCATGAAGGTGTCTGGCACCAAAGCACCGACGGCGGGGCGGCAATTTGGAGCTGCGGCCCCCATCCAGTCCAGCTCTTGGACAGAGTCGCCAAAGAGGGATACGTGCGCCTAAGGTACGAGGGTATCCATCTATTCAGCTGCTACGTACCGCCGAGGTACACACAGCAGAAATACGAGGAAATCATCGCCAACATCGCCACTGACGCCCGAGAGAGGTCGCCGGTCATAATAGCGGGCGACTTCAACGCATGGTCCACGACCTGGGGCAGCAGCAGGAACACTCCTCGCGGGACAGCGCTCCTAGACGAGTTTGAGGGCCTGAATGTCTGCCTCCTCAACACAGGGAGCACCCCCACATTCAGCAAAGCAGGTCGGGAGTCGATAATCGACCTCACCTTCGCAAGCCCGGAGCTCGCACGCCGCTCGACGTGGCAAGTGCACAGCTTCTACACGCACAGCGACCACCTAGCGGTTGTGACGGAGGTCAAAGCACCCAGAAGCATACCAAGGATACGGCGTGCCCTGCGGAGGAACAAGGAGTACAAGGAGGAAAGCCTCAACAGAGAGGCACTACTTGCGGCAGCCGATGGCCTACGCGCCGGCGAGGACGCAGAAGCCTCTGCAATCGCGGTCACCACGACCGTCAAGGAGGCGTGTGATGCTTCAATGCAGGTGAAACGGGCCGGAGGAAGTAGGCACCGCCCAGTACCATGGTGGAATGACCACATTGCTAAGGCCAGGAGGGAATGCCTCGCAGCTAGACGGGTCTACCAGCGATCCCGGGGCTCTGATCAGTTCACCAGCAATGGCGAAAAATTCAGGGCCAAAAGGAGGGTGCTCAGAGATGCCATCAGCAGGAGCAAGGATCAATGTTTCAAGAAGCTATGTGATGCGGCGGATGCCGAACCCTTCGGGGGGGCATACAAGCTGGTCATGGGAAAGCTCAATAGACAACCGATGCCCAAGTGCCCCACACAGCTGGGACAGATCGTGAAATCACTCTTTCCCTGGCAGCCGCCACTGCACCATGGAGACAACGACGAAGAGGTGAGTGAGATTGACACCATCCCCACCGCCATCTCTGTTAGAGAGGTACTGGACACCGCAGCCAAACTGAAGTGTGGGAAAGCGCCAGGGCCGGATGGAATTCCTAACGTGGCGCTAAAAACCATTATCAGAGCCCACCCTGCCGTTTTCGCCCACATGTACAACCAGTGCATAGCGGAAAGAAGGGTCCCAAGAGCGTGGAAACAGCAGAGGCTGGTCCTAATACCCAAGCCAGGCAAGGATCCAAGCGACCCATCCGCCTATCGCCCACTGTGCATGCTGGACACGATGGGTAAGCTATTTGAGCGACTTGTGTGCAACCGGCTTGAGGCTGAACTGGCAGAGCGGCAAGGTCTCTCCGACATGCAATTCGGCTTCCGGAAGCAACGGAGCACCACGGACGCCATTGAGGTGGTCACCAAAATGGCTAAAGAAGCCATGGCAGGAACCCGATGGGCTGGCGGAGACAAAAAATACTGCCTGGTATGTACGCTAGACGTGCGGAACGCCTTCAATTCGGCCAGCTGGAAGAGCATTCTGGAGGCCCTGACCAGGAGGGGCATATCCCATTACCTAATCCAAACGCTACGGAGCTATTTCGACGACCGGATCCTGCTCTTCGATACGGAAAAAGGACCCAGGCAGCACAGGATCAGTGCAGGCGTTCCACAGGGATCGGTCCTAGGGCCGATTCTGTGGAACGTGATGTACGATGACATCCTGCGGCTCACACTGCCGGAAGGGTGCACGCTGGTGGGCTTCGCAGACGACATCGCACTGGTGACAACAGCGAAGCACACACGGGAAGCAGAGACGAGGAGCAACGAGGCGATAGTGAAGGTAATCGAATGGCTCGCCGCCAACGGACTGTCCCTGGCGGAAGGGAAGACAGAGGCAGTATTGATGAGCAGCAGAAAGAAGGTGGAGCAAGCTTGCCTGAGAGTGGGCAGCACTACCATCGCGACCAAGCCTGCTCTTAAGTACCTGGGGGTAATACTGGACCACAGGCTGACCTTCAAAGCCCACCTGCAGTACGCCAGTGCGAAGGCAGCCGCAGCAACGGCGGCCTTGAGCCGAATGATGGCAAACACCGGTGGACCACGGCAACGTAGCAGGCAGCTCATCGCCGGGGTGGTCACATCCATACTGCTATACGGATCGGCAGTGTGGGCACCGGCAATGAACATACCAACGTACAGCAGGGACTGCAGGAGCGTGTACCGGCGCTGTGCCCTACGAGTCGCATGCTGCTTCCGGACGGTGTCCGAAGATGCCGCGCTGGTGGTAGCAGGCATGCCCCCGCTGGATCTCCTGGCGGATGAGAGGCAGAGTGGCCCGAAGGTATCCAATGACCGAAGGCTGGCAAGCATAGCCCGATGGCAGCAACGATGGAGCGAAGCAGCGAACGGGAGGTGGACGAGAAGGCTCATCCCCCAGATTAGCGCATGGGTGCAGAGGAAAGGAGGCCAGGTAGACCACTACCTGAGCCAACTGCTGACGGGGCATGGGTGCTTCAAAGCGTACCTCTACCGTTTTAGGCATGCCGATGACCCATACTGCAGCTACTGTGGACCCAGCGTCTCCGAGGACGCGGAGCACGTGTTCTTCCACTGCCCCCGTTTTGCACAGGAGCGGGCGAGGCTCAGAGAGACGAGCCCAGACCTCGAAGTTGGTACACTCGTCGAGCGAATGATGGCCGACGAGGTGACGTGGAAGGCCGTCGCCGATATGGCAGCGAACATAATGAAGGAGCTGCGCCGGCTGGAGCGAAGCCGGGCTGGCTGAACTCGCCATCGCAAACCACATCACCATACCACCCCCCAACCCAGCCCCGCCCCGGGAAGTAAATCGGAGTCCGTAGTACCACGAGAGCGGAGCACACACCCCCCCCCCCCCCCCCCCCCCCCCCCCCCCCCTACATTGTTAAATATATGTATAATATATTTGTTTTCCCAGTTAATAAAAAAAAAAAAAACACTCAAAAAAAAAAAAAAAAACACACACACACACACACACATAAAAATATATATGTTTGTATATGTACATATGTATATGTATACGAGTACGTGCGATTACAATATGCGAATACGACGAGTATGTGCATTTTTGGCAGGGTGGCATCGATTTTGGGAAAACCTGATTATCGGAAACCGTGTGTATATTCGGTTTTGGTGTGCGCGTTCGGACGCTAGAATTTTTAATTAATCAATTGTTGAGGTGATATGATATGATATGATATGATTAGGGGTCACTCTATTGGGCAACCATAGCGAGCCAGACGAGTGGGTAAAGATCCAAGAATAGTCAAGAACGCGTTGATCATTATTTCATCAGGGGCTATTTTCCGAATTATCTGAGTTGGAAACAAACCTGAAGCCTTAAGATCGCATGGGGTCTATCGTCTATCGACGGGACTGGTATATTTAGCATGACTCATTTTTTGTATATTTTCAGTTTTTCCCGTTCGAGTCGTTTATCAATCTATTTCTGCTTAGGGCTTAACCTTCAAAGGCGAATGGTTTTTGTAGTTGTCGGCTTGGCATGATAAGCTGTCTCTATCAATCAACCATTGACTTATGTCGATGGCCTCTCATGTCTCTCGTGGCTCTAGGGCCTAAGTGCACGTTGAGTAAAAGATTAATTGACTTTAAACGATCTATTAACGAGCAGCCCTAGCACCCCCTACAATGTATCGGGGAGATTAGTGGAGTGAATGAAATGACTAATGACTTTCACAAGAAAAATTTTAACATGACACGAATATGTTCACATGTATGTATACATACATATATCATAAAATTGACTAAATTTAACAGTCCTAGAAGAATATCCCTTGTTTGTTCCTCCTCTATCCGCGACAAACCAATTGCCCAACACTGCAAGTTGTGCCTTTCAACGCGCTGCTACAACACACTGAAATAACAAAAAAACCAATGCCAATCAAAATGTATGGTTTCTTTCTGTTATTCATAGTATGTATATTGGTTCGGTTTTTGTTTTTTGTTTTCTTTTTTGAAAGTGGGTCAGCCAAAACCACAGTCAAATAGTCAAACAGTCAAACAGCAAATAGTATGCTGTGGAGCTTTAAAGCTGCGAGCCTACTCGAGGCGGATTTGATCTTCTCCTAAGCCAGACGCATAGCAAGGCTTTATTGTTGTCGATGTGTGAATAAACCCATAGACAAGTCAAGTGCACTACCCTTCAACTCGGGCATCGTTTTGTTGACACAACTGCTGTGGCATGACAGTGTGACAGTGTGACTGTGACTGTAATTGTAATTGTAATTGTAACTGGAACTGGAACTAAAGCTTTCACTCGAGCTGCAACTTTGGCAGGGACAGTCAATGTTGTTGGCTTTTCTGGAAGCACTTCTTTTTTGATATGTTGATAGAAATCCAGAGGCAATTCTATCCGTCATTCTTCATTAGCGGCTGTCACTAGAGTTTCGAGTGGGGTGGGCACCCGCCTAAAATTTTAATATTCTTATCCCCGCACACCCCACCGCACCCAGCACTCGGCCACTCGACTCGCTTTAGTCATAGGCACTTAAGTATGTATGTACATACATATACATATATGTATGTATGTATGGTAAGCCTGTTGGGCTATCTAGAACGACATTTGAGTATTCGGGCATTTCCTGAGAGATCCCAAAATTTACCACAATTAAAACCATAAAAAATACCAAGCGTAGGTAGGGAAAAATCCCTGAACCCCAACCGTCTTTTTTTCCGCGTAACTCTGGCCAATCATTGATCAATATTTACGATCGGTAGCTCTCCACCAAAATCACAGTTCACATAATCACGCGCTAATAACTGCGATAAGGTGGCCATAAGACTCACGCCGCCTCTCTGTCGCCCCGCCATCGTTCCCGCCCCGATCATCGATAGGATGAGCCACATGGAGCACTCCTCCGCCTCTGCTCTTCGGCTCTGGTTTCGATTGCCACGGATTGCTGCGGCCAGTGCGCGGTTATTAATTAGAATTTATGGTCTGGCAATAGTTGGGCCCATATACAGACAATAAATAGCAATTGCATATGTTGTTGGCCTGCCAATCTAATCGACGACACACGAAACGGACAACTTTTCACGCTCGGCCAGTCCAACTCGACCGCTGAAGAGCCACCTCACCACAGGAGCGGTCTAGCGAGATTCCATTGATGACAGCAAACACAAGACTCGTTTCCGAGACCCGATGCCTGTCCCAGAAAAAATGCAAAAGCAACCAGAAAATCATCCGAATTGCATCCGAAATGTATAAAAAGTCAAGCTCGAGCTAGAACTTTAATTTTTACTGAAAAGTGGATACTTTTAAATTTAGACTATTTCGTATTTCAACGTATTACCAAGAAGTTGGCAAGTTTCAGCTTCAAGCCTAGCCCTTGTGAAATTCATGAGGGTGGCTCTTTCAGAAAATAAATCGTCTTGAACCGCTCCTGATGGAGGCGCCAAACGAGTGGACACCAGACACACGCCGCATCACCAATCCACAATCGGCAATCGACAATCGACGATCGGCCATTGACGATCGCTCATCGATCATCGACAATCGGATATTTAAAAGCGAGCATTACCTGCCACATCACATCAGCTGGCTCTTCCTCTTCTGGCTATCTATCTCAGAATTGGCCAAGCAAATCACGACTAACCAACAGAAAAATCAGCACAACAGCAGCTACTCTGCCTGCTGCCTTCTGACTGCTGCCTTCTGACTGCTGCCTCCTCTGGCTGCTCCCTGTCTCTATCTCTGTCCGATTATTTACAGTTAGCTCCGTCCAGGAGATAACCTTGCTCGTATATATCTTGGTGAGCTCTTGGACCGCCAACTACGATTACCACGACAAAACGGCAGCGACGCTGGCTGTGACGCTGACGCTGGCAGCGACGCCTGCCACTAATCACTCCAATTAGCTAGAAAGTGCTTTTCGTTTAAAATTCGCACGTTGTCGCATTTTCTTGGCATTGTACTACTAGGCTCTGAGACAGCCACTTGGCCAGTCCAGAAAAGTTTTGTTCAGTTGTGTTCAGGTTTCTTTAATTCGAGCCGTTTCCCGGAGGAGTCCTTTATTGCGAGAAAACTGTGTGAGTGACTGAGTGTGACGACGACATACGACATACGAAAACCATCCAAACTTAAACTCTCAAATTCAATTCAATTCAAATCGAAATCCAAAACGAAATCGAAATCGAAATCAAAATCAAACTCCCGTCAAATGGAGCTTCATTTAAAGCCGCAAAAGCAAAAGTACAACGAAATCCACTCAAATTCGAAGGCATGGGAATCTCAATACGGCCCAAATGGACCGAAAAGAAACAAAATGCAAAACGTAATCAATAATAATCAAATCAGAAACACCCATATAATATTTATTAGTGCTTTTCTACACGTACCCTAGTACCCTACCCTGAAGTGAAATGTAGCAAACTGTTTTTTTTTTTAAAGACAAGTATGCAAACATACATATGTATGTATGTATGTATGTATATATGTACATATGTATTTACACAAGTAGTTCCTTTTGGAAAATCATAATCCGAGTTTCCATAGATAGTTTCCATTCCATTTGCATACAACATCCAGTTTGATGGCATCAAAAGAGTTTCTTCGAAATTCCCAATTTCATATCCATATTTGATGAGAGAGTACGAGTATTTTACGAAGTAAAGCTTCATTGCAATTATTTGGGGACCCAAATCATTTACCGCTACATACACACACATATTTTGGGCACTCAATTCACGGTCCTCAACTAAATCAGCACAAATTCAACATCAGCTGACATGGAGTCAGCTGAGAAAGAGTATCGGCATTATGTACTTAGTGGCTCCAGTCGATCCATTCATATCCCTGCTATACATATACTTATGTGTAGCGCCAAGGAGGCAGTTTGGGTGAAGGGCCCAAGCCGAAACCCAAGCCCAAGCCAAAGCCAAAGCCCAGGCCAAAGAAAAGAAAGAAAAAAACACAGGCAAGTGAAACCAAAGCAAAATCAAAAACAAAAACAGCTAAACGAAAAACAAAACATTTGGCATTTGGCACTAAGGCCCGATCTATGCGCAGAGAAGATAAAACCGATGCGAATCGATATTTCGAAACGGACTGAAACAAATAGAAAGGCCAATCCAATACAGAAATTATGTTGAATGTACATACATACAGATTTGTCGTACATACAGACCCGCTCCAACACTGAGGACTGTGATGACTGCTCCGCAGATATATTTCGCTAGAATAATAATTGAAGCTGAAATTTTTTTTGTGTGTGTGTGTATGTGTTTGTTTGTATTGTATTTTTAATGACTTTTGGCGCGTGTTGCCTTTATAAAAAGTCCACTCACACGCAGCAGCCATAAAAATCTTTGGCTCAAATGTAGAAAACTACCAATTGCTGACCAATTTCGGGGACCAAATTCCTTTGACAATTGGCAGTATCACTACACCATATAGATATTCATAGTCATTATATAATACATATGAATATGTACATATGTATGTATGTATGTACATACATATGTATCTATAGTATTATTTATATAACGTTTGTCGGCATTTTCAGCTTGATGCCTGAAATCAGTGAAAGTTTAGAAAAAATCGACGAAATGAAATGAAAGTATGGGCAAATGCGTACACTAGCTGGCCTGGCCCAATACTATTCTGGGCACTACTGACCTTGGCTATGGCTAGGGACAGTTCGACTTAGGATACGTAATTACTCCGTAGTTCGTGGAGCTGATGCTGACGTCAGATTTCGGCCGTTTGTCCTCCGTCGGTGGTAGCAAGTGCTTTATGAGTTACGGGTATATTAATAGCGAATATGGCATGATTCTCTGTAATATACATTTGGCTGCGGATTGTGGATGGTTTATTCACACGCTGACCAAAATCCCCACAAAACGACTGCGATCGGCGAAAACTACGCCGCAATCCGACGCAATGTGCTGCAATGGGTCATTGGCGCGTCATTTAGGCGCGAGTAGCGGGCCCTGACAACCGAGCGCACACATTGGCTTCCACGTTAAGAAGGAAGCGCAGCATTTAGCCGATACTCACTGGTTCGATCGCAGTTCGAGAAGCGGTTGAGTAGTCCATCGACTGATCACGGTAATGTTAAAAGTCGGATCCCAGCTGCAGTTCATGCTTATGTCACAAGCACTCTGAGACGCATCTAATGTCAATAATTCATACGGTGGGTGACAGAAACAGAAAAGGACAGTCTAAAATTTACTCAATACCAAAAAATTTTAGACAAAATCGTGATAGCAATCGGTGGAAAAGGCGCACGAAAATTAATTGTCTATTATAATCTCTGGACCGGTGGGCATGGCCTGCATTTGCTTCTTAAAAAATGCATCCAATAACATCCCATGGCTGTAGATCTCATCGCCAGGCTTATTATATTTAAAGCAATTGTAGATGATCAGCATAAAGTCGGACACCGCATCGCCGACATGGTGGTAGAATTTGTTCTTTACTCGATTTATAATGGTGCCAATGTCCATGGGCTTCACGATAACCGCGTAGTATTTTGGCACCCCAAGAACCATTGTGTTTACCGGTTGCATGAACTCCGAGCAAAAATCCAACTTGCACGCCTCATCAAGTATGAATTTCTTAAAGAAATCCAACTTATTTGTGTACTTGCCCAAATTCATGGGCTCTGGCCCTACCTCGAGTTGCACACAAGTCGTCGGAGGATGCTCCTTGTCGGCTGGGGGCTGGAGGGAGCGGACTCAGCCAAATGAAAAAATATACATACAGAGGTCACGAAAATCGTCTTACCATCTGCCTAGTCTGGACTGGCGGGCGTGTAGCCGACGTGGGAGGGGCCGGGACCGACCAAGTGCATCTCAGCATCTTGCGATCCTCGTCGTACGGATACTCGACTCCCTTAGGGATAGCCTTCAATTGTTTCATGAAATACTCTTCCAACAACTGGCCACGTTCAAAGATTAAGCTTTCCGATCGATTGTATTGAAAGCAGTTGTGAATAATCAGCATAAAATCGGACACCACCTCACCGACGTGATGGTAGAATTTATTGTTCAATCGCTTGATTATGGTCCCTATATCCATGGGCTGTCCTACGATTGCGTAGTATTCTGGTGCCCCAACTAATTCCGTATCTACAGGCTTCAAAAAATCAGCAGCGAAGGCCTTTCCGCACAATTCAGTAAGAACATTTGTGCTTATGAAATGCATCTTATTGGTGTACTGGCCGAAATTCGAGGCTTGAGGATGCACTTCTGGCTGCACATATGACTCCATCTGTAACTTGAATTTACCTAAATCCTCCGTTAGAGCCTTTAGATTGGAATGGGGACGTGCGCGGCCACGGGCACGGTGAAAGTGTTTAATGAAGCAGCACAGAGATTAAAATAGTATTTACGTTACCATCGTCTTAGTCCTGTTTGGTATAGAGGACTAATTAGCTTCACTTTTCAATAGAAAAACCTTGAATATCCAAGAGAAATGTCCAGGCAACAATTAATTTGCTTGTAACTCTCACTGACAGTTGAACACTGTCTGTATTGTCGGTACTGGCTCTTTTCAAGCTCACAACGAAGCTTTTCCATGACTGCTTTCAGTACATGCACTGCAGTTGTTACACAGCTCTGTGCTAATTAATTAATTTACAAATTAAGTTTGCTGAAAATGCATATTGTTTACACGAGCAACCAAAATTGTTTTCATTTTGGATTCCAACGAAATTGACAATCCAAGTCACAAGTTACGTTGATGAACACTAATACACAATAGCCAGCAAGTAACAATACGTTAATCAACACTGAGTTGTTGGTCCCGTGTGCTCCATAAGTATTTACTGATGGTAATTTCACAGGGAACTAACTAATTCACTAGCCAAGTCACCGACTTTAGTGTCTGTCCATTTGTTCATCTTCTATATCGTTTTCCAAATCTTCTTGATTGGGACTTTTCGATGCTATGCATAAATGAATATTAATTTTTTGGTATTAATATTGTAAAAAGAAACTCCGCGGCGATGGTCATCGGCGACATGATTTTACACGTACATACATACATACATACATACATACATACATAGATACATACATACATACATACATACATACATACATATATATGTATGTATTTACATAAGTCATAAATGTTGTGGCATATTTATGTTGAATACTTTTCTATTCTCTTTCAGTATTCATTATTAGTATTATAATCATTTTGAGAATATCTGATACGAATGTCTGACCATAAAAAACTTTACCCAATTTTTTGTAAATATTGCTTGCTTTTTTTGTCTGTGCGTTGCTGTGTCAGCCGTGTTGGACACGAAGTTTCACTTGTGTGTGTTGCCGCCTCAGTTGAGGGGCCCGGATAATGGTCGGTTGCCGCCTAATTTTCAATTAATTAGACATGAACTTGAACTACAGTGGTGGTATGGGGCTATGGAATCGGGCATAGATATGGTTATAAGTATGAATATGGGTATGGGTATCCCCTAGGCTATTAAGATGATGGCAATTAGACAATAGCAATGTTTTTTTAACCAATGGGAAGCGGTAGGAACATAATCCCAGGCAAAAAAAACACGGCCGGAAGACTTTCCAGCCCTGCTCCGACCTCTCAGAATGCCTCTGAATCTCAGTCGGACAAAGCAAACAGATAGATAACTATTCATTCAGGTATTTGTTGCCAAATAGTACGCGGATGTGTGTGTATTGTATAAGTCCGCGTCAGCGGTAGCCCCTCAAAGTTCGTTCGGTTCGTTCCGTCGTCACTTGGATAGTCCCATCCATTTGTCTATGGCAATTATGGCCGACAATTGTGGACTGGACCTGGGCAATTTCACAAACGAAAATCTTTCTGTTGTTGCTTGCTCGTATTTATTATTATCATCATTATTATTATTGGTATTGTTATTGCTGTGAAGCTTATGTATGTACATACATACATACATATGTACACACAAATGTACATACTATGTTAATATACATATGTACATACATATGTATATAAAACGTACCGATCGTTGTCCCTCTCAGCTCACGATCTGCAAATGGGTTTATAATTATCTAGTTTCTTCAATATTTCCTTTTGTCTTTTGTCTTGCAGCACACTTTTTCCTTTGGTTAATTGATTAGCCAGGTCCCCCCCTTTCCCCCCTCCCACCCAACCAAGCACCGAATAGAGCACATTCGAAAAAGGGAACGGAGAACACAGAAATCCGGCAAGATGACTGGTTTTACCAACGGCGGATTCGAGAACGATGAGCCCGTCAAGGTGAGTCTTTCGTATTGTTTACTGGTCGGGTTGGTCCCTGGTCGCTGGTCCCAATAAATCTTAATGATCTCTGAGGTCTTCTTCGAAGGCAATGTATGAAATATGGAATCACCGGCTACCTCAAAGACTTTGACGCGAAGAAAGACCAAATAAATTTCAATTACATCAATTGTGGCTCCCCACATTTGGTGTTCACCTCATTGTGTTCTTCGATCTGTTAGCATATGGGAATTCCGTCTTCAATTTCTTCAATTTTCATTCACATATTCACAGTAGTTGTCAAGTTGTCTTAGACCACTTGACGATTGCATCTTCATATAGATATAGACGTTCAGGACCTGTACAGGACGTATGTACGTATGTACATATGTACATATGTAGGTATTTGAATATGTTTCAATCAACAACATTTGAAACACCGCACAGAAGAGTCAACAAAATCGTTTAAAAATCATCGGTAGTTCCCCGATTCGCATAGAACATTTGGTTTTGGGCCATGGGCCATGGGCCGATAATTAAGAGACAATAAATATACCCATATAACTCTGTCATTTGAAAATTTTTTTCATATTCTCACATATTCGTTGTTTTTTTTTTCTTTTGTCGTTCGTTCATGCATGGACAATGCCAGTCCGCTCTAATGTTGATTTTAGTATACATATGTATGTAAGTAATCGTGTAGCATGTGGCCTGTGTGTGTATCTGTCATGCATAAACACAAGTATGTACATATTTATGTAGATGCGGTGGTGCTTATGAGCTGGATTACACTTAGTGTCTGGTTGGGTCGCATGCTTTGTGTTGTGCTGGCCAGTGTTAATGACTCTGTTTGCCTTCGCCAAAGAAATCATGTTTTATAATGAAACGCGTCGGCTTATTCATTATGGCCCAGATGAGAAGGAAGTATGACTATCGTATCCAATAAGACGGGCCGGGCCGGGCCGGGCTGAGGCGAAGCGGAGATGGAGATGCAGGTGATGTTCACGATGCTAATGATCATTGGCATGTTGGCCCGTTCGACAGTTGGACAGTCGGCCACTCCTTGGATTTTAATGAGGCGAAATAAATTTCACCTCAAGAAACCAAAAACCGAAATCTGAAAACCGAACCACTGCAAGAAGCAGAAAAGAAATGTGACAGCAGAAAGCGCTTAACATGCTCTCACACACGCACCCCTGTTCATACACATATGTACATACATACGTACCTACACACATATTTATGTACATATATGTACATATATTTATGTATGTACATACATATGTACATATGTATGTATGTTCATGCTTTGTGTGAATAGGGCTGCCAACTCATCCCTGCGAGTGCTGCCAACTAATTCCTAAGATATTTGGCAATCGACGGCTCGAACAAAAACCAAATCAAAAAACCGATTGCACAATTAAGCCACTGACAAGGTTTCATAATAAAATATTGCCAATTTACAATGATCCGAAACCACGCCACACACCTCCCTGCGCCAGCCCAAACCAAACCAAACCAAAGCACACCAATTCACCCCAACCCTCAACTCACCTCCAATCACACAGCAGTAATCAGTTCTAAAAAACAAAAAAAAACCCGTTCTCCTCGTTGTGGTCAAGACACAGAACCACTGTTGCGGCTGCGGTTGTGGGTCTGGCTGGGGTTGTCAGAGAACGTCCAGCAGAGAGCGAATTTATGTAAAAACAAAAAGAGACACAAGAAGAGACATGTAAAGACTTGCTGGGAGTGGCAGGAGGACAGTCGCAGTGGAAGGGGCAGGCCAATGGGGCAGTGGAAAACGCAAAACGTGCCGCTTTTAAAAATAAAACGAAAATCTCGTGCTCCAAACGCACGCGCGCAACAGGTTGTGCACCGTAGGTAGCTGGCAACATGCTGCCGATCACCAGCGTAGACCGCCTCTAGGCGCACTCACACACACACACACACACACACACACACACAAACACAAACACATACACAGACACAACCACCCACAGTAGCTGCCACTCACCTGGTAGCCAGTTGTAACTGGTTTGCAGCAGTTTTTGTTTGCTTATCCCAACTAGAGACGCGAGCCGTTGACATCGCTGCTGACGCCACGGCGCAGTCGCCACTTTCGCATATCATTATGGACCCTTTACCCCCATCTTATTATTTCGCACCGTGCACTTGTACTGCTGCTGCTTTGCGCTGCGTCGTGCATCACCAGCTGTTGGCGATTAAAGCCGCGTTCAATACACATACACAAAGAGCCAGATAGACTGTCTGTCTGAGCTGAGACAGATCGGTTTTCCCAGCAAGCTTTGTGCGTTGTCATGATAGGCTAAAGACTGTTGCCGCCTAACGGGTCAGCCAGCAATGCTCTAAAATTATACATTATACATACATACATACATATGTACATATGTACTTGCATTTCATTATCTCTTCGATTTCAGCTGTCTCCTTTCGCCCTTTGTTTTTTGCTCCTAGAGTTTGCTTGGTGGTTAGTTAGTGGGTGGTGAGTAGCATTAACGAGTAGATGGAACAAGAAGCAGAGCTACATACACACATTTCGAGAGTTCGAGAGTCCATTTTAATTTAATTTTAATTGTTGTTGGCCTTTGATTACGTTGTTGTGACGATTATTACGTATTTAATATTAATGCTTTTAATGGATCCATCTTATTTGGCTTCCTTCTTACTCCCATCATTTTTCGTACCCCTTGGGCTGTTTCACTTTTTTTTTTATAATCATTTAAATACAGTGCTATGATGATAACAAGCTTTGGGGGACTTTTTTCGAATCCGACGAAAGACTGCCTGCAATTTGCATACAAACAAAACGGGCTTTCCAGACCCGACCCTTCGGGCTCCAGCCCGCAGTCCGCAGCCCCCACCGCATCATGTTATCAGCACAGCCACTACCATTATGTGCTATAATTAACACTATATTGTTGGGAAGAAGATAAATAAAACTAAATCGAGTGAAACAAAGCAGTAATAGATTACGTCTTGCATAACGACGCGTGTGTCGATCGGGGTGTGGTTAGCCACCACCACCCACTCGGGTTTTATGATCTTGCATAGTCCACAACCCACTGTCCCCCTGCCCAATGCCCCCATTTCCTTACCTTCTTCCCATATCCCACCGTACTGCTCGATCACATTCCTCGGTTCGGTCTTGGCCGACCGATGTAACCTTCTGGCCCTGTGCAGCGCATGCAAAATCGGCACCTCGCTCGATGTGCCGATGTGTGTTTCCTTTCGGCCAGTTCTCGAATCGATTTGCATTGTATCGTGTGCGTTCGGTGGGTTTTTGGGGCCTGTGGAGCATTTTTATGGCCATCATTTAAAGGCCGCATCACGCATGCGCCATGCAAAAGCGCTCGCGAAACGTTAGCAAAACGCGTGCGGGCTTTTCAAATTGGTTTTATCTCTTGATTTTTAGAAACTTAAAGCGTAAAATGCGCCCAGACATAAATAATTAATTAATGTGTATCTATCTATATGTACATATATGTTGCGTGCAGTCTGCAGAGTGGAGACGCGACGAGAAAATGAATGAAGCCACCGAAGAGAGTTGCCGAAGTTTTGATACCCTTTGAGTTACTAGAAAAATAAATACCTACATAAATTCACCTATACCTATTTATAAATGTAAATTGCACAATTTGACTCATGAAATATTTATGAAATGAATAAAATTAATGAGACATTTCCAGAAGAGTTTCATTCAAATAAAATTTCATTCAACATATCCAAGAAATGTCCCTAGCAAGCTGAGACAGCAAAAATAATGAGTAATAGAATGCAAATAAATTTGTTGAATAGCCAGCTCTAAGCAAATTCTGTTAAGTATCGGGTAGCCATACTCTTAATAAGAAAGTTATCGCAACGAGCATAATCTTAAAACGGGGAGATAAGAAAGAAAGTAGGATCAAAGGCAAGACCATATGCCCCATCCCCTCCCGCTTTTTACTCTCATTCCTCCACCTCCTTACCATGGACGACGTGAACGTCCACGGCCGTCTTGGACCCAGGCCCATCGAAACAGACTCTGAACCTGACGATCATCCATAAATGCTGATATTTTTCTTCGCGTTTTTTTGTTTATTTTTAGCCGAAAGCTGGTTTCGAACCCGATACCGCCTCGCTGCGAGAGAAAGTTGTGCTGAATCCGGCCGAAAAATGGCGCATCTTAAAGAATATCTCGATCATCTCGATCGCCTTCATGGTGCAGTTCACCGCGTTTCAGGTGAGTTCCCTTACCTACTAATTCCCAACCATCCCATGTTTCCATTCCCACTGACCAGGGTCTGTTCTATTTTCCATTTCGTTTTCTGTAGGGCACAGCCAATCTGCAGTCCTCGATCAACTCAAAGGATGGCCTGGGAACTGTCTCGCTGAGCGCGATCTACGCGGCCTTAGTGGTGTCGTGTATTTTCCTGCCCACTCTGATCATCCGCAAGCTGACCGTTAAATGGACTCTGGTCTTTAGCATGCTCTGCTATGCTCCCTACATTGCCTTCCAGCTCTTCCCGCGCTTCTACACCCTGGTCCCCGCCGGCATCCTGGTCGGTATGGGCGCGGCGCCCATGTGGGCGTCCAAGGCGACCTATTTGACGCAGGTGGGGCAAGTGTATGCCAAGATCACGGAACAGGCGGTCGATGCGATCATTGTGCGGTTCTTCGGCTTCTTCTTCCTGGCCTGGCAGTCCGCCGAGCTCTGGGGCAATCTTATTTCCAGCTTGGGTAAGCATCTATCACACAAATGCCAAACTGTGATTCTCTCTAACGTTTCCCTTGCACAGTCCTTTCCAGCGGTGCCCATGGATCCAGCAGCAGCGCCAACTCCACGATCAGCGAGGAAGATCTTCAGTACTGCGGCGCCAACTTCTGCACCACCGGCACTGGGGGACACGGCAACCTGGAGCGTCCGCCAGAGGATGAGATCTTCGAGATCTCGATGATCTATCTGTCGTGCATCGTGGCCGCCGTCTGCATAATTGCCTTCTTCCTTGATCCTCTCAAGCGCTACGGAGAGAAGCGCAAGGGCTCAAACTCCGCCGCCGAGCTCTCGGGCCTCCAATTGCTCTCGGCCACATTCCGTCAGATGAAAAAACCGAATCTGCAGCTGCTCATCCCCATCACCATCTTCATCGGCATGGAGCAGGCCTTCATCGGTGCCGACTTCACCCAGGCCTACGTGGCCTGTGCCTTGGGCGTCAACAAGATCGGCTTCGTCATGATCTGCTTCGGCGTTGTCAACGCCCTATGCTCCATCCTGTTCGGTTCTGTGATGAAATACATTGGCCGCACGCCCATCATTGTCCTTGGAGCCGTGGTGCACTTTACCCTCATTACGGTGGAGCTCTTCTGGCGGCCCAATCCCGACAATCCCATCATCTTTTACGCCATGTCTGGCCTATGGGGCGTCGGCGACGCCGTCTGGCAGACCCAGATCAACGGTCTCTACGGGCTCCTCTTCCGCCGCAACAAGGAGGCGGCGTTCTCCAACTACCGGCTTTGGGAGTCGGCTGGTTTTGTGATCGCCTACGCCTATGCCACAACGTTGTGCACCCGAATGAAGCTCTACATCCTTCTGGCGGTGCTCACGCTGGGCTGTATCGGCTACGTCATCGTCGAGATCCTCTACAGAAAGAAGGTGAGTGTCACTTAGCTTCTCAGCCCGAAACTAGGCAATCAATTGCTAATACCATCTCCTTTCCACCCTTTAGCAACGCAAGGTCAAGAAGCAGGAGAAACTGGAGGCTGCCGAAAAGGAAAAGGAGGCCGCTGCCGCGGCTGCCGCAGCCATTGCTGCTGCCGAGGCCAATGCGATCGACGGCGTCGAGGAGACCGACGACGAACTGGACGATCTCGAAGAAGACATTGTAGTCACGCGCCTGTAATCGGTGAAAAAGGTGCCGATAACTGTTCACTGTTAGCTCGATCGATCAATCGAATGATCGAAGGGAAGTGTTGTATAGCCCCCGGCGCACTTAGTGCATTGATCACCCCCACTCCCCCACCACACCCCACCCCACCCCACCCATCGATTGTCACGCACCATCCCTAACACTCACTCCCCTTCTTCACACCAGCCCCTCCTCCAGAGAAAACCATTTAGCTAAAAAGACAATCCATACCGAGACGCACACACATGCCCCTCGATATGCATGCACTCGCATGTGTGTGTGTGCTTGGATAACTTAAATTTGTATATAAAAAGAGAGAACCGTGAGTGGGAAAGAGAGTAAGAGAGAGGAGAAAGATAGACAGGAGCAGAAGAATGAGAGAATGAAAGCAGAATATGCGGAATACATTTTGCATGTGCTGTGTCTAAGTGTACGTACGATCCCACTCCACTCACACATCACGCACATATACACACACACATACACACAAATATGCACGCATATGTGTGTGCGGGCCCCTTAATGCCTAAAAAAATTGTTATTTTATTTTAAATCGTATTTTAACTATAGTCTCTACCATAAAACACCATAAATTGATTTTTTTTTTTTGTTGCCGCTGAGAGAACAGAAAGAAAACCGTGATATTTTGCAACACACACTCCCACACAAGCAAACAAGTACAGTCACAACAAAAAATATGCGATCACATAGTCAAATTGTTTTAAACCTTAACTGGATCTATAAATTATAAACATACGATAATGAGACGAAGCAGTGCAAAGCAAGCCCGAAATAAATAATTATTATATCTATAAAGAAAGCAACAAATCCAGCAAGCAGAATGATATATATACGATTTTTGCTCAGTATTATGTTTTAAAATAAATCTAAGTGTTGTTTCCTGTTTTACCTTTTTCTTGAACGTAATCATTATTATGATTATGACACTCTTCCGTTTGAGAAAACCCATTACATTTCGTGTTGGGGCCTTCTGCAGACAAAGATCTTGCAAGGGAACACGAACACTCTATCAAGGATCGATTCCCTTGCAGAGAAATCAAATCGTATTCCAAAATGAGCGAGCACACACACTTATAAAAATATATATACTTTTTCGTTTATTAAAAAGGTTTCAACTATATATTAGTGAAAAAATATACTACACGAAAAAACATTGTTTACAACAAATTTAAAAAAAAAAAATTACACTATATATTTTTTCTTTTTTTTTTTGCCTAGATCGTTAAGTAGTTCATTATATTATGTAAAATATATAAAATAAATAAATGAATATAAAACTAATGGTTGAGAAAAACCTCACTGTCGTCGTGATATAGCAATTTAGGAGAGAGCCTCGGGCTGCGGCGTGAATAAGTCACGCTTTGAACCAGCAGAAGCAGATCCACCTTATCTGGATCCACGTAAGCGCTTGTTGAATAACTGCTAAAGATAAAACCAGTTTCCACCTAATTCTAAAGAAATATTTACGTAAGATGAGGGCTAACTTAAAAACTAAAGGCGCTTTGGGGCGGGACTTTTTCGCGCAGATTCCTAGAGAGCAATTGCATCGTCTTCCTGGAACTGCTTGTTCTTGCGCCGACGGTTCGACTTGATCTTGCTGAGCACGCTATAGGCCTGCTGGATCTCGATGAAGCGCTGGTGGGCCTCGGCGCGCTGCGCCTCGTCTTTGACCTTGTCAGGATGGTACTCCTTGGACAACTTACGGTACGCTGCCGTGATCTCAGCCTGCGACGCAGTGGCACTAACGCCCAACACTTTGTAGGAGTTCCGCTCGCCATCCACATCCAAGCTCTCAAATACCTCCTTCCAGGTCTCGTACCAGCCGTGATGCTGGGCATAGTTGTAGGTGTCGTGCAGGGCCTGCTTGAGGTCCGTCCACCAGGCGGAAGCGAGAAAGTTGTGAAGGGCCTCATGTATTGGCACCTCGCCACCATCCTCGTCTGAAATGGTCCCGTTGAAGTAGACGAAGCTGCCCCAAAAGGTGCAGTAGATCAGAATGGCTCCCGACAGTTTCAGGGATCGTTCCACGGGTCGTCCGCGACGTGGTGGAGTTCGACGCCATTGCTTCGAGATGCCATCAAAGGTGAGTGCGGACACCAGTCCCGTCAGAAGCAGTGAGTAGGTCTCATCGTAGATAAGGTAGCGCGCTGGATAGACCAAATAGGCGGCCAGGAGGCAGTGCCACCACACGCCCTGCTCGCGGCCAATGTTCCCAACCAGCCAGACTCCTAGGGACACAAAGAAGGGAATGGCCCAGTGCAGGAAGGACAGGTCAAGACCACCTACAACTGTCTGCGGTATGGCCATTGCGAACAGCTGTCCAAATAAGTGACCGATCATTACTTCGCCCACGAAGCGCTTGGAGGAATACGGAGGCCGCTGAAAAGCCTGCAGCTTGGCCACGAATGCCTTGACGAATCGTGGGTCTTCGTTGGCATCGCGCACGTACTCGGGTATCAGAAAAATCTCACCCATCCAGCCAATGCCCATGTAGCCACCCAGCGTGCATCCCCAAATGAAGGCGTGACGATCGCGATGCAAATAGAGATGATGAAGGCCGAAGATACCGCCAAACAGCCAGAGAACGTACGCGACTACCACTGACTTCTGGGCAGGCAGGGTGTTGGCCTCCGTTGGGGATTCGCGATTCGTCGACATGCATCCATTTGGCTTTCTATTGATGAGCGATTCCTCCGTGGGCGAGGGCGGGGGAGTGGCGCTGGTAGTCGATTTTGCCTTTACATTGCCACCGACCTGCTTCGGTGACACAGTCTGCTTGGTTCCCATTTTTGGAGTAGCACTCGGAACACTAGAAGGAATTATTACTTATTTTAATACGAGTTTAGTTTAAGTGCAAACAAAACGCTGATGAACTGACCCAATTTCCTCGTGAAGTATGTCGTTGCGCACGCGCAGTTGGATGTGACTGTTCAAGCAGTCGGCGCCCAACTTTCTCTTTTCACAAATTCTGCGCACGCAGCCAGCGCAGCAAGAACAGGCGGAGGAAGCAGTTAGGGAGCCGCACTGATGCGTTAAATTTCTATTAGTTCTTTACGGCTTTTATCCACGCTGCGAATTTAACTTTGACAAAAACAAAAATACAGGTAAAAAGTGCACAAACAGCTTGTAAAAACAGGACAACTTGTTGTTTTTTTTATATGGAAACCTCACTCTACTGTCTGCTGTGCTGCGATGGAGCCGAGGGTTTTAAAATTGAAGTAACAGCGCAAATCAGCTAAGGCGTCTGCTGAAATACCCTAAAGCGTAGACCAAAATACCAAGAGTGAAGTCAGCCAGGGCTGCATACGCACAATTGGAAACCTAGAACTTCGGTTCCGTTCCTTTTCCCCCTTTTTTTTTGTATTTAAATTTTTTTATTGATTCAATTCAGTTTTATTTGTTTTTCTCAAAATGCCTATATGCATATTGAGTATATTAATGCTTACACGTATAAAAATTGTTTTAATGAAATTTGACACGTGATTTGCTTTTAAAAGTCTTTAAAAGTCATTAACGTATGATTCAAGTTGAAAATTAAATTTGAGCAAAAACACTCATCAAAGGCTCTTAAAAACTACAGTTTTCTGTTTGAGAATTTGTTATTTAGCTTGTTGCTTTTGCTTGGGTTAATAAATAGTTGAAAAAAAACCTCTAGTCCTATGGTTATTTCCTAGCCGGGACCTAGCCGGGAAATCATTACGAGTAGATTGATGAGTGTAGTTGAGTGTAGTTCCTGCCGGTGGACGTGGACCTGCACCTCCGGCCCTTTAGTTGTTCTTCTTCTTTGGCTTTTTGGGATTGCGTGAGCGCGACTTGGCCTTGCAGAGCGGGCAGATGGGGGCATTTCGATGGATTTGCTGATGGCACGACAGGCACGACTTCATCGGTGGCGGCTGCTGGCGGAGATTCACGTTGAAGTCCGAACGGAAAGACGGATGGTGGCCGATTCCAATCGACGGTGTTTGCTGAAGACGATTTGTGGGCGGAGGTGGAGGCGGCGGGGCCGAGAAATCGCCTTTGCCCAGACGTACAGCTGCAGCGGCGGCAGCAGCTGCAGCTCCAGCGGTGCCTGGTCCAGGGGGGGCCGGTGGCATAAAGGCGTGTCCTGGTACACCACCACCACCACCGCCACCGGCACTGATTGAGCTGCTGCCGCCGCCACCAGACGATGCACTGGGAGGCAGTGCGGTGACCGTTGCCTCGGGCATCATGGGATGACGAGCGTGTGGGCGAGCCAGGGATGTTGGCTGCGTGACCGAAGCTGCTGCTGCGGCTGCAGCGGCAGCCGCTGACTGGGCGGCCACCTTGAGGAAGTTTGTCTGAAAACGATCCTTCGATATGGGACTGCCTTCCTCCTCATGCAGGTCGCGCAGCGGACTTAGGCCGAGGTAGTCCCGCCGCATATGATCGATTTGGTACTTGAGTGCCAAGTACTCCTCGTAGACGCGATTCGCCATGTCGAAGGAGCGCGTCTGGTTCTCTTTTGTCTGCTTGATGATGTTCTCCATGTCGTTGATGTCTGCGTGGATCTGACGCAGTTCCTCCACATGGGACATCTTTTCTTCGAGCAGGTGCTCCATTTCCTTGCGGTACTCCTCCAAACACTTCTCCTCGTCGTCGCTCAGCTTCACCTCCTTGATAATGCGCACCTTAAGTTTCTCGAGAGCCAGCGTTTTGTCCCGTATATCCTTGATGGCCTCTAGCTTCGCATAGTAGTGTCGCTCGTTGGAACTGGAGATCTCGCTGGTGGCCATTTTGTGTCCGTGTGGGCCTTGTGTCTGCCCTGGCTTCCCCTTCCACTAAACAAATGTGTATTCTGTTTGATTTCACCTGGATGCACTGAGACTGGGATTTTTGCAGCAGATTGGGTTATCATCGACGGCTGGTGTCACTTGGGCGCTGTTTCAATACCGAAACTTATTTCTTTAATTCTTTATTTATTAATCAAATATTTGGTTTTTTCGTTGCTTTCTGTATAGTAAAGTCGGGTGATAGCGGTGACACTTTCGGAGCAATGGAAAAATCGATACTATTGATAGAAATTCATCGATTGTTCGATACAGTGCTCTAAAGTGCGAGAAGATATAAAACCTTTCTCGAGGAACGGTTGAATCATTCTAGAAAAGTTTAAAGTCAGGAAAGTCAGCTTTGCTTGTATGTTGTGGAACAAATCAACCAACCACCAGACCATGGTAAGATAAATCAGTGTGTTATCGTTGTGTCTCTGCTTGGAAATTAGATTGTTCTTGATTTCTAATCGATAGTGAGCCATAAATAATACCGATAGTACTATCGATTGTTTCTGCAGATGTAGTATGTGTAATAGCTATTGATAGCCCAACCGCGAACGGATCTAAGTAGATTTTTTTAAAGACAAAGAATCGAAGCAACTGGTGGTTGTATATCTTGTTTCTGTCATTGAGTTCTGGTCATGATTTTCCAGCGTGAAGTGCGTGTTGCGGTTTTGTCAAGTGTTGTCCCAATTTCATTCCATCCACACCAGCGACAGCCGATCGCCAGTCGTACAAGTGAGCGATGCAAAAATGCGTTTGAGTGTGTTTCCGTGTTCGTGTGTGTGAACGTGAGGCATTCGGAAAATTATTCATTCCTCGAATCATAAATAAAAGAAACGAAACAAAACCTTCAGCAGAAGGTAATAAATACGCGTGTTATGTGAACCACCCCGCTAAAATGTGTCAACAGGATCTAGTAGAAGTTCTAGCTCATCTAGATCTTCTGAAGATATCCTCCTGATTCCAGACTTTTTCTCACTTGGGCCATTCCATTCCCATTGCTGTTTGTTTTTTTTTTTTTGTGTTTCTCTTCTATTTTTGTTGGTTGTTAAAAACGAATAGCGTATAAATCGGATTCGAAATTCTAGCTCAACGCCAACACACGAAAGGTAATATTTTGTATTCTTTTTTCTGGTTTTAGTTTGTATATGTATATATGTATTACATATGTACACTCTGTACATACATATGTGCAAGTACTTGCACCTTTTTGGTTCCATTTGTTGATAGTTTTCGATACTAATATAGACAAACGGTCCGCAAATATTCGATTTGTTGTTAGAGCTTCTAACTGCTTATCGCTACAGCTTTACTGCCAGAGCAAGAGCCGCACCAGATAGCGGTCAGCAGCGTCACTTGGCGACACAGAACGGAACGGCACAAGTATCTCTTGGCCCGTCTCTCACTCTTCATTAACGTGGCAAATTTCGCTGGTGCTGTCTGTCCATCCGTTTGGAAATTTAACCAATTATAAACATATTAGGTTTTTTGGCACACATTTACCGAAGACGCTATCCCCCCCTCGGCGCATCAGACGCGCAGAATACTTACTTATAATCGCTCTTGTACTACGAGTGGAACAGTGCTATCCGTCAATCCAGTATTGTTGATAGATACGGCCCTACTATATGACTATACATATTTATGTACGTATGTATGTATGTGCACTCATGTACATACATATACATATGTATGTATGTATGTCGATCAGATCAGATGTTCTGTCGCACGAATAAAGCTCAAACTCGCCCCAATGGATTTCATCGGGTACTTTCCGGTACTTCTGCTGCATTCAGAACAGGCCATAACCAGCTCATGGTTGGTCTAGAGAGCGGGGGGCATAACGATAACTGTCAGCTAATCATAGTCAGTACCTACCCAAGTTCCCTTGGTAGCGAACCTTGGTCAGCGCAGGCGCGACATCCACTTCTACATCTCCAAGCAGCGCGTCAGTTCATGGCTACGTCTGTGTCTGTGCGTGTCTGCGTGTAGATCAAATCACAAATCGATGGTGTCTTACATACATGCTACATATGTACATACATATGTACAAATGTATGTTCATATGTACTGAATGCGACAAAAAATGCCGTCAAGCAACTTGGAAATTGAGTCGCTCTGGTTGGAGACTCTAAGACTCTCCTCTGTCCTATATAATTGGGGCCATGGCAACGTTATGCCCACAGAGTGCTCTGTGCCCATTGCCTCCGCAAGTAGTCCGTTTTTTTTGCACTGTGCTCAATGAAAATGACTTCCCTCGCTGGGATGGAGGAATTAGAAAGAGGAGCTGAGACGACGACGACTCAGCTTTTTTATGCGCACTCTTATCGCATTGAAAAGCATAAACAAATAAAATACAAAGTTTCAACTCCCTTCATTATTCACATATGTACATACACTTACGCAAAGGCAAGCGCATGCACATATGTACATATATATATAACATATGTATATATGTGTATAACTAGATATGTATGTATGTGTACTCGTGCGAGTATGTACATATGTATGTATGTATGTATATACATATGTATGCAACTGTAGGTACTGATCAGAAATATAGTGCATGTTTTATTCCCGAAGTTCCTATAAAATACAAAAACAAATTCCTTTGATGTATGCCATCAAATACATACATATGTACATACATATATGTATATATTTAGCTTTGAATCGCTTTGTGTAAGTGTAAGCCTGCCGAAACCAAGCCAAAAGTTCAACCAGTTTTCCATAAAACTGATGCAGCAATGGTTGAAGCATCTACTGGACTACATATGTACATATGTATGTACATATGTGTTGCTGACGTAAATATTTAGATATGTACATACATATATATGATACATCGTATGCCAATAATGATCAGAAAATGAACATACTCTCCGCTGCTACTGAACAAAAAAAAAAAACAACCAGACACTGTACAAACAAACAAAGAGGAAGAGTGCAAGTGATTCATCCGAATAAGCTCCAATTGCTTATTCCGCGGGCAAATGCACATGAATGCAGATTCATTTGACATTGTTTACGAGATCCACGCATATACATACATACATATGTACACATTCACATACATACTTGTACATGTATTTAAGATGATGTTTTAATAAATACTTATATCCCTATATTCAATATTTTCTTTTGGCAAACAACAACTCTCACAAACAACGGAACCAAGCTCAATTAAAGTTCTCAATGGTGTTTCATAAATACATAAATACAGGCCTATGTACATATATGTACATATTTCTACATATGTACATATGTATGTGGATAAACAAAAATGGGAGCAAAGGTCTATGTAAAATGTACATATGTATGCATGTACATACATATGTACATTGAATGCAAGCCAACCGAAAAATGAAACCACATCAATTTTGAATCGCATTGAGTGTGTGCTAAATAACGGTTCATTTTATGTGTTACATATGCACATACATACATACATATGTATGTATGCATGTATGTGCATGTATGTGCATACATACATACATATGTAGTTGGTCGGTATCATATGGTAATATAATGTGAATGTGCCCAATACATTTGCGGCTCGTATAGGACGAGTATTCCATATTTTATAACTTTGCTGATATACGATACAATATACAATCACAACTTTGAAACCATAAACTGCTCTTTAAGGTGGTACGGAATATTCCGAGACGTATGTACAGTTGCGAAAAAAATAATAGCACCACTGCAACACATTTTGTTCCAGACACAAAAAAAATGGAATAAATGATGCGATTTTTGTACATTTTGATTTTTCTTATATTGTTTAGTATTCCCCATAAACAAAAACTATGTTTCCGTTTTTCAAATTTTGACCGTTATATTTTTGTTGGGGATTTTAAGAAAAAAGCACCAAAAAAACGCCGAAAAAAAAATAGCACCACTAGCCATTTTCTTAGTGAAGCTTCTATATTTCTCAAAATTGTCTTTGTAAAAGGCACGTATTCATTAGTTTTGACTAAGATTTCATTGTTTCTGTCATAAAAGTTAATAATAATCATTACAATGGGACGTGGATAGCACTGCACTGGGAAGATGCGAGATCTGATCAAAAAACTGATATTAGACGGCAAAACTTACAGAGAAGTTGGTCGATTGGTATGAAGCATTAAGAAAATTATCAAAAACAACTTAAACTATGAAGAAAAGACTGAAACACCCGGACGAAAACGATCTATGACCCCTTTTCATGGCAAAAGACAGATTCGTCAGAGTAAGAAGGGTCCCTTCAAGTCAGCTACCGAGCTTAAAGAAGAGCTTAAAATAAATCCGACGGATCAAACAGTTAGTACATATCTTAGCCAACATAATATAAAAGCCTGCAGCCCAAGAAAAATTTTACTTTTTAAACGCGACACATATTACCAAGCGCATGAAGTTTGCCAGTGTTCAAGCAAATCGGACATCCCAACAATGGACGAATATTCTATGGTCAGATGAGTTTAAAGTGGCTATATTTGGTGGAAAAGGATCTCGATCATACGTTAGAGGTCCAAGGAAAGTAGAATACAAACTTTAGTACACCACAAAAACCATTAAGCATGAAGGGTGTAGTGTACTGGTATAGGCCTGCTTCTTTCACTATTGAGTAGGTCCAATGGGTTGAATAAAAACCATCATGGAATAGCACGGGTAGGTGAATATCGTGGAGACAGTAATGCTATCCTTTGCAGAATATGAAAGTCCGCTCGTATGGGTCTTTTAACAGGACTATGACCCCAAACACACCAACAAGGAAGCAAAGGAGTGGTTCAGGGCAAACTGTGTGAACTTTTTGGAGTGGCTTTCTCAGTCACCTGACCTGATCCTATAAAAAATCTGTGGTCCTACGTTAAGAAGGCGGTTGCTACTTCCAAGCCAGCCACTATCAGACCACTTTGGGTATAAATTAAAGAGTCCTGGTCGTAAAACGATGCCAGGACTTGATTGATTCCATGCCAAGGTACTGCGAAGCTCTTATTGCCAAAAAAGGACAGTGTGCCAACTATTAAATGGTAAATATAGATTTAGTAATAATAGTTCAAAATAGTTAACTGAGAAATTCGTTACTTTTTGGTCACTATTTTTTTTTAAATTTAATTTTTGAAAAGTGGTGCTATTTTTTTTTTCGTCTAATTTGACCACTTTCAAGAAATTTTCTTAAATAACTTAAAAACGTTTATAAGAATCAGATTTTTTCTTGCATTCCTAGATTTATAAGAGTCTTCTATTTCTAAAAATGTGCTTGCCGTTTTCTTAAAGTTAAAAATGTGAGTTGGGCAACTATTTAAACGTTTCTTGTGGTAGTGGTGCTATTATATTTTTCACAGCTGTACATACATACATACATATGTATGTACTTATGTATTTTTTTTTAAACCCGGTACTCGAAGAGTATAGGGGTATCTACGATTTGTGGTGATAGTGGATATGTGTAACACACAGAAGAAAGTATTTCCAACCCTATAAAGTATATATGTATATTATAAATCAGCATCAATAGCCGAGTCGATATAGCCATGTCTGTCCGTCCGTCTGTCCGTCTTCATTAGCACCTAGATCTCACAGACTATAAGAGCTAGAGCAACCAAACTTTCTATCCAAGCTCCTGTGATATCACTTCATTACAAGTTTATTTCAAAATTTCGACACGCCCCCACAAAGGACGAAAATCCGTGGAATCCACAATTTTTAAGATAAATGAAAAGCAAAAACGCATAATCATGAAAAATAACCGTATCTTCCAGATTGCCGAATCTTGATCAGGTTGAACTACTATTATAGCCAGAGGCAATAAATTAAATTTCAGTCGCTACGCAACGCCTGCCAAGCGCTTACTCATTCGCTCTCTCTCTTTCTCTCTCTCTCTCTCTCTCTCTCTCGCACACACTTCCACGTCCCGTATGTGTAGTTATACATGTACATGTAGAAATGTAGAAGCAGATGTAAAAATCATATATAAATAAAAATGGAAACAGATAACTTCTAATATATAAAAATCTAGCATAGGGTTCGACTTAAATTTTTGAAATTTTCCATTTTTGCCAAATTTAATGTGTCTCCTTTGCGAACATATAATAAATAACATAAATCGTAAGCTCATATACATATGTATGTATGTATATACTGACTGAGTACCGGGTATAAAGTAGAGCCGCGGCCTTTGACGCAGCTCACAACGTTCCCCCTCGTTTAATTTGTATTCATTTTAAGCGCAAATATAAAAGAACACAACAAAAATTAAGATTACTCCAGAATTTCAAGTACTCGAAAATATAAAAAATTATAGACATTTTTCTGAAACAAAGCCAATGAGTCTTATTATTTTTCATATGACTATATGTATTTATGTACATATGTATGTTTAATGTTTATATTTTTAAAGCGAAAAATGTTTGAAACAAAGAATAACAGTGTGTCCGTGGTCTCTGGAACGGAACGCTCTGGACACCATAAATTTTAACTGGGAATCAGCCAATTACACTACTCGTCAAAATTCAACTTTTTTTCCGCTGTGGCCAAAAATAAATTTTCTGATAGATTTAGAGATTTAAAATTTTTTAAAGAATTATGTTTTCTTTTCATAATGTAGTTTTTTTAAGAATTTTAAAAAAATTTGGTATTTTTTGTCACAGGTAGTGCTCCTATTTTTCACATAACTTAAGTTTCATACAACTCGTTGTATTGAACTTTGAAATTAAAACGAGGTACCCGGTACTCAGTCAGTATATACATATGTACATATAAGCTTGTGATTCATGTAATTTATTATATTAATATTAAATTTTGGGCAAAATGGAAAATTTCAAAAAATTAAGTCGACCCCATGCTGCAGTTTTATATTTTAGAAGCTATCTGTTTCCATTTTTATTTAAATATCATTTTTATATACTCATGTATAACTACTTACAAGAGACGTGGTAGGTACGAGAGAGAGAAGAAATGAGTAATCGCTTGGCAGGCGACTGAAATTTAATTTGTTCCTTCTGGCTATAATAAATATCAGACCTGATCCAGATTCGGCAATCTGGTAGATACGGTAATTTTTTATGATTCTGCGTTTTTAGTTTTCTTGTATCTTAAAAATTGTCGATTGCACAGATTTTCGTTCTTTGTGGGGGCGGAAAGGGGCGTGTCAAAATTTTAAAATACACTTGTATTGAAGTGATATCACACGAGCTTGTATAGAAAGTTTGGTTGCCCTAGCTCTTATAGTCTCTGAGATCTGGGCGCTCATTTGGACGAATAAGCAAAACAGACAGGGTCGCGTGTGAGAGAGAGCGAGAGGGAACGATGACTTTCGAAATGGTTTTCTTCATAGTGGCTATATTAATAATCAGATCTTATCCAGACTCAACACTCTGAAAGATATAATCATTCTCTATGATCCTGCGCTTTTAGTTTTCTCGTATCTTTAAAATTGTGCATGCCACAGATTTTCGTCCTTTGTGTGGGCGGAAAGGGGCAGGGCTTTCCTGAGCTTTTAAAGTCAAAATTTCATGAAAAAATACCGAGCAAAATAATGAAATTTCAATATGGAAGCTTAATATCTGAGTCGGATTTATAGCTGCATTTGTCAGTTGTAGGAAACTTAAGTTATGTGAAAAAAGCACTACCTATGACAAAAAAAAACTAAACCATGAAAAAAAAAAATTCTTTAAAAATTTGTAAGCATCCAAATCTATCAGAAAAAGTCATTTTTGGCGACAGCGGAAAAGTCGTGTTAGTTTTAGTGTTACCAACAGATTTTTAGAGGTACATACAAATTTAATGTAATAAACGAAAGGGAACGTTGTACTTTATACCCGGTACTCAGTCAGAATATATGTTTTCCTATGATTTATGTAATTTGTTATATGTTTGCAAAAGGGACGAATTAAATTTTGGCCCAAATGGAAAATATCAAAAAATTATGTCGAACCCTATGTTAGATTTTTATATATTAAATGTTATCTGTTTCCATTTTGTTATCCAATTCTGTTTACATACAATTTTTACATCAGCTTCTACATTTATGCATTTACATGTAGAACTACTCATACGAGACGTGGAAGTGTGTGCGAGAGATAGAGAGGGAATGAGTAAGCGCTTGGCAGGCGTTGCGTAGCCACTGAAATTTAATTTTTTTCTCCTGTCCATAATTATGATCCGACCTGATCCAGATTAGGCAATCTGTTAGACACGGTCATTTTCCATGATTCTGCGTTTTTGGTTTTCTCGTACCTTAAAAATTGTGGATTGCACAGATTTTTGTGGGAGCAGAAGGGGGCGTGGCAAAATTTTGAAATAAACTCGTGCTGGTTTGATATCACAGGAGCTTCGATAGAAAGTTTGGTTGCTCTAGTTCTTGTAGTCTCTGAGAACTAGGCGTCAAAAAATACGAATGGGCAAAGCAGATGGGGTCGCGTGTGAGAGAGAGCGAGAGGGAACGATGACTTCGAAATGGTTTTCTTTATTGTGGCTATATAAATAACCCGATCTAATTCAGATTCAACACTCTGATAGAAATGGTTATGCTCCATGATTCTGCGTATGTTTGCTCGTATCTTCAAAATTGTGTATGCCTCAGACTTTCGTCCTTTGTGTGGGCGGAAGGGGGCGTTCGAAATTTTGAAATATATTTGGAGTAGTGTGATAACACAGAAGACAGGATAGAACTTGGTTGCTATAGCTTTGATAGTCTCTGAGATATAGGCGCTAATGAAGACGGACGGACGGACAGACTGACATGGCTATATCGACTCGGCTCTTGATGCTGATCAAGAATATATGTATATACTTTATGGGGTCGGAAACGCTTCCTTCTGGGCGTTACACACATCCGTTATCACCACAAATCTAATATAGTCCTATACTCTTCGAGTACCGGGTATCAACAGAGGACTGATTAAGAACTCGTGGCAGGCAGGCAAGGCCGTAGTCGGGGCCAGGAACTTTGCCTCGGAAGCGAAAAACGGTTTATGTTCCCCGCACAACCAGGCCCCAGTGCAATCTCCAACAATGAACCAAACTGTGAACATTGATAAGGGCTTTGGTTTCAGCGATTTCTCAATTGAATTGGTCTCTCTTCAGACCACCTTTAATTTTCTTCGAATTTACATGTGTACATATGAATGAACATATGTATACCATGTACATAAACACGAAATAGATTTATATTGAATTTTTTTTACAATTTCCACTCGGAGCACATCTATTGGTAAAAATAATGGTAAAATTATAATGGTAGTAATAATATAATATAATAATGGTTATAAATAATGGTAATGGTAAAAATATTTTTAAATCTAGATGTTTACATTAAAATGTCAGGGCTTTTTCTCTACATGTGTACATATGTATGCATGTACAATGTACATTGTACATACACAACTGCCTACATATGTATATTATTGAATCAATGGCTTGGTTTATTTATCTGCTAAGGGGATGTATAATTATCAATGTTGCGACGATCGTCATTGTCATTGTTATCGTTGCTCTGCTTCCACGGCTGGTACTGCCTCCTTGGAACTATAAATACATGCATATGGCAGCCCCATACCATAATTGATCCGTCTTTGTGTTTAATAGTTTTAACTGCTTCAAATTTTTGTTTTTTGGTCTTCACACAAACTGAGTGTCATAATCAGGGTATCAAATATATCATTTTGCCTCATCCGACCACAGGTTATTGAGCTATTTGCTCGCAGGCCATGTGAATATGCTCTAAGCCGACTATCATCATCCAGGGTACATCCCTATTCGCCAGGAAACAATTTTCACATGGTTCTTTTGGACTCTTGATTCTCAGCATATTTTTCTTCAACTTTTTGAATATTTTTGGTTTTTGTCGGGGCGTTTCCTCTAGTCTTATGTTTTATTACATTATCCATCATTACCTTGGAACACTTCAATGTTTCGGTAAGTTTCAGGAACAAAAATTCTTTATTCTGGACGTTTTTCATGTCAATGCGTACCAGGGCGCTGCAGTGCATGTCCTTTACCATCCAAAGCATCTGAACTTTATTTTATAGATTTTTTCACATCGAAAAGAACTAACACTAATTATTCACAAAACTTCAGAACTAAATAATTCTTAAGAAACCCTTTTTTACGAAATATAATATGTTTTATGTGTGTGTCCCTATTATTTTTCACAGCTTAAAGTATATGACGTATCGAAAAAAAAAAAATTAATTTTTTCACTTTTTACTCTTGGGTTTTTTTCTTTTACATTAAGAAGTTTAAATGTAAAACAACCCAAAAAAGTAAGTTCACTTCAAAGTAATAGGAAATATCAATTTTATAGAACTTTTTCTAAAATAAAGCCAAGTGTCATTATTTTTCACATGACTGTACATATATATGTATGTACATATATTTTATGTATAGCGAAATTGACAATTAAACGAAGATAACCTTCGTTCAGAAGTTAGCAATTTATTAAGCAGGCTGAAATGGCCGAATGTCCCACTGTGCGGCGGCTGTAGTTCCATCTGATTTTCCGGGAAAATAATAGCAGGATGCCAGCTCATACAAATGTATGTATGTATGTATACATACATATGTATATATCTATATACATATATACATACATGTATATGTTCATACGTACATATGCATGTATTCAGTGTCCGATCTGTTGTGACTCACCCAAACTCACTTTGAACAAGCCTATTCATCGAGCATATCCAATGGAAAGCGCAATACTCTCATGCGAGTACACGGAAAGAGAAAACAGAATGAGGTTGCGAATGCGAATGGAAATGACTACAATGAGTATACTTGAACATTTATAAACAAAATCATTGAGCACCGCCGAAATGTAAACGTCAAGAGATTCAGGAGGCGAACGCTATGTCGAAGGCAGAGGGAAAGGGACAGCCCAGGGAGAACAGAAATATCATTTGAAGTAGAACGGCCACTTAAGCGACAACGACAACAAATTGAACCCCCAGCAGATGGCTTTGCTGCAATTTCAAAAGTTCAGGGAACTGCAACACAACACCCAACTGGCTCCACCAGACAGCCAGAGCGCAGGGAGACAGAATGACATGGTGGACCCTTTGGCGGAACTGCTTATACATATGTGGTGAAATACCCAGCTCAATAGCAAGTACATAAATGTAAATGGTGGTCTTAAGTCCGCGCTCATCTTTGGTCACTTTTAGCTGAAATCAATATTTGCCAGAAATTTAAACTAAAACAAAACTAAAACTAAAACGCTGACTTACAAAGTGAAAAGTGAAAGCGATCTGAGCGAAACCCGTTCAAATTTATTGATGACCGGTCGAAACGATTATCGATCGTTGATCTAATTGAGTCGAAGAGACCGAAATTGAAGGAAACATGTGTCTTTAATGTGTCTGCTTTCAAAGTATAACGCTTTTGGTGCTATATTTGGCCAATTGTTGACAGTCGCTGATCATTTTCACTTTTTTACATAGGCATATGAATGTATATTTATGTTTATGTGCGCAAAGCAAGGAACCATCCCCACTTACCCTACCCTGCTTAATCAGAATATAAATAAATCTAGATCTAAATAATTGATAACGAGATAATCGTCGGTGCTCGGGCTAATTGGAAAAGTGCAGCCGTCGCCGGGCGAGGCCCAATCGCAACAACCTACGCTGCTTCAGCTCGTGCAGCTGCTGCCGGACGAGCAGTCGGTGCAGCAGCTCCACCTTGGCGTACTCCTCGGCCCTCCGCTCCAACAGTCGCCGGTGCTCTGCAATCCGGGGATCGATTCCATAATCATTCGAGTCATTTGGGCTGATCAGACCGGTATCTTCTTCGGTTAGAGAATGGCCTTTATAGTAGATGGTCCGCAGGAGCTGCGTCAGTAGACGTACGAGAGTGAGCCAGAAAGTGCACGACTTTTGGTAGAATGCATCAGCGATCGTGGCCTTCTTGCTTGCTTGCATTTATGCGATTCAGTGTGAGGACCAACTATAGGGATCGAGTCTTTATACACGCCTCAGGCACATGCAGCCTTTACCTGAAAGCCTGTATCTCCCTAAGCTCTCGAAATGCCTGACAGGTAATCCCCATATGGGGCTACCTGGACACCTAATGTACGATATCATGATATCCCCGCAATAAACCCAAAAATAAAACCCAGACCTTTCTCTTACTTTCAGCCGAATCTGTCATGGAACAGGCTCCGCGGCCTGTGCCGGCTCCGCGTCGCCTCTGCACCGAGCTGCGCCCCGCCAACTATGAGAACATCGAGATCAAGCCTAACAACAACAGCAACAGCAACAATACTACCATTAGTTTCAAGAGGCTGAACATCAACGCGGAGAACCTGCACGGCAACTGTGTGGAGAAGAAGCTGCCGGTAAGTGGCCAGAGCAAGCTGCAAGTGCTGCAGTGCAACAACGCCGAGCAGCAGCAGCCCATCTACGGTCCCGACGCCAACGAGAATGTACCGACTGAACCAATCTACGCCGCGCCCCGACCAGCGCCGAGACAGCGACAACCGCCGGAGGAGTCCCCGCAGCAGGAGTCGCTTGACGGGGTAGATGTGGACGCGGTTCCTCTACGAGCTGTGCGAACAGCACCCCAGGTGCCGCCGAAGCCGCACATCTTAGAGCAACGCTCGTCGATATGCAGCGAGATGGGGCAGCAGAGGGATGCGACTCTGTACGGCTCGAACGCCTCGCTGGACTGCAGCTCGCTAGGCTCACAGAGCGGCAAGTTCAAGTCGCAGTCACCCGGGTACGTAGAAGACGTTGATGACGTTGATCAGCGGGGTCAGCCATTGCCGAAAGATTCCCCTGCCCCGGGAACAACTCCGCCAACGCCAACACCACCACCACCTTCGACATCTTCATCGACGTCGCTCGATCAGTCCTCCAGCTGTGATCAAGAACAAGATCAAGAATATGACAAGTAAACATTACCGAAGTGTTCTCCTTATACTAGATCTCTCCTTTTCCTTCACCTTTGGTGTTTCTTTAAACGGGTTCTCTGTTTTTCTGTAATTACACCCTAATCTCTTTCCTAGTTTTTGAGTTTCCCACCACCCATTGTTTGACTAACCTAAAAATCAGACCTGGGCAATCTTTTGACATTTCACGGTTTTAGTTTGCTGGTTTTTCCCCATCTCCGGTTGTGGCACCTCGGGAAGACTCGAATGTCTTGAGCAAACGATCTCATGTTATTATTTTTTCACTATCTCTATTTTATATAACAACATTTTGTGTCGTCGTCGTCTCCTCATATTTTACTAATATCGGCGCGAGTGAGCAGGGGTTTTTTCCCCTCGCAGTTACTTCTAGCGTTCTCGTAGTTAGGTTATATACTGTATCTTCATATACATAATTCAAAGAGTTTACTCTATATTAAATCCTACCTCAAAGAGTTCATACATATGTATGTATGTGCATACATATGTAGATATATTCGTTTCGTATAGATGAATGTAACACTCAGAATGTATGTGCATACATATGTACATAGATTAATATTCTGTATCCTCATCAATATCAGAGTCGATATAGCAATTCTTGTCTTTCCGTCGTGCAGAAATCATCGGCTCCAGTACCGATTCCGGCACATACGTGTTATAATTACGTATTATATTAGTATTTTTAGGTTAAATAAATCATATGAAAGCATATACATATGTACATAGGTATACTGACTGAGTATCGGGTATAAAAGTAGAGGAGCGACCCTTTCCTCGCGTTTTATTTGATATCTGAGTAAATGTCTGCGACGCTTAGACTCGTACGCTGTGCTGGTATCCGTGATTGTCTAGTTTAGAACAAACTATTCATAATCATAGCTATTGAAATCTTTGTATTTATTTACATATGATGTAGCTACATATCTGGTTGATCCAAAATGAATACGGAGTATGGTGGCTTGAAGTAGAGTTGTAATCTAATCTAAGCGTGTCGGTATCCTGCTGCCCACTCCTTATACAGCTTAATGACTTCTTCCTAAGGTTTCAAATATGTTCTTGATCCCCGTGATGGTCTATATAACATTATCTTGGGATGTAAAATTGGATAGGGAATATGCACGCTGCTTCCTGTTATGCTGCGCACAAAGCGGAACTGTGCCTACGTCTTGTCCCGGAATTATATTCTACTCACAGCACTTGGAAGTGTAGTGTAGCACTGTTTCAGTCACATTCTGAAAATAGTCTGTCTGACCCGACGCGTCCCTAGTACCTTTCAAATCTGTAGAGATCAAGGAGACGTCTTTAAATGGATTACAGTTAACGTGGCATTAGAGGTGTTTCAATTCAAGATAAATGCAACCAGAGGAGAAGGCTATCATTGAGAGTCCTTTGCTAGCTGCATGATGTTGTCATCCGATTTATCGATGCTGGGTTCTCTTCCCTGCGTTCGTATTCCTATCATTGGCCTATTCCTAGCCCAATAAGTATTCCATATACTCATATTCACGCACACACACACACACACACACACACACACAAACACACATATTATTCTCCAATATATCTCCAATATATAATATCCAAATTTCTAGTTGTTAATTATATATAACCGATGGTATCAATTAATTAGTTAAGTTAATTAATAAACAAGTATAAAAAAAAACAAACACAAACTCTGCGACCAGACGATCGTGCGAATCCAGCAGTGGCTAGAGCTGGTAGGGCTCGAACTTGCTCCTAATAAGACCGAGGCGGAGCTGGTGTCCAGCCGGAAGAAAGTCGAGACGGCCAAAATCACAATGGCAGGCACCTCAGTGACGTCAAAGTGGGCGATTAAGTATCTTGGCGTCATGATAGACACGCGAAGCTGCTACCGAGAGCATTTGGCCTGCATGGCCTACATGAAACCGAAAGCGACTTCCACCAACAGCACACCATCTAGGATAATGCTGAACACATGAGAACCCAAGCAATGGCGACGTCGACTACTGACTATTGTGACGCGTTCAGTGATGTTATATGCCAATCAGGACAAAGGCCCTGCAAGCAGCGAGCTACGGCCGGGGCCTGGCGGCCACTCACCGCCTCTCTTCCCTGCGAGTAATCAGTGCCTTCCAAACGGTCTAGGACAAGGCAGCCCACGTGAGCGGGTATAGCCCCGTTTAAGTGCCTAGTGGAGGAGCGGTCCACCTATTATCGGGAAACGCATGGCAGAGGCATCGAAGCGACGGAAAAGAGGCAGATGCGTATGGCGTGCAAGCAGCAGAGCCATAGGAGTTGGCAACAACGATGGGATACATCCACCAAGGGGCGATGGACTCACTAGCTCATCCCATCCATCGAAGCGTGGGTGGAGAGGAAGCATGGTGGGGTCAACTTTTACCTGACCCAGCTCCTCAGCGGCCATGGGTGGCACGAGGACTCCTCAGAGTGCTCTTGGTGCAGACACGACGTGGAGCACATCATATTTGCGTGCGGCAGATTTACGGCGCAGCGCCAGCTGTTCGAAGACACCCTGGGCGGGATAATATCTAAACACAACCTGGTGCCTTCCATGCTCTTGTCCCCGGGAAACTGGGAAGCGACTTCGCGGAAAATATTATGACGCAACTGCGCGCTGTTGAGCACCAGAGAAGGGAAGATATAGAATAAGCGACGCCTCAAACGACCCGTGCGAAACATTGGTTCACGGCCGTACCACACGGGTCGGGCACGCACTGCCACAATTTTAGCTTTAAGTTATTGGTTCAGTGTAAATAAACAGAATTAAAAAAACGCACACACAGGAAAGACAACAGGGCCTTGGAAATGGTTCCTCTTTGACTGAGCCCCCATTTGGGACGCCGCAGCAATACTGACAGCTCCAGCAGAAGTCCTAGTCAACCCATTTGAATTTAGCGGTGTCACCATAAAGGAGAACTCATTGGATTGAAGGTAGGAAAAGATATTTGCTCGATCCTGAAGACGCTCGTTGAAAATGTTGAAAGACACGAGATACATCAACATGGACATGAAGAACCTGGCGCAGAAAGTGTTGAGGCTCCAAGAAACTGCAATCCTTAGCTTCGACGCCAACGCTAAGAGGAAGGAGAGAGTGGAGAAGGAGAAACAGGCCCTGCCCTACAGCGAACGGAGAAAAAAGGGAATTGGAGGGGTCATCAATCAACGCACTTAAGCGTAGAAAGCAGAAGCGGAAGGGTCCTCCAATAAGAAGTCTCACCAGCAGACTGCCCGGCGGACCGAGACAGCTACTCCAGATGAGTGGACCCAGGTCAAGGGCAGGTCGCAGGTCCGACAGACAAACCCACGTCCTGATGTTATCATCATCGAGGCAAAAGAGACGAAATGAAGAGAAGACCCCTCCGTATCGCCTGATTTGTCGGATCGACAGTAGAAGAAGCTAGGGGGCTACCTGCCAACCAGTACGGCTTCCGAAAAGGCAGGTCAACGGTGGACGCCATAGGCGGAGTTCTTCGAATCGCAGCTGAAGCGGCAGGGGGAACGCGTTGGAAGGGTGGCAGCAAGGAGTATTGCCTGATTGTCACTCTGGACATCAAAAACTTCTTCAACTCGGTGAAATGGGACTGAATCACCAGCTCACTTAGCCAGTGTGGCATCCCCTCATACCTCCGGCAAGTAGTAAAAAGCTACTTCGATGGAAGAACGCTTAACTTCGACACGGAGACAGGAATACTAACCCACCTCATCTCGGCAGGCGTCCCTCAAGGATCAGTGATGAGCCTACTTCTGTGGAACATCGTCTACGAAGGAGTCTTGCGGCTTGCACTACCAGCCGGATGTCAGCTGACATGCTACGCTGACGACGTGGCACTCTCGGTGGGGGCCAAACATATACAAGAGGCAGAGACAGCAGGCAACGAGGCAATCCAGCTGATCGCGGACTGACTTCGCTCGGCGGGGCTGGAGTTAGCGGCTCACAAAACGGAGGCAGTACTGGTCAGTACCCGATCGATTGTGGAGGCCGCTCACATTAGAGTGGGAGACCGAGCGTCGAAACGAGCCATCCGCTATCTAGGCGTAACGATCGACACTAGGCTCTGCTTTCGGGAGCACCTGAGCTTCGTGCAGGGGAAAGCGGCACACACGAGTCGCGCCCTGTTCCGAATGCTGCTGAACAGTTGGGCACCAATGCAGGAGAGAAGAGTTCTGCTGACCAGCGTAGTATTAGGGTCGCCAGTGTTGCATAAACTATACACCGCCTATGCGCACTCCGCATATGCTTCGGACCATGGAGGAGAAGACGGGGGCAGAAGCTACCCGTGCAGGCGTGGAAAAAAGGGCAACGTGCAAGCAGGCCAGAGAGGAGAGCCTCCGAGAATGGCAAAGGCGATGGGACAATGGGGAAAACGGCAGGTGGACCCACCCGCAATATGGACAGCACGGAATAATTTTGCCGCAACCTCGACGGCGGAACTGCGCAAATGCGAGAGACGTACATATGTAGAAGGGAGAGCAACTATAAGGAACCATCCTCCCTACGAAGCAATGCTTCGCTGCCGTACCACAGGGACGCGTAGCCTCCTGCTACTCTCCACGATCCCCCATAGCATAAATTAGTTAATTGTGTTAATGCATTTTAGATAAACCATATGTATAGCATGTGAGTTCCATTAACAAGGAATTAAGTAGAAGTCCAGAATTAAAAAAAAAAAAACCACACACACTCACACATACATTGCTTTAGTATAAGTACGTACTACTTGAATTTTATTTACCTAACAAAATGGATTGGAACGAAGTCTCTCTGGGACTGTCTACCAAAAGCAAAACTAACTCTCTCTCTCTTTCTTTCTCTCAAATAAATTCAGGAATTTACTGCGATCCTTGGGCACCACCTCGAAGATGCTGGGCGAAGCCATTGGCGAACGGATTACGTTCAAGGCGAAGGGTGCCAAGAAGCGTCTGGACAAGAACCTGAAGAGCTCCACGGAGGCGATCAGCAATCTCAGCGCTGACGCTGGCAGTCGCCTGAAGAACGCCAGCAGGCGATTTGGCTCGAACTTCACCTTGGGTGGCAGAGCAGATCGGGTGGACACAGAAACGGAGGGAGGTGAAAGTTCCATGGGGGAGTTGGACCTGGAGCGACGGCAGACCATGCCCAGCACGGATGTCTTCAATGCGATACAGTTCTCCAGTCCCCTGAATCGGAATGTCGGTGGTGGAGGATTCACCGATCTCCGGGATCAGGCAAAGCTCACTGCCAAGGTCAAAGTTAAGGATGAAGAGTCGCCAGCTTGGGGGGATGGAGCCGGGGATGACGGCTGTTATGAGATACCCAAGGTGCAGGGGAAGCCACCCAGCTACGATGAGGCACTGAGGGCACGTCCCTCGCCACCTCCCCCGCTGGCCAAGAATCTCTCTCAGGAGCAGGTCCAGCTGCGGACGCTACAGCGACCCCCGATCCGCGAAGATGACTCATCAACGTCGTCTCCGACATCATCCCTGCCAATGCCCGCGTTCCCCCCGCCGCGACTCTCCCAACAGCCGGAGCAGTTCCGGCTAGACGCAATACAGCCGCCCGTGCGTCAGAAGCGCCGAAAGAACTACGAGCACATAGAGCTGCGACGTCCCCCCGTGGACTCCGCCGAGCTGAAGGAACTGAATCGGGCAGCGGCGGCAGCGGAGCGAGAGGAATCGCTGCTAATATGCACCAAGATTGCCGCGGAAGAGGCGCGTGTACCAAAGCCAGAGCGCAGCGATTCCTGGCAGTTCTACGGCGAGGATGGCGACTGGCGCCAGGGGGAAAAGGAGCAGGAGGAACACTCTTCCCCGGAGACAGTCTATGCCAACCAGGAAGCCACCTACGGGAAGCTCTTCGAGATGGCCACTGCGGGGAGCACTTGCGGCTTCAACTTTTTGACCCCCAACCAGCAGCAGCAGCAAGAGCTGGCCTGCATCAGCGAAGATGGGGAGCTGGATAGTAACGACGGAGCCGTCGGTGGGTGGTCCGCGCCCCAGGAGCTGATTGAAGAGTTCGATCCGTTGATGAGCAGCAAGTGCTCGACGCTGGAGCGATCCAACAAGAGCAACGAGCTGCTACTGCTTGAGCACCTGCTAGAGGAAGACACCTACGGCACTGTAAAACGTGAGCGAGAGCAGGACGATGTCAGCATGTGCACCTCCGAGGAGGAGCCGCCCAGTGGATGTGCGGCCACGACAAGTTTACGCCAGCCCCAGATTGTGCACCAAAATGCCCAACTGTTGAGCGATAGTATGTTGGACCTCGAGCAGGAGCTGTTGGAGGCACGTGCCAGGCCATATCTGAGCAAAATACCCGTGGAGACCGACGAAATATCCACGGTGGACTTGGCCAGCGACTCAAGAAATCGCACCAATTGGTTCGTGCCAGACAGTTCACTCGTCACACCCACAGCCGCCTCCACATCCAGCAGCAGCACAAAACCAGCACAACCAATCGAAGGCGACAGCCCACCAACCTACTTGGAAGCCATTGGAGGAGCAGGCACAGGCACACTACACACCCCAGTCAGTAGCGAGTCCCGTTCAACGCTCAGCTCTCGTCTGCGGAAAACGATAACCACCTTCTCGAGCGTCAAGCTGCGCATGGATGTGATGAAGAGGCGCTCTAGCTTTAAGGCAGGGACCCAAAGGCAGTCGGAGGTAAAAGTGGCCTTGCAGATGGTCCCCCGGCCCAGTCTGTCGCCGCTTCTGGTCCGCTACGAGGGTCCCCTAGTGCGATTCCCCTCAGGCGTGGTCGAGGATATACTTAAGGAGATGCAGAACCGCAAGGCCATACTCAGGGACCGCCAGTTCCAGACGTTTTTCGACCAGGAGATGAAAACCCCAAGGGAGTCGATACCCTTGGACACTATAACCACGCTGCAGTGCGTCAGCAACAGTCGCGTCACGGACACGGCGACCCACTTTTACTGCTTCGAGATCACGACATCGCAGCCCAAAAACGGAGGCAACAATAACGGAGTGAGTGACAGCATGTCCTCAAATCCCAATCTGGTGATGACCAGCAGCTCGTCGGGAAACGTCAAGCAGCAGCGGGTCTCCCATCTGTATGGCGTTGGCAAGGAGTCCGAGAGGGGCGTATGGATGCAAAAAATCCTTGAGAGTCTCACCAACAGTATGCCTGTCAAGTACACATGCCACTACTACCGCGCGGGTTGGTGCTACCTAAAAGTGGGTTTAGCGTTAAGCTTCTCTCTGAGATCCCATTACTGATGCGTTGCATTCCGTTCCGTTTTAGAACTCTATCACTTCAGAGTGGAGTGGCACCTGGCTGGTGCTTCGCAAGAGCCAGCGTCGTCTCATCTTCGTGAGCGAGTCCACTGGGAATGTGGAGAAAATGGACTTGCGCAAGGCGCGATGCATAGGTAAGATCAAAGCTATAAAAGGGCTTTAGAATCCCCCCTTTTAATCGCATTTCTATGCCTCTAAAATAGTACTCAAGGAAAGTGACGAGTCCATTGACAACCTGCACGTAGGGAGCGGGCCAATGCTGATGATTGACTGTCCGCCTTATGCTGTCTACATGATCATGAGCTCGGCACGAGAGACAAAAATCTGGCGTCATATCATTCGGGAAGTGGCTCACAACAACGGTTTCTCGCTGGGGGATCAGCAGTTGACGCGCTACGATGTGCCCGTGATTGTGGACAAGTGCATTAACTTTGTGTACATCCACGGGTCCATGTCGGAGGGGATATATCGCAAGTCTGGGTCGGAGAACTCCATGCATAAACTGATGAGCGCATTCCGGGCGGATGCCTTCAATGTGGAGATAACCCGGAACGAGTACAATGAGCACGACGTAGCTAATGTGCTCAAACGGTTTATGCGGGACCTGCCCGAGCGCCTACTGGGCAAGCTAACCGACAGCTTCGTCTTCGTCACCGAGCTGGATGTGGCCGCAGAGAAGATTCCCATCTATCGTGAACTCCTTGCTCGCCTCTCGCCCATCGAGCATGAGACCTTGCGCCGGATCGTGGGCCATTTGGTGTTCATTAGTTCGCAGCAGACCAAGAACAAAATGAGTGTTCAGAATCTAACTATGATATGGGGCCCAACGCTCCTGGCCAAGAAGGTGGGTCGCCTGTCAGACCTTGGCTGCTATATTTACTGCTGGCGTTATTATCTATATTTTTCTGCTTCTCCAATAGAGCGATGAGCTAATCTACTCTCAGAAAGAGGCCGATGTTCTCAGCGATCTCATTCTTCTGTACAAGAACCTATTTCCCATCAGCGCCGATGAAATTGTACGTTAAACGCTTACTAAATGTACTCTAAATTTCTGAATTTTTTTCATATTCGAAACTTAAAAAGTGCTTTATTAGATTTGTGGTGGAAGTCGATGGGTGTAATACCCAGAAGGAAGCGATTCCGAACTCATAAAGTAGATATATTGTCGATCTGTGATATCACAATGTTGGAAGTGTTTCGCATCATGTGGCATCCACAATTTTAAAGACATGAGAAAACAAAAACGTTATGACTATACCTATCGAGTCGCCGAATCTGGATCAGATCGGATCATTATTATAAACAGAAAGAACAAATAAAACGAGGAGGCACGTTGCAAAGGCCGCGGTTCTACTTTATACTCGGTACTCAGTATATACAGTATATATACATACATACATATGTATATGAGCTTACAATTTATGTAATTTATTATATGTTCGCAAAGGGTTGTCCCCTTTAATTAAATTTTGGGAAAAAAATAATATTTTAAAAATTAAGTCAAACAATTTTTGGAATTTTTATACATGTTTCAATTTTTGTTTACATATGATTTTCACATCTGCTTCTACATTTCTACATGTACTTGTATAACTACATATTCGAAGTGGAAGTGTTTGCCAGAGAGGGAGGAAATGAGTAAGCGCTTCTGTCCATAATAATGATCCGACCTGATCCAGATTAGGCAATCTGTTAGACACGGTCATTTCCATTAGTCTGCGTGTTTGGTTTTCTCTTATCTTAAAAATTGTGAACTCCTCAGATTTTCGTCGTTTTTGGGGGCGGAAGGGGGCGTGGCAAAATTTAAAAATAAATTCGTGCTGAATCGATATCACAGGAGTTTGAATAGTAAGTTTGGTTGCTCTAGCTCTTATAGTCTCTGAGAACTAGGCGTCAAAAAAGAAGAATGGGCAAAGCAGTCGGGGTCGCGTGTGAGAGAGAGCGAGAGGGAACGATGACTTTCGAAATGTTTTTCTTCATTGTGGCTATATTAATATTCACATCTGATCCAGATTCAACACTCTGATAGAAATGGTCATCATTAATGATTCTGCGTTTTTAGTTTTAACGTAACTATAAAATTGTGTACGCCACAGACTTTCGTTCTTTGTGCGGGCGGAAAGGGGCGGGGCGAAATTTTGGAATACACTTGGAGTAGTGTGATCACACAGGAGACTGGATACAAAACTTGGTTGCTCTAGCTTTTATAGTCTCGGAGATCTAGGCGCAAATGAAGACGGACGGACAGACAGACATGGCTATATCGCCTCGCCACGCTCATTCTTTATATGTATGTTCTATTTTATTCAATGCAGAAACGGGAGCAGGCCATGCTGGCATGTCTGCAAAAGTATTACGCCGCCGCCGAGACGCTTAAAGATGCGGTCAAGCAGTCGGGGGACATTAAGATCTGGATCAGCCTGAATCCAAATCCTGACAATATCACAGAGGTTTGCCATTCATCAATTATGATTGACCACTTCAGTATGCAATGATCTGATCGTTTTATCTGTTCAGGAAAAGATGCAGGTAAACGCCACTATTTCACCCACCAAGACCGCCTACGAGCTGTGCCGGGAGTTTTCTGCAAAAATGCAACTGCCAACCCATCAGCTGACACTTTACGAGGTGATACTGAACGACAGCCTGGAACGACCCCTGCACCATGACGCAAAAGTATTCGACGTTATCCTGAACTGGTCATACTGGCCGGAGGAGGATCGCAAGCACAACTATCTGATGGTGCGGCCCATTGAGATGCTGCGCGAAATACAGCGAGCGATCAAGAATCTAGCCACGGTGACGCCCGGCAAGGAGCTACGCTTCGCCGATAATCGCACCAAGACGTTCAAATCTCTACAGTGTGAGCTGCGCGATGGCAAGATTGTTATTTCTAAAAAGGACAAGAACGAAAAGACGACGATTATCAGGGAGATATTTCTGCAGAGCTGTACGGTGTATTTGGGCTGTGAGCGCAAACGAGACTTTCCATGGAGCTGGTCCATCACTTTTGTCGAGCGCACCCAAGCACAAATAATGAGGTTTGAGTCTAAGACTAATATATTCATAATAGGGCATTTCAAGGACCTTCATCTCTTCATTGCAGATCGCGAGATGCTCCATACATTGGCCATGTCCTAGCTGGCAGCGAGTGGGTGGATCGCACCATTTGGTATTCGAGCATCTGGTATTGTCTCTACGGTGACAATATTCTACCACCAGCTGAGATCATCCTTAAGTAAAGGAGGATCTGCTCAGTCTTACCCCATTTTTGTGTCTCTCTGTTGCATTTTTTTAGTTATTATGTACATACATACATATACATTCTGAATTTATATGAAACACGATCGATTTATGATTTTTACCATTGATTCCCCCCTCCCCTAACTTTTCTCAATTTTTTCCTATACATAATATGTCGAATAGCTTGACAAACAAGCTATGTCATATAAATATGATATAAATATATTCTAATGATTCACATTATCTGTATATAATCATAATCACCCAAAACCACAATTGTAAATTACTATAAAAACATTATTTTTACAAATGTACATATGCATAACTGACTGTATGCCATTTGTCTTATATGCATGTGTGTGTAACAATCAGATCAAACCAGCTAGATCCCTCAATGGCCCTTCGATACCTATACTATAGAAATTACTTTCTGACTTGAGGACCTAACTCTCGGTTAGACAAAGCCAAAAAGGCAATATTTTAATATTTTTAATATCCATACTTGTTTTAATGCGGGCCTATGATTATATATAGCACATATCCAGAGAAGAAAATGTTCAATTGAAATAAAAAGATACAAATACGAAATATTCACCAATCCTTTCATTATCTTAAAAATTAATTATTGATAACTGTAGAAAATCATCATAGGCGTTGAGCTTCAGAAACTTGGTATAGTATCTCTTCCTGGAGCTTTTGAAAGGAGACCAATAATAAATATATGATGGCTTCGATCAATACTTCCAATAGTTCAATCAGATTGGTGCGCACAACACACACTTTAAGGAGAGGTTCCCGTTCTAAGGAACAAAAATGGCCATTTTGAAATATTTTCTTCAAATTAATTTAATGAATTATTTCTTTTAGGTACACATAAAACCTAGAAACAAGTTTTTGCAGAATACTTTGTTTATATCAAATTAAAATTCTTTAAATGTAGTCCTATTTTGGTCGCTAGAACGGGAGAGTCCCCTTAAGGTAGTACCAGGACATAAGGGACAAGAAAAGTGCGATAAGGTCCTAAACCGTTGCGTGAACTCACAAAAGAATCTCTGCAGATCGGAAGTTTTTGGGAAATGGAAAGAAAGGTCAACTGGCAATGCATTTACAGTGAGTGCCAAAGGCAGACCAAGAAATTTCTTTCCGGAAAAGAAGCTCTCAATGCGTCTTCTCAACTTGACTAAAGCCGACATTCGGAATAACGACTAACTACCTTGCACTTTCACGTGAGATATTGCCTTGAGATATCGACATTGAAATTAGTAGAGATGACCACTGTAGATTCTGTGAAATGGAGCAGGAGTACTGTCGGGTTCCGCAGCCCGATATTTAGTCGACATAATTTAAATCCTATCCAGTGATGCAGCACTAAAGTTAAATGTTTATTATTGTGTGCCATTTGCACTGCCCACTGTTATACACACGGCCTATGCAGCCGCTCTCTCGCCTTCTCTCTCTCTCCTTGCCTTCTTTCTTTCGACTTTTCTATCACGCTCTCGATCTTTGGTCTATTATTGTCTATTATTGTTTGCTATTTGCACTGCCCACTGCCCACATTGTTATATACGCGGCCTATGCAGCCGCTCTCTCGCGTTCTCTCTGGCTTCTTTCCTCCTTTCTTTCGACTTCTCTATCACACTCTCGATCTTTCGTCTTCGCTATTTCTCTCCTCGGAATCTGTCGCACTCTCGCTTGCAGTAGGGCACGGACAATTCGGCCCGCCTGCCTTTGCAGAGTCTGGACTCTTCATTCGTCGCACTTGCATTAGGGAATGGGCAATTCGGCCCGCCTCCTCTTGCAGTGTTTGGATTCTACATCGACTTCTACATCACCAATCTCGCTTTCGCTATCCTATCCGCACAAATTTCGCCATTGACAATAAACCGTATCTAACTTAAATCTCGTCTTTTAATATTCGCAAACTACGCTGCCGAAAAAGCTCGATAGCTCAACAAGTACTTTATAGAAGATCTTCAAATTTGCGGGGAACAATAGTGGCTTCTCTTAGGCTTTGGGAAATAAGCAACAAACAGGGATCTTCCACACACTCCTATATTATCAAGGTGCAATAAAGCACCGAAAGTAAAATATGGCAGAACTATTTTCAAAGCTTATAAATGTGTTATTTTTTTACTTTAATTCACTTAATTTTTTCATACTGCATTTTATTTCAAATTTTTTTGTTTCTTTCAGTTTCCATTTTTCAGATTTTGTTTCGCAACAATATTTTGCTTGAACTTTATATAAATCGATATTTTGTTATTGTTGTACTCGTATATATATATATTTCTACATACATATATATATATATATATATATATACATACGTATATCCATATATTTATCCATAGATACATACCATATGGAGGTGTTAATTATATTCTGATAAAGAAACATAAAATTCGACTAACTTTAATATGTTGGAAGCCATCTTCCCGTCGGTAAAGGTTTGTTGAGTGGTGTGGAAGGGATTTGCATATTCGGAAGTTTGGAAAGTTGAGTTTAATGTATGCCGATATTTGTATCAACCAATTACGGGTGTCTGTGTTCTTGGGATGGAAGTGAGTCCCGGCAACCCACGCGGTTAGTTGGATTGAGTTTGGGTTGAGTATACGACGTATTTGCTACGCAAATGTCTTCTTTGCAGGACGGAGCATAGCCCTGCTGCTTCCTTGTCAATAATGGTGGGGATTTGTATTAGGATTCAGAGATTTCTATGTACATAGACTTGGCGAGTTGCTGATGACATGGTAATGGTCATGGAACAGACTATAGATCAAATTATCAATCAGAAACAAAGAAACACAGAGTGCTCACTTGTTATATTTTCTTTCTTTCTTTTCAGTTACTCTTATCTGCTGTGGGGGTCACATGTATAGTCTCGTGTATAGTCCTTGAAGGTGCTGGCAAAATGTAGCCTAGTTTTTTTTAATTTTAGTATATGTATATTATATATATATATAACTAGAGAAGGTTCGCGAAATTCGGTCTACTACACAAACTATCAACAAGTTTTCTAATGTTAGCTCAAAAAAAAATAATCAAATTGTTATGTTTAATAGTGTAAGAGAACGTAAGACGATTTTACAAAGTTTTAGCCGGACGTGTAAAGGTTTGAGGATTATAGATTGAGTTCGGATTTATGGTTACTTTTCTTTTTGGTTTTGGTACTCAACGTGTCGAGGTGTGTGTGTATGTGTGGTTGGGTGGCGGGGGGATGTGTTTCCTTTCCAAAGGATAACTTGTAAAATGCTTAGACGTATAAATATGCTCTCCTAATGTTAGTACGTAATAATCACATTGACTGCCGCCATTGCCATCTCTCTTGCTCTCGATCTCCTCCAGCTTCATATTCAGCTCCAGCTCTAGTTCTTCCGCTCTTGGCTTGGACTACATGTGATGCCATTGCGTTACAGCCACATTGGCATTATCGTTGAGGCGAGCAATCTCCTCGTGCAGCTTGTGACCCAACCATTGCATAAAGATGCGGCGGTAGGCGTACTGGCTGAGGCGCAATGGATTGCCACGCCTTAGGCCCTGATCCGTCTCCCCATACTCGTCCAGATACGGCGGCTGGACATAACAGCCTTTGCCGCGGCCCAGATAGACAACCTGGCAGTCCCGTATGCGTAGGAATATGCCAACCTCAGCACCGCAGCTGTGGGCATGATGAGTGCAGGCCCCCACCGACATCTTTCCCAGCTCTGGCTGACAGCAGTACGACTGTCCACAAAGCACTTCGCCACAGATCAGGCACATCGTTGGGGTCTTCATTTCTTCGCGATCGTTGTTGGGACAGAAAATGTCCGATACACTGTTGATCAGATCGCTATAGTCCTCAAAGAGCGGCTTCAGCTCCGGCAGGGGACGCAGACATGGCAGCACCTCCACGGGATTTCCATAGCGTAGACTGCACTGCTCGGCCTGGCGAAGAATGTGTGGATGCGAGGCAAAGTTGTGCATCATGGTTGCATAGACCGTCTCCATATCGAAATATACGCCCATGTCGGCATCTAGACCCAGGTACTGGCACATCAAGTCAAATCTATCCGGTTGTTCTGTGGGGAACGTGTTGGGGAACTCCACATCGGTCAGGCAGCGGTAGAAGAGGCAGGCGGAGCGCAAGAACGCGCTCATCTGACACTGTACATACTCCAGCATCAGGGCTAGGTGCTGCAACTCGCATGGGATTACCACAGTCTGCTCTTGGTTCTGGCTCTGATCCTTGTTATGCTTCTCCTCCGCCTCCTTTTGCTGCACCAGTTGGCGCATTCGGGCTGGCACATTGTATCGACGATAGAAGGCCACCATATTCTCCTGAATTTTCGAGGGTAGCTGCTCGACATATGCCAGTTGAGAGAGCTCCGTTGGGTCCTCGCCAGCCTCCTCCTTGGCCTGCCGACTGGCCAGCTGCTTCTCAACGTCAAAGCAGATAACGGCCTTTGTGACATTGGCCAGGAACATTGTCTGTAATATGTAGAAATCGAACATGCTGCCGCTGGGCAGGAAAGGGTGTTCTGTGCAACAGATTGAAAATCAAGAATCAATAATCATCAACAAGAAGAACGATGCGATGCACTGGGTTCTGATTGCACTTACCATTCTCCCTCACCATGAGGTTGAGGACGCCGAAGTTTAGCTGGACCAGCATACGGAAGCAGTCCCATTCGAGGACACTGGTTCCCTTCTGGTTGAATATGGTGTCCAGCAGCTTGGACGCCAGATCGGGCCGGTGCGGGGCCCAGCTCGAGTAGAGTGCGCAGGCGCGCACTAGATTCGTGGTGCACGTCTGATGGCGCATGGGCATCTCCACCTTGAGCGGCTTCCTCATGGTAAACATGTAGATCTCAAGGGACTCTAATGTGTAGCTGCATGTGTCAAAGACCAGGTACGGGCTCTCGGTCTCGCCACCCACTCCGCCCTCTGTAACAGCGTTATGCTGCTGGCTCATCATCGCATTCTGCAGCGCCTTGTTGAAGGAGGTCATCACCTCCATGCAAGTGGCGTGCAGCTGCGGCTTCTCGATCAGCTGTACACTCCGCTCGAACTGAGCCAGATCGCCAATCACATTAGACTTCCGTAAAACGCTCGGATACTGCCACATGGTGTTGTCACCGGCTGGAGCCGCTAGCTCCCCAGCAAGGGTTCTCATGATCTCTACGAAGCAGTCCAGGGGCAAGTAGCTCTCAGAGCTGACAGCCGGCGGCACTCCGAGATGGCCGCCGGGAATGAGTCCGACCAGCGGCTCGCTCACGGGGAGCACAGTATTGCTGAGGGCCCGGCAATACGGACAGTGGAACTCCACGTTGTGGCCCTGGCTGAGAGCGAGGCGATTCCGGTGGAGACGACGCTGCTCCTTGGACTCCTCGTTGCTGTAGTACTCCTGCCAGCACTTGTAGTGCATCACGTGGCCGCAGCAACTCACGTGCATGCCGCACTCGCCCTTGTAATGGCCCGGTGTGGTCAGGATAACGCGCGAGGTCTGCACAAAAGCGGAGCTAACGAGCGGGGGTTCGTCCGGGTTTATGCTACAGTTCTCGAAGCACAGGATGCACTTAAAATTGTTCTCCTGCGACTGGCAGTGGGCCCGGTTAGGTCCCAGGCAGGCCGGGTTCTGCTTTATCGCTGGGGCTGCCGCACCCTGGTCCTCTAGGCCCTCACCCAGTATATCCTCCCAATCCATAGCGCTGCCGCTCAT